>JAUCBN010000012.1:7855000-10255000 GCA_035048815.1 Abelmoschus esculentus | reverse complement strand
CTTTGCATTTTGATTACCAAATACAAGTCCGTTATTCGAATTAAGACTAAAATTAAAGCACAAGTTTAAACCGGATAAAATTAGTGATTACAGGTATGAAAAAGGATATCTCAGACTATGTATCCAAATGCTTGACTTGTCAACAGGTGAAAGCAGAACATCAGCATCCTTCTGGTCTCTTGCAACCTATCAAGATTCCAGATTGGAAATGGGAGCGAATCACGATGGACTTTGTTACTGGTTTGCCTCTGACCCCGTCTAAGAAAGATTCTGTCTGGGTTGTTGTTGATAGACTTACAAAGTCAGCTCACTTTATTCCTGTTCGGGTCACTTATTCTTTTGGAAAAGCTGGCTAGACTGTATATTTCTGAGATTTTCAGACTGCATGGGGTGCCCTTGTCTATTATTTCAGACCGAGATCCGAGGTTTACTTCCCGTTTCTGGATAGCTTTACAGTCTGCTTTGGGTACCCGTCTGAATTTTAGCACATCTTTTCATCCTCAAACAGATGGTCAGTCTGAGAGAGTGATACAGATCCTGGAGGATATGTTACGGGGTTGTGTTTTAGACTTCCGAGGCAATTGGGAGGATTTCTTGCCCCTAGCAGAGTTTGCTTATAATAACAGTTATCAGGCTAGCATCCGTATGGCACCTTACGAGGCTTTGTATGGTCGTAGGTTTCGTACCCCCATATGTTGGACAGAGTTGTATGATCGGAAGACTCTGCGTCCCGAGTTGATTCAGGAAACTGAGGAGACTGTCAGATTGATCCGAGATCGCTTGAAGGAAGCTTTTGATAGACAGAAATCGTATGCTGATCGGAGGAGGAAGGACATCGAGTTTGAGGTTGGTGATCAGGTTTTCTTGAAAGTCTCTCCATGGAAGAAAGTTTTGAGATTTGGGCGTAAGGGCAAGTTGAGCCCGAGATATATTGGACCATACCGTATTCTGAAAAGAATCGGGCTTATTGCTTATCAGCTAGAGTTACCTCCTCAGCTTAGCCGTATTCATGATGTGTTTTATGTATCCATGTTGAGGCAGTACCATCCATATTCGAGTCACATCATCCAGGTTCAGGATGTTGAGTTACGACCAGACCTGTCTTATGAGGAGGAATCTGTTCAGATCTTAGAGATTGATGAGAGAGTTCTGAGAAGGAGGCATATCCCTATGGTTAAAGTTCAGTGGAGAAACCGTAACCCTTCTGATGCCACTTGGGAGATCAAGGAGTCTACGAGAGAGAAGTTCCCGCATCTGTTCAGTTCAGGTAAATTTCGAGGACGAAATTTCTTTTTAGAGAGGGAGAGTTGTAACACTTGAAAAAAAAATAAAAGTATATAAGAATGAGGTTGTGGGGTTTCGAACCCACAACCACCTGCAAGCAAAACCAGTGACCCAACCAGTTAAGCTAAATAACTCTTGATTTTTAATCTCCAACCGCTTGCCTACAATCTATCCCAGTTCGAGTAATAAAAATAATAATAGATTCGAATTATATCTGATATTCTGTGTTGGATCCTCTTTAGATCCAATATTTGATCCCTTCGAACCAAACCCTTCTCTCTCTCACCAAACCCTTCGGTCGCCGGCCGATCTAGCGCATCGCCGGTCCGTGCCCTGCACCGCCACCGTCGTCGTGACCGCCGCAACCCCCGGAGCAAAACCCCTCTACCGACGCGCCGTACCGTCGCCCGAGTCGCCGTCAATCAAAGCATGAACCTCCAAGAAAACCCTAGGGTTCCGTCGAGGTTTCAAACCGGTTTTCCGGCCGTTCCAGTGACCGAGCCGGCGTGTCGACGGCTTCTCCGTGACCATCGTGTCGAGGCGAGTAAAATGCCTCCAATCCTGCACCCTTTCGCCGTCGATCAGCCCTTCGCCGGCAACATTTCGGGTTTTGGTAAGTTAGGATCTCATAGTCCACCCGATCGAGTACCGACCCAGCCTGGTTCCTCCCGGTTCGACCCGACTCATGATCCGATCGTGACTCGGTCCAGTACTACTGCAGAGCGAGGCTTAGCCGCCCAGTAGACCACCTGTGTGCTTCTACTCTTTTGAGGTGTGTTCCCTTACGTGCTATATGTGTATGTTATTGTTTTTCCCATTTTTACAAACCAAGCATGTACACATGACTATTTCCGGATTTTACCTAGACTCATATGCTGAACTTGATCATATCCTGTTTTGTTGTATGCCTGATATATTTTACATGACATGTCCTGATTTAGCATTACATGATATCTGGATAAATACTATCACTGCCATCATTATACCTGTTATTACTGCATGTCTGTCACTTTAGGTTTGGGGATGATGAGTAGTGTCTGTTATTCGGTTCAGCCTTGATCCAGTTGGTAATTCCGTCCTGTTTACGGTTCCTAGCTACGGTTAGGGTAATTTCGTCCTGATATCGGTTCCCGTGCTACAACCGGGGTAATTCCATCCTGTTTACGGTACCTTTGCCCCTTTGGGCTTAGGTTAATGCCTGTACTAGATACTGTTCTGGGGAACCTTATCCTAAAGATCGGTTGGGGGTAGTATATCATGCCATGCATTTCATGCATTGTTTTTCTGATATCATTATATATTGTTTTACCTGTGATTTTTATGCACTGCTGGAACACACTGGGCTCCATAGCTCATACTTGTTTTCTTGCCTCTTTCAGATATCCGTAGATAGGCATCCCGGATTTGGCACTCGGAGGATCTACACCTCCCAGATTATCTTTTGATGTAATGCTTATATTCTCCGGGTTTTTAGTTATGGTGACATGTGCCTTTATTTTGTTACTGTTATACCTATATTTTGTTACTGGATAGTTTTAACTCATCATGTTTTATTACTGCGATACGGATTGTTTTATGAGCAATGTTTTGAACGCACATTACCTTTGAGATTAACAGGTTACTATGATCATATGGATTATGGTCGAATTTATGATTTTGATGGAACTGTCATCTTTACAGGATATTTTGGATTTGGTTAAACTTGTATTTGTTTTATGTTCGTTTGAAAGAAAAAAAAATGTGACTACTTTAGGTTGGGCTTTTCGCATAGGCCGGTTTAGGGGGTTACACATCACACACCCAAACTCGAACTATTGCTTGTCCTCAAGCAATGCAAACCTAACAATTAATTTTCAATGCATCCAATCTTCACAGACATGCTTTGAAATTTAACTTTCAGCCTCAGAACCGGGTCACAAAGTATGATCACCTTTTAATTTTTCAGAGAACAAAGCAATTAGTCAAAATCAAACTATAATACTCGTGACCAAGTGTGTGCGTAGTTGTGTACAAGTTAATTTTCAAGATTCTATGTGAACAGTCGGTTTAACACAGTGATTGCTTGGGCATAAATTTCAATTTTACTAGAATCAGTTTCGGGCACCTCTAGTGATTCTTCAATGCGCACAAACTAAAGCCAGTTTCGGGCATCTCTAGAATGATTTTTTTTATTTTTTTAATTATTTTCCCCAATCTCTAGTGTTTTAAGTGTTCGCAATTGCGTACAAGTGTACATATTTTCAAGTTATAGTATAAAAAGTTATCGTCTCCATAGGGATTGATACTTCTTCCAGAATCTAATTTCTTGCACTAAAAAATAAAGACAATTGATTTATAGAATTGATATTTAAATGAAAATAAGTAAAATAAATTAGAGCAATCGATAAGAGAGATTTGGCTGAGTTATCCTAAATTATGGGATGATGGATGAATGATTTTTTTCTTGCAAGTGGGTGCTCGCACCACTCAATTGTTTCGGCAATTGGGCTTAAGCGGATTGCCTAATCAATTCATCTGAATGCTTGGGCAATTGCAACTAAGGGAATTGCTCGAGAAAGTTGAGCGACTATCCTCAAGGTTTGGCAAAGTGTTCTTCAGTGGTCCCCGTTATTCCTAACTTGAGACGTTGTTAATTGCACAACCCGTGATGATACATCCCTACGTTAATCAAAGGTGTACAATAATTTTCTTGCGCTTCTTTTAGCCGTTGAAACCATGTACTTATCCCTAAGTCGGATTAGTTCTCTCGTACTTGGATCGAACCATGCCTATTCTTTTCTTGAATCTAATTCTCTCGAATCTAGATAAATGAATCGTTTATCAAAGTCATTTCCCAATTCTCTCACAAACCAAATTAACACCAAGAATAGGCAAACCTTAATTAAGAACACTAAACATGCTTAGATAGAATTCAATTGAAATCAAACCATAGAACAAAATAACCCAAACCAACTTTAAATTAGTTCATGGCTGGGCAAAATATCCAAAGACTAAATTCTCTCATCACTCGAAATAACAAGGAAAATACAAGAAGGAAATTGCAGCCCATTTACGTTAATGTTTCTCTCACGATCTGCTCCATTGCTTTGGATGACATCTTTTCTTTTTATAGGATCTTGCTTGGTCAAATTATTTTATGAGAATTAATTTGATAAAGAAATAATTATCTCTTTAGAGATTTCAAATTAATTTAAATCTTTAATTCCCATATCAAATTCAATTTTTTGGAATCTTTCCATGTCTTTTGAAATTAACTTTATGTCTTTTTGATTGCTTCTAAATTGGCATCCAATGAATCAAATGCTATAAATAAGGAAACACACAACCATTGTATCCTTTTCTACGCAATTAATCGAAATATAAATTAAATGCATCAATTAAAGAAATTATGTAAATATGCATGAATGACTAATTGTGCAATTAATATTATGCTTAATTCTAACAATAATAAGAGTAAAAAAGGATAATAAAAACAGTACTTTTTGGACACTCATCATAAATACAGAATCAACTATCTAATGAAATTCTATCAAATTCTATCAAATTACATTAATTCATAGGATAGTTTTCCTAGATAGTTGATCTCTCCCGATATGGAAAGATTTCCCCAAATCCTTATCTGATAAGTTGTCTCTTTCTATATCTGAAATAGGCTCTCTAGTATTCTTCAAGTGTTGGGCCAAATCTGGTGGTCTTTACAAGCCTAATGGAACCTTGTTGTCGGACTTGTGCGTGACTGTCACGGACCCCAATGTGCGGGACTTGACATTCTCCCCCACTGAACTTAATGACGCCCTCATCGCTCCACTAGAACGATCTTGGGTTGGTCCACCTTGGATGTTGCTACTCGGTGCCTCAGCTTGATGCGATTCCCCCATAATAACTGCTTGCATCGGCTCCTGTCGCCATCGACTACTTCGATTCTCTGCACCATTCCTCATATCATCTTAGTGGCTTCTCGATGTTTCGTCTTGCTCATGTCCCCTCATAAGGACCACTCGCTGTGACTCTTCCCATCAAGTGATGTCGCGTGCTAAGACGCCTTCGGATACATCTCCTTCATGACTTGATTTACCTTGAACCAAACACTCTTGGTCTCGCTGCAAAGTCTTGGGTGTCACCTCATTGAACACTAGATGAACTCTCAGACTCGTCAGCACATCTATTTGGCTCCTTAAAACTCTGAAAGGTCCTTTCCAGGCTTTTTTTCTCCGCAATATGAGTTAGGTCTGACTCGACCTATACTCCACAACGATGGTAAATCAAAATCAAGAACACTGGAAATGTGTTTGAGATCTACCTTCATCTCATTGGCATTTACTTTAAAATGGGTCAGCCCTTCTGTCTCCACGAAATTTGTCCCCCTTTGCATTGAACTTTCTGCCTTAAAGTTCTTTGCACCATGTTGCATCGTTCTTTCTACGAAGTCCGTTGCCCTTAGTTGCATCCACCCATCTGATTTAATGTTTGAAGCTCTCTTCTTGCATTGACCCTTCTTTCTCGAAGTTCGGTTCTTCCTCTTGCGTTGGCTCTTCTTACTTGAAGTCCTTCGTTTGTTTCCCACCTTGACCATAGGTGGTATCTCCATAGTCGTAATGTCCTTCTTCAGCTTGGCTTTCTTCGACCTTTTCTTAATCGTGGTCTTTGAAAAAGTGTTCTTCTTATGAACACCCTCGGCAAGCTTTTTAGTAGCCTTCTCGGACATGGATAGCTCTTTTAGCCTTCTATTAATGTAGCTTGTAGCATAATTCAATGGACAATTTCGCAACTTGTATGGCCCCTTGTTTTGGTAGCACTTTAGTTGCTTCTTCTCCCTCGGCTTGACGGTTTTATCATTCGCTATCTCAACGGGTCTCGACCTTGGTTCAACTACTTTAGCACTCATAGTCTAGACCGGTTCTGGATCGAGAACGACCTTTGTACACCAAGGGACACTGCCTTTATTTCCCGCAATACATGAAGTTGCACAAAGAGCTCATGCGGGAATGTCATGATTCCAAGTGGCCTGGCCATCCAGGAGTGTACCGTACGATAACATTGTTAGATGATCGATATTATTGGCCATACATGGACAATAACGTGGAAGTTTATGTGAAGACTTGTCTTATTTGTCAACAAGATAAGATCAAAGCCAAGAAATCAGCGGGATTATTACCGCCATTACCAATCCTAGAGCGTTCATGAGAGAGCATTTCTATGGACTTTATAGTCGGTTTACAGAGTATTGACGGGTTTGGTAGTATTATCGGGGTTGTTGACAGGTTCTCGAAATATGTCACCTTCATTTCTACCAGCAAAGAATGCCCAACTGAAGAAGCAACTCGACTTTTCCTCAAGAATGTGGTGAAGTATTGCGGGGTGACAAGGAAGATCGTGAGTGACCGAGACCATCGCTTCACGTGCAACTTGTGGATTGAGTTGTTCAAGCTGATGAGGACAAACTTGAATATGTCCACGAGTGTTCATCCACAAACTGGTGGATAAAACGAATGAGTAAATGCGTTATTGAAGATTTATCTCCGGCATTATGTGAGTGCGACTCAACATGACTGGCCAAAGTTGTTAGATTTAGCCAAATTTTCTTGCAATTTGCAGCGGACGGTGGCCACAAATCGAAGTCCTTTTGAGGTCGTGAACGACAATAACCTCTCGCTCCAAACGCTGTTATGCTCGGTTATGAGAGGCCTAATCCAACAGGTTACCACACTACCAAGGCGTAGCAAGAGCATTTTGACTTAGCCCGAGCTTGTTTGCACAAGGCGAGTAAGTGGACCAAAAAGTGGGCTGATTGAAGGCACAAAGACGAAGAGTTTCCAGTTGATGACTAAGTCCTTGCCAAGATACACTTGGTATTGAGGAAACCAGGAGTGCATAAGGGGCTTGTGCGACGGTATGAGGGACCATTCAAGACCGTCAAATGAGTAGGTGTTGTGGCCTACAAACTAGACTTACCGCCAATGCTCAAGGTTCACTCGGTTTTCCATATGAATATGCTCACACCATTCCATACGGATGCTGAAGATCCAGATCGAGGCAAGTCACATAGAGCTCAGATAGGAGTAAAGGTCTCCTATGAGAAGGAGGTTTGAGAGATCCTAACAGACAAGATTTCCAACAGAAGAATCATCAACCAAGGCAAGAGTACTTTATCCAATGGAAAAGACTTCCCAACAGCGAAAGGAGCTAGGAACCAACCGAATACCTTTGGCGATTCTAAGACAAGATTGTCGAGTTCCACTCTAAAGACGCAACGAAGGCGTTGCTAGGTTCAGTGAGTAAGAATGTCACGACTCGTGAGCCCAACGGTGGGTTTGCTGCAATCCAATCTGCCAAGCCTATCTCACCAAGGTTTTGGGCTTGTCAAGCCCTCTAGAAATGTCCACTTATTCTATATGAACATACCATGTGAATATAAGAGATTCTTTCTATAATTAGTCAGGAATATTCTTAGAATGATGCCTTTAGGGTTGGTGGGAATTAATCTAACCATTGATGTAATGTAATTGTGACCGTTGGATGTAATGGGGGCCAACTATAAATAAAGGCCCACCCCTCCTCATTTCTTCACTTATCATTGAGTAAAGAAAGCATTCACTCAAAAGTTCTCTCTCTTGTTTTGTCTTTTCTTTACTTGTTTCGTTTCCGCGAGTTACAAAGCTTTGAGGGCTTTGTTTAGAGGCTGACTTAAGCGAGTCAAGACCTAAGGCCGCATGGTTCTACTAGATTTATTCTAGACTCGTGACACAAACATCTAAGTCAAAAACTTTTTTCTTCATAATGCAACCAAATAATCTTCCAACTCATTCATACTAAATTTGGTCAAGTCCGACTTAAATCTAATATTTATCAAATTTTTCATCTCATTATATTTTTCTATGGTAGCTTGAGTTTTTTGTCGCTTGTTATTCGTAAATGTTTATACGAGAAATTATTCTGAATTTAAATATTTAAATGTTAACTAATCTAAATTATAGATTTTTTCTTTATAAATAAATTTTATTTTGAAAAGTATAAACTATAACATATAATAAAACAATTAAAATAAAGTTACCTACATATAATACTTTTTTCGTACTTTATTAATGATTTTCACAGTAAATTTAATTGAAAATATTTTTGTGAGCTTCGCTCCAAAACCATATCTTTTGTTGGTGTTTATTTTAACACTATTATTTAAATTATTTCTCGTAAAAAGTTAATTTAAAAGAATTCAGGTACAAAATACCTTCATCTACCTCCTTAACATTAATTCCGCCATCATTGTTGCGAACATTTATATGTTTTTGGTACACATCAATAGTCATCATAACAAAATCCTTAAATGAATAATATTTCTTTTTGTCAACTGCATTTAATAAAACTTTAACGAAAATTTAGAATAGTCTCATTGTGAAGTTAACTTCACGATTAACTATTTTAGAATCCTAAAAAAAAGGCGTTGAGTAATACGATCGATTGAGCCAACAAAAGCATTCGATTGGTGTAAGATCAATCTTAAGACTTTTTTTTAAAAACATGGTTTTAATACTAAAGATGATATTGAAAGTGTTAAAGAAAAAGGTTGAGTTAATAGAGGAAAGAAAAAAGTGCACTAAACCTACGATTAGTGATGAATACTTGATACATACACTCACCAAATTGTGAAGAACAAGTTAAAAAAATTAGACCTAAAACTTAACAAAGATATTAAGAGTACTTAAGATTTCTTGTCGAAACTATGTAAGATGTTTAATAGCGTTATTATATTTAATCTAAAAAATTCTTAAAAATGTTAAACAACATATCCAAATTTTGTTATACTTGAACTCATTTTTTTTTTATATTTCCTTTGATATCATATAACAAGAATGAATCATTTCTTTCTTATTAAATAAAACTCAATTTTACCTTACATAAATTTATTTTTTAATTTTTTTATTTTATTCTGATACCATATAACAAAATAGAATCTTTTCTTACTTTTAAATAAAGCTAAAAAATATATATTTATAATGAGAAATGATTAGCTTATTTATATTAAATTGTCTTTGAGTAAAATCTTAATATTAATAAACTTAACAGATTGTTAACAATTTAAGTAATGTTTAATAAATCTTGATGACAATAGTAAGAAACTTTAAAGTAATTATGAAAGACGAATGCAAGTTTCTTTGAATTAAAGTAAAAAAAAAAAGAATCAATTTTCACTTGTCGCAAATATGAGATCATTGTTTTTACTCTATTTAATTTTTTATATTAACACTATTTTTATTTATTTATTTTTCTTTTAAAAAATATTTGACTATTTTTCTAAAACTTTTATATATTAGATCATATGATGAATAAAAAATAAATATTATTTTTAATGTTTTTTTAGTTATCTTCTTACTAAAAATCAAGTTTAAAATTTAAAGTTAAGGTTTATAATCGGTAAACTTACAACAATATTGTTGTTAGAATTATTAATTTCAAATATATTATTCGGTTCATATTATTTCCCACAATATAGTAATCTGTTGCTCAAAATTGAAGACCACTAGTTTGTAATCCGTTTTTAAACAATAAATAAATAAATAATATTTTTTCAAAGTGTTGGAAAAAAGGTATGGTACATGTACATTTTGGAACTTAAATTTAAGTGGGTTTCATTAGTCAAATTAATTGGAACTAAGTGGATTATAAATCTAGTATAAAAGTAGATGGAATTTATATATTTACATGCTCAAAATGTTCAATGGGTGAATGAGAAATTGTTGCTCAATGTAACACCCATGATGTTGGAAAAAATGAGATGAAAAGTAGAATATCCCAAACTTATTGGAAACATAGATTTAGAAAGCTTTATATATAGAAGCTCTTCATATTATTGTTAGAAATAAGACAAATGCTTGGAGTAGACACTCTAGGTGCATTAGCCTTCGGCGAAATGATACTAATCTCCATTGTAACAGTTAGCAAATCTAAAAAATAATTTTGGTGGGTTGAATTTAAAAACAAACGGTCTTAACTTGGAAATATTTTATATGATAAACTTTTAGTGTCTTACAAATCTTTAGGTATGGTAATTGGTAAGCCTCCATTACTCTTCAAGATTGAGTGACAATTGCTGGCCTCCATTTTGTATGCTTCTTTAGACTTAAGAAACACACATTTTGACTATGTCACAGAGATTTGGATTTTTGTTTCACATATAATTAATAGTTCAAAAATGGATGAGATTGTCTTGAATGAAAATCTGATTTAGTCTTTGTTCTTGAGGAGGACAGCAGTTTAACATGAACTCTTTCTACTGGCCTAATTGGTTCATATTTAATTTCCATTCAATGGGTTGAAAATTATGGTGATATAGCCAGAGATACTCCATGGTGCTGGATACTCTGCATTAATTCATGCAAATATGAAAAACTGCAGGCACTGGATCCAAAACATGATTTACAATAAAAATCTGATCTAATCCTATAGTACAGGATGCAGCTCAGATGGTAGAGCTCGCTTAGCAATTCAAAAACATTAATTCTAATACATATTATAACATATTTATGTATAATCTATAATTTAGAGGCAGACATTGATACAACTTACAAGGAGAATAAATACAAATGAATCCTCAATCAAGCAGATTGAGTAGTTGACAAATGAATCACCCTTCCCAGTAATGTAAGTCTGGATCTAAATCTAATGGTTGAGTTATCTGAACTTTCCACATTTATACACCAAACAAGTCTTGTTGCAAATTGATCCACCCCCATTTTCCGTCTGGGAAGAAACCGGAATGATTGTATGGAATTGAACCGGAATCAAACATATGAGATATGTAATGTCTTGAAGTGGTATTCTTAATCTTCTTTTTCGATTTTTGTAGGAAGATGAAGGTTTTTTGAGAGCAGAAGTGGGGTATTTGGATGAGCAAGGAGCAATGTTCTCCTTGTTGTCATGTTCACTGAAGGAGACAACTGCCATTTTAATCTTTGATTGTGATAGAGTCAAGTGTAGGAATGGTGAAGAAGAAAAGAGACAGAATCGCATAATTAATGGTGGTTTTTGGAGGAAGATTTCAATTCAAACTTTCAAACAAAAATTTAAAAGTTTAGGTTTGGTGGAGGGAATTTTGGTGCGTTGAATTGGAAAATAAACGATCTTAATTTAGAAATACTTTTGATAAACCTGCACGCACTGCTTTTATACCTGTGTGAAAATTTAATTTTGATTCCAAATTAATCAGGGGATGTAGTTCAGATGATAGAGCGCTCGCTTAGCATGCAAGAGGTATGGGGATTGATACCTTGCATCTCCATTTATTTGTGTAATGCAACAATTTAATGGATTAGCTTGTTTATTAATTTTCTCAAGTTTTAGTTTTTGAAGCAATAAGAAGTAATGTGGTTGGATATTAAAAAAATGGATTTTTTAAACAGAGAAATTACAATTTTCTGAATTTCTAGTGTGCAGTGTTTTGGGTTAAAAGGTTCTATGTTTTCTACTTTCATGTTGACTGATCACTGATCTGTGCTTCATCTCCTGATGTGGTTAGAGGGGAGAATTATAGAGATTCAACAGAATTAGGGTTGAACAAATAAGTAAGAAAGTAGATGGAACTTAGGATATTACTAAGTTCTTTGGAGTTACTAATTTATCGGGACTTTTCAATGAAGAATCTTTATTTAATTAATGTTCTAGTTAAGCTCTAGCTGATTGCTTCACTTGCCAAAAGCGTCACCAACAGTATCTGTAACTTGTTGAATGTGTGGGTCTGGTTTCCTGCCAGAATAGCTTTCTTGCACAGGTGGCTTGGAACTTTGTTTCATTTCTGCCCTCGTTAGTTCCTTAATAAATGGATAAGAAGCAGTGCTAGGAATTAGGATTAGGTGAAACTGTGTTTCCTTGGTTGGTGATGAAGTTTGGAACTAAAGTTGCAGGGTTATTAGCCATGTTGACCATGCTGGATGTTCCAAAATTCAGTAGAATTTGTTGCCTTTCTATCAAAAGTCTCACGTTTTTCTTCCAGATTCCTAATATGTTGTTTTTGGCTTACTTTCACTCCCTTGGCAAATGAGTTATATTTCCTCCAAAATGCAGTTGGCTCTGGTTTAGCTCCTTTCGATTGTTGGATCTGCTTAAGAGGCATCAAGACCATGGTTTTGCATGATGAAAAACAATAGGTGTTTCTATAGACTTATTTTATTCCTGCCTGTGACTTTGCAAACATATTTATTTAGCTAAAATTGCTGCTTTGTTTTGATTCTAGCTAGATTCTTTTTGTTATACAAATGAAGGCTCAAGTTCAATCAAGCAGATTGAGTAATATATGGAGTTCTTAATTTGGAATATTTTATCTAAACCTGCACTTTCTATACCGATCTTATATACTAATTTTAACAGGTTAACCCCCAGGTTGTATCACAATTAGGTTCCTGTTGTATTTTCAGCAATGGAATTCCATAGATTGATAGTTACCCTCGTATTAATTTAATTTTTAACCCTAACCCTTATTTTCTATATCTTAAACCTTAAATCTTACACCTTAAAACATACACCCTACCACAAATTTCCTAAACTCTAACCATAAGCCCTAACCTTAAACCCTAAACCTCTAATTTTAAACAGAAACGTGAAAAGAGACATGAGAAAGAGATAGATTATTTCTACCCACATGATACTACCGATTCTCGAATCCTTCTTGCAGTGATGGAAACTAAAGTATGTGATTATGGTTCATATTTTTATGGATCGTGAAATCCCTCGTAAGCTTGCCTTGCTTCATGTCCCATGCAAGAGGACGAACTGAACATCTTGTTCGAATATCTGTCGGGATTGAGGATGTAAACAACCTCATTGCGAAATGTTATAAAATAGGAAACCTAAAATATTATTCATTAACTTAAAATACTACTCTCTTGGTCCTATGTTTTTGATCCATTATTAAATAAGCAAATAGTTTTACGAGACCAAATTGAACACATTCCAAGTCATATAAAATAAAGCAAATGACAAAATTACCCCTTAAAATGTCAAACTAATGTTTATGGCGGGAAACAATAATAACAAAATTAAATAATTGGCGCATTGATAAATTTCACTAAAATTTTGTTTTAAATTTTTATCATAAAAAGTTTTAAAAAATTTCGGTCAAAAATTTCCTATGAAATTTTAAATTATTATTTAAAATCTTTTTCACCACATTTAAATTACTTGAAAGATTAAACCAGCGTTCTTTCTTTCATTCTCTAATTTGTACTTTGAATCAATATTTGTGGGGAAAAAAATCTACATGATGGTTTTGAAGATACAAATTTTATAATAGAGTCTTCTTTAAAATCGATAAATGATATAAAATCAATAAAAAATTAAGTAAAGAGCAACGATAAACTTTGATCGAAATTTCGTTAAAACAAAGCAACAATAAAAAGCTATCAAAAGGCTCAATTAGTAAAATTGCATAGATGTTTTTAATTTCTACAAAGACTGTAAGTAGATTGTGAAAACAAGTAAAAATGTTTATAGAGCAAGGCATGATGATTGATTGTTCTACTTCGTGTATACGAATGAATATGCGTTCAATGATCAAAGCATTAGATATGTCAAAATATACTTTTTATCATCGAATTAAAGAAGGTTTTATCAAGTCACATACTAATGCAATAAAGCCTTACTTTACTGATACAAACAAAAAATTAAAATACACTTTTGTTTGTCAATGTTTAAGCCAGATACTCTTACTATAAATCCTTTGTTTATTAACATGTTTAATATAATGCATATTGATGAAAAATAGTTTTATTTATCAAAAATATCTGAACAGTACAATTCATCCACAGGAGGATGAACCTTTTTATAGTTACAAAAATAAAAGATTTATCACTGGAGTGTTTAACCTCGTTTTAATGAATTTTCTAATTGTATATTTTCTGAAAAATAAAAATATTTATATTTATATTTAGAGAACCAACAAGACGAAATAACAAAAATAGATAAGCTGAAACCCTAGAGACTAAACCTATATAACTAGTAATTAAAGATGTAACAAGATCATGCTTAATTGATAAGGTTCTATAAACTATTAGAACTAAATGGCCTAGTTTTAATGACAAAAAAAATTCATTCAACGAGACAATGCAATGCTTCGTATTGACATTGATGATGAGTAATTCTTGCAAGCTGCAAATGTGGGTAATTTTAATATTCAGCTATTTTTTAATTTTCAATCAGCCTTGATTTAAATGTATTAGATCTTGAATATTTTAGAGAAATTCAATTTTTATAGCATCAAGAATCCCTACAAACATTGATGAATTGATGAGAATTATAGAAAAGTCATTTGACGAGTTATCATATGAAAGTTTGAACAATATTTTTTTAATGTTACAATCATGTATGATCGAAATTATGAAAATTAATTGGACAAATAACTATATTTTATCACATATGGGTAAGCAAAGGCTACAAAGAGATGATGAATTTCTCATTCAACTCCATTGTGATCAAACTATTGTACAAGAAGCTCTTCTGCAGATTCAACTTCAACACTGAACGCAGTAAACATTTTAGTTTAAGTATTGCTATTGAACTCTCATGATTTTTTTTTTTGCATAAAGATAATTTTAACCCTTAACGTTTATAGTTTTTATCGTTTTGGTCCTTATTCTTTTTTCTAGATAAATTTAGCCCTTAACCTATATCTTTTTGACAAATAGCTTATTTTTTAACTAGCTTGATGACTGGACCGTTAAAAATTTAACAATGATACATATATATATGGAATATAATTTTAAGTGACATGGCATGTAACCTATCAAATGCATATATATATATGGAATATAATTTTATTCCAATATAAAATGTAAAACAATTAAAATTCAAATAAAATATTAAAAATTAATTAATTCTAAAATAAAATATTATTAAATATTATTAACCCTAACTAAGATAAAATCAAAATCTTATACGAATTGTGTTTATATTTTTTAAGATTAGATTTTGATTCTATCGTAGTTAGGGTTAAGAATGTTTAATAATTTTTTATTTTAGAATTAATTAATTTTTAATATTTTATTTGAATTTTAATTGTTTTATATTTTATATTAGAATAAAATTATATTCCATATATATATATTTGATAGGTTACATTTCATGTCGTTTAAAATTATATTTCATATATATATATATATATATATATATCATCGTTAAATTTTAACGGTCAAGTCATCAAACTAGTTAAAATTTAAGATATTTGTCAAAAAGATATAGGTTAAGGGCTAAATTTATCCCAAAAAAGCATAAGGACCAAAATGATAAAAACTATAAACGTTAAGGGTTAAAATTATCTTTATGCCAACAAAAAATCATGATGTGTAAAGAATATAAAAAATGCTTTTGTGTGTAGCGATTGTAAATTATTTGTAATGAAAAATCTCTCTTATGAAATGAGCTTCTCCTGCATTTATTTTTGATGTTATATGCATGAGCCCTCTAGCCCAAGTAGTTAAAGGAACAGTTGTCGTTCCTAGAGGTCATTAGGTTCGAGCACCAACGATGCTAACAGAGTGATTGAGCAATCAATGTCAAATGGTAGAAATTATATTCTAAAACAGATACTACTGTAATCACTATTAACTTATTCAAAAAAATATTTTGATATTATATGTATGACAATTTTGTTTTTATAACAAAAACAGATTTAGAATTTTATATTTTTAGTACTTATTAAACTAAAATGTGTAAAAGGTAAAAACGAAATATAAATATTATCATCTTTTGACTTTTCTAATAAGATATCTTAAATGAGATAATTTTAAAGAATAAAAGGGACACTATAAATAGAACGGCAAGGAATATATTTTATAGCATTCTAAGTTCACTGTATTTTCTTTGGTTACTTATAAGTAATGATAGTAGGGTATGGCCATGGGAAGTAAGAATAAGTTTGATCCGAACACGATGACCTAAGTTTGATCCGCGAATTGAACTGATTTGCCTGAATCAAGACTCAAAACTGATCCGAACACGATGGCCTAAGTTTGATCCAAAAATTAAAATAAATTGAATCAAACCGAAATTAACTTAATTTTAGTTGAATAAAAATAGACTTAAATTAATTTTCAACCAAAACAAATGAAGCCAAATCAAAAACAATCCAAATCGAAGATAACCCGAAATAAATAAAGAAGATGAGGTTGGAATTGTTGTACAACTCATCAAATATCAAATATACAAGTTATATAAAATCATATATAGGTTGAAAAAGTCTAACTCGACCTAAAAACCCGACTAAAACATAGCAATCCCTTATATAGGTGGAATTCTATGATAGGACATAATAATTTATATATTATATTAATAATAATTTAAAATAATTTAATAATTATAATCTTTTATATTTAATTTTTTTAACTCAATTATTCTTCGTCAGTTCGATAATCGATAAATAGGATAACATAATATACATGATCACTTCACTAATGAACTATTAATAAATTAATGAAACATATTCATTATAACCCTAACATCGTCTCCTAGTATACATACTTAGTGGTGATAACGAGCCGAGCCCGAGCCAGACCAGGCTTGACTCGGCTCGAAAACAGGTATATATAGGCTCGACTCGGGTCGAGGCTCGCCGAGCTCGGAATTTCAAGCTCGAGCTCGGCTCGAAAATAGTATTATTAGGCTCAGCTCGGGCTCAAAGCTCGTCAGGCTTGGCTTGATTTAGCTCGAAATAGACAATTTTTTATATTATTTTTATTGTTTATTTATTTATATTTTATTTTTTATTTTTTATTTGTAGTTCTGTAAATTTGTTTTAGTTGATAATATTCAATTTATTTTATTTTATTTATTTTTAGTGAATTTATTCTCAATTATTTTATTATTTTTCTTTTCTAAACAAATTATTTTAATGTATATAAATATATATATAATTATTTTGAGCCTGTTCACGAGCTTTTAAGCTCGGCTCGGCTCGTTTAAATCCCGAGCCAGAGCTGAGTGATGGAGGTTTTGGAGTCCCGTTAATTCCATCTTTGTCAGATTGTAATACTTTATGTTGTCGAACCCACAAGGACTGTGTCGACTTCACTACTTCTTATGACTGCAGTATGAAAACTAAAAACACAAGTAAATTGAAGAGTTTTGGCACCGGTCTTGGAGGGCCAAAACAGCATCGTTTTGCACCTTCAGATCCGGCTCCAAACCCGCTCATCCGACCCGAACCAGTACTTAACCCAGGAAAGAGGGGAAATCACGCATGTAGTCCCTAATCTCTTAGCGTGTTTTGGTTTTAGCCCCTCAGTTTGTTTTGCTTTCAATTTTAGTCACTGTTTTCTTAATTTTTGCACTATATTTTCATATTTCCTTCAATTCAGCTCTTGTTTTTACCATATTAACCCTTTAATTTCATTTTTTTGTAGATTAGTCCCCTCTACTATTTTTGTTTATTATTATCATTATTGTTATGTTTCCCTATTATTTTCGTTACATAATCATTTTATTTTGCAGATTGGTCACTGCCACTACTTATTTTTATTATTATTAGTGTTATTTTAATTTTCATTATATTATTTTCGATAACTAATGTCTCATTTTTGCAGATATAAAATATGGGATCACGTTATTAAAATCAAAACCGGATTTATATTTTCTTTCGTATAAAATATTTTATAACCGAAAGGTGTCGATTTCAGGCGTTGTGGGGGTGCTCATCCTTCCCCATGCGTAATAGACTCCTGGATCCAACTCTGGTTTCGCAGACCCTATTTGGTGTTCCAATCGCACCGTAAAAAATCGATTGGTGGCGACTTCCCGGACGAATTCCGGTGATTACAGCTAGCGACTCCACTGGGGACATTTTTTTAAGAGTCGAGCCTTAACTCGGTTACATTTTATTTAATGGTCGAAAATATAAACTCGGTTAATTTTTATTTTTGTGATCCTGTTTATTTTATTTAAAAAATTTTCTAATATATTTTAAATGTTTTTTTTCAGGAGCCCTCATTTCATGAGCTCTCAACCCGGGCTTTGTCCAATTATGTGGGAGCATGAAACCACTCCTTCGTGAGGTTATGCCTCCGTGTAGAATGGTGAATTGCTTTCGGGATATTTTTCCCTTTGTCTTCGTGAGACTTACGTCTCCGCATAGACTTAGAGAAACGTATCCCCTGAATCGTGTTTATTATCCTTAGTAGGATAATAAATATCGTTCGGGTACCTTATAGAACCACACCGCATATAGTGAGCCCTAGAAGCCTATCCTTAGAGCCGTCATGCCGAACCTCAGCCTGATTAGAGAGTCACCCTATAGGGTTTTTCTTTTTAGAAAGAGAGAGAGCGGGGGGTTTCATTTATTTATGCTCTTTAATTCATGTTATTTATTTCGTTACTTATTTTTTGCATACATCTGTTATATGCATATTCATGCAACATAAAGCATATACGTTTATTTTTATCTAATTCGATACTAACATTTTGCATGTCGTGTTATCTTGTTTCTCGTTTTGCATTCACACATCTAAGTTTTAAAAGGTTGTTGACATAAGTACAACCATTAAAAAGGTTTAATTACACAGAACTGTTTTCTCGATAAGGTGGGGCACCAGAATGGGTTTCGCTAGTGATATTAAAAGAACATAGCTCGAGATAGTTCGTGTCAGCCATGATAGAAGGTGTACCTCGACCATAGTCAAGAATATATTCATACCTTGATCAAAGCTTTAAAGCAAGAATGAGAAAATAGCTGAATATCTACGGATTCTAGATGTTCGAACCAATTTTTTTATTTGGGGCAAGAAGTCGGCGTTGCTTTCCAAAAAAAAAATCAAGATTTCGAAGATGAAGGTCAAACATCATGCAAAGCAAGATCCACTTAATGTAGAGAAAGCTTCTTTCTAACTCAGGCTCCCTTTTCAAAGTTGTACGGAGTCACCACATTTTATTTAAAATATTTTGTAACACTTTGTATATCATTACATCATTCTAGTTGCACAAGCATATCATATCGCATCATATCTACCATGAGCCTAACATTAGAGGGGAATTTTCGTTGCAGTCATTAAAAGCAACAACATCCTCGTTTCGTCAAAAACAAGAGCCAAAAGAATGAAGGCAAGATTAGCGAAGATTGAGCAAGCTCACGAAGTTGTCAAGTGAGACCTCGAAAATAGGTTGGAAGAAACGCAGTCAGATATTCGCACTCACATCTCACAGTCTTAAAATGATTTGTTCGGAAAGATATCCAAGATGTTGGAAGACAGAGATTTGAAAAAGAAGAAAGGAATGGTTATTGACCCAAGCGCAATGGAGAATGACTCAGGAAATCTTCTTCCAACCCAAAGGTCAGTTGATGCTCCCAATGTAGATAACGATGAAGCAGAGTCCTCACTTCCAGGAGGTTTGGTAATTCATGACCCCAAGGAACGTATGATACCTGATTTTGACGAAATGAACAAAGTCGAGTTATACAAGAAGGTCTAAGACCGATGTAGACAACTTGAAGAAAAATTCAAATCCATGGAAAACATCGACCAATTCTTGATGATGGAGGCAAGAGAATTAAGCCTAGTCCCAGATCTAGTGCTGTCACTAAAGTACAAGATGCTAGAGTTTGAAAAATATAATGGGACCACCTGCTCAGAAGCTCATCTCAACATGTACGTCAGAAGGATGACTGGTTATATCGACAATGATCCGTTGTTGATATATTGCTTTCAAGATAGTCTGACTGGATCAGCAGCCAGATGGTACAACCAGTTGAGTCGTTCCAAGATAAATTCATGGAATGACCTAGCCCAAGCCTTCGTCAGATAATACAGTCACGTCATCGACATAACCCCTGATAGGGTTACTCTACAAAACATGCAAAAAAGACATGATGAGAGCTTCAGACAATATGCTCAGCGCTAGAGGGATGTTGCTTCTCTGGTGCAACCTCCGTTATCAGAAAAAGAAACGGTGACACTTTTTGTGGGAACGTTGGACAAGCCTTTCCTTAGTCGAATCTTGGGAGGTGCCACGAAGGATTTTTCAGACATCATAATGAATGAAAAGATGATTGAAAATGCTATTCGAAGCGAAAGGCTTGAAGATGATGAGGCCAATGATACCGGTGTTCATGATGTCAGCTATTCAAAATCGCTGACAGTGGGGCAACAAAAAGTATCAACCTCAAACGCAAAAAATTTCTCAAAGCATGATTCGAATCAAAAGGCAGATATGCAATTCATGCTTATACCAATATCTTATGGCGAACTGTACAAGAATCTATATGATGCACATGTGGTATCGACATTCTATACCAATCCGATACAACCACCCTATCCCAAGTGGTATGATCTTAATTCTCAATGCGAATATCATGTTGGAGTCGTGGGGCATTCCATTGAAAAATGTATCGATTTAAGAAACTTGTGGAGAAGTTCGTCGAAATAGGAGTCGTACGATTCGAAGACTCTTCAGCCGGGACCCTATCACTTTCCCCTTTCTTGAAACTTTTTGAGGGACTTATATACCCTATAGCTGTTCTGACAGTCGAATTGTTAAAAAGTATCCTACAGTTTTTAGAACTTTTATAAACTATGAACAGAATATATTTGGCGCTTTTGCCCGGTAATAACAAGAGACTTTTTGAAAAAGGGCATAAGTTTGTTACCCTACGATAATGAAATGGAACTTTTTGTGCTACATACAACAAGTATTCTTGTTTCCCTTTATACGCAAATTACGATCAAACCGCTCATCATTATGATCGAACAAATGCTTAAGTTTCAAAGATATTGAATCATTGAGCAATACCGAGACTGATTTGGAACTTAGTCTCGAGAAAATAAGCGTCTGAACAAATTTCTGAAACATGGTGATAACTAAGATGTTGATGCATTTTCTGATCCATCAAGAAGAATGACAAATCCTATCACATCAAGAATCTACAGGAAGGGGAATGAGAAACCATCCTTCGCTTTACATCAATCTATAATTTCTACTAGGGTAGCCTATTTTTCCATAATATAGGGGATAAACGCTATAAATCTCCTAGAAATTGAAAGTCTTTCCCTAATTATGAAGGGAACATGAGAAGGCATCATAAGCTTTATACCAATCCAAACTTCTATTGGGGCAACCTCTTTTTCCCTAATTTATGGGATAAACGTTGTATTACCTGTAGAGATCAAAGATCATTTATATGGGTTTGCCAAGAAAAATAAGATGAAACAAAGATTCGCAATACAAGAGGAATATTCACTCAAAGCCTTTAAGACACAAGATGTCTCATTAATTGATCCTATCAAGCTTGTTAACAAGATATGTGGGGCACCGCATTTTGCTAGTATACCCGGTAGCTATCAATGTTCGTTACTTGGGCTTTAACAATCAGTTGACGATTCTGTCTATATTGCTCCAGAAACATTCCTAAAAGTACAGGAACTGAGAGCAACCTCAATTCAGAAGAAGAATTTCGCCAAGAAAACACCAAAAAGGAAAATAGCTACTCCACAAACAGATTGGGGGACTGAGAGCAATCTCATTTCAGAAAGAGATTTTCGTCAAGAACACACCTCAAAAGGAAAACAATACCAAAAGGAAAACAATCGCCCTACAAATAGAATGAGGTCAAATATGTTGCCAGAAGAAGAAAGGCACAACTATGGAAATAGAATTCCAACAAACAACCAGGCCAGCTGATTGAGCCGATCTTGAAATAAAATCATTAACATATGCACTTTGCATTTCATGCTAGGATCATGCATGCATATATCAGACATGTTAGGATTAGAATCATGCAGCGTATGCTAACCCTAACATTCTGAGTTTGTAAAGTGATACAGGATCCACTCCTCTTCTAATAAATGAGGAAATAGACGAACACAACCACTTCGTCATCAAGATCCACCACTCTTGCAGATGTTGTGTAGATCATTTTCACGAAGATCAACCATTTCCTCAGATGTTGTGTAGATCGTTTTCACGAGATCCACCACTACCGTAGATGTTGTGTAGATCAATTTTTATGAAGATCCACCACTCCCTTAGATGTTGTGTAGATCAATTTCCACAAAGATCCACCACTTCTTCAGATGTTGTGTGGATCAATTTCACGAAGATCTACCACTCCCGTAGATATTGTGTAGACCAATTTCCACAAAGATCCACCACTTCTTCAGATGTTGTGTAGATAAATTTCCACAAAGATTCACCACTCCCGCAGATGCTGTGTAGATCAATTTTCACGAAGATCCACCACTTCCTCAGATATCGTATAGATCACTTTTCCAAGAAGATCTGTCACTTCCTTAGATGTCATATAGATCAATTTTCCACGAAGATCAAGCCACTTCCTCAGATGTAGTGTAAATTAGTGCATCACGAAGATCAAACTACTTCTCAGATGTTGTGTAAATCAGTTATTCGCGAAGATCTAGTCATTTCCTCAAATGTCGTGGAGATCAATATTTCACAAAGATCTTATCACTTCTTCAGATGTAGTACCGATCAGTTCTTCATAAAGATCTTACCACATCCTCAGATGTAGGGAAGATCTATTCACTTTCGGTCGTACCACATCATGCTACTTCGTTAAATTATTTCGTTTTATTAGTTTTGTGTATTAAGTTTTCCTTATAAAATATCCTAGTAAGTAATTCGTGTCATAAAATGGAGAGCTGGCTAATCTAGAGATGCAGGTAAAGCTGAAGTTGATGCCGATTGAATGATACAAACGCTAGCAAAATGGAGGAAGCTATTAAATCTAACATGTTTTTGTATGAACATATAAGGGGTGGAAAAATGAAACAAGGGGTAATTCAAATGCCCATTGAAATCCATTCTCGCGAATGGTCAATGAATTAAGTCCCTGTTTTCAACTGATTGTACCCAGAGTAACGGTACAACTAGCCCAGAGCAAACGGCTACCGATAAAGGCGAATCAAATCCGTTGATCCCTGTGCATTTGGGAAAAATTCATTGAGAAGGACCATTCGAACGTCCATTGAAATCCATTTTCATGAATGGTCAAGGAATTAAATCCTTGGTACCAACTAATTGTACCCAGAGAAATGGTACAACTAGCCCAGAGCAAACGGCTACCGGTAAAGGCAAATCAAATCCGTTAATCCCTATACATTTGGGAAAAATGTATTAAAAAGGACCATTCAAACGTCCATTGAAATCTATTCTCGCGAATGGTCAAGGGAATAAAACCTTAAAGAGAATCCAATATCATAATTGGTACCAACTGATTGTACCCGGGGAAATGGTACAACTAGCCCAAAGCAAACGGCTACTGGTAAAGGCAAACCAAATCCGTTAATCCCTGTGCATTTGGAAAAAATGCAAGTGAACAAAAGATCACTGCTTCCTCAGCGCTACAATGGAATCAAATGTCAAAACGCATCCCCATTGATGTTGCAGTCGAGTATAATATCAGAACCTTAAGATTTGAAGACGTTGCCTCCCCATCAATCCTACAGTTTGATCGGACATTGGCACTATAGTTGGATTAAACGTCAGAAACCATCTTCTCGACGGTGTTGTAGCTGTATCAAATGTTATAATTCATCTCGTCGTCAGTATTACAGATGGATCAAGATTTATAGACCTTGCAGCTCCGTCAATGTTGCAACAAAGTTCAATTCTTCTTCGAAGATGACAACACTATCAGTGCCATTGTAGAATAAGCATATTTTGCCTCCTACAACAAGTCAAGCACAGATCGTCTTCTCCAATGGATCGTCAGTTTTGAAGATTTCATTGACAAGGGTGGTGGAGTATGTCAAGACAAAGCTCCAGTAGAAGAAGTAGTGGCCAGAAATATCCTAAACTCACCAAAAGAACACGAACCTTACCAAAAGAACCATAACCTCACTAAATGAACCCAAATCTTACCAAAAAGAACTCTCACCTTACCAAAGAAGAACCCTTAAACCATACCAAATGAAATGGGTTATTCTTTATCTTTGCTCTATTGTTGTTATACAACAATGAGCAAAGAGGGGCAACTGTAATAATCCATTCAAAATCCAAAAATCCATTTTATTATTAAACCAAATCCAATATACAAATATACCCATTAATTTACAAGCCCAATTACCTTTAAAACCCAATCCAACATAAACAAACCCTAATGATAATCTAAACCCTAACCCTTCTTCAACTGCCAGCCATCGTCGTTCACCATGCATGCCAGCTCACCGCGCGTGGTGGTCACGTGCTCCCTCATTGGATCGAACGGCCGGCCATCGCCCTCCTCTGACGCCACCGCCCTCGCCTACAAAAGAGGGATAAGACATCATTAGTTCTAGTTTTTAAAGAAAAATAGGATAGATTTCCTATTTTTTATATATATTAAAATATGTTATAAAATCTGAGTATAAAAAATCAGATTCGAATGTAATGAAGGAGACAAAAAATGAAATGAAAATACCCATTTTTGAAGTAAAATCTCTAGAGCAAACAAACACTATAGATTCAAAACCAAACAAATAAAAATAAAGAGAAACTGAGAAGGAATCGGAGCTTAAACCGAGAGAAAAAAATATAAAAAAATATTGTATACGAGTACTTATCTTCAGATCTACAGTTTTGTAGCTACATTCTTGAAAATCCGAGGTTAGATTCGGGCTCCTCTCCCCAAAACGCCTCAGAAAGTCGCTTTTTTCCCTCGTTGGAGCTCCGGTATGACGGTCGGCGGCCGTGCACGGCGACGACCGATGATGGTTTGATGTCGAGATTCTCAGAGCATTCCAGAGTTTCATTTGAAGCTCTGTTATATGCTACATGGAGGAAGGAGACAATGGTTCAAATAATAATAAATGAGTATTTAAGCCCCTCTCAAAACGGTGCCGTTTTGGCACCAGTCTTGGAAGGCCAAAACGACATTATTTTGCACCTTCAGATCCGGCTTCAAACCCTCTCATCTGACCCAAACCAGTGCTTAACCCGGGAAAGAGGGGAAATCACGCATATAGTCCTTAATCTCTTAGCGTGTTTCGGTTTTAGCCCCTCAGTTTATTTTGCTTTCAATTTTAGTCACTGTTTTCTTAATTTTAGCACTATATTTTCATATTTCCTTCAATTCAGCCCCTGTTTTTACCATATTGACCCTTTAATTTCATTTTTTTGTAGATTAGTCCCCTCTAATATTTTTGTTTATTATTATTATTATCATTATTATTATGTTTTCCTATTATTTTCATTACATAACCGTTTTATTTTGCAGATTAGTTACTGCCACTACTTATTTTTATTATTATTAGTGTTATTTTAATTTTCATTATATTATTTTTGATAACTAATGTCTCATTTTTGCAGATATAAAATATGGGATCACATTATTAAAATTAAAACCGGATTTATATTTTCTTTCGTATAAAATATTTTGTAACCGATAAGTGCCGATTTTGGGCATTATGGGGGTACTCACCCTTTTTCACGCGTAACAGACTCCCGGATCCAGCTCTGGTTTCGCAGACCCTATTTGGTGTTCCAATCGCACCGTAAAAAATCGATTGGTGGCAACTCCCCGGACGAATTCCGGTGATTACATAGGTCAAACCCTAAGTTGAGTTTCTCATGCCAGGAAAGAGTTCTAAAAGGGAAATAAATATAATTCCTAATTAAACTGTATTAATTTATTCTTATTTCCTAAAATATCTCTTTTTTCCCGCGATTGACTTTGACAAGGGCTTGACCTCTTAACTGGGCTTTGCCTTTCTCTCAATCTTTGTCCATTAAGATCGACATTTTTTTCTTTCTCTGTCGTGCATCATTTGTTATCTTCACGCTGCTGCCGCGGCCTCCAAAGTGCTGCCGTGGCGGGTGCTTTATCTACAATTCAGCATCTATCTTCTTACTTGGTCGTCTTTGTGATGTAGTTTCCTGTCTAAGAAAGAAAACTATCAAACACATATGTTTTTATACCAAATAATAGATAAATTCACAAAATTAATGTTTTGATGCTGAAGTGTGGAAAATAATCGGAAATATATATTATTGCCTTTAAATTTGTCTTTATTAGCAATAAACGAGTGGGAAATGATATAAAGATGAGAATTTTTGAGTACTCGTCACCGAGCTTTGACCGAGTCGAGTCGAGCCCGACTAGATCGCGAGCCGGCCAGGCTCATTATCACCCCTAGACATACTAATTTTATTAGTAGAAATTTTAAATATGAAGTGATAAATGTATGAATTATTTAAAATTAAGATCATATTAATAAAATGTACAAGTTTTTGGGTTAAATTTGTTATTATATCAAGCCACATTAGACTTTCATTTCAATTTTTCGATATAGTGACATGTTTGAAAAAAAATCTTAATCTAATGACTAAATTGTATCTTTTAAAAAATAATTCGTTTGTAATTGAACACATAATTGAATTATTGTATTTAATCTATTTTTATTTAATTTTTGATAATTTTTTTGCAATATCTATTTAGGTTAAATTTGATACATAGGTTGTGTAAAACTACTTTACACTAGCCTACGTATTTATACTATAAAATTCAAATTTTAAATTCTTAACCTTAAACACTGTTTTTCAAATTCTATACACCCTCCTTAAACACTATTCCTAAATTCTATACATTATCCTTAAATTCTGATTGTCTTGAAACCATGTCACATAGATTCAGATATTTGTTTCACATGTAGTTAAAGGATCCTTAATAGTTCAAAACGGAGAGATTGTCTTGAAAGAAAATCTGATTTAGTCTTTGTTCTTGAGGAGGACAACAGTTTAACATAAACTCTTTCTGCTTGCCTAATTGGTTCATATTTAATTTCCATTCAATGGGTGGATATTCTGCATTAATTCACGGCTTCATGCAAATATGAAAAACTGCAGTCTCTGACTAATCCAAAACATGGTTTACAATAAAAATTCTAATCTAATCATACAGTTGAGGATGTAGCTCAGATGGTAGAGCGTTCACTTAGCAATTCGAAAACATTAAAGAGGAGAATCAAATCGAATCATATTTTTGCTTTGTAGTATAAATATGTAAGGTTAGATTTCGATTTTGAGACAATTAGGCGGACGTTGATACAACTTACAAGGAGAATAAATACAAATGGATCCTTAATCAAGCAGATTGAGCAGTTGACAAATGAATTGCCCTCCCCAGTTATATAAGTCTGGATCTAAATCTAATGGTCGAGCTATCTGAAGTTTTCACATTTATACTCCAAACAAGTCTTGTTGCAAATTGATCCAACCCCATTTTCAACCTGGGAAGAAATCGGGATGTTGTATCGGATTGAATCGGAGTCGAGTAGATGAGATTGTTAATGTCTTGAAGTGTTCTTAATCTTTTGTTTCTGTTTTTGTAGGAAGATGAAGGTTTTGTGAGAGCAGAAGTTGGGTATTTGGATGAGCAAGGAGGGATGTCCTCGTTATTGTAATGTTCACTTAGTGAGACAACTTCCATTTTGATCTTTGATTGTGGGAGAGTCAAGTGTGGGAATGATGAAGAAGAGAGAATCACATAAGTAATGGTGGGATTTGGAGGAAGATTTTAATTCAAACTTCAATAATGTTTTGAGATTTTTCAAACAAAAAATTAAAATTTTTGGTTTCATGGAGGAAATTTTAGTGGGTTGAATTGAAAAATAAACGGTCTTATTTTGGAAATATTTTATATAAAATTGCACGAACTGATTTCATACTAATTATGTCCTAAGGTTAATTGACTAACCAATAGGGGAAGTAGCTTAGATGGTAGAACACTCACTTAGCATGCGAGAGGTACGAGGATTGATACCCTGCATCTCCATTTAACCCTATTTTTTTTTCTAGTTTTTCTATTTGCATATTTATTTTCTTCCCATACTCTTTTACCATGGAAATGTCGGCCCGGAGGTGCTAAACCCTAAACAGAATCTTTGGTTTGGAAGCTGAGGCTATCGATCTCTCTCAACCCTTTCAGTTCTTCTGATCCTTCCCGTACCAATGTCAGTATCCTTTTCACACTTCAAAACTACTCCTTTTATAAACTCTATTCTGGGTTTTATTAGTTGAATATACCACAACGAAATGCATCATCAGCCTGTGTCTTAATTGTCTCAATTTGTAGTTGTTGAAGCAAAAAGATGCAATGTGTGTCTGGATATTAAAAAAATGATCTTTTTTTAAGCAGGTAAGAATGTGATCTTCTGTTACCTTTTAAATGTTACACGGAAATGACCATGGTTTAGTATTTTTTTTGTTACTTCCATAATTCTGAATTTCTTTCTGGTTGTGTCCATTTTGAAGTTACTAAGTTGAACCTTGAGAGTAATAAAGCAGATGATGGATACAAGACTGCATTGTTTCCTATGGTTTATCTAAATACTTTTGTTTCATTGTGATCCTACTGCTCTACAAATCCGAGATAAAGAAGAGTCCTACCAACCCGCTACTACAAATGGCTGATATTCGTGTGAGACATTTTTCTTTTCTCAAACATATATCTTTTCAAGGACAAGAATGTTTAGATTTTGTTGGTCCGATTCGATTACTTTGAAACTCATACCGCTAAGTTCATGTCGAAATATGATTACAAAGTAGTGTATGTTCTACGAATAAGTTAAAATATTGTTTATAGCGGGGATAGCTTGGTATGTTGCAGTGGCTCTTCATGTTTCTTCAAGAATAAAAATCCGTCCCGACCTGATAATTTTGCCTTACCTAACATCCTTTTACAACTAAAAATTTGAATGTAATCTTTATCTACTCCTTCCATTTCTCTTTTTTGTACTGTTTTACCTTAAATTTGTTGTCTGCAGGTTTGATGTGAAAAGACTTATCTTTCTGTTTCATGTAGAAGTTTATTGACATGAAATCACTAGGAACGAAAGTACAGACAATATCAGCATTCTCTGTTGATCACGTCAAGGGTTTTTTTCTATATTGAACCTGACAAACATTGTAATACTAATGAGTTCAATTATTTTTTTAGGACACCAAGAAATAAAACACGATTTTATTATTCACTAAAAAAATGTGTGATATCTATTAGTGTCTGTGCACTAAACATACCTTTTCTTCCATATTAATGAGGCGTGTAAAGGACTGACATTTATAATAAATTAACGAAAACGAATAAGAAATTATATTCGAATAAGAACAGAATTTCTAAGCTTGTTTTTCTGATGTTCTCTGCTGCATTGTTTGATACTAGAAGTGTATACGGTTTAGTTCCGTAAATTTATAATAAATTGACGAAAACGAACAATAAATTATGTTTGAATACTTAAGCTAAAGATTGATGTGATGTTGGGTTAGTAAATCTTGTCCATGCCAAGGAAGAAAATAATTTGATTAAGGGTTTTAACAAAAATAAAAGATCTTTTTTGAAGGAAAGGAAAATAAATAAAATGAAAAAAAAAATCCGACCGGCCGGATTCGAACCAGCGACCTAAGGATCACATCGGGTGTTTCCCACTACAGTCCTCCGCTCTACCAACTGAGCCAAGGTCGGATGATGCCAATTTAATACAAAATATATAATAACAATACACCATATTTTAAAGATACTTTAGAATTTAAAAATTAGAAGTTTAAATTTTATGGTTTAAAATAGATACGTTATAATTAAAATTTAGTATTTAGAATTGAAGATCATATTTTGAATGTCTTGTTAATAGTTTTAAATGAATAACCTTTAAAATATTTACTAAATTTTTGAGTATTTAGATTCAATTATAAATTTAAGCACTTGTGTCTTTATATTTTCATAATTGTTGATTCAACTCAAAATTATATAAATGTATTAAATGTGTTTTACAATTTCGTTTGTATATTATACTTAAAATAAAGTTAGTTCAATTTCCAAGTCAATTCAGTTTTGAGAACATATTTAATAAAAAATAGGAAAAAAATATTTTCCCTAAATAATATATTTCATGATAAGTCAATTATGCAAAAAAGTCTAATTGGAACAAATATTATTGAAGTTCAACTACAATGATTAATGATTATAATAGTATCTGCTTTATAATATACTCTTAATTTTTGGATATTGATCATTTAATCACTTATAATTTTGTATTGTGATGCTTGAACCTGTGACCTTTAAAAACAATAATTGTTTCATTAATCATTGCTGTAAGATGGAAATTTATGTATTTTTGTCGGCTAAAATTGCTTTATATTTATATAGTATTATATTACCATGATATTATTTTTAGTTATATGCAGGTGTTACGGGGTTGGACTTAGGGTGTGAAAAAAACTAGTAAACCGAAATTGATTTTCAAATACAAGAAAACTGAATCGAAAAAATGGTTAACTGAACCAAAATTTTTGATTTAAGGTTGGATTTTTATTCTTTTTATAAAAAACGGTTCGATTACGGTTTACGATTTTAGGAAAATCGGTTTACCGAACCGACTGATTATTATATAATATATATTATATTATATATTATTTTAATATTTTATATTAAAAATTATATTTTAGTTTATTCTCTAATTTTAAAAAAAGTAAAATTGTATTTTTATTTTATAAAATTTAAGTGTTTAACTTGCAAATATTAAAAAAACATACTAATATTGTGTGTTATTTTTTAAAATTATATATTTTTCTAACATGTTATTAAAATTTATATCGTTAATAAATTTTAACTTGCAAATATTAAAAAACGTTACCCGAATCGACCCGAATCAAAATTTTCAATTAACCGAATAAACGGTTAACCGATTTAATGGTTACGGTTTAGGGTCGAGAATTGGATAACCCGAATTTACTGGTTAACCGAAATAATTAGTTAATGGTTAACCAAGCCCGGTTTTACACACCCCTAGATAGACTTCTGAACCAGCTATCCCGTGACATTGGAACGTAGCTATGTTGAATATGAGAGGGTTTCTCTTAAATTTTTGGTATAATTGCATTTAAAGTCTTTATTAGTTTAAATAATAAATTTTTGTCCCTTTTAAATTTTAAATTTAAAGACTTAATAGACAATTGTTCCTCCCGATGTTTAATTCTAACTCTGTCTCTGGCTACATACTCATATTTATATTTGCATTGAACATGATTAAGTAAAAATGTATCCACTAAACTTTATTAGTTTAATGTCTATAATTATTATTCTCGATTATTAATTAGTAGATTGACATGCATTGTTCAAGTACATGCATCAATAAATAACAATTCTATATAACTAAGATAAAATTAATTTTGATAATCTAATTAATAAAAATTATTAACTGATGATATTTTTTTAGGTTATATTTTAATACATACTCGTTTTATAAATTTAAGACATAAATTTTAAATTTTATTATTTTAAAATTTAAATTTTATTATTTTAAAATTTAAATTTTAAACTCCTAATATTAAATTTTAATTTATTTCGGTCATGCACGGAAAAAGAAAATTATGAAGAAAAAAAATAACAAAAGGAAAATCAAAGCTTTGATTCTAAGCCATTTTCCTTCCTCCATCGAAGAGAAAATACGAATTCTAAAAGCCAAAGCCTTTCCCATCTGAAGATGGATAAATTCAAGAATATATTGAAACCGAAGCCGAATCCGCAACAATTACTAAGAGATTGGCAAAGAAAGCTTCGTCAAGAGTGCCGTAACATTGAACGACAAATCAGAGGCATGATATTTCCATGCCCCCCGTAATTGTTTGTCAAAATTTTGATCCTTGATTTTTGCTTGTAGTTTTTTGGTTTTGTGCTAATGGGTATTTGGGATTTAAGGTTTAAATTGATGGGTATTTGGGATCTAGGGTTTATGAAAAGAAAATTGATGGGATTCTTATGTGTTTTTTGTTGTTTTAGATATTCAGAGAGAGGAGAAAGGTGTACAGAAAGCAATTAAAGAAGCTGCGAAGAGAAATGACATGGGTTCTGCTAAGGTAAAGGGTTTTTTTTCAGTTTCCCCTTCAATAGAACTTTAGCTAAATAGATTCACCATGTCATAGTTGTTGAGGAATTCAATCTTTTTTATTTGGAATGGTATGGTTAGGGAGATGAGTTACATAATTGCATTAAAATCATGGAGCCGAACTCGGCCTCCATTTTGGGAATTGAAGCTCATTGTAAATGGAGGTAGGTCCTAATATGGTTGTGGAGTAATTTTGTGCTTTAGATTGCTGAATTTGATTGGAGTTCGTGGTTATTTAGATAAAATGATTGATCATGCATGAAAAGGATGTTGCTTGATTTAGGTATTCATCCGATGATAAGTTCTCTAGCGACTCTTAGGATCTAGAGTTTTAACACTTCACTAATTCTTTGTTGGAACCGCAAACTGAAAACAGAAAACAAGATGCTGGTTGTTTTTGGCATCCAGAAATGATCACGTTTTCTTTGGGTGGTCCAATCAACTGAACCCGAGTGCCTTGGCGGATTGTTAATATGTGAAAAGTTATCTATTTTCTTCATGTTCGTGTGCATGATCTCATGTTTGTGATTTGAATTTGCCTTGTTATTGATAAGTAATTTATTTTCAGGCACTTGCTAAAGAAATTGTAATGTCAAGAAAAACTGTGAACCGTCTATACGAGAATAAAGCCCAGCTCAATTCTATATCAATGCACCTTGGAGAAAGTGTTGGTATGACACTTATGCATTCTGATTATTCCAATTAATGTTATTATGTCAACGTACCTTGAAAAAAAAAGAATTATATTGAACATAGGCTGAGGGTGCTGCTGGCATATGCTTGTTTCCATAAACATATCGACTTTGTTGCTTGGACTCTTCATTTTTCTTGAAGTACTCGTTTACTTGTCTGACACATTGATACGGGGATATGACCTCCAAGGATCCTCCAAGTGTATGGATGAACTAACAAAAATTTAACCGTACCTGTGTGGGATACATACCCGTATCTAACACTCACACCCGAGTCCAAGTAACATATCATATCAATACTAATAGTGTTAAAGTTATAATCCGAATTCTGACATACCTAAACTATAAAATATATTTTGTTGTCTCTTGGATGAACTGCTTTTCTTTCTAAATGTTCTTATGTTGGATTGTATTTGAAGCAATTGCTCGAACTATTGGCCATTTGTCCAAGAGTGCTGAAGTCATGAAACTTGTCAACAACCTCATGAAAGCTCCACAAATGGCTGCCACAATGCAAGAATTTAGCAAAGAAATGACCAAGGTAAATCTCAACTTTGTAATTTCATTATGTGCCGGTTTTTGTTTCATAATATTTATGATTTTCGTTCGCCATCCTGTTTCAGCAGTTCCTAATGTGTGTTTACTTAATATCAGAATTGACAGCAACATACTAAGAACAATTAATATTTCACTGTTGTTGTTTGGAATCCGTAGGTTGTTGCAAGATTAGTTCTTTATTGGTACTTTTTCAGCCTAAAGTTGCAGAGAAGTAAACTCGGTCAAGAAATTCATTTTAGGATGTGTACAAATCCAATCAAAGTCTCAACTCATATAATGCAACTTTTGGAATTGAATTTTTCTGATGAGTACGAATATGTCATTGTAAAGATCTTCCAAAAAAACTTCTAAACGAAGGAAAGAAACATTCCCCTGTTGTATATTCAAGTTTGAGTAATATGGATTGAAAGAATAGAATTACTTAGTATAACATGTGTAAACCGAGGAACATCCCCTTTTTAAAGTACAAGGGACTTAAGTGCCATGTGAGGAGCATCTGCATGCTCTACATATTTTTCAAGTTTGGTATTTCTTGTTCAAAATGAGTCAAATGACTGCCTCTATTCAACCATTTTCAGTTCATCTGTCATGAATTGGTTTGTAGGCAGGGATCATTGAAGAGATAGTAAACGATTCCCTTGACTCGGCTTTGGATTCAGAAGATATCGAAGAAGAGACCGAAGAAGAAGTTGACAAGGTTCTTTCGGAAATAGCCGGTGAGACTGCGGCGCAACTTCCTGAAGCTGTTCGGAAGGAAAGAGTGAGGGTACCTACACAAAAAGAAAGCACATCCCATGAGGTTTGGAAAACTTTTAAACCCTTTTTTTCACTTGTCATTGCAAAAGCACAAGGATCTAAATCTCCAATGAATTTTATAGGAAGAAGCTATCGCCGAGGGTGCCGATGATGAGGAAGAGTTAGAAGAGATTCGGGCACGGCTTGCTCGAGTTCGATCATAAAACCATTATTTTCCCGTCAAATTTTTAAACTCAATTAATCACTGCAACCCATTTCCCTTCATACAGCCCTTTTTTGAACCCTTGGCAGGAGCCTTTCGCACATTTGTCTCAGCGGGGTTATCGACCCAGTTCTTCAATGTATCCTCCACGGACAACCCACGACGCTTCCGTTTACGTGAAATCTGAGTCGAACCCGGATTTGGGTTTTGATCACCGACCGAAACCATTATTGAATTTTCACAAAATTCCGGCGATTCCAAAAGAATTTGATTTTTTGATGAACGAAAACCCAGAAATTCAATGTCAAAGAACAACGACAAGATTGAGCAAATCCCAGTAAATTTCCACAAATTTCCACCTATTTCAATGCAAATAAAAACAGGGTTTTAATGCACCATTCCAAAATTTCCTGATAATGAAAAGAACGAAAGCGAAGAATATTAAACCAAGCTTGACGAGATTTTAACGTCAAGAATGATTAAAAGATTGAAAGAAAGTACCTTAAAGAATTTTTTTCAACTGAAAACCCCCACGATTTCAACTGAAAACCCCCAGGATTTTCGACACAAGTTTACGAGATTTTGATGATCGGCGACAGAAAAGAACCAAAACCCAGAGAATCAACGACGATATCAATACAAAGATGGTTCACAAATCTCAGTACTTGCGATAGATTTCTGATTGTTTTCTTGATTTTTTGGTGACCGTTGTGAGTTTCGAGAATGATCTCTAGCCAAGAAAGCATATTTGAATTAGTGTTGCCAGTTGGGAACATATTTATAACTAAAATTTCCTGGTTTTTTCAAGACAGCTGTCGGTTTCTGTGTTGAGTTGCATGGTGGTTTGTCACCAGAGACAGCGAACACGTGTCACCGGTTGTTCCGGTTACATCCAGAGCGTTATTTTTTAGTTTGGTTTTGAAGATATTTTGTTTTTACTCGATTTTTCCTTTTCTACCCCTAATTTTCAGAAATTTAATGACGGATATGCCAACCAAACAACAGCTCACTCACAATCCCAAGCTAGTTTATTCAGTAGCTGATGGAAGGATATATTTGTCATAAAAATGTGTGCCGTAACTAACCAAAGCACAAATCAACGGTAATAATTAATAACACGGTTTAGTCTAAAAGCGGTAATAAATTTATTTTAACTATAATATTGTTTTGTTATAACTTTGGTTCGAACTTTAAATTTTTAATTTCAATTAATTCGAATTTATTAATCTATATGCATCAGGATAAATGTTTATATAAGGAAATACTTTTATATAATTAAAAATAAAATTTTTCCAAGAATGATTGTAGTAAAAAAAATATTTTAAATACCTATAAATATATACTTTAAAAAATTAAAATTTTATTGTAATATTCGATAAATATTTACTTTTTAAATAATTTTATGAATACATATTAATTTAATTTTTTATTTCTTATTAGAGAGTTTTAAAAAATTATTTTCTTAGAAGATCAATATCAAAGATTCGAGATTTTAACATCAAAAAGTTCGATTAATTCAAATGTATTTTCGTATGTAGTTTAACATTTTTTTATAATTTAAAATATTAAATTCTAAATTAATTTTAATACTCGTTTTGGGGGAATTTAGTTTCTTGATTTTTGATTGCATAGTGGAAATTTGAAATAATTTCTTTGTTTTCTAAAAGTTAAACTAAATAGGATAGAAATTGAATCAAATATAATTTTCTATATCATTAAATAATAATTTTATAAATTAAATTAAATAAAAATACGATTACATTTAAAATATTAAACTAAATTATTAAAATTAAAAGAAATCAGGATGAATTTTAGATAAAATATATAATTTTAGGATTAAATTTAAGTAAAAATGTATTTTATTTAAAATACTAGATTAAATTATAAAAATAAAAAGTAATAAGAGTTGATTATAAGTTAGATAAAAAATTTAAATTATAAAAAAATGTTATATATTATAATAATTCTCAAGGATAATTTAATAAAATATAATTTTTTCTTATCATATATTCAACAAAACATTATAATTTTGCGTTCATATTAAACAAATCAAATAAGATAAGATAATATTTCTAATAATATATTAATAATAAATCTTATTCTTAATAATAATCTTATATTCTGTAAATCAAGCTATCCTTTAATTTGTTATCAAAACTTAAAATTTTAACTTTTATATATAAATATATTATTATTAAATTATATTTTAATACATAAATTATATAAAAAATTGGATAATTCTTCATATTTGAGCTATAATTTTAAAAATAGATCTTTAATCCCAAAATTTAACCCTAAACTCTAAATTTTAACCCCAAACCTTAAATTCTACCTCTACAAACTCCTTTAAACTCTAAACCTTAAACTTAAAAGTCATACGTAAACTCAAAATATTTTCTTGTTATAATCAATTCTCGTCGTAATAATCTACGTTGTATTGATTAAAGATGTAAACGAATAGAATTAAACTCGAATAACTTATGGTGTATCTTATCTTATAATAATCTAAAAAAAATAAAGGATACTTTTTAAAAAAACTCAAATAAGTTAATCCTTTTGATTCTTGGTGACAATAAAAAATTATAAAATATGCATTTTGGGATCTAAACTTAGTTTTAAGGCATAATTTAGTATTTATTTGTCTAATTAGATATTTAAGCTTTGAAATTTAAATTTGTCCATAAAAGTTGGTTTTATAGTTCAAATAAGTTGTTTATCGTAAGTACCAAATTAGAATAAAAGTTAAATTCGATATAAATCATAAAATTTAGATACTTAATTAAACCAAAAAAATTAGATGATAAATTACACCTTGATGTAAAACTGAGGTACTAAAATGTATATTTACCCTAATAGGAAATAGTAATAACCCTAACTACCAGAAACTATATCATGGGTAAAGCCCACCATATGTCTATGAGATCAACCACTAAAATCACACGTTTTATAATTTTGTTTTTGTAAATTATTTTTAAAAATAAATTAACAGTAAATATTAATGAAAATTTACTTAAAAATACGATATAAAAAAATGATGAAATAAATGATTTTTAGTGGTTGATCCCATAAATAATGTGATAAGATTTATCTGTGATATATTTTTTCCTTATCTACCAACAAAGGGAGAAATTATATCATGGATCCGACTCACTACACCAACCATGATCCCATCCAATTATAATCACCCACTTCACCACTAATCTCTAATTCATTTTTTTCCGACCAATGAATTCAATCATAATTTTTATATTATTTTAAAAATATAATTTTTAAAAATTATATTAGTTACATGATTGATTATTGGTAAAATAAGTGTTCTTCATCAGTTAGGAATCATGGCTAAAATGGTTAACCTAGCGTACGACATAATCTCTCCAACAAAGTACTGATTAGTTGATTTAAATTTGTACATTTGAAGTGATTGTTTCATTTCAACATAAAAATCCAAATCCCTCTTTTGTTGCTACTTTGGCCAGTTGCTGCCACATGCTTTTATGTGGGATCACACCCAATAGAAAAAACCTTTTGATATTTCTTATCATTTTAGGGTTGGGGTTCAAACACTTGGCACATAAAAAATAAAACATATTCTTTTATTTCCAAGTTCTTATATATATTTTATAAAAAGTTGGATGAATAAAATTAATGAGTGTTTGAATTTACATATATTTTATTATCGATTTGATATTATTAATTTAGTTCTATTTTGATAATTTTTAGTGTAGAAATTTATTTTCCAGAACTAATAGAAAAGAGTAAATTCTGCATTTTTTATCCATCGTGGCTGGATTCATAGTCAAGACATGAGGCACGACGTTTTCTGACCTTACAGATTTAGATCGTCCAGCCAAGAACAACTTTTAGAAGGTAGTTCAATCAGCATCTTCTAAAAGATGAACGAAATTGTCTTGGGGAATTATCTTAAAAATTTAAATTTGAAATTTGAATAATTTATCTTTAGGATTTTAGAATAATATAAATACCCCTTGAGAAGGTAAACTTGATATGTACTTTATTTTCACTTTTCTCTTGTGTTCTTCTTTCTAGTTTTTACTTTCTTCGAGCTTTAATTGTACTCCAATAAAATACTAAGCACGATCTCAAACATACTTAGTTAAATTTCCATTTAGCCAAAAGTTAGTGACGACTCAATCCCTATTGCGAGAAGCGTAAAGCAAAAATAAATAAGTAAGATTAATAGTATGACATGAACATTATCATTTGAAAAAAAAATAGTTAATTTGAATCATTCATTTTATCCATCTAACGACTCAAAAAATATGTAAAATCCCATAGTTTTACACGTGTTAGTGAATTCTAACTATATATTTAATTAACTCTTAAAAATTTTTCAAGTAATAATTTTTACATAATTGACTGTTAATCTGAGTTATTCGTTTTAGTCATTTAACGATTTCAAAAATATGTAAAACTTAAAATTTTAAGTTTTACAATGTGTAACTTGGTTCTATCATATATATATATATATAATCAATAAAAATGTTATGTAGTTTCTAGATTATGATTTTTTTTAGAATTTAAGGTGTTTTAAAAATCATTTTTATATACAGATCGGGTAAAAAATATAAAGTTATTAATTCTATGATTTATATGTTCTAATTAGATTTAAATTTAATGTTTTAGGGTTAAAATTTATAATTTATGTTGAGTTTAAGATTTAAGTTTAGAATTTATAATATATAATTGGGTTTAAAATTTATAACTTACGTTTAGAGTTTAAGATTTAAGTTTAAAATTTATTATATATAATGAGATTTAAAATTTTAGATTTTAGCTTTAGAGTTTAAGATAATTAATTTAAAAAATGCTTACATCAATACTTATTATAAGACTTTATAAAAATAAGATGCTAAAAATTATTCTAAAAATTAATATCTAAATAAATATTTTATTATTAAACAAATAAATTGTAATAACCCGGATTTTCCGTACCTAAGTATCGGTTTAACTCAAGGGTTTGAGTTTTGGATTGGGTCCCGTGTGGTGAGGTTTTGGGTTTTGTTGGGCCTTTAGCTTGTTTGGATTAAGTGTTGGGCTTTGTTTAGTGAGGGTGTTTTGGTAATCCTCTAATTGAGGATAAAGATAAGGGAAAAGAGGGAGGTTTTCTACAGAGAGTAAGGGTGGTGAAATCATCCTACTTGCCTTCTTCTCCCATCTTCCAAAGAAGAGAAGAAGCCTTTCTAAAGGTGATATCTTTGTGAGTTTAGTGTGTAATCGTGCGTTCTTGAGCTGAAGAGTGTTAGGTAGGACTTGGGGAAATTTGCAAAACAATGTATTCTTTGTTTAGTTTGGTGTAAAGTGGGTTTTTAGAGAGGTTCAAGGTTTAATCCAGGATTAGAGTATTTAGGAGCCTAAATTCTCAGCTTTATAATGTTTTTAAGATCTGAGAATTCATCCCAAAGTATATTTAATCTCTGTTTATCATCTCTTGTAAAAAGGGAGGTTGGTGAGCCTTCTACAAGTCTTGGGTTAAAGAGAGATTGAAGAAGGAAGGGGTAACGTTTTTTCTGTTGCTTGCTAAGGTTGGTACTCCCAACTCTTCCTTTTCATTATTCATATCATGGTAGTTGCATACATATAGATTTTTGATGCATGTGTGCTTGGTTGGAAGCTTAAAGACATTAATGGTGAAATTCGTACTTGTGTGTTTAATGACTAAAAAATGATATTAAAACATCCTAAACATCTCTAGGAGTAAGTAAGAACACTTTAGGATCGATTAGATTGAGTTTGGGGAAGAATCTCTAGAATTTCTAAGTGTAAACCTACATTTCGTGCAAGGGTATCGATATCGGTGGCCCATGTATCGATACCCTTGTGTAAAAATAAGCTATGTAGACAGGGGTATTGAACCATGGTTCGATATCGAATCCTCCAATGGCATCTCCGATTCGATACTGGTATCGAATTTGGAGGGCCTTCTTGGTTGACCTTTGAGTGGTCAAAGGGTATCGATGCTAGTATCGATACCTGTGTTTCGATACCCTCTTTGGGTGAGTATCAATGCAGCCTGTTTTGATTCCCATCTAAGGGTATCGATACCCACATGGAATCTTGCCAAGTTAAGTAGTGTTTGAGGTTCGATAATGGTAATTAAGGGTCTTTATGAATCTTAAAAACAATGAAATGAATTACTTAACCAAGATTGATGTTTATAGCCCCGATAGGTTGAATTGAGATAATTTTAATATATCTTGTTGTGCTAAGATCCTAGGTGGATCGTTTGTGTGGTTTGAGTCTTTGTGTGATGGAAATCTGGATATCTAAAAGTGTTGCAACACGTTGAAGGCCATCTAATTTAATATGTCGGGTGATTATTGAAGACTTTTATTCCGAGTGTTGGGCGGCCTCACTCGAAGTTGTTCGATGTAACATTTTGAGCATGAGATTGGTTGGGCGACCTCGTTCGAAGATGTTCGATGTAACATTCTGGATAAAGAAAGATTAGGTTTAGTCGGTTTTAGAAAGTCCCGAGGGAGTTTAGTGTGTTATATAGGTGTTAGATAAGTACTTTACCATGAGTCTAGTGTGTTATATATGTGTAATCCTGTTGTTGTTGTTTGTGTAGAAGTGGTTAGCATGCCGAGGCATGTTAGAGATCAGTAGGAGAGTCGGGGTTCTCGAGGAGGAGACTCTAACTATGTGTATAAGCCCGAGGAGGTGCTATCGAATGATACAGTTGGTCAAGGGGCCAACTATTTTGCTCAGTTGAATCTGACCTTACGCCGGATAGTGAGAGTTATATCGAGATCATCTTCTACACCTCGTGAGGCACCGGTTGAGAGTGTGTGGAGACAGAGAGCGATTGACTTCTTTGGTACAGGGCAGGATAATCCCATACAGGCTGATCAGTGGCTGCATGATACAAGATGGATCATGAGACAGATGAGGTTGAGATCGGAGGATAAGTTATCATGTGTGTTGTCGCTTCTAAAGGGCAATGCGAGATAGTGGTGGGAGTAGTTGAACAGGGCTGGTATCCTCATCGTCCAAAGTGGGAGAACTTTCTTGAGGGTTTTGAGAGTAAGTATATGGGTGAGACTCACATCGACGCCTTGAGGGAGCGGTTCACCCATCTGGTTCAGGGGAACCGTTTGGTCTTTGCTTATGAGCAAGAGTTTCTGTAACTGAGATGGTATATCCCCGAGCTTGTTGCTATAGAGAAGATGAGATGTAAGAGGTTCTTGAGAGGTATGAGGAAGAAGATTCAGACTTATCTCACTGCTACATCGCCTATGGTGTTTTCAGAGTTAGATGTTAGTGCTAAATCCCTCGAGCATGTTCAGGGTTTGATCTATGGGTCGTCTGTTGGCAAGAGAGGCTCGGGTGGAGCTATTTAGAGTCATGCGGGGAACTCTCAGTCCCACTCCGATAGGAGTAGAAACCGTTGAAACTAGAATAGAGGAGCATCGAATCAAGGCTCAGGGTCGAACCAGAGGTTAGAGTTTGTAGGGCGTAGAAGGCAGTCTGTGCCTTCTTCTGCTGGGGGTCTAGAGAGTTTACAGAGGAGTGCCAATGTCCAGACTTGTAGGCATTATGGCCGGAGCCACCGAGGTGAGTATTGGGGCAATGTTAGGGTTTGCTTCCAATGTGGGTCTTTGGATCATCTTGTGAGGGACTGCCCAGAGGCTGTGACATCTCCTCCAGGTCAGGATCAGAGGTATGTGTTTCAGGCTCAAAGGGGTCATAGGTTCTCGCGTGGAGGAGTTAACTATGCATCAGGAGGCACATTTCAATCCATTGCTAGAGCACCGGTAAGACAATATGCAGTGAAGGCACAAGAGGACTGTGCAGCTACTAATATGATCTTAGGTATGTTCAGTTTGTTTTTTGTACCTACAGTTGCTCTTGTGGACTCGGGGTCTACCCACTCATATATCTGTAGTGAGATATCTCAACAGTAGGGGTTACCAACGGAGGATCTTGAGTTAGGGCCCGTGTGATAAGCCCGTTGGGGTTGGATGTGTTGTGGATAAAGTATATCGGAGGTTTCCGATCGAGGTGCAAGGGTCTATCTTTCTATCTAATCTTATGGTCTTACTGTTTCAGGAAGTTTGACGCAATCCTTGGGATGGATTGGTTGTTCGAACATGATGCAAGTTTGAGGTGTAGATCCAAGAGTTTAAAGCTTCGAGTGGTAGATGGTTCTAAGCTTATAGTGTGGCGTGAAAGGAACCCATGTTTATCGAATATGGTGTCGGTGTTGTTAGCTTAGAGGTCAATCCAACAAAGTTATGAGGCTTTCTTAGCTCACAGAGTGGATCTAAGTGTTGAGGGTCCAATGTTGGAGAGTTTAAGGACAGTTTATGAGTATCCCGATGTGTTCCCGGAGGAGTTGCCTGGTTTACCCCCCCAACCGTGAGTTAGAGTTCCGAATAGAGGTATTACCAGGTACGGAACCGATGTCCATAGCACCATATCATATGGCACCAATATAGATGATAGAGTTGAAGCAACAAATCCAAGAGTTGCTTGAAAGAGGTTTTATCAGATCGAGCGTGTCACCGTAGGGAGCACCAATTTTGTTTGTAAAGAAGAACAGATCGATGCGGATGTGCATTGACTACCGTCAGCTCAATAAGGTCACGATCAAGAATCGTTATCCTTTGCCTAGGATCGATGACCTATTTGATCAGTCGAGGGGTGCCCGTGTATTTTCTAAGATAGATTTGAGGTCAGGGTACTATTAGTTGAAGGTGGTGGATAAGGATGTCTAAAAGACTGCTTTTAGGATACGGTACGGATATTATGAGTTTCTAGTGATGCCGTTTGGGTTCACGAATGCACCTGCAACTTTTATGGACTTGATGAACCAGATCTTTCATCTGTATCTAGATCAATTTGTGTTTGTATTCATCGACAACATCTTGGTGTACTCACGCTCAGAGAAAGAGCATGGCTTTCACCTAAGAGTAGTTCTTCAGGTGTTGAGGGATAGGCGTTTGTACGCCAAGTTCAGTAAGTGTGAGTTTTGGTTGTCTGAGGTGGCATTTCTTGGTCACATAGTTACAGCGAATGGAATCCGAGTAGATCCTCAGTAGATCGAAGCTTTGGTGGAATAGAAACCACCAAGGAATGTATCAGAAGTCCGTAACTTTCTCGGACTTGCCGAATACTATAGGAGGTTTGTTAAGGGTTTTTCGATCTTATCGACATTGTTGACCAAATTGCGTCAAAAAAGGGTTCCATTTGTATGGAATGAGAGGAGATAACAAAGTTTTGAGCAGTTAAAAACCTATCTGACGAAAGAACATGTCTTGATACAACCAGAATCGGAAAAATATTACATGATCTTTAGTGATGCTTCCTTGAGTGGGTTGTGTTGTGTGCTCATGCAAGAGGGTAAGGTGGTTGCTTACGCCTCGAGGCAGTTGAAACCCCATGAAAGGAACTATCCTACTCATGATCTTGAGCTTGCAGCATTGATCTTCGCTTTGAAGATATGGAGACATTATCTTTATAGGGAGAAATGCTACATTTACACCGACTACAAGAGTCTAAAGTATCTGCTTACCCAGAAAGAGTTGAATCTGAGACAGTGTCGATGGATAGAGTTGTTAAAGAACTATGATTGTGTCATAGAGTATCATCCCGGCAATACAAATATGGTTGTCGATGCCTTGAGTTGGAAGTCCATGTCAGAATTGAGAGTTTTGTTTTCTCGGTTGAGGATGACTGATGATGGAGGTCTTTTGGTGGAGTTACGTGTAGAACCACTCTTATTTAGGAGACAAAGAGGGCACATGTAATTGACGAGGAGTTGGTAGCTCAGTTAGAGGCTGTTCAAAGAGGTGAGACATCAGACTTTGAAGTACGAGATGATGGGTTCTTGTACTTTCAAGGTCGGTTGTGTGTTCCAGCTTTAAAGGATCTGAGGGATCGTATCTTGAGGAAAACTCATCGCAGTCCGTTTTCTGTTCATCCATGTAGTGATAAGATGTACCAGGATCTTCGTCCTTTCTTTTGGTGGCCCTATATGAAGAGAGATGTGTCAGAATTTGTAACAAGGTGCTTGACTTGTCAACAAGTGAAAGCGAAACATCAGGTTCCTTCAGGGTTGTTTCAGCCTATCCAAATTTCGTAGTGGAAGTGGGATCGAGTGACCATGGACATCATCACCGGGTTATCGATGATGTTGAGGAAACATGATGCTATATGGGTTATAGTTAACCGGTTGACCAAGTCGGCTCACTTCTTACTAGTAAGGATGGACTTCAGTTTGGAAAAGTTAGCTTGGTTGTACATCAAGGAGATCGTGAGGTTGCATGGTATACCTTCATCGATCATATTGGATAGAGATCCGAGATTCAAAGCGAGGTTGTGGAGGTCTATCCATGAGGCTTTATATACCAAGTTGCACTTCAGCAACTTTTCATCCTCAGATCGATGGTTAGTCTGAGAGAGTTATCCAAATCTTGAAGGATATGCTTCGTGTTTTGCTATAGACTTTTTTTGTAGTTGGGAGGAGCAGTTACCATTGGTAGAGTTTGCTTACAACAACAGTTATCAGTTAAGTATCAAGATGGCTCCTTTTGAGGCCTTGCACAGGCGTAGGTGTAGGACACCTTTGTGTTGGACTGAGCTTAATGAGAGAAAGATTGTGGGTTCAGAGCTTGTTAAGGAAACCGAGGAAAATATTCAGATCATCAAAGAAAGGTTACAAGCAGCTTTTGATAGACAGAAAGCTTATGTTGATAAAAAGCGTAAGCACATCGAGTATAAGCTTGGTGAGAAAGTATTTCTCAAGGTATCCCCGTGGAAGTGTACCATCCGGTTTGGTCGCAAAGGAAAGTTAAGTCCAAGGTACATCAGGCCTTACGAGGTTCTTTAGAGGGTTGGACCGATAGCTTATCGGCTAGCTTTACCTCTAGAGTTGGCACGTATACACGATGTATTCCACGTGTCTATGTTGAGATGTTACCGTTCCGATCCTTCGCATGTGGTTCAGCTTGAGGAAATTGAAGTCAATATGGATTTGACGTACGAGGAAAGACCATCGGAATCGTGGATAGAGGAGTTAAAGAGCTTAGGAACAAGTCCATACCTTTGGTAAAAATATTGTAGAGGAACCATGAAATCGAATAAGCAACGTGGGAAGCGAAGAAGGACATGATAGCCCAGTATCCTCAACTTTTCCTGATAGGTAAATTTTAAGGATGAAATTTCTTTAAGGAATGGAGAGTTGTAACGACCCAGATTTTCTGTACCCGAGGGTGTGGGTTTCAGATTGGGCCTCGTATGGTGAGGTTTTAGGCTTTATTGGGCCTTTAGCTTGTTTGGGAGTGTTGGGCTTTGTTTAGTGAAGGTGTTTTGGTAATCCTCTAATTGAGGACAAAGAGAAGGGAAAATAGGGGATTTTATGCAGAGAGTAAGGGTGGTGAGATCATCCTACTTGCCTTCTTCTCCCATCCTCCAAAGAAGAGAAGAAACCTTGCTAAAGGTGAGATATTTGTGAGTTTAGTGTGAAATCACATTCTTAGTTGAAGAGTGTTAGGTAGGACTTGGAGAGATCTACAAAACAAGGTGTTCTTTGTTTAGTTTGGTGGAAAGTGGGTTTTTAGAGAGGTTTAATCCGGGATTAAAGTGTTTGGGAGTCTAAATTCTCAGCTTTATAGTGTTTTTAAGATCTGAGAATCATCCCAAAGTATATCTAATCTCTATTTATCATCTCTTTGTAGAAAGGGAGGTTGATGAGCCTTCTACAAGTCTTGGGTTGAAGAGAGCTTAAAGAAGGAAGGGGTGACGTTTTTGCTATTGCTTGCTAAGGTTGGTACTCCCAACTCTTCCTTTTCATTATTCATATCATGGTAGTTGCATACATATAGATTTTTGATGCATGTATGCTTGGTTGGAAGCTTAAGGACATTAATGGTGAAATTCGTACTTGTGTGTTTAATGAATGGAAAATGATATTAAAACATCCTAATCATCTTTAGGAGCGAGTAGGAACACTTTAGGATCGATTAGATTGAGTTTGAGGAAGAATCTCTAGAATTTCTAAGTGCAGACCTGCATTTCGTGTAGGGGGTATCGATACCGGGCTTGTGTAAAAATAGGCTATGTAGACAGGGGTATCGAACCATGGTGATACCGAATCCTCCAATGGCATCTCTGATTCGATGTTGGTATCGAATCCGGAGGGCCTCCTTGGTTGGCCTTTGAGTGGTCAAAGGGTATTGATGCCAGTATCGATACCCATATTTCGATACCCTCTTTGGTTGGGTATTGATGCAGCCTGTTTCGATACCCCATCTAAGAGTATCGATACTCACGTGGAATCTTGCCAAGTTAAACAGAGTTTGAGGTTCGATAATGGTAATTAAGGGTCCTTATGAATCTTAAAAATAATGAAATGAATTACTTAACCAAGATTGATGTTTATAACCCCGAAAGGTTGAATTGAGATAAATTTAATATATCTTGTTGTGCTAAGATCCTAGGTGGATCGTTTGTGTGGTTTGAGTCCTTGTGTGATGGAAATCTGGATATCCAAAAGTATTGCAACACGTTGAAGGCCATCAGATGTAATATGTCGGGTGATGTATTGAAGACTTTTATTCCGAGTGTTGCATGACCTCACTCGAAGTTGTTCGATGTAACATTCCGAGCATGAGATTGATTGAGCGGCCTCGTTCGAAGATGTCCGATGTAACATTCCAGGCATAGGATTTGAGGGCGACCTCAATCTTGAGTGTAGGATCCCAATGCTGTGTGGACGCGGGCCTCACTTCTTTGTGTTGTCTTGATATGAGTTGTATATGCTATGTGCGATAATATACATTTATTTATGTCATGTGGTCGACAAGCATGCTAGACCATCATACCATGCACGAGATTTATATGCTTTGCTTTACTACTCTTGATAGGTATGATGTTGGCCGAGTTCAGCGTACCCACTGAGCTTTTGTAGCTCAGAGTTCGAAATGTGTTTTTGTGCCTAGGTTAGGTGAAGTTGGTTCTCGTGGAGCACCATCGAGGTTTAGGTTTCAGCATTGACTGTGTTGTCAGAGTACAATTATTTGATGTAATGCGCATAGTACTGTGTCGAACCCTATATGTAATTTGTAACTCTATTTATTTAATTTGGGTCGAATGTTTAAATAATTTTGTAATATTTTGGAGCTCCGTTTACTTTAAATTATTTTGGGTTTATGTTTTAACTTAAGTGGATTTATGGATCGTATTTGGACTTGAGCTGGTTTTATTATTGGTCTTGAAGACGAAATTTTAAAATACAGGTTTTGGGTCGGAGGCCCAATGTGACATCGGGTCGAGGGTGTTACATAAATTGATAAATATCAATACCGAACGATGTCTTAAGTTTATTTTAAACTCTACCGAAAGTTATTGATAATTATCTTTTTAAATTCAAAAATAATTTAATTATTTTTTTATTTATTAATAAAATATATTGTTCTATTTGGATTGAATTAAAAATTAAAAATTAAATTTTTATACATATTTTGAAATTATTATTAGTATTGTTGTTGGTGGACACATGAATTTGTGCTTGCATTTTGAATTTTGTTAATATTAAAAATATATATAAAAAAAAAACTTTCCTAATCATAAGTTTTGAACTATCACTTCCATGTCTACTATTTTGCAGCAGTAGTCTCCTCCATGACAAATCAGATACTACAATAATTGGATACACGTATTATTATTATTATTACATTTATTTCATAATAAAAAAGTTTTTTTTAATTTATATTTAAAAATATATTCACCAAATATTAAAAATGTCTTATATTATCATAAATAGAGCCTTAAATTTTTACATAAAATTAAAAGTATAAATTTTTATATTATAACACGAATTATTTTATTTTAATGATTAAAAATAATTATTATTTTTAAAATTATAAATTCGAATATCGATATTATATCATTGATTGATATATCAATATTTTTAAAAAAAATTATATTATAAATTTAAATTTAAATTAATTAATCAATAAATTAAATATAAATACTTAAATAAAAATATTTGATATTAATATTTAAAATTAAATTTAAAGTGTTTTAAAAATTAAATTAAAATTAATTGAATGTTAATAACATTAATAATATAATTTATTTTTTTTTTTATAATCACTATCTAAATTCATTTATCAATCCAAAATTGAATCATATGTTATAAATATTCATAATAAAATTAACGAAGACGAATTTTTTTAATGTTTTTCATAATTCAATTTTAATGACGCAATAGCTCAAGATGTGAGCTTGGTGCCTTGTTGCTTGTGGACGGTGGCGGTGGCGTGGCGGCAGCGGTGGCGGATGCTTAAGTGTGAACCCAAGAGCCGAAAAACAGAGTGGATTTGGTTTTGTCTGCTAAAGAAATTGTTTTTAAGAGCTATGAAAATGGAGGCAGTGTAAACTGTAATGGAGCCTACCAACCCATATATCGTCAGATCCATCCTTTGGGGTCACCATTTTTAACCATTTCTTCAGTCCTTCACTACCTCTGCTCCTTTTGAAAAAACTTAAATTATTGAAAGCCATAGACAAAAGACATTACATTGAAAGATTCAATCCTTTCTATAAACCCTGTGTTCTCAAATGACAAGAGATTGGGGAGCAGAGAAAAGGGTTGGTTTTTGTTGGACAAATAAAGCAAACAAACCGTGTTTCTTTACCCAAAGTTCAAACCTTGGGATGAGTCCATATAAATTTCTGGGGTCATTGATGAGAATCTTTACTTTGTTTAGCATGTTTTTGAAAATGGGTCTTTATCAAATCTAACTTTTGATGGTGAAATTGTGAGTGTTTGTGTATTCATTCTTAAAAATGTTAATCAACTTTGCTACACACACAAAAACACACATTTGGGTGATATGTTTTTATGATAAATACCCTTTTATGTTTGCAGTTTTTTGGAGTTGAATTTGTGTTTTGGATTGCTTTGGCACCATAGTTTGAAGCCAAGTAAGTTCCTAAGATCTGAATTTTCCATGGAAATGTTATTTTATTCTATTAAATTCTGAAGTGGGCCTTCATATCTGAACTTTCTTTGTATATTCAATAGCTTCTTTAGATCTGCAAGGGTTTAGAGATTAAGCTTCACTCAATTCTTTCAATTTTTCAGAACTTGGGTCCTCTTTATTCTTTATTTGTTGTACACTTGTATCCAGCTTTCATGTGTTTAGATATATGATTGTTGTGACTTTCTTTTTGAGACTTTAGGTTGTAATACATGTATTTTTCTTTTCTCTTTCTCAAGCTCACCTCCATGTTGAAATTTATTTTTATTTTTTTAATGAAACTTTAAATCTGATTCTGCCTGGTTTATTGTTCTTAGTGTTCTAAAGATTTGAATGCTTTGGAAATCTATACAGTTTTTTGGCATTGATGTTTATCTACTAAAACATCACTGGTATGGTCCGTATGGATATAGCATTCGATTTCGGATAAATTAAAATTTCAGGTCTTCCTATGGTAATACCCTTTTTTGTTAATGATTATTTTAATTCCCTTGATGTCAGAATGGCTTCTCATTCCTTGATTACACTCACGGGGTTCACCCAATGGAGATGAAAGTGTAAATATGGACCTCCAAGATGATAGCAGCAGGCTGGGGTCGCTACCGGTGACAACCTCTAGAAATATGTCCTCGTCGTCGTCTGCATTCTTTTCTGCAAACCAATCACCGTTCTTCTCTCCTAGATCATCAACTTGCCAGTTTTCTGAATCAACAAGGTCTGATGCTCAATGTGATAATATTAATCTAAGTGCTGATCCTCCAAGTTCCAGTTCTGGGATTCGGGGACCTGAATGCCTTGAAAATGCTCAGTTTGATTTTTCAGATATGTCATTCAAACCTACTGCTTGTATTTCGAGTGGATTACAGAAATTTGACCATGTTGTCTCTAACGGTAGCCTACCTAGTTTTGATCATGTTGGTGACAAAGGTTATTACGACCTTATTGCGAAGCACAGAAAGCATATGAGAAGCCATGATATGTCATTTTCCCCAGTTCCGATATCACTATCTTCTAACAGACATAAAAGCTATGATATTTACGTAGGGTTGCACGGTCAGAAACCTTCCTTACTGAGATTTGCAAATTGGCTCCGTGCTGAGTTGGAAGCTCAAGGGATGAGTTGTTTTCTATCGGATAGAGTTCGATTTCGGAGTTCTCATAAGCATGTACTTATTGAGAAGGCAATGGATGTTTCTTCCTTAGGGGTTGTAATTCTAACTAGGAAGTCTTTCAAGAATCCGTATACTATTGAAGAGCTTAGATTTTTTTCTAGCAAGAAAATTTTAGTCCCGATCTATTTTGACCTGAACCCTGGTGATTGTCTTGTCCGGGATATAGTTGAGAAAAGGGGAGACCTGTGGGAAAAACATGGGGGTGAATTATGGTTTTTGTATGGAGGATTGGAGAAGGAGTGGAAGGAAGCTGTTTATGGTCTCTTGCGAGTTGATGAATGGAAACTGGATGCTGCAGATGGTAATTGGAGAGAGTGCATATTACGAGCTGTTACACTTTTGGCCATGCATTTAGGAAGACGAAGTGTTATAGAGCAAATGATTAAGTGGAGAGAAAAGGTAGACAAAGAGGAATTCCCGTTTCCTCGAAATGAGAAGTTTATTGGCCGGAAGAAAGAATTGTCAGAGCTAGAGTTTATACTTTTCGGTGACATTAGCGGAGAATCAGAAAGAGATTATTTTGAGCTCAAAGCTCGGTCTAAGAGAAAGAATTTGACGGTTGGATGGAGGAAAGGCAGTTCAGTAGAGGAAAGACTTGGGAGACGACAGTGGGAGAGTGGCAGTAGGAAGGGTAAAGAACCGGTCATTTGGAAAGAGTCGGAAAAGGAGATTGAGATGCAAAGCACTGAAAGGCTACACTATCAAAAACCTAAAGCTGTTGGATGGAATTCACTCAGAAAGAAATCAGCAAAAATTGTTTATGGAAAGGGCATTGCCTGTGTAACCGGTGAATCAGGAATAGGTAAGACAGAGCTTCTTCTGGAATTTGCCTACAGATATCATCAAAGATATAAAATGGTTTTATGGATAGGAGGGGAAAGCCGATATATCAGGCAGAATTATCTAAACCTCCAGTCTCTTTTGGAGGTTGATATTAGGGTTGAAAATTGCATAGACAAAAGCAAGATGAAAAGCTTTGAAGAGCAGGAAGAGGTTGCCATTTCTAGAATCCGGAAAGAGCTAATGAGCAACATGCCTTTTCTGGTGGTGATTGATAATTTAGAGAGTGAACAGGATTGGTGGGATCACAAGCTCATAATGGATCTTCTTCCCCGTTTTGGAGGAGAGACCCACATTCTGATATCCACTCGGCTTCAATGCGTGATGAATTTAGAACCTTTAAAAATCTCATATTTGTCTGCGGCAGAGGCAATGTCTTTAATGCAGGTAAGTGCAAAAGACTACCCCATTGCTGAGATTGATGCACTAAGGATCATCGAGGAGAAAGTTGGAAGGCTAACTTTGGGCCTTGCAATTGTAGTTGCCATCCTATCCGAGCTACCGATAAATCCAATCAAGCTACTGGATACTATCAATAGGATGCCTTTGAGAGACATTTCATGGAGTGGTAGGGAAGCTCACTCGTTGAGGAAAAACACTTTCCTTCTGCAACTCTTTGAGGTATGTTTTTGGATATTTGATCATGCTGACAGACCAAGGAGCTTAGCAACGAGAATGGTCCTAGTGAGTAGTTGGTTTGCACCTGCCTCCATTCCAGTTTCCTTTTTAGCCCTAGCTGCTCGAAAGATAACTGAGAAACATAAAAGCACCTGCTTTTGGAGGAAATTATTGTGTTCCTTGACATGTGGTTTTTCTTCATCATACTCCAAGAGATCCGAAGTAGAAGCATCTTCTATGTTGTTGAGATTTAATATTGCACGAAGTAGTACCAAGGAAGGTTATGTCCATTTCAATGAGCTCATTAAGATTTATGCTCGGAAGAGAGGAGCTACCGGTTTTGCACATGCCATGGTTCAGGCTGTTGTTAGTCGTGGGTCACTCTCCCTCCACTTGGAACATATATGGGCTGCATGTTTCTTGCTATTCGGATTTGCTAACGATCCCATAGTTGTTGAGCTCAAGGTGTCAGAACTGTTATTCTTTGTTAAAGAAGTGATTTTGCCACTTGCAATTCGGACATTCATTACATTCTCTAGGTGCAGTGTTGCTCTGGAGCTCCTCCAGCTATGCACCAGCGGACCAGACATTTGTTACCCCGGTTGAGAAGTGGTTGGACAAATCACTTTGTTGGAGGCCCATCCAAACTAATGCTCAATTAAATCCATCTCTTTGGCAGGAGTTGGCATTGTCGAGAGCTACTGTACTCGAATCTAGGGCCAAGTTAATGCTAAGAGGGGGACAATTTGTCATAGGAGATGACCTAATTAGGAAAGCTATTTTTATTAGAACTTCAATCTGTGGTGAGGATCATCCTGATACTGTATCTGCTCGTGAAACTCTAAGCAAACTCACCCGGCTTCTTGGAAATGTTCAAACTCACACTTAACCATAGATTCTATATTTATTGTTAGCAAATTTTACATTAGTTTATACATAGTTTACAAATAAAACTCCTGTAAACAATGCCTAGAAATTTTATACCTTTTTAACTTTGAATGAGATGCCCTACAGTTCTGAATTTATATTCAATGTTGCAATGCAATTTTTCTTGTTTCAAACTAGCATTCGACATGGATAACCTGCTGACCAAGACAAGGACTTCTCACTCGAAAGGTAAGTCCCTTTCTTCATGAATTTGCTGTCATGTTTCTAATGATGTTTTGCATTTTGATTATCCTAAGCTTTACTCTCTTCTCTCAGGGATCAAAGTTCTACTGCTTAATTGCATCAGCTAAGTTGAGAAAGTTAGCTTGTTAAATTCCTAGGTACATTTTGTGTCTAGCATGGTGCATAACATGTGATTCAAATAATTTGATATGTTTAGGTGAAGTTGCTGCTGCCAGTTCGGCTCATTCTTCTGAGGTGAGATTATCTTTGAAAGGTTTCGGACTTCGGAGTCATTGCTGGGCAGCCAGAGCCGATTTTGATCACGCCTGGTATAGTACTTTTCCCTTGTAGGTTGGTGCAGAAGCCCGCATAAAGAAGAAATACCCTTGTTAAGCATGCCAAGCCATATAAATGAAGTCCCTTCTGTCAACAAACAGAACCCAAAAAGCTCGAGTCGTCCCGGATAACAAAAAATGTCATTTGACTATCGTGTAAGTAAGTTCTTTCGATCCATTTTTATGGATGTATTAGTCATATTAATCTCCATACCAATGCTAAATCTCAACCTTTTTGCTTGCAAGTGAGCTTCAACATGCGGTTGCCTCGATCTTAAATAACAGTCGATTCTATTGCTGATTGAGGGAGAAAGCTCTGAAAGTTCTTTCATACAACCTCCCTTTGCTGATAAATGTTAGGCCTGCTAAGTCATATGTGAATATTTTCTAAACGTTCTTACCTTGTAAACAAGCATAATGACCGATCGATATTCGATCGAATGGTCAATGTTCACCTTGAGATGATGGATTGGTGTTATATGATACTATATTAATGAATTTAAGGTGAAAACACCTACACCAATGGAAGATTTAGTAATTTACAGATGCATAAACAAACTGCAGGTTTCATAATGTATGTGCATCTTTCTTAATAGAATTTTCACTGCAACTAAAGGACATCCAAGTCGATATGTCCGAGTGGTTAAGGAGACAGACTTGAAATCTGTTGGGCTACGCCTGCGCAGGTTCAAACCCTGCTGTCTACGCCTCTTCTTATATAAACTTTATTGATAAAGCGGTTTTTTGGTATTTTTGCTAACAAAATTTATTCTATGATAAATTTTAGTTTAGATTTTGTACAATAAATTAGTTTTTTAGCATCTAAATTCGAGTTTTATTCGAGCTAAAGTATATATAAATACTATTAGTGAAACTTTCATTTAGTTTTGGGACCAATTTGTTAAGGAATTATATATGAAGGCAATTTCATGATTCTTAAAACATTTCAAGGTATTGGTCACTCCTGATATTACTACAATACTCAGAAAAATACCACAAGAACACTTGTTCAACTTCTCAGGGCAGTAACGGACCTAGAGTTTATAAAGAATACCACAAGAACACTTGTTCAACTTCTCAGGGCAGTAACGGACCTAGAGTTTTTTATAAGGGTGCAAGTTATAAGTATGTATATTAGAATTGTAAGAGTACAAAATTACACGAGTTTAAGGGTACATAATTAGATTATCAAAAATTCAAAGGAAATATATAAAATATAAGAAATATAAGGTACCTAGTCGGTCTAAAAAAAATTTAGGCACCCATTTTACACCTGATCACCTATTTTATGCTTAAGCCTTGTCGAAAATAAAAGGCCTCGACTCTTCTAAATTTCAATGACTTCAAAGAGTAAAGACAATGTTTTTACTAAAATAGATGTTTTTGTCGGTTGAAACCATAAATGATATAATGAATTAAACTTCTGATATAATTTCTCTCTTCAGATATATTTGAGATATGAGATTGACATTGTGAATGAAGAAAATTCGGTTAGAGGTTGCTCCCATAGAACCTTGAAGTATCTGATCCGGATTAATCAACTAATAAATTAGATATCAATAGTTACAAAATTATATAAACATATAACATCTTGAATAAGAATACATAAATTGTCAAATATGACAATAATTCATTGTTACAAACAATCTTTCAAAGTGTGAGCACATTTAAGTGATGATTATGGCAACTCTCAACTGTATGTTTTTAAATCAGACTCATAACATCACATACTAAGAAAACGTAGAGCATATTCACAAACTTGAAATCACAACTACGTAGTTCTAGGACAGTAAAAATACCTACTAGTAGTTGGTTTGGTATCACCATCCTCCGATCACAAAGCCGACGGACGTGGCAGTCGCTTAGCAATTTCCTGTCAAGTAAATAAGAAACCGTCAATACCAACAATCTAAAGCTATGTCACTTGGACTTTGGCGTCGAACACGAGTATGCTCAAGTTTTCTATCTCCATAATTTCATGAAATAAAGATTTAGAAAGCGACAAAGGTGAATATGAATTAATGTAGGGTTGACAATGCATTGGGATGACAACAAACATGGTGCATTGATGGCTAAAGTAATCCATGTACATGAATAGAGGCTATCGATAACAAGAAACAAAATAGTACCCGTGAGTTTCCCGGCACATGAAAAGAATGACACCAGTTTTGGAGGCAAACGAAAGCTACTACTTGAAATTGAACAGTAATTACATGCTAGTAGTAGCAATGCTATTATTAGAATGCTGCTGGCAAGATTGAGCAAATGACATTTTAAAGCTTAAGACCTGGTTTTGGACTATGCAGAACATTTTGATACCATCAACATCAACTCTAATGCTACAGTTTGGTTGGAGTGTTAGATTTTACTCAAGTTTTAGTACATAAACTAACCTTTACTAGGTAATTTTTACTTGAGTTTTTACTCATCTTCCTCGCTTCAAGTTTAGATTTATGCCAATTCCATTTTTTACACGAACTATTTTAAAACTCATGTTAAAAAGGAAGAGCAATGGTGCATAATAACTATTGAAATTCGAAACACCTTGTCTCGAATATAGACTAAAACCTTAATATGAGACTGCATATGAGATAATATACAAGTTTCTATCTTTAGTAACTTGTATAAAAACTTGACCTTGTTAGTTGTCACGAATGCGAAAATAACCATTCTAGGCAACTTCCATGATCAACAAAAGTGCTCACACAGTATTAATAATTATTTGTGAACTATTTACTGCATTTTGGGACATTTCGAAGAAATACCTCAAACAACTGATTTATATTGTCTGCAGTCTTGGCAGATGTCTCAATAAAGAACATTCCATTCTTCTCTGCATAGTCAATGCCATCCTTCAAGAAATAAAAAGCAACCATTAGAAGATAATTCAATATGCATAAAGGTATCTTTGCTCGTATAACTTTGGCACCAACTTGGACTTGGACTTCACGTTTCTCTTGAAGATCAGCTTTATTACCAACCAAAGCCATCACGATACCTGGGCTCCCATGCTTTTGTAGCTCCTGACAGATGATAAAATACATTAATTTTGGCATCTTCAGTGATGTTCTTTATAAAAGAAAAATCATTCTGTACCAAACACAATATTTCATGGAGAACAGGCAAAAAACCTTTTGAAAATTCATTAATCAAAAATAAGTTATGTTCGTCATAAAAAAGGGTAAAATCACACTTGAATGCAAGCCAATCTTCCTGAGATAACTAGTTTATGCTTTCGCAAAGAATTAAGAGGAGAAAACCAAAATTTCAGAAAATGTCAAACATCAGCACCAAAACAGATTATGTGCAATTTGTAGTTTTGCACTATTAAAGACGACATATATAATTGGTAAATATATAGCATGTCACACCAAGGCGATAATAAAAACTGGAATAATTTCTTCAAAAGCTTTTCTAGAGACCTTCACAACTCAAAGTAACATGTTATCACACCAAGAATGCTACTCCAAAACCATGAAAACCGTTGTTTGAAATTTTAGCACAGCCAAAAATCTTCACATTCTTGAAGAAAGCAATAAAAATCATTGAAAAAGACAAACACTATTGTGGTCTCAGAAACTACCTTAACCCAATATTGTGCTTTGGCAAAAGACTCTGGACTAGTTATATCATACACAATAACTGCAACTCCCGCTCCTCTGTAATACAGAGGTGCCAATGCAGCATACCTGAGGAAGACAAATTAAACAATTAGCTCTTTCCTGCCAAAGGAGTGATCATATGATATTGAAGAGGATCATAATATCATAAACTTTTTCAATGGAAGTGATGAATGAACTTAAATATTGACATGGTATTCAAGAACTCTACCTCTCCTGCCCAGCTGTATCCCATATTTCAAACTTAACAGTAGTTGAATCTTGCAAAGCTATTGTCTGTGACAAGAATGAAACTCCCACTGTTACCTGAAATGACAAAGGGTTGGATATGTTAACACCAGGCAGTAAGATGCTAACACCAGGCAGTTTGAATATGCTCAGACAAAATGAAGCCCAAAAAGAAAGGAAAATGGAAATATTACAAGTTGATGGCTCAGGAGAAAACTCCTTACCTTGGATGTAGGGTCGAACTGGCCACGGACAAAGCGCAGAACAATACAACTTTTGCCAACTCCAGAATCACCTAACAAGACCAGCTGGATGCAGCAACAAGATATTGAAAGTTCAGTTGCATCATTAGGATGTAGCTAAAGAAGATCATGATGGTACTAAAGAGATAGCATGTTAAAAAATTGCACAATTGTTACAGTTTTCAGCATCCGAAACCAGGTAACATAGTCAATCTATCAAACAACATTTTCAAGCTTAAATGCTAAATAGAAGTCACCAAACATACTAAGCAAATTACCACTATTGTTACGGTTATGGACTAGGGGTCCATGGTTAACCATGGTAGTATTCTAGATAACCATAATGAGATGATCACATTATCTTCAGGCATTATCATGTAATTACACTAATAACAAAACCTACAGTTAACAATTATAGTGTGTTGGTTAATCATGAACACCCCCATTGCGTGTATCCCGGTTTCGATGGTGACTATACCGCTATTGTGGTTACGGACAACTATTTAAATCCCGGTTTATAGCTCAATATTCGAATATTCAACAACAAACAAGGACCAAAAAGGAACATTTACCTTCACGCGAAGATTTTTAGCATCGGGGCCTTCAGAGTTCTCTCCGTTGTTAAGTCCAGTCGATCGTCCTGAACTCCGATCTACAAACAATAAGAAACCGACCCCAAAACACCAGCAACCAAAGTTAAAACACTCAGCGACACCAAAGTTAAGCAGAAAATCCCCAATTAAACCCCCAGCAACCAAACCCCAGAATTCAGGAATCAAATTCAACAACATTTTCGCTCAAAATCCGAAGAAATCAACCCAATCAAAATGATCAAACAACCCTTTACATATGAATAAGAAAACCCCTATAAGAAACCTAAAAAAGAAATCAAAGTCACTGGGTAATGAATTCACCTGGGAGAGACGAAGAGCAACCCATTAAAAACTGAAAACTAATACAAATTTCTATGTAATACTTCAAATTAGAGCTTTAAAACAATAGAAGAAAGTTTCAGAATCTGATTTTTAATGCACGTTGGTAGGAAGCTTCCACCAGTCGTCGTCTATTTAGGTTTTGAGCCAAATACTAATTTATCCTTTAAATATGGATATGCACCTTATTCTTAAAAAATTATATTGGAGTAAAAATTATTTATTCTATTATTTATTCTATTATATTTTTTTGAATGAATTTTATTTCATATTTTATATTTATTTTGTTGGATGAGTCTACAACGAGCGTCGAATACCGTTGAACATTATTAAATTAATGTGTAAAAAATTAAAATCTAAAAGACTAATCATACAATTATTAAGTATATGTTGAGTTTATCACTTTTTTATTAATTACATATTGAGTCCTTGATATTTAAATTTTTTATTAATTAATTTAATAGTAGTCAACAATGTTCAACATTAGTGGTGTTCAGCAGTGTTCGACGCCCGTTATAGAATTTTCCTTTGTTGTTTATATATAAAAGTGAAACTATTATTCATTTAAAATGACCACTATAAATCAATCATACAAAATTAACCTATACAAAGACATACGATTAATATATCCTCATATATGTGTTATATCTAATTTTAGCTTTTTGCAATCGAATATGTACAAACAAACATCACATCGAATAAAAGTGTAGATCATCATAGTAATTCAACCCGATTTTTTATGAAGTCTTCTTCTTTTCTTGCCAAACATATTAGTTTAGAGCAAAAATTATCTGTCTCTTTATCATGCCTCTTTATCATGCCTCCTTTCATACCTCTTTTTTAAATTTTTCTAAAAAATTAAATTTTAAACCATAACTCTTATTTTCTATATCCTAAACTCTAAATCATACACCCTAAAAATTACACCCTACCCCTAATTCCCTAAACTCTAACCACAACCCTTAAATTTAAACCCTAAATCATACACCCTAAACCCTCTAGTGTAGAACGAAGACATAAAAAAGGCACGAGAAAGCGACATACGATTTGCAACCAATAATTTAAATCACACCAAGCCAATCGAAGAATAACGGCACGTAAGGTCCTTTCCCTTTCTTTCCGTATTAACTCAGACTAATAAATCAAACTAAGGAACATCTTCCCACATGACACTCATACTTGATATTTACTAGTAATTCATTTTAAAAATATTTTTTATGTAAAAATTTACTTAAAAAAATATAACATGGAAAAAATAATAAGATTGATGATTTTTAGTGATTGGTCCATGGACACGTGATGAAATTCACTAATGATATAATTTCTCTTATTCTTGGGTCTATTTGTTATTCAAATCGAAGAAGAATACAAACTAAAAACTAATTTTATTTCGAATAAAAATCGTTCATTCTTTTGATATTCATTTAAATAAATCTAGAATTCGAGATTATATATTAAAACATTATTAAAAAATTATTCATTAAAACTAGATATACGATACAAAATCAATATGATACAAAATAGTTGTAGTCCTTTAATGCAGCAAATAGACTCCTAGGTACCTTTTAACTCTCCACTTCAGCAAAATTTAAGTCGTTCGCGATACTTGGTGAGGACAGGCGACCCTTAAAATTTTTAAAAATCGAATAAAATTTAAGTCTGTACGATCTTAAAATTATATTTTAGTCTCTAAACATATAAATTATAATATTGCCTCTGCTAAATTTAAATATTTTTTAATAAATAATATTGAATTCTATCATTGTACTTATTATTGTCGAAACGGATTAATATTTTATGTTATAATTATGATTTTTAGAAAAATTATATTAAATCCCATATTATAATAATATGGACTTTGATTCAATTCCATACACTTTAAATGAGTTAAGGAATATTACTCTCTTAAGAAAAAAATCTAGGTTTAAAACTTAGAAATAATATTATTAAAAAATCATAAACTCGTAAACTCGACATAAAAATATAAAATCAATATTATTTGGATCGAATATTATATTTAATTCATTTAACCAACATTTCAAGCCTTGGACATTCCTTTCTAGTACTTACTACTTAGCGTAGTTTTATCATTATTTTATTATTATATGATGAGTCAGATTTACTGCAATATCAATTATGATTTCATCTAATCATAATCATTTATTTTATTATTATTTTTTAATTATTTTTTCTAATATGAATCTTCACTAATTTTCATGTCATTTAAAAATATATTTTTTGAAAGTTAGATTAATGACATGAATGATTAATGGTGGAATGAATGATTTTTATTGGTTAGGGACCACGAATGATATGGCAAGCCGGGCCCGTGATATGATCTCTCTATTTTTTAGTATATATAATTTTTATAAAAAAACAATATATACCAAAATTCTTATAGTTTTTATAAGATAAGTGTTTACAGAAATTTTTATAACTTTTGTAAAAAAAAACAATACAAACGTAGCGGTTTTTAAAATTTTCCAAACATGATACACTTGAATCTTGTGTAAGTCTCGAATATAAATATATGTTTAATTATAGATATAATTGGATTTATTTAAGTATTTTTATATGGAGTTCATATCTTAATAAAAATATATCACACACAAATATTAAACGATATTGATTGAAGTGATACGTAGTTTGATATCGTTTAAGTAAGTCTTGAGTTCGAGACCTTGTGTAATACAAAACATCTTCACTAAGAGACTGACCCACCAAAACTAAATGTGCAACATAAATTGATAGGATTAGTTAGGAGAAAACCTTGGAACACCTGAAAAGTAATAACAACACACACAAATCATATATGAATATTTGAAGAGATAAAATTTGAAACAAGATAAAACCTATGCCCATGGTTAGAGATGGACACGGGTCGGATCGGAATTTTGGTGCACCCTCAATCCAAAATAAATATCCTAAATCGATCTCGATCCGGCCTATAGAAAAAAAATAATTTAGAAAAAAATAATTTTAAGGACTTAATTATAAAAAATAATATCAAGAGATTTAATCATAATAAATTATAATTTTAAGATTAAATTATAAATAAAAATTAAATTTTAAGGAACTAATTATAAAAATATAAAGAGATATTAAGGAAAACTATATAATTAGTCTCGGTTTGAATATTTTATATCTTAAATTTGACCTGACTTTATTTCTCTCTTAATAATAATCCGACTCAACTTAAACCTAATTTTTTTATTAAAAAATCTAACCTAATCGATTGAATTGAGCCGAAATCCATTCGAATCGAATAAAATATTTATCCCTACCCATAGTCAATGACTTGTTGCAAGATACAACTCTTGAAGAAGATGCCAAAACATGTATGGTCTACCAACCAACCAATAAGAGTTTTCTATAGGTTTATTCCAAAAGCATATGCTTTCTTCATGAGGATTATTCCTTAGAATATACTCTTCTAGAAGTGTAATGATGTGAGCAAAAGATTTCAGGGATCGAACCAGATAGATACAGACATTGTTTAAAAGTTCCCATTGATTTGCACGCAGGGGGTGAATATGTTTTGTTCATGAAAATGCATTGTTGAAAATGTTTGTTTATGGTCATCTAAGCCTTCATTCTTCTTCTTCTCCAACTCCTTATTCGAGTAGTTCCGTTCGGCGATCGAATTAACTGGATATATGTACGAAATTGATGTTTAGATGACCATCAACAAACACCTTCATCGTATTGCATTAAAGGTTTAGGGCTTAAGATTTTTTTTCATGATTTATCTTCGACGCTGAAGTTATTTTCTGTTACGATTCAATCAAGAATGTTTAGTATTTTTTATATGTGCCAAAGTTCGGGTATGAAATCTGTGTGCAAGTAAGGTTTAAGGTTTAGGGTTTAGGGTTAAAGGTTGTAGTTATGGTTTGAAGAATTAGAAGTAAATTCGTGTAATTTTTAGGGTTTCAAACGTGGAGATTAGGGCTAGAATTTGGCATGTTCGGTAAGAAAGAGCATATAACATAGTAATTTTCTGACCTGAATCACTATTGGTGGTGGAATTGAAGCTCCCACACATGCACAACGGCTTAACCCCTTCCGTGCCGAATTCGCATGGTCTTCGGTGGCCTCGTAAGAGTTGCAAAACTCTTCGTTCCCTTGAACTCGGATCCCATAGGACCAACACCACCCCGTCGACTCTCAACTGTGCCACACTATGCACTGCTGTACCCTTCAATATGGAGCCTTCTCAAGTTTATAGTCTCGATTGCCTCGAATGCAACCGTGCAACACTCCGGTGTAACTGACCCGTACACCGAGCTGAACTCCTTATGTCCCACCATAGTCCACGCCGGGCATTCGAAGTATTCCTCACATCCCATTCCTGGTACATTCCTACATGGTAGGTGCTTCAAGGGAAACCTTGGAACACCAGTGATTCAGCAAAGCAACGAGCATGAACACGTTGTCCGCTATTGGATTGGCCTGTCATTCCTTGACCCGAAGCCATTGCCTCTACCGCCTAGCACGACGGTGTCACATGTCGACAGGTAGGGTCGTGTAATGCGAGTGCTTCATAAGCATAGTCTATGTAGACCCTGTATGACCCAGAACTAATGTGAAACATTAAAACATCATTCATACAGCACAAGAGGTCTCTGAAACCAGGATGGCCGCTCACATAGTCAAGCGAAAACGGGTAATCCACGGTGATGTTTCTGCAGTACGATCGACACGATCCTGCTCGACCGGTGGCAAGACTCGGGGTACCAATTAATGCTAGAAAACTCGAACATAGAGTGGTAAAGAAGATCAAAGTCATGGCTAGCTGTTAGGGAGAAATTATCTGACAGTAGAGAAAATGTTTGGCTTTTTGAATAAATGATGCTAGGAGCCTAGGAAATGTTAGTGAATATTATTATACTTGGCAGATTTTGTGTCTTGTAATATTTTTATTCAGAACATAACCTATAACATACGCATCAGATTAAAAAATATTTAATTTTTTAAATTAAAAAACTTATTTTAATAAATTGTACAAATCCTTTAAATTTTTAAACTGTCGCTTATTACAAACATATATATAGTCGGAATATTTCGAGAAATCGGTCATGGCATGACCATTGATCATTGACCAATGACCATACATTATATGTTATGTTTTGAAGATGCCAATGCAGCCAGAGCTTTCTTGAGGCAGCTGTTGTACGTGAATGGACGGTCCAGTTGAACTAGATGACCAGCTCGTTCTATGTATTCTAGACTTGCTATTTCTCCAACTTGTCTGTCACACAAATTAATTCATCAACTCAACATTATATTTAATTGAACTCGATAAATATCAAATTCGAATCATCGTATTCGAAATCTAATCTTACTCTTTTACGTTACGGGCAATGTCCAAGTCGAAGATCTGATCGTTCTTTCCCCACAAAAGATGTATCTTCTGCAGCAAGGCATAATATGAGAAAATAATTTGTTAGGAATTTGTACGCAAAAATAACTTAAAATAAAATACGTAAAAAATATGAGAATTAACGTGAATATAAAAAATAAAAAATATAAATATGAGACATTCCATGTAATCATAAAATTCAATAAGTATATTAGAATCTTATGTATCCAAAATATTTTAATCAACATTCTTATAGTACGATTATCTTAAAGATTTTCGAAGTTCTCGTCAAAAACTAAAAAAAAACCCTTATATAACGAAAGTATCTCTCATTATAAATTGAAATCCACTGGCACCGCTCTACTTATGCTCAATAGTTGATTGCCCGTTATGTTATTTATGAGATCAACCAATCAAATGTATTTATTTAATCTAAATATGTTAATAAGAATCTCTGCCTTCATGGCAAGCATTTTCTCTGTCCTTATGACACATTTTTTATTTTTATTTTTATGGTTTATTTTATCTGTCCTTATGGAATGATTCAACATACCCTAGCAACCGATTGTTGCGGAGATTTGAATCGGCGCTAATTTCTGATTATGATTTTGTCGGTGGTCATTGATGGTTAGATCCCACTCGGTTGATAGTTGTGTACCGATATAATCAGAGTCATGGGTAGCGGAATATTCTGCCTGATGGTTTAGATCGCTCATCACTTCTTATTCACCCGTTATGTGTCTCGATTGGACAAAGGCAAGGAGATTCATGAAGCTTCTAGATTTTGATGGTATGCTTATCTTTATAGAAAATATTTTATTTTTTTTATTTTTGGTTTTTCTGAATTCATTGTAATTTTAATATTTTCTATAGATTTAATAAAAATTCAATGGCAATTATAAAAAAAAATAATAAAATTATTTTTAAATTTAATTTATAATGAATATTATTAAAGATTTATTTAATAAAAATATAATTAAATATACCGTTACAAAAACTCCCATGATATAATTTTTTCCACCTAATACTAAAGTGGAAAACAAATCAATGAAGTGGGGGAGAAGGTTTGGAGTTGATATATAAAAAAACACTCTATTTCCCAGCTAACGTGACAAAGTCAGTCATAACCGGTTAAAGAATTCCCAGCTAACGTACAATATCCCAACTATTTAAGTTATCATAGCTCTATAATTAGGGTGGTTAAAAAATTCGATTACTTGGTTTCGGTTCTGGTAAAATCCGGTAGATTTTTATCTAATATTGGTTTTGATGAGATCGAGACTGAATCTAAAATTTAAGTCCCGGTCATAACCGGGATCGAGATTGGATCTTGAATTTTTGGACCTGATACCCGGTGGGTACCCAATAAAACCTGGGATACCAAATATCCGATACTGTTTTTTCATTTTATTTTTCTTATCAAACTTTCTCTTTATGTATGAATATTATGAGTATGACTAGTTTTAAAACTTTAATTTTCTAGCCTACAATATTCTAATTCTATTATTTAATATTATTATCGGTGATTGAATTTCTTTATCTTCAATTACTCATTTTTAAAAAAAACTAATTGACTGAGTACCCGGTATTAAAACCGATTTTATCAATAACGAGATCAATTCTTAAAATTTAAGACCTGGCATGATCGGGACTGATTCTAATTTTCAAAAATCGGTAATTACCTAAACCGAAACCGAGACCAAAACTATTTTTTTTTAAATTGACCCGGTAGAGATTATATCCACCCTATCTATAATCATATATATATTTCTCTATCACAATCAAATTCAATGCATTTTAAGACATTGTTTAATAATAGTTACAAAGATCTCTTGTTGATACGAAACTCTTGAATTAATTATAAAAATAAATCGTTGTCTCGTTGTATCATGTGCCAAAAGGACTTTTTAAAGGGTAAAGTACACCAAAAGTCATTCAATTATTAATAACATTATAAATGAGTCATTTAATTTTAAAAAATTATAAACAAATCATTTTATTAAACGACTATATAAATATGTATTTTATCATTAAACTTTTAGTTATCATAACAATCGATAAGTTAAATGACCCGGTTATTAGACGTGATAAATAGAGTGAACAAAATATAACTAAAAAGTTAATGTTTGTTTTAAGTTTAATAGCAATGTGATATGTTAGTAATAATCATTTAATTAAATGAGTGATTCATTTATAATCTTTTAAAATCTAATGACATGTTTATAATTTTACTAATAATTGAATGACATGTGATATAATTTACCTATTTTAAAAGTCTTCAAATATATGACATCGGTAGATGCTAATATTAAGAAAAATAAAATCAGTAGAGTTGACTTTTTGTAGATTTAAATCACGTATTATTTTTTTTATAATCGGTATTTAATTTATTGGTCGAGGTAGGGGTGAGTGAAATTTGAATTGATTCGAAAAAATTGAATAATTTAACTCGAATCGAGACGAAAATATTTGATTCATTTTGATTTGATTCGAAAAATTTCAAATAAAATTCGAGTTATAAAATGGAAATTTGAATAACTCAAATTTTTTTATAATTAAAGGATTTGTTTTTAAGTTCTAGACGAATCTTTTAATTTTTTATGATATATTTATACCGATAAATAAAATTATAAAGAAATATTGTCACATATGAAAAATATAAAGATATATATATATCTTATACGATTAGAGAAATTCGTTTAAATCGGAACTAAATCATACTATAATATGATAAATAATTATAATTAAATATTTATAGAAACTCAACTCAACTCTAATTTCTTAAACTCGAATTAAATCAAAAAATTTTCAAATAAAATTTGAGTTATAAAATATGACTGATCAACTCGAATAATTCGAAATTTTTTATCTCAACTCAACTCGATTCGATTGCATATTCACTTCTAGGATAAATAATCTAATTCGAATACTATAAAAGCCTATTATAGTATTAAAAAGATAAGTCATCTAACTCTTTTTTAAAAAAAAAAACTGAATTTATAAATTAATTTATCCTATTTACGATATCTTTAAATTATTTAACATAATCTTCAATTAAATAACATTTTTTTATTTACTTTTATTTTAAAATGTTTCAAAAAATAATAATTACCTGATGGAAACTAGGGAGAGTAAATTCCTCATCACTGATGACCAAAGCCTCTAGGAGTTCCAATTTCTCCTTTCTGTAATTAGATATTCCCTGCCATAATTTTAAAAAATTTAAATTAAAAAATAAAATATTATTTTATAATTATTTTATTTTATTTTTAAATTAATTACCTCCAAAATTTCTTTGCAAATCCAATTTGGCATCTTTTGAAAACTTTCTGAACCAACTTGGAAGAGGGTTTGCACACCCTTGAACGAGTCAGGAAGCAGATAATCTGCCCAGTTGTTGAACCCTATATGATCGAGTCGGGCTCGGCTGATTGACTCAGTCAAGGCGATAGCCGAGCAACTCACCACCATGGACTCGACCAACTCAGGGTAAACCTCCGCCATCTTAAAGCCAACCTTCCCTCCATAACTAAAACCGACCAATATACATTTGTCAACGCCTAGTTTCTTCAACCCTTTAGCTATGCACTCGGCTTGAAACGCCACCGACCTCTCGGTCCGGTCGGTGGAGGAATCGCCGAAGAAGACGAAATCCGGGACGTAAACGGAATAGTCTTTGGCTAAAGCCAATGCTTGGAAATGCCAGGTTAAGATACCGTCGAAGCAGAAGCCGTGGAGGAAGACAACGACCGGTTTTTGAATTTTACGGGCGGTGGTGGCGGTGCTTGTTGCTTCGGTCGGGGATCAGAAGTTGATAATCGTCCCCGGCTCGATCTCGATTTTTCGAGGGCTTATCCCGGCAAGCTTTAAGACATAGTACAGAGCAAACATGTATGTCTTGATGAAGCACATTGTGTTCTAAAATTCAGTTTTGCTTGGTTCAATAGGGAGATTAAGGTCCCTATATAATGTTGTGCTGGCATGCGGGGCGGAGCTAGAAAATTATTTAAGGGGTGTCATTTTTTAAATTTATATTTAAGAGGTGTCAATTATTTATAAATTGATATTATTTATTTATTTTTTTTAAAAAAATAATATATATATATATTATATATAAAGAAGGTGGACCAAAAAATTTTGGGATGTCATTGGCTCCCCCCATACTAGCACGTTCAATATTTATATATAAACATAAATAATATCAATAAAACAATATGCACGTTTGATCGATCCGATCCGAATTTTTGAATATCCCAAAATTTTAAATAAATATTTTATTGATCCATGTACAATCTGAAATAATTGAATATTTTAAAATTTGATGATCGAAATTTTAAAACGGATATTCGAATATTCGAATATTTGAATTCTTGACTTCATAAATAATTTTATGAATATAACAATCAATAAATAATTTAATATACAAGATTTTATCCGTGTGAATTTTAATTTTTCATATATAACGAGTAAAATATCAAAAATAAAAAGATTTATATTTATAAAAAATTGAATTTTCAAATATCGAATAATCAGATGTTCAATCCAAATATAAAAGAACTATTCATAATTGTCCAAATTATCTAGAAAATAAAAAAAAATGTTTCAAATATCTAAAATTTTGGATCATATTAATGGATCAGATCAATCAGATTTTTTTTTTGCACACCCCTACATAGAACGATGTAAGATCAATCATACTTAAGTTTTCTATTTATAAGGGGAAGAGTGAGTAATTTTTTACATAGTAGTAAAATTTTATGTTCAAAAATCAATAAAATTAGTTAAAGTGATAAGTATTTTTTTGATTGAAAGGTGGATATTAATATAGGCCTTGTTAAAAACCTTTCTAAACCTAAGTGGAGAAAAAGAGTACCTACAGCGGTATCAAAGTACAATATCTGAGAGAAATCACTTCAAACGAACACAATCACATGAAATCATAAAACAAATAAAAAAAAAACTTACCCATTACTCTGCCTCCCTACTAACTGACTCCACGAGATCTTGATGGATGAAATGATATTCAATAATACCCACGTCAATCCCACGACCTTTTGCAGCTAGTTTATCCGTCACCATATTTATTTTTTGACTTATCTGACGAATCTGTACAAACTACGATCGAGACAAAAGCTCATGAACTACATCCACGAACGCAAAATGATAAGCAATTTGATATCACATAAATAAGTTTTAAGTTTCAGATATTACGTATATAAAATTTTTTCATCCAAAAATTCATTCATAAAAATAGTATATGTTATACGGGTTGATATGAATTAATCAACGAAAAATCCTCTAAAAATTAAGAGGGTAGAAAAAAAATTATATTAAAATATTGTTTAATAATAGCTACAGAGATTTTGTTCGATATGGAACTCTTATTTAGTTACAAGATAATTATTTTATTGCATTTTAATCTTCCAAGAAAATGGTTCAAAAAAATAATCTTTTAAATCTCACCAAATGAAAAAAGAAACGTTGGACCATAAATGTCATAAGCAGTAGGCAGAAGCAATCAATTAGTTTATTATGTATAAAAATAAAATAAAATCAATAGAGTTGACTATTCTATAATTTTGATTTATTTAACATAATCTTCAAATCTATACCTTTTAATTATTAAAGATATTTTATTATTTAATTATAAATATTTAATTTATTAGTTGTTTAATTTAGATAGATTGTTACGGATGTTAAAATTTAGGACAATCGTCTTAATTTAATTTTTTTATAATATTAAAATTCAAAAATTTTGATGATAAAAAATGATTGGGTAAACTAAAATACAAGTCACTCAATTATGAATAATATTACAGTTGAGTTGTTTAATTATTAAAAGTTATGATTTGGTCACTTAATTATGCGTAAAATTATATTTGAGTCACCCAATTAAAAAATGTTACGTTTGGGTCACTCAATTATAGATAAAGTTACATTTGAGTCACCGTTCATATTTAAAAAAAGTTTATCAATTCGTGTATTAGATTAATTAATGATTTTAAATGAAATATTTTAATATTAACGGGGTATACAAGTGATTTAGGAGAAGAAACAACCAAACTGATGTATTTTTTAAATATAAAAGATTACCCAATCGTAAACTTATTCATAATTGAATGACCTAAATATAACCTTTAATAATTAGACAACTCAAATATAACCATAAACGAGTAATTCAAATATATCTTTTAATAATTAAATAATTTAAATATAATTTTATCCATAATTGAGTGACGTTGTTATAATTTATCAAAAATAATTTTATTTATATTAATAAAATATTTTTTTTATTTATATGGACTAAAACTAGTATGAAACTATTTAATCGAAAGGCCAAGATACCTGCCAACCCCTATTATGGCACTAATTCCTATCGGAGCATAGAGGGTACTATGATAGTGATAATTTAATCTTATATTTTTAATATTTTTAATTATTATATAATTTTATTAAATATAAAAATTTATTCTCCTCGTATAAAATTACATGTTCCTAGTTAACATTAGTTAAGCCTTGAATGACATTTATTATATATATTAAAATTCGAACGTCGAATATTATTGAATATTTAATCGGCAAGAAAATTGCAGAAAAAAGTTTAGGATAGAAGATAGGAAATAAAAAATCAGTTAATATTGTAAGCAATAAACGAGCAAAAAACGCAGCGAAAAAGGATCGAAATAAATACCTTCAGCCATTGCCAAAAAACCTTATACCAACTTGAGATGTGGTTGCACTACCGTCGAGCTCGTCGAACCATCGTGGTAACACCTCGAACCACCGAATAAATAAAGAACTCGGCTATAAAATAACTAAAACCGCCAAGATCTTCTAAGCACTCAAAAAAACTCACTTGATGAAATATGTGATTCTTGTGTTTTTTATGCTTAGGGACCTTAGGCTAGATTAGTATTTATAGGGGTGATTTACCATCAAAATCATCAATCAAATAGACAAAATACCCCTGAAACTACCCGACACTAACACTTTAACCGATCATGACATGCGAAAGTGGGAATGATTTTCTTTCCACATTTCCAATAGTGAAAACATGGGAAACAATTCAAGAGAACCACTAACATGATTGGTTATCCAACCAACAAATATTTGAACTGAAACATGGATTTCTAATAAAAGATATAGTAAAGTGCATCCTACATGTATTAATAATAACGTTACAAGAGTTGTTGATGTTATTCATCCTGAATCTAATTCTTGAAATGAATCCATTATTAGAAGTATATTTTTAAGAGAAGATGTCAAAAAGACCCTATGTTTGTGTCACGTTTTAAAAGAAGTAGGAAGTATTAATCCGATACCAAAAAGAAAAAAGAGGTCTTAATATATATATATTGTTGGAAAAAACAGTGGTATGTGACCATCTTTGGAGCAATTTTGAACAAGTAAAGATAAGGTTTTGAATAAGGAAATGGTTGATTCCTATTCTATGCCGTGAGATCTTTACAACGGTAGCTCATACGCTCAATATCGTTGAGTGGTAAATGAGAAATTGATGCTCAAAGTGGGAAGGTCAAGAATGAATAAGGAATGTAGAACCCCTTTATCCCACATTGGTAGGATAAATGATATGAGAGTTGTTTATATACAACTACCCATAATGAAGTCATTGAATGACTTGAGTTGACATTGTACCTCGCGCGCAGGGGGGTGCGAATCCAATTCCATTCAGGTTGGGGCGCACCCGCACGACGTGGGCGACGCGAATGTCCGGACCGGTCGAGCCTTTCCGAGGCCTACGGATATTTTACCCGTTGTGCATATTTTTTCCTTATTTTATTTTTGGAAATATCCAGAAACGAATATTAATTCAGAATATTTTTGAATTAATTAGCAGTTGACTGCTCTAGCAAATTAAAGATATAATTATTATTTATGGTATTTAATTTAAATTAAAATACCGGTTGAAATAACAGTTATTCTGATTCTCGGATATTTAAAATTATTTCCTTTTTGATTGGAATTAATTCCGGGTTTTCCGTTTTGGAATTCAATCCCGGATTTCCCGGATATTAAATAAGGAAAGTAATACCACCGTTTGCCCTAGAAATCCACTATATAAAGGGGTTGATGTTCTCTGTTTCAAATCATCCCAAAACACGTTTTCTCTCTAGTTTTCTCTCTCGGTGATAGGCAAAGATAAGAGCAGTTCGAGAAATCGGCAGAAGTACTACTGTTCGGAGTTCTTCTAGTTGTATCTTGGGAGACTGACTGCCAAACAACTCGGCACCTTCGGAGTGGCTGCAAATCAGTCTTAAGGAAACTGCTGAACGCAGGCCTCAACTTCATCCGTTTTCAAACAAAACTCGGTTTGATCTTTTTATTTCAATTTTTCAAATTCGATTTTTGTTTTACTAACGATTTTTTTCTTCTGATCGTTTCGAAGTAAGATTGTATAACAATCTTAAGACTGACCCGTATATACCTTCTTCATACGAGACGATCAAATCGTCAAAGAGATTGCAAACAATCTGTTTCAGGATTTATCCTGTCGTTCTTAAACGGGTTTGCAGAAAATCTCAAAAAGTGGTGACAAATCTGTTCGCAGAAATTGTCAGATTTAAACAAGAAATTTTTGATTTTTGTTTAACGAAATTAATTGAATTCCAATTGTTTTCTTTCGCAAAAAGAAATGACCACTGGAGAATCTGAACATTCGAAGGTCTCTGCACCTGCACAGAGCTCCAATCAAGTCTAGAATAAGAATGCACCGGCTGTGAATGTTAATCACAACGAAAATCCGCCCAAGTTCACTGGACAGAACTTCAAGACATGGCAGCAAAAGATGATGTTCTATCTTGCCATGTTGAGCTTGAGGAATTACTTAACGGTAGACCCTCCAGTCATTAATGTAGGAGACGGAGAAGGGCAAGTTGACACGGTCACTGCCATAAAGATGAAAGAAGAATGGGACGACGACGACTATATGTGCCAGAACTACATCCTAAACGGATTACAAGATTCTTTGTATCCGGTGTATAATGTGTACGAAACTGCCAAGAAGTTGTGGAATGCTTTGAAAAATAAGTACAAAGCAGATGATGCTGGGGCTAAAAAGTTTTTAGTCGCAAGATTCTTGAATTTTACTATGGTTGATTCAAAATCAGTAGTAACTCAAGTTGAAGAACTCCAACTAATCATTCATGGAATTCTTGCAGAAGGAATGGTTATCAACGAGCCTTTCCAAGTAGCTGCCATCACGGAAAAATTGCCTCCTGGATGGAATGATTTCAAGAGTTACTTGAAACACAAAAGGAAGGAGATGACGGTGGAAGAACTGATCTCCAGGCTTCGAATTGAAGAAGACAACAGAGGAAATGCCGGGAAATCTCACAGCAGAGAAGCCAAGGCAAATATTATCGAAACCAAGAAAGGGAAGCAACCGCAGAGGGCCCAAACTAAACCAAAGTTAGGACCAAGTGGCGGGATCTTCAAAAAGGAGAAGTTCAAAGGATCATGCTTCAATTGTGGAAAAATGAGGCATAGATCCACAAAATGCAGGCTTCCAAAGAGAGTGAAAGCCAAAGAAGTCAACGTCGTGCAAGATGAAGACCTAGCAGCTGTGATATCTGAAGTCAACATGGTTGACTCAAACCCAAGAGAGTGGTGGCTGGACACAGGAGCCACACGTCATATCTGCTGTGACGAAAACTCTTTTCATGAGCTGACACCATGCGATAATGGAGATAAACTCTACATGGGTAATGCTGCAACTTCCATGATAAAGGGGAAGGGAACCGTGGTGTTGAAGATGACTTCTGGAAAGGAACTCAAGCTTTAGAATGTGCTGTATGTACCTGACATACGCAAGAACCTTGTTTCTGGAACACTTCTAAGTGTTCACGGATTTAGGATGATTTTTGAATCCCAGAAGTTAATTTTAACTAAGGGGGAAATGTTTGTGGGTAAGGGATATGTACTAAACGGAATGTGGAAACTCGATACTATCTCTGTAAAATCTCATATTAAAAATAAGAATAAGAATGCAACTTCTTCTTCTGCTTATATGCTTGAGTCATTCAATATATGGCATGGTAGACTTGGACATGTAAATTATGATACCTTGCGAAGGTTAATTAAAATAGACCACATTCCCTCATTTCACATCGATTATAAGTTAAAATGTGAAATATGTGTTGAAGCAAAATCAACAAGAACTTCATTTCAAACTATTGAAAGAAGTACAATACCGCTTGATTTAATTCGTAGCGACGTTTGCGACTTAAAATTTGTCCAAACAAGAGGAGGAAATAAATTTTTTATTACCTTTATCGATGACAGTACAAGATATTGCTACATATACTTGTTAAAAAGTAAAGACGAAGCTATAGATAAATTTATAATCTATAAGCAAGAAGTCGAAAACCAACTTAATAAGAAAATTAAGATGGTAAGAAGTGATCGTGGTGGAGAATATGTTAATCCATTCGGTGAATATTGCACCCAACATGGTATTATTCATGAGATAACACCACCATATTCCCCTCAATCTAATGGAGTAGCTGAACGTAAGAATCGGACTCTGAAAGAAATGATGAATGCTTTATTAGAAAGTTCTAGGTTACCTCAGAATATGTGGGGGGAAGCCTTTCTTTCGGCAAATTACCTTTTAAATAAGGTCCCACAGAAAAGAAAAGACAAAACACCATATGAACTATGGAAAGGTCGAAAACCTTCCTACCAACACTTAAAAATGTGGGGGTGTCTTGCAAAGGTGATGGCTCCACCACCAAAACAAATGAAAATAGGTCCAAAAATAGTGGATTGTATTTTCATAGGCTATGCTGAACATAGAAATGCTTATCGGTTTCTTGTGTATGAATCGAAAAATCCAGAGATTCACAAAAACACGATAATAGAGTCAAAGAATGCATCTTTCTTTGAGAATATATTTCCCTATAAAACTAGGGAAGTTGACCAGTTTGTTGCCAAACAAACATTGGACGATACATCCTCAAATGATCAACAAGAGGATGGATCTGAACAAGAGCCAAGAAGGAGCAAAAGGGCTAGGATAGAAAAATCCTTTGGATCTGACTTCCTAACCTATATGCTAGAGGATGAACCTCTAACGTATAATGAAGCTATACGTTCCTCTAAAAGCATTTTTTGGAAAGATGCCATAAAAAGTAAAATTGATTCCATCTTGCAAAACCATACTTGAGAGTTAGTGGATCTTCCTCCGGGAATTAAACCACTAAATTCAAAATGGATTTTCAAACGGAAAATGAAAACAGATGGAACAATTGATAAATACAAGGCACAGTTGGTAATAAAAGGATACCGACAAAAGAAAGGCCTTGATTACTTTGATACGTTTTCCCCTGTATCAAGAATAACATCTATTAGGATGATACTTGTCATTGTTGCATTAAGAAATCTCGAAGTGCATCAAATAGATGTTAAAACAGCTTTCCTAAACGGAGAACTTGACGAAGAAATATACATGGAACAACCTGAGGGTCATGTAGTTTCAGGTCAAGAAAGGAAAGTCTGTAGATTGGTTAAGTCTTTATATGGACTTAAACAAGCACCAAAACAATGGCATGAGAAGTTCGATAATGTCATGATGACAAACGGCTTCAAAATAAATGAGTGTGATAAATGTGTATATGTCAAAACTACGGATATTGGATACGTCATCCTATGTTTATATGTAGATGACATACTCATTGTAGGAAGCAACAATGAGATGGTACACCGTACCAAGAACATGTTAAATTCAAACTTTGACATGAAAGATATGGGATTAGCTGATACAATTTTGGGTATCCAAATAAAACGATCAGCAGAAAGTCTCATATTAACTCAATCACACTACGTGGATAAGATTCTTGAAAAATTTGGCAAGGATGATTGTGGTACAACTACAATTCCTTTAGATCCTTGTTTTAAATTATCCAAGAATAAAGAAGAAAGTATCAATCAAGTGGAATATGCAAGGGTCATAGGCAGCTTAATGTATCTTATGAGCTGCACAAGACCAGATATAGCTTTTACTGTAAGCAGTCTAATCAGATTCACGAGTAATCCAGGAAAAGATCACTGGAAAGCAATAATAAAGGTACTGAGATACCTTAGATATACTCGGGACTACGGATTGCATTATTCCAAAGACCCTGCTGTCTTAGAAGGATACTCCGATGCGAGTTGGATATCTGACATACAAGATACCAAAGGCACAAGCAGATATGTGTTCACTCTAGGAGGGGGAGCCGTATCATGGAAATCCTCAAGACAAACGATTATAACTAGATCCACAATGGAATCTGAGTTTGTAGCTCTAGATAAAACTGGAGAAGAAGCCGAATGGTTAAGGCAATTTCTTGAGGATATCCCTGAATGGGAAAAACCAGTGCCCACTGTGTGCATATACTGTGACAATCAAGCAACGATTGCTAGGGCACAAAACTTTATGTATAATGGTAAGTCTCGACATATGTGTCGACGATATAACACCGTTAGAAAACTTGTCTCAAATGGAGTTATCTCTATTGATTTTGTAAGATCAAAAGATAACATTGCGGATCCGCTAACCAAAGGGTTAAATCGAGATTAAGTTGAGAAAACATCGAAAGGAATGGGACTAAAGCCCATGAAAAATAAAGGCGCTATGTGAAGGAAAACCATACCTAGTTGACTGGAGATCCCAAGATCTAGGTTCAAAGGGACAACCTAATTGCATAGACCTGTGCGGTCACTGTGGGGGTTCCCTCCCAGGTTCATTCCTATGATGTGAACAGTGACAAAAATTTGGAAGAGGTTAAGCAAAAGCTTTTAATGACCATTGTGTGCTTCGGTGAGCCGAGCAACATAAGTCACTTATGTGAGAGTGAAGTGGGGCCGCTTCAAGGAGACTATTGGGCATAGTTCTTTCATACTCTTGCAGAACCAAGAGATGTCCACGGCCTTAAGGATATAACCATGAGAGTTGTATCTCTTGTCAGAGAGATAGGTGTGTGAAGTATGTCATCGTTTACACCAACGGCTGACAGTTCAAGGACATCGCGTCTACTGATTAGCTAGTAAAGTAAATATACTTTCACAAGGGAAGGTTCAAAGGAAGAAACCTACATATCCTATGCATCTATCAATCGTAGAGCCTATCATCACAATGTGCCCAAAATATTTTGATAAAATCATCAATTTCATTCATGTGGGGGATTGTTGAAAAAAACAGTGGTATGTGACCATCTTTGGAGCAATTTTGAACAAGTAAAGATAAGGTTTTGAATAAGGAAATGGTTGATTCCTATTCTATGCCGTGAGATCTTTACAACGGTAGCTCATACGCTCAATATCGTTGAGTAGTGAATGAGAAATTGATGCTCAAAGTGGGAAGGTCAAGAATGAATAAGGAATGTAGAACCTCTTTATCCCACATTGGTAGGATAAATGATATGAGAGTTGTTTATATACAACTACCCATAATGAAGTCATTGAATGACTTGAGTTGACATTGTGCCTCGCGCGCAGGGGGTGCGAATCCAATTCCATTCGGGTTGGGGCGCACCCGCACGACGTGGACACGACGCGAATGTCCGGACCGGTCGGGCCTTTCCGAGGCCTGCGGATATTTTACCCGTTGTGCATATTTTTTCCTTATTTTATTTTTGGAAATATCCAGAAACGAATATTAATTCAGAATATTTTTGAATTAATTAGCAGTTGACTGCTCTAGCAAATTAAAGATATAATTGTTATTTATGGTATTTAATTTAAATTAAAATACCGGTTGAAATAACAGTTATTCTGATTCTCGGATATTTAAAATTATTTCCTTTTTGATTGGAATTAATTCCGGGTTTTCCGTTTTGGAATTCAATCCCGGGTTTTCCGTTTTGGAATTCAATCCCGGATATCCCGGATATTAAATAAGAAAAGTAATACCACCGTTTGCCCTAGAAATCCACTATATAAAGGGGTTGATGTTCTCTGTTTCAAATCATCCCAAAACACGTTTTCTCTCTAGTTTTCTCTCTCGGTGATAGGCAAAGATAAGAGCAGTTCGAGAACTCGGCAGAAGTGCTACTGTTCGGAGTTCTTCCAGTTGTTGTATCTTGGGAGACTGATTGCCAAACAACTCGGCACCTTCGAGTGGCTGCAAATCAGTCTTAAGGAAACTGCTGAACGCAGGCCTCAACTTCATTCGTTTTCAAACAAAACTCGGTTTGATCTTTTTATTTCAATTTTTCAAATTCGATTTTTGTTTTACTAACGATTTTTTTTTTCTTCTGATCGTTTCGAAGTAAGATTGTATAACATATATATATATATATATATATATATATATATATATATATATATATATATATATATATATATATATATATATATATATATATACGGTGACGTTACACATCATATCAAACATTTCTTTTAGGAAGAAAAAATGGTTACGTGACAAATAGTATCATAATAACCCTTTGATTGTCCAATTTTACATCGAGCACCCATAAAAAGAATAGGTAGGAATAGGATGAACAACCGTGACAAGAAACCAATAACAAAAACAGAAACTTATGACGAAGGCGTTACAAAATTGAGTAGGTTCAATACGGGTTTCAACGATCAGAATAAGATTTCGGTTGCGGGAACTATAAACAGATTCAGAAGGGGAAGTTATGGCTGCAAATTCTTATCCAAGTGCAAGAATTCCTAACCCGGAAATTGTAGAAGCACGTGCAGCTCTAATCTTTGCGTTTGAGTTTGGTTTTAAAAATATTATTGCAGAAGGAGAGTCTTTATCTGTCAAAAATAACATCAAAAGCCCATCAATTGATCGTTCAGACACTTTCGGATTGTTTAAACCAATAAACATAAATCCAAAACCTAAAATACTAAACCTTAAAATAAAAATAAAAATAAAAATAAAAAAATGTTTAAAAAAGTTAATAGAATAGAACAAAAGAAATAATAAATCTGAAAAATTACGTAAATTTTGTTGCCCAAGTTTTTTATTCAAATATGGTACAAATCATTTTAATTTGTAAATATTATATTTTGAACAATAATATTATAATCGAATCTATTAAAATTCAATTTTAAATAACGATTTATTTTCTATATTATAAAATTAAAATCAAGAACAAGTGCTCCAAATTTAAATAGTAAAAAAATTCAAAACATATTTTTTTAAATCATCAAAACACACGTTAAAGTCGATAAAAAAAAGGTGATTTTAAATAATAATTTATTTTTTAATCTGATCATTATTTATAATCAAATTCTAATAAAAAAGATTTTACTAATATCACTCAAAATTCAATATTTATAAAATTAAAATAATTTGATTTATATTTAAAAGAAAAAAATTAAATACCATATTTAAATAAAAAATTAGATTATAAATCTGACTGATAATAGTGCAAATTAGTTAGTTGCTGAGTCTTCTTCAAATAGATTATGACTTTTAAATTTTGTGTTTTGATGCTATTAATTACTTTTAATTGATATGTTATCACGGTATTAATTATTTTTAATTTTCCGATGGTGCAATTAATTATTTTTAATCTAATAATATTGACGGTTTAAGGTTTAAAATTTAAATTTTTTATTTTTTAAATTAATTAAAATTTATATTTAATTCAATTATTTGATAAAAGAATAGAATATATAATATATGCAAAATAATTTAATTTTAATTAATTTATAATTATATATTGAGCTTTTAAAAATTTTAATTTTTATTAATCAATTTAATGGTGTTTAACAATGTTCAACGGTATTCGACGTATGTGGTATACTCATCCTTAAAAGTTTTGAAGTTTTATACGTTTTTAGATTGCTGTATGAATGAAATAAATAATAAAGATTAACAGTTGGATATGTGAAGATTATCATACGAAAGAAAAAAGTTAGTCTCATCCACCCGTTCCACCTATGGGTGTTTAAAAATATTCAATCTGATTCGATCCGAAAATTTGGATATCCGATCTGATTTTAAGTTTTTCGAATCAGATACGGATTATAATATTTCAAATTTCAACTTATCCGAAATCCGAAAATCCAAAAGTTTAAATTTTTATCCGGCAAGGATTGGTGTTAACAAGTTTCATGCTCAAAGTTCAACATGTAATTTGTTTTATAAAAGCGGTTAGTTTATTAAAAACAAAAGATATCCGAGATTAGAACGAGGGTTTACAACTATAATCGTAAGCTAAATATATACTTTAGACATTTTCTATAATCTAAAAGAAATTAGTCGGTACTTGAGATTATACAAGAACTATACAATAAAAAGATAAGAAATTAAACAAAAAACTCGAACAAAAGATATGTACAAACAGATCTGGCTGTATGAACAAGTGAACCACAAAGAAGGATAAACTATTGAAAGATTACAGACGAGCGTCATGAAAAAGTTATCATGGACGTAAATAGCGTATTTAAATCCAATCTAAGAGTTTAGTGATCATTGGTTAGATTAATATTGAAATTTCAAATTTTTTTTAAAAAAAAGGACTAAAAAGTGTAAAACTAGAGTACGATGGTTAAATCTATAATATATAAATAGTACGTGGACTAATAGAATAATTTACCCTAATTTATTTTACCTAGGAATTAGGGGTGCTTATACGTGGATTAATTATTTTACCTTGGAATTAATAGAATAATTTACTCTAATTGTTTGACTCGTGCTTGTTAAAATAATTTATTATTCGATTTAACTCGTTATTTGTTAAGTTCGTTAAAATTATGCTTGACTCGTGCTCGTTAAAATGTTTTATTGCTCAACTCATTGCTCGTTAAGCTCACTAAAAAGCTATCTTATTTTTAACTAAAAATAAAATTTAATAATACTATATATGAGGCATAATATTAACATAAATTAAAAAAATTTAACTAAGATATCAAAAGAATGTATAAAACACTTTCAAAGTTTAAATTAAAAAGTAACAATCTGTAAATACACCCAACAAACAAATTAAAATTAAAGTAACAACTCACGAATTAATAATTATTATTTAGATTTACTTTTTTGAATGAAGTAATTTTAAAGTAATTACTATGAAATATTTTAAAAAATTAACCAATTACTCGCGAAATTATCGAATTGAATTAGATTTTACTAAATTCAATTAATTAAGGTATCGAGTCGAATTTAAATTTAAATATTTATCAAATTTTAACTAAGTTAAATTCGAGCAGCTTACGAGCTACTCAGCTCGTTAAACACCATGCTTATAACACTACTCAGATCCAACTTTCTTGGAACCAAACACCCTCACTCAATGTTAGAATACTATGTTTTTTCAAGTGTTCACATTTCCAATGTATATTTCAGCGTGGGAATTGGCATAACCCGACAATAAATCCAGCATTTTAAAAATCAAGATATTATTCACAAAATTCGAAATCAATACGACAAAATTTATATAAGATAATATAATTATTTAATACGAAAAAAATAATCATTAGATTCGATTTGATTCGATGAATATTTAAAAAAACAAAAAAAATATACACGAATGTACTAATATATTTAAGAAATATATTTTTTTTTATGAGTATCCCCACCAAAACCGTTTCTGAGATTTTGGTGACCATGGGCAAATCTAAAAATAGGGCCCCTAATAATAAATATTAGAAAATAAAATTTAAAGAGTATAAAATAAATTAATTTTTTTTATAAATTATTTTTTTATTACACTCAATAATTATTGAATGAAAAACATCAAAAAAATATTAAACATTAAACTTACACAAAATAACTTTTACAAGTATTTTTCGCGTAAATATTATATAATAAAAGTTATAAAAAATATAGAGTAATAGCACCTGAGTTTTTATTGTTGAAGCTTTGTTTTAGACTTAGTTATAACATATTAACAGTAAATCTCATAAACTATAATATTTTTGAATAAATGAATTATTGTCTTCTTAAAATAACGAATTAAAAATTATAAATAAAATATTTAAAATAAATTATAAGAATAATGAAAAGATTATAAATTATAAGAATAAATTATGAGAAATTAAAATTTAGAATAACAAGAATAATGAAAATATTTTTTATAAGTGTATATAAATTTTTCATTTTAAAAACAAGAATATTATTATAATCTTAATTATAACTCTATAATATATTAATACCTAAACTAATTAGATACCGGCAACTTTATAATTAATTATAAAAGTTGTCAATCTCTTAACAATGATTTTTATAGTTTATTTAATAATAATATAATAATATATTAATTTTAAAAACATAATTACAATGAAGGGGCCATCTTAATTTTAATTATAAATTATTATTATTATATTTTAATCGCTCTTATTTTTTTAATAAAAAAATTATTAACATATATCTCACTTATTTTTTAATATAGTTTAATAATAAAAAATAATTTTAAATTATTTTAATAATAATTATTATTTTAATTTAACTAATTGAAGGCCTTGTCTGTCGCCCTGGAACCTTAGACGGTCGTTTTATTGTCCAGACCTAAGGATGACTCTGCCGCCCACTAGTCAGTTTTAATAACATTGATTTTATTAAGGTCGTTAGTGGGGAATTAGGGTAATAATAGGGTCTGAAAAAAATATTAGATAATAAGTTTTATCTAAAATATTTAGGGAATAGGTTAAAAGAGATAAAATTATATAGACATTGTCATCTGCAGATATTGAGGTACGTGATAATAATTCAAATAGTAAAAAATCATTAAAATTTTAATTTAATATAATAATTTTTTTAAATCTCGTTAACTATAAGTGACGAGGTCAAAGAAGTATTATTCCTTTTAATATATTTCACTAAATATTTTTCAAACACATCCAATAATTTAATATTTCTTTTCTAATCTTATTATTAACCTAAATTTTCTGTAATTAGTACTAATTACTTATTAATGGTTTTGTTAAAACAGTCCACTGTTAAAAAAAACTAGATTACAAGCATACATTCAATCTAATAGGGAATGGGGTTAATTAATTAAATGAAATAGGGTGAATATTAGATAAAGTAAATAAATCGAGCTAGAATATTTGATAACCCTGTGTATAATGTAAATTTTATTTAATATTTTTGAGTTGAGTTATTTAAATTTTTATTTAAATTTAATTATAGATATTTATAATTTGGTACTTATTAATTCTAATTCAAATGATTTCTATACCCATAGTAATATTAATATTTATAATTATGGTACTAATAGAAATATTTATAAAAATTTGAGTTATATAAATTACGAATCGAATCAAAATGAGTTAGTTTTTCACCGAGTCAATAATTCAATTTTTTGAGTCTAATTGAGTTTTACTCGCCCCTAATTAATATACACATATTTCTTCATAATATTTTTATATGTGATATACATATATCAACAAGGACGAACACAAAATTTTCTATTAGAGCACAAACCTATAAAATTCTAAGGGGCGAACTTATAAAATTTTAGAGGGACGAAAATAGATTTTTAATATAAAATACATATCTAATTACAAAAAAAAATTGCAAAATATATATAAATTTTAATTTTTAGGGGACGACTGTCCCCTCCAGCCTCCCTCTGCGTTCATTATTATACATCATGTAAAGTTAGAGACTTGACTTAAACTTAAAAATTTATTCACTATTTATTAAAATTTCAACTTATTAAAATCTTATTTTTTTTTTTAAATTTAAGTTAAAATTATTTTTTATATTCAATCAAAATTTTACTTTTTTAAGTCGAATTTTATTCGTCTAAGTAAAATCTCATTAATTAATAATTAGTTTACTAATATCTTCTCCCAAGGTCAGCTATGAAATACTTTATGAAATTAACATTATAAACCCTGCTATCTTCCAAATTATTCATTTAATTAACAAAATTAATATTATTAATCATATTCATAGCCGACCCATGACCCGATTATCCACATCCCCCATGTGCTTTCATCATTAACCTTAATCGCCATTAGTTTAGCTTTTCTTTTCATAAATATAATTTAATTTAGAAAATATTTTATTAATTTAATTTATATAAGTCTTTTAATATTAAGGTCCAGAAGTTTAGGTATTAAAATTTAAGTTATATGGATTAGAATATAGAATATAGAATTTAAAATTTAAAATTTAAAGTTTACGATTTAAAAGATTTAAATTTTATAATTTAAATATAAATATTTCTATATAATCTATATATCAAAATATGAAACTTTAATTTAAAAATAATTTTATATTACTGTGTTATTTAAGTTTATCTCTTAAAATTAATATTTTCATTTTTAATAAAACTATATATATTTTTAATAAGTATAAATATGAATAGGGCATAAAAAGAAAAAATATTTTGAATATGTCCATTATTCATGGAAATTTAATAAATAAAGTTATATATTTTTATCTAACTAAACGCTTAAATAATGATGTAGGAGAGATGGTCAATAAAATAAATTTAATAAATATAAAATAATATAAATTTAAGGATGGTCAATTATCGCTAATAATTATAAAAATATCAAAAAAATATTATAAAATAAATCTAATCTCACGAAAACGTCAATTTCTTATGAAAAAAATATATCATAATGATCGTTACATAAATACCTAATTATATTATATAATAAAATAAAACAAGATGCGTAAAAATGAGTAAAACAAATAAAATTTTTATTAGGGATAAAAAATAAAAATAAGAGGAAAAGATAAATTTTTAATAATATATTAAAGGAAGAAAACATACAAATTTATCTGTTTATAAAATATTACAAAAATCTATCAAAAAGATATAAAAAGTTGTTAAAGTTAAATAAATTTAATAAAATATAGTACTAGGTTGCTGGCCAAAAGTAGAGCAGAAAAGCCCTACTCAAATTTATTTTTAGAAAAAGATGTGAATAATTTATTTAGGAATTAAATTTAAAATATATTTAAAAAATTATAATATTTTTTACAATATAGGGTAAAAAAGTTTTTTTATACGGAATCATGAGTAAAGACGTTATTTATATACAAAAATTTTAATTATTTTAATAATTTTACATAAAATCTTCACGTGTATGATAATTTGAGTAAAGAAATTACACGATAAAATTAATTTTTTTATTCCCCTTTTTATGCAGGAATTGTTCAAATATATATAAAGGAGTCTTCTCTCTCGTCTTAAAATCTTTTATACTCGTTTTATTCTTTATAAATCCGAATCTTTATCTCCATGATAACCAATTAATGCCGTCAGCGATAGTTGTCATCTCACTCCGATTTTTTTCTTTTTTCCTTCTTCTCTTTTTTACTTTCGTCTTTTCATTTCTTTTTTGTTATTTAGTTTTCGTTTTTTTGTCGGTAGTTTATTCGTTGGAATCTTATTTCTCAGACGTTCAAATATCTTATCTTAGCTTTTCCTCATAATAAAATGATAATTAGTGTTTTTTATATCTTAATCAATGATCGAAGGTTCGATTTTAGTCATAAACATAAAAATAACTTCAAACTTACGATTAACATCCACTTTTTATATGTACCAATAAAGCGTAAATAATTAATAACTGAACTTAATAAGTATCATAAAAATAAAAATATCAAATTTTACATATAGATTTAAAAATCGACAAGTATTATTTTATTACATTAATTTTTGAAAACTTTTTTTATCATTCCATACAAAATATATTTTTTAACCAAATTAATTTTTTTATTAATTTCTTAAATTTAAAAATTATGAGTCATTAGGCAAAATGCATGCCCTTATGTATGATGTTAATTAATCTATCATCTTAAAATGACATAATGACTCATCATGCAACTTTAAATGATTCATAATATTTTAAAGATTTCAATCTCAATATTTATAATTAATTAATCATTTTAATTAAGTTTAAAGAGTTATTTGAACCTATTTTTTTTTTAAATAAAAGAGTTAAAAATTGATAAGAAAAAGAAATGTACAAAGAATTTTGAGGGGAAATTTTTGATGGAATATAAAAGAGTTAAAATGATATGAAAAAAAGAATTTACAAAGAAATGTAGTTAAAGAATTAAATTGAATGAAATTTAAAGTTAAAAAATTAAATTAAAAGAATAATAAATTTATTGTTAAAAATATGAACTAAAGTTGTATAAATATTTTATTGTGATATCAGAGTATGTGTTTCAAATTTGATAAAAAAGAATTAAAAAAATAAAAATAAAATCATGCAAAATTGAGAGAAAAAATTTAACAAGAAAAATTATATAATTATTAAATTATATTATATATTTTTAAATAAAATAATTTGTTTCATTGAGAATGTCCTACAAAATAATAAGGTGACCTCATTGATTTAAGGCTGCTTGTCTGCTAGGAAGATTCTTTTTTTTTCTTTTTCCTATCAATAATATTTTTTTCTAAAAATAAGCGGTATTTAATTTGAAGAGAAACTAAAGCTTGTTTAATAAATTATTTAAAAAAACTAATTCAATGAAATTTAAAATTTTTGTATTTTGTTTTTAAAAAATATATTTAAAAAAGATAATAAAAATCATTTGTTTGATTTTTTCATACAAAAACATTGGAAAAAAGAAATCAATCTATGAATGTTTTTAATCTTAAAACTATATAATCGTGGGTTGTTAATAAAAATTTTAAAAATTCCTAACACTAATATTTATTTGGATTTTAAATAAAATATAATAGAATATAATTAATATAGTTTCATTAATTATATTCCTAAGTATGAAACCATAAACACCTGTCCCTTGTAAACATTAAACCTTAAACCTAAATCATAAACATTAAACTTAAACCTTAATTATTAAACCCTAAACATAATAACTAACCCTAAAACCTAAATTCTTAATCGTAAACCTAAACCTTAACTACTAAATCATAAACCCTCAACCTAAACATTAATTTCTAAATCATAAATCTTAAACCCTAAATATGAACCTTAATTACTAAAAATAAACCTAAATCTAAACCCTAAATCCTAAACTTAGACCTAAACCTTAAATCTATATCTCTAAATCATAAACTATAGGCAAGTATTAATTACATTAAATAGATTAAATTAATTAAATTTAACTATTTATTTTTTCAGTTTTATTAAAAAACACTACCATCTAAAAGTTTAAAATGTTTTAATTGAACAAACTAAATATTAATATCTTACATTCATGTGAAATATGATGCGAAATATATTTAAAATATATGATTCAGATTGTAAGATAATTTAGATCTAATATGTTTAACTAAATAAATTACCCTTTTAAACTCGATTCAAATATTTTAAATATACTCCGCATCAGATTAAACTTTTGACAATGTAACTTCTAATTCTACTCGGACAAGGAAAGGGATCGAAGACTCTAAAAGAAAAGGATACTCTTATCGGGTCTTAAACCTAGAATTTAAGAAAAAAGAATAAGAGTAAATGAACAAATCTGACCAATTATCCATCATGACTTGCTATGTGACTTGAGTTTTATAATTTGTTAAAGACCTAACAAAAATAATAGAGGAAAGCATAGAATTTCCATGCATCTACAAGTCACTTGAAAATCTCTTTTGGGAATGTGATGTGTGTATATAAGAACCCTCAAACTATCCCATTTCCTTCACTTACCTCTTATCTTTTCTTATGTTCCTTTTTTATGTTTTAATTTGCCTAGATCTTATGTATCTCACAATCTTCTTTTTCTTCTTTCCCTTTTCTTAGGACTTCTTTGAACATTTTCCCTTCCACCAAACACTCCATAAAGTGTAATCCTTTCCCTTTCAATTCCAACTTATTGTGCTTAGGGTTTTTCTTTGTTTGGGGGATTGAGAGAAGATGTTTTAGGTTTTTACCATCGAAATCCGACTTACCGGAGTGATTGTATGAACCAACTGAATTAAGTGTCTGATTCTATTTCGTCTTCGGGGCATCGATCCATTCATCGAATTCCATGGTATCATATGCTTGTGGAAGTCTAGATGAATATTTTTCCCTACAAATTTCACATTTGGTTGCAGATTCATCAGTCATTTTTTGCTGAAGCAGCATCCTCAAGATTCACATGCAATGTTCAGCTGTGTGGCCATAGATTTTGTCTTGAAACATGAGAATCCTGATGATGCTGCATTGGCCATTAATGACTTCACAGCTCAAAAAATCATGAAATTCTCCATAGATCTTGAAAATTTCGCAGATTTTCTGGCAACAAGAAAGGGTACTTCTCAATCTTAATACCATCTTTCTTTATATATATATGAGAAAATATACGATGCAACGACAGTATTTCCACAAGCGCCCTAATTTCAGAGGTTAGAGGTTCGATTTAGGGTTTATAATTTAGGGGTTTAAGTTTAAAGATTTAAAATTTAAGGTATGTATTGAAATTTAGAGTTCAGACTTTAGGTTCGGAAAAGCTGAATTAATACTCAAGTATTGTTTTTTTTTTCAGAGAAGATGATGCGAAGTGTTTGCAATTATATCCAACATCTTGGGACTGTTTCAAATTTGAAGAAATTAAGGTTTGATGAGATCTTAGAGATTTTAATTCCATCTCCGTACAACTCCAGCTCCTTGTCTTTTTTCTTACACTTCTTAGGGTTTATGGAATTTAGGGTTTCTTTCTGTAATCTGTTCATAATTTCTTGGAGTTTTCAATGGATTTCAGATGGAGGGGTTTCCATGGAAGCAGTTCCTCTCCTGCAGGTATGGTTTTTCTTCTAATCATTTAAGGAATCTGTACTTGTCCCCCATATGTGCACATGAAGAGCTTAGGACATACAAAAAGACAACAATAAAATAACACAGCACTCCATGTCTCTGAGCTCTTTCAGGACATATATAATAATCAGGTTTTTCTTGGCTGAAACGTCCCACATGCAAAACACAAGAAAAAACAAACTATACATACAACATTAGCTGTAAGTCAGCAAAGAATGGGAGCCAATACGAGTTTATTTAATATTCGGGTGTGATTATACGATAATATATGTTCTTTACTCTTTATCTTGTAAAACCGCATACATATAATACAGATTACGCTACTCGAACCCAGTTCATCATTGAAGAACAACGTCATCCTTTAATCACAAACCAACATAATTTCTAAATGACAGATCTACATTTTGTACATTTATACTTAGAGACAAGGATTTAAAAAAACGTTTTTGATTGTGTCGCATTTATTGTGATTATAGACATATGAATGTTATTATGATCACTGTGAGTGTCGCGGTCATAAAATCTTTTTAAACTCGCATGATTTATTTTAAATTTTCGAACTTTGGAGATGAAATTTGATAGATTGTTATTTTTCTGAAAGTTTTTAAAATAACGAGTTTGAGTGTTAACCATTAAATTACGACAGTTATCTATTGTTATTGGTGTGATTCTGAATCTCACCAGTATTTATACTATTAATGGTTTGGCCGACGATGTTACCATTAAATAACGGTTGTTATAATGGTCGCGGATTGTTTTTGAATACCTACTCGAAGACACACGTCATCAGGGATGGAGCTACTAAGGATTTTTTTTATGAATTTGTCCCCCTACTTCTAAACATTTATGTTTTTTTTATGAATTTACCCCATCTCTAAAGAATTTTTTTCACTTTTGTCTCTTTATTTAAATTCTTTTAGTTTTTTTATGAATTTGTCCCCTACTTCTATACATTTATGTTTTTCCCTCTCAACCCCAAATCGTGACTCCGTCCTTACATGTCACGGGAGGGTTGGGGTAAATGGTCGTTTTGATGGACTTTGTTGTTTGGCATCTGAGAAAATTTAACTGGGAAATTTTCTTTCTCCATTTTGAGGAAGAAGCTTGAAGCTCCATGATGTGCAGTGTATGGGTCCTTTAGTGACGAAAGCTATAATGTCAGTTTTGACGATAGGGAAAAGGAAAGTGTGATTTGAATCATTCCTATCTTCGAACAGCTCCCACTCAATCTGGGGAAAAAACCAACCTCAAAGTGTACGAAGATATCATGACAGATCTTCGCAGATCAACCTTAATCTTAACAGGACCCTAAACTTTACTTATGTAATACTTTGTGTCTGTTTTCGGATTATGTTCGAGATTTATAGCTTTATTACTGTATTTAACACTTATTTATATATAATCATTTCATTTTTATATTATATAATTTTTTTATTATAAATAATATTTATTTATTAATTTTAATTCTTTAACGGTATACACCATGTTATAGATAAATTGTTCAAATCCGAATAATTTACGTTGTAATGCAAAGATCAGTAAAACCTTGTATCATGTATCTAAGTTTTGATCCTTATATTCGAGTGGAAGTTGACTTTTGATCAGTGATATTCGATTCATTATGAGAGATAATTAAAGATATTTATATTATATTATTTTATATAGATTCGAATTAATATAATATAGTTTTACTTAATCGATAAAGAGTTGCTCAAAGTAGTTTAATATTATGATTTCATAATGTGTTCCACATGGCACATGCAGTATAGATTTGTTTTTAATAAAAGCATTGTAGAATTAATAACCATAGATTGTCATTTATTTTTTATTTTCATTAAATAAAAAATATTTTTTATATAGAGATTCGAATCCATATAAAATGAAATAATACGAATATTTTTAGTTATTGATCAATTAATAGATCTCGAATTGTCTTTTTATTTTGATAACTTGTTATTAGAAATAACTTTATATTCTAATTAGTTCCATGCTTTAGGGTTCCTATATTCGAATATATTTTCAAAGCAGCCAAATATACATGAAATCATTAAAAACCTTCAATTGGTTACTGATCACTATTTTTTATTTTAATTTTTTTATCATAAAAAGATAGATCCTCACTCGTTTGATGTTTATTTACAGATATAATAAGACTTAAGTAACGGAATAATACGTCTGATAATTTGGTTTACTTACCATTCTTTTTTTACCCCGAAAGTGTCCCATTTGGATAGAGACAATGAGATTCACCAAGACTTTTATATTTTTTAGATATACTGATATCTATGAAAGTATTTACTTTTCTTTACGCTATTGAGTTTTATATCAGATTTTAATGGATTAGTTGAATCGATCCGAGTTTTTGAGTTTTTATAAATATTTAATTGTTATTATTTATCATATTATAGTATGCTTGATTCTAATCTAAATGACTTTTTTCTAATCATATAAGATATGTATATATATTTCTTCATATTTTTTTATATGTATCAACATTTCTTTATATTTTTATATATTAATGTATATATATCATAAAAATTGATAGACCCATCTCAAACTTAAAAATAAATCCTTTAATTATTAAAAATTTTGAGTTATTCGAATTTCTATTTTACAACTCGAATTTTATTTGAATTTTTTTTGAGTTGAGTCTAGTTTATGAAATTTTAAGTCGAGTCAAAATGAGTCGACTATTTTTGCCTCGATTCGAGTTGAATTATTTGACTTTTTCGAATCGAGTCGAGTTTTGCTCACCCATACTATTGTCTATGAAAGTATTTACTTTTCTTTACACCCTTAAGTTTTATATCAAATTTTGATGGATTAGTCTATTATTTTCTCTTCTAAATGCATTGTATTGGACGTTTTTAGAAATACATATAAAATTGGATATTTTATCAAAGAATAAATACTAAATGTCATATTATTCTAAGTCGGTATCAGGATTCGTATTATAAAATTATGAATAGAATAAATTAAATTAAAAAGATCATTTTAATAATGATTTTTTAATATTTATTTTAAATTATCGAATAATGGATCATATAACGATAGATTATAAAAAATCAACATGTTTGGTATCATTTCTACATCACCTATTGGTCTACCCCTCTTCATTGAATATATTAAGTGGTACGTAGGCATCTTCATTTCGACATGTTCTCCTCGTTCCCTGCAAAACATGAAATTTAAGACAATGAAACAGGCAAATCCATGGTCCCCATTCCTTACACACCACCTTTCGGTGATGGTGACTTAACAACAACAACAGCATGCATGACATAGCCATAGAGATCAATGCCTGGAGTACGAACAGTGGCGGATGCATGTATTTTTTAGGGTGGTAACAGGTTTATTTTAATTTTTTTAAGTTTGTATATTTATTTTTAAATTTTTAAATTTTATCAGTTAATCCTTAAATTTTCTTAATATTTATGAGTTGTGCTCACCTTGAAATTTTAAAATTTTATGTGTGTCCGCTCTCAAATATTTTTCTGTATCCGCCACTATGTACGAACATAGGTATTAACTCGACTTACCCTATGAAATGATATTCGATAAAATTAGAATTCACAATTGTTGTATTTTTGTCTTCGAAACTCAAACTCATAGACGGAGTTAGAATCGATTATTAGGATGGGTCGAATTATTGAATTTAAAAAATATAAAAATTTATTAAGCATTTAAACTCAAAGTTAAATGATAATGTTTAATTTATTTAATTTTGGAATCTATAGAAATCTAAATTATCATCGGGCCAAAATCTGAAAGGACCAAATTAAATTTTTTAGAAAATTTATTAACAAACTCAGTTTTTTTTTAATATTTAATACATTTTTAAAATTTTACAGGGATTGAATTAAGAATTTAAAAAAATTAAAGAGTTTATTAAGAATTTTTCAAATTGTTAGACAGAGTCAAGGTCTCCTTGGTTCCTCATTGTGCTCTATCCTTGTCGAAGCCTTTATTACTACTCCTTCGCTACGTCTCTGCAGGGGAGTCTTGAAACTTTCAAAGTTTTTCAGACATGATTACTATAAAAAAAATAAATTTTTTTTACTTCTTTATTATATTTTTATCCATATTTTTTTATTAATTTTTTTTAAAAATTAAATTTTAAATTTTAACCCTTATTTTTTAAATCCTAAACCTTAAAAAATACATCATACCCTTAATTTCTTAAACCCTAATCACAACCCCTAATTCTAGATACCCAAACCATTTTTTTTTTTATAGATTATAACTCTTCGTCTAAACCAAAAAATATAAATTCTATTACATTTATTCTTACCATAAAACACATTTTGGAGGTCAAAACAGATATATATTTTGTTTTTCTTTTATAATGTATTTTAAATATTTAAGTTTATTCTCATTTTAAATTTTAATTATGTCCCTGAACGGTCACAATGATAACAAAAGTATTACAACTTTGACAGGAAAAAAAATTATGATGAGAATTGAACGATCATTGTACGTCTCCATTAATCAAGTATGTTTATCTTTAACTAACTATCAAATAACTATCTATTTATTAATCACGTGTAGAAAATAGGTGATGATTTATTTTAAAAAAATATCTAGTTAGTTAAAACTACGGATAACGTAATAAAAAAAGTTCATGATAAATTTTCCGAATTTCGTACAAATATCATGTACTTATTTTTTACTGTTACAAATTTTAAATCTATATATTTTTATGAACAATTTTTTCGGCAAAATAATATTATTAAAAATCATATATACTTTAGACTAAGGGTGAGCGTTTGAGCGAGTTGAGTCAAGTCGAGTCAAAAAATTTTGAGTTATTCGAGTTGAATTAACATATTTTACAATTTGAACTCTTTTTGAAATTTTTTCGATTAGAGTCGGTTTTTGCGAGTTCGAATCGATTCGATTTTTCGAGTTTATGTATAAATTTTAATTGCACTATTTATAATAATATTGTATATTTTGATTTCAATTTAAATGACTCTATCTTTATATCTACATACATATTTTTTTATATTATTTTTTACATGTATAAATAAGATTTAAAATTATTATTATTACTATTATTATTATTATTATTATTATTATTATTATGAATATGTCGTTCATTAAATTATAATTCTCATTAAAAACTTTTTTCTTATCTATAAAAGGCTAAAACGAGATAAAAATAATAATAATTAAATACAATAATATAAATATATAAATTAAAAAATATAAAATAATTTAAATAAAAATTGTATTAAATAGAATAAAAAAATAAATTTGGAAAGTGATCATATTGTAAAGAAATGAAAATTAAAAGGTAGAAATAATAAAAAAGAGAAGATATGACTGAAATAAAACTGAAAATAAAATTACAGGGACTAAATGTATAATTAAACCCTGAAAATTTTCGATTTTTCAATTTTTTGAGTAACTCGAACTTTGAAAATTTGAACTCGACTCGAAACCGAAATTTTTTCGAGTTATTCGATTCGGCTCGAATAACTCGAATAACTCAAAATTGAAAAAAATTGATTTTTCGATTCGATTCGAGCTTTGTTCACCCCTACTCTAGACTTAAGTTATGTGTCTTATTAAAAGTTTTTTTAATCTTAAATAGAGAATAGAAAATGTTCAGAGCAAAATCAGAGTTTAGGATAAACTACAAGTCATTTATTTATGGGTATGGTTATATTTGGATCACTTGATAATTAAAAATTATATTTAAGTCACTTATTTATGGGTAATATTATATTTGGGTCATCCAGTTATTAAATGTTACATTTAAGTCACTCAACTATAGATAAGAATACGATTATGTCATCTTCATATTTAAAAATTACACCAATTTGGATATATTTTTCTTCCAAATCACTTGTATACCCTTGTTAACACTAGAATACTTTATTTGAAATCATTAACTAATATAATACAAGAATTGATAAACTTATTTTTAAATATGAAGGGTGACTCAAATGTATCCTTACCTATAATTGAGTGATCCGAATATAATATTTATTAATTTGATGACTCAAATATAATATTACTCATAATTGAATGACCCAAACATAAATTTTAATAATCGAGTGATTTAAATATAATCCTATCTATGTCACAAAACTTTACAAGTTGAATGTCACATAGATGTTGTATTGAATTATAATGGAAGGTTTTTGTTGATGCATTTACGAAATTAAATAAGAACAAGGAAGGATAATCGTTTTTCTCTTTCAATATTTTTGAAGATTTTTTATTTATATTTATATTTTAAAATATTAATTTATTTATAAATTTATCTATCATTTTTAATTTAAAATTAAATTTATCGTTGTTTGAGATTATTATAACCGATAAACGAGTGTTAATTAGCATTATAATAAAAAAAACAGCCTAAATATACTCGCGGACTTAAACAATCTGGATTTTTCAATCTCTAAATATTACCACTAAACACAGTACGACATAACAATGTTAATACTTTACACACACAAGAACACTAGAAAATATGTTTTTAAATGAACTGAAATAGTGCAAAAGCTCGTTGGAACACGATTGGAAAAGGTTGTAAATAGTGAAAGGAACATGCTTACCGTAACTTGAGGTAACGAAAAAAAATAAAATATAATAATGATGACATACTTATAATCGATTGTTATAATTTAAATTCGTACTATTTGAGTTGATAATAAATATTTATTAATATAAGAGAATTAATCTATAGGTTAATACTCAAAAACTAATGTGTCCATACTTAATTGAGAATGGGAGAGCAGTTTTTTTTGGAGGCGCATATCAGCGGGTTTAATGGCCTTTGAGATTTTTTTCGATTCTTACTTTCTTTGTGGGCGATTTGGTGTGCTGGGGGAGTACGTGAGGTGTAGAGATCATGGCTGCGATGGATTTGAGGAAGTTACTGTTTAGGGGGAATGTTGAGCAATCTTTGGATTTCTTTCCCCCTTCTGAAGGTTCTGACGAGATTACCATTGTTCCACCTCCTGAGGTGTTCAATGAGGGTGCATCGGAATGGCAATATTCGTTGGTTGGGCAGTTCATTCATTCGACCCCAAATTTCGTTGTTCTTAAGAAAATAATGGAGACACTCTAGGGGAAGAGTTCACTCTTGAAGATTAGTATTATTGGTTCCAACATTTAGGTGTTTTCTTTTGCTAATGAGAGTTTGAGGGATTGGTGTTGGAGAATGGTCCATGGCACATCCAACACAAGCCTTTGATGCTTCGTAAATGGAAATCTAATTTATCGAGCTTGAATTTTGATTAGGCTAGAATGCATGTTTGGGTGTAATTGTTTAATGTTCCATTGGATCTTTTTAATAGGATGGAGTTAAGCTACATTACTAGTGGGGTGGGAAACCCTTTGTATATGGATTCGATCACGAGTTCTCGTGAGAGGCTGAAGTTTGTAAAAGTTTGTATAAAAGTTCATGCGGGTAGGTTGTTTCTTGTAAAATCCCGGTATGAATGATGGATGGTTCGGTTGTTAAAGTGAGGGTAAGAGTGCCTTGGATGCCAACATATTGTGCTCATTGCAAAACATTTGGCCATATTCTATAGAAAGAACCCATTATTTGAATGAAGTGAAGTGCCAAACTTGTGGGCGGGGATAAATAGATCTATTTATCTATGATCGAATTATATTTGTTCAATACGATGTTGTCAATATGATTGTAAATTTTAAATAAAAATGTTGAGAGTTGAGAAAAGAATAAAGAATAGAAAAAAGACTATAAAAAATACAATGAAAAAAAAGAATTAAGTAATTTTTTTTATTAATTATTATAAATATTTTCTATTTTTATATGTTATATATGTTATTTTATCTTATTTGTTTTTTTTATCTTATTTTATGGTATTTTAAAAAATAACATATTTTAAAAAATGCAATTACTTCATTTATTCAATTGATCTTTTTTCTCTATATTTTATATCAATAAAATTAGCTCCATAAAATCTGGTTTTGTTGTTATAGAACACGGTATTCTATAGAATATATTCTATAGTAGAGTAACAATATTCTATAGTAGCATAGTAATAAGAAATACGAATAATAAATTTATTAGTATGAATAGAACAAAAGAGGGGGGAGGAAATAATAAAGAAAAATTTATACAAAGCTAGATATGAATCATCCACACCCTTTTTTTTGTATTTCATTAATTGAATTTTGTTTGATTAAGACTAAGTTCTGTAAAAAACCTCGCCTTCTTTAAAATATTATGAACAGTTCCTGTGGGTTGAGCTCCTTTTTCAAGGAAATAGAGAATCGCGGGAACATTTAAATAGGTTTGATTATTTATCGGATCATAAAAACTCACTTTTCGAAGATCTCTTCCCTCTCTTCGGGATCGAACACCAATTGCAACAATTCGATAAACGGCTCATTGGGATAGATGTAGTTAAATAATACCCCCCCTAGAAATGTATAAGAAGTTTTATCCTCGTACGGCTCGAGAGAAAAAAATGATTAATTAAAAGTTATGTCTATTTATGGAATTAGAATGTCAAAAAAATCCATAAACCAGCAAATCAATTAGACATTTAAACCGTTAAACCGTCTTTTTTTCGGAAAAAAAGAAGAAAAAAGCATTCGTACTCTCATAACTCAAGTCAAATAACTCTCAAAATGCTCAAAAAAATCCTTAGGCATTCTTTTATTGAGTGGTCTCTAACCCCTTTTTTGTTTGTCTCGCTTAGAATCTATTTTTATTCTTGATTTTAATCTAGTTGTTGAGAAAATTGAAAAGGGTATTTCCTTGTTCTAGGATCTTTTATCTTTTCCTTGAATCATTGGGTTTAGACATTACTTCGGCGATATTTAATCATTTCAAAAATGGCAGCAACATGCCCTTTTTTTCTCTCTTTTTTTCTTTCTATCAAAGAATCATATGAATGATTAATTCCCGCATGATACACTTTTGATCGAAAGAGTTTTACCAATTTCAACAATTTTCTTTTTGATTTGAAAATAGTTTGAATCGGAGCCTTTCGATTTCTATATCAAAAATAGACTTACGAAGTTGTTCCAACTTATTGATTTCCATTAACTAACCCTAGATCCTTGCCCCTGAAAAATAGATATTTCTCTTCGAGCTCCATCCTGTACTATTTACATTACAACCCAACAAAAGCCGGATTATAATAGAACAAAGGATGTCGAGCAAAAAGCACCTTCATTTCTACATAATGGAAAGTGGTGGGTTTTGAATCCACAGACGATCATGTCCTTCAAGTCGCACGTTGCTTTCTACCACATCGTTTCAAACGAAGTTTTACCATAGCATTCCTCTAGTTTGGAACATTTATTCAATTATGGAATCATGAATAGTCATAGGTTCAGTCGATCCATAGTAATCTATCTAGACTTCTTCCTTCTATATGAAATCAATTTCCTTCTATATGCTATATGAAATAAAATAAATATATAATTTAGGAAGAAAAAGCCTCAATAAGAATTCAAACTAACTCATATTGTATGAATGCAATATATATATATATATATATTATTAGATTTTATTATTAGATTTTATTAGAATAGAAAAGTATAATATATAATATTAGTAGAAAAAAAGAATATCATTAATAATAATATTACGAAAATAATAATATCATGAATATTATAAATAACACAAATAAACTAATTTTTTGAATCTACTTTGCATCTTCAAATAACCCGATAGATCAAATAACTCGATAGAATAGATCCACCAATCTCGCAGTTCTTCGAGTGTCAATCTTAAGAAATCATTCAAAATCAAAAGCAAGAATCACACTTTCTCCAATATTTGACTCTTAGAAAGAAGGTTATTAAAAACAAAAAAAAGAGCAATTTAGATTCGGATATCGTTATTCTGATATAAAAGGAGTATGCTCTGGGACAGAAGGATTCGAACCTCCGGATAGCGGGACCAAAACCCGTTGCCTTACCACTTAGCCACACTCCAAATAGATTTCTATTTGAAACTACTAAACACTAATATGGGTATTCCTTGTTCGTCAATTCCAGTTCCAAATAGCTATGGAATAGAGTAGATTCTTGCTACGATTTTTGCACGTATGGATAGAGAATTAAATAGAGAATTAAACCTAATTTATTGATCATTACATAGAATTCAATTAAGATATTGTATGAAAGTATGATTTCTTCTATTCTCTTGTAAGAATTGAAGGCTTTTTGATTGGGTGAGTTCAAAGAAATATTGTTTAGTCTGTCTTATTTTTTTTCCTTTCTTCAATTTTTTCCTTATATCAAAAAACATATTAATAACTCAATCAAAATTATCTCCAAGAACAAAATTTTGTTATGCTTAATATCTTTAATTTGATCTGTATTTGTTTTAATTCTGCCCTTTTTTCAAGTAGTTTTTTATTCGTCAAATTGCCCGAGGCCTATGCTTTTTTGAATCCAATCGTAGATTTTATGCCAGTAATACCTCTTCTCTTTTTTCTCTTAGCCTTTGTTTGGAAAGCTGCTGTAAGTTTTCGATGAGATCCTTAATACTGTCCTAGAAAAATTCATGATTGATTCAAGAAAAAAAAATTCTAACAATTGAAAAAATCAGATGAAAAGACCAGATAAGTCTTACACTATGAACGAACCCTCAATTCAAAGATGGAAATTCTTGGATAGCCATGATAAATCTGGATCGTCCCATTTCCCAATTCTGACCCTTTTTCGCCGAAGAACTCTATTTAGATTAGAGTCCGCCACAATATATAATTGTTAGTATGAAAGAATTTTTTTTTGTAATGAAAAACTCAACTCTTATTACAAGTTAATTTATGAAAATTCTTTTCGATTTCTAGAAATTCTAAAAATCACTTTATTTCTTGGTGTCAAAATCAAAACCAAAATAAGATATGTGGTATAAAAACGGGGAATCTATTCTCTTCTTTTCCAAAAAAAATGATCTTGGAGATTGTGTAATGCTTACTCTTAAACTCTTTGTTTACACCGTAGTGATATTCTTTGTTTCTCTCTTCATCTTCGGATTTCTATCTAATGATCCGGGACGTAATCCTGGGCGCGAAGAATAAAAAAAATTTAGAAATGGTATTAGGATTTGATCTATTACACTGCCAAAAACCGAAACAGAAAGAGAGGGATTCGAACCCTCGGTACGAATAACTCGCACAACGGATTAGCAATCCGACGCTTTAGTCCACTCAGCCATCTCTCCTAATTGAGAAAAGATAATTACTATGTTACAACACGCAAAAAGAAATGCTTGAAAAAAGTCCTTTTTGACTTTGTTATTTTGTTATATAGGTTATAGGTTTTTTTTTACTTTGTTATATAAGTTATATAGTTATATAAGTTATATAGATTATTATTTATTTATAGAGAGTATTATTAATCTATAAATAGATAGAATCTAAATTTTATTATTATTATATAGATATAGATTGATTATATAGATATATCCAACTTTTCTATAGATATATAGAACTTTTATCAGTAATTCCATTTCATTTATATTCTATATCATTTATATTCTTAAATAAAACAAGGGCTCTAAAGAAAGAAATATCTCAACTCAAATAAAAAAAAGAAAGAATATCACTTTGATTTCGCCCAAAAGGGACTTCTTTTATTTCCAATTTCCACGACCGGCCCGGTTAGTACCTGGCCGGGCTCATTTTTTTTTATTTTTAACTCAAATAACTCATTTTTTCTATGATTCTGCGATCTGACTCGTTGTAACAAAAAAAATCTTGTAAAAAAACCTTGTTATTGGATTGAATCAACAATCAAAAGTAGAAGAAGTCCTATTTTCTTTCCTATGATATAGAATCCAAATATTATTTCTATTCTTTTTTTCTTCCTATTTCTTTTTCTTTTTATTTCCATTTATTTTACTAGAATAACTAGAATAAATAATAAAAAAAAACTATGGATTTTTGCACAATCCATTTTTATGTTATGACTAAGTCCTTTTGTCGAACCCTATCTATCAAAACTCCTATAACACAAGCCTTCTGACAAAATGACAAAAGGCGGCAAGGCTCTAATTTTCAGGATTTTTTATGCTCCTATCTTGTAATCCTATCTTGATTACGACCAATTCCCCTGTTCGACAAAGGGTCCCTTTATATATAATAATCGCATTGTAGCGGGTATAGTTTAGTGGTAAAAGTGTGATTCGTTCTATTAATCCCCTTAAGAGTTAAGGGGTCCCTCAGTTTGATTCATATTCCGAGCAAAAACTTTATTTCTTAAAAGGATTTAATCCTTTCCCTCTCAATGAAATATTTGAGGAAGAATATACATTCTCGTGATTTGTATCCAAGGGCCAATTCAATTATATTTAAAATTATATTCTATATAATTTTAGAATTATATTATAAATTAAAATTGAAAAATTGGATTATGAAATTACGAAACATAATTTTTTTTGAATTGGATCAATACTTCCAATTGAATAAGTACGAGAAAAAGATCCATGGATAAAGATAGAAAAATTTATTTCTAATCGTAACTAAATCTTCCATTTTTTTTAGGATAGATTGAAGCAAAATAGCTATTAAACGATAACTTTGGTTTACTAGAGACATTTACATCCTGTTTTAGCTCGGTGGAAATAAAATGCTTTTCCTAAGGATTTTATCAAATAGAAATAGAGAACGAAGTAACTAGAAAAATTGTTCTATTCTAATCCCACTCTTCTAGAAGGATCATCTAGAAAGCGAATTGTTTTGAATGCATTCAGACAGAAAAGCTAACATAGATGTTATGGGCAAAATTATTATTCCATTTCATTTTCGTTCCTGCCTTATTTATTTTATTTATATATATATATATATATTTTATATTTTTATATTTTTTGAATTTATCCATCTTCCATAAAGGAGCTGAATGAAACGAAAATTTCATGTTCGGTTTTGAATTAGAGACGTTAAAAATAATGAATCAACGTCGACTATAACCCCTAGCCTTCCAAGCTAACGATGCGGGTTCGATTCCCGCTACCCGCTCGATATTCGAATTCTATCTATTTGAATATTTATTAATTCAATTCAACGATGCATTAGCATCGTTGAATTGAATTAATAAATACGCAATTCGTAAAATTTTTTCACATGTTCTTTAGTTTTTCCAAACAAGAGAAAAGAAAAAAACTGAACAAGACAAAAAAAGTCAAAACGTAAAAAAATCATAATGAAAAGAGTCCATTGTTTAATGGATAGGACAGAGGTCTTCTAAACCTTTGGTATAGGTTCAAATCCTATTGGACACAATTTAGAATCTATTTCTATATTTCTATATGGAATAGAGAATATTTATATATTCTCTATATTATAATTAGATAATTAAAATTAGAATTTTATTAAAAATTTCTATTTTCATTTAAGTTAGTAAGTTAGAATTTTCTATTTATAATTGTTCCTGAAGTCGAAAACGTTCCATTTGTTCCTGAATAGCGTCTTTCAAAAGCGTTTCCGCTTCCTCGGTGAATGTCTTGGTAGAAGATATGATTTCTTGGAACTGAGGTTTATTCGTTTTTAAGTAAGTACGTAACTCAACGAGAAATTTCCTTACTTGTCCAATTTCTAATGAATCAAGATAACCATTCGTTCCGGTATAAATAGTACTTATCTATTCTGCCACCGTAAGAGGGGCTGATTGGGATTGTTTAAGCAACTCACGTAATCGTTGACCTCTTGCCAATTGATTCTGAGTAGCTTTATCGAGATCAAAAGCAAATTGCGCAAAGGCTTCTAATTCGGCGAATTGGGCCAATTCCAATTTTGATTTACCAGCAACTTGTTTCATAGCTTTAATTTGGGTCGCGGATCCTACTCTGGAAACGGAAATCCCCACATTAATAGCAGGTCTGATTCCGGCATTGAATAGATCGGCGGATAAGAAGATTTGTCCATCTGCAATGGAAATCACATTAGTAGGAATATACGCCGAAACGTCTCCCGACTGGGTCTCAACTATTGGTAAAGCAGTCATACTTCCTTCACCTAACTGAGAACTTGATTTAGCGGCTCTTTCTAAAAGGCGTGAATGCAAATAAAAAACATCTCCTGGATAAGCTTCACGACCCGGCGGTCTTCGTAATAGAAGAGACATTTGGCGATAAGCCTGTGCTTGCTTGGAAAGATCATCATAAATGATTAAGGTGTGTCGTTCACGATACATAAAATATTCAGCCAAAGTTGCTCCTGTATAAGGAGCGAGGTACTGTAATGTAGCTGGGGAATCCGTCGTTTCGACTACCACAATAGTGTACTCCATCGCTCCCCTTTCTTGGAAAGTGGTCACTACTTGAGCTACAAAAAATGTTTTTTGACCAATAGCTACATAAACACATATTACATTTTGCCCTTGCTGATTGAGAATCGTATCCGTGGCTACTGCTGTTTTACCGATCTGTCTATCCCCAATAATTAATTCTCATTGACCACGTCCTATAGGGATCATCGAATCAATAGCAATAAGTCCCGTTTGAAGAGGCGCATAAACGGAACGTCTCGAAATAATACTTGGGGCAGGAGATTCAATTAACCGAGATTCAGAAGCTGAAATTTCATCCCGACCGTCAATAGGCTTAGCCAGGGCATTTATAACACGACCCAAATAAGCCTTCAAATTATAATAATATTGGTGTGAGCTCAATCCTGTGGTTGTGGAGAGGGTGGATGTAGGCCTGCTACCTGAGGCTAGTTCGTTTAAGGCAATCACTGGGTTAAATGTAATGATGGTTCAGTAACTGTATTCTCAACTAAGAATTCTAGTTCACTAGGGAGAATGCAAGGGAGGGGAGGAAATGAGAAATTTGGTGCATCAAGAAATAGGTTCGAACTGTTATCTGATGAGGTGGGTGATAAGGGGAGGGTATGGTTCGCCAGCCTCGTGCTGCATCTCTGAGTATGGCTTATTTGCGTCAAGAAATTAAAACCAAAAAGGGTGAGAGTTAAACATTTAAGAAAGAATAGTGGTAGTACAGGGGGATCTTCTTCTTCTTCTTCTTCTTCTATATATCAGTAGTCCTTAGAATGTGAGGGGGTTTAATCACACTCAAAAACAGGGGAAGGTTATGCAGAGATTGAGGAAGTTACATGTGGATGTTGTTTGCTTATTAGAAACTAGAGTAAAAGAGTAAAATTTTCAGAGTAATTTTGGTAAATTGGCAGGATGATAAAATTGCCATGTCACTTATTCTAAAGGTGGTAATGGAAGAATGTGGTTATTGTGGAGGAAGGATATACAGGTGTCTATTCTTTTGAGTGATAGTCAAATTGTTACTGTAAAAGAGGTATTAAATGGTAAAGAGATGATTATTTATGTTGTGCATGGCAGTAATAACAGAATTGAGAGGAAGAAGTTGTGGTATCAGTTAGTATAGAGTGAGAGGTTGGTATGACCTTTGCCTTTGCTTGTTGGAGGAAATTTTAATATTGTGATGAATACAATAGAGAGTTCTGATTTTGATAGGTTGGGGAGTTATATTACTCCAGGCATGATGGAGTTTACTAATTGTATAAGTAAGGTTGGATTACAAGATTATCTATTTGTTGGGTCGAGTTTCACTTGATCTAACAAGCATGATGAAACTTTTTTACCCAAAAAATTGGATCGTGTTTTGGTAAATTCAAATTTGTATGGTATGGATCCTCACACCAAGGTGGAGTTTCTTGTGCCAGAGGTCTCTGATAATTGTCTTGTCTGGGTTAGGTTAGTTGTTGATTCACCTATTTCGCAGCCTACGACATTTAAGTTCTTCAATTTCTGGACTGCTCATACTAAGTTCAAGGGAATTTTGGAGAGATCATGGGGAGAGCCTATTGTAGGTAACCCTATACAAGTGTTGTTTGAGAAGCTAAAAAGATTAAAAGTCTCTTCGAGTGCTTTGAATCAACAGTATTATGTTGAAATCTCAAAGAGAATGAAGGATAAAAGAAAATAATTTGAATTGATGCAGATTGTTAGTTTGGATCATGGTGAAAGGAATGTTGAAGTTGAGAAACAATTGCAGGCTGATTTGTTAGAGTTGAAAAGGGCTAAGACTTTGTTTTTTCAACAGAAAGCCAAGGTGCAATGGCTATAAGTGGAGGATAAGGGGACCAAATTCTTTCATTCAGCTATTGCTGAAAAAAGGAGCAAAGGTACCATTCGATTCCTGAAAACTAAGGATGGTATTAAATTAGATTCTCTTGAGGATATGGCTGTTGAAGTGATTTAATTTTTTTCAAAGCAAATTGGTTTAGTGGATACTGTAATTTCTAGTTGTAGTGTGAAGGTTTTTAGGGGGTTATTGTTGGGTTTTTGCCTAAGGGTTCTCACTCTCCTTTGGTTCGAGAATTGTCTGATGAAGAAATTAAATCTGTAATATTTTCTCAAGGCAAAGACAAAGTTCTTGGTTCGGATGACTATACTTTTTGATCTTTCAAACAGTCCTGGAGTTAATAGGAAGTGATATTATGTAGGTTGTGAGGTATTTTTTTCTCTTCATCTTTGATGAGTGTTCGAATTTATATATTTTTTTATTAATAATTATTTCCCATTGTCGATTTGATATTACTAATTTGGTTCTATTTTGATCATTTTCAGTGTAGGAACTTATTTTTCAGAACCAACAGAAAATAGTGAATTCTGCATTTTTTTTATGACTGAAGTCGCACGACGCTTTTCGATCTGGCAGATTTGGATTATCCAGTCAGCAAAAGTTTCTAGAAGATAGTCCAGTCATATATTCTAGAAGGATGAATGGATTATTTGAGAATTATCTTGAAGATTTATCTTAGGAATTTAAATTTTAAATTTTAGAACATTTATCTTTATCTTTTTTATTTTTTTTAAATTTTGAATTGTTACATTTTTAGGGTTTTAGAATAGTATAAATACCCATAGAGGTAAAGCTTGAGATGTACTTCATTTTCACTTTTCCCTTGGGTTATAAAAGTTCTCTAGTTCTTTTTATTTACTTTGAGTTTTCTTATTTCTTTTCTTCTAGAAAATGCTAAGTATGACCTCATTCATGCTTGGCTAAACTTTTATTTAGCCGAAAGCTAGTGACGACTCAATCCATATTGTGAGAATCGTGAAGCACTTAATTCCTTCGGATAACATTCTTGATTTTCTGAAATCAAGGATTGGCAATCGGCTTTTCCTTTAATGATCTCGACGCCTTCATTTCAAAAAGTGCACGTTGACTTGAAGATTGTTTAGATCTATCGTTGGGAAGAAAAATCGGCTGGTAGCAAATTTGGCTTCCTGTGAACAAACTTGGTGGCGGTCCACTAAGGGAAATCAAGATCGGGTTTGATTCTCTATGAGACGCTATAACTCGAGTCAGGCTTTTCCAGTGCTTAAAGTTGTATTGGCGCTAACGGCGATAGGCGTGGTTAGTCCAGCAAAGACTGAATTCCGGAGATAGACTTGGGAATATTGGTTTACCAAAGAGAGAAGCAAGTTACAAGGGTTGGGCCTTGTAGACTGTAACTGGCATGGATCTTGAAGTAAAATCTATTTCGATGATCAATTTGGAATTGAGGCGAAACAAAGCTTGAGGCTATATCCTTTAAATTTATTACTTCAAATATTTATTTTCATTTAATTTCAGTTATTATTAGATTAAGATTATTTTTAGTTTTTTTTTAATATCAAACCCTATTTTCTAATTTATTGTTTTTTTTTGGATAAGGATCAATTCAATTCAACGTTGGAAATTTCTTAGTCCCTGTGGATCGACCCTACTTTCTCTATATTATTCTTTTATTTAATTTGAGAAATAGGAATTATTTATTTGACAATTCGACGCTTGTCAAATTGGCGCCGTTGCCGGGGACTTCGGTAAAATTACTAATATTGTTTTGTTTTGATTTATGACCAGGTCACTTCCGGGAAAACTAGTAGATTACGAACCCGAGATCGAAGCTTTTGCCCGGAGGCTGCGTGGAGAGACCCTTAGACGCAGAAGGTTGAATCGAGACCTTCAACCAAATCCTGATTTTGAGGAAATTTCTTACACCGAGGAGTTACTTACTTCTGACGACGAAGGATCAGAACAAATGGCTGAACAAACAATTCGAGAGTTAGCTGCAGCACCTGATGAACAACAACCACTGTGTATCACGTTCCCAAATGGCGAAACACCGTTTGAACTTAAAACTGGTTTAATACATTTACTTCCGACTTTTCGCGGCTTGCAAAATGAAAATCCACACAAGCATTTAAAAGAGTTTCATATGGTTTGTCTGAGTATGAAACCGCAGGGAGTATCCGAAGATCAAATAAAACTTCGTGCATTTCCTTTTTCTTTAGCCGATTTGGCAAAAGATTGGTTGTTTTATTTACCTTCCGGTTCAATTAATACATGGGCTGATATGGCACGATTGTTTCTTGACAGGTTCTTTCCAGCAGCAAAAGCAAGCGAATTAAGGAGAAATATCTTAGGAATTCGACAAAAGGATGGAGAGTCGTTATACGACTATTGGGAACGATTTAAAAGACTTTGCGCTAGTTGTCCGCAACATGGCCTAACTGAACAAACCCTTCTACAATACTTTTATGAAGGACTACTTCCAATGGAAAGGAAAATGATCGACGCAGCTAGTGGTGGAGCCTTCGTAAATATGACTCCTACCGCCGCCAGAAATCTTATCTCAACCATGGCCGCTAATGCACAACAGTTTCGCCCAAGTGAACCCACTCGACGGGTTCACGAGATAAGTACATCTTCTTTAGAGGATAAAATTGATAAGTTGACTAATGTGGTTCAATCTCTTATTGCAGGTAAAATAGGTCCAGCTAGACTTTGCGGAATATGCACGATGCCGGATCATCCTACGGACTGTTGCCCAATGCTTCAAGAAGATAATAACGTTCAAGTAAATGCCATTGGAAATTTTTCAGGACCTCCTCAAAGGCAATATGCTCTCAATGCAAACACTTATAATCCGGGTTGGAGGGATCATCTAAACCTCAAGTATGGATCGAATCAAACTTATCAACCTAGACCACCTGCACCGCAACAATATCAACCACAAAAACCATCATTGGAGTCAATTGTCGAACGTTTGGCGTTAGCTCAGGAGAAATTTCAACAAAAGACAGAGGCACACTTTCAAGAAATTGATAAACAAATGAGTCAACTTACATTAGCTGTGAGTCGTTTGGAATCAAAGGGAAAGCTACCGTCGCAAACTGAGCCAAACCCGCAACAGAATGTTAGTGCCATCACCCTTCGAAGTGGTAACATTGTTGAACCTAAAGAAGATGCCACACAACCCCATAAAAAGAAGGAAACCAAACCACAAGCTATCTCTACGTCATCTCCTTATGACGTTCCACCTCCCTTTCCATCGAGATTAATGAAGCGTGATAAGCAAGCCGAAGAACAAGAAATTCTTGACATGTTTCAGAAAGTGGAGATAAACATACCACTTCTCGATGTGATCCGAAAAATTCCAAGGTATGCTAGATTTTTGAAGGATCTTTGCACAAATAAAAGAAAGCTTACTGGGAATGAAAAGGTAAACTTAGGTGAAAATATTTCTGCCGTAATTCAACGTAAAATTCCACCTAAGTACAAGGATCAAGGTATGTTTGCTATCCCATGTAAGATTGGTAAAGTTGGAATTAAACGAGCTATGTGCGATTTAGGCGCTTCAATTAATGTCATGCCTCTTTCAATTTATAATTTCTTAAGTGTTGAGCCTTTGAAGGAAACAGGTGTGACGATACAGCTTGCTGACAGATCTTTAGTGTATCCTGAAGGAGTTCTTGAAAACTTACTCGTAAAGGTAAAAGATTTATTTTTTCCTGCAGATTTCTATGTCATTGACATAGAAGATGATCGCACCAATGTCTCTTCCGAGATTTTACTTGGTAGACCATTTTTGAGCACGTCAAATGCCAAAATTGATGTAAGAAGTGGAATTCTTACCATGGAGTTTGACGGTGAAGTGGTAAAGTTTGACGTGTATAAGGCTATGAAATATCCTAACTCTATGCCTAATGTCAGTTGTGTTAATATATTTGATTCTTCTATGAACGAATATGTTAAACATAATCTTTCTAATGAGTTATGCAGGAATTTGAATGCTGAAACTATTAAAGAAGTAAAAATGGATATCTCTTCTGATGTGGAATCACGCTCACTTTGCAAAGAGCTAAGTAAAAATTTAAATTTGATGTCTTCTCAAACTAACTTTTTTCCATTTATCTTGCAGGAACCAGAGTTGGAATTAAAATTACTACCAGATAAATTGCAGATTAAAGAAGATATTTTATCGAAAATGAAGGAACTCCATAACCAAAAAATTTCTCCTAGAGAAATTCTAAGTTGGATAAAGAACATGAATTGGAAAAAGAATTTCTCGCAAAACCTGTAGTCTGAATCAGGTTGTCAAGCTAACGACGTTAAACAAAGCGCTCAATGGGAGGCAACCCATTTTCTCTATTTATTTTTTTTCTTTTTTCTTTTATTTATTTTTATTATTATTTTTTTTTCTCATCTAATTTATTTTCAAATAAATTTATACAGAATTTTCCCCAGATTTGAATGGCTTTGTCGTGCATGAAATTTGAAAAAATTGCAAATGACCTCCAAAGTTGCCGACAACTAAACTTACTTTAGACACGGGGAGTATCTCTATTCCTTCTCTTGTACTTTAATTTTCATATTGAGACAATATGCTTAAAGTGAGGGGGAGTGGTTATATTTCTCCTTACTTGTTCATGTTAGTTTGAAGGTATATTTTAAGTTCTTATGATTGTTGTTTATCTGGGTTGACTTGTTAGTTTTATCATAATCCCTTGTTTACAAGCTTGAATTAATTTTGTTATGCATGGATAATTAACTTGAAGATGATTAGATGTTTTGGTGAAAGTTTTTAACCTTATGGTATAATTGTTAGTGTTGCTTAAATATGAGTTTGTGCTTGTTTTGCTAATAATGATGTTATCTTCAGGTGCATGATTTTTTTTTAAGACGATTGTGAGTGGTAGATCGTTTGAATGTGACCGGATTGGAGAATCGGGGCGAGGTGCTTGGGTTGTCATCTCGTTTCCAGTTCAAAGATTCGGTGACGAGTCGAGACTACAGAGTTAGAGTTAATGAGAGTAGCGCTAAAAAAAGAAAGGGAAAAAATGTCCTTTGAAAAAAAATAATAAAGCGCTTGAAAAAAAAGAATAAAAAAAGAGAAAAATAATCTCTTTCAAAAAAAAGAAAAAAAAGAGAGTGATATAAAAGGGGAGGAAAATAAAACTCACACTCCGCCAATCGTTTATCATGAAGGATCTAAACTTGATTTGATTTCGTCTCACAAGCAAATAGCAAAAGCTCTGCATATCTACCTTTTATTCATTTGGTTAATTATTGTTTATTGAAATATCATGTCACCTTTATTTGATTGTCTTGTCTAACTTCTTTAATTCATACATGTACATGGGATTTGACATAAACTTTTTGAGTGAATTTTGATAAGTGACGAAAATGAGAATTTGAGTATGCTTGAGGACAAGTATTGAATAAGTGAGGGGGAATTTGATGAGTGTTCGAATTTATATATTTTTTTATTAATAATTATTTCCCATTGTCGATTTGATATTACTAATTTGGTTCTATTTTGATCATTTTCAGTGTAGGAACTTATTTTTCAGAACCAACAGAAAATAGTGAATTCTGCATTTTTTTTATGACTGAAGTCGCACGACGCTTTTCGATCTGGCAGATTTGGATTATCCAGTCAGCAAAAGTTTCTAGAAGATAGTCCAGTCATATATTCTAGAAGGATGAATGGATTATTTGAGAATTATCTTGAAGATTTATCTTAGGAATTTAAATTTTAAATTTTAGAACATTTATCTTTATCTTTTTTATTTTTTTTAAATTTTGAATTGTTACATTTTTAGGGTTTTAGAATAGTATAAATACCCATAGAGGTAAAGCTTGAGATGTACTTCATTTTCACTTTTCCCTTGGGTTATAAAAGTTCTCTAGTTCTTTTTATTTACTTTGAGTTTTCTTATTTCTTTTCTTCTAGAAAATGCTAAGTATGACCTCATTCATGCTTGGCTAAACTTTTATTTAGCCGAAAGCTAGTGACGACTCAATCCATATTGTGAGAATCGTGAAGCACTTAATTCCTTCGGATAACATTCTTGATTTTCTGAAATCAAGGATTGGCAATCGGCTTTTCCTTTAATGATCTCGACGCCTTCATTTCAAAAAGTGCACGTTGACTTGAAGATTGTTTAGATCTATCGTTGGGAAGAAAAATCGGCTGGTAGCAAATTTGGCTTCCTGTGAACAAACTTGGTGGCGGTCCACTAAGGGAAATCAAGATCGGGTTTGATTCTCTGTGAGACGCTATAACTCGAGTCAGGCTTTTCCAGTGCTTAAAGTTGTATTGGCGCTAACGGCGATAGGCGTGGTTAGTCCAGCAAAGACCGAATTCCGGAGATAGACTTGGGAATATTGGTTTACCAAAGAGAGAAGCAAGTTACAAGGGTTGGGCCTTGTAGACTGTAACTGGCATGGATCTTGAAGTAAAATCTATTTCGATGATCAATTTGGAATTGAGGCGAAACAAAGCTTGAGGCTATATCCTTTAAATTTATTACTTCAAATATTTATTTTCATTTAATTTCAGTTATTATTAGATTAAGATTATTTTTAGTTTTTTTTTAATATCAAACCTCATTTTCTAATTTATTGTTTTTTTTTTGGATCAGGATCAATTCAATTCAACGTTGGAAATTTCTTAGTCCCTGTGGATCGACCCTACTTTCTCTATATTATTCTTTTATTTAATTTGAGAAATAGGAATTATTTATTTGACAATTCGACGTTTGTCAATCTTCTTTGTTGCCTGATTTTAATGCTATTGTTGTCATTTTAGTTCTTAAAATCTCGAATGCTTGTAAGGTGAGAGATTTTAGGCCTATTTCTTGTTGCTCTGTTGTTTATAAGACCATTACTAAAATTTTGGTAGGCAGATTAAATGATGTGTTGGCTGATCTAGTTACTTTGAATCAGTTAGCTTTTATTAAAGGGAGGAGTATTATAGATAATACTTTGTTAGCCCAAAAATTGGTGAAGGGGTATTATAGGAAGAATATATCTCCTAGATATGCTTTAAAAGTGGACTTGTAGAAAATTTTTGATTCTGTTAGTTGAGATTTTATCTTGAATTTGTTAGAGGCAATGGGGTTGCCAAAGAAGTTTAGGGGATGGGTCAGGGCTTGTTTCACTAGAAACAGTTTCTCTATCTCTCTAAATGGAAGTTTAGTAAGATTTTTTAAGGGACAGAGGGGAATTAGGCAAGGGGATCCACTCTTCCCTTATCTCTTTGTGATTGTGATGAATGCATTATCTCATTTGTTGAATAGAGCAGCTGAAATGGGGATTTTTCAATATCATCCTAAGTACAAGCAGGTGCAACTCACTCACCTCTGTTTTGTTGATGACTTGCTTATATGCTGCAAATGAAATTTGCATTCTTTAATAGGTATTAGTGTATTTTGGAGAAGTTCTATGAGATGGCAGGATTGAAGTTAAATGTGTCTAAATTTGAGTTCTTTGTGGCTAAATTTTTTTCTTGAGTAGCAGGATAGGATGAGAGATGATACTGGTTTTAAGCTTGGATCTTTTACAGTGAGATACTTAGGAGTTCCTCTAGTTACGAGGATATTGCTTGAGAAAGATTATACATCACTAATTGAGAAGATTAAAGTTAAGCTGAGGCAGTGGTCAAAATTACACTTGAGTTATGCAGGTAGAATGCAGTTGATTCGAGCTGTGTTATATAGTTTAACTAACTACTAGTGTAGGCAATTAATACTTTTTAAGGGAGTCATTAAAAAGGTTGAGTAATTGTGTATAAATTTTTTTCGGAAGGGTAAAGATGATCCTGGATAAGAGAAAAGAGTTAGTTGGAAGCATGTTTGTGATCCTAAGAATGAGAGGGTTAGGACTTAAGGATGTGAAGACTTGGAATCAGGCATGTCTAATCCTATTGTTGAAGAAGCTGTTGATAAATGAGGACTCTTTGTGGGTGGCTTGGGTGCATAAATATGTTATTAAAGGGGAGACATTTAGAATCTGGATTTGAAACAAAGTCAAGTTGATGTCTAAGAAAAATTATGCGACAGAGAAGCACACTGCAAGGTCTGTTGAGGAGTGGACATGAAAAATGGACCATGAGTGCAACATGAAGTGTAATTCGTGAGCCACGGGTACGAGTTCATTGGCATAAGTTAGTGTGATTTAGTCTTCATGTACCAAAGCATGCTTTTATCCTTTGAATGAGAATGCTTAATCAATTACCAACAAAGGATAGGCTTCGGAGAATAGGACTTAACATTGAGGAAGGTCGTGTGCTATGTGAAAAAGCACAAGAAATCAGAGATCATCTTTTTTCATATTATAGTTATTCAATGGCTATATGGTCTGTTGTGTTGAACTTATGTGGATTGGACAAGGTATGTTTGATTGAGATATGGAGATGCAGTGACTAAGTGAAAAGTTGAAAGAGCAATCTCTGTTGGTTCATGTTTTGAAGTTTGTTTAGAGTGCCTATGTTTATTTCATTTGGGTAGAAAGGAATATTTGATTATTTAGAAATTCTTTTAGAAATTGTAAAACTAAAATTGATTTTGATATAACAATTATGTATAAAGACTATTTTGCAATAAATTTTTAAGTCCCTAAGTCAAACTTTTGTTTTCACGTCAAAACAAGAACTTTGAAATAAATTTTCTAAGTGTTTTTACACGGCAATATCGATACCCTTAGAACAGGTATCGATACCAACCTGGATTTTAAAGCATTATTCTTGAGATCAAGAACAAGCATCGAAACATGGTTCGATACCTTTTCTTTACTGTCAACACTTGTTTCGAACCAAGTATCGAACCACATCGTGTATTTTAATTAATTTTAAAATCATTTAAAATTATGACTTCAAGTATCGATATCAGTATCAATACACCCTTTAATCTCCAACGGCTATTTTAGCATTAAATGAGTCAACCGTTGGTGGCAGTTAAGACTTTAAATGGCGGTTAGCCTGTTTCAAAACATGGTTCAATACCGACCTTTATAGTTTCATAAAGGTATCGAAGAATCGTTCGATCCCCCTTGTAGTTAATGCACAACGGCTCTTTCTACTTTGGTCTATTTCGAAACAGGTTCTTCGTGTTTCAATACCGCCTGTTGCAGAGTGCATTTATGGTGGGAAGATGAAATTTCAACGGTCTTATTTACATTCCCAACAACCACAACGGTTAGAAATTAATGAGAGGGTATAAAATGAAGCATTTTCAACAAAATTAAGGACTATTGAACCTCAAGCAACATCCAAGCACACAAAATCCAACTCAAAGCACTTCATTGCATATTCTTGACTCCCAACTTGTGTACTTCATTTTGATTATTTGTAATTAAGTTTGGGGAGAGTGTTTTTGTATTTGGGACTTATCAATCTTGTGAAAGTAACTTATTTGCCCATCTTTCTTCAATTTTAATCTTGTGAGGTTGAATCAATTCTTGGGTAGAAGAATTGATTCGAATTGTAACGGTTATCCCTTGAACCGAGAAAAAGGTCGAATTCTTTTAGTGAATTGGTTTCAAAATCCTTAGTGGGAGCTAAGGTAGTGGATGTAGAGCTTGTTTCGAAGTTTGAACCACTATAATTCCTTGTGTCCTTCATTTTCATATTTTTACCAAAATTCCTCCACCGAAAAATTTTAATTGCTAATTCACTCCCTTCTTGGACATCTTTCAAGATCGATCAACTCAACAAAAATGTTGATAGTATTTTGGTTTGTATAAAGGAGGTTGTTTATATTCAGACTCAGAATAGAATTATAAAATTTGATGATATAAATAGGAATATATGTACATCTTAATGAATTCTTTAGGGCCGGATGCCCAAGTGTACTATAAGAGTTGTTTTTTTGTCTTGGATAATAAATCATACTTAATTTATAGATTAATAAAGAGAAATATTTCATGAATTATTGATGTTAAGTTATTAAAACTAATAAATTAAATGTATCTATTTCATTAATTTTTTTTTTATCTTTGTTACCGAATGAATCTTTATTTGATAAAAATTATTTTTTAAATTTAATTTACGATAAATATCAATAAAGATTTACTTAGTAACATAAAAATTAATTAATTTATTTTTTTAATTACTAGATAAAATGATTTTGAGTGTTAAATAATTTAGGAGTTTCTAATAAAATTTAATTTTTAAAAAATTAAGCCACATATTATATTTTATTAGATAATAATTTTTTAATCGATCATACACACAAAATAATAACAATTGAACGTTAAAAAAATTATTATACCTAAAAATTGTTAATCACATAATATAAAAAAATATAAACACTTATTTTATAGTTAAACCAATATCGAACTGTACCATAAGATTTGGCAACATTGAGGAATGGGTTAGCTACAAAGGCCGAGCATTGGACCACACACTTCTATCGACCCAAAACCCGATTAAGTGGGTTCGACCCGTCTTGAATGTTCTCTATCTACGGTAAGCTCTGTTTTTCCCTAACAACAAATCTCCAAAAATGAAGTTGAAAAAATTCCTCTCGATTCCAGTTTTTTCAGCGTTTTTCTTGATGGGTTTCGTTTATTACATCACGGTTTTCATTTTCATCGAAGATTGGGTTGGTTTGCAGACCTCGGCCGGGTCTTTAAACCATGTAATCTTCAGTTTCGTGGCTTCTCTTTGTCTACTGTCATTCCTCGTTGGGGTTCTTACCGATCCAGGACGTGTTCCATTGTCTTATATCCCGGACGTTGAAGCTACTTCGTTTGCATCGGATCAAGACCCAAAGAAAAATGTAAGATTTTTTCCATTTTACTTTTTAAAAATTATGTATTGAATCGATGGTTTTTCCGGGGAAGTTTTGAATTTTTGGCCTGAATCAGTTTTGATCTTATTTGGGTTTTCCTTATAGAATAGGAATATGAGGGAATTAGAATGGAATGGAATGGGAATTCTGGATCTGAATGGTGGATTTTGCTGGGGGGTACTCTTTTTTATTGAAAATTCTGGAAAATAAGGGTTTCTTTTTGTTGATTGAATCTGTATTGGCACTTAATTTTGCTGTTCCATAGGATTTTCCTAATGTTTGATGCCATGGAAGTTGAAAAGAGAAGGTTATGCTGTATAGGGTGTAATTGAACCGAGCTTGAACGAATACACGAATACGGTTTTGTTTATGTTCATTTATTAATTTTCAAAAGTGTTCATGTTCGGTTCGTGTTCCTGTTCTTAAAATTTTTAATATCTTGTTCATTTGTTTAAGGTTCACGAAAATAGTGAAATTGCTCCTTAAGCTTTGCAGTTTAAAGTTCAAAGTTATTTAATCTCTACCTTCATAGATATTTAAAATGTAAAACGAAAAACGAAAAAGGAGAACCGGATAAACGAGTCAATAAACAGGCTTGTAAACAAGATTGTCGTAATAGAATATGTAGTTATTGTTCATACTCATTTATTTAGTTTAATAAATGAACGAACAGTTTACGAACAATTTGTTGAACACTTTATTCATTTATATTCCTATGATTTATGTAGTAATAGAATATGTAGTTGATCATTTTGTTGATGCAAAGATTGTCGTGTCCATTGTCCGCAATAGTTGGCTAGATATCTCTTTATCGAGAAAAAGAGCCTTCGTGTCGAAAGGCGACTCTTGTTTTATTACCAGGCAGAGGGTCATCATGTACCACCTTAACAAACTTGCATTATGTGATCTGACTTCGGTAATGAATGATTTAGGTTTTAGAATCGAAATACTGTTGATGTATTCTTCGTTTTAGAGGCCAAAAGATCGTCCTTTGAGGATCATTCTCCACCTTAGCAAACAAACTCATTATATGATCTGACTTTGCAACGGATTATTTAGGTTCTCCAGTCGAAATACTGTGACAAATGTGCTGCGTATAAGCCCCCGAGGACTCATCATTGCCGAGTTTGCAAAAGATGCGTTCTAAGAATGGTAGGACATATTATCTTTAAGCAATTTCTATACAAGTGAATAGTTTTTCTTTGACCCTGAAGTTTTCTGTAATGGTTTCGAATGCAGGATCATCATTGTCTGTGGATAAATAATTGTGTTGGTTATTGGAACTATAAAGCTTTCTTCGATCTTGTACTTTATGCGACCATTGGCAGCATTCACTCAACGGTATGTATCGTTGCTCATTATCTTTTCTCTTTTTTTCTCGAACTTTTCGATGTTGTCTGAGTTATAATATAGAACATGTCATTCGTAGGTAATTGTAATAAGCTGTACCCGTCAGAAGGACTGGAGTAACAATGGAACAACGCTCCTCAAAATTTTTTATGTAAGTTTTAGTTAAGTATGTGCATCTGCAATGTATCGTAGTTACTGTCGATATCGTTTATCAAGTGCATAAGTTGAGCTCGATCTTGTGCCACTGTCTTCTGTTTCTAAATATGTTGGTTAGGTATGTGAGCAGAGTCATGTCTGTGAGTATGAAGTAAATCTATGTTATCTGGTCTTAGGAGTGAGTGTCGGGTACGGATATGATCCCAACATGGATATACTCGGAATGTGTTCTTTCTCGTGCCCTTCGATTCATTTTTATGGGATTCTATAAGCTATTTAATAAATTCTCGGAATGTGTTGTAGGTTGCTTGCGGATTAATGACGCTTGCGCTATCGGTAACACTCGGGACTCTCTTAGGCTGGCATATCTACCTTATAACTCACAATATGACAACCATAGAGGTACACCGTCGACCGACCTTTTTGCAGTTAGTTCCACGGCTTGAATTTACCCCTCCATAACCACCTTCAAATTATCCTTTTCCCAGTATTATGAAGGAATACGAGCCACGTGGTTGGCGAAGAAATCCGGCTTGAGCTATCGTCATCCATTCAATATCAGTGTTTACAAAAACATTACCTTGGTACTACCCCCTCACTCTCTCTTTATTTTCCGAACGTCGTATTTCCTTATTATCAACCTCTTAATCAGGTATTAGGTCCCAACACCCTGAAATGGTTCTGTCCAACGTCAACGAGCCATCTTAAAGACGGAGTTAGCTTCCCTACTCTGCGTGATAGTGCATAGATGTTTTCGGTCGCCACCCGAGTCATTGCGGGAATAGTCGGATCCCATCCTCATCACATTGTTTACAGAGGAGAAAGGATAGCTTGGATGAGTTGTTGGCCTGAGTAGATGAAATGGTTATCGCCAGCACTTGCCATGGTAATTAGCATGCATGCATGCATGTGCATGCACCATCAACATCCATAATTGTAGAAAATACAAAACCAGATCAGCTGTTTCATCATGGAACTACTGTAAAAGGGGACAAAAATAAACCAGTGCCAAGAACAAGAAAGAAATCAGACAAGTTGTTTCCTGGAGAATACAAGTGAGAGGGACATGGACAAGCTGTAATAATTTCAATTATTTATTTTTAAAGAAAAACATGTATTTATTTGATATACTGATGGTAAATATCTTTGAAAGAAACAATGTTTTATTTATTTATTATTTTAAGGCTTAAGAAGGTAATTTTATTTGTTCAACAATTTTATCTTTTCTTTTTTAATTTCATAAATTTAGTATCATTTATTTTAAATATTTTTTATAAATATAAATATATAAATTATCGTATTACTCTCTGCTCGTTTTAAAGTTTTATGATTGTATCCATCTTGAAATTTTGAAAATTTTATGACTTATACTTACCCTGAAATATATTTTGATTTGTGTCCACCCTCACATATAGTTCTGGATCCGCCACTGTATACATGGACATAATTTCCACAATAATTACACTAATATATAAATTGGACAAAAATAGAGATTTTTATATTATTATTATTATTATTATTATTATTATTTTACTTTGCACCTAGATTGGATCTCTTATAATGTACATACTGCACATGATGTTTTCTTTTGTGATATGATATTACATTTTATAATTATTTTATTTTTAAAAAATATGTATTCGATTTGCGCCAAATTATTCACTATCGATAACAATGACTAAGAGATAAACGGTTGACAATGAAATATTTTTTATTCTTATTGGTAGAAATCGAACTCCTGGCCTCATAGTTAAAAGATGAGCAATTATCACATCATATCTTATGATTTAAAAATTATATATTCGATTCTTTCTTCGAATTTGATTTGTATTTTTATTTCCTCTAAACCCTAAAACTTAAATCTTAAACCCCAAACCTTAAACTACTGATCACTAAAATAACGTAACAATAATAAAATTTGAAAGAATTCACTTAATTTGCTTTATTATTTTTTTTTACTTGTACAGTGAAAATATGTTTTAGGATTATATTGATTATTGAAAACATACTGAAAATAAGATTTTGAACGGAAACAATATCATAGTGTTTGGTTTGGGCTTAAAGTTTATCGGGTTTTGCTCAAGCTCGTTGGACTTGACTCGGCTCGAAATAAACAATTTTATTATTTTTTTTATAAAAGATAGGGCATTAAAAAATTCTTTCATAATCAATACCGAAACAAAATTTAATATCGTAAAAAGAAAAAAGAGTATACAAAAAGTAGATTAATTCAAATAACTAAAAAATATTTTACAATATAAATACATAATATCTCATTTATTTTAGTTAATTTGTTTTTAGTGGATTTTCCGAATTTATTTTATTATTTTTCTTTTAATAAAAGTTACTTTTAGTGTTTATATATATAATTATTACGAGCATGTTCATGAGCTTTTTGAGTTGAGTTCAAGTTGACTTAACTTGTTAAAATCTCGAGCCGAATTCGAGTTTAAATCAAACTCACTCAAGCCAAACCTAATTCCTCGAGAGCCGGTCTTTATTTTCCTTAAAAATATTAAACTTATGTACCTAATAAAAAAATATACTAAAAATCAAACTCTGATATTTATCTTAAAAATATTATCGTAAAATTACGTAATAAAAAAATTATGTATAAATCATTCATTTATCCTTAATTAAATAATAAATAATTCCAAGATAGAACAAAATTTCAATCATTCATATGGATTATTTATGTTCACATTCTTTTGTCTCTACATAAATTAGAATTATTTAATGATCAAATTGAATAGATAATAATAATATGTGGTTTGATCATGTAAATTATTGAAGTTTTGGACCCTGCAGGAACTTAAAAATACAATGATTTTGTTCCAACTTAATCGGTCTAATGATTTTAGTGGTCTTACACGGATAATAAGATTCGAAAAAAAAAAACAGAAACATCATTAAACACCTCATGTGTTGTAATATCTGTCGATCACGGAATAAATTTCACACTTAAATGATTATATCGTTAAACAACTCACAACATTATTTTATTGACATAAATGTTTTTGAAAAAAATATATCGTCGCCAAAAGTTTTTAAAAACATTTATTTATCTTTTTTGAATTACTGACATTAATTTCTTTTACAGTAATACTCAGGGACGGGCCTAAAGTATTTTATAAGGGGTGTAAGATATAAGAAGATATATTAGAAATATGAAGGGTGCGAGATATAAGAAGATATATTAGAAATATAAGGGGTGCGAAATTATAAAAATTTAGGGTACAAAATTAAATTATTAATAAAAATACAAAAGAAATATATAAAATATAAAAGAACTTAAAATTTTTAAGGGTGCGACTGTACTCCCCAACACCCTCTAAGTCTATACCTAATAATACTCGAATCTGGATCTAGATCTTAAGTATCACATTTATGTCTCTTGAAATAGACCATCAAAAATTTTATTAAAAATCATAATTCGGCTTTTCTCAAAATATCAATATTCTATAAATTCGCGTAGAAAATTATATAAATATTCACAAAATAGGAGTCTGAGTTAAAATATCATACATCAAATTAATAATATTAACTAAAATAGAATTACAGACCTAGATGTAGTAAGATGATATGAATATATCTAGTTTAAACTAAAATATTAAGTATTGTACTCTGAAATTAGTTCAGTGTTGGAAAGTCCTTTTTGATATGCTCCTCCGTAAAATAACTTGACAATTTTCGTATGAAAAAACCATAATTTCACACATTGAGCTAATAAAATTTAGTGATATATTTTACTTTATCCCGAATATCATAAAACAAGTATGAATGATAATAAGGTCTAGAGAATATAAATAAAGCTTTTTAACTAAGAATAATCATCTAGCTTAACTAGAGTTATCATAACAACTATCTCGAGGCATGAGTTAAAGTGTTTCGCAATAAGTGTAAGTGTACATGTCGCAAGTTATAGTATAGAATAGATATCGTCTTCACAGGGATTGATGCTTCTTCTAAAATTTAATTTCTCGCACTGAAAATAAAAATACAGATTGTTTATATTTAAATGAAATAAAATAATAGAACAAACAATTAAAGTAAATTGAAGTAATCAATAAGAGAGATGAGTTTGGGTTACCCTGAATTGTGGAGTGATGGACAAGTGAATTTTTCTTTGTAAGTGAGTGCTCATGCCGCTCAATTGTTTCGACAATTGAGCTTAATCAGATTGCCTAGTTAGTTCATCGAATGTTTGGGCAATTACAACTAAGGGAATTGCTCGGACAATTTGGACGACTATCCTCAAGGTTTGGCGAAGCGTTCTTCAATGGTCTCCGTTATCCTTAACGTGAAACTCTGTTAATCTTACAATCTTTGGTGATACATCCCTGTGTTAATCAAAAGTGTACAAAAAACCAATCTTGTGCTTCTGTTAGCCGTTGAAATCTTCAACTTATCCCTAAGTTGGATTAGTTTTCACGCACTTAGTTCGAATCATGCTTATTCGTTTTATAAATCTAATTCTCTCGAATCTAGATAAATGAATCGTTTTACGAGGTCCTTTTCTAATTCTCTCGCAAACCAAATAAAATACCAAAAATAAACAAATATTGATTAAGAACACATCAAATACCTAGATAAAATTCAAACTAAAACTGATCCACAAAACAAAATAATCCAAACCAACTTAATTTAGTTCATGGCTGGGCAAAGTATCAAACAATAAAATCTTCCAAACATCACTCGAATAAACAAGAAAAAAATAAGGAAGAAGAAGTCGATTGCCCCTTGCTTCTCTCTCAATTTTGCCTCTTCTATGTTGTAGACGACATGCTCTCAATTTTAAAGGCTTGACTTGGTCAACTTAGGTGATAGGATAAAGCTTGAATTGAAAATAATCATGAAAGAAGATTTTCTTTCAAACTTAATTCTTATAAAATCTTTTCATCTCTATTTTAATCTTCTAAATCTTCCCTTGCTTCTGAAATTGATTTTATCTCCTTGAGATTCCTTCCAAGCTGGTAGCTTATCACCAAGGGATTAAATCCTGCAAATAAAAAAATATACTAAAGCAATATATTTTTCCACTAATTTTAATAAAAAACATGAATTAAATATGACAACTCAAGAAATTAAGTGAAAATATATAAAATACAATGCAACTAATAATGTGCATAATTCTAACAATAATAAAAATAAAAAGAATAATAAATATAATACTTTTAAACACTCAACACATGACAAAATGATAAGATATCATGGCAAGCATTAACGCTGTTATAATCGTCCAAACACATGGTATGTACAATTTTATGTTTCACACAAAAATCAACATGATAATATTTCACATGGTATAACTTAAAGTGTGGCATGATGTCACCTAGTTTAGAGCTCACACTTGGGAGAGACCTAGGCTGCGTTTAACATTGCGTTTTAAACCAGCTTTTGGGTCAAAAGCTGATTTATTATGCAGAAACAATGTTAAATTACAATTAACTTTTGGAGAAAAATTGTGTTTGAAAAGTGATTTTCAACCCAAACGCAAAAGCTAAATTTTTTAGCTTTCGTGGTTAAAAAATTGCTTTTAGGAGTCATATTACAATTTTAACCTCCATTCGTTATGTTTTATTATAATTTAATTTTTACAAATATATAATTATATTTAACATAAATTATTTTTTTAGTTTAAAAATTATATAAATTCATGTTAATTTTAAAAAAAAAAAACACCTTTCTCAAAAGCACTTCTGAAAAGCGCTTTTCAAAAATATTTATGTATTCATTTATTAATATTTTTTATATTTTATCATAATTTAAGTTAATATTACAGTAGGAAAGAATTTGATTATTATTTAAATATATATTTTTTAACTTATAACACCATGTCCTAAATAGTCATTTATTTTCTCAAAAGCACTTTTTGACAACAATACTAAACATATATTTCAAACCAAAAATTTCAAAAGAACTTTTCTATTATACTTTTCAAAAGCCTCGGATTAAACTAACATATACACACTCGAGTATGACCTAATCCCACTTAACTTCGAATCTAACACTCACATACACACTCGAGTATGATTCGACCCATTAAGCCTCGAAAACCATCTTTTATTTTAATCGTATCGGAAAAAATCATTTATAAATTTTAAAATTTTGAAATACGTTTATAAAATATAATAAAGATTATCTAGTGATTTTTTTATGAAAAATGTAAAAATAATCATAAGCAGATAACAATTTGTTTATCATTTAATGGATGATTTTTTTGGGTTATATATATTTTTTATTTGTTTTAAGAGTTTCTCCTCAACTCACTCAATTAGTCATCCTTACGTGGCTGTGGCACATGTTTGGGTTGAAGAAATAATAGGACAAACAATTCTAGTTACAGTTGGGTATTTATTGAGCGGATCGATCACGAGTTGGGTATTATTTGATTTGTGTTCGTTAAAAAATTTTATTGTTCGACTCGACTCGTTGCTCGTTAAGCTCATTGAAAAACTTACATTGTTTTTAACTAAACGTAAAATTTACTAATACCACTTAATATTAACTTAAATTAACAAATTTAACAAAAAATATTAAAAAGAGTGTATAAAACAATTTTAAAGTCTAAATTCAAAAAGTAGCGTTCCATAAATACACCAAACTAACATATTAAAATTAAAGTAACAATTCACACATTAATAATTATTTAAATTTATTTTTTTAATGAATTATTTTAAAGTAATTATTAAAAAATATTTTAAAAAATTAATGAGTTGCTCGCAAACTTATCAAGTCAAGTTAGACTTTGCTCAATTCAACTTGTTAAAGTATCGAGTCGATTTTGAGTTCGAATATTTATCGAGCTTTGATCGAGTCAAATTCGAGCAACTCACAAGCTGCTCAACTCGTTAAGCACCCATAATCACACCCAAATTCTTAAGGTTATAATCATATATATTATATATCAAATATTAACATTAATCGCTCAATCACTATACTAGTATTTTCGGTATTCGAACCCGTGACTTTTAGGAACAATAATTATTCATTTAATCATTGAAATTAAATAATTCTGACAATTATAGATAAAATTAGTTAAATTTAAAATTTTAAAAGATAAATATTATCTATTCAGATTACTCGTTAAATTCATATATCGATATTATTTTTCATATGAATTCGTTATAATTTTTAATAATTTTACAGCTTTCCATTCTAAAGCAAATACCAAAAAAAGAAAAAATGTCTTTCTTCCTCATAATTCATTGAATCTGTCTGTTCTTCATGATTCACGTAAATAACTTTTCATCTTTCAGGGAAATAACTTTGGTTCGAATCTAAGGTAATATATATATATATATATATATATATCAGTTTAAGTCCTAACATACAATTTCTCTCTCTTTTCCTCTGTTGGTTGCTTTCTAGATATTTGTTCTTGATTCAGATCTTCATCTCCAGAAAAAAGCCCAACTATTTTTTTGTATCAGATTTTAAGAAAAAGGTTTGTTTTTATGATTCTAATAGTTATATATATATATGTGTATGTATATGTAGACATGTTTTCACTTCTCAGTAAGGTCGATGGTTTCTGTTTGATTGAACCCAGAAATTTCCTGGGAAAAGTTCGGTTTTTTAGAATTATCTTGTTCAATGCACTCAAGGTTTTTCTGTTTGGTTGCCGAGAAAACTGAGTTCTATTCTCTAATGCCACCAAACTGGTTTGAGATTCAAAGAAATCATTTTTTGAAAACTTCAAATTCAATTCCCTAAAATTATGGTGTGACTTTGATTAATCTTATCCGATTTATTGTCATTTTTAGGTGAAAACTACTTGGTATATCACAGTGAAGAATTGAATATTACTACGATATAAGGTGCGGTTTAAGTTCATTATGTTGTGATTTCGACTCCTAATAGCCTCTGTTATGTTCTAGGACATAAATTGTCAATGTCTTGAGATTTTAAGGAATTTGCAGGATGAAGAATTCGGTTTCAGATCACAGTTTCTACATCGAGAGCGAAGATGAAGAAGAAGACATGGAGAAACTAGAGTTTAACAGACATGAAGAAGATGATGGACATGGCTCTTATGGTTCTTTTTCTTCAGCTGAACATATGCACCAGAACAAACTCAGTTCTCAGCACACTCAATGGCCTCAGAGTTACAGGTGCCCTGTTTTTACATATTAATGTTCGAATGTAATCCTCGGATGCGTAATCCGACACTCGCATCTGAATCTTAAGTAACATAGATTCGATATACGAATTCGAATGCTGATGTTTTATGTTAATTTTCCATGTCCAGGCAGTCTATTGATTTGTATAGTAGTGTACCATCACCCACCATTGGATTCTTAGGCACTCCTACACTGTCAAGATTAGGGAGTTCATTTCTCGGGTCATCGTTGACCCGAAGATTTACACCGGAAACACTACATGCATCGGTGAGGAAACCGTTGCTACCACCGTCGGTAGACGAAGAAATACAGCCGCATAAACGTAGTAGTCACTCTTTAGTGACTGCGCCACCATCTAGGAAACAATCGGTACGATTCGACGACAAAATATACGAGGTCGACCATGCCCATGGAATCCCCCTCGGTCGCCAGAGCACCTATGGTCAAGCAGTGATGAATGGTTAGTTCTACTTCAAATCTGTAACTTAATTTAGTTTGTTCATACAAGTTTTTTCTCTGAAAAATAGCATTATTCAATAAATTTAAGATTTGAATGTCAATAGAACTACCAATTAGACTTATTCAAGAGTTTTATTAGTAATTCGAACCGTTAGATTCATTTTTTGAGTATTTTAATTCAATTACAAGATAATAATTTAGTACGGTTTCTAATTTGATTTAATCGATAAACACTTACCACATATTTGTTGTCCTTTGCAATGAAAAGGGAGACACCCAAACTAGGGATATGTAGCTAAATATGTGGGAACACATCACATGATTTAGATAAGCAAAAGAAACATCCCATTGTCACCATCTCTCCACCCCTCCTTACATCACATAGCTTAAAACCCACACCTTAGATTTTTTATATATCCTTATCCACTATTGTACTTGTAGTTAACTAAAGAAATGGAGGCAGTTAATTCTTGCGGGATGAGACGTTAGGTTTTTTAAGTAAAGTAAGATGTTTGAATCATGGTGTTTTAAATGAAAAAACTGAGTTTAAAGAGTCACCCTCGTATTAGACCTTTACAAAACATGATCTGAATTACTTGATTAGTAAGTCAAAAATAGAAGTTGTTTAAAGGGTTTTCTTAATAACATTTTAGTTAAAGATTTTATTTTAATTTTTGGATCCATGATTTTCGTATTATGTCTATTGTTCACTAATGTTGTCATGCATGGACATGCCATGTATTTCTCAATGAAAAAAAAGCTACATGATGAGGTGGCATGACTTCCATGGCACATGGTGCACATGACATATCAACTTGTTAATAAGATTGTGTTTGATGGCCAAGAAAATGTAGCCATTAGAGAAATGATTGATTAATATTTGTTAAAAACAAGCTAAAATTTCACAATTTAGTTGGTAATTTAAATGTGGGTTTTTGTGCAGGGATTAATGTGCTATGTGGAGTTGGAATTCTTTCCACCCCATATGCAGCCAAAGAAGGAGGATGGTTGGGGCTTGTAATATTATTTACATTTGCAGTTCTTTCTTATTACACTGGCCTGCTTTTGCGCCAATGTCTGGATAGCTCACCTGAGCTCGAAACTTACCCGGACATCGGTCAAGCTGCATTTGGTTCTGCCGGTAGAATCACCCTTTCGGTAAGTCGTAATCTTTACACTGTTTCGATTCTTCATTTTCTTGAAATAATCTTGTTCAAACTTTACAAAATCTCTATGACCACTGATTTAACTTTGTTATTGCTTCTGTTTCTGTGGGTGCAGATAATTTTGTATGTGGAGTTATATGTAAGTACAGCTACCTTTTCCTGAAATAATGAAGTATTATATATGTATGTAAGTATTTATTTGCCTTATTTACATGCATGTATGTATGTATGTGAAATATATTGTTTTGAACATTGATTCTCTTCTGAGCCAGTAAGTTTACTCTTACATTCTTCAATGCAGGCTTCTTGTGTTGATTATATAATTCTAGAGGGTGATAACTTATCATCCTTATTCCCAAATGCACATCTTAGTTTGGGCGGATTCGAGTTGAACTCGCATCATTTATTTTGTTTGATGACGACACTTGCTGTTCTTCCTACTGTTTGGCTCAGAGACCTCAGTATCCTTAGTTACATCTCTGGTGATAAAACAAACTGTTCTGTAGTAAAATTGGTAGTTTCACTATCTTTTGGTGACATAGTTTGAGGTTGTCTAAGTGGAATCTGTGTCTGTTTTTGCAGCTGGTGGAGTTGTTGCATCATTCTTGGTGGTAATTTGCTTGTTTTGGGTTGGTTTGGTAGATCAAGTTGGGTTTCACAACAAAGGGACACCATTGAATTTGGCTACTCTTCCGGTTGCTGTCGGACTCTACGGTTTCTGCTATTCGGGACATGCTGTTTTTCCCAATATATACACTTCAATGGCAGAACCAGCTCAATTCTCTTCTGTACTCTTATCATGGTAAACTATAGCTCATCGAATCTATCTGTGGTGTTACTATTTCTCGGATCCTTTCACCGGTTCACAGCTGCACTCGAAAAATTGATTGTGCAATGTGTTGCATTGTATCTAATAGTCATCTTTGGTTTAAATTTTCCTTGCAGTTTTGGAATCTGTACTATATTGTATGCTGGAACTGCAGTTATGGGGTACAAGATGTTCGGAGAAGCAACGGAGTCACAGTTTACACTTAACATGCCTAAGGATCTGATTGCTTCTAAGATCGCTGTTTGGGCGACGGTACGATGTTCTATTCTTAATTACAAATATGTCGGACATAAGTACTTTAAGAAAAATGAAGAGTTAGAGTAACATAGTCGATCATTAATTCATTACTGTTAAACTAATATATAAACATTTTTGTTCTATTGCAGATTGTCAACCCTTTTACCAAATATCCTTTTTGTTTATAACTATGTTACTTGAACTCTAGTGTAAGCACGAGATACTGATATAGTGATATATATATGTATATATATATATATATATATGTATGTATGAGGGTAATGAATGTTTTGCCTTAACAAGACCAAACGTATGCATTAACCTTGTCTCCAGTAGCAATGAGTCTTGAGGAATTGTTACCATCACGCCATCTCAAGTCTCATATCTACCCTATCATGATTCGAACATTACTGGTGATGTCGACATTGTTCGTCGGTCTCAGCGTTCCCTTCTTCGGTAAGTGCCTTCACATCTCACCTTTCATTTTCGAAGAGCAAAATCCTCTTGGAATTTCATTGTGACTTCAAGGTTATAATCGATTTTTCTTCATTCGTTGCAGGGTTGGTGTTGTCACTGATAGGATCTTTACTCACGATGCTCGTCGTAAGTTATCTCGCTGCCATTGTTAATCATGGATGCTACTTACCTGAAATAAACATAGACCTTAAACACTAATGTTTTTATATGATTTACTTCCATTGCAGACCTTGATACTTCCTCCTGCATGTTATTTAAGCATCCTGAGGGGGAAAGTAGGCTGTTTTCAGGTACGGTCGTATAATACATGCACGAGTTTCGAACACGGGTATTTATCAAACATGAATGTGATGCACAAATACTTTAATTTGCTGATAATCTTTCCATTTTATTGTTACAGGCTGCAATTTGTATCATAATCATTGCAGTGGGAGTAGTTTCATCAAGTTTTGGAACATACTCAGCACTCACCAAGATTATTGAGAATTTAAGAAAAGGATAAGTTTAATTTAAATTTCCTTGTGATATTTTTACAATTTCCAAATTTTTTAGTGAATTCTGGAATTTTGTTAGAGAAATGAACTCTGATATGTCTGAACTTGATATGTCTTGTCTCTTGATGTTGTTAAAGCTTCTTTTGTCAAACATTTTCCCCTGTTTGTTAATATATATTAGAAACTTGATATATGAAACTTCCTACAAAAACACAGCCTATACATAATACTTGTAGTTGATTACTTGATTATCTCCATCAGACCTTTACAATTGTTTTTACTCGAATATACGAATGTCGACAAAATTCGGACTTAATAGTTATGTTTATGTAGTTCTCATTATCTTCGGTCTCCATGTTCGCCAAACCAAACACCCTTTGTCCCCGGTAATCAGATCAACGAACCTTCGCTTCAATTGCTCTCTTTTCGATGGTTCAGAAGCGTGTTTCCGAATTGAATTCTTTGTAGCAGGTTGAGGGCTTACCATATCTTCTGTTTCCATGATTTCATTCACCATCTGTAGAACTTCGCTCATTTTGGGGCGTTGTTTCGCCTGCCGAGCCAAGCATTTGTTGGCTACCAGTGCGAGTTTACGAGCAGACTTGAGGGAATACTTGCCTTCAAGCCTCGGGTCCAAGATCAGCATGAACCTCTTCTTATCAGATAGGTGTGGCCTCACCCATTCCAAGAGCTTTTCTTCACCTTTGGGGCGGTTCCGATCCAATGGACGCCTACCGGTTATGAGCTCATAAAGGAAAACTCCATAGCTCCATACATCGCTTTTTGTCGTTAGGCGGCCGGTTTGAATGTATTCAGGAGCTGCATATCCAATGGTTCCTACAACCTGCTCAAAACCGGGACAAATCGGTACCTCTATTTCCATAAAATAAGCATGCTTATGAATATTTTTTGGAATTAATACCAAATAGATCAGACCAAAGTAGTTGGCAAAAGAATACAAAATCCGGAAATATTTGAATAATGAAAAGTCGGAGTAACATAGTTTATAGCAATTTCGAACCTACCGCAGTTGAAACATGGCTTAATCCATCTGAAGGTCCCAGTCTGGCCAACCCGAAATCCGAGAGCTTTGCATTCCAATCCTCATCCAAGAGTATGTTTGAAGACTTGAAATCTCTGAAGATGATCTGTAGCAATCATAAACCAGAAAGTAACAATGAGGCGACTTTAGGTTTTGATTACAAAACAAAACATCATACTTATCAATTTCCATAATTCCATATAACTACTGAGAAGTAAAACAAACCTGAAAATCCATTCCTTCGTGGAGATACGATAAGCCACGAGCAGCATCCTGAGCGATTTTCATTCTTGTAGCCCAAGGAAGAGTCGTTCGAAACCGGCTTGCCAAGTGATCCTGCACACTCCGGTTCGACATGTATTCATATATCAGTAGCCTCTGTATCCCTCTTTCATCATCCTCAGCACAGTAACCCAACAATTTGACAAGATTTTGGTGTTCAACTACCCCTAAAACATCAACTTCAGTCACCCATTCTTTGTGTCCCTGTAAATGAACGTATCATAAGGACCTACTAAATCATCAGAGCTTTCGTTTTTTCAAAACTAATTCTCACCGAAAGCGTAAATGAATAAGTTTACGATCTTAAACCGGAAGGGTTGATATGCATTTGTCTATGGTGAAACAGTTTAACTCAAGTCTAGGAAAAAGGGCATCGATGTGGCTATACTAGTATATCGAGGCCTTTGAACTCAGTAATGCTTCGTACCGTCAACAATCGACTGTCTAAGTTATTCGATTTATCAGATATAAACGAGGGTTTTCCGATGATGTCATACGGAAGGATCTGCTAAGGAGATAACCAGACATTCATAGAGTATACCATTCAGATAAATGAAACTATATGTATTTCCTTAGAATAGCAGCATTATATTATCTTCATTCATGTAAACAGTGATCATAAGAAACATATGAAGTACTGAAATTCGATCCGTAGAACAAACTATTGATATCCCCTCCATGAAATTATATCCTAGCAACACAGATACGATAACAAATTCGCTAATTTACTTGCGAACCAGAGAAAATCGTGTCGATGTAAAACATACTATCACACTGCATATTGCGTTATAGAAGCAGAAAGTTCACCTGCAATCCTCTTCTGCTGAGTTGTTTAACAGCAATATCAAGTTTCTTGTTGGAAGCATCAGTGCTTCGGATTACACCTCGATACACACAACCGAATCCACCTTCTCCGATCATCAAGGACCGGCTGAAGTTCTTTGTCGCATCCTTCAACTCCAAGAATGTGAACTCTCTGAGATTACTTTGTCTTTGAGACAAAGCAGCAAACGAATTCTTCGTGGTCGAAGATTCAGTGCTGCTTATATCCGAGACATTCTGAGAATTAAACTCAGACCCTGATCTCCTCATTTCATGATCCATCGACATCGAAACAGATTCGGAGGATCGAACCGAAACAGACTTTATAGTTTTCGGTCCATCATTCTTCTCTTTACCAGAGAAATGAAAACACTTCATTGCCACCCTCACTGCAAATCAACACAAATTAATCAATGGAAACTATCAACATAACATCAAACATCCATAACATGAAACAAAACAACACGACCAACTCAAACAACAGCTAAATTACACAACATGTCTCAGATCAAATCCCAGATTTTTTGTTTCTTCAACAATGTGAAATCCACAATTATGTTGTGTAATAACTCAAAAGGAAATCTTTACCAAACCATCAAGAAATATCGACAAAGATGTGAACTTTCAACAACATTTTTGAGCTATGAAAACCCAAAGAAGCATAAATTCAAACACTTTTCCTACAGAAATAGAACAATTCCAAACCAAGAACTGACCTTTCTTATCAATATTTCAGTTTCCAACACACACAAAAGACAAACAACAAAGAGCTAGAATTTGGAGTCCAACATCATATAAAAACGAAACCCAGAAATTCAAAAGCCAAATCAAATGGAAACGAGGTGTCCATGATGCAAAGCAAATACCAAGTCAATGCAAAATCAGATGAGTTGTAGCTCAACAACCAAGAACCCTATTTGGCAGAATTTAAGAGCTTTGTTTGAGTGAGTAAACAACAACAATCCCCCCACCCAAAAAAGATATTAAGTTTAAACTAAATGAGATTAGAGCATTAATTTGAGGTACTTTTGAAGAAGAAAAGTGAAAAAGATCAAGATTTGTGTGTCATTTTCTTTTAAAGAAAGGATTTTTAGGTGAAAAAATCACGGAGAACGAGTCGTGTTGGTGTACCATGTCTTTCAATATTTTTTTAATATTTAAAGGTGGCAGTTGGAAACCATTGACGTAGCTTGCAACCATTTCCATGGGCTTTAAATTCTTCATATGTATATCTATAAAACTAAGAAACAAGAAGAAGAAAACATCAGAATATAACAAAACTGCAGGGGGAAAGGGTTGTTTTAACTTCTAGTTGTGTGACTGTATAAGATGTTTTAGCATGAAAAAACTATGGGAGTAAATTCGGTTAATTTGGTTGGTGGCCAAATCAAATTAACCAAAATCGAATCAATCAAAAATTTTTAAAATTTTAACCGTTAATCAAATTGAATTAATTAAACCGAAATTATTTCGGTTAATTAGTAAAATTTATTATAAATTTTGGTTAATTACATAATAGATCCCTAAATTATACTAAAATAAATTTTTAATCACTAAACTTTTATTTTATGCTAATTTAATAAAAATATAGCGACCATTTTGTAATATATAAAAAATTTAAAGAATATTTTATAATTTTTCAAAAGTTAAATGATTAAAAATAAATATAATATATAATATTTAATATATAAATGATTTCGGTCAATTCGACTAATTAATTAATTTTGAACCGAATTAATCATTAACCGATTTTTTTTTAAAAAAAATTATTAACTAAATTTACTAAAAATTAACCGGCCGAATTAACAAAAATAATTTCAATTCAATCAGTTAATTCGATTAAAATCGAATAATACACGTCCGTAATAAAAACAAATTCATGATTTGACTTTGATTATCTCTTATTTTTTTCTTAATCTTTTAATATGATACTTAAAGATAAATATTCAAATTAAATTCTTTAAGAATAACAAATATTATGTACTCTTTTCTATTAAGATCATTAAGACGATTTGAAACGTATTATACTTTTAATTTAATAAAATGTAAAATATAAATTTTATCGCTTAATTTTTTTTAATCTAAAAATTTAATAGTTAAAATAAAAATTCTAAAAATTCAATAATTATTGATGTAGTTTACCCATAAATGAGATGAAAAGTCAATGGTGAATCATTAGAAATGTATTTAAATTCCATAAGAAAATATTAATTATTTTAGATACATGAAATGGTGGCCATGACATGCAACCACTTTTTTTTATTGCCTTGGTTTGGACAACACATCCCTGGAAGAACCTTTTAGAATTGATATATTTTTGATGAATAAATTTAATATTGTTTAAAAATATATACAAGTAGCGTAAACTTTAATTTATATGTATCTTTTAATTTTAGGGGTTGAGGTTTTAATTTAGTGTTTAAAAATAAATTCACTCGTTTTATATTTGATTGATGTATCTCTCACCGATTATCATAATAAGTGATTAGGAGAAAACAGACGAAGGATACCAACAAAAACATTGCTAGACCCAGTCCGACAAGACTATTAGTAGCCGCAATAGTGTTAATTTTTTAAATTTAAGGTTATAGAGATTTGAGTGTTTTATTAGTTTTGAAAACTTTGAGATGTTTTTTTAGTTTATTTTATTTTCAGTTTGTTTTTTAAAATAAAACCATTTTTAGATTTTATATAAAAATATTAAATAAAAAAGGACATGTGTCAAGTTATAACTAGTGATGAATTTTTATTATTATTATCTTAAAACACTAACCGAATAAAACTTTAAATACTTATTTCAGTCATAAAATTATTAGACTGACGTTTCATAGCCCATCTGTCCTTCTATATTTTGAATCTGACAATGGGAAGATTTGGTACCAATTGTATGGTTATGTGTCCTTATCATATTTACTAACTTTATCATTTCAATTAATACTTACTAAAATACGTATATGCTTCTCAGTTTTTTTTAATATATTTGTGTTATATTTATGTTTAGAATGCAAAAATGTTTCTCTTGATAATATCGTCTTCAAAATTTAAATTTATTTTTTTTTAAAAAAATATAATATCTTATTAACACGTGGTACTTGTTTTTAGATTATTCTTGACTTTCAGTATCACATCATAGAAGATGGAAAAATTATTACATAAACTCGTTCTACCACCTAAGATATGGTCTCAACCAATTAAATTAAGACATAATATATATTTTAATATCATATTCACACATAAGCATTATACAAACCATCCACTTTAATGCCTTTGATTTAAAAAAAATACTACCAAAGATTTTTTTATGTTATCTTCCTCTTTATTGTTCAATTTTTTAAATTAATTTTTTCTAACCCTTAACCCTAAACATAACCTTAAACATTAACCCTAAATCTTAACCCTAACTCTAAATATAACCCATAAACACTAACCCTAAACCTTAGCCCTAACCTTAACCCTAAACCCTAAACCTAAACACTAAACCTTAACTCTAACCCTAAACCCTAAACCCTAAACCCTAAACCTTAACTCTAACCCTAAACCCTAAACCCTAAACCGCATAAACCATAAACTCTAACCCTAAACTGCATAAACCATAAACCCTAACCCTAATCCTTAAACTCTAAAACCTAAACCCCAAATATATAAAAAATTATTTAGGAAAATTTTAAAGAACAAAGAGAAAGACAACACAAGAAATCTTGGGTAATATCTTTTTCCTTTTTTAAATCAAAGACATTAAATTAGATGATTTGGACAATGCTTATGTATAAATATGATATGAAAAAAATATATTATGTTTCTTAATTTAATTAGTTAGGGACCATATCTTAGATAATAGAACGAGTTCATGTAATAATTTATCTACTAGATGACCCTACAAAAGCCTACTTTCCAATTTTTTTACGATCATTAATAAATTCTTTAATCGTATTTACGGTAAACTATAACATATGCTATTGAATTACGAGCGTCGACTCGTTTATGTTTCTAGTATTAAATTTTGATTTTGATTTCAAGTATATTATTGAATCGTTAACTCAATAACGTATCGATGTTGTTTCAGTACGACTATTAATGCTTAAAGTGATATTATTTTGAGCGTTAAATTTTGTGTATTAGTTTTACTGTTAAAATTTAAAATAATTCTATTTTTGTAATTAAACATTTCAGTCTATTAATATCAGTAAATCGTCATCTGGCATGGATTATTACTCTCTATAACATCAATATCAAAATATTTATATTTTATCCATCTTTTATTATTAGATTGTTTTTTTTACGAAATCCACTAAGAATTGATGAAATTAAACAAAAAATCATTGATTTAACTATCAAATAATTGCCTAAATATACCTCTTTTTATTTTAAGTACCTAAATGATTTTTTGTTAAAATAGGTGATTAAAGTTTACTGCATTAATATTGTCCGATAACGTTCATTAAAATTTGTTTAAAGAAAATTTTAGGTACTTCAAATAGGAAAAAAGACATAATTTGAACACTTATTAAAAAACGGACACCTAAAAAAACATAATTTGAGCCCTTACTTTTTAATTTTTATATTTTTTAATGTAATTACCTGAAAATGATCACGAAATAACTTTATACATTATTTGATAAAAAAAAATAGACACCTAAAGCAAAAAATGGATATAATTTTGATATTTATTTTATGGGTTAATTACTGCAGAGGTCACATTTGTTTGTCCCCAGTACAAACTTAGTCACCGGTTTTGAAAATCGACCAATATAGTTACGTATGTTTTCGGGTTGTAAAGTTATGGTTACTAAGACGTTTGTTGCCGTTAAACTTTAGCGAGAAGCTGATCTGTCATAATAAAAAAATGATAAACTACTTAAATAATCCTTAAATTATTCTTTCACTTTTATTTCATCTTTAATTTGACCCCAAAAATTTTAAAAATTTATATTTTCACCATCTTCTCAAACAAACCCTCATTTCTCTAAATATTATCCTTCCTAACAAAATTTTTTATTACTTTCTTGTCTTGCCCTCAGTTTACCTACACAACTAAATCAAGATTTTAGTGTGAATACTCTTTATTATTTTTTTACTCTCATTGAATAATTTTAGCTTGGTTCTCAGCGGCGGCAATAATGGGAATGATGAGCAGGGAAAAGAAGGGTGTCTCTTTTAGCAGAATAGAATTCATATGATTTTTTTTTCTCAAACAATTTTCACCATCTTCTCAAACAACATCTTTCAAGTCGTTGAGACTTGAGAGTCATGGGCTCGTCGGTCATTGATTGCTTGGCAGTAGCAGAAGAACAAACTTTTCTTTTATTTTTGATCAATCTTGAAAGAAAAACAAGGATGTATATATATATATATATATATATATATATATATATTCATTGTTTTTTAAGATAGGGTTATCTATGTGCATATGATATTCTTCTACAAGATTATTGGATGGTAATGATTTTACGTTAATTAACCAATTTTCCTTCCCCCTCTTTCTTAGGTTATGGAAATTTTAATTTTCTTTGTTGAGGATGGAAAAAAGGTTCCAGCTGCTTGTCTTTGAAAGGAAAGCTGAGACATGATAGCGATTGCAGTATACCTTTCTTCTGTCATGAAACTTTATAAGATGTATAATCCCATCAAATTTCTAAGTGCTTCTTTTCAAAATTCAACAGTCAGTATGACATTTTCCCTCTTTAAGAGCCACATTCTACTCTTTTTGGTGAAATAGTATAATTTTTCAGTTGATGAACATGTATGTGTATTTAATCAACAAATGCAGTATGTATAGTGACAACTATAAATGATGAGTACTATTTGCATTAAATGTAGAATTTCTTTACCAAGATACTATTTTAATTTGTACAGATGAACTTGCTTTCCACGGTTTATTAAGCTCTTGCTAAAGAGCTATTGGGCTTCTATGTTTTGCTTATGTTTGTGCCTTGTATGGAGTATTAGTTTTTTTGTGTATTCTTATAGTTTTCTGTATTGGTCAAAAAAAGATTATGTAAACCAAAATGATTTTCATGTAGCTTCCTCCCATTCTGTCCTCTGGTTGTATTAACCTTATGAAGTTAAATGTAATCAAGCTTTGGAACTATTTACGACTGTACCAGCTTAGTTGGCAACGATGCTATTGTAAAAAACCGAGGGCAAGACAAGAAAGTAATAGAAAATTTTGTTAGGAAGGATAATGTTTAGAGAAAGGGGGTTTGTTTGAGAAAATGGTGAAAATATAAATTTCTAAAATATTTGGGGTCAAATTAAAGATGAAATAAAAGTGAAAGAATAATTTAAGGACTATTTAAGTAGTTTATCATTTTTTTTATTATGACAGATCAGCTTCCCGTTAAAGTTTAACGGCAACAAACGTCTTAGTGACTATAAGTTTACAACCCAAAAACGTAAACGACTATATTGATCGATTTTCAAAATCGGTGATTAAGTTTGTACTAGGGACAAACAAACATGACCTCCGCTATAATTAACCCTTATTTTATAGTAGAACCAAAAATCATATTTTTGAGGGTTTGAGAGTTTTTACGGATTTGAGGGTTTTGAGATGTTTGTTCATAAATCTACTTGGTGAGAGAAATATTCTTCTGAGAAGGCGGACAACGTACTTTGAAGCTAGTCTCATTGGACTATCACCCAACCTTTTGAAAGATGATTGTTGATTTTAAGCAGATTTTATGAAAAAATAATCTAACAAAGATAAAAGAAATACGGATATTTTGATATCAATTTTATCGTAAATAATGATCGATGACAACAAAAAATATAATTATTTAAAATTTAGCGACAAAATCGATGCACCTTAAACTTTAATGCCTAAAAAGATATCGTTTTAGACATTAATATCCACTTCAAAGCGACGTTATTTTGGTCACATAAATAATTATCATTCAATTATCATGTTGTTATCGAGTTAACAATACAATTATATAATTGGAGACAAAATTAAAATTTTATGTTATAATTAATAAATTTTATGATTTGGGATTTCAGGATATTATTGTAGAAGGGGATTCAAAATCAATAATCAAGAAAATTATTCTAGAAATGAAGATTTCTCTATCATTAGCCCCATCATAGCCGATATTAAATACCTTTCGAGATCCTTCTTAAACTGCAGTTTCAAGTTCATAGGAAGAAATGAAAATAAAGTGGCGCATGCAATGACTTTATCTGGAAAATAAGATAATGAGAATAAATTCTGGGTAGAGGATGCTCCGACTTCTGTTCTTTTATTTGCAGCTGAAGATAAACGAATTCTGGAGCCATCTTAGAGTGCTTCACATGTCATGGTTTATTTAAGAGCTTTGGATTGGCTCGATCATCTTGGTGTTTGCTCAATTTGCTGGATATAAATCTTCACCAATATGAGTTTGGATCATCTGAGTTTTTCTTTTGTTGTTTCAGTTTGTCTTGTTTTATTTTTCATTGTTATGCTTTTGAATGTTTTGGACTTTAAATTTTAAAATAAATAAATCTCGGATGGTACCTATTTTTCAAAAAAAATTCCGATAATATAAGCGATATAATATCTAAAATTTAATGATATCTAATATAAATTACACGTATATTTAATACACTTTAACAAATTTTGTTTAAATTAAATGATGAAACACACAAGTAATAATTGCTTAACCATTTTATTTAAATTTACATTTTCCGAATCTTTCATGTTTTGAATTCAGATAATAATATTTGAATTAAATGTTGAAAAAAAAGACAAGTTATAACCAGAAATGCAGTAATTTCTAAAAATATCATATTTTTTTATAACTAAAAGGAAAATTCTACTACGGACGTCGAACATCGTTGAACACCATTAACGTTGAATATTGTTGAACATCATTAAATTTATTAATAAAGATTAAAAAATTTCAAGGACTCAACATATAATTAATAATTATTTAAAATAAAATTTTAATTAAATTAGTTTTCGTAGGAAAAACTACACGGGTGGTCACTCAACTATCATCTTTTTTCTATTTTGGTCACACAATTAAATTTTTCATTAAAATCGATACTAATATTTTATTTCGTTACTGTTTTATTCATCGATCATTAATTTAACGGAAATTATTGCATGACATGGTTTAATAACAATTTTAGTCTCTAAAATTATTATGTTATATCAATTTAATCCTAATAAAAAATAATTTATCAAATATTTAATCTAAACCTTAAATTCTCTATTATTTTTTCCTCTACAACAAGTGATATTCTTCGCTTTTTTCACTTTTCTTAAAAACCAAACAAAGATATATAACAGTTACCATAACTCGTTAAGTTTTGGATCAATTCTTATCTGATTATAAATATTTATAAATTAATTTTTTATTAATTTTTTTAAAAAACAATACCACTTCAAATATTACTACAATTTATATATATAATAAAAAAGAATTGAAAATCAATATTTTTGGTGTTTTATTCTAAAGTTATTATTTAATATGATAGGGCAAGGCAACCCAAATCATAGATTACGGTTTGATTAGATTTTTATACTTGCACTTTTCTTTGTAAAAACTGAAAATACATATACCATGAAGGATTTGTAACGGTAGTAGAAAACCCAAATTGTATATTTTTGTTTATATTGCAACGGTTCATAACTTTGTTATAGGAAATCTTAGTGCTACCGTTACCATTGATTTTTCAGTTTGATTGACCATTTATTTCAGTTCGATTATCAAGAAGTCGATACATATATTATTGGTTCATATATTTTTTTGATTTTTTAATGATTATTTTTTACTGTTAAGTGATATTATAAAAATAATTATCTTAATCTTAAAAAAATTACAATAAAAGACTTAATATTTATTTTTTATTTTTTGTTTCGTATATATAGATTGAAATAACGCTTAAATTGACATCTTCTCTTGAAAGAATTAAAAAAAATAAACAATTTATAAATACTTATAAAAAAATAAGAGTTGATTTAGAACTTCATGAGTTAATGGTAACTCTTGTGGATTTTTGTTTGTTTATTGAGGAAAAGATAACAAAAGATAATAATATTACTTGTTGCATCGTAAGAAAAAAATGAAAATTTTAGGACTTAATCAAAATATTTGATGAGTTATATTTTTATTAAGATTAAATAGATATAATGTAATAATTTTAGGATTTAAATTATTATTAAATAATGTCATGTTATAATTTTCGTTAAATATTTAAAGATCAGTGACTAAAACAAAAATAAAATAAAATATTAATAACGGTTTTGACAAAAACTTTAATTGGACGATCAAAACAGAAAAAAGTGATAGTGGATGACCATTTGTAAAGTTTTTCTATCTAAAATAATTTAATTAAAATTTTATTTTAAATAATTTTTAATTATCTGTTGAGTCCTTTAGATTTTTAATATATATTAATCAATTTAATGGTGTTTAACAATGTTCATCGTTAGTAGTCAGTAGTATTCGATGCACGTGGTAGACTCATCCTAAATAAAAATATCATATTTTGATGTTAAGGTAAATTATATAAATTTATTCAATTTTTTAATTTTAAATTTAGATATTAAACATTTTTAATTAATCATTCATTAATTTTTAATAAATATTATTTTTATTAGACTATCCATTGTTTATTATTATCGGACATCATTGTCAACGATCGTAGATGAAAGTCATTTGGTCCTAAATTTTATCGGTCATTATGTTAAGTTTATTGAGTTTGAATTCAACCTCTCTTAGTTAGAAAGTACTTTAAAATCTAAAAAAATCAATCAATGTTTTTTTCTTCTCTTGTCAAGCTCCTCTTTTTGTCGTTAAATGAAACTCGTTCTTTAATACGTTATTTTCCTCATATTAGTAAAATTTTTCATCGATTGAATCTTAAAAATTATTATTTTTTTATAAATGATCACGATATAATACCGTCAAAAAGTTAACAGATAAAAAATTTTTAATATCTCAAATTTAATGAATAAATTGAACATTGTAAAATTTTAGTAATTAAATTTAATTTGAGAGTAAAATTAAGTGATAGTTTATACAATTTAGATATTATTAATGTAATGAACATTTTAGAATCCAAAACTATAAAATTCTATTAGATTTTAACCTGTGGAGTGGTCCGGTGTTAAATGATGATCTAACTCATTTAGGTGACCTAAATTTGAGTATTATGTATGCACGATGAGCATTATTTAAAATGCTAAAAAATAAAATAGATACTAATTTGTGATCACATCAGTATATTCATAAATATATATATGTATATTAGATGTCATTATACAATTAAGCATGTTATGGGTGAGTCTAACATAAGACATGGTACGATGCGATTATAGTGCGACACCTACCGAAAATATTACAAGATACAAAATTTAAAACTAAAATTTTTTAGATTGATAATTAAATATCAATTTTTTAACTTCGAATATCGATACTTGTTACTTCTGATAACATTTAAATTTTATAATTTATCACAATAAAATATATTTACTCGAATAATTTATCCTTTCTTTTAAACATTTATATTTTGCCCTTAATTTCAAATTCTGACATTGTCCTATTAGTAAGTGATGCAATTTCTTGAATTATCACAATACGGTACGTTTACTCGAATAGTTTTTGACAACAATATCTTTTCTATTCTAAGGCACATAATGTTTGAAATCATCCTAATCGAACATTTAAATAACAAAAAGAAAAGCAATTATTTTTAAAAATATTATTTTTAACCACTGTAGTCAATTAAAAAAAAAAGACAATTGTTAAAACAGCACCGATTCTTGTCTTTTTGACAAACTTTTCCTAAGAAAATCAGACAAACTACATCACTTGTTTATCAGCAGAAATTAAAGAACTATGTCACCTTTATTTTCTAGCATATAGGCAAAGGAGCACCATTCCAATCTTTCAAGCAATCCAGCAATGGATCAATCAGCTTCCCTTCACACATTGCTGAGAAAACCTTGTCACATTCTTCGCCCGGCGAAACCGCCTTCTCCCCCGTCAACAAATTAGTCCCTAGGACTTCCCTCACAAACTTGTACAACGGGTACGACCTGCATTCCTCGATCTTGTTCGCGATAGCCGGTTTTCCTTTCTCATATTCGGTCCTGGCATTCTCAACTTCTTTAGGCAGATGTGTTTTCAGCTCGTTTTCGAATGCTTGGATCTTTTGGAAGATCGAAGTGGTCGAGTCATGTTCTTTCTCGCCATTCATTAGTGCATGGTCTACTAGTACTTGTCTCAACTTTTGAATCAACGGGTAATTTGGACTGCAGGGGTCGTCGATGTATGCATAGATGTGTTCGCGGTCGACGACTCGTAGAAGGTCCTTTTCGCAGAACCTTGACGGGTGAAGTTGGCCATTGGATCCCATTGTTAGGACTCTTTTAGCCACTTGGCTAACTGTGTTCTTCACAGTGTGCTTCAGATTCTCTTCCAAATGCCTCAAGTCAATGGCTTGGCAGAGGGCAACCAGGAATGTCGAAGACATGAGCTTTAATATGTCGACGGCTTCAGCCGTCTTTCTTGCTGAGATTAAGCCTAAAGAGTTCACATCTTGGTTATGTTGCTCGGCGCTCTGCACATGGTTGGTAACAGGGTTACCAAGAAACTGAAGCTCGGAGCAGTACGATGCCATTGCGATTTCAGCTCCCTTGAAACCATAGTCCAGGCTTGGGTTCCGACCGCCGGACAAGTTCGAAGGCAACCCGTTGTTGTAGTAATCATTAACTAGCTCAGAGAATTGAGCAAACATAAGTTTGCCAATTGCAGCAATGGCTAAACGAGTGTTGTCCATTGATACACCAACCGGGGTACCTTGGAAATTCCCTCCATGTAAGGCCTTATCTCTAGAGACATCAATCAAGGGATTGTCATTGACCGAATTGATCTCTCGTTCAATCATTTTGGTTGCGAACCTGATCGTTTCGATCTGAGGACCGAGCCATTGAGGCGATGTTCGGAGAGCGTATCGGTCTTGTTTCGGTTTCTGAAGAGGGTCCATTTCATGCAACTTTTGTGCTGCTTTAATGTAAGAGCTCCCATCCAAAATATGTTCCATAATGGCAGCAGCTTCAATTTGTCCTGGATGATGCTTCAATTTATGAGTCAAATGATCTGTAAACTCAGGTTTCCCTTGCATAACTTCAGCAAAAACGGCTGACATAACTTCAGACAGAACAGCCAACACATTAGCCTCATAAAGGACCACCGAAGCTAGCCCGGACCCGACAGCGGTTCCGTTAACCATAGCCAGACCCTCTTTCGGTTGCAACTCGAAGAATCCACTATTGATCCCTGCTTTGTTAAATGCTTCAGTGGGGTTCAAAGTCTCACCATTAGGTCCCAATGCTCTAGCATTCGGCCTGCCGGTCAAAAGGCCGGCTATGTAGGAAAGTGGGACGAGGTCACCGGATGCGGTGATTGAGCCCCTGAGTGGCACACATGGTGTAATGTTGACGTTGAGGAGCTTAGTAATGGCTTCTAGGATCTTGAATCGAATGCCGGAATAGCCTTGCAGCAGTGTGTTGATCCGGACGAGCATGGCGGCCCTCGTGGCGGTGTGGGGCAAGGTGTGGCATGACTCAGTCCCTTGGCCGAAAACCCCAGCATTCAAGAACCTGTTTGCACCAAAATTATGTAACGTTTGTTTACAAGATGAAATTAAATGCATACCATGAAATCTAATTGGAAAAAAAAATCTAATTAAAATATATTTTAGTATATAAATTTTACATATAATATTTAAAACATAATTATAATACTGAAAATAATGCAAAAGTTAAGAATTTTATGTATTAAGGTTCCTAAAATTATAAGATATATAAGTACGAGATACTAATTAATTCGAATTAATTAAGGTAAAATTTTAAGAAACGAGCAGAATAATTAAATTTAATTTTTTTAAAAATAAATATTATTTATTTTCTCACTATTTATTGGTTCTCCTTTTATTTATTTCTAAAATCCATACAAAAATATTTCCTAGTCTTTCAATTTTTCCACACATTGTGACTTAAATGATTGCTCAATTTATTTAATGGAAAATTAAATAAATAAATTACAATAAAGTTGTCATCTTAATACTCTGTATTTATTTGATATTTTTAGTTATATTATCTAGACTCGATATAATTTGTTACACGAAAAAATTTCAATCGACTATTAATTGGTATAATTGGATAAAATATTAAATTTTTTATGTATATCGTTATAAATAGGCATAAAGATAATATTAACTCTTAACGTTTATAATTTTTATCGTTTTGACCCTTATTTTTGGGGGATAAATTTAGTCCTTAACCTATATCTTTTTAACAAATAATTTATTTTTTAACTACTATGATAACTGGATCGTTAAAAATCTAACAATGATGACATGTCATATGGATATGATAATATATTTTAAATGAAATGACATCTAACCTATCAAATACATACATATATATATATATGAAATATAATTTTATTTCAATATAAAATATAAAATAATTAAAATTCAAATAAAATTTTAAAAATTAATTAATTTTAAAATAAAAAACTATTAAACATTTTCAACCCTAACTATGATAGAATCAAAGTCCTATCTTAAAAAAATATGAACATAGTTCGAAATTAATTAATTTTTTTAGGTAGAATTTTAATTCTATCGTAGTTAGGGTTAAGAATATTTAATAATATTTTATTTTAGAATTAATTAATTTTTAATATTTTATTTGAATTTTAATTGTTAACAAAATTATATATTTTATATATTTGATAGGTTAGATGTCATGTTATTTAATATATATTATCATATGCATATAACATGTCATCATTGTTAGATTTTTAACGGTCCATCTATCATGATGTTAAAAAATAAGCTATTTGTCAAAAAGATATAGGTTAAGGGCTCAATTTATCCAAAAAGAATAAAGGTCAAAACGACAAAAATTATAAACGTTAAGAGTTAAAATTATCTTTATGACTTATAAATAAAATAACTAAATATAAAAATTTAATTATTATATTTAATTTAAATTAATTGGTTAATAAATTAAATATTAATAATCATTCTTTAAAAAAATAGCCGAAAATAAATACAACTACCTAACATAGCGGCATGTGTGTTGTGTTAATTATTGCCAATTTAATGGCTAAATTAGTTTTTAGTTACCTAAGTTGACGGAATAACATATCCATATCAAATTTAGTTAACATATTTACACAGTAAAAAATTATGGCTCGAGCTCAATGAATAATCTTAATTATATAAAATATTTTTTTATAACCGAATTAAGTTTAAATAACTTTTTAAGTTGCGCATCGAAATGAAATATAGATAAAATAAAACGTATAGAGAAAAACAAATTTTAGTATAAAATTTTTTTTATCATAGATGTCGAATATCATTAACGCAGAACATCATTGAACACCATTAATTTAATTAGTAAATATTAAAATCTTAAGGACTCAACATATAATTATTAATTGTATATTGAGTCTTTAAGATTTTTAATTTTTATTAATTAATTTAATAATATTAAGTGATATTCAACATTAATGGTGTTTAGTAGTGTTCGATGTACGTGGTAGATTCATCCCTAATATAAATATTTAAATTTAGGATGAGTTTTTATCACGTGTGTCGAATACCATTGAACATCGTTGAATAAACCATTAAATTAATTAATAAAGATTAAAAATCTCAATGACTCAACATATAATTAATAAAAAGTGATAGAGTCAACATATAATTATTAATTACACGTTGAATCCTTAAGATTTTTAATTTTTATTAATTAATTTAATAATATTCTGCGATATTCATCGTTAGTAGTGTTCGACATGTGTAGACTCATCCAAAATTTAAAGATATAATAATGTATAATTAATTTAATTGAAATTTTATTTTAAATAATTTATAATTATATATTAATTTCTCAAGATTTTTATTTTTTACTAAGTTATTTAATAATATTTAAAAATATTTAATGTTAACGATGTTTAATAGTGTTCGACATACGTCGTAAATTTTCTAAATTCATCACCTAAATCCACTCGTCTATTTTATATGAGTAAAGGAGTTACTTATTTAATAAAAATACTTTTATAATTTTTATTAAAAAATATTTATCATTATTCGATATATTTATCATGATTAAATTTTAAATTTTTGACGTATCAACATTTTATATAAATATATAAAATTTCAAAGTTTATATAAATAATTCAAACTTAATGCGATATTTGTCTTTAAAAAATATTTAACGTTCTCATTAATCATTACGCTTCTTACTGTTTCAAATAATATTAAAATTAATATAAAAATGACATAATTAACGTATACGATTTATATGAAAATAATATATTTCATGTTAATTATGAATAATAGAAATATGACGTCATAAATAAATAATTCAAATTTAATTACCTTATAAGCTCCTTTCGGAGCGCAGCGCCCTGTTTGGTTCTGCGATGAGAGGTTGCGCCAAAGCCAGTGGTAATGCCGTAACTGTCCGTACCTCTACTCATCCCTTCCATCACCCAATCACTGCTCGCCTCCACGGCCGCCCGAGCCGACTCCGACAACTCCACCTGGACGGCTGCGTCGCGATTGGCAATAGCCGTCACTTGAGCTATCGTCAGTGTCTCTCCGCCGAGACGGACCACCGGATTCTTGTACTCCTCCACCATCCGCTTCACTTCTTCTAGATGGCTACCGCTCATCGAGTGAGCCAACGCGGCCCAGTTCAATGGATCAGACTCGGTAGCTTTGCAGAAACCGTTTCCGCCATTAGAGTTCGCTGAAAGTAGCTCCATTTGTGATCAAAATCTCTAAAATCCTCTTGAATTCAATGAATAATGATTGAAAAAGAACAATTGAAAGGAAAATTTCAGGGAAAATGAATTTTCCTGAGTTTGTTGAACGATAATTCCAAGCTTTAAATAGAGGACGATAGGTTGGCCGATGGGTTCGTTGAGAACATTATTTAGCCGTCGGATCTTCATGGTTTTGTATCGCTGAGATATTGACACGTGGGATTCTTTGATTTATATAAATTATTAGCTGAAAAGGTGATGGGGTTGGTGAGAAGAAATCAGCGAATGCAGCCCCACTACGGTAAAATTACTACTTTACCCTTTTTGGCCATAGGGGTAGCGGTAGGTAAGGGTGTTCACCTGATCAGATCCGACTACCCAAATATAAATAATCGGGTATTAACGTAAAATTTTTTAATCTGAGTTGGATCCGATTATAATATTAAAAATTTTTGAGTATCCGGTTATTTTTTGAGAACCTGATTCTTTTTTATTTTTTTTATTTTAAATATAGTTATTATTTAAACAAAATACTTTTATATTCACTATATTCTCAAATCAAACAGTATAATTCTTAAATTTTGATCCCTCAAACTTTATATTAAAAAAATTAAGATTTATTTTAAAATAATAAATTTATTTTTTGAATTGACAAAATTCGAACTTTACTCATTTATATATGCATTATTTTTGTGTGTGCATTAACTAAGATGAAAATCAATTAAATATTTTTTATTATTTAAATCATTAACTTTTGTATATTAAAATAAATTAAACTAATTAAAAATATTAAAAAAACTTCTTTTACGTCTTATGTTTTGTTTCGAATTAGATTATGCAATTTAGGTCTTAAATTTTATGTTTAGATTATGCAACTAAGGTTTTAAAATTTTATATTTGGATTTTAAATTTTATAATTCAAACTTTTAAATTTGTGTATATTTTTGTGATTAAATTTAGAATTTATAAAAAAATTAAAATATGGGTACCTGAAGTATCGGGTACCTGAAAAATCCTGATCGGGACATGGGCCGCTTTTTTTACTACCCGGAGTTTCAGGTACCCGAATACCTAGATTTGAACACCCCTAATGATAGGTGTGTGTATTTCGAATCTATGATTTAATCTAAATCATATAACAAGATTTATATCTACAAATAGTTGAATTTTTAAATATTAGATAATTGAATATCCAATCTAAATATAAAATAATTATCCGTATTCAATCCAAAATTTCTGGATGTCCGATCCAAATTATATAAAACATAAAAAAGATCAAATATTTAAAATTTTGGATCGAATCAATCGGATCGAATATTTTTACAAACCCCGGGTAGTGATGTGAAAAAAACCCAATCTAATTGATCTTATCCATTGGTTCAATCTGAAAATTTGGATATCTAATCTATTTTTCAATTTTAGATAATTCAGATAAAATTTTCAAAATTTTTTGATTGAATAGGGATGAGTACTTTACATTCAGATCTGACATCTAAAAATCCAAAATTCAATTTTTACGTATATGAAAATTGTTATATTCGATATTTTTCCTAGTTATATAAAAAAATTAAAATATTCAAGAATATAAACCTTAGTATATTCAATAATTTATTATTTGTTATATCTGGAATTTAAAAATTTTTATAGATACGATCATCAAATTCAAAAATAAAAAAAAAAAAACTTAAATCAAGTTATAAACTTATATATTCGAATATCTAATTTTTCGTAAATTGAATACAAAACTTTATTTTATCAATATAAAATTTTGAATATTTAATTTTTTGAATTAAATTCGATATCCGACCAACCAACGAGGTTTACTCATCTCATATTTTTTAAGATAAATTACTATATCTTTTCTACTTGTAATAGGTAGATGGGTAGCTATCAGATAGTTATTTAAAGATGAACAAACTTGATTACATAGACTACGAATGACATGGTGAAAAGGGTTTAAGAAAGAGTTCATGATATAATCTCTTATAATATATATATTATAACCGTTTATATTGTTTAATCTTTTCAAAACCGAAAAATCATAAATAAAAAAAATTATGTATAGGTCCTATACTTGTCGAATTTCACCGTTATTTGAGTCCACCACCTGTTCTTCCCAACTATCCATCGTCGATAACTGGTGAGAGACATTGCAACCACACGTTAAACGACTAAAACCTTTGGTTTTATTGTTCAATGTCTGATTGAAATCACTCATATCGAATATTGACGATGGGCGATTAAAGAAAATTGATGATGGACGGTTAAAGAAAATTGACGATGACCTAAGACGATGATTACGACGGGGTTTGACTAGGCTATCAATGATTATAGTGATAACAATTTTGATTTTAAAGTTTGAGTTTTTTAAAGATTTTGAGATTATTTTGTGATTTTTGAAAAAAAAATAGAATATTGTTTAAATCAATTTATTTTAAAATTAAAAAATATGTCAATCTATTATTGAGTGGTGAAATTTTTAACAATGTTATTTTAAAATACTAACGAAATAAAATTTTAGGCACATATTTCAGTCAAAAATATTAAACACCTATTTAAAAAATATATAATTTAAACATTTATATGTTTACCCTTTTTCTTATCTAAACAAATCTTTGCATTTTAATTTCTACCCAAATCCTTAATCTTTCGCTTATGTCCAAATTAGCCCCATGCTTTAATTAATTTTGTTAATTTTCTGATTTTAGGGATTTGATAATTTTTTTAAAAAAAATTAAGATTTTTTTTAAGATTGATTTTTTAATAATTTATAAGAAATTAAAATAGACACATGTTAAATTATGATTAGTTGATGAAATTTTTTAACAGTGTAATTTAAGAATACTAACGAAATGAAACTTTAGGTACTTATTTTTCTTAAAAAAATATTAGACAACTCTTAGAAAAGTCTATAGTTTGAGTATTTATTTCTGAATTAAATAAATTTTTTTAAAATTATTACCTTAAAATACTAATAAAATAAAAGTTTAGGTATTGATTTCAATTAGAAAATATTCAACATTTATTTAAAAAAATATAATTTAGATACATATTTTTAAGTTAAGCGTTGAAAAAAAAAGTCACTTATCTAAATAAAGAAATTTTTTTGAATTATCTAATAGTAATTACAGTAGTATCTATTCTAGAATATAATTTTCATCATTTGACATTGATCGCTCAATCACTTTACTGGTATCACTGGTGTTCGAACCTATAACCTTTAGAAACAACAACCGTTCCTTTAATCACTTAGGTTAGAGGGCTCGTGTTAAATCAAAAAAAAAAAAAAAAAACCTAGTTAATACTTTATCCAATTGCTCCCTAGCATCTGAACAAAGAAATAATGTAATAATTAGTATTTAATTTGGTCTAGTAATCAATTAAATTGACCTTTTAATAGTTTCGGTGCGCATTAACTACCTGACAACATCATTGTTGTAACTAATATATATAATTGAGATAAGAACGGGTTGAATTTTTGGTTTACTCAAACTTGATTTAAAAATAATTATTTTAAATATAAAATTGATTTAATTTTATTCGTTAAAAAAATTAGTTTGATTCAAAAATAAATATTTTAAACACAAATTATCCACCTATAAAAAATAATTTTAGGACCTGATTATAAAAATAATAACTTTTAAGGAGTAAATTATAAATAAAAAATTAATTTAAGAATATAATTATAAAAAAATAAAGAGAAGTGTTATTACGATATCCCTAAAATATTAGAAGAAAAATATATTATTAATCACTAATCGGATCGAGTCAAGGATTTTTCATCCCAAACCCAACTCAAATTCATTTTTAATAAAAACTCAATTTTTAATTAATAAATTCAACATGATCTGTTTGAGTTAAATCAAAATTCAACCCGATCGAATAAAATATCAATCCTTAAGTGTACACTAAAATTCAATTAAGAGTTTGAGAAGTTTTGAGTACTCTAGGGTGTTCAAATTCATGTACCAATTCCTTGTGTACCATATTTATCGGTAAATCTCGGTCTATTGTTGGATACTTGTTATGTAACACATTCAACTTATATGCTATATTTTGGCTTTAAACCCAAATTACTGCAATAAAATTTTAATCTAACTTAACTCTGTAGCGACTCTCTTTTAAAAGTTTAAATTAATAATAATAAGTGTGATAGTGAAGAAAAGAGGTCACTAATAAAAAAACGAAAATTAGATCTTGAAAAGATGAAAATCTCTCAAAATTGAAATTTAGGTTTTAAAATAAAAATTGAGATTAAAATCTAGGGTTACAAAATGAGGAATTTTGAGAAATTAGAATTTTAGGGATTAAAAAGATGGAATTTGAGAATTTATTAAAAAGGGGAAGTTTGGAAATTTAAGAAAAGAGAATTTCGAAATTAGGGTTTGGAAGAAAGGGGAATTTGAAATTAGGGTTTGAAAACACCTAAAATAAAGGGAGTTTTGAAAATTGAGAATTTTATTCAAAATTGGAAATTTCAATAAAAAATGGATTTAAAATTGGAATTTGGGAAAGGATTTTAAAATTGGTTTAAAAAGGGGTTGGAGTCGCCACCGGTCACTTTGGTAGACCGGACACCATAAAAAACAAAGATTCGAAATAGTTAGGGTTCGAGAATCGTTTATGATTTAAAACGGGGTTAGCGTTAAAAACTGCCCAAAATTGGCACCTTTACAAAATAACGCTTAATTAATTTTGGATTTTTCGGATTAAAGTAACATTTAAATTAAGGTTTGTTTAATGATTCAGATTCGTTTTAATTTTACCGTATCTTTATTCGAAGGTAAACGCATACACCGCCACCACTACGTTTGGTGTTGGACCCGTTACGATCGAATAAGGAAATATTTATTAAATTCATTAATTAAAGATGTGTGAATTAGGCAAAATAAAATAGACAATATTTACAAAAATAAATATGCATGTGAACAATAAAATAAAGTGAACAAATAAAAGCATGCCACAAATAAAATAGATGTATGTACATGAAACATGAAATAAAACATAGCAAAATAAAATGAATGTGAGCAAATAAAATAACATATGCGACATACATGCACAAGTGCATGAATAAATTAATTAATAAATAAATAAATACAATAAGGGTTAAAATAAAAGAAGAATAAATCTAATATATGAAAAGGCTACTAAAAAGGGACCAAAACAGAATAATATAAAATTTAGGGGGTTCAAAATAAATGATAATGGAATTTTTGGGTGGAAATTGAAGCCAAAAGAGATTTATCACTGGTCAGCGACCAAATTAAAAATATTTGAAAACATACAGGGACTTCGGAGGGTATTTAAAAACGAGGAATGCTAAAAAGAACATTCTAAGATACGGAAGGACTTAAAATTAAATAAACCTTTATAAAAACACCATTATGGTCCAAATCGGGACCATATTAAAATGGTTCCAAAATTGGGAGGACCACGGGGCCAAATACTCCATTTTCTTTTTAACCCCAGGTATAAAATACAAAAATTAAACCGGTCCCCCTATTTGTCATTCATTTCCTTCGAAAACAAAGAAACCTCCTCCTTTTCTCTCTTATTCAACTGGAATAAAGATGAACACCATGAGTGTTATCTGGGATACCCAGAAACCGGTCATGGGTGGCCGGCGAGTTTGAAAATCCGAAAAAAATACTCCTTTTTCATCTCTTTCGAAACCAAAACTCGATTAAAAATAAAACTTCTTTGAAAAACTTTTGATAATCGATAAAAAAATCCTTCCTTTTTTCGAGAGACACAAAATCGAAATCCCCTTTTTTCTAATTCGAACGAAGAAAAAGAAGAGAACAAAGTTTTCCTCCCTTCTTGGCTCACCAAAACGTTCTTGCGGAAAAGGCTTGTCACCGACGAGAGAGGAAAGCCAAAGAAGCGAATCGGAGGTAAGACGAAACAAACCCTCACTTTATTTTGTTTTGGTGCATGCAAGAAAAAAAAAAGGTTTTTTTTTCCTCTGAAATGCTCTTTTTTCTATTGATAATCGAAGAGAGAAAAAATCCTTTACAATATTCTCGAAATCGATTCTTATAGCCGATTGTTACATGGGTAAGGAAAAAAGGAAATCCCAAAAATATGCTCTTGATTGTCTGATTTTTTCTTTGATAGAATTAGTTTGTATTTGATATTATGCCTCTGATTTTGGTCGAATGTGCTCTGAAATATGGTTGCACGATCTGATATCCTCTGACATTTCTATTGATTATGGGATTGTTGGCCTCTAAAATTCTGAGGATTTGGCTAGAATTGCTTGTACAAAACTGACATCTTTTGTTTGTTTCGCATGTACATGGCTATTGGCGAACGGTCATCGGACGACGATCGGTGATCGGGAAGGCGAAGAGATGTCTGGAAGCTGAAGGATCGAACGCGTACGCGCGCTTGAAGATCTTCAACGGTCACGCGTGGAGCGTGTGGAGGATCTGAAATCTTCTCCTGGTTGAATCTCGACCGTTAGATCTGATCCCAGATCTAATGGTCCAGATCTGTCTGCGCAAGATCAAAAGAGGGATCATTAGGCTATGGTTTTCTGGCTCATTATCGGATATGGGCTATTAGGCTTGAAACGAATCTAGGCTTGTACTTTAATTATTGGGCTTGTGTAATTATAAATTCGGGCCTTGTAATATATTTAGTGTTGGGTTTAAATTTTGGGCTGCTGTGATATATTTTTAATTGGACTGAAAGCATTTAATAAAGGGTCTATTATTTTATATCATATTTATTTTTATTTAGGTTTAGTTATTTAATTTATATATTATATAATAAACAAAAAATAATAGAAAACTTCAAATAGTAATAATAATAAGAAAAACAAAGTAACCGAAAATAAAATTAAATATATTTTAGATTTCTTTTTAATTTAATTTAACATAAAAGTAAAGATTAATAAAGTAAAATAATATATACAAAAGGGGAACATATATTTTTGAATTTTTATTAATAATAAATATGTGCAATTAATTTTTTGGGATTATATATTTAAAAATTAAACTAAAGCCCATTAATTGATAAAAACACGAAAATTAAAATGAATTTTTACCCCGGATAAAATTAGTGATTACAAACTCGAATATTATTACTCATAAGATTTAACATTCAAATATTTCAAACATTTAATTATTTAAAATATTACAGGAGAATTTCATTTGAAATTTCAGTTATAAAAGTATTGGACTTACGATTTAAATCTAAAAATGAGTTATAATAGAAAACATAAAATCTTACAAATATATATTCCAAATAAATCTAAATATTGTACTCTGAATAAGTCGATATTAAAATCTTTTTTCAATAGTGCTCCAACAATACTTATGTCAACCTACTAACCTACGAATGAAAATAATAATTTTGAACGTTAAGCTTATGGTGCTTATTGGACAGGGGTAGAGTCAAAAAATTTTTAAAAGGTGTCATTTTCTTGAACGATATTTAAAAAGAACTAATTATTTATATAGGTTTTTATCCGATCGAGTTCTTCACCTTAGGGAACACCCGCGTTGCTTGTGAAGAAGAAAGACGATAGTATGAGGATGTGCATCGACTATAGACAGTTGAACCAATTGACAGTGAAGGACCGATATCCACTATCGAGAATTGATGACATGTTTGATCAGCTTAGAGGTTCTACCGTGTTTTTCAAGATAGTCTTGAGATCAGAGTATTATCAGTTGAAGGTAAAAGAAGTCGATATGCTGAAGACAGTTCTTTGTACAAGGTATGGTCACTATGAGTTTCTAATTATGTCTTTCGGGTTGACTAGTGCACCAGCTGTTTTTCATGGACATAGTGAACAGAATTTTCTACGAGCACTTGTATCAGTTTGTAGTTATGTTCATTGATGACATATTAGTGTATTCACGTACTGAAGAAGACCCTGACAGAAACTTGAGGTTAGTATTGCAGACCTTGTTGGATCATTGGTTGTATACCAAGTTGAGCAAGTGGGAGTTGTGGATTAGAGAAGTTTTCTCAGGACATGTAGTGTTGGCTGAAGGGATTAAAGTAGATCCCAAGAAGATCGAAGCGATTGTGAGTTGGAAGCAACCGAAGTCCGTCATGAATATTCATAATTTCCTAAGCTTATCAGGTTACTATAAGAGGTTTGTGAATGGATTTTCAAAGTAGTGGTTCCTTTGACTAATTTACTTCAGAAGAATGTTTAGTTTGAGTGGTCAGATGCAAGACGACAAGCCTTTGAAAAAACTGAAAGAAGTTTTGATAGATGTGCCGATTTTGATACAGCTAGTGTTAGGGAAAGAGTATATGATCTACAATGATGCTTCTTTTGTAGGGTTAGGTTGTGTGCTATGAAAGATAGAAGAGTTATAGCTTACGCTTTGAAACAGTTGAAGAAACAAGAGCAAAATTCTTTGATCCCTGATATAGAGCCAGTGGTAGTTGTGTTGGCCTTGAAGGTCTGGAGGCATTACTTTTATGGTGAGATATGCGCAGTGTACACGATCGCAAGAGTTTGAAGTATCCGATGACTTAGAAAGAGTTGAATCCGAGGCAGCATAGAGGGCTTAAGTTATTGAAGGACTATGACCTCAAGATTTAGTACCATCCGCGTAAAGTTAAGGTAGTGGCAAATGACTGAGTAAGGAAACAATCGTTGAGTTGAGAGTTATGTATGTTAGATGGAACTTATTGAATGATGATGGCTTGGTAGCCGAGCTTCAGGTTAAAACTACTTTGAGTCAGTTGGACAGAGAGAAACAATTATCAGATAGATCTTTGGTACCTCACGTACAAGATATAATCGAAGGATGATCTACAGAGTACAGTTCAGAGATAATGGTGTACTGTGTTTCAGAGACAGAGTGGTTATGTTGAATGACAGTGATTGAAGACGTATGATTCTGACCAAAATGTACAATAGTATTTTGCTACACGTCTAGGTAGTACGAAGATATACTGTGGTTTGTAGAATGAATATTTCTAGCATGGTCTGAAGAGAGATGTTACCGACTATGTGAGTAAGTGTATGGGTTGTCAGAGAGTTAGAGCAAAATATTAGTTTCCGTCTGGTTTGTTATAGTCGTTGAAGATTTCCGAATGAAAATGAGAAGTGAGAAAATATCGCCATAGATTTTATATCCGGTTTGTCGTTGAAAGAAGAATATCAGTTTGGGTTATAGTTGATCGCCTCATGAAGTGTGCTCATTTTATTGTTGTTCATACGACTTACTTATTAGGTAAGTTGGGAAAATTGTACGTCAGCGGGATTGTGAGACTGTATGGTGTGTCGAAATCAATTGTGTCTGATAGATATTTGAGATTCACAGCCAGATTTTGAGAGTATTTGCACAGTGTTTTGGGGTAGCTGTTTGAATTTCAGTACTTCATATCATCCTCAGTCAGATGGACAGTCAGAGAGAGTTGTTCAGATTCTTGAGGATATGCTGCGATGTTGTATCTTTGATTTTCAGGATACTTGAGAGAAGCACCTGCCGTTGGTTGAGTTTGCGTATAATAACAGTTATCAGTCAAGTTTTTAGATGGTTCCGTATGAGGATTTGAACGACAGAAAGTACATAACTTTACTTTGTTGGGTTAAAGCATGTTAGAATTGATATTGATGCCAGTTATGCTTAAGGAGACTACCGAGAAATTGAAGTTGATTTGTGATCAGTTAAGGACAGCTTCAGATGGGCAGAAATCGTATGCAGATTTGAAACTGACAGAAATAGAATATGAGGTGGAAGAAAAGTATTCTTGGAAGTGTCACCGTGAAAAGAGATCATCCGCTTGGAAGGAAAAACAAGTTAAGTTCAAAGTTTATAGGACCGTATGAGGTTGCTCTCTTTGCACTTTTTTCCCTTAGGTAAATTTCGAGGATGAAATTTTCTTAAAGGAGGGGAGAGTTGTAACGACCCGGATTTGGATCCGAGCATCGATTTAACCCGAGAGTTGGACTTTGGTTTTGGGCCCCGGGCTAGTGGTTTTGGACCTTAATGTTGTTGGGTTGAGAGTTGGGCTTGGTTTAATAAGGGTATTTTGGTATTTATTTATGAGATGAGAAAGAGAAGGGGATGAGGGTTTTATTTTCTGCAAGTGTGATCTCATTCCTCTCTTTTCCACTTCTCTTACCCTTAGATGCAAGGAGGTAGATAGAAAAAGGTTGGATCTTGTTGGTTTTGCTGAAGAATCACGTTTCGTGTCAGAAGGGTAAGTTCTAGAGTTATTTTTGATCTACAAAACCAGGTATGAGTTGTTTGGTTTGGTGAAAAGAGAGGGTGTGTGGGGAATCCGAGATTGAAGTTTGGAGAGTTGTTTCTATGGTTTTCATGATGGTTTTAAGAGTTAGAAACATCCATAGAGTATCTAAGAGTTGGTTTTTAATCCCTTTCTTGTAGATAAAGAGGTTGGAGATCCATTATCAAGTTTGGGCAAAGAAAGAGCTTGAAAGAGTGAGTTCGGGTTTTAGGGTTGCTGTGTGCTTGAGGTTGGTACTTCCAACTCTCCTAATTATTTTGTATATCATGGTAGAAGCATTCATATAGGTTTGGTGCATGTGTGTTCTTGGTTTGAGCTTGGTATGTGTTAATGGTGAAATCCGTATTAATGTGATTAAGGGTTGGAAATTGGTGTTAAAATACTCTAAACATCATTAATATTGAGTAGGAACACTTTAGGATCGATTAGGTTGAGTTTGGGGTTGAAAATCTAGAATTTTTAAGTGTAAAACCGTCTCTAGTACAGGGGGTATCGATACTCGGGCTACTGGTATCGATACCCATGAGTATATTTTGGCTTGTTGCCCAGGGATATCAAACCATACTTCGATACCGAGGGTTCCATTAACTTTTTGGTATCGAACCATGTTTCGATACGGGTCTCCCTTTTCTGCTGACTTTGAAGTTGGTCAACGGTATCGAACCATGCTTCGATACCGAGGGTTCTAGTAACTTTTTGGTATCGAACCATGTTTCGAAACAATCCTCCCTTCTTCTTTTTACTTTGACTTTGGTCAGGTGGTATCGATACTGGTATCGATACCCCTGTGTAATTTGGTTAAGTTTGAATAGTGTTTTGGGGTTCGGTGATCTTAATAAATAAATACTTAGATCTAAAAGCTATGAAATGAATTGTCGAACTAAGTTAAGGTTATAACTCCGAAAGACTAATTGAGATAAGACTTTAATATATCTTGTGATGAGATCCTAGGTGGATCGTTTGTGTGGTCGAGTCTTTGTGTGTTGGAATCCGGATATCCATAAGTGTTGCAACACGTTGAAGGCCATCCGATGTAACATGTCGGGTGATGATTGAAGACTTTTATTTCCGAGTGTTGGGCGGCCTCACTCGAAGATGTTCGATGTAACATTCTGAGCATAGGGTTGGTTGGGCGGCCTTCACCCTTTTCCGAACGTTGGGCGGCCTCGTTCAAAGATGTCCGATGTAACATTCCGGGCATAGGATTTGAGGGCGGCCTCAATCCTGAGTGTAGGATCCCGATGCTGTGTGGACGCGGGCCTCGCTCTTGTGTGTTGACTTATATGACTGTATATGCTGTGTGCGATAGTATACACTCATTTATGCCATGTGATAGGCGAGCATGCTAGAGCATCATATCATGCACAAGATTTATATGCCATGTTTTACTGGTTTTGATATGCATGATGTTAGCCGAGTTTGGCGTATCCACTGAGCTTGTGTGGCTCAGCGTTCGAAATCTATTTTCGTGCGTAGGTTAAGTGAAGCAGGTCCCGTGGAGCACCATCAGGGTTTGGATTTCAGCATCTACTTTGTGTCGGGGTACAATGATAGATGTAGTGGGCTAGTATTTTGTCAGACCTATATGTATTTTTGTAACTCTGTCATTTTAATTGAGTCAAATGTTTTAAATGGGTTGTAGTAATTTGGAGCTCCGGTCATTTTAAACTATTTGGGCTTTTGTTTTAAGTTAAATGGATTTTATCGATCATATTTAGACTTGAATTGTCTTTATTATTGGACTTTCGAAGGAAATTTTAAAATGCGAGTTTTGGGCCGGAGGCCCAAAGTGACATTCGGATCGGGGTGTTACAGATAAAATGTTTAAAATTTTGAATCGGATCAATCGGATCGAATATTTTTACAAACCCCTGGTAGTGATGTGAAAAAAACCCAATCTAATTGATTTTATCCATTGGTTCAATCTGAAAATTTGGATATCTAATATGTTTTTCAATTTTAGATAATTCAGATAAAATTTTCAAAATATTTTGATTGAATATGGATGAGTACTTTACATTCAGATCTGACATCTAAAAATCCAAAATTCAATTTTTATGTATATGAAAATTGTTATATTCAATATTTTTCCTAGTTATATAAGAAAAATTAAAATATTCAAGAATATAAACTTTGGTATATTCAATAATTTATTATTTGTTATATCTGGAATTTAAATTTTTTTTATGGATATGACCATCAAATTCAAAAAAAAAATACTTAAATCAAGATAAACTTATATATTCGAATATCTCATTTTTCCTAAATTGAATAAAAAACTTTATTTTATCAATATAAAATTTTGAATATTTATTTTTTTTAATTAAATTCGATATCCGACCAACCAACGAGGTTCATTCATCTCATATTTTTTAAGATAAATTACTACATCTTTTCTACTTATAATAGGTAGATGGGTAGCTATCAAATAGTTATTTAAAGATGAACATACTTTATTACATAGACTACGAATGACGTGGTGGAAAGGGTTCAGGAAAGAGTTCAATATATAACCTCTTATAATATATATATATATATATATATATTATAACCGTTTATATTGTTTAATCTTTTCAAAACCGAAAAATCATAAATAAAAAAAATATGTATAAGTCCTATATTAGTCTTCTATCTTTTGATTTCTATATTATTTCAGAGTTGATTTGGTATAAATTAATTAAAGCATGGGGCTAATTTGGGCATAAGTGAAAGATTAAGGATTTGGGTAGAAATTAAAATACAAAGATTTGTTTAGATAAGAAAAAGGGTAAATTTATAAATGTTTAAATTATATATTTTTTAAATAGGTGTTTAATATTTTTGACTAAAATATGTGCCTAAAATTTTATTTCGTTAGTATTTTAAAATAACATTGTTAAAAATTTCACCACTCAATAATAGATTGACATATTTTTTTAATTTTAATTTTAAAATAAATTGATTTAAACAATATTCTATTTTTTTTTCAAAAATCACAAAATAATCTCAAAATCTTTGAAAAACTCAAACTTTAAAATCAAAATTGGTATCACTACAATAGTTGATAGCCTAGTCAAACCCCGTCGTAATCATCATCTTAGGTCATCGTCAATTTTCTTTAACCGCTCATCATCAATTTTCTTTAATCGCCCATTGTCAATAATCGACATGAGTGATTTTAATTAGACATTGAACAATAAAACCAAAGGTTCTAGTCGTTTAACGTGTGGTTGCAATGTCTCTCACCAGTTATCGGCGATGGATAGTTGGGAAGAACAGGTGGTGGACTCAAATAACGGTGAAATTCGACAAGACTATCGATGTCGGCAATTGTGTTAATTTTCTGATTTTAGAGATTTGATATTTTTTAAAAAAAATTAAGATTTTTTTTTAAGATTGAATTTTAATAATTTATAAAAATTTAAAATAGGCACATGTTAAATTATGATTAGTTGATAAAATCTTTTAACAGTGTAATTTAAGAATACTAACGAAATAAAACTTTAGGTACTTATTTTTCTTAAAAAAATATTAGACAACTCTTAGAAAAAGTCTATAGTTTTAGTATTTATTTCTGAATTAAATAAATTTTTTAAAACTATTACCTTAAAATACTAATAAAATAAAAATTTAGATATTGATTTCAATCAGAAAATATTAAATATTTATTTAAAAAATATATAATTTAGGCGTTTCGATATTGATTTCAATCAGAAAATATTACACCTTTTAGGCGTTTCAATACCACCTGTACTGAAGTCGAAATAAGCCTTGAAATCAACTCCAAACGGCTCCAAATCAATTACAACGGTCACCAACGGCTACAAGCTCATTTGGGAAGATAAAAGGAAGCCTCAAGCATCAAGAGAAGACCAATGCTTATATTGTAGCAACAATATGATGAAAGATTTGTCTTAGATCTTAATTCTCATCTTTCGGGTAGACAACACTTGTGAGCTTAATGTTTATGTATGCTCAAGTGTCTTAGGATTGGGTGAGAACTTAGTTGCAAACAATTAGCCTTATTAGAAGGATTCAAGTTTGCTTAAGAATACTCTTTCTGAGTGAATTCTCAAAGTTCGGGTTGTGAATCAAGTTTGTAAGGTTATCTCTTTGTTCCTCAAAAGGTTGAATTATTAGTGAATTGGTTTGGAAATCCTTAGTGAGAAGCTAAGGTAGTGGATGTAGGTGCTTGTTCGAAGGTCGAACCACTCTAAATCTTTGTGTTTAACTCTTATATTTTTGCTTCCACAACAAACACCCAAATTAAGTGTTTTCTTCACTTGGCTAAGCTAAATCGGTTGTGAATCGAGCACCTTCGAGCCCAATATATATTTTTTATCCACGTAAAAGTTATTTTAACTTAAAATAAAATATTAAAGTTCAATTTTTAAAAATCTAATAGAGTACAAAATTATTACTCAATCACGTTATAGACATTTTTTTAGCTTTATGTCAAATATAATTGTATCTAAAAGAATGAAAAGTAAAGATGGTTTAAATGATAATCGAATTTTGATGGGCTCAAATTTTTATTATTATATATAGAGAAGGATATGATTCAAATTTATATAAAATAAAATAGTAGGAATATTTTTAACTATAATTATATTTTAAAAGGAAACAAAGTGATTGATGAGGGAGACTAAAATCTTGTTGAACGATCAAAACGAAGTTAGAATTTGAGATTTAAAAGAGACAAAACATAAATATTTAAGGTTATGTTATTAGAATTCGAGTGTTAATATCGGATATGGTTCGTTTATTTCAGCAAACTTGTTCAATATGTTTGATGAAGATGGAACAAGGAGGCGGCCATGCCATATTCACTGCAGAATGCTCACATTCTTTCCACTTCCATTGCATTGCTTCGAATGTAAAGCACAACAATCAAATCTGTCCGGTTTGTCGAACGACATGGAAAGAAATCCCGATTCGAAGTCCGGTTTAGATCCTCTCCCGGGAAGGGCTTCGATTGATGCTGTAGGTTGGTCGCAAAATGATGCTTTGATGGCTGCAGTCCACTGGTTGTCTGCAACTCATTGGGATATAAATCAAAGGCATGTTGCACCGGTATTTCAATGTCCCGTGCTTGATGTTTTCGATGACAATGAATCCTTGGACCACCTACCTGTGCTTGCTGAAAGTAGGAATGGCAACACATCTGTTACAACAATAAAAATCGAGACGTGTCCGGAGGTTTCAACCGTGCCGAGGTCCTGTACTTATGATCTTGTTCACCTTAAAGGCTGCCAGGGTTCCGACTCGAAATACCTGTCCGAGCGTAAACTATGCTAGCTTGCTGCAATCTCGAAATCTTCGTGCACACGTTGATCTAGTCATGGTGCTTGATGTTAGCGCTAGCATGTCTGGCACCAAGCTTGCATTGCTAAAACAAGCAATGGGATTTCTGATACAAAACCTCAGATCAGTTGATAGACTTTCAGTCATTGCCTTCTCTTCAACTGCTCACCGTCTCTTTCCCCTTCGACGAATGTCCAATGGGCAGGATACTTGTACTGTCTATGGCACGGGCATGAACAAGTCTCAAACTAACTACGAGTTGCTTGGCGCCCTGTCTATGCATGGTGGTGACAACACAGGATTTCGTATTCCAGTCCTTGCATTCGGTGTTGGTGCAGATCATGATGCTTCATCGATGCATTTGATTTCAGAGATCTCTGGAGGGACGTTTTCTTTTATTGAAACCGAAACTATGATCCAGGATGCACACAAAGCATCGGCGGTTCAAGAGCTGCAGCCTGCAAGTGTGTGTGGGGTGCATGAGTCTGAGTCTCTGCCTCGGCTCGCTTAAAGACGGAAGTTATCAAAGTAATCTGTCAGCTGATGCGAAAACTGGATTTACCTAGGTTGGGGATCTTTATGCTGATGTTGAGAGGGATTTCTTGGTATCAGTTAAAGTACCAGCCGAGTCCTCTACACGTGAAGCACCATTGCTAAAGGTGAAATGTGTTTACAGTGATCCCTTAACAAAAGAAATTGCAGGACACGAAGAAATGTCGATTGAAGTAGACAGACAGCGTAATAGGTTCCGAGCAGCAGAGGCAAGAGCTGCAGCCGAGCAAGGTGATCTTGCAGGTGCTGTTTCGATCCTTGAAAGTAAGGGTATTTTCCGAGACTGTTTCCAGCAAATCTGTTGACTGACATTGTTTCGCATTGGATGCAGAGCTCAAGGAAATGGAAGAGAGGATGGCCAGTAAGCATGTATACGAGGTATCCGGGATGAGCTCCCACTCGTGGCAAAGATCCACAGCAAGAGGCGACTCCACAGTCTCCACTGAAGGTTCGAACCTGGTCCAGGCTTATCAAACGCCATCAATGGTTGAGATGCTAACTCAATCTCAAGCAGTCTTCGCCAACCACTATGGTCATCACAACCGGCAAGGTAATATTATAAGTTCCAAGGCACAAAAAGTACATATTTGGGAGCAGCAAATAGACTCAAGAGTACACCTATGTTACTCTGAGTACCTGTGTAGATCATGTCCGAAACTCATGTTCGACATATATCCGGATGAGCATGACAATCACTTTTCAAGCAAATGCATGAAAACTTGGAAAACAATACGAAAATACACATCTCGGAAACTTATCCAACACTCATGGATATACCCGAGTTCGAGGAACATAAGTTTACACTGCTTTTGTTCTGTGGTGTTGTGGTGTACACAAATATATAGATATGAAAAACTGATGCAATTGTGGAAATGGTTAGGGTGTGCTCTTCACACCTAATATATGATTGCCTGCTTCAATTATTTTTTACAAAGCTCTGTTAACCATTCTTTTTTTTATTATCGAGCACACGAGTTCAGTCTCTATGATATTCCGACTCTTCAATTAGTTCTATACTGATAAAAATATCGAACACGAGAACTTCATGGGAAATAGAGTTCAAGCAACATATATCACACGTTAAATTACTCAGTTCTGTGATATAAAGACTAATTAAGTTTTGACTATACAAATACTACCTAAAAACTTTAAAGCAACAAAAGGCTAGTCATTGTTAGTTTTCTTTAAGAACTTGTAATTCAGATTCACCTTTGTTAAACTTTTCACTTCCATTTGCGAATGAAACTTTTGCTGCTGATGTTTTGGAATCGCAGGGCTTCAATTTCTTCGAATCGGAAGAAGGCTTTGCCATTTTTGGATCAATGGACTTAGATTTCGATCGAAAGCTGAATTTTTTCAAGAAAATATTCCAACCACGCTTTGCTTTTACCAGCTTTTCAAGTTCTTCCTTCATGCTCAAGCAATCTTTCTCAAGCTCCGAAATCCGCTCCGTTATGTTGTCGGCCTCCGTAAAACGGTCTCGAACAGCTCCTGCATTGTTTCCGGTTGAATTGTGTGGGTTTTCGAGGTTGTCTGAGACGAATACCCAGCCAGCAAGTGTTGTCCGAAGCCTGAGTTGTTCGAAGAATAGGACTTGGACGATGAATCGAAGTGGTAGCCTCTCATTCTGGGTTGCATGAGTGATGGCTTCCAGTGAGAGCTTCTGACAGTTCATGAGACCACATATTTGTTCCCTCTCGGAATCTATCAGCCATGGATGTGCCTGAACGAAAAGTTGAAAAACTGTGAAGATCATGAAGAGTAATGGCAATACAAAGATTATAATGTAGATGATTCTTTCATGGACACGGATTTGAGTGTGAGTATATATGATACTGGAATGGGTATGGGTACATATATGGATATGCAATATTGAAATTATTGGTATGAATGAATGCAGAGCCATAGGTTGCAAATCTGGTGATTCCCATTGAATGACCGAGTCGGGAAAACCGGGAAGAATATACCTTAAGATATATGTCAATTGCACGGTAAATTCCGTCGTTTGTCGGTCTAGCACAATCGGGAATGACAGCTGCAAGTGACTGAAACTTAGGCAACTTCAGGTTAACATCAGGTGCCACTTCAGCCAGATATCCATCCACCAGGGTAGCCACCATCGTCATTGGGGTCAATGGATGGGAACCTCCCATAAGCTGCCCCTCATCAATAATATAACTTGAACTAGAGTTGAGTGACTCATGATCTACACGAATAAAGTGATCGAGAATCCGCTGGATGCAGTCAATGTCATAAAGGGTTTCCATGGAGTACCCGATATTAGGTATCAGAAGATCTTCCAAAGCAGCTTGATCCAGCTGAGCCCCGATTAGTCTCTCTAGCTTCTCTTGACATGGTGGCCTCGCTCGTAAAATCATTGATGTTCGGAGAAGCCTCAAAAGAAAATTTGTTGGGCTGGCACCCTTTTGAGTAGGTATTAATGCCACAATTTCTTCAAGGAGATTCATTTGATCCATATCAGATATGTGAGACGCAGTTGATACAGGAGCTGTGCTGTTCCGACTCTGGAAGCTCGATTGCCTACACAACAATGGAAGATGCATCTTTGCGTAGTGGACAACAGAACCGGCAATCCTCTCTGGCTTCATGCCACTCGAATCGAAAGCTATAACTAACCTTTTATACAAGGGTAATCGAAGGGAGGACACATCTTCGTACCACCAATCCTCACTCGATGTTTGTGGTTTGGCTGTTGAACATATTCCATTCCATAATACATGATTGCCTTCTGTACATTGTGCAGAGCCATTTTCCGACACAGGCCAACTGAACAAACCTGTATCAGTAGAAGCTTTCATTGCCAAGGAATCGATGCATCGGGAAACAATATGAAGTTCTTCTGAATATGGTAGACACTCTTCGCATGTTCCAAGAGCTTTGATCGTGTCCGTCCAGTGACCAAACATTTCATTCAGAAAACTTTCGGTCTGCATTATTAAATTTCTGTCCCCGTGATCCTCGCTCATTTGAAGATACTCGGCAGCACACCGAAGGCCGACTATATTCATTGCATTGAGCTCTAACCTGATTCCATAGCAGAATTTGGCTACTAGCAAAAAGGTCTTTGCTCCACCAGGCAAGTCTTGGAATTGCAGAACACAGTTTTCATCATCCACGCCACAACAGTCCCTAATTCGATTCGCGATTACTAGACTTCTTGACAGCAATGGAAACTGATAAACAACTCCGAAAATCGAGAAAAGACAGAAACACATTCTTATTAGCAAACAAATAAGGTATTCTATTCACAACATCTTCAATATGAACCGAGTTAAGAACCTTGTGAAGACGGAAGACCGTTTCTCCTACTTCGACAACAAGATCACTCGGAAGACCAGTTGAGCACAACCTGGAAGATCAAATCCGAGCTCATATAGTAATACCAAAAACGGATATATAAGCCACCGATCCAGTTATGAAACGAATGCCGTTATTCGAGAAAAATTCAAACACAAAGGAACATATACAAGTAAACCAGACTACAAGATAGTGAACATTCAGTTAAACAACTCAATTGATTCCACTTTCTTACCATCTTTGTCCAAAATCGAAGCGAGACCACCATTACCATTTCCACATTCTCCATAGATGGAAAGAAAAAACATAATCCACGAACCCTAAATCCTAATTACCCATACAACATAAAAACATACAATAAACATGAATCTACATATTTACAATCAAGCCAAATTGTCCTTTTAGTTACTTGTAACTCAAGAAACAAACAACCTACTCAAAACCCATATTCCAAAATCCATCATATTCCAAAGTCCAAACCAATCAAACAAAAAATTCAAAACAGTTAAGAACATCAAGAAACAATCAGTCTACTTAAAAACCCATACTCCAAAATCCATCATATTCCAAACCAATCAAAAAAAATCGAATCTTTTTTATTTATTTACAGATTTGAAACAGTAGGATCAAGGAAGAAGAAGATGATTCAATTACCAGGTTTGGCCATCACGGTAAAAAACTTCTGATTTAGATCCCAATCTCATGATCAATCGTGCCATTTCTTCTTTTTCAGTTTAAAGAACCAAACGTTTCCAGCATCAAAACCAGAAATAAAAGATAAATGGTTTCTACGTTACACTAAACAATAAATTCTTGATGTAGAAATGGTATTAAAAGTGAAAATTGAAATGGGAAATAAAGAAAGTCCCGAGTCTAAAGGGGAATGAATATCCAGGTAGTTCCTTGTTGTTACAAATGTTTATAAACTCGAAACCAACTTCACTAGTAAATGATCAAAATAACCTCATTTTATTTATAATAAATATATGGATAAGTATACCACGTGCGTCGAACATTAATGAACACCATTAACGATGAATACCGTTGTAGAATTTTTCTAAATAAATATATATATATATATTTGTTAACATGATTAATCTGAATTCACTTGCGATACGAGAATTTTTTGTTAACTGTTTAAATAATATCAGATTGTTTATTGTTTGTATCAATTTCGTTAATAATATATATTTTAGATAAATAATTATTGTTATTCATCCGAGAAAATAAAATTTACTAAAAAAATATATAATAATCGAAAGCGAAGATATCAGGGTTCAGTATTATTGAATTCTTTAAGTTGTACACAAATGTCTTGATTAAATTTATCAATACGAAATTTGTACAATTCAATACTAATAATATCACACAAAAAAATAAAAATATTATAAATTGAATATAATTTTATTTCTGTGATATGTAATATAAGAAATCAATCTAATATAATCTCAAAATATGTAAAACAATAATAATAAAAAAAAAAAAACTTCTTTTACAAATATTCGCAATCCATCTCGAGTCAATGGCGGATGCAAGGCCATCAAAGGGTGAACACCAATCCATCCTAAAATTTTTTAAACTTCATACATTTAAATTTATTTTTATTAATTTTTATAAATTAATTCTTAAATTATTTTAATATTTATAAGTTATATTTACTTTAAAATTTTGAGATTTTATTTAGTGTTTACACAAAAAAAATATTTATGGATCCGTTATTGTCTTAACCTATCGTTCCAATGCTAAAAATGTTAAATCTTGCGACTCGTTAATAATATATTATTATCTTTTATATTTATATAATATTTAAAAAACATATAAATTTATAATATTATAATAATTATTTTATTTTTACTAATAAATAACTACTAGTAAATGTAATTAATTTCTGCCGTGTACCATTTTCAGGCTTATTATCAATCCAAGCGATTCTCAGTTGGTCTATCTTCATTCAGACACATTCTGGCACGAATACCACCCAGGGTTCTTTCTCTGTTGGTGGGGTTCTGGATAGACGCGATAGGAACGACTGTTAGAAAAATCAGGTTATTTTTCACATGAACGTAGTTTCAAATCTAAGTTGAAATGTTAAGATTAAAACCATCAAAGTTTGCACAGCGGACAAAACCGTCAAACTATTGAATATTGTAATCCAATGAAAAACCCCAAATAAACAACCGAAAAAATAATGGAGAGAACACAGAGAATTTACGAGGTTCGACAAATGTCTACTCCTCGGGCACCACCACCGGATGATAACTTCACTATTACCAAAATGGTACAAACAAATGGAATTTCTAATAATTCCCGAATACAATAAATGGGAGAAAAAAGAACCAAATGGGAGAGATGGTTAGGATTTTTGGGATGATGTGAAATAAAAAGTTCATCCCTATTTATAGTTAAGCTCCATGGATTAAACTTGTAAATACCCTAAAATTTAGGGACCCAAAAATAATTTTTTCATACACCATTTAATACCAAATTAAATTGGTATATTTAATTCAATTTAATGGTCATTTAATTCATGTTAAATGACAATAAAACCTCCCTATGTTTCAAGCCATTTTAACAAATCTCCACCTTGGCTTGAAATTCGCCAAGCTTCTCAAATCTTCTTCGACTCCCCAAATAAAATTATCTTCTGTAGTGCCTCCAAATGCGCTCACGAGCGTCATACACCCGAAGGTGCTCAAACTCACAGGATATTAATCAAGTTCAAACAATGATTGAACTTGATTGTTGTTACCACCTTAGTCAACATATCTGCAGGATTTTCTGCTGTCACGATCTTCTGAAGTAGAATCTTTCCTTCTTCAAAGATCTCCTGTACAAAGTGATACCTCACGTCGATGTGCTTAGTCCTTGAATGGTAGACTTGATTTTTCGCTAAATGGATAGCACTCTGACTGTCACAATAGAGACTAATGTGACTTTGAACAACTCCAAAGTCTTCTAACAATCCTTTAAGTCAAATCGCTTCTTTAACAGCCTTTGAAACTGTCATATCTCTGCCTCTATAGAAGACAAAGCCACCGTAGACTGTAAAGTAGACCTCCAACTCTTTGGCGCTTTTGCTAAAGTAAACAAATATCCAGTAGTTGACCGATGCTTATCTAAATCACCAGCGTAGTCGGAATCAACATATCCAACCACAACTTGATCAAATTCTTTATCCTGCTCAAACACTAAACCAACATCTACGGTTTGTTGGAGATACCGTAGAATCCATTCCACAGCTTGCCAATGTCCTTTTCCAGGATAATGCATGTACTTGCTCATAACTCCAACTGCTTGTGAAATGTCAGGCCGTGTACACACCATCACATACATTAAGCTTCCTACTGCATTAGTATATGGAACTTTTGTCAGATATTCTCGCTTTTCATCAGTTTTAGTAGATAACTAAGAACTAAGTTTCAAATGAGAAGCGAGTGTGGTACTTACATGTTTTGTATTATCATTCATACCAAAACATTGTAATACCTTTTTCAAACATTGCTTCTGAGTTAAACGAAGTTTGCATCTCCGTCTGTCTCTACTTATCTCCATGCCGAGAATTTTCTTGGTCTTACCAAGATCTTTCATCTCAAACTCTTGATTCAACTGAGCCTTCAATCTGTCAATCTCTTGTTGACTCTTTCAAGCGATCAACATATCATCAACATACAATAGAAGATAAATGAAAGACCCATCTTGTAGCTTTTGCAAATACACACAATGGTCGTATTTGCTTCTTGTGTACTTCTGCCTCGTCATAAAATTGTTAAATCGCTTGTACCACTGCCTCGAAGATTGTTTTAATCCATAAAGCGATTTGTTCAACTTGCAAACTCATTTCTCGCCACCAGCATTCTTGTATCCTTCTGGCTGATTCATATAGATCTCCTCTTCTAAATCACCATACAAGAAAGCCGTTTTTACATCGAATTGAGCTAGCTCCAAATTCAATTGTGCTACCAAGGCCAACAATATTCTAATGGAGGAATGCTTTACAACAGGGGAAAATACTTCATTGTAGTCGATTCCCTCCTTCTGAGCGTAGCCTTTAGCTACCAATCTTGTCTTGTAGCGAACATCTTTCTTGCTAAGAGATCCATCTTTCTTTACAAACACCCACTTGCATCCAATTGCTCTTTTACCTTTCGGTAAACACGTCAAATCCAGGTGTTGTTCTTCTGGAGAGATTGCATTACTTCATCTATAGCAATTTTCCACTTATCACTTTCTAAGCTTTGTATTGCTTCTTGATAAGTGATAGGGATACCATCATCAACAACTGGAAGGTCATAAGCCATTATATCTGTAAATCGAGCAGGTCTACGAATTTCTCTCCTTGGTCTTCTAACTGCAAGTGGTTCTGGTGTCTCTAATGGTTCTTGGGTTTGAACATCTTTATCTTCTGATTCTTCTATTGGTGATAGAGAATCAGTAACATCAATTACTGGGCTAATCACCGTCCGTTGAAGCTCCACCTATTTTGGAGTACACTCCACCTACTGTGGAGTACTACCCGTCTGAACATCTTTATTTTTTACCTTCTTCAACATGACAGATTCATCAAAGGTAACATCTCTGCTACAAATTATCTTCTTTGTCTCTAAGCACCAAAGACGAAATCCCTTCACTACATGGGTGATTCCCATAAAGAGAGCCTTCTTTGCTCTAGGATCAAACTTTGATTCTTTCACATGATAGTATGCAGTAGATCCAAATACATGTAAGGAATCATAATCTGTAGCAGGTTTTCAGACCAAACCTTCAATGGTGTTTTTCCTTCAATCGCTGATGACGGTAGACGATCGATGAGATGACCAGCATATGTCACAGCCTCAGCCCAAAATGGTTTGTCCAACCCAACATTGGACAACATACATCGAACTTTCTCAAGTAATGTTCGATTCATACGCTCTTCCACCTTATTTTGTTGTAGTGTATGTTTAACAGTGAAGTGTCGAACAATATCATACTCTTGGAAAACGTCAAAGAGCGGATCACTTCTATATTCCCCTCCATTTTTCGTCCTAAGTCGTTTAATCCTCTTGCCAGTCTGGTTCTCGATCATATTTTTCCACTTTAGGAAAACTTTGAGAACTTCATCTTTAGACTTCATTGTATACACCCAAACTCTTCTGGAAAAGTCATCAACAAAAGTTACAAAATAGTGTTTTCCTCCCAATGATGCTATTTTGGAAGGACCCTATACATCTGAGTGAATATAATCCAAAATACCTTTCGTATTATGGATAACGGTGCCGAATTTCACTTTTTTCTTCTTTCCCAGAATACAATGCTCACAAAAGTTTAACTTGCAAGCCTTTGCATCTTTCAACAATCCTTGCTTTGCCAGAATTTGCAAGGATTTCTCACCAGCATGTCCCAACCGCATATGCCATAACATGGCTGAACTCAAAAGCTACTGCTTCTGCTCCAATAACCGTATTACCTTGATAATAATACAAGTTATTTTTCTTGATGGCCTTCATTATCACCAACGCACCAGATGTAACTTTTAAAATTCCATCTCTCATAGTAACAACTAAGCCTTTAGATTCTAAAGCTCCCAACGAAATGAGATTTTTCTTTAAACTGGGCACATATCGAACATCAGTCAAAATTTTAATTGATTCATCTTGATTCTTTAATCGAATTGAACCTATCCCAACAGTTTTACAGGCGTTATCATTACCCATATAAACAACTCCTCCATTTACTTTTGCTAAATCGGAGAACCACTCCCGGTTATGAGACATATGATAAGTGTAACCCGAATCCAATATCCACTCATCTGAATGGAAAGTTGATGGTGAATCAACTAGTGATATTTTAGAGTCACTAGTATCATGCTCTGCAACATATGCATCTGGAGCAACTTTTCCTTTTCTCTTTAGCTTCGGACAATCTTTCTTTCAATGACCTTTCTCATGACAGAAGACACATTCATCTTTCTTAAGTCTAGACTTTGACTTTGATCTCCCTCTCCACTTTGATCTTTGGCTTTTCGAGCGACCTCTTGACACCATGGCCTCCGCTGCATTATTCTTGTTCTCTATCTTGGTTTTCTTTCTGAGCTCGTAACTATACAAAGCAGTAATTACATCTTTAAAGGACACTTCTTCCTTTCTATGAAGTAACATTGTTTCAAGGTGCTCAAATTCATCTGGAAGTGATGACAACAACATTAAAGCCAAATCTTCATGTTTGAAAGTTTCATCCATGCCCAATAAGTCTGACACTGACTCATTAAAGGCATTGATGTGTTCATTCATACTGGTGCCTGGTTGATAATCAAATCGAAACAATCTTTTCTTCATGTATAGACGATTCTAAGAGCTTTTTTTAGGAACTTTTCCTCCAATGCTTTCTACAGCTTGCATGCAGAAGTCTCATTCTTATAGACATACTTCTGCTCTCTGGGAAAACAAGATCGAATCGTACCGCACGTCATATGGTTGATTGTTTTTCAATTATTCTCCATCATATCTTCGGGTTTTTCTTCTTCAATGGAAACATCCAAACCTTGTTAAAATAAAGCATCTAGCACTTCAACTTGCCACATGCCGAAATGATCGGATCCATCGAACAGCTCACCCGAGAAGCTTGTATTTAACATCATTCTCCTTACAGGTACAATAAAAGAGCTTGATTCCTTCATCTGACCCGTCTTTTGCCATGATAACGAACAGTATTCAATAACAAGAACATGATACTAAGAACACTACACCAGGTAAGTTCTCAGGAAAGAGAGGTGGATCACACGAATCACTTAAATACCAAGTCTTTCATGGAAAGAACTTTCCTAGACATGCAATGTCACAATATCACAATTCTTTGCAGCAACCGAGCAACCGAGATAACCTTCACCGAAGCTCTGATACCAATTGTTGGGAAAACCGGGTTATTTCTCACACGAACGTAGCTTCAAATCTGAGTTGAAATGTCAAGATTGAAACCACCAAAGTTTGCACAGCGGAGAAACCCGTCAAACTATTGAATATTATAATCCAATGAAAAACCCAAATAAACAACCGAAAAAATAATGGAGAGAACACAGAGAATTTACGAGATTCGATAAATGTCTACTCCTCGGGCACCACCACTGGATGATAACTTCACTATTACCAAAATGGTATAAACAAATAGAATTTCTAATAATTCCCGAATACAACAAATGGGAGAAGAAAGAACCAAATGGGAGAAATGGTTAGGATTTTTGGGATGATATGAAATGAAAAGTTCATCCCTATTTATAGTTAAGCTCCAGGGATTAAACTTGTAAATACCCTAAAGTTTAGGGACCCAAAAATAATTTTTTCATACACCATTTAATTCTAAATTAAATTGGTATGTTTAATTCAATTTAATGGCCATTTAATTCATGTTAAATGATAATGAAACCTCCTTGCGTTTCAAGCTATTTTAACAGCGACCGCACAGAACCCCTAAAAAAGAAGACCCAAAATTTTGATAAACTATATTCATTATATGATATTAATCTTGAAATTTCACGTTGTAATTATATCTTAAATGTGATAATTGATTCTAGAATCTTATTGATTATTCTTATTCATATTGTTTCTATAGAATTAGTGAGGTTCTGGACAAGTGCAATAGAAATCACCGCACATGGATCCTAAAAAAGACAATTACTTCTACAGGTCACACTTTTAGAATTAATGAAAGTTATGAACAATTACTTCTAAGGGACACATTTTAATAAATTGTACAGGACCCCTAAAATCTTTAAAATTATCCTGTTTTTCGTCTACTGCCGGGATGAAATAGGAAACATCTCATCGTCACATCTACGTACGAATTCTCAAAAGGTGTCCAAATCTGTTTTTCTTATCTTGATGTTGTGGGAAGAACTGTGGTGGCCATGGAAATGAAAAATGTTGTTCCTATGCATGAATCTCCTTTCCAAGTAATTTATCGCCTCTTCCGGTCACTTTATGTGATTTTGCAGTGGTGATGATTTTATTATGGTCAATAATGATTCGATACCTGATTCAATTGTTCTGGACATAACTAGGGGTGAACAAAATCTGGTTAAATTCGAGTTAAACGACCAAATGTAAACATGTTGATCAGTTTTATTCAATTAGTTCGATTTGGGTTTAGTTCAGGTTGATTAGTATTATTCAATTAGCGAGCCTCGAGTCAAGTCGAGTCGAGCCCAGATATGCATGTTTCTGAGCCGAGCTGAGCCTAGTATGGCTCAGGCTCAACTCGGCTCGTTATCACCCATAGGTGGAGTCATTAATCTCATATCAAAATGAAAAGGGGAAGTCTTAATATCTATAAACGGTGACGCCTATTATACATATCTTTTAGGAAGAGGGTAATAATCCTCTGACTAGTGTTATCAGAGTGACCTTTGATTGTCTAATTTTACGTCGAACGCACATGAGTGAGATAGACAGTGTGGACAACTGTGACGATTGGTCAATCACTAGAGAGGAATCTCATGACGAGAGCATCACGAAGTTGAATTGGAGAGAATATCACTATTGAGAGGGAGTCATCAATCCCATATTAGAAATGAAAAGAAATATTTTTAGATACATAAATAGTGATAATATATATACTATTAGACATATTTTTAGGAAGGGGATAATAACCCCGTAAATGCATACGAATTGTTTCAAGATTTGAATTATTTAACCTTATTAATAATTTTTAATTTATAATTATAAATAATTATATTCATATGTATGTAATTGAAGATACAAGTCATGATTTGGAGTTCAGTGTGTGATTTTCAATATTTCAATCAAGTTGAAATTGAAAATTAGTGTCCAATGTGTTAATTATTCAGTGGGGTAATATAATCTGTAAAGAGATTATTCCAAAACTCCATTGGCTCAATATGGAACTGAAAAATCAAATATGACTGATGGATGATATATATATCATGCCAAAATTCAATACTCCAATCTTATATTAAATTATTTTTATTAAATAAAAAGGTGTTATATTTTTAAGGCTTAACTCAGTAATAAATGCTTAAAGTATACATATTTTTTAAAATAGGTGTCTAATATTTTTTAACCGAAATAAGTGTCTAAACTATATATTTTTTCTGAGATGCCTAATATATTTTTTAGCTGAAATAGGTGCCTAAAGTTTTATTCCGTTAGTATTTTAAGGTAACACCGTTAAAAAAATTATTTAATTTATAAATAAATACCTAAACTATATATTTTTTTTCTAAAATAGGTGTCTAATGTATTTTTTATTAAAATAAGTACTTAAAATTTTATTTTATTCTTTGATGATATTTAATATTTAAAATCTGATTTCTATTTCTTACTTCTAAAATAGGTGTATAATCCATTTTAACATCCTCCCCCACCTCAACAACTTCTGGAGTTAAATTTTGAATCGTACATCTCTAATTTTGAGTCGAAACAAATTCGGAAAATTTGGTGAATAAATAATTTGTTTAAGTTTTGAATTGTTAACTTAGCCTAAAAAATAGGCATAAAGATAATTTTAACCCTTAACGTTTATAATTTTTATCGTTTTGACCTTTATTCTTTTTTTTGAATAAATTTAGCTCTTAACCTATATCTTTTTAACAAATAGCTTATATTTTAACTACCACGATAACTGGACCGTTAAAAATCTACCAATGATGACATGTCATATGCATATGATAATATATTTTAAATTACATGACATCTAACCTATTAAATATATATATGAAATATAATTATATTCTAATACAAAATAGAAAACAACTAAAATTTAATAAAATATTAAAAATTAATTAATCCTAAAATAAATTGCTACTAAATATTTTCAACCCTAACTAGGATAAAATCAAAATTCTATCTTAAAAAAATTAATTAATTAATTAGAGTTGAGAATGTTTAGTAGCATTTTATTTTAGAATTATTTAATTTTTAATATTTTATTTAAATTTTAATTGTTTTATATTTTATATTAGAATAAAATTATATTATATATATATATATATGTATTTGATAGGTTAGATGTCATGTCATTTAAAATATATTATCATATGCATATGACATATCATTATCGTTAAAATTTTAACGGTTCAATTATCATGATGGATAAAAAATAAGCTATTTATCAAAAATATATAGGTTAAGGATTAAATTTATCCCCCAAAAAATAAGGGTCAAAACGATAAAAATTATAAACGTTAAGGGTTAAAATCATCTTTATGCCTAAAATATATTATCTTATTAGATGTAAGAAATAAAAGTTAGATTTTGAATATTAAATATCATCCAAAGAATGGAAAAAGTTTAGGAAAAATGCATTAGGCACCTATTTTAGAAAAAATGTATAGTTTAGGTACTTATTTATAAATTAAATAATTTTTTAACGGTGTTACCTTAAAAACTAACGGAATAAAATTTAGATACCTATTTCAGCCAAAAAATACATTAAACGCCTATCTCAGAAAAAATATATAGTTTAGGCACTTATTTCAGCAAAAAAAAAAAACATTAGGCACCTATTTCAAAAAAAATGTATACTTTAGGCACCTATTATTAAGTTAAGCTTATTTTTAATATAAATGTCTAAATTTTAAACCATACAATATAATATTAGTATCCTTATCACTCGATCAATTAATAAATTTAGTCTATCAAGTTATTTTGATATTTAGGAGGGGTGTTTAAAATTTCGGTTAACCTAATTAACCGGATAAACTAAAGTTTTTTTTGGTTAATCGATCGGTTAAATTTAGGTACAATTAGTTAATGGTAATACTTTTTATATTTTAGTTATTGATTAATTCGATTCGAAATTGGATAATTAATAGAATTAACTAATTTTTTTTTATATTTTTATATTTATTTTTGTTATTAAACTTTTAATTCGTTTTGGGTTATTTGTAAGGGACATAGTCGAGAAATATATCGTAAGATTAATATTTTTTTAGTTCACTGATTTGATGCACTAAATTTTAAGTAGTGTCAGATATTTAAATTTTAAACGTTATTAAAATATATATTCGATTTAAAAATAGTATTAATGAATTCAACTTGAATACGATACTAATCAAGTTCAAAATTTTAGATTCTAAACTTGAAATAATTTAAACTCGGTTCGACTTATGACTCACACTCAACTCAATTCATGCTTTCCTCAAATTACTTTCGAATACTTTTATTAATTTTTTTTTATTTTTTCATCCAAAACACACTTCAATACGATTTAATTAAAATAGATTTTTAACGAGACACGTTATCATATTTTTAAAAAAATAGGATCGGAAATAGCCAAAAACAATAACAAAGCCATGAATCTAACTTTATAAAGTTTAAGTCCAATCTAATTAATAATCAGATTTTTAAAAAAATTAAGTTAGAATCTAAGTTCAATTATATAAATTCAAGTTCGATCTAATAAAATATCTAAAATTCAAATCTAAAATTTCATATCTAATTATTTTTTAAAGCGATAACTCAAACAAATATCTTTAAATAAAGAAATATTTTTTAACAAATAAATATATTTAAATTAATAGCACAAATAAATCTCAATAAATATTATAATATAATATAAAACAAATTAAAGTAATAACTTAAACTTCAATTAAAAAACTTAATAACAAATAAATTATTTCTATATAAACTACTATTGTCGTATTAGTCTACTAAGGTGACTACTTTTCAAATCATAATTATAAATTATGTAATAAATAATACAATCTAACGAAATAAATTAAAAATATAATCAAAATATTCAATCATAAACTTAATTAAGATATTAATAATGTAAAATATTAATCGTATATAAATTTAATTAGGACTTCAATATATATTTTAAATTTAAATATTATAAATATTTTTATTTAGATTTATATATGGATCAGAGTCATGTCAAATATGAATTTAGATTATATTTAGATTATGATAATATCTATATCCGATTCACTTCTTATTAAACCTCAAACTTCTTTTGAATTTAAAATAAAAAAAATTATTTTAAATTAAATTTGAATTATATTATCATCCTCAACGTCTCCCTCCGCTTTCAACAAGTGCTCGTGTCCTTGGCGACTATAACGGGTCTGTCACCATTATTTAACATGAATCCACGAGTCACCTTCGTGAATAAGACGCTTTCTTCCACGTGGCACCATCACATGATGTTGTTTATTTCTCTCTACGTGACAGCATGTCACGAGATCTAAAAATTATTGACAAATTTTTATATATTGAAAATATTTTCCATTCAATAGCCTAAAGTTAATTCTACTAAAAAATAATTATAAGTATTAATTTTTTAAAAATTATGCACTTCTGAAGAATTTTTATATATTTTTTATTTTATATTATAATTACAATATAACAGGACAGTCTCAAAATTTTTCAGGCCCCTGAGCGAAAATTAAATTTTTTACCCTTTTTAATACCTTATTTATACGTCAAAAATAAAAAAAAATTAGAGTTTAGAATTATAATTTAATATTAAAGTTTATGATACAAAACTTAGGTTTAAGGCTTAAAATTTATTTTTTTAATTCATCTTATTAGTTTAAATAATTAATTTAATATTTCAAACACATTATTTTATTGTTAAATTTATTTATTTATATATCTAAAAAATTTAATTTTAATCATTAAATTAATTTATTTAATAAATTATAAAAATATAAATTATAAATAATTAAATTTGAAGCCCTAAATTGATCAGAAGCCTGAGCGACTGCTCAGATATTCTCCTTACAGTCGGCCCTACAATATAATAATACTATAATTCAAATAACTATAATTATTTTTTATGATAATTATCATAAATAAAATTTAGACTTGTTCATGGGATGTATGACTCACCCAAGCCCGAATTTCTACCTTATTTAGGTGAAAAGTTACTGGCTATATGGGCTACATTGGGATTTAAGGGGGAGACACGAAATTTATTTAACGGTGTTATTTTTTATTGATATTTAAAAGAGATTAATTATTTATAAAAGGGTATTGTTTATTTAAAAAAGAGCGTTATTTTATTAATAAAAGGGGTGTCATTTATGTATATATTTAATATTTTATGTATTAATTATATAAAAATATTTTTTAAAAAAGTTTTGAGGTGTCATTAAACATTATTTTATTATATGACTCTTTGTCTATGGTGGACAAGATTGGGTACCCGACCAATTCGAATAGAATTGATCTCGGTCTCGATAACCATCAGTTCCTAAAAATTGGAATCAGTTTCGGTCCCGGTCAGACAGAGTCTTAAATTTTAAGAATCGGCCATGTTATTGATGGGAACCGGTTTCAATATCGGGTACCCGGTCAATTAGTTTACTTTTTAAAAAAAATGAGTAATTGGATAAAAAAATAATCTTCAATAATAATATTAAGTAATAAAATTAGAATATTATAAACTTGAAAATTAATGTTTTAAAACTGGTTATACTCATAATATTCATACACAAAGAAAAAATTTGAATCCACCGGATACCGGGTCTAAAGAATCAAGATCCAGTCTCAATCTCGGTTATAACGGGGACCTAAATTTTGGATCCAATCCCGGTCCTACCGAAACTAATACTAAAAAAAGATCTACTGAATCTTATCGAGTTCACGATCGAAACCGGGTAATTAGAATTTTTACCCACCCCTAGCTCTGCCCATGGACTCCAACTTATAAAACCCGAGTACAATAAGTTATTTTCTTGAAATAGTTTAAATGTGATTACAAAATATTATCTATTCATAAATATTTTTAAAAACATAATTTGAGAAGATAAAAGAAAATGTTGAATGTAATTCAAGATTTATTAATCGACCTAATGACTATGGATATTTATGGTGTTTCTTTTTGTATAAGTTTAAATTTCGACATAAAAATATAATATTTTTATATATAATCAAAATAATAAAAATTTCTAATTTAAATACCAAATATATTAAAAAATTAATTTAGGTACTAAATGTATATTTAAATCTAAGTAATTTATATAAAAAATTTAAATATATAATAATATAAGATATTATAATGGAACATTAAAAAATGTTAGGTTGTCTATGTTTTAAATAATAAACAATGAAAGAAAAATACATAAAAATGTACATTTAAAATTACAATTAGTATTTATATTTTGGGATATTCATAAAATGATATTAAACTATTTTTTATTTTTTATATTTATATTTATATTTTTTATCAATTTGACTTGTACACTTAAAAAGCATTTATTTGATAAAAAATAATAATAATCTACATTATACTTTTTAGTGATTAAATTTATTAAAAAAATATATAAATATCAGAATTAAAAGGTCATCTTTCTTGCACGAGTCATGTAACCTCAATGATTAAAAAACGGTTGTTGTTCCTAGAGGTAATGAGTTAGAACGCCAGTAATGTCAGCACAGTGATTGAGCAATTAATATCTAATGGTTGAGAGTAACTCTAAAACAGATACTACTGTCACATTGTAGCTGATTCAAAAAAAGATCATCTTTCTTTTTTATAATTAAACAATAAAATTTATTAAAAAAAATAGTGGAAGGACCAAAATTAAAGAGATTTTTATCTTATTTTTTTAATTTTAAGGTTTAGGTTAAGATTTAAAAATTTAGTGGGTAAAGTATAGAAATAAATTTTGGATACTTATAGCATACACCGACAGGGTAAAATTTTATTTTTCACAAATATATTGATTTTAATATAAAATTTTTAATTATAAATCTTAGCTCTAAACCCCTAAATCTTAAATATTAATCTTTATGTTCTAAACCTTAAATTGAAACATAAATCATAAATTTTAAATCTTATAATATAAAATCTTAAAATCTAAACTTCTAAATCCTAAATTGAGTCTGCTAATAAAAAACAAAATTTTTATACCGAAATATTTTACCTAAAAATATATCAAATTATGTTAAAACTAGGGCAAATTGTATAAATAGTCCCTCAAGTATAGGACTTTTTTTTTGTGAATCCTCCAACTATAAAAAGTTACAAAAGGTTCCTTAACTTAAAAAATGCATAAAGATAATTTTAACCCTTAACGTTTATAATTTTTTTTATCATTTTGGCCTTTTTTTTTTTGATAAATTTAACTCTTAACCTATATCTTTTTTATAAATTTCTTATTTTTTAACTAGCATGATAACTAGATCATTAAAAACTTAACGATGATGACATATCATATGCATATGATAATATACTTTAAATAACATGTCATCTAACCTAATATATATATATATATGAAATATAATTTTATTTCAATATAAAATATAAAATAATTAAAATTCAAATAAAATATTAAAAAAACAATTAATTTTAAAATAAAAAGCTACTAACCAATAAGATAGGATTGAGAATGTTTAGTAGCCTTTTATTTTATAATTAATTATTTTTTAATATTTTATTTGAATTTTAATTATTTTATATTTTATATTGGAATAAAATTATATTCCATATATATGTATTTGATAGATTAGATGTCATGTCATTTAAAATATATTATCATATGCATATGACATGTCATCATCGTTAAATTTTTAACGGTCCAGTCATCATACTAGTTAAAAAATAAATTTGTCAAAAAGATATAGGTTAAAGGCTAAATTTATCCAAAAAAAAAAGACAAAAATAATAAAAATTATAAACGTTAAAAGTTAAAATTATCTTTAAACCATAACCAAATCTTAATAGAAAGAATATATATTATAATGAATATCGTAAACTTTTTTATTATTTTTAAAGGTATAAAATATTTATCATATTGTAAAAAAAAAAGGAATTAACAGAAAAGGATAATCCTGAAACCAAAAAATACTTGGGAAAATGTTTAAAACAATCAAATCACAACAGAGAGAATAAACCTGATAAGAGATCATAGTACAGGGACCTTCCATATAATTTAACCGAAGTAAACAAATGTCTTAACGCAAAATCACGTGTCATTCGGCCCCACCTCACGTGCTTCCTACACCCCCTTTTTTCTACTAAAAACCTGCTACGCTGAAACGTAGCTGGAATAAAAGGAGCTTCGATTCGCTGTTGTGGGCTCCACGAGACAAAACCGTGAATCTCTGTCCTGCCACGTCGGCAAAAAGAAAAAAAAAAGTGAGAACAACGTGCGAAATGGGTCCCACGACCAACGTGGACAGTGTGACTTTTTTTTCAACTTTGACTTGCTTGCTCGCACGATGCACATGACCGCACCACCACGAAACCCCCGTTCCCCGTTTATTCCGCCGGGCACGGCCACGTCGTTGTTGGATCCAATTTACAGATTTGCCCATCCCTTTGCAATTATGGAATATGAGGACATGAGGACCTATTAGTCATGAAGAAATCTAGGAAGGTTATCCGGTCTTTTCCTTCATCAACTCCATGTGTACGTGACAACTAATTCCTTTAGTAAACTCCTTATTACATTCTCTTAAAACTATTTTATCTTAAACAAAGGTTTTGTGTTAGATCTACGATATTATATAATTATACGATTCGAATATAATATATGTGTCATCTCAAATAGAGACTACAGAGTTAGAATTTAAAATTATGGAACGAAACGTATATCTAAAACTGGGAAACAAATTTATAAAAGAATAATTTTAAAAAAATTAAATAGAAAGACAAAAAAGTCTTTATAGGTGAGGACGATTGTCTCTCTCCATTTGTGTTCAAAATATTTGTTTGTATACAATATTAAAAGATTAAGAGTACATAATAATAGTTCAAAAAATATGGTATAATAAAATAATAACGCGAATGTCACGGGTCTAGAATCGATCTAGCAAAATCGTATGACCTTAGGTCTTGACTTGCCTAAGTCAACCTTTAAATAAAGCTCTCAAAGCTTTGTAACTCGTGAAAACGAAACAAGTAAAGAAATGTAAGACAGAACAAGAGAGAGTTTTTGAGTGAATGCTTTTTTACTTAATGATGAAGTGAATTGTGAGGAGGGATGAGTCGAGACCTAAAGTCATACGGTTTTGCTAAATCGAATCTAGACCCATGACAAGAACATATCTAGGTTCAAGTTTCATATGCATAATTATTATATATTAGTTCTTTTAGCATTATAATTCAATTAGAAGAAAATATCTTAATTCAGTTTTAAATTTAAACAAATAATATACATACATGCAAACTATGCGGATCGAATTTGAATCATTTAAGAAGAATAATATCATTCTTCGTCATTAAAATTACTCAATAAATTCTTATATATGGATTATTTTCAAGTTCCAAATTGAATTAATTAATTATTTTTTATGTTTTTAGGTGATTTTAAACGGTCCATGTCTAAGGTGATTTGTTACCCATGTGTTAGGTAATGTTTAGGAAATACTATGTAGTGATTTTAGATATTATATATGTGTGTATACAGAGAAAGAGTAGCTTGGAATTGAAATTTTATGAAATAATATTTAATCAATGAATAAAAGAATGGGAACCCATTTTAGGGCACAAACCCATGTGTTTTTCCCATAGGGTTTAGATGCACTGACCATATGTTTTGACACAATAAAAGATTCGGTTTTATTTCAGTTAATTTTGATTACTCGATTCATGTCTTGTTTTTATTTTTAACGAATATTTTTTTAATAATTTTTTTACATATATAATGCTTAAACCAGAGACTTATTTAAATGAAACCAAATTATTTATCACTTGAACCAATATTGTTAATAGATTACGAGTTCTTTTAGTGCATAAAATTATGGATATTTTAATTATTACTATTATCATGTAAGGCCTACTACTTCCTTGACCTAAAAAAATGCAAATTCAAAGACTTCCCTACGATATATTTAAAAAATAAAGTTTTATGGTTATCTATGTCTCATAAAACAATAAGTTATTAAATATTCGAAATTTATATACCAGGATTATTTTCAGGGTTATATTTTGATACATAAGTTACGTAAAAAAATACACGTCTCTTTTATAAATTTAAACCCTAAATCATAAAACCTAGTACCTAAACCCTGAACTCTAAATTCTTATCATAAATCTTAAATTTTATACCGAACATACTAAAACTCTAAACCTTAAAATTAAAGAATTTATATAAACTTTAGTTTACACAAATTTAAAAATAAAGAAATAATTTCATATCATACAATATATCACATCTAATTGTATTAATATATGTGACAAACTCATGACAAAAACTTGTGAATTAATAAGAAAAACACCCTTCAATACAAATTGACAATCAAAAGAATTATGATTATTACTATTAATAAGAAAATATTTTGATTTTACAAATAAAGTTAAAATGATGTCACACGTAATATATTTTTAATTCTAACCTCAAAACATTTATTTTAATCTGAGATCGAGAAAAAAGATTGTCCGAAAATTTAAACTCGTGATACGGGATCAACAACGTTACAAAATAATGCAACTAATTAACAACTTATGACCTAAACGTTTCAATTTTTTATTGTTCACATAACCTAACTTTTCCTACTAAATTAGAATGGATTTTCAACCCTAATTTTGCTTGTTCAAAAGGGAGGAGAAGTCTTTTACAAGAAAGTGATCCTAAGAGTGTAACCCAAGTTATAATTTTAAAAAGATAAACTATAAAATGAATTATTTTATTTTTCAAATATTTTATCATATTTCTCATAAAGAGAGGTGTGAGTATTTTAGAAGGGATTGATGTAAAGAGTGAGGTCCATCATTTCTATTGTGCCTAAAGTCCCCCAACCATGGAGAAATTATATTACGGGTAAGTACCATCACGTGTTCATGAGACCGACCACTAAAAACTATATACTTCATCAATTTTTTCATGTCATATTTTTTCAAGTGAATCTTCACTTGAAAAAAATTATTTTTAAAATGAATTAACAGTAAATATGAGTGAAGATTCACTTAGGAAAATATGATATGGAAAAAAATGACGAGTTGAATGTTTTTTAGTGGTTAGTCCAATAGATGACGTGGTAGGACTTACCTATGATATAATTTCTCCCCAACCATGTTTATTTTATTAACATTTTTTCAAATATTTAATAAAATATCAACATTTTTTACATAATTTTTATTTTTTAAAACAATCCTAATTTAATATCCTTTATTTGATGTTAATGTCCCTTTCCAATTTGGAAGAACCTATGGTTACCATCCATAGAGGGTGAGCATGGGAAGAAAATAAATTGATTTCCATTAGGTGTCGTAGGGTAATATTAGAAAAGATTTGACCCATATATCATTTTTCATTTTTCGCATAATCATTTATATTCGATTCATTATTTGACTAATCGGAACCGAATTTTGTAGATATCTACTTTGGGTGCAAGTATTTCGATTTAATTTTTTCACTCACAGTACAATAATCCGAACACCTGGTCTTACTTAAAAAACGGCAGAAATGATTTATTCGATCAATTTATTGATATTTACATAAAAATATGGGAAAAATGGAAATGATTTAGCATAATTAAAAACAATTATAAAAATTGTGAATTAGTAGTAATACTTACTCAAATAAAATTAAATTTAAGTAAAATAAATAAATAAATAGAAAATATTGATTGTAGATTAAAAGAAAAAAGCTAAAAGTAAAATTAATTTTGAAGAATACCTCAAATTCCATTAAATTGCTTCTTAAGGTAGACAATAATAATTGATAGTTAGTGGAAGGGGACCCAAAATAATTGTTCAAAAACCATAACTTTATAAATATTATTAAATAACACAAAAGTTTAAGATTTTACAAGGTGCCTTGATGAAAATATTAAATTAGAGAACCCTAATTAATTAGGACTATTGACATTTAAAAAATATAATTTAAGAGTAAATATATAAAAAAATGTCAATTTACTCTTGGTTAAAATAATAAAATTGAGATATTATGAGTCTGATTATTTAGATTCGAGTTTTATTTTTCGTAAATTATGAGTAAACTTTATAAATTTATTTCAATTTAAATCACGTTATGTAAATTTTATATTCTCTCTGATTATTTATTTTAAGAATATGAGTTCAAATCATTTTATCTATTATATATATTATAAAAAATTAAAAATATTTATGAATATATTATCTTATAATCAATGTTAAATTATTTTTAAAAAATAAAATATAGTTTTATTTCAACTATCAACAATTCAATAATAGTAATAAGTTTTCCATCACAATCCAAAATTTTGTGGTCAATATCAAGTTGAAAATTGATAAGATCAAATTAAAAAAAATGTGGGATATTTGAAAACAACTCGTTTTATGCCTTATCTTGATATATTTTATTTATATATTTTTATAAAATATATCATTAATATCATTTTTTTTATAATTTTATATTAATAACTCATTAATAAGTTTATTTTAAGTTTATCATAAAATATTATAAAATGCTATTTAAGTTTTAATATATTTGATTTTAACAATCAATGATTTAAGTTTATTTTTTTAATATGTGTAATATAAAATTGATTTTACTTTTTTTATATAGGTTTAAAGATTCGTAAACCATATTATTTTATTGTGGTGGAAGATTGGTCGGATTTAACCTTTATTATCGATGAATATTATTATTATTTTTTAATTTTTAGGTCTAATCAAGTTAAAGTCAAATTTAAAAAATAATATATCAGATCAGATTGAATCGAATATATTAATCCTTAAGAGTACCCATTGAAAATCCAAATTATTTAACTAGTGGACGAGATATGTGAGATTATACAAAAAAATTTATTTCAAATCCATGAAATAAATTTATTGTAATTCAATACAAAATACATATTAAAATAAAATAAAATCTTAATGAAATTGAATTTTATACCATCATCTCAATCAATTTTCTTTTTATTGTAATAATTGGAGTCTCTAAAATATCAGCATAAATGCATTAAAATTAAGTTATTTATTAAAACTATTTATACATTAAAAGAACTTCAAAATTAATAAAATTAAAATTAAAAAAAATATTCTATCTCATAAACCAATCAATAATTATTTTTTTTATATATATAAAAGATAAGAAAAATTTTATAACGAACATCGAATATCGTTGAGCATTATTAATATTGAACATCACTCAATACCGTTAAATTGATTAATAAAAATTAAATCCTAAAGACTTAATATATAATTAATAAAAGAGTGATAAACTTAATATAATTATTAATTGTAAGATGAATTACTTAAAATTTTTAATTTTATTAATTAATTTAATAATATTCGATCGATTCTCATCCTAAAAATAAAAAAGAGAAAATAAAAGTTGTAGTTTTATGGGAAACGGTTGGCAAATCTAATCCACACGGGAATGTTAAACCTGTTTAGAGAAAAGACCACGCGCAATTTCTATTGCCACGTCATAGTCCTAATGAAACAATGCCACGTCAGTAAAATTCGACGAGCGTGTAATAACCCTCCAATACCACGAGTTACTCGTTTTTATCTTTTGACTTTTGATGGTAATAAAAATCCGAAATTTACATAATACAGATTAGCATGATCTTAAAATATAAAAAAATTAATAGCACAAAATATGAGCAGTTGATCAATAAAACTAAAAAATTATATCATGAGTATTTTTTTACGTTATTTATAAAATTAACCAATTAAAAATATATATTTAATTATTTTTTATATTATTTTTTTATTAAATAAATCTTTACTGATATTTACTGTAAATTAAGTTTTAAAACAGTTTTTACTAAGTGAAGATTCACTTAGTAAAATAGATGATGTTGAAAAAATAATTAAATGAATACTTTTGATTAGTTGGTCATATAGTAGAAATGACTCATGATATAATTTTTCAGTAAAACTTAAAAAATAAGATTTTTCCTTAATAAAATCACTATATTTAGTACTTAAAATAAAAATTTTAGAGGATAACTATTAACAGGGACGGGTTTAGGATTTGAGGTTAAGTGGGGCAAAACATAACTATTTAGAAGTAGGGGGTAAATTCATAAAAAAAATTAATTTTTAAAAAAATTTAAATAAAAAGACAAAAATTGGAAAAAAATTCTTCGGAAGTGGGAACAATCACAGCTCTGTCACTGACTATCAATCAGTTGATTTAATAATATAAACCATAACAAAATTATACGTGGTAGAAAAGGTAATTGTCTCCATCTCACTCTCAAAGAATTTTTTTTCAACTTTACTCTTTATTTATTTTATTTTTTTTAATTTACTTATGATGTTTTTCATACTTTTAAATAGTTAAATTTTACCCTTTGTTTAAAATTCCAATTACATCACTAGATATTAGATATTATATCTTTTCAAACAATATGTTATAATAAAAAAATTAAATTAATAATTTTTATTATAAAATTTTATTTTATCGAATTTAAATTAATTAATTAATAAATTAAATATCGTTAATAAAAAAAACCTATGGGTTGTAAATTAAAAAAAATGAGAGGATTTAAACCTAAAATTGGGTAATAAAAGGGAGAGAAAGAAGACTTGAATCTGAAGACAGCTAGCAATGAAGGGAAAGGATGCTGAGTGCTGACCTAACATCCTTATAACTCCCCCTCCCTTCTCCCCTTCCCTTTTTATTTAACTTTCTCTCTCCAATTTCCTCCCCCTCTCTCTATACTGTTCAAAGGTATCCGCTTTTGCTTCTCATCTCTATTTTTCTTGGGATTTTGGAGCTTGATTGACTCATTTGCTTGAAAAGATTATGATTTTAATCTCTTTTAGTGTTTTTGAGCATTGGGTTCTTCTTCTTTGGGTGGGAAAATGAAGAAAAATTGTAGTTTTTTTGAGTTCAAGTTGAATTATGGGTGTTCAAAAACCAGTTCTTTTCGTCACCAATACTCTGTTTGGTATCTGAGAAAATAGAGGATTTGAAATGACTTTGAGAACTATTTTTGTTCAATGTATTCAGTACCCAATGTGGTTTCTGTACTGACAATTTCACACTTCTTGACTCTTTTTTGCAGGTTTCTGAAACTATTCCTCTTCATTTTCCCGGAAAATTCTATCATCTTTCTCCAGAAAAGTTTTGCTCGTTAACAAAGGTTTGCTTCATTTGCGAATAAACCCAGAATTTCAAATTCCAATTAAAAAATTACCCCAATTTTGGACATTCACATGGAAAATTATTACTAATAATTAATTATATTTTTACTTTTTTGTTTATTCTTTCAGGAATTTTTAATATAAAGAAAAATGTTTGGACCGACGGACTTCATCGACGAGGTAGATTGCGGCAGTTTCTTTGACCATATCGACGACCTCCTCGACTTCCCTAACGACGACATCGACGCCGGCTTATCCGCCTCCGATTCCGCCGTCAATGCCGCCGCTTTTCCCAGCGTTTGGCCAGCTCAGTCCGAGTCATTTCCTGGGTCTGAGTCGGTTTTTTCCAACAACAGTGCTTCCGACCTCTCCGCCGAACTCTCTCTTCCGGTTAGTGTCTTAAGTAAATCATGTTAGATTAAAGTATAACGATAAAATTTTCAATTTTAGCATAGTAGAGGGACTAAAACAAGAATTTGACCTTTTTATATTGGGTGGGAAATTTTTGAATACAACCAAGAGTTTTTCCATTATTTAAAGGCATAATTATTGCTCGGATTATGCAAGTCACATGATTTGTCATGTGATTAGTTGTGCATGCCTTAGGAAAAATATGGTATGTGGGGTCCATTTAATTGATATTTATTATTTGATTAATTTTTTATTAAAAGAATTATTTAATTATTAGACTCGTTCCGATAGGTAACTCGAAATAAAAATAATTAATGCTTTGGTTAATTTTTATTTTTTATTTTGTAGTATGAAGACATCGTTCAATTGGAATGGTTGTCCAACTTTGTTGATGATTCCAATTGTGGAGCAAGCTTGACAATTAAGAAACAAGAGCCTTCTTCAATCAACAAGGATCATGATCATCATCAATTTGAGACTTCGAGTCCGATTTCGGTTCTCGAAAGTAGTAGCTCTTGTTCCGGTGAGAAACCGATGCTCGAACCGGTCATTGGCCATGGAAAGTGTGGACGTGCACGTAGCAAACGTTTGCGTCCGACCACCTTCAACTCTCGTCCCGCCATTCAGCTTGTGTCCCTTACTTCCTCCGTCAACGACAACAACAATGATGTTCCTCAGTCCTTGCCCGTACCCAAGGTGTCGGTCGACTCCGAAAACCATGCTGAATCTCGACTCTTGATCAAATTACCTCGACAACTCAACTCCGAACACAAGAAAAAGAAGAAAATCAAGACGACGCACTCGGTGCTATCTACCGAAAACAACACCACTCGAAATCAACTGGGACAAGCCATCAGAAAATGCATGCATTGCGAGATAACAAAGACACCTCAATGGAGGGCAGGTCCAATGGGACCGAAAACCCTCTGCAACGCATGCGGCGTCCGGTACAAGTCCGGAAGACTCTTCCCAGAGTATCGTCCTGCGGCTAGCCCTACATTCATCCCGTCGATCCACTCGAATTCTCATAAGAAAGTGTTGGAGATAAGAACCAAAAGCGGCAATGCTGGTGAAACCACCACTGATTCACCAAAAATGATCCCAAATGAAAGCAACCCAACATTAGGCCACATGTGAAGGGAGGGTTTAGGGTTTGTAGGGTTTTGAAAACCTATTGTTTAGGGTTAGTCTCTTTCCATTGTGTCCCTAAACCTCATCTCTTTAAATTCAAGAGTTTATTTTCTTATTTTTATATCTTTGTTCATTTTTTTTAATTTTTGTAGGGTTTAAGGGTAGGAAAGTTTGTAGGGTTTTAGTAAGGGTAGGTCCTTAAAAAGTTTATTTAATTATTAGTCTTTATTTTCTTTATTTATATTTTAAAAAAATCTTCCTAATGGTAGTGAAGAATCTAAATTCTCGTGAGTTATGAAATTTGAAATTTTGTTATTTGTAGTAGAAAATGACATTATTCTTGAGAAATTCTAATTAGATTTTTCGATTGAACGAGTTGAGTTAATTTTAATTTTAGATTTTTATATTTTAGGTTTAAGTTATTTTAAAGTCGCGTCAATTCTTTTATGAGTATTGTTTAAAAGATTTTTTTATTGAAAAAAACTTGAAAAAAAATGAATAATTTTTATATTTTAATTATAGCGTTGATCTTGGTTTAACTAGTATATTTTAATTGTGTTATTATACTTAATTATTTAATTAATATCAATCAAGTCACGTACCGTAAAAATTTGACAGAAATGATTTGTTTTTATCATTGTTGTTAACTTTTTAACGGTTCAATCACATAATTTTCCTCAATTTATCAAACCTTTAACTTCCGGCTCAACTAACCGTTTTAGTCTGATTTCGGTGGCTATATTTTTTAGAAGTATTTATCGGAACGATTCTAATGATTAATTATATATGTTTGTTTTAATTATATAAAGATAAATATTGGCTATAAGTTTTAAAGGTGTTCTATATCTAAGATGAGATTCGAACCGTTAACCACTTGTTAAAGTAAAAACAATTATTTTTTTTTTTTATAACCATCGGTTAACTAATTAGAATGGGAATTGCAAAGACACGTTATGGAAAACACTTTCAATCTAGTTTGTTTCATTCATAATATCAAGAATCAAATCCATGACCTTGTTCAATGGATCTGATGCCTTATTTTACTAGATTAATTCATGGTCAATACGAACAATTATGTTTTTTTAAAGGCATAAAGTCAAAAATATCACTAATATTTAACCTAATAGTCATTATGTTCTCGATTTTTTTAATCAATTATACCCTAATGTATCATTTTGAATCAAAATAACTTCTATGAATGAAACTGCTACTTATCTAACAATAAACAACTTGAAATGACCTGATAAAGTTACATGGTAATACACGCTAACATGACAATATCATATAAATATGTATTAACTTAAAAAAAATCACATCAATCAAAAAATAATTCTAGAAAATTATATAAAATATAAAAATTATATTTTTATTGGCGTATTATCGTGTCAGGTCATTCCAAGTTGTTTATCGTTAGATGTTCAATAATTTTTATCCTTAGATGAGCTACTTAAACCAAGGATAGACCCAGAGTTTTATGTAAGGGATGCACACTATCAAGAAGTTATAGTATTAAATATATAGGGAGTGTAAAATTAGAAGAGTATAAGGGGTGCAAAAATTAAATTAACAATATAAAGTATAAAGAAAATATATAAAATATAAAGGAATTTGCAAATTTTAGAAAGTGCGACTGCACCTCCAGCACCCTTTAAATTCATCCCTGATTTTGATCTAAAATAAAATATTATTTTTTATATTATATTTTTTAGATATATGTTAGGGTTTTAAATTGAAATGAATACTACTATTAAAAAGCATGAAAAAAATTGTAACAATCAAATGGTAGTTACTTCCATTATTTGTAAAGTTGATTGGGACATTCTAATCACATGGTTTAGTGCTTCTTTGGGCATGTTTCAAAGTAATGTTTTCAATTTGAACAAGATTTTTGTATTGATTTGGACAATCTACCACCAATGGAGGATTGTGTCATCTCCATCACCTAACACCACATAAAATTGTCCCATCACCTTCATGGACATGGTTCAATCAACTAATACAGCATGAGATTGTGTTTAGGGGTGTATATTATTCGGTTTCAATCAAATTAACTAACTGAACTGAAATTATTTCGGTTAATTCGATTGGTTAATTTTTAATAAATTCGGTTAACAGTTATTTTTTTAAAAATTCGATTAATGATTAATTTCATTCGAAATCGGTTAGTTAGCCAAATTAACCGAACTTATTATTAGGGGTGAGCATTCGGTTAACTCGGTTCGGTGGTCGAACCGAATTAACCGAAATTTTTAAAATCTTAACCGTTAACCGAACCAAATTTTTTAACCGAATTAACCGAACTGAAATTATTTCGGTTATTAGTTGAATTAACCGAAATTTATTATAAATTTTAGTTAAACTACGTAATAAGTCACTAAATTAAGCAAAAATAATTTTTTAGTCACTAAACTTTTTTTATACTAATTTAATACAAAATTTAGTGATCATTTTATAATATAAAAAATTTAATGAATATTTTATAATATTTTAAAAGTTAAATAACTAAAAATAAAAATATATATAATATATAATATTTAATATATAATTTTAGTTAATTCGGTTAATTAACCTATTTCGAACCGAATTAACCGATAACCAAATTATTAAAAAATAATCGTTAACCAAATCTACTAAAATTTAACCGGTCGAATTAAACGAAATAATTTCGGTTCGATCGGTTAACCGAATTAACCGAACCGAATGCACACCCCTACTTATTATATATTTATTTTTAGTCATTTAAATTTTAAAAAATTATAAAATGTTCATTAAAAAATTTATATTATAAAATGGTCACTAAATTTTTATTAAATTAACATAAAATAAAAGTTTAGTGACTAAAAAAATGTTTTAATATATTTTAAGGACCTATTATGTAATTTAATCGAAATTTATAATAAATTTTCGGTTAATTCAACTAATTAACCAAAATAATTTGGGTTCGGGTAATTTGGTTAATGAAAATTCGATTCGATTAACGATTAAGATTTTAAAATTTTCGATTAATTCAATTTTGGTTAATTCGATTTGGGCACCGATTGAATTAACCGAATCTCACCCCTAATTGAGTCGAGAGACCAACGGTTTTGGTCAATTTTAGGGTTCATACTAATGAATTTGGATCAGCAATCTAAGACAAAGGCTACCTTTGTTATTGAAATTAAACGGATATCGAAAGAAGTGTCAGTAAATGGAGAAATTATATCATGAGTCAGTTTCATCACGTCATCTATGGGACCAACCAATAGAAACTGTCCACCTCATTATTTTTTAATTTTTCAAGTGAAGATTCACTTGGGAAAAAATTATGACATTGAAAAATTGATGAAATTGACAGTTTTTATTAGTTGGTCCCATGGACAGGTGGTGAGACTGACCCATGATATAATTTTTCCGGTAAATGAGTGTAAACGTTACATGATAATAGGTAAATGCTTGTTTATACCGAATCAAACCTTCTTTGGTACTAAAATTACGACGATAACGATTTTTTAATTACAAAACACAATAAAAAACATAGTTCTATTTTGGATAGATTTCCTTTTTATGTTATTTTTAAGGTAATTATACCACGTATTGCGGGGGAAGAAAAAAAATTACAAGCGATTTAATTTAAAATTTGGGTTGCGATTATGGGTAGAATTTATGGTTTAGAGTTAAAATTTAGGGTTCGAAGATTAAAACTTAAATCCAAAAATATTATCCTAAAATCTAAATCATAACTTCTAAACCTTACGTGAACCATATAGCTTCATCGGTTAAAGGAACGATTATTGTTCCCGGAAGTTATGGGTTCGAGCACTAGTAATGAAAGCATAGTGATTGAGCGATCAATGTTCAATGATTGAGAGTATACTCTAGAACAGATATTACTGTAACCATTATAGTTGAAAAAAAAACTTTTAAACCCTAAATTATAACTACAACATCAAATTTTATATCCCTAAACTCTAAAATTGAGATGTTTGCAAAAACTTTTTGTTTTTCAATGTCTGAAATATTTTCCTTAATTTTATCCAATTTACAAAATTTAAAACTTTAACCCTTATTCTAAATAATAAATGTATAAAATAATACCCACAATAATATTTAAAAAAATCTAAATCTAAATTTGATGTAAATATTAGATTTATTTTAAATATTCAATTTAGATAATCAATTTAATTTAAATATTTGTTTTAAATTAATTCAATTTCAATATTTAATTTATGAATTCTTGGTCTATGTTACATCCTTTTGCTATATATATGTCCCTTCTTGAATATTTATCGCTCGAACAAACATGGTTTGGCGGTGGATGATTGTGTCTATTGTCTTCAGGTACTCACACATCAGAATCTGCTGAAGCATGTGCGTTTACAGCGGGTATCAAAATGGTTGTGGAAATTTGTTGAAAAAATGTTCAAGTAGAAAGAAAGTCTGGCGATCATAAACAAACTAAACTCGAAGGCTTTCGATTACTCTATTGCTGCATGCTATTTGATAGAGGCTTGTGATCTGTTAAAATCTAATTTTTCGTTGGTGTTGCTCATGTTAGTCGTACGGGAAACAGTGCTGCAGCACTCGGATAACTTCATTGCTTCAAACCCAAGCTTCAGAAAGCCCCTGTGAACTATGAAGGGGTAAAGTTTGATAAAAATTCATGACTTTGTACTTTTCACCACCTTACTGAAACATGTTTCACTAACTTCCTTCCGAAAACAGGTTCGAGTTTCCGGATTCAGTGGGTGGTTTCTTCTTAGGCTTTCCCTCGGAACACGGCGACACTCGGAACTCGAACACGTGATCATAACTAGGGATGTAAAAAGCTGACTCGATTTGAAAACCTGCCTGAAACCTGTTCGAGTCATAATTTGTTTTGACTTTAGGATGTAATGACCCGAACTTGATCTGTATCCGACTGTTGTTTACTCGAACTCGAGTTGGACCTGTTACTGTAGTAACCGAACTCGAACTGTATCCGACCGAGAATGACCTGAACCCGATTTCAACTTGTTACTCTAGACCTAAAACCCGACTTGTATCCGACTGAAACGAACCCGAACCCGAGTCTGACCTGGCAAATAACCGATGTTACCCGACTGAATCGATCCGAGACCTGATTTTACCTGACCTGTTTTGAACTCGACCTATTTTGAACCCGACCTGATAAATGACCCGACTTGTTTTTGTACCCGACATGTTATTGACCTGAACTAATATTAACAAAACTTAATATTTACATAACATATAATTAAATATACTATAATTTGATAAATTTAAAATATTATTAAATACAATTAGGCTTAAAAAATAAAATTAGACATGAGAATTAATTTAGGATTAATGTTTAAATATAGTATTGTATATTTAATTAAATTAATTAATTTATTATTTTATTTAGTTTTATGTATTTAATTTTAAATTAAATACATACATTATATTAGTAATATACGTGCATCGACTCATAAACAAATTAAATATATATTAGTATACATTTAAGTATATATATAATACATTAATACATAAAATATAATATATACTTATATCATATATATTAAAGTATATTATATATGTATTAAATTATATTATATATTATATACATAGTATATATATAAATATATAAAAAATAAATATACATATATTAATATATATCTAATATATATATATATTTGAAGTAAATCTAAAATTAAAATTTTGAGAGATTTTTTTTTTTATTTTAGGGGGGAAATTTGGATTTTAAACGGGGTGAGTGGGGGATTTTGAATTTTGGGAGGGGATTTTGGATTTTGGGGGTTGGGGGAGGGGATTTTTTTTTGGGGGGGGAGGGGGAGGGGGAGGGAACCGGGTGGGGTGGGTGGGTGGGTGGGGGTTTTAAAATTGATGGGGTGGGAGATTTAAATTTGAGGAATTTTTTTTTGATTTTAAGTGAAAATCAAAATTAACGGAAAAAAATAAATTTTTGTTAATTAATTTAACAATTTTAAAATAAAATAAAAAAATATAAAAGTGGCATACATGATACATATACGTACATATAACATGGATATAAAATAAATTATATATATGTATAAATAAAAAATATGAAGGAATTTGTTCGCTCATTTTTTAAAGGTTATTATCACTTTTAAGTTTGTACTAATTTAAAAATTTTATTCTTAAATCTTTATTTTTTTAATTTTAATTTGATTTATTTTATGTCAATTTAAATTTAATTTTTTTAAATTTTAGATTTATATTCAGAACTTAGTGGTAAATATATCAAATATATATACATAATACATTAATATATATATATATATATATATTAAAATATATACATATACATACATATATATGCATTAAAGTATAATATATACTTTATATTATAAAACATAAATATTATATACTATAATATGTTATACATTAAAATATATAATATATATAATATATACTTTATAATATATACTATAATACATATTATATTATATACTATAAGCATACATTAAAGTATATATAATGTATATTATAATATATATTTATATCATGTACTCTATATATTAAAAATTAACATACATGTTAACATGTATGATATATGTATAATATATTATATATATACATATAACATACATATACATATAGATTATAACATACATGATACATATATGTACTACATACTAATGTATATATATATATACATAATTTATAATTACATATTGATATAACATACATATACGATATATATACATATATACATGTACTATATACTGATTACTATATACAATTATACATATGTTATATATACATAGTATATAATATATATTTACTAATTATTATATATACATATACATATAATAACATATATGATATATTGAATTGTTGATATATATATATTAATATACTATGTATAATATTATTACTACTACTAAATACTAATCTACTATCACTATGCATATATATAACATACATTGATACATATATTATATATACATATTAGAATGTACTTATATAGTTATGTATTATGTATAATTAATAATTGTATACATTAGAAATATATTATACATACATTATACATATAACATATCTAATTACTAAACATCTAATTATCAATATATATTATATAAATACTTATATTAGTTATTAAATTATTAATATATTATATATAGTGTAATGTATACCATATTTTAATAGATATTATAATTTTATTTTATATATATATATAGTATTAATTCATTTATACTATTATTCTATTTGTAAAAATAGTATTATTCCATAAATGGTATTATATCATAAATAATATTATTTCTTATTTTAGTATTATTTTACTTCCAAAAATAGTATTATTTCATATATATTGTTAATCCATGTATAATATTATTTTATTTCCAAAAATAGTATTTGTCCATTTATAGTATATTTTCTATGTGTAGTATAAATTTCTTAGATAGTATTAATTTTATATATACTATTATTCTATTTATAGCATAAATTTTATATATTGTCTAAAATTTATTTTTAATTTTTGAAATATATTAAACTATAGTATAATTATAAATTTATAATGTATTAAAGATAAATTTTTAATACTTTTAATTATTATTAAGTTATAATTTTTGTAATTTAGTCCTTATAACTTACAAGTTATTTTTTTGAATTGATTATTACTGATTTTTCCAATTTACTTTAATGTTTTTAATTTTTATTTTTTGTAATTGAGTCCTTACATGTTAATGTTAATTTTTTTAAAATTTTAAAATTTAATCTTTAACTTTATGGTCTAATATTTATTCGTTTTTTATGTATTTATACAAAATCAAAATTAATAATTTAAATTACTATGAATATAAAATCAAAATTAATTCAACCTGAAACAAAACCGACTTGAAACAAAACCTACCTGAAATGAACCCGACCTGAAATACAACCGAACTGAAATGGACCCGACCTGAAATCTACCCGACCTGAAATGAAATTGTCAATTATCCGATTTGAACCCGAACCGTTTGAACCCGATCTGAAATAGATCCGACCTGAAATGGACCCGCACCCGACCCGAATCGAGTCAAAACATCAAATCAACCTGAAATGACCTGTATCCGATTTTACCCGACCTGACAGTACCCGACCTGAAACCTATCCGAATAAGTGTTTTTACATCCCTAATCATAACACTCAACACTCAACACTCAACACTCAACGACTAGTAACATACAGAACTGATTTGAAACATTAGCATTGCAGACAATAATTACAGTAACTACAGATATATGAAACAAACCAGATCATGTTTAAACTATATACAAGCTAATTTCAGATATTCTACATATTTGCATCTTTGATGAGTTTTTCGATTATCTTGCTATGTTTGTAAAAGAATTTACGCAGTCGTACGGGTGTTAAGAAGCTTCATCATGAAGTTGAACTTTACGTCGGGTGCGGTCTTCGGCTGAGGCCAATTTGCTCCTTCTGGCACCTTAATGCATCTGAAACCATGGTCTTTGTACAGTTTTGTTGCACCGGGGTTGTTCGAATCGCAGTGCAAAGCAATGGCACGGCAACCCCAGTTACTCGCTTGAGCTTCTGCTTTGGCTATGAGCCTTTTGGCTATTCCCTTCCGACGGAATCTCTCCCGAACCGCAACATTCGATATGTATGCAATTCCAGTCCTACGATAAAGATGCACGAGTGTCATTACTCACAAGATCAATAAATAGAACATTTTCTACATGTAAAGAGTTAACTTCAAATTAAGAACAATAATCGATGAACAGCGATATACAATGCTTAACTCTTCTAGCAGATCTAATCTAGCATTCCAGCTTAAAATCGGAACTCTAGCATCTATGTAACACAACGGAATCTCTCGCGATCATTTCCCGGTAATAGTTTCTTTCCTAGCCAGAAAATCAGTTATTTTCACTAGATAACAACATGAAAAGAGAGAAGTTTAACTTTGATAATCTTATAGTCGCATAGAACTGTTCTTCAATAACGGAAATTCCACGTTGTGCCGGAAATTACTTTCGAAACACTGACAGTCTGCACTAGGCATCCTTACCAAACTATAGTTCGTCCTTACATGAAAGATCAGGCATGCCAGAAATGTTTCCATGTTTTTAAGACACTAAACAACTTCTAGGATATGCAAGAAATAGTCCGAACCAAACTGAAATACTGAAAATGGAACATGATTTAAGAATTTATGTAGGAACTTTGGAACATATCCAGCTTCTGGTAGTATATATCTAGCTTCAATCAAACTCATTGATCATTACAAAGGAGAAAACATCTGTTCCTTTTACCTTTCCCGACATTTCAGTAGACAGAGGGTTCAGTTAATCAAATAATGTCGGTAAAAATAGTTTGCTAATGGTCCTGAAAGCCATCTATACAGCTTCAGAATAGTTATTTCGAACTAGAACACATGGATCATAAGTACTCAACCATAATCAGATAAAAGCCTTAATCGTAACCACTAACCATACTAGATCTATGGTCATTGATAACGATAAGGGGTGACAAGATAGCTATGGTAACTTCAACGAGCAGCATTTATGCGAGAACGTAAAACCGAAAATTTTAGGACATTGTCATTTTGCAACAGACATGCCAAAGCATCAATAGACATTAAACTAGTACAGAAAAGCAGAGAATAATGAAATCACCTTCTCTGTTGAAGTGGTCCTTTTCTAGGAAGAAAATCAGCGACGGTATCGATGGTTAATATACCAGCCACATAGCCTCTATTAAGACTAAATTTCCCATCGAAACCTCGACTTTGAAGTCTTCAGCTCCGATTAAAAACATGTCGATCGAACCACCTATGATGGCAACCAAACAAACCCTCCTGCAACCATTCGGAACCGAGAATCCCGAAAGCATTCCCACCACTCTATTAACTCGTAACATGAGATCCAAAGGGAATGAATACCCGGGAAAGAACGAGCTGCAGTGAGTCTCAGCCACTTCCCAACAATCCTCTAACCGTGCCTTCCGAACAACAATCTCGGGAGACACGGCGGCGAAGATATCAACAACCTGAGTAGCTCTACATGTTCCTATACCACAAACAAACAATGAACATCTCCATTTTCAACAAATGTGGTCTCTAATCATATCAATTTCACTATCTGGAAAACAGGACATGTAAGCAATTGGCAAAGTGAATGTAAGAACAACACAATACCCAAATCTAATAAGCTTATGTTCAACTAAATTCACATGTTTTTGTATTGGAAAAACAAAAGAAACAAATACCCATAAAAGGAAATCCTAGAAATACACATTAAAGATCAAATCTTTACCTGATTTGGAAAGTGATGAGTCATGAGAAACCCTGAGAGGAGGAGGAGGGAAAAAGGGTGGCGGCTGTTTCAGTAAGGGAGATGTTGGGGACACAGTGAGCGAGTGTCCCAAGGTTAAGCTCCGCATTTCTAGGAGACCTGTTCTGTCTCTCTGGTGATCGATTGTTGGATTGAGTTTGGGGGGAGAGAGAGAGAGGAGTGAAGTACTAAGGAAGCAATGGATTTTGTTAATGAACGGACAAAAGCAAGCAAAGACAAAGGAAAATGTATTGAAAATATCTGCACACAAATGTATGCTTCGATTAATTGTTTTTGATTTGATTCGATTTAAATTTTATAAATTAATTAATTTTTTAAATAATATTTAAATTAAGTATAAAGAAAATTTTAACTTTAACGTTTATAATTTTTATCATTTTGATCCTTACTTTTTGAGGATAAATTTAACCTTAATTCATATCTTTTTGATAAATAACTTATGTTTTAATTAACATAATGATTAGATCGTTAAAAAATTAACGATATTGACATGTCATATATATGTGATAATATTTTAAATAACATGTCATCTAGCTTCATTCTACATATATATAACATGTCATTATCGTTAAATTTTTTATGATAATAATAAATATAAACTTGTAAAATATATTTTATTCTAATATAAAATATAAAATAATTAAAATTCAAATAAAATATTAAAAATTAATTAAATCTAAAATAAAAGGCTACTAAACATTCTCAAATAATAAATATCATTCTACATAAATATGACATATCATTATCGTTAATTTTTTAACTATCTAATCATTATACTAATTAAAAATGAAATATTTGTCAAAAAAAAATAAGTTAAAGGCTAAATTTATTCTAAAAAAGGTAAAGATCAAAATGAAAAAAATTATAAACGTTAATGGTTAAAATTATCTTTATACATTTAAATTATAAAATAAAATTTTTAATTCAATTAATTTAATTTCTACTAAACTCAGTCGAATAATTACACGACCACTACCATACTTGCTAGGGGTGAGCGTTCGAGCGAATCGAGTCAAAAAATTTTGAGTTATTCGAGTTGAGTCAACATATTTTATAACTTGAATTTTTTTTTGAAATTTTTTCGATTCGAATCGGTTTTAGGGTTTAGATTTAATTGTACTATTTATAATACTATAGTACATTTTTACTCTAATTTAAACGACTCTCTCTTTATATCTATATACATATTTTTTATATTATTTTTTTATGTATATAAATAAGATTTTGAATTATTATTATTATTATTATTATCAAATACCTTAGGTATAAATATATCATTTTATTAAATTATAGTCTCGTTTAGAAAAATTTTTCTTATTTAAAAAAGATAAAAATAATGATAAATTAAATACGATAATATAAATACATAAATATAAAATAATTAATATAATATACAATATAAAAATAAAAATTATATCAAATAAAGTAAAAATAAATATTGAAAGTGATCGTATTGTAAAAAAAATTAAAATGTAAAAAAAAATATGACTAAAATAAAACTGAAAATAAAACTACAGGGACTAAATGTGTAGTTAGGCTCTGGAAATTTTCGAGTTATTCAATTTTTCGAGTAACTCGAACTCGAACTTTGGAAATTTGAACTCAACTCAAAATAAAAGGTTTTTTGAGTTATTCGATTTAACTCGAATAACTCAAATAACTCAACTCGAATAACTCAAAATTAAAAAATAAAATTAATTTTTTTGAGTCGAATCGAGTCTTGCTCACCTCTAAATACTTGCGGTAGTACTCTCCGTCGTTTACAAGGTTAACCATCTCCCGCCCTAAGCATCCATTTCTTTGTATAAACAAGAATAATCCGTCAATAGAATATTTTAATATTATTTAGACCTAATTAAAAAATGATTTAACGTTTAAGTTTATTAATTGAATATTTAATATTTTTATTTTTAATATTTATTTTTGTTTAAATTAATTTTTCACGGATATAAATTATTAATTTAAAATATATAAAAAATAATAGTGTTATAGAAGTAAAGATATTCACTCGGTAAAATAATAAAATAATATTATAAAATTATTTCTATTAATTATTTCAAATTATTTATTATTAATTCACTAATGTTTAACTAAAAAAATATTTTAACATAAAATATAATATTTTGAATTAGAGTAAATTTAAAAAATAATAAAAAACAAAATAAATTTTCAAACAAATATTTAAAGTATTTTTTGACATTATATTATTTATAATGAATCTAAAACAAATATAAATATGGACCTCAAAATATATTATTAAAATTCATCACATTGTTTAATTCAAAAAAATCATCACATTATTACGAATATAGATTAATCTATTAAAAAATAATATATTAATATATTATTCGTTGCTTTTAAAATTGGACTAAGGTTTGAATAATAATAATAATAATAATAATAATAATAATAATAATAAATTTAATGCAAAGTGATAAATAGATTTGGATTTTAAAATATTTAGGTATAAAGATAATTTTCACCCTTAACGTTTATAATTTTTGTTATTTTGACCCCTATTTTTTGGGGGATAAATTTAGCCCCTGATCTATGTTCTTTTAACAAATAATTTATTTTTTTTAACTACCATGATAACTAAACCGTTACAAATTTAATAATGGTAACATATCATATATGTGATAATATATTTTAAATGACATATAATCTAACCTATTAAATATATACATATATAGAATATAATTTTATTCCAGTATAAAATATAAAAAAATTAAAATTTAAATAAAATATTAAAAATTAATTAAATACAAAACAAAAATTTACTAAATATTATCAACTCTAACTAAACTAAAATATCTTTATAAAACCCTAAAACTCCGATTTAGATTAAAACTAAAATACCTAAATTCTAAATTAAAATAATAAAAATCTAATTGATTATTATCAAAAATTTTATCTTTGATTCACCGGTAACAAACTATACAAAACACTTTCTTCTCAGATTATGTTCATACCTTTTCAGATAAAATTTTGATTTTACTATAGCTAAGGTTGAAAATGTTTAATAACCTTTTGTTTTAGATTTAATTAATTTTTAATATTTTAATTAAATTTTAATTGTTTTATATTTTTATATTAGAATAAAACTATATCCCGCATTTATGTATTTGATATACTAGATGTTAAGTCATTTAAAATATATTATTACATATATATGATATGTCATCATTATTAAATATTTAACGGTTCAGTTATCATGGTAGTTAAAAAATGAGTTATTTGTTAAAAAGATAAAGAACAAAGGTTAAATTTATCTCAAAAAAATAAGGGTCAAAATAACTAAAATTATAAACGTTAAGGGTGAAAACTATCTTTATGCCAAATATTTATTATATTGAACTTTGAATATTAAAAACTACAACTATCCAAATCGTTTTATCTTCAACCCATAAATTCAAACCCGGTCCATCAACCTCCAAAACGGGTCATATAAATCCTCCAAATCCACAAAAAGGTCGCTCATTTTCCAGAGGCGCAGGCGGAGAAACGGTTTATTTTCGGCTCACCACTCACCATCCCCATTGAGAGATCCCGGCGGCCGGCGGGACCTCTCTTCCTACCTTTTTCCATTTCCATTTTCCGATAACCTTAGAAAACCAAGAAAAAACTACGGTAATATTTGTTTGAACCTTCTTCTAGTATCTTCTGGATCTTTCTCTGAAATTTAGTTAGGGTTAGGGTTTTAGTATCTTTTTTTCCTTTGCGAAACTAGAAAAAGCTATGTCTGGTCTCCATCGGTCCTCGAGTGCTCCATTGAAGAACGGTCTTCCTCCTCAAGAGCTCCTTGACGATCTTTGCAGGTTTCAGTTTTCTTTTGTTTCTCTAGAATTTGGAAATTTCCAGTGTTCGTTGTGATTTTTGATTGATTTTGACTGGTTTAGAATTTATAGGAGTAACTGAATTTAGTTGTTTAATTGTTAAGTTAGGTTTACTAGCACATGAATGATTGATGTCCATTGTTTGAAAATGTCTGTTTTGAAGGTGTTTACTGTGATTAGTGGCAAGGAATTGATTTGTTAAGCAAATTAAACATAGTTTTGTATTGCACATTTTGGTATCCGGAATTCTTAATTGAAGTGCTCTAGCACTTTTTAGAAAAATAATGTGATTCATAGAAGCATGATCCTCTATAGTATCTGTCCAGCAGATTGTATTATCTTGAGAAATTAGTAGTTGCTAATTGAGGGTCAATCTAGTAGCTATATACAAATTGTTGATCGGTAAAAAGGTAAGTAAATTTACTAAATTATTTTGTGGAACTGCATCGGTCTGTGGAATCAGTGCTTATCTCCTGAATCACGCAAAAGAGATTAAAAATTGAATATTGTGTGCTTTTGTTTAGAATATAGACTTTGAGTAAGCAAGAGAAGATTGAATCAAAATAACTCCTTTTTCCAAGTAGCTGTATGTGGTACTAATCAGTTAAGTGTAGGGTTTATAAGCTCAAGAATCTTTAGATGTTCGATTGTGTTTTAGCCTTTCACGTACATCATCCGCCCATGTATAACACAATATAATTTTTTCCTACTAATTATTCTTTGGCAAGCTGTATCACCGGTTCTTCACCGGATATGTTCTCAAAACCAGCAAAGTGCACCGAGGAAATTGGTTTTGTTGCTAGGAAATCCGTTTCTTATGTTTCATGGGTATAATCTAATAATTAGAGGATACACTTTTTGTATGATGCTGCTCTCTCTCTCTCCCTCTCTCTCTCATATTGTCTTTTTTCATCCCCCTTCTGATTTCATCTAAAGCTTATTGCTTATAATTGTTGTGCAGTCGGTTTGTTTTAAATGTGCCGAAAGAGGATCAGCAGTCATTTGAAAGAATTCTCTTTCTTGTGGAGTATGCACACTGGTTCTACGAAGACAATACAGTGGAACAAAATCCATCGCTGAAATCACTGAATCTGAAGGAGTTCACCTCTTTATGTATCCTATATCCGATGCATCTTTACTTCTGTGTGATTTTTTGCTACATGCTAGCACTAGGGGTCCATCACTTAAAAGCATGGGTTCCACATAATTTTTTTGTGCGTTCGTCACAATTAAAAATTTTGATTGGTTAATTGCATTGCAATACTTCCCTAGTTTATATTATAGGTCATGTTATTTTACTGTTGGAAGACTTTCTTTATGGCATTTTTCTGACTTATTTTTGTTATTCATACGATGAACATGGTCTTTTTTTGTTTCTCTGTCATCAATATTATCCATCTCCCCGGAAAAAAGAACTCTGTTTCCTTAGCTTGTTCCAGTGTTTAACAACTGTGATGTTCTAAGGCCATACGTTGCCCATATAGATGATATATTCAAAGATTTCACCGACTACAAGGTTCGGGTTCCGGTAACCGGGGCAATTATTTTGGATGAAACATATGAACGGGTGAGTCTCTTCCTTTTTCTAGATAAGAACAAGAAGTCCTCTGACCTCTATAGTTTTTATATTTTTATTTTGATAAATATGACTCTTTTGTCCCTTGCTATCGCCAGTTTAACAAGTTGACTTTGTGGTGCTCAACTTTAACCTTGTTATTGGAGATATTTCTGTTAGCACATGTGCATCAGCATTTCTTGTTTTTTTTTTGTCCAAATGTTGTTTTCTATTTGATGGAACTATCCTGTGTAGAATGCTCAATTTTATTTGATTGGAAGACTTTCTTGTTTTTTTTGTCAAATGTTGTTTTCTATTTGATTGAACATTCTAAACACAAATTATGCTTTCATTCTAAGATTGTCTTTTCTTGTGTTTGTTTCTGCATTTAATAGTGCCTTCTAGTTAAGGGATGGAAAGGGACAAGCTGGAGTTTCCCACGTGGAAAGAAGAACAAAGACGAGGAGGACCATGCATGTGCCATTCGAGAAGTAAGCTTATTTCACATGGATTAGATTTTATTAGCATTATTAACTATTTTTTGAAGGGTGCTTGAAACGGATTACTTAAGAATCACATTGAAAATGCATTTATTTTGATTGACGATTTACCCTTCTGCACACAAGTGGATCAATCCTATGTTGCATGGGCTCTTCTGAGAGTAGTAATTAATCTCTACTAGCTAATTCTTATGGCTATAGATTCAACAGTTAAGAATGATCTTCCTCTCTAGTTGTGCAGATGGTTATGTATTCAATGGTTACTTCAAAATAATCTTGTTCTCTAGTTGTAAATGGTGGCTTTAGAAGAAATGTGGAATGCACATTTTTTTATTAACTAGCTTTCGTGTCTGTTCATTCACCTCTCGGTAGTAAAAGCTATAGTAGGGTTGACATTCTCTCTATTAAACCTGCCATTAAAATTTATTTGGTAATGGTATGGAGCCAATGGATATGTAAATTTATTACCTGTAATTTATTCATTTCGTGTTTCCCTTCTTGTTTAGAGAACTAACAAAGTTGATGTTGCTGTACTAAAAAGATGCATCTAGTTTTTGGTGACAAGGAAATCCAAATAACTACTGATTAGTCATTGGATTCTTTTACCTCACTTTTCTTTCTTCAGCTATGATTGTTGATGTAATTTCAATGGAAATCAGGTCTTAGAAGAAACAGGTTTCGATGTTTCAGCACTCCTAAACAAAGACGAATTCATCGAAGTAATATTTGGTCAGCAAAGGGTGCGACTCTATATAATTGCTGGTGTAAAGGATGATACAGCCTTTGCCCCACTTACAAAAAAGGAGATCAGTGTATGTTTTCTTTTGTTGATAAGTGCCATTACTTGGACCAGAATATTTTGGAAGGGTACATAAAATTAATTCCCTGATAAAAGTCCAACTTTAAGCAAGCTTTGGTAACTGTATGGTTGCAGGAAATTGCTTGGCACCGGCTTGATGATCTTCAGCCAGCAACTAATGAAGTAATATCTCGTGGGATCACCGGCCTAAAGCTTTATATGGTGGCCCCCTTCTTAGCGTGAGTATTTTGTTATTACATTATGATTAATTTTCAAATGCTTTTACATTGTTGGCCTGTTGGGTAAATTGCTCATCTAAGATGTCTTTATGCAGATCTCTGAAGTCATGGATTTCAAAGCATCCGTCCCCACAACCTCCAAGACCAGATTTGCCTCTAAAAGGTTTTCCCTTTCCTTTATTTTGAAATAGAATTAGTATTTTTAGGGTTTTTTAACCATATAAACGGTTAATAGGATGAAAATAACATTATTTATAAGATGCTTGAGCCAAACAATTAAAAACATAAAGATTCTTAGCTGTGTTATTAATTAACTCAACTACTGTGATTTTGCATTCTGGCCTTGTCTTCATCTACCTTTGAAGTTTGATCACATAAAGATTCGAAAGCCTTATTCTAATCTTATTAGTTTGGATTTCAGATTATATTTTAAATTTTGATTGATTAATTTTAGCACGATTACTATGTTCTCTCAAGATTTGGACGGATACCATGAAGATGTTTTAGTGTGTTTTTTCTGATTGATTTGTTTTTCGAATTGCCAAGGAATCTCTATTTGGAAAGCAAAGAACACTTCCATAGGAAGTAACTCAATGATTGTAGAGAGCCATTCTAAAAAGCTTCAATCCGATGCTAAGCCGCCTGACACCGGTCCTGGAAAGAGCTTCAGAAACTTTAGATTCGATACCGCTGCAATATTAAGAGCATTGGAAGGCAGCTTTTCTTCCTGAAGACCAGATCATGTTGTGTTACCGTGACATCCTTTAATGTCGGCATTGCTGGGAGTTTCGGCTAGAACTTCTTCGGTTGTGGAACCATACAGCACCCATCGCCCCAATCGGTCTGTATATTCTCATGTCATATCCAGGTTCGTTCGACATGTAAATTCGGTATAAAAAAGAACCTATGGTGGCAACGAATGCTCTGGTCTTCTTAATCATTCTGAAAGTCCCCAAAAACAGGTGATTGGTGAAATATACTCCGCTTTGTTGTTTCTTTTTATCTTAATGGTGTATTTGATCTTCTTCGTCGTCCATTTCTGAATTCATCACAACCAATCCAATGTTTCCATCATGGAGTATTCAAAATTATGATGCCATTCCCCATGGTAAGCATTGAGGTTAGGACCAATCAAGGTAGTGAAGAGAGTGACAGGCCACAAATATTGGTGCAAATTGCACTTAGGGGTGAGGAAAATAAGGATAAGATCACTAATTTTCCTATCATACTTCTTAAGAATGTGTATTTTATTCGATCCGATCTGTGTCCATCTCGGCCTTCCTTAGACCAGTCTTGCTCAATTTTCATCATCTATTGGACCCCATTATTAGCAATGACAAATACCAACTCCCAGCATTCTTGTTGTTGATTAGCTCCTTCTCTAAAAATTTTATCCTTTTGACCGAGTAGTTGTTATCGTTATCGGTACAATTATTTGTTATCGATAAATATATTAGTGTAATTATAGGGTAGTATATGTTTATATTTTAACTTTTTATTTATAAATTAAAAAATAAGAGAAAAAAGATAAATCACCCGCAATAATAATAATATAGGTTAATTTAATTTTAACTATCACGCTAAATTTTATTTAAATCACATAACTATCATCTTAATTATACATCAAATGAATGTATAATTGTCATTTTAAATATGTAATAAATGATTTAAATTATATAATTGTCATCTTAATAAATGATGAAAAAACTTTGAATTTTCTCCGATAATATTTTTAATATTTTTCTACAAATAAAATAAATTTAAAAAAATCATGAGAAAAATGAAAACGAAATCAGTCTCTTTACAATTCCCTTCAGAAAATGTCAAATTTGAGAAAGAAAATAGAAAGGATTGATTGAAGAGGACTTCACGTCATGAGCAATTCCCTCTCAAGTCAAAGGACTAAGGACTCCCTCCAGAATTCCCTTCATATAAAATGAATTTAAAAAAAATATTAGTTATTATTAAGTGTTAGGTTTGGAGTGGCTCGATGCACAACCGATTAACTTGCTAATTTGATGGAGAAAGAGCACCTTGGGTGATTTGTTGTGGAAGCAAAAATAACACAATGATTTTAGAGTGGTTCGATCTTCGAACAAGCATCTACATCCACTACCTTAGCTTCCCACTAAGGATTTCCACAATTTACTAAGAATTCAACCTTTTAAGGAACAAAGGGATAACCTTACAACCTTGATTCAAACCTGAATCAAGCATCCAAAGTTCACAACCGAACTTTGGGAATTCACTCAAACAAGAAAACTTAGCAAACTTGAATCCTTCTAATAAGGCTAGTGTTTGCAACTAAGCACTCACCCAATCCTAAGACACTTGAGTATACATTAACATTGAGCTCACAAGTGTTGTCTACCCAAAAGATGAGAATTATGCTCTAAGACAATTTCTTAATCATAATGTTGTTACAATTGAAGCATTGGTCTTCTCTTGATGCTTGAGGCTTCCTTTTATCATCCCAAATGAGCTTCTAGCCGTTGGTGACCGTTGGGATCCGTTTGGAGCTAATTACAAGGCTTATTTCCTTTTCTTGTGCAGGCGGTATCGAAACACGTGAAGGCTGTTTCGAAACAACTGCTTTGAAAAATAGTCGTTAACCTGTATTTATGAACATGTATCGATACCAGTATCAATACCGCTCCTAGCCGTTGGGGGTTTTATAAAATCATTTTAACCGTTGGGGGTTTTATAAAATCATTTTAACCGTTGGGGGTGTTTCGAAACATGGTTCGAAACAGAACATCACATTGGTGAAATGGTATCGATACCAATATCGATACCACTGTGGTTTTGCCTTTGAAATCATGGCATTGAAGAACAGGTATCAAAACACCTTGAAGGTGTATCGAAACACCCGGATAAAAATCAGTTCTTTGATTTCTTTAAATCATTCAAAACATATTTATAAACTCTCAAAAACATCTTAAATATATTTTCAAGTAGTTTGGACATAAGAACCATTTTTAAAACCTTTTCAAATTAGTCCAAAACTATTTTTCAATTATTATATCAAAATATTAGTTCTACATTAAGTACAAGTACGAATTAGATCGAGTTTTTGAATATTTTGATTTAAAAATTAAAAGTTTAATATAATTTTAATTTGATTTAATATTTGATGATATTTTATTCGATTTATAACATGTCAATCATTAGACATTGATCACTCAATTATATAATACTGGTACTCGAATATGTGACTTTAAGAAATAACGATCATCTTCTTAACCACTAAGGTAAAATAATTCGTACGCAATTCATTCATATTTAAATTCATATATTTACACATGATAAAATTAAAACTTAGTCTCATATTTTATTAAATAAATATTATATTTTCAAAACAAATGTCAAAATTTTAATCCATACGAATTGAACGACATGAATTTTTTCAATTAATAAATTAAAAAATCAGACATTTTAATTCTGAACACCTCAATCTAACCAAAATTGTAAAACCTAGTTGACATTAATAACTTACTATCTAATAAAAGTTAAAAGTTCATGTCTTATTAGGGTAAAAAAATAATGAATTAGATGATAAGGTAATAAATTAAAAATCTTTTTGTATTATTATCTAATTATAATTATATTTTTTATTAATTTAAATATTTATTATATTAAGTCTTATCCCTTCTAAATTATAAATTAAATATTCATTAATTTTTATTAATTTTGAAGTAATGATTCATGAATCGAACTTCTAAAAATGGGACTAAAAACTTGCCACTTTAATTAATTTAAAAAATATTTAATGTGTGACTAAATAATTATTGTTTCTTTTATTTTTTTTAGTAATTTAATTCTTAACATTTTACTTTAAATTAGAATACCTCTTATGTGAATGAAAATTATTAAAAAAAATTGATGATAAATAATTTGAAATAACTTAACAGAATGATAAGTCAATATAAAAAAAATATTTATAATTTATCTAATTTATAAAATTATTTTTTTGACTAATGCAACATTTTTAAGTCAATATATTTATCTATATGATAATATAATATTATCATGTATTGCCATGTAAGTTTATCACGTAATTTTAAAACATTTACTATTAATTGTTTGATGGTTTTCATTCGTAATGAGATTATTTTAAGTCAAAATAAAACAGGTCAAAGTGACTATTTTATTGATCGTTAAGAATATTTTTTACTTTATGCAAAAATAATTATTCTTTTATTTAGGATGGTTTGTTTTCCCTTTATAACAGAAAATTACTAGGTGAACCCTGTTTATCACGTCATTCATGATTTCAACCAATCATATTTGTCCATCAATATTTTTTTAATGTGAATCATCACCTATTTCTTATATATAATTACTCGATGTGTAGTTATTTAAAATAAACGGTCCTAATTATTTGGACCACGGATAACGTGATAAATAAGATTTACCTAATAATCTCTGCTCCGTAACGTATCGATTTAATTCAACCTTATCGCACAATAAAACGGTCAAATTGGCTGAATTGTAAAAATATATAATTTTATGACAACTTTATGCAATTTGTTGACAAAATGTACCACAACAACAATTTACCCACTATTTTCAATATAGTAAAACAGTAAAAATACGAAATAACTTTTATAAAAAAATAATATTTTATCTAACGAGATAATATATTAATTTTTTAAATAATATTAAAATTTAAAATTTCATATTATAAATAAAACAATTTTAATTAAAAGTATTATTTTTATATTTAATTTTTATAATATTTAAATTAATTAATAATTATAAAAAAATGACTACTATTCTTTTTTACTCCAAAATGGAACCCACTTTTTGACGAAAGGGCAAACTTGTCCACAAAAAGTTCAACTCTTTTTTGTCCATGATTATTGGTGCTCTTCCATTCTTTTGCCGACGGTGGTGGCGCATTGGACCCACGCGCTAACGTCAAGCGCGGGAGATTATAAATAAATTACATAAAATAAGGAAAGAACTGTTTTTGGTAGAATTTGGTTTTGGTCCCTCTACTTTACTTATATTCACCACATAGTACTTATATTTTTTTAAATCAGCTACATTGTTTCAGTAGTATCTGTTATAAAGTATACTTTTAACTATTAGATATTGATCGCTCAATAATTATGTTGACATTACTAGTGTTCGAACTCGTAACTTTAAGAAACAACAATCATACCCTTAACCACTGAGATTAGATGACTCGTGCTCACCTACTTATCATTCAGTAATTTTTATCCTACTATGTCTGCATTTTACTATAAAACACAAATCTTAAATTTTTAAGCATAAATTTTAATTTATCATAAATTATAAATAATAATTTTAAATTCTAAAATCTAATATCTAAATCTCTAAATTTTAATCAATAAACTATACTTATAATTCTTAAGATTAAAAGATTTTTAGTTCAGAGGTGTGTATCAAAATTTTTTCCCTTAATTTAATATAATTTATTATTTTAATTAAAAGAAAATGATTAATCTGAAAATATCACTTTTATGTTAACATGATTTTTTTTTGTGTGTGTTGAAAGCTATATTTCAAGAAAATGAATGTGAATATATATTTTTTTTCAATATTGTAATGGTTTATTACAATATGACGCTCTTAACCTAATTTATTATATTCATAACGTTATTATTCGAGTTTCTAAATTTATTTAAAGAATCTAATATTTCATATATTTTTTAAATCTTTTGACAAGAAACACACAGATAATCAAACTCGAATCTTCTAAGATAAATATCATCATTTTTTCACTTGACCACTCGTTAGTTTCGTTAATGGTGACTTTCTAAACTAACAATTATAGAAAAAATTATTAGGTGAACCCTGTTCACTACGTCATATATTATCCAAAAAATTATTAGATGAACGGTTCTGATTACTTAGATTATAGATAACGTGTAACAATGTTCACCTAATAATCTCTCCCCTTATAGAGACAAAACACAAAGTTTATGTACTAAAGGGACCGGAACTAAATTTAACCCAACTTTTTTTACCTATTCTGACCGTTGATCATGGACCAATGATATTAAAAACTCTTTACCGTCCGATCAAAACCATCAAAACAATCACATCCGTTGGTTAACCTCGCTGATTCTTGAAATGGTAAATCAAGTTCATATATGAAAATAATTTAAAACAAAATCTAAAATAAACAGACATCCTCTGAAAGCAAACTGGTGTTCTTGTTCTTGCCTTTTCCCCCTTCTCCTTTCTCGTCTCTGGGTTCTTTCCTTTGTCTTCATCAGTTTTTTTTTGCTTTCATTTTTCAGGCCTTTTTGTTTCCTTTTCCGATCACTTAACCAAATAGAAAACCCAGATATTAGAATTTGAAGATTGTATTTTTCTGGGGGTTTTCTTATTGTTTTTATGATGAAGATAACGATTTAAAAGCTGATTTTTTCGTTTTTTCAGTGTTTTTGATTCTGGGTTTTTGTTCATGTCGTCGAACGCTTCATCGGAGATGCAGGAACCGAGCATCGACACAGATAAATTGAGTTACGAAATCTTTTCGATTCTTGAAAGCAAGTTTTTGTATGGGTATGATGATAATCAGAAGCTATGGATTCCGAAACCGGTCTCGCCGGCGTCTGAAACGCCGCCGGTGATTCAAACGGGAGACGATAATGCGTCGTCGGCAATCAAGAACCAGAGGGGTAAAATCTGTATCCTGAGCATCGACAGTGGCGGCATGCGGGGGATTCTTAGCGGGAAGGCTTTGGCTTATCTGGAGCACGCGTTGAAATCGAAGTCGGGGAATCCGAATGCTCGAATCGCTGATTTTTTCGACGTCGCCGCCGGTTCCGCCGTCGGTGGGATCTTCACCGCCATGCTTTTCGCCAGCAGAGATGGCAGTCGCCCGATTTTTACCGCCGAGCAGACGTGGAGGTTCCTTGCCGAGAATGGGAAGCGGATGTACCGGTCCGGGAAGGGTAAAAACGGCGGCATTTTGAATAAGATTTTGAAAAACGGTTCGACCGGGTCTAGTTCAACCGGTTTGGAAAAGGTGGTGAAGGAGGCGTTCAAGGCGGAGGGAAGGAGTTTGACGTTGAAGGATACGCTGAAACCGGTTTTGATCCCCTGTTACGACCTTTCGAGCACGGCGCCGTTTCTATTCTCGAGGGCAGATGCCTTGGAGACGGACAGCTTCGATTTCCCGCTATCGGAGGTTTGTCGGGCCACTTCAGCTGAACCGGGTTTATTCGAACCGGTTATGATGCAATCTATAAATGGTCAAACCCGTTGCGTGGCGGTCGACGGTGGGCTCGCAATGAGCAACCCGACAGCCGCCGCGATCACACACGTGTTGCATAACAAACAGGAGTTTCCTTTCGTTAGAGGGGTCGAGGATTTGCTAGTGTTGTCACTAGGGACCGGTTCGTTACTCGAAATAAGTTACGAATACGAAAAAGTGAAGCATTGGAAGGTCAAAGATTGGGCTAAACCGATGGCTCGGATATCCGGGGATGGTTCGGCTGACTCGGTGGACCAAGCCGTTGCCATGGCGTTCGGACAATGCAGAAGTAGTAATTACGTAAGAATTCAGGTAACTATATTTCAGTCCCAAACATTCTTCAATTAGGGGTTCAAATGTTGGTATGGTAATGTTTGGTTTTACCCCCCATTGAAAAATCTTATTGCTAAGCTAAGTAATTCGGATTAAGGTAAATATTTTCGGTTCTAACGTACAATATCCATATCCGAAACTAACCCGAGTTTCGAGTCGAATTTGACATGTCTAAGTTATTGAATAATATAGGAATGTTTTCCAACACTTCAAAGAAAACTTCAAATTGATGCTGTGGGGATGTGTTGCCTTGCCTTGTCTAATTTATAAACATGTTTTTTTTATATATATAATTAACTTAGTTTAAGGTCATTAAATTCGAACACGAACTCGAATATCATATATTCATACATGTTAAATATTTAATTTTTTATATTAATCGGGTCTTTATCCGATTAATATCGTTGTTGTTATAACATACGTGATAATAAAAAGTTGCACTAACATTATGCCATGTCCATAGATGTCAAAGTGACAAACAAATAGGTTAGGGTCCCATTTCAATGAGCCCACCAGAACAAGTACGTACTTTTTATAATTGTTGGTATTTAGTCTGACTAATTTGAATCGAATATTATAAAAAATTATTATAAATTAATTCTTTAAATTATAATTTATTCTATTTACTATATTGTATGACCTTGTAATATATATAGGAGCTATGTTGTATGACCTTGTAATACTCATCTTTACTTCATTATAACATATGTTTTGGTTGTTGCAATGAAAATTTTTGTGAGACAGGCAAATGGGAGTAGTTTAGGTCGATGCCGAGCAAACGTCGATACCGATCCCAGCCCCGACAACGTGAAGCTGCTGATGGCCATTGCCGATGAGATGTTGAAGCAGAAGAACGTCGAATCGGTGTTATTCTGCGGCAAACGGTTATCGGACCAAACCAATTTCGAGAAACTCGATTATTTCGCTACTCAACTTGTGCTTGAACACCAGAGGCGGAGCTGTAGGATTGCTCCCACCGTTGCTTTCAAGAAACCAAATCCTAAATCCACTCCCTAAAAAGAAAATGTGAACAACTTTATATATTCCAAACATAATTTTTATTATAAATTATTACATAGATAAAGGTTTGTCTTTCTTTTCATTCCATGCATTGGCTATATAATATATAGTTTTTTTTTAATGTTTGATCCAAGAAGCCATCTTTAATTATATATATATATATATATATTCATGGAACTATTTTCTCTATTTACCTTGGAATATACAGGAGTGTTATAAAATATTTTGGAATATCTAGTGTCCCCTTGGCTTGAATTGTCATTTCCTTCAATTCCAAGTGCTAAAGAAACAAAGGGGGAACAGTTCCGTGGGGAAGACAGCTCCCAATGTTGTCTGTCGACCGACACTGGTGCTTTGAAAATTGTAAGAATTAAAGGGTAATTTAGTCATTTCATTGGGACAAAACTCTCTCCTTTCCGTAGTCCGGAAAAAGGGAGTGCCTCTTTGAGTCTTTGTGATCATCTATTATGCTTCTAAAAGATGGAAATTCTTTGGAACCAAACCACCTTTTTATCGATTTAATTCAGATTGATTCGATTCGATTTTAATTTGAGTTTTTGCGATCACCTTTTATGCTTCAAAAAGCTTGAAATTCTTTTGAACCAAACTACCTTTTGATCGTTTCGATTCAAATTAATTTGATTTGATTAATTTAATTTTGATTTCACATCACGAGTTACGTTGACACCGATTCTGTTACGAAATTACAATAATACCCTTATTTCAGAGGGTAATTAAAATTATCATAATGTGTGTTTTTAACACAAAATCATGTTTATTGAAAATAATTAATTTGTTAAATTGTAAAATCTACTGATTAATCTAGTAGTTAAAGATACACATATTATTATATCTTATATAAATTTGAATCTCTGTGTGAAAATATAATATCTTCCTATTTAATAATTTTTAAATTATAAAAAATACACCGGATATTTTTATAAATTTCATTAATTATTTTAAAATATTTTTTCACACACATATGTATACGTCTCAAACACTAAAAATATTCAATTTTGATTTAATAATAAATAAGTTAAATCATATTGAATTAGATATAATTTAATTTTTTATAATAAAAAACAAATATTTCAATTTAAAAGAATATATTTTTGTATTGAAAGTGAGGATGTAAACTTTCTTTTTGAAACAAAAGGGTTGGGAGAGAGATCTTAGTGGGATACTTTGCCTACTAGAGGACAAGCATGATTTGTATACTAATTTTTAACATTAATTTAAATTTTGAATCAGGTTGATCGGTTGAATCGAAAATTTATGATTTATTAAATCGGATACGGAATTTAATTTTGTATCTTTTAAAACAAAAATATCATTTATAAGATGAAAAAAATATTTTGTTCATATTTTATTTGCATATAATATTTTTTATATTTATTAGGATAGATATTTTATTCAACCCAATTGCGTTATGATCAGACTCGAACGGATCGAATTTTTTAATCTTTGACCCGAATCGAGTTTTTCCTATTGATGAAGTCAGTTGGGTTCGAGTTTATGTTAAAAAATATTTGATCTACCCCGATGTGAAACTAATAGTATAATTTTCTTTACATATTTTAGGGATATTTATAATAATGCTCACCTTTATATATATTTTCATAATTACTTCTTAAAATTGAATTTTATTTATAATTAAATCTTTAAAATTATTAGTTTTAATAATTAAGTTGTCTAAAATTATTTTTTATAATTAGATTTTTAAAATTATTTTTTTATAGGTCGGGTTAGAATGGGGTTGGGTTGAGGGTATCTTTTTTAGGTTAGGTTGGATTTTTTTAAATAATGAGACTAGATCGGGTTGAATTCATGTTTGTGATAATTATTTTTGAATCGAATTTGGATGGAACTCGAGTCGATCCATGCTCATCCCTATTATAGATCAATTTTTAGGGGTTGTGATTAGAATTTAAGATTTTTTATATCGAAACCTAAATATATAACCGTAATCTCTATACCCTAAACTAAACTTATAAACCCTAAAATTAAGACGTTTGTCAGAAAAATTTCACCACTAATATATTAAATAATTCTTAATTTTAACCTATATTTTCAAATTCGAATCGCTTTAAATAGATCTCAAGTTATTTCCTTTATCAATTTATCCCACGTCATGGGTATAATCTAGGGGTGTGCATTCGGTTTGGTTAATTTTGTTAACCGACCGAACCAAAATTATTTCGGTTAATTCGGTCGATTAATTTTTAGTAGATTCGGTTGACGGTTATTTTTTTCTTCTGATAATTCGGTTATCGGTTAATTAACCGAAATAACCAAAATTACATATATTAAATATTATATATATTTATTTTTAGTCATTTAACTTTTAAAATATTATAAAATATTCATTAATTTTTTTATATTATAAAACGGTCACTAAACTTTGTATTAAATTAGTATAAAATAAAAGTTTAGTGACTAAAAAATTATTTTAGCTTAATTTAGTGACCTATTAAGTAATTTAACCAAAATTTATAATAAATTTTGGTTAATTTGGTTAATTCGGCTAATAGCTGAATTAATTTCGCTTTGGTTAATTCGGTTAAAGAAAATTCGGTTCGTTTAACGATTAAGATTTTAAAAATTTTGGTTAATTCGGTTTTGGTTAATTAGGTTCGGCCACCGACCGAATTAACCGAATGCTCACCTCTAGTATAATCGATCAATTTGGTCACCAAGATTAGAATAAATTTTAAATAAATAATCCAAATTAATCGAAGATAAATATTTTTTAAAATAAAATTATTGTTTGTATGCCACACGTGGGTATTTCTTCTTAAAAGTGTTAATTTTAGTCACCAAGATTTAGACCCAACAAATTTGACCCGAGATTTTAAATCGACCTAAATAGTATGATTCGAATCTAACCCGGAATATGAAACAAACTAAACCAAATTTTAGTTGACTTGAAAAATATTTGAACCGAATATTTTTCACCCGACCAAAATTAATTTCACGCGAATTGAAAGCAACCCTAACAAAAGATATCCAAAATAACAAATATATTAAAAAAAGAGATATAAATAGACGCACAAATCACGAAAATGTCAAATATACATGTAATATAAAATGATATATATAGGATGTAAATCCTAATTCGATCTAAAAATCCGACTAAAACTAGTCAATCTCCTGTTAACCCGACATTAATCCGACCAAAAGTCACCTGACTTAAGAATAACTGAGCCAAAACTCAATTAATCTGAAAATTAATCGTCCTGATCTGAAATCATAACAGACTAAAATTAAAATCGAATTATTTTAATATATTTATTATTAAACTCAATTTAATTAAACCCAAAATAACCAGTTTGCAACCTCTACCAAGATTAGAAAATCGAAGATTTTGTAAATTTTGCCATATAATTCACACGTTCTAAATAAATTGGTAAGATTGAGGTTCCAGAACTTTAATTCTTAAATTTAAATTTAGTATAAAATTAAAAAAAAACATAAATCTAAATAATTCATTGTATATTCAAAAAATTATTTCGAAAATAAATTAAGATATTTTTTAAAGAAATATTTATATACAAGACAGATAAAATTTAAATTGTTATTTTAATCATAAACTTTAAATTATAAATTATAATTAAAATAAGGATTATTATTTTATACACTGACAGTATAAACCGAAAGTATTTACAAGCGTTTTAGTTTTAAGGTTGTAGGGGTTTAGAATTTAGGGATAGTAGTTAAAATTTAGGGTTTAGAGTTAAATTTTAGGGTTTATAAGTTAAAACTTAAATCATAATCATATTACCTTAAAAGCAAAACTCCAACCTCTAAATCATAAATTCTAAATCTAAACCCTAAATTCTAAACTCTTACGTCTGAATTTTTAAACTCTAAAATCAAGATACTTGTAAAAAAATTTTGTTTTTATCGTCAATGTATGTATCTGTAAATTCATTAAACTATACAAAAAAATTATGTAATCTAAACTTTATATTTTTGGTTTATCAAATGATTGTCCTTTCTTAAAATTCATTTTTATTTTTTTAAAAAAAGCTAATAGTGATTACAGCAGTATCTATTTTAGAATATAATATTCACCATATAACATTGATCACTCAATCACTCTGTTGGCATTGCTGATACTCGAACTCGTGACCTCTAAAAATAACAATTGTTTCTTTAAACATTTGGGCTAGAGGACTCGTGCAAAAAAATCACTTTTAAAAAATAAAAATTTATGTTTTTAAATTTATTATTATCTTTTTTTTTTCAAAGATGCCAAATGCACCAAAAGTGGGTGTTGACCTCACCTTCAAGATCCCTATATAAATAAAGCACCTAAAAAAATCAAAACCTAAATTATGAAAAAATCAAAGTGGAAAAATATCCTTTCCCCATCCATAATTATTCACAACACACACACAAGAGAATAATAATCATGAAAATTATTGTGGAAAAAAAATTAAAGTTTGATTGAGCACCAAACAATAATTTTCATTTTCATCATTTAGAAAATGGGAATATGAACAAAGCTATTAAGGGGATGAAAATGGTTCAAATTATTTTTTATTTTTTAATAATTTTTTGATTAAATATTTATTAAATTTATATTAATTTTAAAGTTAAACAATTTTATATCCCCGTTATATAATCTTTATTTGGTCTTAGCAAAAAAAAAATAATCTTCTAAATAAATTTGGTTAATCTTTCTACTATTTTGCAAATGGGGTAAATCAAATACACAAAGTGAAATCCTACTTTTCCATCTTAATTACTGTTCACCAAAATTTACCTTTTTAAAAAATTGAAAGCTATCGATATTTATTTTAAAACTTGAGAAGGACAATTTAATTTGATAATGTAACACTCGGATTCTGATCTCAATCCAGATTTGAAGTGTCACCTTCGGGTTACTCAAAACTCGATCCATCAAAATTTCTTTAAAGCATGTGTTTCAAAATCTCCAAAAATGCCCCATTTCATAAATCCGTATATTTCAAAATAAAATAAAAGTGTTTATAAATAGGAGCTCCATTTCAAAATACATCATCCGACTCAAAATAAAATCCAAAACAATATACAGACTCAATTCGTGTTAAGGTCCTATAAATACAATAAATTCAAACTAAAATGTAAACTATTGTACTCTTTTACAGCTCCGTGCTGGGAAGTCCTTCTCGATGTGCTTCTTTAAAGCTACATGTCACCTACGCAACGAAAAAACCACAATTCCACACGTTGAGCTAACAAAGCTTAGTAGGACATTTCTGCTCTATCACAGTTCATGAATATCATAAAACAAGCATGCATGATAAGATAGTCAAGAGTACACAAAAAAGCTTCTAAACTAAGGCTCATCTTCTAGCCTACCTTAGCTAGAGTTCTCAAATACTTATCTCAATGCAACGTTATATGGGAAGATTGAATATTGTAACAAGCTTACCTATTTAATTTAACACAGTTTATCGAGTTATTTGAGTTCATATAGACTAACGAGTTATAAGTGACCTATCCTAACACATAGCCCTCGAGTATAGAAGTTATAATCCATCAATCTATATAACATACATATTTGCACACGACATCCATCCTTATTGGCCAACATAGCCCTATTTTACCTATGTTCACCTAACCATCGAGTTACTAGCTCACATAGCCCAAGTATCTCTCCCTTTGATTAAATATTCACAAGACACGTTTTCAATAATTAAGGTTTAGCATTTTTGACCATTTGCTCACTTATGGGATCCTCATTAGACTTATTCCATTAGTTAAAATCTCTTAAATACATTGGAGTCTCATCAGCACATGGCAATGTTTCATGATTATGTCTATTCAACAAGACATGGTGAAAGAGAGATTGACACTACTATAACCGCCTAAATAAAGGGTAATATGCATGATAAATTCATGACAATTCCATAGCATTCTTAACAATCAAATCACATATGTACCATCGATGAGTGTGTTTAGAGTCACTAAGTCTCGGACCTCACACTCTCTCATTACCTTGAGTGTGTTCGGAGTCACTAAGCATCGAACCTCATACTCTAACATACCTTGAGTGTGTCCGGAGTCACTAAGCATCGGATCTCACACTCTCACATACTTTGAGCGTGTCCAGAGTCACGAAGCATCAGACTTCACACTCTCACATACAAGTGGTCTAGAGTCACTAAGCATAGGAAGCCACTCTAGGGTATCCGAATCTTGTTACAACATTCCCATGATCATCAAACATCACACAATTATCTCATACAAGTTCACATATCCATAATCAATACATATCAATGCATTATATTCACATTTCTCTTTCTAAATCATATGCATATTCAAAATTCTCATTTTTCAATTTTAATATTCATTTTAGCTCTAAAGGACCTACCAAGGCTATTAATAAAATTTATTGACCTTACGAACTTAAATGCTAAACTTGGACAGATTGGTCTACGTTTACCAGTACGCCTATATAGGGTACCGATACTTCTCTAACCGGTACCGATACCCGTCCCTCGAGTACCAGTACCCAAAACCCATTCGAACCAATTAATTGTTTTTCCTTCACGTCCGAACCAATATACCTATTTGGCGTACCGAAACCCCATACCGGTATGAGGGTCTCCCATACCGATACTTGATCTCAATAGAATAGTGGTACCGATACTCAAAAACAATTTTGGAATAGAGTAGAAAATTTTCATATTTCTCTCTTTTTATATATAAATTAGGTTAAGATTTATTTACATCGTATAAAACTCATTTAATTTTATAGTTCTTAGATCGTTGGACAAGATAAATAAATGAATAAGATTAAAAATTAAAAAATGGAAAAAAGTAAGGAAATGATAATTAATGAACACTATTTAGTAGTTGGATGATGAAATAAATCAAGCCAAATCTATAGAAATTAAAGCAATTATTAACATGTACATATCAAGTCTTTTTTTTCTTAATATATCAATTTAGTTGTTGCGAAGTCATTATTAAAATCTACAATTATGAAGTTTTCGCTTGAGAGAGATGAATTTTGTTTTTTTATCACGTAGAAAGGTATATATTTTCGAGATAAATATTAAGATTCAAATATTTATAAAATAAAAAATACGAATATTTCTACTCACTCGATCAATGAGTAGATTTAAAAATTTATCAGTTATTTTTTAAAAAAGTATATATTTATGTCAAAATTCATTCTATAGAATAACATCAAATTATTAGAAGGAAGTCAAAAATTTTAAACATTAAACGATTTTTTTCTGAAGTTTTGGTTTTATTAACGAAAAATTCTATCATGTATATCGAACACCGTTTCAATATCATTATCGATGAACATTATTAAATTGATATAAAAATTAAAAATCTCAGAGAGTCAACATATAATTATAAATTATTTAAAATAAAATTTTAATTAAATTATTTTCAATATATATTATATTTTTTTCAAATAATTGATCAAATATAAACTTTAGTCAATTTAAAATATAAAAAATTCTAAAACTTAAAACCCTAAACCCTAAAATTCTAAACCATAAAACATAAACCCTAGACCTGGACCTAAAACTCTAAACACTAAATTTCAACAATAGCTATTGTTTGGGTTTTAGATTTTAGGTTTTGAGTTTTTATCTTTTAAATTGACTAAAGTTGATATTTGATTCAATTATTTGAAAAATTATAATATATAATATATATGTAAAGTAATTTAATTAAAATTCTGTTTTAGATCATTTATAATTATATTAAATCCTTAAAATTTTTAATTTTTATTAATTAATTTAATAATATTATATTTATTATTAATAATATTCAATCGTATTCGACGTATATAATAAATCCATCCTTTCATGATTAAAGGATGGCGTGTGATTCTATTTGTGCTTATTATTAATTAGGTCATCTGTCTTACATAACTTATCTTATTCTTTTGGATATATATAATGCATTATTGTGATCTTTTAATTTTTTATTATAATATTTTGAATAATTATATTGAGTATTAACGATGGACAAAATTATTTCTAAAGTAAAATTATATCGATATCTGATATATTTTTAATTAAATAATAATATGTGACAATTATATAATTTTATTTATAAAATATTTTTTATTATCAGTGTATAAAATAATAATCTTATTATATTTATATAGTATTATTTTGTTTTGGTGTATACTATTGTAACCTAACTTTATTAATTATTATTATTATTATTGGAATCTTCTTCTTTTTCATATCATAATTAAAGGGATCTTATCCTTTAGTTAGGGTTCTTGGGCCTAACTTGATAATATTTTATTATTTATTAATAGAGATTGTCTTCGTAATAATATAAAAATTATATTATGGGTAAATTTTATTATGTTATTTATAAGATCAATTATTAAAAATAATTTATTTTATATTTTTTTGTTATATTTTTCAAGTGAATATAATATTTACTTGAAATTTTTTTAAAATAAATTAACAGTAAATATGAACGAATATTTATTTAGAAAAAATCAAATAAAAATTGACTTAAAAATAATAAAATAAATAATTTTTAATGATTAGTCTCAAGACACATGATAAAAAAATCAGTTAATTCATAATAATTTATCGTAATAATGACTCATGCATACCAATTGCTATTAATAAACATCAATTAATTCATTAAAATAAATAAATTTCATTTATTATCAATATTATAGTATTAAAATACGAAAAAACTAACAATAATAATTAAGAAAATTGACTAATTTAAAAGGACGTTAATCGAAAAAAATACCAAAAAATTGAAATCATGTGTCTTTTTGTGAAAATATAATTAAGAAAAATATGAATTGATAAAGGCATATGTCATTTTCTTTTTTTTCTAAATAGATTTTTTTATCAAATATTTTTTAAAAAATTTCCTTTAAATTGATATTTTCTAATCAAAGAAAAATCTATTAGTTAAGGTAAAATATAAGGAATAAATGTAAAATTATTATTCTTAATTGGAGTTATTGATAAAGAGGATACTCTTCAAGAGTGATCAAACTGTAACTGAATCATCCTTTTACTTTGTTAGTTTGTCTGTCGAAAAGTTTTCTTTACGAGGATTCGTTGAAACTCTGTGATTCAACTCTTCTAACACAATCTATCAATAAATCAGATAAACGAATTAGAATTCATATGATTACCGTGATTTAAGATCATGTTAACCACTTCAAAACAGCCGGATTGAATCATAATATATTCAAAACCATTACTCCAAACAATTACAAACCCTACATAAATTATCCATAATTCAACGTTTAAAGTCGAAACAACTTCTAACAATCGATAAAAGCCCAAAATTCAACCTCCATTACTAATATTAAACTTAATTTTTTTAAAATTTATATATAATTTATAAAGAATATTTTTTTAAAAATATTAAACTGATTAAAGATATAAAACTTTGATTTGAACTTGATGTGATAAAAGACATCACTAAAATGCATTAGCCATAAAATAATATTTTATATAATTACAAGTACACTTTAAAATATTTGTGAAAAATAGCTTTCAAATAAAAGCAATATTATACAAATATTATCTTTATGAAAAAGTGGAAGTGCCAATTCAATTATAATTGGGGGTTAGATGTTAATGAGGTTGGTGTGGGTTTAATTATTTAGATTTATATAGAAATATAGTCTATATTAACCTTTATAGGATATGATTAGGTACAAATAATTGTGTAATTGATTTTTTATATAAATTTTAATATTAATCTTATGGAAAATTTTACGACGGGGGTCGAACACCACTAATGATGAATACCGTTGAACATTATAAAAACTAATTAATAAAGAATAAAAACTTTAAGGACTCAACATATAATTATAAATTATTTAAAATAAATTGTTTATTAAATTATTTTCTATATATATTATTTTATTTTTAAATAATTAAATAAAATACTAATTTAAATTAATTTAAAAAATAAAAAATAACTATAAACCCTAAAACCAAAATTCTAAACCTAAACCACTAAACATAAAACTTTAAACCCTAAAATATAAAATCTCAAAATCCTAAAATCAAAAATCTTAAAAATACTAAACAATAAACACTAAATCTAAACCTTAAAATCAGAAACCCTAAAATAACCAAAACCCCTATATCTAAATCTTAAACTAATTTTGGGTTTCAAGTTTAGGGTTTATACTTTTTACATTTTCAAAATTTATATTTTAGGGTTTAGGTTATGTTTATATTTTTTTATTTTTTTATTTTATGGTTTATTGTTTTATTATTTTAGGGTTTAGAGTTTATGATTTAGTGTTTTGGATTTTAAGATTTAATGTTTAATATTTTTAGCTTTAGTTTAGGGTTTTAGATTTTATATTTTATTATTTTTTAAATTAAAAATAATTTTAAAAACTTTTTTAAAATTTAAAATATAATATATATAATTTGTTAAAAATTTTATTTCAAATAATTCAAAATTATATGTTTAGTACTTGAAAATTTTAATTTTTATTAATTAATTTAATAGTGTTCAGCGGTGTTCATCGTTAGAGGTGTTCAACAATGTTCGACGCACGTGGTAGACTCATCCTAATCTTATTTAGAAAAAAAGTATTTTTTTATCGAGTCAAGAACTAATGACATAAAAAAATATGAGAAAATAACGATGAATAGCCTGGTCAAACGTTAAAAATTTAAATGATATGACATCTAACTTATCAAATACATACATATAGAATATAATTTTATTCCAATAAAAAAATAAAATAATTAAAATTCAAATAAAATATTAAAACTTAGTTAAATCTAAAATATTTTACCTATTAAACCTTAAATAAATTTATTACTCTACCTATTAAACCTTAAATATTTTTTTAGATTTAATTAAAACTCAAAACCTAAAATCTTAAATTTATTACTTTTAGATTTAAATCTTAAACTATAAATCAAATCCCAAATCTTTTGATTTAGATTAATGGTAAAAAACCTAAGTTCTAAACTAAAATAAAAAAATCTAATTGATTAGTATCAAAATCTCTTACCTTTGATTTACCGATAGCAATCTTTATAAAACTCTTCCTTTTCAGACTATATTCATATTTTTAGATAAGATTTTGATTCTATTGTAGTTAAGGTTGAAAATTTATAGTATCCTTTTGTTGTAGATTTAATTAATTTTTAATATTTTATTTGAATTTAAATTGTTTTATATCTTATATTAGTGTAGCGATCCTTTAAAAAAAAGATTAAAATTAAGTGTAAATAATAAAAATGGGGATCACTAGTTTGAAAATTAGGAATTAGGCTAAAAAATGAGATTTTAAAATTTAGGGTTTAAAATTTGGGAATTAGGGTTTGAGAATTTTATTAAAAATTAGGGATTTGAAAAATGTTGGGAATGTTTAAAAAATGTTGGAGTCGCCACTGGTCGTTTTTGGGTAGACCGAACACCGGAAAACCAGAGATTCGAAGTGTTTGGATTCGAGAGTTGGTTACGGTTTAAAAATAGGTTTAGCGTTTAAAAACTGCCCAAAAAATTGGCACCTTTAAAATAAATTACCGCTTAATTAATTTTGGATATTTTTGAACTAAAGTGACATTTAAATTATTTTTGTTTAAAAATTCGAATCAATTTTATTTTTTTTTACCGTGTCTTTATTCGAAGGCAACGCATACACCGCGACCATTGCATTGGAACACGGACCCGTTACGATCGAATAAAGATATTTGAAATTAAATTCATTAATTAGTAGGTATGAAGTGTGATTCTTGAGCAAAAATAAGAGGCAAACAAATGTACACAAAATAAATATGACAAACATAAATACATGGCATGACAAATATAACAATTAATATAAATGTAAAGCGAAAAAGAGAAGAAAAAAGATAAATAAATAAATACACATGTGATCAATAAGAGAGTGTACAAGAACATGATAAAGTATATATAACAAAGCATGTAAAATATGGAAACATGACATATGACGTGGCAACATAAAAACAGGTGACATAAATTAGGTGCATGACCTTTGTGGTAATATATAATAAAAGAAAATATGCAAAGTAACATAAAGGACATGCAAAGTAAGAATGAACAAAATTAAATATATGTACAACCAAAGTATGAATGACATAAAACATGATATAAATGATAAAACGAGAGACTTAACAAATAGATGCAAGCATAATTTAACTAAAAAAAAAACATAGCAAACAAAAGCATAAAAGAAAAACGTATGCAAGAATTATGCAAGGTAAATTAAAAGCATACATAAATAAAAGATGTAATGCAACATAATATGTGACAAAGGCATAACCAAAGTAAATAAATATGCATAAAGTAATAATAAAAAAACATGCGTAAATAAACAAATAAGCACATGAGTGACCATAACAATAAACAAGTAAAAACAATGTATGATATAATAAAATAAAAATAAAAAAGAAATAAGAACTTTAAACGAATAAATATAACCTAAATAAAGCAAAAAGAAACAAAGATATACTGAAAATGACCAAATTATAAATCAAGATAAAGAGACGAGGGCTCAGAAAGCAAATAACTCAAGGGGAAGTGTTCAAAAACAAGAACAAGAACAAGAACGCGGAGGGGCCTAAAAAAATAAAACCATTTGAAAGGAGATAAAATCACCAGATTGGTGACTAAATCGGAAGAAATGGGAAAACTTCAGGGACCTGGGAGATGGTTTCAATGACACGGAGGGATTTAAAATTTTAATTTCCCATTTCTCTTTTAAATCCAAAGTATAAAACACAAATTAAAGCTTAATACAAAACTTTCCCTCATTATTCTCATCTGAAAACAAAACAAAAACATCACTTCTCTGCTTCCTCTCAACCCAGAAACCCAAAAATTCATATGAACACATGAGTGTTCTTCCTTCTTTCCAGAAAACCCCACTCCGGCCACCATGAAACCAAACTTTGACCACCGCTGGCGGCGGTTCCAGGAAAGAAAAAAAACTTCCTCCTCTGTTTTCAAAGCCAAAACGATTCCTTTTCTGATTCTAAGCCCCAAGAACAACCAGAAGAAAACACTTCCTCTTTAAAACGAAATAGAAACATTCGATTCAAAAAAAGGAATGACTTCTCCTTCTTTTTTGGCTCACCGATGACACCCGAAGGTGTGAGGCTTATCGCCGATCGAAGGAGGACAGTCGGCGAGGCAACCGGCCACTTTTTCCGGTAAGATTCTAACACCTTTCTTTTTTTTTATTCACAAAAACAACAAAGAGATATATATACCTTCAAAGATTTTCTGTTGTATTCGCAAAAAAGGGTTCTCTTACAATGCTTTTTTTTGCCGGGTTACAAGTTTCTCTAAAAAAAACTTTAAAACCTAATCTCCGTTCCTATTTTTTGTATCTGCCTCTGAATATATGCCCCTGAATATTTGTCTGCTTGGCTCTGTGATATACTGGTACGGCAAGAAAATTGTCATCTTTTGCCCGGAAATTCTGAAATTTATTTGTGCTTTTGTTCTGCAAACCGTACAACCCTGACATGATTTCGTCTGTTTGTGTATGAATCATCGCCGGAGGGTGATCCACGGAGGCAATCGGCGGCGAGGAAAACGAACGGTCTTCAGGGAGTTGAAACGTCTCGCGGGTGCAGTACACGCGCGCGTGGATAGCAGCCGTTCATCGCGCGTGCGCGCGTGGAGTATTCTGGAAACTTCCATCTCTTCATCTGGAGCCGTTGGATCAATTTTTGATCCGACGGGCGAGATTGGGCTGCGCTTGGATATAGGAATGCAACTGTTAGGGTTTCTCTTGGGGTGTAAATCAGATGGGCTTAGGATAAATTGAACTTGGGCTTAATATTTATTAATATGGGTTGTTATTTATTATTATTGGGTTCAGTTATTTCTGTTTCTTAGCTTTATATATATATTTTGACATGTTTATAAAATAACATTAATAATAAAAATAGATAGAATAAAATGAAAATCAATAAAATAATAACAAAGATGAAAACGTATATATGTTAATAAAAACAAACGAAAATAATATGATATTCATTATTGATAAATAAGAAAAAAAACAATAAGTGAAATATATCCATATAACCGAAAAAGTCTAGTAGGAATATAATAAAGTATAACATAATAAAACGAAAGAAATACGATGACAATAATAATGATATTTAACTAATGACAAAAGGATATATACATAAAAATTATGGTAATGATAATGAAAATATTAACGCATATAATGATAGCAAAAGCAATAAAATGAAAAAGATCCGTATATATATACAAGCATAATTTGAATTTTTAAATAATACATATAATTTTTGCATTTTGATTATTTAGTACAAGCCCAATATTCGAGTGAAAAATAAAGCCCGGATTTAATACCCCGGATAAAATTAGTGATTACAGTTGCCCCTCTTTTCTTATCGTTGTGGAACAATGATGAAGCAAAGACAAAAAAGCACTAATTTTATCCGACTTCCCTGTTTGAAGACTCTGATCTAGAGATCCTTTCTTTACTGTTTTGATAGCCCTTTTGTCCTCTAATCCCCCGATTTGCTTTGCTGCGAACAACATCCTAACTTAAGACACCTGCACACATCAAAAGAGAATTTTCAGAGGCGAATTTTGATACCCTTATTTAGATATTTTGAACAAATTAAAAGATTCTGAGCTGTGGGTCCCCCCTCTATGAGACTTTAAGCTCTGAACTGTTGAAGAAGTTGATCCTTCCTATATAGAACCAACTTCTGAAAAAGCTTCGAGTCTTTTCTATATAAAACTCTTCGCCAAAGTCTTCGATCTGAGTCTCTCCTATATGAAACCCTAAATCTAGAATTCTAACGATATTGATCCCTTCTCCGTAGAATCCACACCTCTGAGATGCTCTGATTTCTGATCATTGCAGCCTCTGACGGTCCCTCTCTTCGAGCGTATACCGTGATGGGCGACCCCTCTCTTCGAGTGTATGTCACAAAAACGATGTTGATCCCTTCTCCATAGAATCCACATCATCGAGATGCTCTGATTTCTGATCATTACAGCATCTGACGGTCCCTCTCTTCGAGCGTATACCGTGGTGGGCAACCCCTCTCTTCGAGTGTATGTCATAAAAAACAATGTTGATCCTTTCTCCATAGAATCCACATCATCGAGATGCTCTGATTTCTGGTCATTGCAGCATCTGACGGTCCCTCTCTTTGAGCGTATACCATGGTGGGGGACCCCTCTCTTCGAGTGTATGTTGCAAAAAACGATGTTGATCCCTTCTCCATAGAATCTACATCATCGAGATGCTCTGATTTCTGATCATTGTAGCATCTGACGGTCCCTCACTTTGAGTGTATACCGTGGTGGGCGACCCCTCTCTTCGAGTGTATGTCGCAAAAAACGATGTTGATTCCTTCTCCATAGAATCCACATCATCGAGATGCTCTGATTTCTGATCATTGCAGCATATGACGGTCCCTCTCTTTGAGCGTATACCGTGGTGGGCGATCCCTCTCTTCGAGTGTATGCCATCCTGGTATTAAAGAAATCATTTGTTTGTCTCTACATATTCTCAATTAGTCAACCTCGGCTGTCTGTTGACTTTCTTCTTCTTCTTCTTCTTCTTCTTCTTCTTCTTTTTTCTCTCTTTCTCTTCTCCAATGTCTGAATATCAATTTCTGATAATCTTTTCTCATATATTTTTTCTTTTTCTTTCTCTCTTTTTCTCTCTCTTTTTTCTTTTTCTTTCTTCTTCTTTTTTTCGTCTCCCCTTTTCCTTTCTTTCTCTCTCTCTCTTTTACTTTCTTTTTTTTCTTCTTTTTCTTTCTCGTTCTCTTCTTCTTTTTTCTTTTCCTCTTGCTTTTCGCTCTTCTTCTTCTTCTTCTCTTCTTCTTCTTTTCTATTTCATTCTCCTTTTCTCTTTTTTCCTTCTTTCTCTTTCTTCTTTTTTTTATTCTTCTTTCTTCTTCCTTTTTCTTTTTTCTTCTTCTTCTTCTTCTATCTTTTCTTTTTCTTCTTTTTCTTCTTTTTGTTTTTCTCTTCTTTTTTTTACTTTTTCTTCTTTCTCTTTCTTTCGTTCTTTTTCTCCTTTTCTCTTTCTCTTCTTCTTCTTTTTCTTTTCTTTTTTCTCTTTTCCTTTTCTCTTCTCTTTTTCGAACGAGGTATCTCAACCTCAACTCCAAGGGCTCATGGATTTTCTGATTTTGTTTCTTCTCTAGGGCTACAGATCGAGCTTCTAATCATTCTTCAGGATTTCTGTTTAAGATGTACAAAATGCCATGATGGAATGAAATGGGAATGCTATGAGGCATGAATATCTAACCTAAATGATGCATGAACACTTAAACTTCATGATGCATGAATGTTTAAAATAATGCATGAATACTTAACCTAAATGATGCATGAATATCTACCATAAATGATGCATGCATGTTTTTTCTTTTTCTTTTTTTTTAGAGGATAGATTCTCGCTTCCTATCACGTCTGGCTTCCATCTCTTCTAGATTTTCCTTCTCTGTCTAGAAAGGGGTTTATTCTTCGTGTGTTGGTCAGAACAGATCTCTCATTTTACGCTTTAATTATCTTCTTCTGATATAGGTTCAACACTTACTTAAGGGTCTTCTTCTTTCTCTTTCTCTTTTCCTTCTTCCCCTTTTTTTGTTCTTCTTTTCTTCTTTTTCTTTCTTTTTTTCTCTTTCTCAAGGACTAAGGTGGATACATGCCCCAAACTACCCATAGTTCGAATTTGGACAAAAGATCATCTTTATCTTTATTATTTTTCCCTTTTTTCTTCTTTTTTTTCGACTCTTCGAAAGGTTAAAACCGACCTGCGTCGATGGGTCAAAACCTCATTTTTTTAACGTTTTGTCCCAATGATAGTTTTTCATTGAGTCTTTACGATGAGTCTTAGATTGTGATGTTAGGGTAAACACGTGCCTCCAAATTCTCGGATTTGTTTCTTCAATTAAGACTCGATCTGTATATCTGAAAACATTCAAAACATTATGGTAGAAGACTAGCTAGCATTTGAAACTTGACATTTTTCCCTCTTTTTCTTTTATATTCTTTTCCTCTCGAATAAACACAGTTATTCTCTTACTCCTATTCCACTATAAGCTTCTGAAGTATTGATCACGGAATACTCTTATTTCCCGCTTGTGGTGATGACTCTCAATTCTCGGGCCCGGGTTGTTTAACGCTCATTTTCAGTTTGTTCATTTAGGATTACCCTCTTGGATTCTGTCTCTGGGCCTTCTGATTGACCCTCTTTATTGCCCCCAATATACTCTTGTACCTAAGGCTTGATGTTTATCTTTGCTCAAATTGTAATCTCAGAAGGCTCGAGTAATCCTTACTTATTCACACTGGCCTGACCTCTTGAAATGTATCACTTTTCAATCAAAGTGATCTTTTTCGACAACACCTAGTATCACATATTGGCCCTTTTTCTCGGTTTATATCAAAGATGATCGTTTGCATTAATGGTCTTATTCGTAAACACACAAAAATAAAATAATTTAATAGTTGTAAATAAAACAAAATTTAAATGGGTTTTGGAAAACAAAATAAATAAATAAATAAATAGAAATAGAAAGGAGGTTCCTTGGATATTAAGTGCTTTAGACTCAACCCTCGAAGTTCAGTTTTTAACCTTTGGAAGCTGTGGCGATATTTGAATATTTGAATTCCCTTCAGATTGCTCGGTCCATCCTCATGATTATCGTACTTGCTTGATTTATTCGAAGACTACTCATTCTAGTTCTCAATACTTTCTCCTTTTATATATTCAGGTTTTCCTACTTGCCGCACTAGCATAGTAAAAGAGTATTTCCTCGAGAATTCGATGTGCTTCTGATTGCATCTAACTATAAGAATATTTTTTCTTTCTCTTTTTTTTTCTTTTTTCTTTTTTCTTTTCCTTTTTCTTTTTCTCTCTTTTGTTATTTTTCTTTTTTTCTTTATTTTTTCTTTCGGGGAAATCAACTCATCACAGTCCTTTGTCTCGAAGGTCATGATGGAGCATACAACCGAACTTCGACTTACTCGGCATAGTCATGAGTTTGAAAATATTACCATCACTCATGAAGCAAAAGATTTGATATGTGTATTTTAATAGGTCTATTACTTCAGCGGAGTGCCCCGAAACTTCCACACTCTTATTCGAAAATACCTATTACCAGGCTTCGAATATTGGAATGCTTTTTTTTTTATGTAACATTTGCTTTCTCTATTTTTCTTTCTTTTTCTTTTTTCTCTCTTTTTCTTTTTCTTACTCTTTTTTCTCTTCTTTTTTTTTCTTTTTCTCTAGATGCAATCCTTATGCTTAAGGGAATTCTTGAGATCAACCAATTTCATCGGACCTTTTCTAGGAGATTTTCATACCATTGAACATCATCGAATGAGTAGTAATCTTATATCTCTTGCTTTACTGACCAGAACTGCTGAGAAAGGAATCATACTCCATCGTAATCACAACATTCCAAAAATTTTACATTTAACTCGAAGTTAAACAAGCCTGTGACATCCAAGAAACTTTTGGGGTAGAAAGGAATATATACATGTATAATTTATTTCTTCATTTAAAATAATAACATGACCTTTTATAAAATCTCAATTCTACTTTGGGGACAATAATAGCAAGATGAATTTAAGCTTAAAAAATGAAAAAAATGCAAGAATATTGATGCAAGCTATCATCCAAGAAATGAGAACCGAACTGAGGTCCCCCAAACCTTCCCCCTGAGTTGGGTGTTGATCTTGGACCATCTCAATCATTCCACCTCTTTAGTGACAAAATTAGATGAAGAGTGGGTTGTCATACCTGATGACCTAAGTTGCAGAATTATAGAGTTGATCAAGTTTTGGGGTGCCTGAATCTTTTTTCACTTCGAGTTTTATGCCTTTCTCGATATGCTTTGAGGTGGGGGAATCTTGAGGTTCTCAAGAGCTGGGTGGGAACTTTCATAGTTCATCTGATGTTCTTGCCTTTTTAGACATCTTTGAAGATTACTATTCGCCGAAGATGATAAAATTTTCAACAGAGAGGCTTCAATCTTATCCAACATTAATTCAATGGGATAAATACAGGCATTGTAAGCTACTTCGTACTGGCAATTGATAGCTTGGTCTTTATCATATAGCTTCATTTTTTGTAGTCTCGACTCTTTCTATATTACACGAAAGATCCTTTCATCAGGTTTTTTCCTTGATCGCAGTAGCCATCATGCCCCTTAACTCACTGAATCGCTCTGTGATTTTATCTTGATAAATCTTCATGCCTAATAGTATCTTATTCTGATTCTTGATCATTAGCTCGTGAAGTCCTTCAAGCCTGCTTACTCATACCACAAGGTCATTCATGCTCTTGAAGTCGTATTGCTCTGAGGTTATCCTCTTGTCCTTCCTAGCTTCGAACATAAATGTCCCTTTTTGGATGACTTCACGTCTAGCAAAATTTTCACCCCTTTGACCGGCGTAATTCTTGAAAGCTACCACATGGTACCCATGATCAATCCTCTTGTGTTATTAATTAATGCACATTATATGCTTGAAGATGCATGAGATGAAAATGCATGCAAGTAAAGATGTCAATTCTATTAGTGATCGCCCTTGAACCAACTTTCATTGAGATTTAAAGGTCTTCGTTACAAAGCCAACGAGAATAACAACTACAAATAAGCTTCAGCCCTAGTTCCTAACTCCTGGATGATCTTGAACAGTTTAGTGAATCTGATAGCTTCCTCCATATCTGATGCCATAAATAGTGCTAAGGCTTCGGTCTCTGCGGTAAGATTTTTCATGTACTAAGCGTCCCCCTGAACCTGTACCATTCGAGTGATATTGCAGTTATCCCAATCTTGAATCATGTGGGTGACATCACGAAGACGACACAACTAATAATTGTCTCTCCCTTTCGCAACTTCCTCGAGTAATACAAGTCGTCCCAAATAATCTTGCACTGTGGCTTACAATTTCTCAATTCGTGCTCGGAGCAAAACATTTTCTTGACAGCTGGTTTGGTGTTTCAGAAATTCATTTCTAACCGCATACCTTTGCAAAGAATGATCTAACTCCTCGACCCTTTCTTGTAGCTGAGCATTCTGAAATTGGCTTTGTTTTAATGCTTCGAAAGTAGTGACATACAAGCATTGCATCTCAAATAAACGGTTTTTTGCTTTCTTGTTCCCTTCTTTTCCACGTATTTGTATTTTCTCTTTCCCATGTCACGGTTTATTTTCCCTTTTCCTTTTCTACTCGATATTTTTCTTTCTCATAGTTTATCACATTTTTAACATTCTCCTCTTTCTCAATCTCGACCCTTCGAACCTCTATTTCCTTTTTCATGGCTTGTTTATTCTTCTTTCTTTCCCCCTCTAGGATACGAATCTCATTTATCATTTCTCTCTCAACGGTAAGGAATTTTTCGATTAATAGCTTGTACCTAGGTATAGAGTTTGATGAGGTCTTTCCAATACAGGCATTCTTCTCACTGAAATCATCCTTAAGCTTCTTCAACTGTTTAATAGCCCCATCTTTTACATCGATGTCCAACCTTACCTTATAGAATTCTTCCACATACTGGTTTTCAACTCATCAATCTGTTTCCTAACTTGCTTCTCAAGATATCATCCTCGTAAGGAACTATACGCATCTGATCCTCCAATATTAAGGTGGGCTCATGGTCGGATATTGAAATCTTGTCATTGATCCTAACGCGCCTCCAAAGGTCATAATCAGGCATGATCATACTCTTTGCGCTTTCCACTGCTCGGATGCGGTAACAGTAGTTCCATGCTCTTATTATGCTCTTATTATAGGTCAGGGAAAAGATTCTAACACCTTTCTTTTTTTTATTCACAAAAACAACGAAGAGATATCTATACCTTCAAAGATTTTTTGTTGTATTCGCAAAAAAGGGTTCTCTTACAATGTTTTTTTTTGCCGGGTTACAAGTTTCTCTAAAAAAACTTTAAAACCTAATCTCCGTTCCTATTTTTTGTATCTGCCTCTGAATATATGCCCCTGAATATTTGTCTGCTTGGCTCTGTGATATACTGGTACGGCAAGAAAATTGTCATCTTTTGCCCGGAAATTCTGAAATTTATTTGTGCTTTTGTTCTGCAAACCGTACAACCCTGACATGATTTCGTCTGTTTGTGTATGAATCATCGCCGGAGGGTGATCCACGGAGGCAATCGGCGGCGAGGAAAACGAACGGTCTTCAGGGAGTTGAAACGTCTCGCGGGTGCAGTACACGCGCGCGTGGATAGTAGCCGTTCATCGCGCGTGCGCGCGTGGAGTATTCTGGAAACTTCCATCTCTTCATCTGGAGCCGTTGGATCAATTTTTGATCCGACGGGCGAGATTGGGCTGCGCCTGGAGATAGGAATGCAGCTGTTAGGGTTTCTCTTGGGGTGTAAATCAGATGGGCTTAGGATAAATTGAACTTGGGCTTAATATTTATTAATATGGGTTGTTATTTATTATTATTGGGTTCAGTTATTTCTGTTTCTTAGCTTTATATATATATTTTGACATGTTTATAAAATAACATTAATAATAAAAATAGATAGAATAAAATGAAAATCAATAAAATAATAACAAAGATGAAAACGTATATATGTTAATAAAAACAAACGAAAATAATATGATATTCATTATTGATAAATAAGAAGAAAAACAATAAGTAAAATATATCCATATAACCGAAAAAGTCTAGTAGGAATATAATAAAGTATAACATAATAAAACGAAAGAAATACGATGACAATAATCATTTAACTAACGACAAAAGGATATGTACATAAAAATTATGGTAATGATAATGAAAATATTAATGCATATAATGATAGCAAAAGCAATAAAATGAAAAAGATCCGTATATATATACAAGCATAATTTGAATTTTTAAATAATACATATAATTTTTGCATTTTGATTATTTAGTACAAGCCCAATATTCGAGTGAAAAATAAAGCCCGGATTTAATACCCCGGATAAAATTAGTGATTACAATTAGAATAAAATTACATTTCATGTGTATGTGTTGAGTTGGTCTATCTTGATAGTTGGCCAAGAGGGGGGTGAATTGGCAATAAAAAAATTTCGGTGGAAGATTTTCGGTAAAATTGAGAAATTGAAGAACAAAGCGATTTATAGTGGTTCAAGCTTCGGAACAAGCTCTGCATCCACTACCTTAGCTCCCACTAAGGATTTTGTAACCAATTCATTAAGACGTTTTTCTAGGTTCAAGGGATAACCTTTACAAACAAGTCAATTTTCTACCCAAAATTGACTTGGACCTCACAAAGAAATACAAGAGATTTGAGTGGGCTAAAATGAATTCTCTCACAAGATAAATATGCCCCAAATACAGAATCACTCTCCCCAAACTCAATTATAAAGAATAAAATTGAAGTACAAGAGATGGGAGTCAAGATTTTCAATGAATGTGCTTGGGAGTTGGATTTGATTGCTTAGATGTTGTTTGAGGTTCAATAGTCCTTAATGCTGCTTGAAATGTTTCATTTTATACCTCTTCATTGATTTCTAACCGTTGCGGTTGTTGGGAATATAAATAAGGTCGTTGGAGCTTCATCTTCCCACCATAAATGCACTCTGCAGCAATTGGTATCGAAACACGGGCTACCTGTTTCAAAACAGATCAAAGTAGAAAAAATCGTTGTGCATTTATTAAGAGGGGTATCGAACCATGCTTCGATACCATTAGTAAACTGTAATGGTCGGTATCGAACCATGTTTCGGAAAAGGCTAACCATCATTTAAAATTTTAACTGCCACCAACAGTCGACTCATTAAATGCCAAAAGAGCTGTTGGGGATTAAAGGGGGTATCGATACCAATATCGATACCATGAATCATAATTTTAAATAATTTTAAAATAATTGAAAACTTTGAAGTGGTTCGATACTTGGTTCGAAACAGATGTTGACCGTGAGGTATTAGTATCGAACCATGCTTCGATGCTTGTTCTTGGTCTCAAGAACAATGCTTTAAAATGTAGGTTGGTATCGATACTTGTTCTAAGGGTATCGAGACTCTCGTATAAAAACACTTAGAAAATTTATTTCAAAGTTCTTGGTTTGACTTGAAAACAAAAGTTTGACTTAGGGACTTAAAAATTTATTGCAAAATAGTCCTTATACATAATTGTTATATCAAAATCAATTTTAGTTTTACAGTATGTATTTAATAGCTTAGATGTCATGTCATTTAAAATATATTATCATATGTTACCATTGTTAAATTTGTAACAACCTCTGTCATTATGTTAGTTAAAAATGAGACATTTGTCAAAAAATATAGGTTAAGAGTTAAATTTATCTAAAAAAAAGAATGAGGGTCAAAATGATAAAAATTCTAAACATTTAGGGTTAAAATTATCTTTATGCCAAAAATTAACTATTAATCTCGAATCAAATCATATCAAATATTTTCAACCTAAACGTAAATTTAACATAAATTTTAATTTTTTATAAAAATTTAACTCAATCAAATCAAATCGAATAAAATATCCATCCCTACTCATAAGCCTTTGTCCAGCTTCTTATCACACAAATCTTTAATTTAACCATAATTTTACATATTTATTGATTATATCGAATCAAAATTATATTCGAATCACGAATTCTAACTCTAATACTAATTACCTACCACGAAAATCATGACAAAGAAAAATAATAGAAAATAATCATGTGAAATTTAACCGTCGAAGACTGTTAGATTACATGATGAAAAGAAAAACTCCTAATTTTTAACAATCATTTTGTTTATGAATGTTGAAAAATTGACAGATGAAAGTGGCTGTTTTATAGGACGGCCTAACTTTAATTAGGTTACCCATATTCGAAAAATCGGGTATCTAATTTTTTAATACTTATTTTTTGATTTGTGTTTTGGTTTATTTAAATTAAATATATATTATCGAATATTTATAAAATTTAGGTACCTAATTGATCAGATAACGAATACTTGATTTATATATATTTTTTATTTTAAAACTTAAAAAATATATATTAAATATATAAATTTTAAATTTTTATAATACATGATCAAACATAAAATTAATGATTTAAAATTATTTTAGAATATTTGGGTATATATAAATATATTTTTTTAAAATTTATCATAAAAATGATATTAAAATATTATCTTTTTTTGTATTAATAAAAATATATTTAAAAATTTTAAAACTTAAAAGTATATAATACAAACATAGAACTAATTAAGAGATTTAAATTTATTTTTAGGTACAAATATTAAGAATCTAAAATAAGAATATAATTTTAAACTAATATATATATATATTAAAATTAATTTGGTTAAGTCGCATATTCGGTAACTAAAAAAATTGAATCAAGCTCGGTCTAATTATTTTCGGGTTAGGTACCTGTAATCACTAATTTATTCAGGTCTAAAACCGTATTTTATTTTTAATTTTGAATAACGAGCTTGTAATTAAACAAAAGATTTAAAAATATTATATTAATATATTTTCCTTTTTCTTTAATTTTGCATAAAAATATATATAGCGTTTAAGTTATTTCCTTTTTTAACTATACACATTTCAACTGAAAAACAAAAAAACATTATATTATATATATGTTATTATTTCCTTTAAAAATAAAAAATATTATATTTAATTTTCCTTCTAATTTCCGCATATTTCTTTTGTTTTATTATTATTTATTTATTATCCTTTATTATTATCATTATTATTTATTATTATTATTATTAAATATATTTTTTTTTGTTTCAGATCCAATAAATAATAAACAATGATTAAATAAAAAACCCAAATGAACAGTCCATTTATAATTTACATTAGACCTAATGTGCTAAGCCCAACTCCTACAGACCCAAACCGGTTTAATTAACAAAACCTTAATCTGATCTGCCTCCTATCTTATGCGCAACCCTATATATACCGTTAGATCAAAAATTGATCTAACGGTCCAGAGGAGACAAAGAAGCGTCCGTTGGCATGCCTCCACGCCCCCCGCTCATCTCTCACCACGGGCGCGTGCGATTCACGTACGAGCCTCTTCAGCTTCCAGACGCCTCCTCCGTTTCCTCCGACATCGGTCGTTCACCATCCGATGATCGTATATGCAAAAAAATGTACGAATTAGAACATAGATTTCAGTACATGTCAGGAACAATCATGCCAAAATCGGCAGAGGATTAACCAAAATATCAAAAACGAATTGGCAGCAGAAGGACAATGCGAATTCAGCCACAATATCAGAGGCACATATCAGAAAAATGAATCACATGAATCCAAATTTTCAACAGAAGCCAAATTGTACAAACAAAACCAGCAGACCAATAGGAGAAATTAGGGTTCTTTTTTCTTTGCTTTTCGAATCCATGTAATGCTAGGTTATTTAAACCGAACGAGACCACAATGTAAGGGGTTCCCCCTCGACAGAAATCAATACAAACAAAAAGTTTCTTTTGAGGTAATATTAAACTCAGTTGTTTCGTTTCGCATGCAAAAGAAAGAATCAAGGTTTCCGATTTGGTTACCTTTGGTTTAGCGTTGTTTGGGGTTCCATCCTCATCTCTTTCCGATTTTTCAAGCCGGCGATAATCCCGCGGCCGTCGAGCCTTCAAGGGTGAGCCATTCCGAAGAGAAAGAGAGATCGAGTCATTTTCTTCTTTTTTTTTTCAAATCCAAAAATATGAGCTTTTTAATTGTTTTTTCGAAAAGTTTCTAAAAGGTTTTTGTTTTCCCAGGTCTTTAGTTTCGAAAAGATCTTGAAAAGAGAAGAGTTGTTCTTATGATTTTGGTTTCGGAATACAAAAAAAGAAGGGGTTTTGATTTCTCCGGCCACCGCTATCGGTGGCCGAAAACTGGGTTTCACGGCCCTTTTCTGGAAACCATGGCTTTTTTCTAGGGGAACGGATGAATGTTCATTTGTTCATCGTTTGAAAGATGAACACTACAGAGAGCTTGGGAGTAGGAGGTTTTCGGTTTAAGAAAAAATAGAGAGGAATGGGTTTGATTTAATTTCTGATTATCTTTTATACCCCCAAACATTTTTAAAATGGTTTATTCACGTAATAAATCCCTCCGTGGCAAAATATCCATGCCCGAGGTCCTTGCCTCTTTATTTCTTTTTTCAATTTCATCATTGTTTTAGTTGTAATCGCCTATTTAATTTTGGTTTTATTTGTTTTCGATCCCTCCATCTTTGTATACTTTCCCTTCAGTCCTTCCTCGCTTCAAAATAGCGTGTTAAGGGCTCAATCGTTTTTAAAATTTTTCAATCCGGTCACTATTTAAAATAAAAATGTGTTTGTTCTTCATTTTGATCCTCTATATTTTGTTTTTATTTTATTTTGATCATTTACAGTGTTGTTTTCTGTTGTTTTTTTATTTCATTGTATTTATTTATTTTAATTTCTTTTATTATTATATTATCTTATGTTTTTTCATTTATGCATCTACTTATCTATTTATGTCTTGTTGTAATTATGTTTTTAATTACTATGGGATGCATTGCTTATTTATATTTGCCATGCATTTTTTTTATATTTATGCTTTTTTTTAATTAGATTTACTTATTTTCTTTTATTGTTTTTGCAATTGTATAATGTCATGTCTACTTATTCATTTTGCATTTGTATGTTTTTTTATCATGCACTTTTAAATATTTGTATGTTCATTTTATTTTATTATGCTTTACATTCATTTTGTCATGCTTTATTATGTTGCCATTTATTTGTATATATTGCTTATGTTTATTTTTATCATATCACATCCACTTTCACTAATTAAGCAACCTAATGACTACATCTTTATTCGGTCGTAACGAGCCCGCCCTCAGACGAAATATCGTCGGTGTATGCGTTGCCTTCGAATAAAGACGCGGTAAAATTTAAATAAACCCAAACTTTAAAAAATCTCAATTTAATGCCACTTTAAAACAAAATTTCCAAAATTAATTTAGCGGTTATTTTAAAGGTATCAATTTTGGACGGTTTTTAAACGCTAAAATCGTTTTTAAACCGTAACCGACTCTCGAACCCAAATCTTTCCGGATCTCTGATTTTTTACGGTTTCTGGCCTACCAAAGTGGCCTATGGCGACTCCAACATTTTTTAAATCTTCTTTAATCAATTTTTAAATTATTTTCCAAACTGTTTTTTTATAAACCTTAATTTCAAAACTCCCTTTTTATTTTTAAATCCTTTTCTAAATTTTTAAACTTTAATTTAAAAAATTCTCTTTTCAAAATTCCAAATCCCTAATTCCATTTCCCCCTTTTAAACCCAAATTTCCCATTTTCATTTTCAATTTGGAACCCTAATTCCTAAATTTTCAAACCTAACTTTCAAATATTTCCCATTTTTTCAAATTAATCCCCCTAATTTTTCAACATTCCACTAGTGACCTTTTACCCTTCTTTTTATCACTTACATTTTTCACCACACTTAATAAAATTTTAAAGGGTCGCTACAGTTGGCGACTCTGCTGGGGACGTATTTTTAAAAACAAACGAGTCAAGCCTTGTTTTAAAGAGAATAGCTTAATTAATTTTGAAAGTTTTGAATTAAAGTGACAATTAAATTATTATTTGTTTAATTAACTCTATGTTATATTCCAACACATTTCAACCCGTCTCTCTAAGTGGGGGAAAATGCTAGTGCTTTCGTAAGGATATTGTTCCTTCGTATGGTCCTAGCAAAGTACCTTCAGGGCTCAACTACCCTATGCTTTCGTGGGGATATTATTCCTCCGTAGGGGAATAGCGAAAGGGTCCCCCTAAATTGAACTCGATCGAGATAAGCCTATAATAGGTGATGATCGGGGGCCTTGCTACTCTTAGAAGAGGACAACAAGAATAATTTGGTTACCTCATAGAACCAAAACTGCATTTAGAGAATTAGAACACCTACCCGATTAGAGCCATGCGGTTAACCTAGGTTCTTTTAGATGAGATAAATAGGGTTACTTTGTCTCCTTTCTTGCTTGCTTCATCTTTTTTGCATTGACATTTCATGAAGGTGTCGGTCTAAGTAGTCTGTCCAATTAGAGGCTTTCACCATAGTTAGAAAGTTAAAACAAAAATGGAAAGACAAATGGAAAAAAAAAAAGATGAAAAAATGAGAAAAAAGAGAGAGAAAGAAAACAATAAGATGAAAAGAGAAGAAAGAGAGAAAAAAGGGGGGAAAAAGGGGGGAAAAGAAAGAAGAAAAAGAAAAAAAGAGAGAAAAAAATCTTTTAATCGGTGAAAATTGCTCAAGGGGCAATAACTAGCACGATCGACACCTTCGCTTGCATTCATTTGTGCCTTTCATGCATAACACGCATATATTTTTGCATTCATCAATAAGACAAGGGGATTAGTTTTGGTACATGTCGTGGCAGTTTTTCAAGGCACAACCATTTCACACTCTTACAATACCCGTTCACAGTCGAGAATCATGGATGATAAAATAGCCAATTTGGAGAAATCACAAAAGGAAATCGAGGACCGTTTAACCAACATTGAGGCAAGGATTGAGAAGTCTCAAAATGACATCATCACTAAACTCACCGAGTTGTTTGGAAAGCCCGACCATGGAAAGGCTAAAGTTTTTGATGAGCATTCTAACATGGAAGACCTAGGTGGCAACACTTATCACTCTAGGGTTCAACCCGAAGCATCAATTCTTAAAAGCTTTCATATTGTCGGGGCATATGTTAACAACTCAGTTGACGGGGGTCATGGTTTCGACAATGAAGTCAATACCGAAGTCCTGGATTTGGACTTAATGAATGAGGTCGAGACAAGGTTGAGGAAAGAATTTGAGGAGCAACGCCTCCAAGTGGAAGAAAAAGTCAACCTATTGCAAGCGACCGGGGATTTCGGAATCGATGCCTACGAGTTAAGCTTGGTATCTGATTTGGTTATACCACCTAAGTTCAAGATGCCAGACTTTGAGAAATATGATGGGACCACTTGTCCTTCTGCTCACCTAACCATGTATTGCCGTAAGATGGCGGCATATTTGAGAAACGAGAAGCTTCTTATCCACTGCTTTCAGGATAGCCTGATGGGGCAGCTGCCCATTGGTACGCCCAGCTTAGTCGGGCAAACGTGAAGTCGTGGAAGGATGTTTCTAAAATTTTTATCGAGCAATACAAGCACGTGAAGGACATGGTCCCGAATAAAACTATGCTTCAAAGCTTAACCTAGGGGCAAGATGAGACCATTCGACAGTATTCCCAAAGGTGGAGAGATATAGCGACCCAAGTTCAACCGCCTATTTTGGAAGGAGAAATCACCCGTCTGTTTGTGGACTCTCTTCATGGTCCATTCTATGAGAAGATGATCAGCAACATATCTTTAGGATTTGCCGAGTTTGTGAGTACGGCCGAATCCATTGAGGTTGCTTTCAAGAGCGGTAAACTTAAGACCGGGGAATATCTACAAAAATACTAGAAGAAGAAAGAACACGAGGTGAATTATGTCAATCAGTATCAGAACCCGAACAATTTCACTATCGCCTCTTCCCAAACTTCGTTCAGGAATACACAAGCTTTGAATAGGAGAGAGGGTAGGCCCCCTAAGAAGGAACATTAGAAGGTCCCTTTTACCCCTTTGCCAAATCTCATATAAGGAGATGTACTCTCAGCTGCACAAGACGAATTGCTATTCTTAGCCCGAGGTAACAATGACTTTTGTAAAGGGCATTTATGTTTTTCAATCCAATGAAGAGATGCTTTTCTTAAATTTGTATATACCCTTTTAAAATTTTTGGATGTCTAATGCTTGTTGTGTCGTCAATTCAGACACAAAGATTAATTGATGTTGTGATTACGATATAGTATGATTCTGTTATAGTCCGCTTTGGTAGGAAAGCGTGAGAAGTAAGACTACTCCTCCTTCGATAATGTTCGATGATAAGAATGTCCTGAGGAAAACAATTTACTCAAGTTTGAGAATTTCAAGAAAAAAAGAAAAACAACATTAAAAGCACAAAAATATAAAAAAAGGGAGAAAGAAAAAAAAGAAGAAGAAAGAAAAAAAGGAAAAAAGAAGAAAGAAGAAAGAGGTGAAAAATTAAAAAACCCTCACATGAACGAGCAATCCAATAAGTCTCGGAGTATTCTGATAGAGCTGTGGGGGAAGAACGAGTCTAATAAGTTGCCAGATATCCACCAATTCGATACCTTAGCGTCAGTGGTGACTCTTTGAAGACACTGACACCCTAATACATTAATGACTAAGTGCACACATAAACACCTGGAATTCTCAAACTGAAGTACAAGAAAAGACAAATATGAGAACTAGAAGGAGTAGTTTTCAAGGGATCATGCGAGTACGGTAATCATGAGGATGAACCGAGCGACATGAATAGAAATTTTAAAATATCGCCACAACATGTCATAGCAAACCATTAACCACCAAATGTCGAGTTTTAGACACTATTGCATTCAACATCCAAGGATTTTGTTTATTGTTTCTAAATCTTTGAGATTGTTTTAAGTGACGTGTTTTTTAAAACATTAACAGCTCATTTTTTGTGGAAAATTTTATTTATTCAAAATTGTTTTTCAAAATGCAAGGTTATTGATGCATTCTGTCATCCTTGACTAAGCCTAAGAAGAGTGCGGGAATTTTACGATGTGAGGTCTTCTTCAAAAATATGTTGTCCTTTTGAAATTAAGTGAACTTTTTGAAGATGTTAAAGTAATGAGAAGCAAAATTTTGGGGCATCCAATGATGATGAGTTTTCTCTGCGGAAAGAATTAAGGAGGCACCTTGATTGAACTAGATCCACTAGATAAGAGCCTATTGACCCAGGGCAAGATCGATGATGTCCTTCAGATGTTATTTTTTAGCTAAATTTGGGCTATGATGTTTAGGGGCAAGTATTTACCCTAGTTTTTAAGTAGAAGAATGTTCATTCAAGACAGTTTTACCAGAGGTCAGCTTTCAAAGGGTGGTCCGAATTTTTTCAACTCTATTTTGATCAACAGAAGTCAATAATCTCTTTCCAGAAAGGGAGATTTGGCGAAGATTGAATGGTTGACGTATAAAAAATTCGAGGATTAATCCCTAAGAAGAAAATTCATAAATCATGCATCATTCTAGTTACGCATCCCTAGATTAAAGGGCATACTAACGCATGCATACATACATTTTTGTTTATTTTGGCAGAAATTAAGAAGAAAGGGAGAAAACATCTTAAACATGTGGAAAAGCAGATCCTGAAGAAGTCAAGATCTTTGAATTTATCAGTTATGAAGTTGCAAAATTCGCAAAATGTTATTTAAAGAACCAAAGTCTGAAGTTTAAAATCTGAAGTCTGGAGTTTGAAATTTAAAATCTGAAGTCTAAAGTTTGAAGTTTAAAATCTAAAACCTGAAGTTTGAAGTTTGAAGTTGAAGTTCGAAGTTAGGTTTTCTTCCGTTGAAGAAGTGAAATATCCTATTTTGAAGTTCGAAGTTTGAAGTCTGAACTTTGAAGTTTGAAGATTGAAGATTGAAGTTTGAAGTTTGAAGATTGAAGATTGAAATATGAAGCTTGAAATTTGAATTTTGAATTTTGAAGTTTTGAAGTTTGAAGTTTGAAGTTAGGTTTTCTTCCTTTGAAGAAACAACTTAGAAGTTTTGATGTATTCGGGGTTATAAGACTTGAGATGTCTGTGGAAGGTTCAAGGTTGCTCAAAATCTCAAAATGAAATTAAAGTTCGCTTTTGAAAATTCTCTTTTGATGTGTGCAGGTGGCCTCGTGTTAAAATATCGGTCGTGGCAAGCTAATCAGGGGATCAAAGAACGAAAGAGTTATCAGATTTGCAAAGAAAGAGCTTTCAAACCAGAGTCTTCAAACAGGGAAGTTGGATAAAATTAGTGCTATGAGTCTTTGCTTCATCATTGTTTTACAACGATAAACAAAGAGGGGTAACTGTAATCACTAATTTTATTCGGGTCTAAACCCGTGTTTTATTTTTAATTTTGAATAACGAGCTTGTAATTAAACAAAAGATTTAAAAATATTATATTAATATATTTCCCTTTTTCTTTAATTTTGCATAAAAATATATATAACGTTTTAGTTATTTCCTTTTTTAACTATACATGTTTCAATTGAAAAACAAAAAACATTATATTATATATATGTTATTATTTCCTTTAAAAATAAAAAATATTATATTTAATTTTCCTTCTAATTTCCGTATACTTCTTTTATTTTATTATTATTTATTTATTATCCTTTACTATTATCATTATTATTTATTATTATTATTAAATATTGTTTTTTTTCAGATCCAATAAATAATAAACAATGATTAAATAAATAACCCAAATGAACAGTCCATTTATTATTTTATTTTAGTCCAATAATAATTAAGCCCACATAAACATTACAAGTCCAAAATTAATTTACATTAGATCCAATGTGCTAAACTCAACTCCTAATAACCCAAACCGGTTTAACTAACAAAACCCTAATCTGATCTGCCTCCCATCTTATGCGCAGCCTTGTCTATACTATTAGATAAAAAATTGATCTAACGGTCCAGAGGAGACAAAGAAGCATCCGTTGGCATGCCTCCACGCGCCACGCGCGCCCGCTCATCTCCCACCACGCGCGTGCGATTCATGTACGAGCCTCTTCAGCTTCCAGATGCCTCCTTCGTTTCCTACGACACCGGCCGTTCACCGTCCGATAATCATACATGCAAAAGACAAACAAAATACACATTAGTTTTGTACGAATTAGAACAGAGATTTCAGTACATGTCAGGAACAATCAAGCCAAAATCGACAGAGGATTAGCCAAAATATCATAAACGAATTGGCAGCAAAAGGATAATGCGAATTCGACCACAATATCAGAGGCACATATCAGAAAAATGAATCACATGAATCCAAATTTTCAACAGAAGCCAAATCATACAAATAAAACCAGCAGACCAATAGGAGAAATTAGGATTCTTTTTATTTTTTTTGCTTTTCGAATCCATGTAATACTCGGTTATTTAAACCAAACGAGACCACAATGTAAGGGGTTCCCCCTTGACAGAAATCAATACAAACAGAAAGTTTCTTTTGAGGTAATATTAACTTCAGTTGTTTCGTTTCGCATGCAAAAAAAGAATCAAGGTTTCCGATTTGGTTACCTTTGGTTTAAGCTTCGTTTGGGGTTCCATCCTCATCTCTTTCCGATTCTTCGAGCCGGCGATAATCCCGCGGCCATTGAGCCTTCAAGGGTGACCATACCGAAGAGAGAGATAGCGTGTTAAGGGCTCAATCGTTTTTAAAATTTTTCAATCCGGTCACTATTTAAAATAAAAATGTGTTTGTTCTTCCTTTTTAATCCTCTATATTTTGTTTTTATTTTATTTTGGTCATTTACAGTGTTGTTTTCCGTTTTTGTTTTTTTATTTCATTGTATTTATTTATTTTAATTTCTTTTATTATTATATTATCTTATGTTTTTCATTTATGCATTTACTTATCTATTTATGTCTTCTTGTTATTATGTTTTTAATTACTATGGCATGCATTGTTTATTTATATTTTTCATGCATTTGTTTTTTTATATTTATGCTTTTTTAATTAGATTTACTTATTTTCTTTTATTGTTTTTGTAATTGTATTATGTCATGTCTACTTATTCATTTTGCATTTGTATGTTTTTCTATCATGCACTTTTAAATATTTGTATGTTCATTTTATTTTATTATGCTTTATATTTATTTTTTCATGCTTTATTACGTTGCCATTTATTTGTATATATTGCTTATGTTTATTTTTGCCATATCACATCCACTTTCACTAATTAAGCAACCTAATGATTAGGTCTTTATTCGTTCGTAACGGGTCGGCTCTCAGACGCAGTGTTGGCGGTGTATGCGTTGCCTTCGAATAAAGACACGGTAAAATTAAAATAAACCCGAACTTTAAACAAATCTCAATTTAATGCCACTTTAAAACAAAATTTTCAAAATTAATTAAGCGGTTATTTTAAAGGTGTCAATTTTATGCGGTTTTTAAACGCTAAAACTATTTTTAAACCGTAACCGACTCTCGAACCCAAATATTTTCGGATCTTTGTTTTTTTACGGTGTCTGGCCTACCAAAGTGGCATGTGGCGACTCCAACATTTTCTTTAAATCTTTCTTAATCAATTTTTAAATTATTTTCCAAGCTGTTTTTTATAAACCTTAATTTCAAAAATCCATTTTTATTTTTAATTCCTTTTCTAAATTTTTAAACTTTAATTTAAAAATTCTTGTTTACAAAATTTCAAATCCCTAATTTTATTTTCCCCTTTTAAATCCAAATTTCCCATTTTCATTTTTAATTTGGAACCCTAATTCCTAAATTTTCAAACCTAACTTTCAAATATTTCCCATTTTTCAAATTAATCCCCCTAATTTTTCAACATTCCACTAGTAACCTTTTACCCTTCTTTTTATCACTTACATTTTTCACCACATTTAAGAAAATTTTAAAGGGTCGCTACAGTACCCGACTAGGTAGAATAATTTTTTTGTGAATTATCTAATTTTTTTTGGGTCGTCGAGTTGGATCGTCGAGTCAAATAATTTTAAATGACCCTAACTTTAACGATAAAAAAAAAAGTACAAACTAGTATGCGATACTTCAAGGCACAATTAGAATGTCGTCATACATAACTTTTTATCATTTTTATAAGAATTTATATAAAATTAGATAATAATTTTAAAAAAATCCTATTATTTAGATAAAAATTTGTACAATTATATAATTTATAAAATTATATAAGTTCTTATAACTTATAACTAAAAAAATTTTAATAACTTGATAAGAATTTATAAAAAATTGTACAATTATATAAGTTATTATACTATAATTGATTTTAGCACATTTCTTTCAATAATGAATAAAAATATTGACAATAAATCTCTATAAAACTTGATATAAATTTATAGATCTATAAATTAGATATCAATAATTAAAAAAAAATAATATAGTGCACCTATCATATAAGCTCAACATAGGGATGGACATTTTACCCGGTCCGATCGGGTTTTGACATGACCCGATCTGATCGGGTTGAATTTTTTATGAAAAATAGGGTTCGGATTTATGGTGTAAAATATCCGATCCGACCTAACCCGAGACTAAATATGTAATTTTTTCATAACTTTTTAGAGATACTTATAATAATGGTCTTCTATCTATATATTATTTATTAGGTCCTTAAAATTAATTTTTGATTTATAATTTAGTTCTTAAAATTACATTTTTATAATTAAGTCCCTGATTTTTTTACAATTTAGTCCCTAAATTTATTTTTTCTATTGGTCAGGTCGGGTCGGCTTAAAGTCGGATTTAGGTTCTTTATTTTTGGGTCGCTTTAGATTTTTTAAAAAAATCGGATCGAATCAGAATCGAGTTTAGGATTTTTATGTTCAGGTCAAATTCGGGTATGTTGAAAATCCAACCTGAGCCGTGCTCATCTCTAGCTAAACATTAATCTACTAAGCTCCTGCCTAAGCTCAAACCTAAATTAAGTTGGGTCTGAATTGGACCTATAGTCATAGAGGGACTTACATCTATGCAATTTGACATTGGATGAGTCTACTATGTGCGTCGAACATTGTTGAACACCACTAACGATGAACACCGCTGAACATTATTAAATTAATTAATAAAAATTAAAATTATAAGGATTAAACATATAATTTCAAATTATTTAAAATAATTTTTTTAAAATATATATTATTTTCGTTTTTTAAATTATTTTTTAAAATTATTTTTAATTTAAAAAATAAAAATATTAAATCAAAAAATATTAAACCTTAAACCCTAAAATCCAAAACACTAAATCATAAACTCTAAACCTTAAAACAATAAAATCATAAATCATAAAATCTAAAAATATAACCTAAACCCTAAAATAAAAAATATGAAACTCTAAAAGCATAAACCCAAAACTTAAAACCCAAAATTAGTTTAAGATTGTAGGTTTAGGGTTTTGGTTATTTTAGGGTTTAGGATTTTATGGTTTGGATTTAGTGTTTATGATTTAGTATTTTTAAGATTTTAGTTTTGGATCTAGGATTTTAATATTATATTTTAGGGTTTGTAATTTAATGTTTAGTGATTTAGATTTTTTATTTTGATTTTAGGGTTTAGAGTTTAGCTTTTTATTTTTTAAATTAATTTTTAGGGTTTAGTATTTTTATTTAATTAATAAAATAAAATATACATAAAAATACTTTAATAAAATTTAATTTAAATAATTTATAATTATATTTTGAGTCCTTAAAATTTTTTAATATTTATAAATCAGTTTAATAGTGTTCAACAGTGTTCATCATTAACAGTGTTCAGCGATGTTCGACGCTCATTGTAGAATTTTTCTTTGACATTTTGTTGTGTCCAGAGTTTAATTTTAGGGTAAATTACAAAGATAACCATCATGTTATGGGGTTGGTATCGAAATGACCACAATACTTTAAAAACGTCAAATACACTAGTCAACTATTAAAATGGTATCGAAATAACCACCGACCGTTAAAAACTAACAGACTGATGGCGTGGTTATTTCGATACCATTTTAATAATTGACTAGTGTATTTGACGCTTTTTAAAGTATTGTGGTCATTTCGGTACCAACTTCATAGTACGGTGGTTATCTGTGTAATTTACCCTTAATTTTAAAGCCCAAAAGAGAAATGTTTTTTTTAGAGAATAACCAAAATATAACTATATCTATCTAAGGTATTTATATATATGGGTTAAGATCGAGTTATATCAAGTAAAATTTAAAGGGTTTTACACTAATTTTAGATCGTTGGATGATGATAATAAATAGGTAAGATTATTTTTTTTTCAAATGATAATCTTCACATCATCTACTGTACCCATCAATCCACTTCACTGATCCAATGATCATAAATTGGTGTAAAACTCTTTAAGTTTACATGGTGTAACTTGATCTCATCTATATATATATACATGGGATAGGATTCTTTCATACTATGTAAAATGTGAATATTTTTTCGACTATTGAATGAAGGTAAATAGACAAATGAGATTAACACTAAAAATATGAAGATTATCACGAGAAAAAAAGATAAAAAAAATAATCTCAATCACGTAAAATTTGAAAGTTTTATATATTCTTGAACCATTGGATGAAGGTAAATAGATAACTGAGATTGAGATAGAAATAAAAATTATTATAGAGAAAAGAATTAAGAAAATAATCTTATCTTTTATTTATCATTATCTAACGGCGTAAAAAATATAAAAAAAATAATTAAATTTTATATGGCGTATATATAATGTGTTCAATGTAATATGTTATGTGTGTTGATTTATTTCATCAAGTTTGTAGAATAAATTTTAAAATTATATATAAAATTTAATCAAATGTGTAATAAAATAGATTTTAGTTTGATGGAATTATACATAATTTTTAATTTTTCAGATGAAAGTTGCTTTATGTATGCCAACCAAATTTAAAGTATGTGTAAATAAATAAAACATTACAAAAGAGTTTCGATTTAAATTTAAAATATTTGAATGTAAGTTTCAATTAATATAATTTCAAAATAAGAATTACAAACTTTAACAAGTAAAGTCTTATATAACTCATTAAATTCAATTATTTATCGGTATTATCTTTTAACTGTAAACTTCGATTGATATATCAATTATTCAAGCTAGCTCCCAAGGCATCATCATTTATCAATCAATCAACCAATCATGCAATCAGATAACTATACAAATATTTAAACAATTTTATGTGATCTCTAAAGCTCATAACAGACTCGAACATTCTAAAGCTCATCAAGCATCTTAATAATTATCGAATCTTGGAATATCGATATTAACACGTGCTTACTGCTCATCTTCTAATTTGCAACCACTAACGTGCAAAACAATTATACTTATGATGTTTATGAATCAGTTCAGAGCTCGAGGTGTACTAACTTAAGTCGAAATCGCTAAAACCCTTATTTCGAGTTTCCTAAATATTCTACTTCATTTGATATTGAATCTTGAATATTACAAAGACTTAATAATTGAATCCGAGGGTTGTTACTTTTATACTTTTTAAGTATTGTTTCCTTTTAGGTTTTTAAATCCTTATTTATTTTTTATAGTTGGAGTTTAGTAATTATATGCAATTAAAGAGTCATTGCATATTGTTTTTTAAACTAATAATAATCACTTTTATCGAATAAAAATATAAAGAAATAAAAAAATAGGGTAAAGTAACCATTCTAATTGGTTTATTTTCCTTAAAACCATAAAAATTATATAAAAATGTAATAAAATGATAAATTAAAATTATCATAACTCAATCATAATATAAGTCTCTTTATCCCTGTTAATATAAAAAACTTAACTCAAGAATTAAAATAAAAATAAATTAATAAAATTGTAAAAAGAATGACGAAATTCTCACCGGCGGATAAAAATTGTGATGAAAAAGACACAAAAAAAACGTGATGAAAAAGAGGAAGAAAAGAGTTAAGGAAGACGAAGGCGAGAAATCCAAAATCACGCGTGTTTTTTTTTTTCTTGAATTACTAGTTATCTTTTATTAATTTTGTGAGATCCAACAATTTTTTTTATTTTTTTGTTTATAAATTTATTTTTAAATATTTTATTTATGAACTTGTATTTATTATTTTATTTAATTATAAATATTCATAAATATGTATTTGTTATTAATGAATATGCATTTATTATTTTAATAGTTTATTATATTATGGAACTCAATACTTTATATTTTAATACTTTATTTTTACAAAAAAATTATTATTCATATTTTTAATTTTGTTTAATTATAAAATAATTTATTAAAAATATTTTTTTTAGTTTAATTATTATTATATAATTTTATTTTATATATATCGTACTCTTGTTGTAACTGTGTCCTGTAATTTTAAGAATTATTATTTTTCATCTTCGTCTACGTATATGTCCCTGTAATCGTATCAGTACAACATAGAATGTTAATGAAGAGTAAAAAATATAAAGAAAATTAAAAAATAGTAAGAAAATAATATATTATAATTAAATTATTTTAAAAATTAAAATTAATTAAAGTTTTGTTCATATTAATTTTATAAATATATTTTTATTTTATTTATCTTTTTATTTATTTCTAATGATATATTATTATAATTAAATTTATACTTATTATCTATCTTCATTCCCTCGTAAAGAGTATAAACTTTTTTTTAATTTTTATTTTATTTGTATATTTATGTTTAAATTAATATAAATAATATTTATATTATTTAATAGAAAATTTTCCTCGTCTACAAAAGGCGAACACCTAGCGCTTTGGCTTTAAGAATTTATTATGTCTCAGAGCGTCTAACGCCTTTTAAAATTAAGTTGACAATAAATAAATAAATAAAACTACACGAGAAAAGAGGAAAAAAAGTAAAGAAATTTTATAATTTTTGTGCTTCTATGCATCTCTCGTACTGAAAAAATAAGTTTATAGTTTATGATTAAAGTTTTAGAATTTCGGGTATAATTTAATTAATTAGGAATAATATGTAGTTTTGGTTTTAAGGTTCAGAATTTAAGATTAAAACTTAGTGTTAGAATTTAAAATTTATTTTTTAATATTGAGGCATAAAAAATACAAAAAAATAAAGAATTTTTCCAAAAGAATAACTAAATATATAGGGATGACAACGGGTTAGATTAGGACGGGTTTTCAGCCACCTCAAAACGACCCAAAAATTAAAGTAGTCACCCAACCTCGACTTGACCCGATCTTAATATATTTTATTGACCCAATCCAATCCGACATAATAAAAACTATAACTCATCCCCAGACACGACCTTAAAATTTTAATATAAAACCCGACTAAATCCAACCCAGTCCAAAAAAGACTAATAAAAATACTAAATATTATCTATAAAAATATATAAATATATCAGGCCCGATCAAATCCGAGAAATTTCACACTAAGCACGACCTGATCCGACTTTATTTTTATAATAACCCAACCTGAATCCAAACCCAATTTTCTAATAAAAAATCTTCTCTATCAGATCAAATCGAGTCAGAACTCGACAGTTTCGAATCAAATTATCCACCCTATAAATCTATGCTTGTTTTGTATGAAATGAATTATTAATAAATCAAAATTTTCCATAAATGAGAGCCTATGAAATAAAACAAAATCAATCAACGCAGTACCTTGGAAACAAATGGTCCTTTTGTCTATGTCTGATTCAATTGTCCTTTTTGACCTGCTTTGACTGTATGACAGTCTTCCTGCTGACCAATCAAAAAATATATTTTGAGAAATTAATAATAAATAATTAAATAGAAACAAATTGGTGGTCCAATTTTCTCATTTATTTTATTTTTATCAGATTCCCCTACTGACCCATAATTATAATCCTTTAACCTATATTCTTATAATTAGTTTAATAATCTTAAGTGGATTATAATATATTATTTGTTGATATATTTTTTAATAATTATGTATATATACAACAGATATAATTAGAGGTGAGTATTCGATCGAGACGAACCGAGTTGAGTTAAAAAAATTGATATTCGAGTTGACGAGTCATATTTTACGATTCAAACTTTATTTAAAAATTTTTAATTCAAATCGAGTTTAAGAAATTAGAGTCGAGTTGAGTTTTCAAGTTTCTATAAATATTTAATTGTAACTATTTATCATATTATAGTACGATTTGACTTTAATTTAAAAGATTTTTCTAACCATATAAAATATGTATATATAGATATAGATATCTTCATATTTTTTTCATATATAAAATATTTGTTCATATTTTATATATCAATACATATATAATAATAAAAAATAAGAGACTCGTCTCAAACTTAAAAATAAATCCTTTAATTATTAAAATTTTGAGTTATTCGAATTTTTATTTTATAACTCAAACTTTATTTGAAAATTTTTCGAGTCGAGTATTTTTGCCTCGAGTTGAGTTGAATTATTTGATTTTTTCGAATTAAGTCGAGTTTTGTTCACCCCTAAATACGATTGTATAAGATCTTTGGAAAAATAAAATCTAAAATAATTGTAAGTCAATTTTATGTTCATCATAAAAGTAATGTAACCTTTTGATATTATAAATTAATGAGTCATATATATTTTAATAAATAATAAAAAATCTTTTAAATTTTGAATCGGCTCTAAACTCGAATATTTTAAAATAAATATTTTTTACAATACCACTTATTAGGTTCCTGTTCTTACTATTTAAATGCAAATTACTTTAAGAAAATAAATCGAGTTATATATAATTGTTTTAAAGTTAAAATAAATACCAATTTTATAAAATTATATATCAAATATGCATAATACTCTTCAAAATAAGATTTATATATTAAATTATTTATTGAGGATTTTATTTTATGCTCATAAAATTTTAAACGCAAATTACTTTAAGAAAATAAATTAAGTTATATATAATTGTTTTAAAGTTCAAATAAATACAAATTTTATAAAATTATATATCAAATATACATAATACTCTTCGAAATAAGATTTATATATTAATTTTTTTTATAAATTTTTTATTGACCATTTAATTTTATACTCTTAAAATTTTAATATAAGTTATAAAAATATATTTTGTTCCCAAAAAAGCTTAGACCTTTTCTATCAAAATTTTGTTACCCTGCGATCAATTTTTGTACTGATTTTCGGTCATAAAATTTATTTTTTTTTTATTTTTTAATAAAAATTATCTTTGTATCACATGTTTTTATGTCACTGTATCACATTTTTCTTTGCTTTTTTTTTTGTTTATTTTTGTGGTATGACCTCAGCATATCCTAGTGATCGTTTATTGCTTGCACAGAGATTCCAACGACATTAACTTTTGATTATAATTTTATCAGTGATTATATAAAGTTAGATCCGCACTTGATTTATTGTTGTTGTTTTATATAATCAGTCCTGGGTAATGAAATATCTGACAATTTGAATCACCCATTATTCTTTTTATTCTTATTATGCATTTCGATTGGAGGGACAAAGAAATTCATAAAAATTTACGAGTTTTGATAAAATTTTCATCTCTACTTATTCGCTTGAGATTTTGATAAATTATATTATAATTATGATATCTTCAATTATTTAAATAAAAATTCAGTGACTATTATAAAAAATAAAATTTTAATATAATTTACTAAAAATTTATATCTTTAATATAAAATCTTGTATTCTTCCGATATATTCATTACACAAATTGATTTATTCATAATCACAAGAATATAATCCAGTTTTAAAAAAGAAAAAAAATATATTGACTATGTATGAAAATTTCAACTAGGCTGCATGATATTTCTTGTGTTCTGAAGACACTTTCCATCTTACCCCTGACAGATCCAGAATCGTATTCCTGCAAACCTGCAACTAGCATATATATATATATATATATATATATTAAAGATATGAATTTTTAGTAACAATAGTAATACATAAGAAAATCAGATTCGAGTTTAGAAAACGATATTACTAGAAGAAACAGATACGAATATTCATATATCGAGACAAAAGATACATCGGTAAAGGTCCGTTCAGCGCAATTTTTTCGACTATCCTTTGGGTGCCGAACGATTAATCGCTTCAAACGGGTGTTTTTGCACTTAATTTGCTCCGAACCGAGGTTTTAAAAAGTTAAAATTTGTAGCTTTTTTTAAAAATAACGTTTTCACCCAAATCGTCGTTTAAAAATCTATGTCGAACCAAGTCTAAGTCTTAGTATCATAGATCACATGAATGGTCCATCAGACAAGAGTTGAGTACTAAACAACAATAATTCACAAACAACTTAGGTGAACTTCTGTACTATATTTTCAGCATTGTCAGTCAACAGTTGTGTGTTTCACTGCCATGTCCATGGAAGCTTGAAGCTCTTAAAAGAAACCAGTCATGTCAAGAAGAATAAAACCCTAAAAAGATGATGATGAAGATGAGGGAAATGAAGTATACCTTGAAGCTCTTCAGTTATATTCAGAAGTAAGATACATACATGTATAGGGATATATGCTTGGCTCCTCATACGCCATTCGCCGAGGCCATCGATGTTCGATAGGTTCCGCAAATGGCATACAGGGAGCCAGGCACATACATGATACATACATACATACATACATGGACGTCATGGAGCTCATGGTGCTAATGACATATGCATGGTTGCTTGTCATGGGTCATGGTAGATATGTCATGCTATGCTGAAATGCATGAACATGGTGGAAGATTGAAGTCATGAGTGAAGATGGGATGAACAAGAAGGGGAGGATGGAGGTATTTATGGAGATCTTGAGCAAGACTAAGCTTGAGGGTCATAATTATATGAGAAGAGGCAAAGGGTGGTGGGTGTTTTCTTCTTCTTTTCCCCCTCAGTGAACAAGCAAAGGAGTGGCTAGTTATAGGCAAACTTTGGGCAAAAGTCTTAAAATTTTTGGGATTTTTTCTTATTTTTTAGAGAGGGGGAGAAGGAAGATGTGGGGTTGAAAAATTGAAATTGCTCTCTTCTCTTGTCATCTTTTGACCATTAAAGGTTTTATTTTTACATTTTACTTTGGAAAAAAATAAACCCTACAAATTTGGGTTATTAAAAAAAACCATGTTTGAAAAGTGGTTTATTTTTTTAAAATGTGTTTTAAGTTGGGTTATTATTTGGTTTGATCATCGTTATTCGATTTATTAATCGATTAATTTAGTTCAAGTTATATTTACGATATCGATATTTAAACCTTTGATTAAAGATTTAGTACCTTATCCTGTTAGATCAACTAGATATTGATAAGTCGAGTTATTACTTGATAAGTTGGTAGTGTGAATAAATTGCATAACTATGTCTATTTTAATTTTAAAACTAAAATCTAAATCTTAAACCCTAAAAATCAAAATTTAAGTCATAACCCATAAATTCTAAACATTATAATCTAAACCCTTAAACCCTAAACTAAATCTATCAACCATGAAATAACCCTACATAAGATAATAATACTTTAAGCAATTACTGTGCTATAATATTGATGTTCGAACACGTGACCTCCAAAAACAACAATCATTCTCTTAACTACTGAGCCAAGATGTTAAACAATGGTAATGATACATTTTAGTAAAAAGGGTACACTCATATGGCAAGATTGAGAATGTGGTGAAACAGCTTTTTACTTTAAAAGCAGGGTTAAAAATAATGGTGAAAATGTCCAAAAATGGCAAGGGAGGGAGGGGGATTGGGTTAGTCACCACGCCATTCCCTAAGCTAAAGCATGTGGTGTTTGAAATCTCCTTTTCTGGGTCTTAAAGCAAAACTTGCTTTTCTATTCTGATCCTCTGAGTTTGTCTGCAAGTGCTTGGAAATTACTTGGATTCCTTCGTCTCTCTTCTAGACATCCTACTCCAACATTAATTCTATTCTTTTTATGAAATCATGGGTGGGTAAATTATATCACAAGTCACTAAACTGTGCTCGAATGATTTTGTATCGATTGATTTCATATGTTACAAAATGGTATCGATTCGTATATATGTGTTTCGAGAGACGTTTTTAAGGGTGGACATTTAATAGAGTCGAGTCAAATTAAAAAAATCGAATTAATTGAATTGAAGATTATTTTATAACTCAAAGATAAAAAATTTTTGAGTCGAGTTCGAGTTTATGTTCAAATTTAATTATAAATATATAATGCTATGATATTAATTACTTCCAATTTAAAATTTTTTTATAAACATATGTGCTTGCATATATTTGTTCATATTTTTCATATGTAATACATATATATATGTGTGTGTTAAGTATAATTGAGAGTCAACTCGAACTTAAACAATGGTGGGATAAATTATATCAGAACTCCCTAAACTATGATCGAATGACTTTTGTATCGATGAATTTTTCATATGTTACAAAATGATACGGATTATTTGTGTTTTGAGAAGTTGTTTTTAAGGGTGGGAATTCAATAGAGTTGATCGAGATAAAAATTTTTGAGTTAGTCGAATTGAAGAGTCATTTTATAACTCAAAGTTTATTTGAAATTTTTATTCGAGTTTATGAAATTAGAGTCAAGTTCGTGTTTCTGTTTAAATTTAATTGTAAATATTTATAATATTATAATGCTAATTAGTTCAAATTTAAATTTTTTATAACCATATGCAAACGCGTATGTTTCTTCATATTTTTCATATGTAAGACATATACATGTCATATATAATTGAGAGAATCGACTCAAACTTAAAAACTGATACAATAATTATTAAAAATTGTAAGTTATTAGAATTTTTATTTTATAACTTAAAACTTTATTTAATTTTTTTGATTTAGCTTGAAATTATAAAATAATGGATCAAGTTAAATCAAAACAAATCAAATTGAATAATTCAATTTTTTAAATCGAATCTAGTTTTGTCAATCTTAATTATTTCAGTTTTATATTTTAAGACTTATATTAGTCTAATTTTTAAGTTCTGATAACAATTTGTGCCAATTCTAATAGCTCTCGTCTATAAAAGGGATTGAGCATTATTTGGAATGCGGCACAAATTATTTTTAGAAATGTGTGAACGTTTGATCGAGTTGGGTCGAATTAAAAAATTTTGAGTTATTCGAGTTGACGAGTCTAATTTTATCATTCGAACTTTCATTCAAAAAAATTTCGAGTCGAGTCAAGTTTTGAGTTCTTATAAAGATTTAATTGTAATTATTTATTATGTTATAGTATCATTTAATTATAATTTAAACAATTTTCACTAATCATATAAGCTATATATATATTTCATGTGTAGCAATATTTCTTCATATTTTTATATATCAATATATATATATATATATATTATAAAAATTTGAGAGACTTGACTAGAAGCTAAAAATAAATCTTTTAATTACTAAAAAATTTTGAATTATTCGAATTTCCGTTTTACAACTCAAATTTTATTTGAATTTTTTTTGAGTTGTTTGAGCTTATGAAATTTTGAGTTAAGTTAAAACGAATCAAATATTTTTATCTCAAATTGAGTTAAATTATTTAATTTTTCAAGTCGAATCAAGTTTTACTCCCCTTAATCAAAACTTTTTATTACATTAATGCCGTTTTATTTTACTTTGCCCGAAAAAAATATATTTTGATAATCTTTACCAGGTAAATAAAGTAAATTTAATTATAAAAGAGTGACTTCATAATTAGTTTCTAAATAATATTATTTAAATTAATCGATAATTATATAAAATATATTTTGTTATTAGAAAAACAGTAATCATCCTAATAATATTTTTTTAGATTAACAATTTAATTAAAAAGAGTGACTTCATAATTAGTTTCTACATAATTAATTTAAATTAATCGATAATTATATAAAATATTTGTTGTTATTAAAAAAATAATAATCATACTAATAATAATTTTTTTAGACTAACGATTGTTTTATCAACATCGTTTAACGATTATAATATTTTTGCTTTCTCAAGTTATCTTTTGAAATAAAAAATTTTGTGTTACGTTGACTCATAAGCAGGGGTAAGTATTCGATCGAGTCGAGTCAAAAAAAAAATTCAAGTTATTCGAGTTGACGAGTCATATTTTATAAATCAAATTTTATTTGAATTTTTTTTCGGTTCGAGTCGAGTTTTCGAGTTCCTATAAATATTTAATTATAATTATTTATTACAACTTGATTTCAATTTAAACAATTTTCTCTAATCATATAACATATGTATATATATATTTTTTCCATATATAGTAATATTTCTTTATATTTTTATATATTAATGTATATATATCATAAAAAGTTGAGAGACATATCTCAAACTTAAAAATAAATCTTTTAATTACTAAATTTCGAGTTATTCGAGTTATTCGAATTTTCATTTTATAACTCGAACTTTATTTGAAATTTTTTCGAGTCAAATCGAGTTTATAAAGTTTTGAGTTGAGTCAAAACGAAGCGGGTATTTTCGCTTCGAATCGAGTTATTCAATTTTTTTGAATCGAGTCAAGTTTTGCTCACCCCTACTCATAAATAGAGACGGATACATATAAAATAATTTCATATTAAAAAGATTTATAAAATTTTACGTGTAAACTTGTAAAATTTTAAAGATGAAAATAAATTTTAATAAAAAATAAAAAAAATCAATAATATATACAAATTTAAAATTTTTGAGAGACGATTGTCCTTCGATAACCCCTCGTTCATCCCTGTCTATAAAGAAATCAATAGTAATCACAAATTTAAAAGTTATTTTATATCCAAAATAAAGATAGAATCTTGGAAAATTATAAATTTAATGTACCTTTTTAATTTATGATTAGATTATTTTTTGAAAAGAAAATGGTTCCATTAAAATATTTTTAAAATCAGTTAATATATTACTTAAGATTGTTGTCTTATTTATGAGTAGAAATCTCGTACCGGTCTCTATTTTCATGTTTTTTTTTAGAAAATCCTAAAAATTAAATTTTAAATCATAATCCTATTTTTTTATATCTTAAACCCTAAAAATACACCATACCCCTAATTCTTTAAATCTTAATCATAATCCTTAACCTTAAACTTAATTCCTAAACACACTAATTTAAAATGGAAGAACCAATAAAGATATGATTAGAAAGTAAAGCTTTATTTATCATTTAAGTGTATTTCTTATTCATTTCGGGTATTTTGGATTTAATTTATCAGTTAATTTATGCTAACTTAAGTTTATTTTTATTTTTCATATATTTTTAGTTTTTTATTTTTATATTTTAAGACAAATATTTAGTATTATAAATATATAAAATTACACAAGTATATATATATATATATTCAGATTAAAGTCTAATTTTGAAGTGTCACATTTGGTATTATCATTAGAACGAAAATCATTATATGACGTGAAAAAAACGAGATGTCTTTAAAAGATTTTACGCGCTTTAGGAAAAAATTTTGTTTTTCGCATCTGATATTAGACGTGTTCAGACAGGTAATTTGATCGGTGGCCAAATTAAATTATTAAAAATCGAATTAATCAAGTTTTTAAATTTTTAATCGTTAATTGAGTCAAACTTTTTTCAAAATACATTAATTGAACTGAACAAATTTTTGTTAATTCAATCGGTTAATTCAGTTAATCGAAATTTGTTATAAAATTTTGGGTAAATTACACAAACGATCATTAAACAATGTTAAAATAGTCTTTTTAGCCATCAACCTTTCAAAAAGTATAAAACAACAATTAAACTTATCTAATTATTATAAATTGATCATTTAATTATTATATATTATAAATTATTGATAAATAATGAATATTTTTTAATAAATTAATAAATTTAATTATCATTTTATAATTTGATATAATTTAATGATCAATTTATAATCTTTAAAAGTTTAGTGACTAAAAATAAATATATAGAATATAGAATATAAATTTTTGATTAATTTGGATAATTAATCTATTTCGAACCGAATTAACCGTTAACCGAACTTTCAAAAATAATTAACCACTCACCGATCGAACAAAGTTTGGTGGCCGACCGTTTAACCGAATTAATTCGGTTTGGTCGGTTAATTCAATTTAGACGATCGTTTAAACACCCCTATCTACTATCTTTATTTTTGTTGAATTTAGTTTTGATAATCATCACTAAACTATTTGTTTACCAACTCTTAAGTTCGATAATTTAATCTATCATTTTATTATTTGATCGATGAGTATACTTGCTCTAAAGTGCATGTATATTTCGTAAGCATCACCTAAATCAAAATCCTAAATTCTTACTATTAATCTTAAATTCTAAACCTTACTACCTAAAAAACCCTAATCCTCTAAATAATTTTATTTTTAAAAAATGATTTTCACAATAATATTCTTAAATTTTCTTTTAACAAAATAACTTATTTTATGAAATTTTAATATTTTACGGTATCAAAATTGAATGAGTTTCGTAAAAATTAATTTTAAAAAATAAAAGCCAAAAAAGTTGTCATATTAATAAAACGAGTTTGAGAAATAGTTATTAATTCATAAATTAATATTTTTTAAGTGTTTGATCGATAAATAAATTTTAAAAAACCGAATATTTACGGGAAAAAAAACTCGTGGATTAGGATGCATACGTAATTGTGAATAGTGATGGCAATAAAAATTAATATTAGAAATAAAATATAAAGATACAAAATTCAAATAAATTTAAAATTGAACTATGGAAGAATTAAATAGATAAATATTCATTATACTTTTTTATATGTGTTCACCTTTAAATAAATTTTTGGATCTATCATTAATTTTATCTGATCTAAGATTTGATATTGACCCGAACATGATATTTAAACTTAACTTGAAACTAGAAGTAAATCAAATTAAATCAAATCTGACTCAATTTTTAATTAAATTGGTATAGATCCGATCTGATTTTTAATCGTACCGAATAAACGTAAATCGATTTGTAAGCGAACTGAATAAACCCAAATCAAAATCAAGAACCAAAGACAACTCGAAATAAATATATATATATTAAAAAAATGAAAGTTTTGACATGAATTGTTGTATAATTTATCAAAAAGTCAAATATATTATCTTTATAAAGTTATATATGGGTTTAAAAAGTGATCTGACCTGAAAACTCGACTAAAATATATTGACCTCCTATTGAACAAATCTTGACCCGACACAAAAATCAATCGACTCAAAAATACATAACTCGAAATCACCCGACCTGAAAATTAACCGAATTGATATGACTTAATCTGATCTAATACTTGACTCAAATCATTATAAACCCGAATTAAAATTAAAACGGACTGTATCCGATTTAAACTTAACTAAAACCTAACTTAATCCGAATCAAAATAACTTATACAAATGACCCGTTTACCAGAATCACGCGCTTTAATTCGCTTCGTCTCACTCTGATGAAGAACATTAAAAAGCCAAATCAAACAATACAAAGAAACCTAGAAAAATAAATTAAAAATCTTCTATTTCTCTACAGATCATTCCAAAGATCAAACCGCTGCGATTCATATTCTCCGCCATGAGCTCTCCGGTAATCTAATCTGTCTCTCCAACTTTGTTTTCTATAAAACGAGAATGAATTTAAGCAATTTTTGAAACAACTAGCTCTTTTCTTGTTTCCAAATTTCGTTCGATTTGAATTTACAGGGAGGTGGAATGTTTAGTGGATTTACAAAGCTATGTAAGGGATTAGCTGTGATATTAGTCGGTGGCCACATTGTGGTTCAGCTTCTTCCTGTTTCTGTTACTTACCTTGCTCTTATTCCCGCCAGGTTCTCTCTCTTTTCCCCCTTTTTAATTTTTTAATCTTTTTTTGTGTGTGTTGATTTTATTCAATTTGATGCTAGAAATGCTGGGTCGTGATTAAAATTTTGTTTTGTTTTCTCTTTGGTGAAATATTCATGTCAGATTTTAGTCAAATTCCATTGCTGTTTGCATGAATTTTAAGTAATCATATCATTAGATTTGTCTGTTTCCCCCCCCTAGTTTTAATGAAAAAAAGTTGATGTTTTGATGAGCTTGTTGAACTGGTTTAAGATCTTGTTGTATTAATTGTTAGATCTGGCCTTTTGGAATAATGTTAGATTTTCTTGAACTTGGCTAGTTATATTTTGTTGGTTTTTTATTTTAAATTTCTAGTTTAAGTGATTTGCCTATGCTTTGTAGTCGTTAGAAGGAAGTGAATTACTTCGTTGTTCATTTCAAATACTTAGATCTGGAGTTAGGTACTTGAATAAACTATTAGCAATATTTCTGTAGATTTTATTATTCTTTTTTAACTTGTTTGCTCATTTTCGGGGACCCATTTTTTTGTTAAGCAGAGTATTTATTTCTTTTAAGCATTAGTGAAATCAATGACTTATGATTTTTGATGTTATGGTGCATGAATCTGGATTTTGGTACTTCGGAAGAAGTTTAGGAACCATTGTTTTTTAGCATCTTCATGTGCATGGCTGCTTACTGCGTGATCGGTTGGTTCTTTTTGTATGCTTGGCTAAAGGGATTTGTTAGTAGGATTTATTACTTAGGTTTTAGATCTAGATGTATCTCAGTTTACAAAGCAGTATCCTGCCTAGTTTTTTTCCGGGAAATTCAATATCAGATCCTGTCAAAAAAAATGAGCTTTGCATTTTAGGCCGGGAACCTGGTTATTATCCATTCAGTTTAATATTAAGAAATGGACTTTTGAGACATCACAATTGATTAATCTGGATGTAATCCATGCAAGTTGCTGATTGTTTTATGGTTCTTTTAGCACACATTATTAAGCTGGCTCCTGCAACTTCATGTCTTTAGTGTCATCGATGTTGGATTAATACATGTTAGGATATTCTTTTCTCTTGAGATGCAAAAGAGAAGTGCCTTCAATCGCAAGTTTTGTTTCTGGGACCTGTATTTATTTTCATCCCATCTGAAACTTATTTTGCAGGACTATTCCTTTTGGTTGGAACCTCATTACCGGTGGTTATATTGAAGAATCAGTACATGGGGTATTAACATTTATTTTACCTACTTTTCTTCTTTTTTCCTTCTTATAATCGTCCTGATGGTTACTGAATTCTGCAGGTGATTGTTAGTACACTTGGTCTTCTTTTCATGGGGAGGTTGCTTGAGCCTGTATGGGGTTCTAAGGAATTCTTGAAGTTCATCTTCATAATCAACTTTCTAACATCAGTTTGTGTTTTCATTACCGTTATTGCCTTGTACTACGTAACAATGCAGGAAAAGTACCTGTGAGTACTTTGATCTTCCTATGTGTTTAAGAAGCATTTATTTTTGTTTATTTCTTCCCCTTCTGCCCTTTCCATCTATTTCTCCGACGCAATGGTTAGGAATGGTGTATTTATCTTGAATATTATGTAAATTTTAATCTAATACATTTTCACTGTTCATTTTGGTAACTGTTAGTTATATGCCTCTTTCTGGCTTCCATGGGGTGCTGGCAGGCTTCTTGGTTGGCATCAAGCAAATCGTACCCGACCAAGAGCTGCATCTCCTAAAAATAAAAGTAAAGGTAAAGATTTATTTTTCTAGGCCATTTAATTCAGTTTGGCATACAACTTTTTCTGATTGGAAATTCCCCCTTTGATGATGCTTCATGCCGTGCAGTGGTTGCCGTCTCTTATGCTATTGCTTTCGATTGCCATAAGTTTCTTCACCCCAGAGTCTGCAACATATCTTCCCACTTTGATATTTGGGACATACACTGGCTGGATTTACCTCAGGTACCTGCAGAGAAAACCAGAATCAAAGCTCAGGGGCGATCCGAGTGAAGATTTTGCATTCTCCGCATTCTTCCCCGAATTTCTCAGGTATTGTCCAATTTTCCTTTTACCTTATGAAATGAGTTCATTTCTCTCAACTGTTTCTCTTGATTTGCTACAGGCCAATCATTGATCCCATTGCATCAATCTTTCACCGGTTGCTTTGCGGAAAATCCGAAGTTTCCTCAGATTCTCAGGGTTATACATTGGGAGGTGCACCACTACTTGGCTCGGATCCTATCGAGGCATCTAGGAGAAGGTACCTCTTTATGTTTAATTCTTCCATAGATGAACAATTTGGAATATCTTTTACCTCTATGTGACCTTGCAGGGAAAGAGGGGCTCGAGCACTGGAGGAGAGATTGGCGGCCGAGAAATTGGCCGCCGGACGGAGTTCAGAAGAGCTGCACATAGATGTAAATGATCGTGTTTGATTGCTCAGAAAGTCTCACCCATTAATTACTAAGGTATGAGCAATTATTTTCCCTTGCCATATTATATAAGATTAGAAATGATAATCTTAGATCATGTTGTTACCCTTGCACTATAATATATAGGCAAAATTCATTATTTTAAATGTATTAGTTCTTTTGTGTTTGATTCACTTTTGGACCATTTTCATTGCACTTTGTTCTTATAGTTAAACATTCTTTTTCAATTAGTCTTTTCATTTTATGTTTTTATTGTGATCCGAGCTAGGGGTGAGTGTTCAATCGAGTCGAGTAAAAAAAAATTGAGTTATTCGAGTTGACGAGTTTAATTTTATCATTTAAACTTTCATTTAAAATTTTGTCAAGTCGAGTTGAAGAAATTTAGTCGAGTTTTCAAGTTCTTATAAAAATTTAATTATAATTATTTATTATGTTATAGTACGATCTGATTTAATTTAAACGAATTTAACTAATTAGATAAGATATATATATATTTCCTTCATATATTTTTCATATGTGACAATATTTTTTTATATTACTATATATATCATAAAAATTTGAGGGACTCGTCCAAACTTAAAAATAAATTCTCAGATTACTAAAAATTTTGAGTTATTTGAATTTTTATTTTATAATTCAAACTTTGTTTGAAATTTTTTCGAGTCGAGTTTGTGAAATTTCGAATTGAGTCAACGAGTTGAATATTTTCACTTCGAGTTAAATTGAGTTATTCGATTTTTTTTGAGTCGATTCGAGTTGTATTCATCCCTGATCCTAGCAACACATGCAATACTACAAATTAATATTAATTAAAACACACGTACTAAATTAAAAACGAAATTTTTTAAAAAGTAATATATTTGACCGATTTTTTTTCATCGAAAAAGTAATCTGCTCTAAATTTTTTGTTATATACGTTAATTCGTGAAAAATATAAATACGTATAGCAATATGATTACTGATTAGTGTATGAAGTGCAAAATACAAAGTGAAAGTATATACTATTCCAAATACACTTATAAGTTTTTTAAAATTTTATTTTCTTTTAATATTATATTTACTATAATTTACTTATGCATATTTACTATAATTTTCTTTTATAATGTTTTTCATCATCTATTAGATTATACTAGTTTTTAGTCGTAAATTTAAATTTTAAAATATGTTTTTATTTTAGTAATATGTAAATAAAATAAGGGCTAGTAAAAGAGTAACACAATTTGATATTTCTAAAAATATTGAGCGATTCAATTATATAAGTTGGGTCTGATAAAATATGGATCGCTGGAGCTTAAATGTTGTATAGATTAAGTGTGATAAGTGTCACAGGGTTAGATTTCTCGAATCAGTTAATCGTACGACTTTAAATTATATTTTTAAGATAAACGTTTAAATAAGATTCTTCTTTCATGATAAGATTAATTTTTTTTAGAAAAAATTAAAGATTAAATTACGTTTTTAAGATAAACGTTTAAATAAGATTCTTCTTTCATCGTAAGATTAAATTTTTTTAAAAAAAATTAAAGAACACAGGATTATTTTTAAAGAAGTAAAGTACGAAAAACTTTGAAAGATATCAAAATACGAAATAAAAAACTTAAATGATTTTAAAGTGAATGTCTTATATTATTCAAAAATAAATTAAAAGATGAATGATTCAAGTGAGAAGAATGTTCATTTGAATTGGTTGCGGATTTGGCGGATTCGAAGAAACTATAGAGTCTATTGACTGAATCGATGAATTTAAAAAATAATTTTTTTATTGTTATGCATACATGTATTTTAAGAATAAATTTTTTAATTAAATTATTTTTTTATTTTTTTAGTAAATACGATACAAACTCATTAGATTCTAATTTTAAGCAGTGTGGAGTGTTAATTCTTTTTCATCCGTAACTAACTCTTGAACCCAATTTAAATCTCTGATTTTATTTTCGGCGTTAGACCTACTAAAAAAAGTCAGTGACAACTCCTTATTTTCAAAATACAATTTTTCACAAAATTTTCACACTTTATAATTTTCAATTTTTGTAGCGGAAAAAGTAAATTGTCACAATCCGAAATTCACACTGGGATACTTGTGACTAGATTAAATTAAACTAAAATTTATAAGTAAATATTAAAACTAAAATGCAAAAATCTTAAACATTACGGACCTAAAGGGAAATTATTCTCTAACCTAAAACTAAGCGGCTCATTTCCTTCCCTTTTTTTATCAATTGTCCTTTAAATTTTTTAGGGTAAACTGTAATGTAGTTCATTTAGTTATCAGTAAGATTATATTTATGTCATTTGATTATTAAAAGTTATATTTAAGTCACTTATTTATGGGTAAGGTTACATTTGGGTCACCAATTATTAAACATTACATTTAGATCACTCAATTATAGGGAAGATTACATTTGGGTCACAATTCATATTTGAAAAAAAGTTTATTAATACGTGTATTAGATTAACTAATGATTTTGAATGAAGTACTCTAATATTAACAAGGATATACAAGTTATTTAGAAGAAAAAAACGACCAAATTGATGTACTTTTTCAAATATGAAGGGTGACCCAAATATAATCTTTAATAATTGGATAACCCAAATATAACCTTACCCATAAATGAGTGACACAAATGTAACTTTCAATAATTAAATAACCCAAATTTAACTATACCCATAATTAAGTGACCTTTATTGCAGTTTACCTTTTTTTAACTATCCGAACACAAATAATAGAGTATTTACATGGATTTTTTTTAGTCCAGATCATGTGTACTCGACACGTCATTTTCCAAGTCAGACTTGGGTCATAAAATTTGAATTTTTCAGGTACACAATTACTTTCGGGTACCCAATTTCTATTTTTAATTTTTTATTTTAAATATAATTATTATTTAAACAAAATACTTTTATATTCATTATATTCTCAAATCAAACAACCTAATTTTTAAATTTTAATCCCTCAAACTTTATTTTCAAAAAAACTAGAGACTCATTTTAAAAAAGAAAATTAAGATTTATTGTAAAATAATAAATTTATTTTTTTGAGTTGACAAAATTCAAACTTTGATCGTTTATATATGCACTATTTTTGCATATACATTAACCAAAGTGAAAATCAACTCAATATTCTTTACTATTTAAATCATTAATTCTTATATATTAAAATAAATTAAATTAATTAGAAATATTAAAAAATATTATAAAAACTTTCCTTTATGTTTTGTTTCGAATTAAATTATGCAATTTAGGTCTTAAATTTTATGTTTAGATTATGTAGCTAAGGTTTTAAAATTTTATATTTAAATGTTGGATTACGTAATTCAAACTTTTAAATTTGTATATATTTTTTTAAGATTAAATTTATAATTTATAAAAAAAATAAAAATACGGGTACCCAATTACCCGAAGTACCAGATACTTAAAAAACTCGGGTTGGGACATAGGCCACTTTTTTTAAGTATTCAAAGTTTCGTGTACCCGGTACTTATGTACCCGGATTTAAACACCCCTACTAGCCGTTAAAATTTAACGAAAAAAAATGATGTAATAGTTAATAAAATTCTATATAATTACACGTTTGATCCATATTATTTTACATATTATATCAATTTAATCCTTATTTTAATTTAATTAAAAAATATCAATCAATCAGATAATATATCATTTGATTAGATGAAATTGCTCTAAATTTTAATTCATTTAATATTTTTTACCCAATCAAACATGTCACCTAATTGTGGGGGACTTTGTTGCTAGGCCAAGCCCTTCATTTAAAGAATCACCTTCAGCATTATACTAACAACAGACATTTCTATAGTTATGTCCAGATATGAACTTGTTGTTTCTTGATGTCGCATTAAGAGCTTCTCGGAGTGGAAGAGCCTGTTCGAGGTCCTTGAACCGACCGAGTTTCGGGATCGTACTTTTGAGAAGCAAGATACGTGAGTGCAGTCACGACATCCGCCGTAAGCGGACGCATATTAGGCTGTTCCTGAACACACATTGCAGCAACAGCTAGAGCTTGGTACAAACCCCTCACCGGATATCGGCCTTGAAGTAACGGGTCAGCCATTTGTGCGAAATTTCTCCGATCTTTAAACAGAGGTCGGGCCTGTTCAACAATGTCCAAATTTTATAAGAGATTCATACAGATACCGAATAGGACAAGAAAAGAAAACGATTCGCAAGGTTCGGTATGGTTTTCAGCCCTTCGTGTTTTACTTTCTTCTTCCGTAGGAATTGATTAGGGGGTTGAATAGACTAAGGGCTCCGGTATCATACCAAGATTTTATTAGAACATTTTCAGGCAACAATATAAACGAGCCGCTACGGCATTATGCGTCTTTGCATTGTCGGGAATATGTAAGCGAGAGATAGGTATCTTACCCAGGCAACCAGATTTTGTTCACCACTAGTTCTCGAGTTGTCAATAGCTTTCCTTCCGGTAATGATTTCGAGCAGAACAACCCCGAAACTATAAACATCTGATTTCAACGTAAGCTGACCGGTCATTGCATATTCGGGAGCACAATATCCATAGGTCCCCATCACTCTAGTGGATACATGAGTATTATCTCCTACAGGACCCAATTTGGCCAAGCCAAAATCAGATAGCTTCGGATGATAGCCTTCGCAGAGCAAAATGTTTGAGCATTTTAAGTCTCTATATATGACAGGCGGGTCAGCTTTGTCGTGCAAATACTCCAAACCTTTTGCAGCACCTGCAGCGATTTTCATTCTCGTATTCCAATCGAGTGGCCTTCTGTCGGGAGGTAAATCTGATATAGAAGCAAAGAAGTATATCAACAATCCATGTAAAAAGTGAATCTAACACCAGAAACTCGGAGGGAAAATTTTAGTATTAAGTACGACATTCGATTATGTAATAGAAACCAAGATCCTAGAGACGAGAATAGAGATGAGCGGTGCTGTTCATACCATGTAGATGGTCTTCTAACGATCCTAACGGCATGTATTCGTAAACTAAAAGTCTCTGATCTCCATCAGCACAATATCCGATTAAGTTGACGAGATTAGGGTGGTGAAGCATATTCAACATCAATACTTCAACGAGGAATTCCCTGCTCCCTTGCGGTCCATTCCGATCAAGCTGCTTGATTGCGACAACCTATGAAAAACAGGCAGTAAACTTATCCCGTTCGGAGTATATGAAATATTATGTTTTCTCATGTACTCGAACTTACTAAATTAAAGTCTTATGACACACATACTTGATTAGTACTCTCCAATCGCCCTTTATACACTCGGCCGAAACCTCCTTCACCCACAAGGCAATCTGCTCTGAAATTCTTCGTTGCAGCCGCTAATTCACGAAAAGTGAAGGTACGTACTGCAATGTGATTGGACTCCCCATCCTTGGCAACCTCCTTAACATCTGGTGCAGAATTCACCTCCGGCTTCTCTACCGGGACAAGAAAAAAAAAACAGTAGATTCATGTCAATGTCGTTGAAAACTGATTTCAAAACATTTATCGCTACCACGACAGCAGCAGCAGCAGAGGCCAAAGACAGCTTGTACTATCCTTCTCCTATACATAATTGAAATCCTTTTTTATCATAGAAAACAAAGAGAATGCTTCATTTGTACCTTTCTTTCTGTAACAAATTGATAGAATAATAAACTCTATTCGACTAACTCGAATTCCATATTCTTTCAAGACAATTCTAACCTAAACTAGTTTTAAGCTGTAATAATTAAGCATAAAATCCTCTAAAAGAATTATAAACACATGTAAAAGAAATGTGGTTTCTACTTTCTACAAATGTACCAGAAATTGAATGAAATCTACCAGTCCAAGAAGTTATAATCAACAATTAGCCCTAAGGTTGACAAGAACTTGATGATTCCCAAATTTAGAACATATTCCAATAAGAAAAATTCATCTTTATAGACTGAAAATGTCTAAATATTCTCATAAAGTTATGAAAATGTCCAAAAATTCTAGTCGTTTTCTATTGTTAATCTCATTCATCCATTTCACTTGTCCCGTGACATGTTCTAACTTGATCCATTCAAGTATATATATTTAAAATCCTATATCAAATCACAGCAAACATTAAAACCCAGAAATTTAATAGAAATTTCAAACATTTACCCAAATGGGTGAAACTCAAATCAATCAGCAGCCATGAAAATGAAAATTCACTTAATATTTCATGTAAAGATCAAACCTTTTGTTTCTGGGGAACAATCAAAGTCATGAGTGGCTTTGGAAGTAAGAAGAATTTAAGAGTAATTAAGAACCTGAAGTAGAAGGGTTCTGCTGATGGAAGGGAAGCTGCTTCTTTCCATTTTTGTTTGATTTTCCACCACAAGGGAAACAACCCATAGAAAGCTTTTTTATCTGACTCTGGTTCTGGTCACAAACTAATGACTAAAAATGAAGATGAAGAGACAGAGAGAGTTGAGACAAGAAGCAAGGTGGGAAGAATCAGACCATAACTTAATCTTAGTGGAGAGAGAAAGAGAGGGGAAAAGAAGGAAACAAGGCAACATTCACAAGATGGTTACTTTTTTGGTCTTTGAATAATCTAGATTAAAGTGGGATGGAAATCTTGAAAGTTTAGGTTGAGCCAAAAAAGAAGTTATACTAAATTTTTTATAAAAATAATTAAAATTATAATATTTTTTTATATATCAAAATATTTATAATATACATAAATAATTGTATACAGAAAAATTATACCAAAATTTTTATTATTTTATAATAATTTTAGTATAATCTTATTTTAGATGATTCATGTTAGAATAACTCAAAAATCTTTTATTCTTACTATGTCTTTTTTAGTGTCGCGCTTAAAATAGTGAATTTAGGATTTAAGTTTTATAGTTAGGGTGTAGGAAATTAGGCGTAGAATATTTCTTTTAGGTTTTAAGGTTTAAGTTTAGAATGTAAAAAGTTAGAGTTAAATTTAAAATTTAATTTTTAAGTGTTTTTTAATGTGGACATAAAAAAGATATGACTAGAAGCCAAAAGATTTTTATTCGATTAAAGTGTTCTCTTTCTCTTAAAAAATGGTTATAATAATTAATTTTATTGATGACGATCAAAGTAAGAATTTTATTTTATATATTCGAATTAGAATCTTTTAAAATAATTTTTAATTAAAAATATATTTGAATTAGAATCTTTTAAAATGATATTTTTCTATTAAAACCATTAGTTGGGTTAACTTAAGCTTTAACGACAACTATTTATTCTTTTGAAACTCAAATCCATCACATGTCAAATTCTTTAAGCAATTGGATTAAATGTAAAGTAGAATTAGTTATTAAATACACCGATTAGTTGAATAATTTTGACCTAACTTGGTCATAGTTAGTGTCAAAAGAACATGGTTTAAAGACAAAAGACAGTGGGAATGCAAGTTGGGGGTGTATATTCTGCATATCTAAGAACAGATCTTGTCTCCTACCATACATACCTAAAAGGTATTTTAAGGGATTATTTGCATGCATACATGCATGCATACATACATACAAACAAGGGATCCTTTACCCCATCCACTCCCACATCAATGTCTTTCTCTGCAAGAAAACCAACATTCTGAACTTTGAACATGTTGAGCAAAGTGGGACTAGAAATAGTGGACATAGGCCTCACCACTAGACCATCCATGACCATATAAGTAACAACTCCCTTGACATAACCTCCCTCGCCGACGACGAACGGCGAATCCTTGTTTGTTACATTCACAAGATCCACATTCCGGACCATAACATCGCTACGGTCCGGACAAATGATTCCGGACCATTCGCCACATTATTACAACGGCGACAGCTATAAAGATTGATTGCAGATGTTGAGGTTTGCATGTGTGGGAACAGAAGTGATACATTGTTAGTAGAATAATCAGAGACCATAGGCTTCAAAAGGGTGTCTTTGGTTGCAGCTGTCTGCAGGTAGGTATCTCCCAAGGGATCCCACCATTCCCTTTTCAGTGTGGAGCCTTGTGACTGTCCCAACAGACAATGACAGAATGTTGAAGAGGAAATCAATGAAATCTTTTCCAGCTTCGGCGAACGATACTCCCCGGGATTTCGAGTCTATCAGAAGCTTCAAGCTAACAGTTCTGGCATCCATGACAGAGAGCTGTAGTGAAAAAACTAGCTAGGTGTTTCAGGATTTCTCAATTCAGACACTAACATGGTTTATATAGAAGTTGATTTGCAGTAATCAAGGACACCAAATTCTTATGCTTTTCAATGGAGATTGGGTTTCTGGTGGTATTTTCATGACAGACCTCCATTGAAGGTAGTTTCCTTTGGTCAATTGTCACCTTTTCTTGTTCAATAAATGTGGAAGTAAATAGTTTGGTACTTCCCAAGGGAGTGTCCTTTGGTCTAGGGTTCACATTGGATAAGCAACTATTACAGTACTACCGACCTCCATGCAGTAAAGGAGATCAATTATTTTTTCATTCAATTAGGAAATTACCATAATACCCCAACTTAAAACCCCATTGGCCCACCAATAACCCAACACTCATAAGCCTAAGGCTGAACAAGGGCCCAAACGTTGAAACCTAACGCTTTGAATTAACCCGATCTTTAGATTCGAAATAAATAACAAGTGTTAGTGTTATTATAATCGTCTTAACATATGGCACAAACATGTTCATAACTCACATATACTACACATAAAAATAATAATTCTTATAACTTCATACATAATATCGAGTGTTGTATCGTATCACTAAGCCTCGGTACTACACACTCGAAAGTGACCTTAACATACGGGGTAAGATTATCGGTTTTTTATTTTTACAATTCATTTTATACTTCAGAGAATTCATTGGACCCTTCACCTCGAATTATAGAACCCTTAACTCAAAGTTAAATTTTTTGGGTAAATTGCTTTACACAAATTTTCACCTACATGAGTAGCAAAACGCTTTTCTAAGGTATCAATACTTACTTTAGGTTCCAAACACTAAAATCATCCACATATATTATTTTTATAAGTTTCATAAATACATAAGAGTTTATAATGTATTAATTTTGATTAAAACAAATAAAGTACTTTTTAAAATTCCGAACTCAAGTTTTTTTTAACCTTTGGAAGTTTCTCCTACCTCTTTCATTACAAGAGATGACGGTAAACACGTTATAACATTAATCAACCCAATAATTTAATCCGAACTCTTAAGACGAATTCAACAAGACTCTCAAAATCCAACATCAAAACCCAATTTTTGAAACTTATATTTTTGAGTTAATCTGATTTTTGAATTTTAAAATTTAAGCCGTTGCATTTTCACAATAATATTTATTATTATAAAATACTATTTAGTCTATTCAATTAGATTAATATTTAAATAAATTGAGACATCATTTCAATTTAATTAAATATTAATTATATATGTATATATTGGTGGTAGATACACAACATGGAAATAGTTTTCATTGGTAGATGAACAAACAAATTAATAAAGAAATTGGCGTGCAAAACTTGTGCTAACTAAATAATATATATTAGCATATTCTAAGGCATTATCATCTCAAAATGTTTCTGCTTCAATTCTCATTAATATATTTTTAAATATTTGGAATAAAATATATTTTACTAGTTTTAAATCCTTTTAGGAAAAAAATAAATTATTTAGTTGTTTATTTTTCATGTATAGTTTTTATTTTCATTATAGAAAAGATTTTTTTAATCGTGATTTCGATTTTTAAGATTTCTTCTTAATTAATATAGATAAATCTGGGTGTATACGTGGTTTTAGTGTGCAAGTATCTTAACAAGGATATTTTGTATGGACGAGTCTACAACGGACATTGAACACCGCTGAATACCACTAATACTGAACATCGCTGAACATTGTTGAATTAATTAATAAAAATTAAAAATCTCAAAGACTCGATATATAATTATTAATTATATATGGAGTCTTATATATGGAGTCTATCACTCTTTTATTAATTGCATGTTGAGTTCATGAGATTTTTATTTTTATTAATTAATTTACCAATATTCAACAGTGTTCGAGATTAGTGATGTTCAACTATGTTTGACGCCCGTTATAGATTTTTCTTTTTTTATACATGATGTCTCGAACTCAAGACATACTTAAACGATACCAAATTATTTATCACTTTGATCAACCATTAAATTAAAAATTAATTTAGGCATATACTTAAAAATTATATATAATTTAAATATTAAATCAATCTAAAATTATAATCTAATCTTTAAATTTATTATTTTTATATATGTCCATTTTAAATTTGAATAAATTTATTAATATATTTTACATCTACATTTTTTTATCGATTTTTCCAAATTGATACTTAAAGTATTTATTTATCTATAATAACTTTAGAACTACACAAAATTCTAAACATGACTATTAACATTAAATTTTTGGTCAATTTTTTATTCCACGTCATTACCTAAAATGTTTGTAAAATATATTTTTAAATTATTCTTTTAGCTTTTGTTTATAAAAAATAATATTAATATCAACCTAACCGATACTTATTGATATTTTTTTTTGAAAAATAAAGTGACTCGTTAAAAAAACCTCTACAGTCAACATTAAAAATGTTGACCCTTAAGGAGAAAAGAGTACCCATTACTGTCATCCGTTAATTGCATCAGTAAAAACAACTTGTTCAATAGAACAAGGACAATCCGAATCAAAAGAAAAACATGAACGCTCAACAAAAGCCCTATGTGCTAACTTATGGGTTGCGCTACTCGCTGAACGAGGAATAAACTTCACAGAGAGGTGGTGATGTCGTCGTAACATGTCCTTCGTCTCCTCTAATCTGATTGCCATCAAAGATCTTCCATCCATATGGGAGCATAGATAATTTACCACATTGGTTACATCTCCTTCAATTATCACCTTGTTCCATCCATGATCTAATGCAAACAAACATGCTACATAAAATGCATGACATTCCATCATTTCTAACGAACCCGCCTCTGAAAATACACGAGCACAACCCCCCAAAACTAAACCATGATGATCCCGATCAAGTATTCCTATGGCACCTATGTCCAAGCCTACTTCATACATTTCATCCACATTGATTTTAATACATCCAGGTTTTGGTTTTCTCCATCGATCATTTATCACTCTCGATGTCAAACCGTTGTATGGTGTCCCCGTTCGAGCATTTCAATATTCTTTGTACAACTGTTTGACATTTTCAACTATAAGAAAATCTGGTTGGATAATATGCTCATGAATAAAGACATTCCTTCGGTTCTATATATTCTAGAGTAAAACTATGAAATTGGCAAACATTTCTCTTGGAACAATCTTCTCAGCATGCTCTAGCCATGCCAGACTTGTTGTTGATGTATCAACAAGAAGTCTTCCAGGCAGACCAAACAATTGATGTATAACCTGTACTTTTGTGCAATCTCGTTGAGCATGGACCACCGTCTCTCGGTGTCTTCCACACATGGGACATAATCCATCATCATGTGATGCAGCACCCATACGTACCCGTACTGGTATAGCTTCGTGTGCCACTCGCCAAATAAAGATACGTATCTTGGCAATACTTATAACTTAGTAAGAATAGACCATAATTTCGAAGGTGTGTCAATCGAATGGAACAATTTTATTAACCACAAATACCCAAAATATGTTGAATACAAACCACTCGAATGGTTTCCCCAGATAAGAGTATCCCTTCTCTGATTTGCTATAAGACACTTCAAAATATTATCTGCATCAGATTATCCAAAAACCTGGCGAACTTTCCTTACATCTCAACTGTTTTGTCCTTCAATCATGAACTCTCCATATCTCACCGATTCTAATTGGCCATCGAAATAATCATCCATGAGTTGAACCCAAGTAGTACCACCTCATCTCGCACGAAACATAGGTATGACACTATCAATGCCTACTTGCCAAAAGAAACCCTCCCGAAGATGAGTCATTGCCGTGTAGATTGATCTCCATGCATATGATGGTCGGTCGCCAAGTGTTGCACTAAAGATGTCTCCTCCTGCAAAATACTTTAAAGAAAAAACACGAGATACGAGAGCATTAGGGTCAGTCATAAATCTCCAAACTTGTTTGCCTAACAATGCCAGATTGAATTAGTGAAGATCCCAAAAATCCAAACCCCTTACGCGTTTAGGAGTACATAGAGTCTTCCAAGAAATCATCGGCCATCCTCGTCCTGAACTCAGTAATTCAGCATCACTTGTATAATCTGTGTAATAATATAGTCCGGTAAAAGATAGCATGTCATAATGTAGGTTGGTAGGGCTTGTGCTACAACTTTAAGAAAAATTTCTCGACCACCAAAAGATAATAAATTCTTAGTCCATCCACATACTTTCCTTGTTACCCGATCAACCAGGAAACCAAGCTTCAGATGTAACACCCCGTAACTGGATGTCACATTCGGGCCATAAACTCAAACCTGTATCCGTAAAATTTCAAATCAAATCTAAATCAATTCGTGAAATATATCATAATTTAAAAATGATATTAAAATTCGAGTGATTTCATAACCCAAAATATTATCGGAGCTTCAAATACAAGTTTAATAAAACATTTGACATGACAAATTAAAATAAAATAGAGTTACAATTACAGCAAATGGTCCTACGAATACATAGCCCAATAATCTAGCAATTGTACTCTACCAACCGGTCAATGTTGAAGTCCTTCGCGGATGGTGCTCCACAACGTCCACACGATCGTCGCCTACAAACCTACGCATGGAAACAAATCCCCAAACGCTGAGCTACGAAAGCTTAGTGGGTACACAATCTATCGACCGTGCTTTTCAAGTGAATCATAACTATAAACATGCGAGATAAGATAATATGATGATATGTCATGCCAAATGCAACCAATGCGTAAAATAAATAAATCAAGAGTGATGCCCACTACTAACCCAACATTGGAGAACTCACCTGGCCCAGAATCTCACATCGGGCTGCTCGGAATCTCACATCGAGATAGTATACTCGAAATCTCTCATCGAGTCTTCACTCGAAATCTCTCATCGAGTGGGGCTCAAAATCTCACATCGAGCAAATTCATCACCCGGAATCTCACATCGGATGGCCTTCGATACATCACCCGAAATCTCACATCAAATGGTCTTCGTTGTGTTGCAACACTATCACTCATTGGGTATCCGGATCCCATCAAACAAAAGACTCATACCATATAAGGTGATCCACCTAGGATATCACATCACAATAATACCACAACCAAGCCAACACTGAACATGCAAGAATAATTTCTCATAACAAGTCTTATCATGACCCATCATAACTTAGTCTTTCGAGGTAAAATTATCAATAGTGGTTTACGATTCATTTCATTGGTTTAAGATTCATTAGGACCTTTAATTTTCCTTAACGGACCTCGAATACCACCTCTCCTAGCAAAAGTTCACATGGGTATCGATACTCCTAGGTGGGGTATCAAAATACCCTATATCGATACCCACCTAAAGAGGGTATCGAAACATGGGTATCGATATTGGCACCGATACCCTTTGACCACCTTAAGGGTCAATTGAGGAGGCCATCCGGATTCGATACTAATATTGAACCGAAGATGCCACTGGAGGGTTCGGTATCGAACCATAGTCGATACCCCTGCCCACATAGCCTATTTTTCTCTTAGAGATATCGATACCGGTGGCTCGTGTATCAATACCCCCTGCACGAAATGTAGGTCTAGAACTTTAAATTCTTAAGAACCTTAGCCAAAACTAACTCAATCAATCCCAAAACGTTTCTACCTATTATTGAAGTAGTTTAAGTGAGTTTCTAACCAATTTTACTCATTTTCATCAATCATAAATCAAGTCACCATTAAAGTATGCAAAGGCTCTATCTTAGCCAAACCATCACACAATCAAACAAGCATGCTAAAATGATGATGCACATGAAAATACAAAAGATTTGGAAGTGTACCAACCTCCAAAACGAGTTGAAGAAACTCCATAATCAGCCCTCAAACCTTCTCCTTGCCCAAGCTCCTTGATGGCTCTCCTTGCTCTTCAACTACAAGGAAGATGACCAAACGATTATCACATTACCTTAAACGATTCTAAAAAGCTAAAACGAGCTTACAACCAACCTAAAACCTTCTCAACACAAAAACCCATTCTTCCTTAAAAAACCCACTAAAAACCTTACATCTACCATCTTTAACCAAACTTACCTTGCTAGAAAGATCTTCCAAGGCTAAAAAAACTTCCCTCTATGAGCAAAACGTGATTCTCTCAACTAACACATAAAAACCTCACCTTGGTTGATGGATTTGGGAGAGAAAGATGAGAGAAAGAGATAGAGAAAACAATAAAGGTGGTGATGAAATCACCCTCTGCATAATACAGAGAAAAGCCTCTCTTTCCCCCTCATTTTCCTCCTAAAAATTCATTTACCAAAATACCCTTGGGCCACCCTACAAAACCCAACCAAACCACAAACCTCTAAGCCCAAACGAGGCCCAACGAACCCAACGTGAGGCCCATAACCTTGGGTTAACCCGACTCCGAGTTCTAAAACTCGGGTCGTGACATCAGAGATTTATTCTGTCCAACTATCAACGACATACCAAGGTAGATTCTAGGATCATCCACCACTTGAATAGGAAAACCTGTAGTAGTTCATCTCGACTTATCTGAGGAATCGAAGGACTGAAATACATGCGTGATTTATCCAGGTTGATGTGCTGTCCAGAAGAGATAGAATACTCATCTAAGATCTTTTTTATCTTTCGTAATTCATTAGTCGAATTCTTTACAAATAATAGACTATCATCTGCATACAAAGATGTGTAATCCTAGGTCCACGTAGACAAGTTCAGATGCCCCGAATATCTCCTATTCTTCGATGATGGTGAAGTAGGGAAGGGAGGCCTTGTATGTAAAAAAGAAACAAATACGGTGATAAAGGGTCCCCTTGTCGAATCCCTCTAGATGGAGAGATCACATCCGATAATTCACCATTGAGACGTACTTGATAGGAAATAGTCGTGATACATCTTATGATCTTGGACACCCATCAAGTATCAAAGCCAAGTTGCAACATAACCTCTTCTAGGAATCTCCATTCCACTCGATCATACGCCTTTTCTATGTTTAATTTCAGCGCAACACCCTTATTTGGGCATTCTTCGATGATTGCATATAGTGGAAGACTTCATGAGCTATAAGAATATTATCCGAGATATGTCTACCTGATACAAATGCAGCTTGTTCCTCATCAATGCTTATTGACATCAGTGATCGTAGTCTATTAACTAGAACCTTGGATACAATTTTATAGACTACTGTACAAAGACTGATTGGACGAAACTCATTGATAAATTTAATGCGTAAAATTAGGTATCAATACTGAAATTCTTAATTTTTTTAAATAAATTTATTATATATCGAATTTTTTATACTTTTAAAAATTTTAATTTTTTTAAGAAATTCGATGTATACCAAAAAACCAATACCAAAATTCTTATAATTTTCATAATAATTTCGGTTATTGGCTTATTTTAATCTTATTTAACCCACCTCACCTTAAAACTTCTCGAATATTTACGGTGATAAATTTATTCAAATTCAAGAGTAATTTAGGACAAAAACATTAGATGAGTTTAATTCCTCACATTATTTTTAATCTTATTTTAAAAAATATTTATTTTTAATGTGTGAATATTATTGGATATAACTAGGGGTGATAATGAGTCTGACCGGCTTGCGAGCTACTTGGGCTCAGCTCGAGTGAGCACGACTCGGGCTCGAGTTCGACTCGAGACCTTAATGAGCTGAATTGAACCGAGCTTACCCATGCTCGTCTCAAAAAGCTCGTGAGCAGGCTCGAAATAATTACATTACATATACACTAAAAACAATTTCTTTAACAAAAGAAAAACAATAAAATAAAATAGGATAAATCCACTAAAAATAAATCAACTAAAATAAATTAGGCATTTTTTTCCTTTTCTCAATATTGAATTTAGTTTTGATATTGTTATGAAAATGGTTTTTAACAAGGTCTTATCATTTACAAAAAACTAACAAAATTGTTTATTTTGAGTCGAACTGAGCCTGACGAACTTTGAGCCTGAACCGAGGGTAATTATATTATTTTTGAGCCAAAATCAAACTTAAAATTTCAAACTCATTGAGCCTCGAGTTCGAACCTAACTGACCCTGGTTCAGGCTCGGCTCATTATCGCGTCATATAATTGAATATATTTAATAATTTCTCGTGATTTGGAGCAATAAATGAGTGTAGGGTCCATTTCCCAAAAAGAAAACAAGATGACGATTTTAATAAATTAAAGTATACATGTTATTTTAAAAAATATTTTTCTTTAATTAATATATTTAATTTATTGGACGTGAAAATTGGTTCAAATTTGGTTTAATAGCAGCGTTGGAGTACGTTTGCCATTCTTATCTCTCTTTCCTTTCTCTCTCTAGGGCTTTCTTTGTCTCATATCGGCTCTACCTTCATCTTCTCACTTTCTCGCCATAGATTTTCTTTCCAAACAGGCCTTAGACTGAGAAACGCCGAGAAAATCTCACTCTTCGGTTCTCCTGATCGAGGAAAACCTTTCAGAAACGGGAGATCAGCACCGGCTTAACGGAGTTAGATCCGTTCACTGAGACCGCGAAAGTCTGATTTGGTAAGTCTAATAGATAAGCGCCAGAGGTTTATTCAATTTTTTTTTCTGGAACCTGGAACTGAGAAACCTGAGGAAGAGCTGGGTGTTTCCTTTTTTCTTAGGTTAATTTAGGGTTTGGTAATTCGGGTAGAAAGAAGGAAAACGGTGGCGTTCTGTTGGGGTGGTGCTGCCTCATGCGATTTGATGCCGTCTGAACCGTTGCCTTGGGATCGGAAGGATTTTTACAAGGAGAGGAAGCACGAGAGGACGCAGTCGCTGCCTCAGCAGCCACTGACGGGTCGATGGCGGGATTCCTCTTCGATGTCGCCTTATCAGCACGGCTCTTTCAGAGAATTTACTCGTTGGGGATCCGCCGACTTCCGTCGTCCTCCTGGTAAGTTCTTTCAATCCTTTTTTATGCCATTTCTTTCACCCGCAGTCTCTTATATTAAACCTTTAATCCACATTATTTTGAAAAAATGTTAGGAATTAAGGAGTGGTCAGATCTGTGGGTTTTAAGGTTCTGGTTTAGTTTCTTTTGGGAATAGTTGCCTTTTTTCATACACCTTCGTTATAATTAATGGGGATTTCTCTTTTTTCCCAGTTAGTTTTTTCCTTCTCGTTTTCTGGGTAGAAGATTGTATGTACCTTGATTTTCTGGGCAGTGGTTTCTTTTCATTAGGGATAGGAATTTTGTTTTTCCGCTTCTGAGGTTATAGAAGAATATATACTTAGATTTTGATATTTTGGGATTTTAATTTAGTTTTCTACCTCGCCTTCTTGGGTTTTATGGGTGCTATTCTCTTTGGATATTTGGAGGTAGAGAATATTGATTTTTCTTTCTCTTTGATTCCATTGATCTATTAAGTGGAAAATTTTGGTTTCCTACTTTTTCTCTCCTTTCGGTGTAAGACTTATCAAGTCTCCCTTCCCCCTGGATTTGTAAGATATGTACATTGCATGTATTAATGCTTGTTACCTTTTCTTTGTTTCTTTAACTTTTATGAAGGGCATGGTAGGCAAGGCAGTTGGCACCTGTTTGCTGAGGGAAATGGTGGTCATGCATTTGTTCCGTCGCGATCAGGTAACAGGATTTTGGATGATGAGATTTTCCGTCTGTCAGATTCTCGAGTAGATGTGAAATATGGTCGAAACAGTAGGGAAAACAACAGAGGGTCTTATAGCCAGAGAGATTGGAGAGGACATTCTTGGGAAAGTTGCAATGGGTCCCCAAGCACTCCTGGGAGGACTCGTATCAATAATGAGCGGAGATCCGTGGATGATATGTCATCCTACCATTCCCATGCTCATTCTGACTTTGTAAACACATTGGATCAACTTCAAAAAGGCCAGAATGATAATAAGGGAAATGTTGTAAATGAGTTAGGCACAGGACAAAGATGCCAAAGAGAGAATTCAGCAGGCTCAATTGATTGGAAGCCTCTGAAGTGGAGTCGCTCCGGTAGCTTGTCTTCACGGGGTTCAGGGTTTAGCCATTCAAGTAGCTCAAAGAGCTTAGGTGTAGATTCTGGTGAAGGGAAAGTTGAGTTGCAACTGAAAAATTTGACCCCTCTCCAGTCTCCTTCGGGGGATGCAGCAGCCTGTGTAGCAACTGCTTTATCTTCTGATGAGACTTTGTCAAGAAAGAAGCCACGCCTTGCCTGGGGTGAGGGTCTGGCCAAGTATGAGAAAAAGAAAGTTGAAGGGCCTGGTACAAGCACTGACAGAGGTGGGGCTACGATGTTCGTCTGCAATACTGAGTTCAACAATTCTATGAGTTCTAACTTGGCAGATAAGAGTCCTAGGGTCTTTGGATTTCCTGATTGTGCTTCTCCTGCAACTCCTTCCTCTGTTGCCTGCAGTTCCTCACCTGGTAAAATATTATTAGATTTTCTTATATTTTCATTCGGTTTTAAGCAGATTACCTAAAACAAGTATAATATATTTGGCGGTGCACAATCTATGTTCTTATTATGACTATTCTCTTTGTATACCAGCAATAGTTTGATGGTTTTGTTCTATTATATAGCGGCAATAACTCAGCATGACTTTGTTTGATTATATGTTCATGATTGGTCACTTCTCTGCCTACCTGACCTGTTTAATTACATGAATATTATAGGGATGGATGGTGTCCAAAGCATTCACAAGTTTTTTAGCAGCCCCACGTGCCAATTAAATTATGCTTAGAGCACTGGTATTGTTATTATACACATTCTGCATACACCTCTTTAAGGCCATAAAAAAGTTAGTTATGTGGTTCTTTTCGTTGGCATGATAATTTGCTGGTTTCCCATGCTTTAGGAACCACTATTTGATTACTTATGATTTCTTGACTCTCCACTTCCCCCTCAGAGCAAACTCTATCTGTTTACTCTATTGATTTTATGAGATATCTATTTTCCTTTTATCAGTTCCTAGGTTTCAGTTATTGATGCATGTAGCCTATTTATATCAAACTATAGGGCCTAGTTATTAAGGATGAAAAAGTCACATATCTCGCATATATTCAGAATTGGGTTTCTTGTGGTTATATTCAATTTGTGTCCTTCCACAAATTATCAGTTGGTTTTATATTGGATGTTTGCACTTATAGTTTCCAAGCCATATCCACATTAGTTTTTTTAATTAATAGGAGAATGTCAAATTGCTGGATATTAAAATATTTTTATTTTCCTTGTGTTGATGAAAATGCTTTTCTCATTTATTACCACAATGCTCCTGGTTGTTGCAGGTGCGGAAGAAAAATCATTTGGCAAAGCTGCAAATATTGATAATGATATTAATAATTTATGCGGGTCTCCAAGTATTGGGTCTAAAAATCATCTGGATGGACCCTCTTTTAATTTAGAGAAATTGGATATCGATTCAATCATTAATATGGGCTCTTCACTTATTAATTTGCTTCAACCGGATGATCCTGGCACAGTAGATTCTAGTTTTGTTCTCTCTACTGCAATAAATAAGTTGCTACTATTGAAAGGTGATGCTTTGAAGGCTTTGGAGATGACTGAATCTGAAATTGATTCACTTGAAAATGAACTTAAGTCGTTGAAAGGTGACTCTAGAAGTGGATGTCCTTTCCCAGCAACATCTAGTTCTCTTCCTGTTGAGGAACATGGGAAAGCTTGTGGAGAACAAGAGGCACCATCCTGTATGATCCCTCGACCTACCCCTTTGAAGATTGATACTTGTGCTGATGTTCTTGTGGAGAACCTACGCATTTGTAATGGTGTCCCGGAAGAAGTTAATGGGGATATTGATAGTCCTGGAACAGCAACATCTGAATTTGTGGAACCATTGTCCTCGGAGAAAGCAGTTTCTCTATCTGATATTGTGAAGTTCCACGAATGTTCTGGTGATTTGGATTCTGTTCAATTGACAACAATGGATGAGGTGATTTTAGCTACTGGTTCAGGTAATGGAGGGACTGCGACAGCCATTTCTGTGGAAGGCAGTTTGCTTAAAAAGATTGATAATGATGCACCCGTTCCAGAATCTTCAAGCTCTGATGCTGGTCGAGAGGATGTTATGTACGGAATAATATTGGCCGCAAATAAGGAATTGGCTTTTGCGGCTTCTGAAGTATTTAATAAACTATTGCCAAAAGATTTCTATGGCGTTGAGATTTCTGAAATAGCCAATGTAGCATGCACGCAGTCTGATACTGCAATCAGGGAAAAAATTGCAATGAGGAAGCAGTACTTAAGATTTAAGGAGAGAGTTTTGACACTGAAATTTAAAGCATTTCAGAATGCATGGAAAGAAGATATTTATTCACTTTTGATGAGAAAACATCGTGCAAAGTCTCAGAAGAAGTTTGAACTAACTTTACGTTCAACACATGGTGGCTACCAAAAGCATCGATCCTCCATTCGTTCTCGAGTTCCTTCTCCTGGTAATTGTTTTAGCCTCCGGTTTAGAATGGTTTATATTTGATGCCCGTTGTGATTTTGCATGTGGTTTGAGTGGCATAATTTCTAACTACGTTCAATGCATGTAAGGTGAAGTGTTGAGGATTATTTATCTTAAGATTGAACCGTGATACCTCTTTCAATTTTTATTGGAAATGAAATTATCATAAAAAATGTTGCCCAAAATCAGTATTTGAAATAAAGGAAAATCTTGAATGGAAAAATCTATCATCCCAAGAAAATAGATGTTGAAATTTATGGTATGTCAAGGCAAGGCAAGAGAATTGTTTTCAGTTTACATTGAATCAAATAGTAATCAAGTTACAAAGTGCTTTTATATTCATTTTCATAAATAGCCAATCATAAACGGTATTAGAGATTCTGTGCTTTTAGTGGATATTTACTAATAACTTGAGTTGGTAGAAGGTAACCATACTTTGTCTGGTGAAACTCATTCCATTTGTTATGATTACTTGAAATTTCATATTTTGGTGTTACTGCACTCCCCTCCAATGTTGATATTTGGTAAATTGTAGGATTTGTATCTTCCTCTATTCCTTATTTATGTATTATATGAGCTGTTATTTCATACAAATTGCTTGCCTTAAGGAATAATGTGATTATGTGTATAATTAAATATGTGGGTTGTTTTTGTAGCTGGAAATCTGGTCCAAGAACCTAGTGCAGAGATGATCAATTTTGCTAGCAAACTAATTCCAGATTCATATGGTAGGATTCACAAGAATGCTTTGAAAATGCCAGCATTAATTTTGGATGAGAGAGAGAAGAAAGTTTCAAGGTTTATCTCTACTAATGGATTGGTTGAAGATCCATTTGCTATTGAGAAGGAAAGAGCTTTGATCAATCCTTGGACATCGGAGGAGAAGGAAATTTTTATAGATAAGTTGGCTTCTTTTGGGAAGGACTTCAGAAAAATAGCCTCCTTTCTTGATCACAAGACTACTGCAGACTGTATTGAGTTCTATTACAAAAATCACAAGTCTGAATGTTTTGAGAAAACAAAGAATAAGAATGATCTCCGTAAGCAGGGGAAGTCTGCTGTGAATACCTACTTGTTGACATCTGGGAAAAACCGGAGCAGTGAAAATGCAGCATCCCTTGATGTTCTCGGTGCAGCTTCAGTTATAGCAGCTCATGCTGAAAGTAGCGTTCAGAGCCGACATAAATCTTCTGGTAGGATCTTTTTAGGAGGGCGGTTTGATTCCAAAACATCTCGAATTGATGATTGCATTTCTATAAGATCATCTAATTTGGATATTATTGGAAGTGATGAAGATACTGTTGCTGCTGATGTTTTAGCTGGTATATGTGGTTCTATCTCGTCTGAGGCAATGGGTTCCTGTATAACTAGTTCTGCTGGCCCTGGAGTGAATTACCATCATGACTGGAAGTGCCACAAAATTGATTCTGTGGTTAAAAGATATTCCACATCTGATGTATTGCAGAATGTTGACGAGGATACTTGTTCAGATGAGAGTTGCGGGGAAATGGATTCTGCTCATTGGACTGATGAAGAAAAATCCATCTTTATACAGGCTGTTTCGTCTTGTGGTAAGGATTTTGAAATGATTTCACGTTATGTTGGTACAAGGTCCAGGGATCAGTGCAAGGTTTTCTTTAGCAAGGCTCGTAAATGTCTTGGACTTGACTTGATACGTCCAAGAACCAGAAACATGGGTACTCCCATGAGCGATGATGCCAACGGTGGTGGGAATGATAAGGAAGATGCTTGTGTCCAAGAGAGCTCAGTTATGTCTGGTGATAAGTTGGGATCTAATGTGGAAGGTGACTTACCTCCCACTATTGTGAGCAGTAATGTGGCTGAATCAGATCCTACTAGGGAAGCTAGTTTGCAAACTGATCTGATTATATCAGAGGGAAATGGTGGGAATCTAGTAGATTGCAAAAATTCTGAGGCAGTGGAAGTTATTTTTTCTGATGTAGACAAGACTGGGCATATTTCCGAAGGTGGTGCTGATGGTATGGATGTTGATAGCAACCAGGCTGAGTCACTACTTGTTCAAAATAGTGCTGCTTTTGCCAATTTAAATGCTCTAAGAAATCATATTGAACAGGGTGTTTCTCTTGCTGTACCAGCATCTCATGGGGGAACTGTTGATCCTCATCTTAAAAGTTTAAATGCATTGGTTGATCCCAAATCAGATGCTGCTTGGTCTACTGAGGGGTTTGGAAATAATTCGGAGGCACGGAGAACTTTGTTGTCCAAAAATGGTATAGATGAACATGATGCAAAATGCAGTTCAGAGACCGACAGTCAACTTTTACGTAGGTCGGATTCAAATAAATCTGGTGATGAGTCCATTGATAAAAATTTCGTCACTAAAGGTCTGCATCAAGTCCCTCTTGACTTGGGTTCTGCCAGAAAGCCTCCTATGTTATCATTGTCTGATGAAAGCTCTTTCGCTAAAATTTCTGCATTACATGATTCTGATACCTCTCAGTGCGATAATAATAATATATGCAATCAAGATAGGTTGTCATCAACACTTGCTTATTCGGAGACTGAAGAGAAACATGCTGGCAAAGCTGTTAGTGGACATGAGTCTGAGCAATTTTCTGGAAATCCCTTGGCGGATCTTGCTGAAATGCAAATCTCAACTTCGAAAGAAATAAATGTTGATGTCGGTCGTAGTCAGTTGCCTGATGTTAAAAGGTTTTCAACATTGGAAAGGGGTGTTACTGGTTCATTTTCGGCTCAAAGTTATCTTCATAAGTGCAATGGTACAAAACCAGCAGCTGAGCTTCCACAACTGGTACAAAAATTAGAGCAAGCAAACAGTCGGCAAAAATCCCACTTCCGGAGTCTGTCAGATACCAAAAAACCTGGCAGGAATGGTAATGTCAAGCTGTTTGGTCAGATACTCAATTCCAGTTCCCAAGACGGTGAGAAGGTAGCCCATCTCTCGAAACAAAGTGCGAAATATTCGGATTCAAGCTCGACAGGTTGTAAAAATGTTGATGGAAATGGATCTTTCACAAAGTTTGACCGAAACATAATGTTTGCACCTGAAAATGTTCCCAAGAGAAGCTATGGTTTCTGGGATGGAAACAGGATACAAACTGGGTTGTCATCTTTGCCAGACTCTGCTATTTTAGTGGCAAAGTATCCTGCTGCATTTGTCAATTATCCTTCACCCTCTTCTCAAATGGAGCAGCAGGCATCACATACCGTTGTTCGGAATACCGACAGAAACTCAAACAGTGTTTCAGTTTTTACCCCAAGGGAAACCAGCAGCAACGGTGCTGTGATGGATCGTCAACCATACAGGATCCATGATCGTACCAAGGTAGCACCCCTCACAACAGATGTAAAACAGCCACAAGGATTGATCTCGGAGCTGCAAAGACGGAACTTACATCATCATGGAAGGGGAAAGGTTGGCATGAGTGTTGGCTCAAATCTTTCTGATCCTGTAGCTGTGCTTAGGATGCAGTTTGCTAAAACGGAATCATACAGCGGTGGAAGCCGAACGAGGGAAGAAGAGTCTTGTAGAGGTACTGGTGACATGGACATATGCAGGTAGAAGAAACCAACTTCCATTCTCAGCAGCAAAAAAATTCTTGTTTGCTGCACATTGTATAATATTTTTTTTGTATTTGTTTTTACTGAATCATGATAGGGAGGTAGCAGTCAGTCTGAAGTCCAAAATGTCTATTTTTGTTGCCTGTTAGTTCAGTTGGTTTGTACTCTTTGTATTTGTTGTATTTTGTTACAGAAATAATCCGAGTCATTTCTGAGGTATTTTGTTGTTTTTTCTTCGGGTGTAAACGAGAAACTTTGTTCCACCCACTCTAGAGTCTGATGAAAATGTTTAACCACGAGGCTTTGTTCTTGTACCCATCACAGAAAATAGGATTTAGAGTGTTTGGTTCATGGAAAAATGATGATCAGATTTAAAATTTTTATGTTTGATTTAAAAATATTCTTATTAAAAGATATTCTTTACTTACATTTTGAGTTAATCGAGTTGAAGAGTCATATTTTATAATTTAAATTTTATTTGAATTTTTTTGGTACGAGTCAAGTTTAAAAAATTTGAGTAGAGTCAAATTGAATTTTTGAGTTCCTATAAATATTTAATTCTAATCATTTATCATGTTATAGTATGATTTGATTTTAATTTAAACGACTTTCATTAATCATATAAGATATGTATATAGTATATTTTTCATATATAATAATATTTTTTTATATTTTTATACATCAATGTATATATATATATATATAAATTGATAGACTCGTCTCAAACTTAAAATTTAATCCTTTAATTATTAAAAATTTTGAGTTATTCGAGTTATTCGAATTTTTATTTTATAACTCGAATTATATTTAAAATTTTTTTGAATCGAGTCTATAAAATTTTGGTTCAATTATTTTTGTCTTGAGTCGAATTGAGTTATTCGATTTTTTTAAATCAACTCGAATTTTGCTCACCTTTTACTCAGAAGGCATTGAAAAGAAAATGATACTTTGAGAAAGAAAAAAAATTGAAGATGATGCTTTAAAAAATCGTTATTATTTTATTTTATTCACTTTATTTTATTTAACTTTACAATCACAGTTATCGTATTTATTTGTTTCCTAACCGTATAAGTTATTTTTTATTTTATTTTTTAATTATTATTTTATGGCTTTTGTGGCGCTCAATATATTTTATTGACAATTTTAAATAGTATTATATTTGACTAAACTACTCAACTAATTTTTTATTTAATAATCTATTTAAAACAAAAATAAGGTTTTTTTAGTATTTTAATTATTATTATTATAAAAAAATATTACTATTTTATGATTCAAAGACTTAATTTAAATTAAAAATATATTTTAATACTAGTTAATTTAATAAAATAAAATTTATTTGTAAATATTTTGTCAAATAATATAAATTTATTATATTAAAATATTTATTTTAATAATTTTTAAACCTATAACATAAATTATTGTAAGATTATATTTTGATATACAAACTACGTCTCAAACCTTAGCACCTTAAACCATAAACCTTAAATTTTACACTTACACACTAAATCCCTAACCTAAAACTTCCAACCTTAAACCTTAAAATTAAAGGGCTTGTGTAAACTTAAATATATTCTTATTAGTTATCTTTATCGTTTAATAAAAAAAAATATATTTGTCTTATTTTTATTTATTTATATTTAAATTAATATAAATAATTTATATTATTTAATATAAAAATACCTTACCTATGAAAGAGCACACCTTTTGCTTAACGTCTACCGTAGAAATTTTAAAAACCTTTCTCGTGAATGCTCCTAGTGCCTCTTAAAACTAAGACGAGAATGTCATTTTCTCATTCCTTAAGTATTATACAATTGCTTTTCTTTTAAATAACTTTATGTTTATAATAATAAATATAATTTATGTTGATCTTTTATTATATTTTTGATTATGTGATTAATTATTTATGATATAAATTTATTAAATATTATTTTAATATATAAATGGTATAGTATATATTTAAATAATATTATAATATTTAATAATATTTTTATTAATATTATATTTATAATATTTTTAAAATTATAAGATGAGATTATACGTTATTTGAGATTGAATGCATTAAATATTGATATTAATTTTATTATTTAATTTATAAGATGTTTTCCATCTAAAAAATTTCAATATATTAATTTATTTTTATCATTTTACTACTTTTATAGCTTTATTGTTTATTTTAATTTGTTTGATAAATGGTCAAATGTAATAAAATATTAAAAATCTAAACCTATTAAATTTAATATTTTCTTGTTAAAAAAAACAAAAAACAAATAGTTTTATAATTTTTATGTAAATATTTTTAATTTGATAATTATAAGTTTAACTTGTTAAAAAATAATCATAAGGACAAGTTGATAAATTTTGCTTTCAATTAATCTTACATTCCTTCAATCAGATACTATAATCAATATTCCTATCAAATAAACTAAACAAGATAACGTAATATTATCAATAATGTGTCGATTAATATTACATTTCGATAATTCTATTTTTAGAAGTAATATTACCTTTGGTGAACCAAACGTTCTCTTAAGATTTTAAAATTATTTTTAAAAAATTAAGGGCTTATGATACCTCTAAGTCAAGTTATTTTCGTTTTTTTTTCATCAGGTATATTATTACTGATAATATATAGTACTCTATCTCATTTAATATGTCTAATGTTAGATTTTTTGATAACATTTTAATTTTAAATTTATTATGTATAAATAATAAAAATATATATTAAAAAACTTTAATCAATTAATTTTGAAATATATATTTTTTATAAAATTTAATAAGTTAAAATATTTATAATACTTATTGTACTCGAAGCCGGGCCCATCAAACCTCAGAAAAACAAATAGTTTGCAACATAAGAATACTTGTATTTTGAAGCAATCTGTATAATTGATTGTAACTGTTAACTGATATAATCGTTATATTTTATAGGTTTATTAGTCGAACAGTTAAAGATAAACGATTTTAGTTAACTAAATCGTTAAAAATGATAATTAATGATTAAGGTTACGGTTACTAATTTTGACTGATGGTTAACCTATAGGTTATAGGTTATTAAATTATATATATATTTAAAATAAAATAATTTTTAAAACTTAGATGATAATTTTTGTCAGACTCAATGAAAGTTATTCTAACAAATGGGGTTGACTGTTGGTAAAGGAATCCTTATATCGAAATTCCAAAAATGATGCAAGATATACCTATATAAAAAAATAGGTATACTAACAAAAAAAACTATCTCAAAAAAGACAATCCAAACTCTTTTTTTATATGCAAAATCTATTTTATGAAAAAAATAGAATTGTTGTGAATCGGTTCCAAGTTGAAGAAAGAACCGAATAAAATATTCATTAATCAAATCATTCACTCCATAGTCTAATAAATCTTTTGAAAAACTGATTAATCGGACGGGAATAAAGATAGAATCTCGTTCTACATGTCAATATCAATACCGACAACAATGAAATTTATAGTAAGAGAAAAATCCGTCAACTTTAAAAATCGTGAGGGTTCAAGTCTCTCTATCCCCAATCCCAAAAAATCCGTTTGCTATCTAACTTTGATTATTATATGTTAGTTATAGATTTATTTTTAAAACTTTGATGGAATATCATGAAGTTTCTGTGTTTTAGCTTATTAATGGTTAGGTTACGATTAATAAAATTTAATAATCATTATAGTGATTAATCGACCATTTAAAATTAAATGGTACGGTTAACATAGGATGAATACCCTTAGTAAATACTACAATATTTTTAAGATACCAAAAACAAAGTTAATAGATTGATATTGCAGAAATATTTTTAAAAACTGATTTTAAAAATTATTTTTAAATTATTTGATTTAAATAACAATATTTGATATTACTATTAAAAATATTTTTAAAATTTAAAAGCTTAATTTTTAATAAGTGCTTTTTAAAATAAATTAAAAAATATTTTAATCTAAAAAACTACATGTTATATGTTGTTTTTATCCTAAAATCATTTTTATCTATAAATACTTTTTAAAAGCATTGAAAAAAAAATACACAGCCCTTCTAAAATAGACACCTTTCTAAAAGAATTAGAATATTTTAATTTTATTGATTTTGTCTAAATTCTAGTAATTTAATATGTATATATCTAAATTGAATTTAACTCATTTGACATTGTTATAATATATATATTCAAAATTAATATAATTTATATTCAAATCAGGACATATAAAGCTAGTATATAGAAAAGAAGAACATTCGATCAGACAAAAGTAAGAACCAGAATGAAACATAAAATCCGAATATAAAACGTTTATACTTAACCATTTGATTCAACGACAGCCACGGAACAGACCTAAACCTCTCCACCGCCGATCAAGAACCCAGTTCTGAGAACAATGAACTCGACACGACGGGGAACAACAAAAAAAGGAAACTAAAAAAACAAAACAGGACACTAAACGTAGGACGACCAACCTATGAACTTGAACCATGGTTTTATTGTAGGAAAAGGGATACGGATTTGTTGAATCAAGCAGAACAACGGAGGTTCACTTACCTTTCTTGGCAGCGGATTTGGTCACCTTGGCTCCAGTGGGGTCCTTCTTCTCAACATTCTTGATAACACCAACGGCAACCGTCTGTCTCATGTCACGGACGGCGAACCGTCCAAGTGGAGGGTACTGGGAGAACGTTTCCACAACCATGGGTTTGGTTGGAACCATCTTGATCATACCGGCATCACCGTTCTTCAAGAACTTGGGCAACTTCTCAAGCTCCTTGCCGGATCGTCGGTCGATCTTGGTTAAGAGTTCGGCAAACTTGACAGCTATGTGGGAAGTGTGGCAATCGAGGACGGGGGCATAGCCGTTTCCGATCTGTCCCGGGTGGTTCATGATGATAACTTGGGAGGTGAAGTTGGCTGCTTCCTTGGCAGGATCATCTTTGGAGTTGGAAGCAACGAATCCACGCTTGAGATCCTTGACAGCAACATTTTTAACATTGAATCCCACATTGTCACCGGGAAGAGCCTCGGTTAGAGCTTCATGGTGCATCTCAACAGACTTAACTTCTGTAGTCAATCCGGAAGGACCGAATGTGACAACCATACCAGGTTTGAGGACACCGGTTTCGACACGACCGACCGGGACAGTTCCGATACCACCAATCTTGTAGACATCCTGAAGTGGGAGTCGGAGGGGCTTGTCGGAAGGCCTCTTGGGCTCATTGATCTGGTCAAGAGCTTCAAGGAGGGTAGGACCTTTGTACCAATCCAGATTGGTGGACCTCTCAATCATGTTGTCACCCTCAAAACCAGAGATGGGAACAAATGGAATCTTCTCAGGGTTGTAACCAACCTTCTTCAGGTAAGAAGAAACTTCCTTAACAATTTCATCATACCTTGCCTTTGCATATTTCGGGGTTGTAGCATCCATCTGAGCAGAAATCAACATACCCATTAGAACAAAACCAGTCAAAAAACAGAACATCATATATAAACAGAGGAAACATCAAAATTCAACCTTGTTGCAGCAGCAAATCATTTGCTTCACACCAAGAGTGAAGGCAAGCAGAGCATGCTCACGTGTCTGTCCATCCTTGGAAATTCCGGCTTCAAAACCTCCGGTGGTGGAATCAATGATAAGAACAGCACAGTCAGCTTGGGATGTACCCGTAATCATGTTCTTGATGAAGTCACGGTGTCCAGGGGCATCAATGACAGTGCAGTAGTACTTGGTAGTTTCAAACTTCCACAAAGCAATATCAATGGTGATACCACGTTCACGTTCAGCCTTCAACTTGTCAAGCACCCAAGCATACTTGAATGACCTCTTGTTCATCTCAGCTGCTTCCTTCTCGAATCTTTCGATGACACGCTTGTCGATACCACCAAGCTTGTAGATCAAGTGACCGGTTGTGGTCGATTTTCCAGAGTCGACATGACCAATAACCACAATGTTGATGTGAGACTTTTCCTTGCCCATTATGGAGAATTAACTGGGAACTACAAGAACATGTACAAAAGAAAGTTAAACAAGAATTTTGTACAAACAATCAGAGCACATAATCAGGAAAAAAAATAAAGAACACCCATTTTTTCCCTTCCTTTTTCAATGTTTCTTTCGATTACTGTTCTTAAAATTGAACACAATATTTTAATTCTATATAAAACAGTTATAATTAATGTCGCCTGGAAAAAAAAACGTAAATACTACATTAACTCCGTGAATGAAATTAAAAGTCATAAAAAAATGATCCACTTAAAAGTTAATGCAACTTTCTCAGAAAATGACTTAAACACAATAGAATAAGATATATTTTTACCAGAAATTGATATATTTTATCAAAATTGAATTTATAATTATTAATAATTCATAATTCATGCATGCTATAAATATATCTAGAAATAGAAATCAAATGTAAATAATACATTAACTCCGTACATTCTAATGCAAAATTACAAACAAATGATCCACTTACAAGTCCAAGAATTAAAGCAACTTTCTCAAAAACTGACTTAATAACAACAAATCCTTCATAATCGATGTATTTTACCAGAAATCGAAGTATTTTAGTGTAGTTTAATTTATAATCATCCATAATCCATGCACGATATAAATATATCTAAATCATCAAAATCGAAACAACGTCCTAACAATTCACGTTACATGATCAGATGCATAATCATATCTAATAACAAAATATTCCAATCAAAACGCAACCGAATCGAACCAAAACAAAAGTATTCTGATAAAAGAAATCAGCAAACCGATCTTCAAATCTATAACAGAAATGGAAACATGATCTTAACCGGAATCCGACGCCGGCGAATCATAATCGGAAAATACATTACAATGAATCAATCAACCAAAACACAGAATTGAAAACGAAATCGAAATTGAAGATGGAAGATTGAACCTTAGAAAAGAGAGAATCGCCTAACGGATCGGAAGAAGAAGAGAGAATGAGAGTCGTTGGTTTTGGAGTGTGCCTCTCGTTCTTATTTATAGTCAGGTTTGAATATTTTATTGTTCCTAAAATGCCCTTTACGATGTATATTTTGACAGGTTTGTTCTCCGGTTTCTCAGGTACACGTGCTTATGTTTAGCGTGATTTAAACGGACGGTTGTTAGTGGTGAAGTGTTTATCACGCTCTCAATTTAAGAGTGGTATTGATTTGATTTTGGTATCGGGTCCGGGTCGTAACTTGATTAAAAGATTCGGATGACGTGGGTGTTTGACAAACCAAAACTTGGGGAGAAAGAAAAGGGAGGACTGGAGAAGAATTCGAAATTATTTTTTGGTCCTCAAAGTTTAAAAAAGTCAGTTTAGTTTTAAATTTATCTCATTTCTGACCTTTAATTTTTCTTAAAAAAAAAAACTAAAAATAATAGACATTTTAAGTTGACGAAAATCAATTTGTTTTTAAAATTATTATCTTTTTATTCGTAAACTATACAAATTTTAATGATTCCAATATATTTTACGATTTTTAAAATTTTATTTGTCTATATTTTTGTGCAAAATGACTAAATATTTGATGTTTAACATTGAAAAAAGTTTAAGCAGAAAATAAGTGTTTAAATTATAATTTTTTAAATAAGTACTTAAAATATTTTTGGGTTAAATAAATATTTAATATTTTTAACATTACTTAAATAAGTATCCGTCGTTATTGTCCGTTAATTTTTACTGTTAATTTTTAATATCGGACATATATCAGCTTTTTAAAATTCAAAAATTATATTTAAAAATAAATAAAATAAGATAAACCCAAAACTCACAATATAATTTAAAATTTAAAATCTTTATTGTCCCAAAATTCAAATCATGATTTGATATAATTTCGTCATTGATTGTCACACCACCATACATCATATTCGTCGTCATACCGTCATAACTATTTATCCTACCATATTGTCATTAGAAATCGATCGATGTCATGCAAAAGTTCAAAATCATTAAATGATTCATTTGAATAATTTGTGACGAACGGTAACATAACGGACGATAAACAATATGTGAATCGTTCAACGAGAGAAGGACGCTTCATTCTGTCATCAGAAATACGACTAACATCGGTAGTAGTGGTCAGATTTGGGATTATATATTTGAGAACTATTTTGAAATTATTTAAAAACTATGATATTTTAATTTTTTATTTATTTATTTTAAAAATATTGTTACGTTTCATATTTTTATTGGTTAATATATTTTTTTAACAGACAATCACGATGAATATTTATTTAAATAATATTAAAAATATTAGATACATGTTTAATCTAAAAATATTTTAAGCCCCTATCTAAAAAAATATATAGTTTAATATTTTTTAAAATTATGGTTTATAATAAAGAGATTAAATTGTGATGAAAATTATTTGAACTGTGGTTGGATAAGATTAAGAATTTGAGTAACCTCAAATTTCAAATTACTTATCCAAAATATATATAACTGAATTGTTATTTAACTAATAATGTTATTTAAATTACATAAATATGGATATAATTTTAACCTTATTTATATCTATAATTTATCTATTTAAAAGTACGATTTTTTAAAAAAATAAATCGATTAAAATTCCTTTATTTTTTTTGTTATATTATTAGTTTATTATTTGAAAAAATATAAATATTCTTTAAATATATCATAATAATTTATTTTAAAATAATAGTTAGATATGAAAAAAAACCTAATTATATTATAATAAATATATTAAAAATTATTTTAGACTTTAATACCAATTAGATGTGTATGCTTATGAATAAAACTTTTTTCTAATTACTAATTAAATATTATTATAGTATTTTTTTAATTGTCTAAAAGAATATAAAGATTGATAAAAGTGTAAATAGAACTTTTAATTAATTACTATTAATGTGTTATTACTGTATTCCAATTAAAATTAAAATGACATAAAGATAATTTTAATCCTTAATGTTTACAGTTTTTGTCGTTTTGGCCCTTATTCTTTTTTTGGATAAATTTAGCTCTTAACCTATATCTTTTTAATAAATATCTTATTTTTTAACTAGCTTGATAACTGGACCGTTAAAAATTTAACGATGATATATATATGAAATATAATTTTAAATGATATAGAATGTAATATGGAATATAATTTTATTCCAATATAAAATATAAAACAATTAAAATTCAAATAAAATATTAAAAATTAATTAATTCTAAAATAAAAAAATATTAAACATTCTTAACCCTAACTACGATAGAATCAAAATCTTATCTTAAAAAATATAAACACAATTCAAATAAGATTTTGATTTTATCGTAGTTAGGGTTAAGAATGTTTAATAATCTTATATTTTAGAATTAATTAATTTTTAATATTTTATTTGAATTTTAATTAGTTTATATTTTATATTGGATAAAATTATATTCTATATATATATATATATATATATTTGATAGGTTACATTCCATATATATATTATGGTTAAATTTTTAACGGTCCAGTCATCAATCTAGTTAAAAAATAAGATATTTGTCAAAAAGATATAAGTTAAGGGCTAAATTTATCAAAAAAAGAAATTGGACCAAAATGACAAAAACTGTAAACGTTAAGGATTAAAATTATCTTTATGCCAATTAAAATTAACAAGTTAGAGATATATAAAATATATAAAATATATATTTGAGTAATAATTTTTCAAACATAAAGTATTGAGTTATATTATAATAAAAATAACATTAAGAGAGAATATTATGGTTAAGGGAAAGATTGGTTCTTTGAGGTCACGAGTTCAAGTACCAATACTACAGCACAATGATTAAACGATCAATGTCTAATGATTGAGAGTATATTTTAGAACAAATACTGCTATAACCATTATAACTGATTAAAAAAAAAAGACTAGCATTTATAAAAAAATATAAAAAAAAAAACTTGATACATCTTCAAATGGAGGAGTCTAAAAACTAGTTTAATAAATTCATGATAAGTTTGACTAAGATTATTACTTCTAATAGAAATAAGTTTTCACTAAGATAGAACTAAAACACAACTTCACCTAGCAACCATAAATCATATATAGAGGTTTGATTCTCCTATAAAATAATGTCTCAACAAGACCTGTTTGTCTTTTGATGTTCTAACAAAATTTTCCTGATTTACAGATACAAAATCATTCAACCATCGATCTATAGAATGTAGTCTTCTTACTTTTTCGTATTAGTAGACAGGCAATGGCAGAGTATCAATCCTAGGCTTTTCTTTTCTTTCTCGTATTTCTAACTTTTCCATTAGTCGTCGACAACTCCGCCTTATTTCCCTCCAAAACTTCATCACCGGCATTCGCATGGATGATGGTATCGTTTGGCGGCTGTCTTTCTTTCCTTTTTGGTTTCTTTTGAGTCAAGGAACTGCAGTGTACCATATAACAAGTTAGTTCTAAAAGGATCTAACTACATTCATGATGTTACTAAACAATAATTCGAAATGCATCAGAATCATAAAGCATCCCGCTCTTTTCCCACCGTGAAAACCAAAGAAATGTAAAGATCGAAGTCGAGGAGAGAAAGAAGGGCACCTTACTTCTGATTCGTAAACGGTTTTGAGGAAGCTGCTTTCTCGATTGTGCTCTTGTAATATTGTGTGAATGAAGCATTAGAATTGGACTTTTCATACTGCATTGCAATCATTTAAGAAGTTCAGGAAATTCATTCACTACATTTCTAGATAATTTAAGTACAATGTCGAAGTAAGAAGGTATACTTGAAGAAATGATTCGACGGATTGGTGGTCTTTCGGTGAAAATGCCACCTCGTCTCTCTTCCTCTGTATAAATTCAATGTTCTGCTCCACCTAAAATACCAGGAAGAACTAAACATATATCAGCTTTTTCGTATTTTCACTTAATTTTTCTATTCCAGTGTAGCTCAACAATTACAAAGCAGAGCTGGTTCAAACAAGATACATCTCCGAAGTTCTTAAAAGTAGTTACCTGATCGATCTTGTGTGCAAAGGACATTTAAATTCAAAGTAACAACGATAACAAATCCTAACCTTTATAGTGGAAGAGAAGTTGAAATCTTTTCTGGGTTTCCCATTGTCCTTTCCGGTTTTATATTCCAAAATATCCAAAGCAAATGATGCAACAGGAATGAAAACCCCACTTGCACTAGAAAGATTATTCAACCACTGAATGCATTTGATTCTTAGAGGCAAATGTTTTGGTCCGGGAAACAAGACAACTACTCCGTTGATAATCTGAATGATAATGTATAACAACGGCTGAAGATCATAATCTTGTATGTTTGCTGATATAAATGAAACCCAGAGATCAATGCAGTTCGTATACTGCCAACTGCATATCCTTTTTACAGCCTCCTGCTTACAAGAAATAACAAACAAGTAACATCAAAACCTCGGCTTTGCCTAATAACATCAAAATAATAATGAACTACATGTATCCATAAGCATCAAATTAAACGAACAATGAAACATTGTCCAATCTTGTTTCATTAAATTAAATGAGACAACAAAGACACGAGCATGCCTACCTTATTCTTTGTTTGTAGACCCAAATGCAATATCTTAGACAGCTGTTCAAGACAAACCATTGCCTTTCTGGATGAGTTCTGTACATCTTGAGAGCATAGCTCAACAAAGGAATTGCGCAGAAACTGAATATGTTTGGATGAAACTGGATCGACAAATTTGCAGTGACCAATGAAGGCCTTGTATGTTTTAATCAAGCATGAGTTGAAACAATCTGAGCTAAACACAGAAGCCACATCTTTTATGACCAGGAAAGAATGTGATGCAAGAGCCCCTTCACCCGTTGCCCACAAATTAACTGCGATCTGTAATCAACTTAAAGAGTTATTGCTGAGCAGGAAAAACATTATAATTGGATAGTTATTTCTATGGCAAGAAGGTGTGGATGGAAATATAACAAAAATTGAAAATTAAAAAGAAATACTCCTCTGTTAGTTATCCAAGAAGTGTTAGAACTTGAGGAGAAGTCTGGAGTGTTACGAGTTTTTATTTAATATCTAATTAGAGTTTATCCTAATTAGTTGTTTAAATTTATTAAAAGTCTTATTTAAATTAAGAATAAATATTATTTAAATTAGAGATAAAGTATAATTTTAGTTATATTAAAATTTTATTTTAGTCTATTTAAAGACTTAAGAAAATACAGAGAAACACATTGTTCTCTGTTGAAAAATATTATTTTTTCTCTATTGTTAAACTCTAGCATTTTTTATTTTCTTGTTCATTGTTCATCGGCATTCGTGCTTTTTGGCCACTATGGCCCCTTTCTCACATCCTCATGTCTTGCATTCTCCTAATTCCCACATATATTACTAATTTAAAGCATCGGGTATATAACCTTATATATCAACTGAACAGTATAAACAATATTAACATTCCTTTATATCATATAACTGCTAGTACTAACAAAACTAACACCAATATATATATATATCAAGTGTCATATCTCATGGACTATAATACCTTGATTAGTCTGTGCAGCAATGGACGAAAAGCAGCAAAAAATATTACAGAGGCTCTGACTTGAACCAAGGAGAAGGCAAGTATATCCGAGTCAGTAACTTGATTCAGGAGAAACAGTGTACTTCTCAAATAAGACTTGATTAGTGGCTTCATAGTTTTCCATTTTGAACTCTTCTTCAACTCTAAAATGGTCTCCTTTTTGCAACTAGAACATGATATTCCAAGCATTTCTCGAAAAATATTATCAGCCTCCTGAAGCATGAAGATTAAAATCTTGGAAAAGGTTTTGCTCTCTAGATGACCAGGGCACGAGGCAACATCATGAAGATTAGATGGTTCAGTTCCATAATGGCATGCAGCTCTATACCCATTCAATAAACTAGTAAGTGCAGATATACTACGCTGCTCTCTGACTAGTTCGCACAATGAATTAAGGGTAGAGCTAGTCAACAACTTGGCCTTTCTTAAATTTACATTGCCTTTCTCAGGACTTTCTGTGCCATCTTCACTAGCATTGCCGTCATCAGAATACTGTTACAAAAAGTAGAAAATAAAAAGTTCAGAAAGACACAGCTTTCAGATGGACAAAATAAGGGCAGAAGGGAGGAATCAAAAAATTCCACTACTTGTTTTTCCTTCTTTTCTTCTGACATTCTGGCAAATGACTGTGAGTTCATAATTCTTTAATAACATACTATATTAGCATGCAACCACAATATCTCAGACAAAAAAAAGGACTTAAAGCACAATATGTCAATATATTCCCTATTCTCCATACATGATACATCTCAATATCTGACCATTGTGGTACTATTTTCTTTTTGGTTTTAATTCACATCAAGCAACACTAAGTAATAATTATATGTGTTGCTTTCACACCCAGACTTACAATTTCATAAACTTTGGACACAGAAAAGTAGGATCAAACTTAGAAAAGCTTATATGTTCTTTTCTATTGTAACCTAAGTCAACCAAATGCAAATCAAGAAACTTACAGATTCCTCGTCCTTTAATTTCCCAAGGCCATTCTCGTAGCTTTCCAGAAACTTTGAAAATTTAGGATCCTGACATTAACATAGTAGAAAGGCTCAGTGAAATAAATATAGTGGAAACAATTTGTGAACAACAATAAACTTTCAAGCCAAATCTCGGTGAGAATGGAAAGCGCAAACACATCCAGCTAAGCACTTATATGAACTAATTAATTCGAGTACTATTTGCAGTATACAGTTCTACTGATGCATTCATTTGAGTGTTCAGCATGAAGTTCATCTTTAACTCCTAGTTGGGATCAAAACAAACCAATCTTTGACTCTCAAAACACTATACAATCTCACAAAATTAACAGTTATATTTCAATAAGACCTAATACCTTTTTCTGCAACCTCTCTAATTTTTTCTTCTTCTGTTTAAGCTCTAAATGAATCACCCTGTTCTGCTCCAATAAATCACTAGCACCACCGTTGTCCACATCCATATCTATGAAAGCACAGGTAAATGAATTGGAAATATTAGCAACAACAGTAAGATAAAACACATATGAATAACTATTTATACTTTATAGTGCCTCACCATGTCGATCACAATCGATTCCATTTTCTTTCAAATACAAACAGTTCGAGTCCTGACCAATAAATTCAAACATCAATATGAGAAACCATTTTTACCCTAGAAAGAAAGCCAACTGAAAATTTTTAAGGAGTTTTATATTCAAAACCTCAGATAAATATCCATCACTGCCTGAATCATCTTCAACCGCATCGCTCTCATCACAAAAAACCGCATCAAGCTCAACATCCCCTATATTTTCGAATTTGAACTCTCTGAAAACACATTTTAAATGTTTTACACAAATGCAAACTATCACTAATTAGCTTAGTTGAAGCACTACTAAAACCAGAAACTAAAAAGCACAGAAGATAATACAAATGAAATAGATAATTATACCCAAATCAGATTATATTCAGAAAAGTTCAAATTTGAAATTTTACCTTTCATTTGATTTCCCTATTTTATCTTCTTCAACGTTTCCCGCTTCCTCCTGCTTATCTCCTAGAAAATTTCCACTTCTCATTAACAATTCCATTACTACACTCAACACTAGATGAGCAAAACACAGACAACGCAATAGAAACACATTTGATTTTACTAAAAGGAAAACGAAACTTACTCTTCGAAGCCTTCTTTTTGAAGATAGATTTCAACTGACGTTTTCTTTTCAACACAGATTGAAGATTCTTCTTCGCGAACTTCCTCGCCTTTTTCCCTAATTTTCCCATTTTCCCAAATATTTCGGAAAACACCTAAGACAAAAGGCAGTGAAAATTAGTCGTTTTACAACTTTATCGATTCAATAAAGAAAGACTGAAGCTTTCCGGACCTGCAACAATGGCGGCTTTGCTGTGTTTTGTTAGTTTTGGGGGTTTCCGGTAAGTTCCTTTAGGGCTTTTAAGTGAAACGAAGAGAGGGGGGATGTTTTCGATTTAAATTTTTTAGGTGTTTTTGTGATTTTAAGAAACAATTGGGGTTTGAAAATGCTATAAATTAACTTTTTTAACAAGGAATTAGGGGTTAGTATTCGAAATAGAGTTAGCTAAATTTACGAATCTTGTTATACAGCATAAATTTTATTTAATTTTTTAATTAAATTATTTGAGTTTATATTCAAATTTAATCATATATATTTATAATATTATAATTTTTATATTTAGATAAATTTTTATAATTAATTAATCAATTATATAAAATATATTTATATATTTCTTCATAATATTTTATGTTCTGGATAGGCGCAACAAGAGTGACTGCACAAAACTCTTAAAAAAGGGTCTAAAAATTTGATAAACTACATTCATTAATTGATATTAATCTCAAAATTTATTACAAAAACTTCAAAAATACTCTTAAAAAGATGAATTATAATTGTTAAAACGTTATAATTATATCCTAAATGTGATAATTGATTATAAAATCTTATTGATTATTCTTATTATTATTTGTTGAGTTGATCGATTTGTAGTATTGACCAAGAGGGGGTGAATTGGCTTTTTAAAATTTTTGGTGGAAGTTTTTCAGTAAAAATTGAAAAATTAAGAACAAAAAATTTATAGTGGTTCAAGCTTCGGAACAAGCTCTACATCCACTACCTTAGCTCCACTAAGGATTTTGAAACCAATTCACTAAGAATTTCAACCTTTTGAGGCCAAAGGGATAACCTTATAATCCTAGACTCAAACCCGAATCTAGCATCCAAAGTTCACAACCGAACTTTGGGAATTCACTCAAACAATAGAAAACTTAATAAACTTGTTTAATCCTTCTAACAAGGCTAATGTTTGCAATCTAAAGCACTCACCCAATCCTAATACACTTGAGCATACATTGACAATTTAGCTCACAAGTATTTGTCTACCCAAAAATGTGAGAATTAAGCTCTAAGACAATTCTTGAATCATAATGTTGTTACAATTGAAGCATTAGTCTTCTCTTGATGCTTGAGGCTTGCTTTTATCATCCCAAATGAGCTTCTAGCCGTTTATGACCGTTGGGATGTTTTGGAGCCGTTTGGACTGATTTCAAGACAGATTTCTGTTTCTGATGCAGGAGGTATCGATACCCCTGGAATTGGTATCGAAACACCTACTTTTGGAAATAGTTGTTGACCTGCATTTATGAACAGGTATCAATACTGGTATCGATACCGCTCCTAGCCGTTGGGTTTTTCATAAAATCGTTTATGATCGTTGGGGGTGTTTAGAAACCGGTATCGAAACCAAACATCACAGTGGTGAAAGGGTATCGATACCAGTATCGATACCACTGTGATTTCTCCTTTTAAAGCAATGCGGTATCAATACCATTATGAATGGTATCGAAACACCTGAGTTAAAAATGTTTCTTTGGTTCCTTTAAATCATTTAAGACACTTTTAAAATCTCTCAAAAACTTTTCAAACTTATTTTTAAGTTGTTTGGACAAAAGAAACAGTTTTGAAGTCTTTTCAAATTAGTCTAAAACTATTTTTCAATTATTATATCAAAACATTAGTTCTTCACTATTGTTTCTATAGATCTAACAAGGTTATGGACAGACGCAATACAAACGACCGTACAGGGCCCTTAAAAAGGACAATTATTTTTAAGGTCCACATTTTTAGAACTAGTGGGGTTATAGACAATGGCTTCTACGGGGGCACATTTTTAGAACCACTGAGCTATGGACAATGGCTTCTAAGGACCACATTTTAATAAATTGTATTGTGCCCCCAAAATTTTTGAACCACCTATATATATGTGATACATAAATATCAAACAAAATTGTAAATTCATACTCAAACTTAAAAATTCCTAATTTATAACAAATTCCATTTAAAAATTTTCGAGTTAAACTTTGAAATCATGATTCGATATAAGTCAAATAAAATAAAAATTTTTAAATTAAATTTTACTCATTTTTATCAAAAATATTCCTAAAATAAATATCAAAATTTAAATATATACAAAATATAATAACATAAATATTTTTTTTTTACTTTGATTACTCATCGATTGATGAATATAGAATAAAATAGCTCCAGACTACTTTAATGTATTATAGACTAGCGCGTTCTCAAGGCACTAAATAAACCTAAACAAAAGATAATATATTTTTTTTTCTTATACATACAATATCATAGATCTCACAAAGGTATATTTTTAAGGTAATTATTTCATGTATAAATATTTTAATTTTAAAGTTTAATAATTTTATTTAAAGATTAGGTTTAAAAATTTAAGTATAACAATTTTAAATTTAAAAGATATTAATAAAATTTTGGATTTAAGATTAAAATTTAAAGTTTATTAGTTAAAATATAAATTTTTAATTATATTATTTTAAGGCGTTTGCGAAAAAAATATTGCTTGTATATGAGATAATGATCATATTTTTATTTTTAATTATATTATTTTAAAGGTATTATATGTTTGGGAATCAACGCATATATTTAGGGATGGAGCCAGAATTTAAGGGTGAGGGAGGCAAAACATAAATATTTAAAAGTAGGAGATAAATTCATAAAAAATTAATTTTAAAAAAATAAATAAAAAGATAAAATAAAAAAAATATTCTTTAGAGATGAGAACGATTATCCCTCCCCACCCCATATAGTTCCGTCCTTGCATGTGTTGCCCTAATTAACTCAATTAAGGATCATGTTGAAGGTTTTTGGATGAATATGTTGGGCCTAGCTTATATTTATCCCCTTCTCCCAACTATGGAACTTGAAAAGAGTCGAAGTCAATTCATAGTTTGGGTTAATATACTATTTAGTACTTAAACTTGGTTTCATAGGTTAATTTGATACCTTTATTCTATTTCTTTTCATAGGGTGATGGTGAAACCATACTATGTATGAGGAATGAGTCATTTCTCGTATCGAATCGGATTAATAATAAAATAGACTCTTTCACGTATAACATGCGACATAACTCAAAAGTCAAATCCATGTATTAATTAAAAAATATATAATTGAATTGATATTATTTCGAGATTAAGTGTCAACTAAAAATTTAGTATCAACACAAATCTTTTAACATTATATAATTGTTTAATTGATTTTTTAGGTCATTATTTAAAAAGAAACTAAATAATGGGTATTAAGTTAGTATACAATGATTTATTTTTTTCGATGATAAGATTCGAATAACATTATTTGCAAAGAATAGAAAATGTATACGAGTAGCATAGAAACAACTTCATCACATTAAAACATCCGATGGCAGAGTTAGGAATTTTATATAGTGGGATCATAGTAGATTTAGAGTAGAAAAATTCTCGTACCACTATAATATAAATATTGTTGACCTCATACTCGAACAAATCAAGTGAGGTCAATTCTAATATTCTTTTATAAAGAATTATATCAACTCTATAAAAATCTTATTTAACTCTTTGAAAATCTCATATTACAACAAATCAAGCGGGGTTAAATAACCCTCTAAACTATATATAACATAGTATTAGATTGTGGTTGTGATTGCAGTTACGGACGCAGTTGCAACATCCCGATTGCAGGTGTTACGACATGTTTTCTATAAAATATATTATAGTTCTAAATATGATTATATTTTACAGTATCACGAGAACTTCTAAAACTATTATAATAACTTCGTTATATTGTGTTGCGGTCGTAATCTAATACTATAACTTGTTACCCCGCCACTGAAAACATCATACGATGATTGACTCTTAATCCATAATCCAACGAATAAAAACTAATCAGAGATTAATAAGTAATTAAAACCATCTATACTGTGTTACAAAGGTTCATAACTCAGAATTAGATGTTAGAGTCTTAAAGACAGATTAGAGAGAATGAAAGAATGTTATGAAACATCTAATTAAGAATAAATAATATTAATTAAATAATATTTTTTGTGGTTTCATAAAAAATATATATTGGAAATTACAGATCAGATAATAAGTATATATCATGTTGGTCTGAGCAGCTTTTTCCAACTTCCCACACTCTTATTCTTCTTGCCAACTAATTAGCTTCCCTCTTTAGCCAATCTGCTTCAAGTTTTCACCTCGGACAACTGTACCTATTCCACAGCCAAGCAAACTGTCCTTTTATTAGCAGTTATTTTTATATAAAAATACACAAAATAAAATGATTTACTTTTTTATAATATATGTTCGAGATATATAACTTTTACTCTCAATAATGTCATCTCTAAAATTCAAATCTGAGTTATCTCTTAAGGAAAGTAATATCCCTTATCATTACACTCGATTTTGTCGATAATGAATTATTTTTTAAAAATGTTAATAAGTTAAGGTAAGAGACATTTAAACCTTTGAATCGAGAAAATTAAGGACAAATATCTTGTTTGATTAATATTTAAATTATAATACTTAAACTATTATTATACCAATTTTTTTTTGAAAGGGACGATATCCCCTCCCATCTACTAAATAGCTCCGTCCTGGATCTAGTACCTACTCTAACATATAAATTATAATCAGAGACTGAATAAAAATACTTATGTATATGGATGAGATCAAATTATACAGTATAAAACTTAAAGAGTTTTACAGTAATCTATAACCCTTAGATGAGTAAAATGAATAAATAAGATTAACAGTAAAATATGTGAAAATTATTACTTAAAAAATAAAAAATAATCTTAACTATTTATTATAGTCATCTAACGGTTCAAAATTAGTATAAAAATATTTCTAAATCTACCATTAGTTGGATGGTTCAATCCCAATCCCCAGCACATGGTTTCCTGAAAGAGCCAGTTGGCAAGTGGACCCAACTCACCCCTACAGAACTCAAACAGGCAGGATCTGACGTGACACCATGATTCGTTTCTTTAGACCATACATTAGACATAAACATTAATATAGTTTCTTTATATATATATAATGTGAAGAAGGTGAGCACGTTACCATGTGAGTGACCATCATGAAGGATCAATGGGTGGTTACCTGAATTAGGAGCAATAGCAGCAGCGGCAGTTGGGATTGTGTTGATGGGCCCAGCCGTTGTTGATGGGAAGATGTGGGCGGCGGATGCCGGTAACCCCATGGTTTGTGATTGATGGTAATGATAGAAGGGATGGTACATTGGCATCAATGTGTTGGCACCTACAATAGCCTGCCCTGCTGGATACACTTGAGGGAAATGCCCATTCAGGTAGGATCCACCATTGTAGCTTAACTTCTGTGGTGCATCATAGACAAAAAAATTAGAAGAAAAAAAAATCGTATATTATTTGATATCTGAATTAGACTTTCGTTATCGAATAACACTTATATTTTCATTTTCGTAAACTAATGTTTGAATGTGTCAAAATACGTGATAAGTCGAATTCAAATAATAATATGTATGACAGAAACTAAATTCAGGGATCAATTTAAACAAAAATGGTATAAATATCGAATCGAATCATGTAACCAAATTTGAATACTAGTTTAGAGTGAAAAAATGAGGGACTCTAAAGTGCGACAGACTTAAGGTGTGACAAAAAACGATAAGTTTCGAAACTTGTCTAAAAACTTAAAACGATAGATTTTTTGATAACATTTTAGGTTTTTAGACAAAGCATCGAAATTTATTTTGTATATATCAAAATTTATCAAAAATCACGAAAAAACCCTAAATATTATCTAAAAATTCAACATTTTAAATTTATATTTTTTAACCGTACCCGAAACTCGATCGTAAAAAAAATTAGAAGGACCATTGACTACTATTACAAAATCTGAAGAACCACTTACATGATTGTAGCTCATATCACTGGCAATGTAGGTGGGGGAGTAACTGAAGCAAGTGAGCAGAGACAATTATAGTATAAGGTAAAGTGTACATTTTATTCCATGGGACTCCAATAGAAAATAAAAGAAATAAAATGAAATATATATAAATACCCATAAAAAGGAACGGCCTGATGATGAAAGGGTGACGCTGGTGTCCCCACTGCAGGGTAATACCACGGCACGTGATTAGCAGGTGCAGCCGACGTGGCTCTCGGTCCAACGTTTGATCCTTCAATTTCATTTGATCAGAATTAAAAATATATTAGACCACCATGATGCTCGTATTCACAAAAATGCCACTAACCACCATTTTTTTCGAAAAGCTTGATTAATACCTTGTTGAAGTGGAGGAGGGGGAGGAGCAGTGGAGGCGGACCTCGGGCGGCGAGCACCGAGGGAGGCGAGATTGCAGTTGGCACGGCGGTCGTTGATGATAGGATTCGGATCCTCACAAGCTTTCTTAGCAGCTTCAGGATCCTTAAACGTAACCTAACAAAAATTCCCCCCAAAAAATTCAAAAAGGTAAAGAGAAAATTTCCAGAAACGAATCAATCAACTGAGAAAAAGAACTTACGAATCCGTATCCCTTGGATCTTCCTGTGATTTTATCGGAAATAATGACGGCTTCGAGGATCTCACCGTACTTCTCGAAGTGCTTTTCCATGGCTTCTCTCGGAGTTTCCCAAGCTAATCCGCCGACGAAAACTTTGGTTAAAGTGGTGTCGCCGAATTGCCCGATACTGTTACTCATAGTCATGGCGTTTAGCAGCAACAAATAGGGAATCTCTTGCTGTTTTTTGCTTCTAAAGGCGATTGGATTTGGGAAGAAGGGAAACGAGAAGAACCCAAGAAGGAAACAGGGAGGGAAAGGGAGAATAGAATATAAGGGAAGAGAGGGAAGGATGGAAATAAAGAAAGGAGACAGATAGGCAAGACAGATGGGCATCGTGATCATACATTTGATTCAATAATTTTTTCGAAACCGATTAATCAAGTTTAATCGAATTAAAATTTAAAAATAAACTCGTATCGTCCTCTAACCCTGATTCAATAAGATTAATTAGTAATTTATTGATGCCAGTTTAGTATAATTCGATTGATATTGTTATTGATAATAATATACAAAAGGATACGTCATACGTGATAGTAATATAATTCGATTTAAGCGTTCAATATCTTTCGATTTATAGGTGAGGAATCTGGGTAGTATAGACATTGTAAACTGAATGCATTAATCGAATAATGGAATTGATAGTAGTTTAAGATTTTATTGATATCGAATTTCGAGTTTGAATACATTTAGTAATTTATCTGTTAACCCGAAATAAAAATATTATTTTTATATTAAATAATTAATAAAAGTATACATTTGAAACTATTAACTTAGAAAAACTACTATGAGATTCCAATACAACAATTTGATTTACTGCCAAAAAAAAAGTTTTGAAATTTGTACTAATTATCCAAAACGTTTACTTTTTATGATATTTTAGATTGTTTTTAACTCTTCTATTAGATTTTTTATTATTTAATATAAAATAGTTAACGGTGATTGAATATTAAATTAACGAGGATTCGTTCAAGTGGTAATTAAGTAAGTTTTGAGTTCGAGGTATTATATTCATAAAAATTTCGTTGAGAGATTTATCTATTAAAACCAGTGGCAGATGTATATATTGGGTTGGGTGGGTCTGAAATTTTTAATTTAAAAATTTTATGAGTTAGTCCTTATTTTTTTTTTAATATTTTCGAGTCGTACTCACTTTGAAATTTTAAAATTTTATACGTGTTCACCCTCAAATATTTTTTACATTCACCACAGATCAAAATCAGATTTGTAGATCAATTTATATTAATCAGAATAAAACTCTGAGAATTAAAAGAAAAAATAATCAAATATTAATATTATATAAAAAAAAACATATATAAAAAAATAGAGTGTTAGACAGCTAAAAGCCGTGGGAGCAAAACGGAAATGGACCCACAAAGTTAACTGAATTTTGAGGTACGCAACGTGAAGTCCCAATGAACTGTCGTTTCGGACAATGGATTTAGATGCTCCCGGCGGCCGGCACGCGGTTTTATCTAATTTGCGTGCACGTTATATTTACATATAAATTAACTAAGTGCAGGCTAAACATGGATTTTTTTCTCACTAAAATTAAATTAAAATATATTATTTATGATTTTGTATAAAGAAACTATATTTTGTTAGAATATATTAAAATTAATTAACACAAATATTTGATGAATGAATAATTTTTTAATCTGGTCCATGATCAATGGCAGAAATTCGTAGAGGGAGACATTTTTAAAAAAATAAATTTAAGAGGGGTTACACTGAATTATATATTTTTAAGGGGTTAAATAATAATTTTATCATTTTTATTTTAATTTTTAATATTTTAAGGGATCGTGATCGCACTAGCCTCTTTTAATGTTTTTTTTTAAATATTTAATTTAACTCATTTTGTGTATTTTTTTAGAAATTATATCACGGTAAGTTTTACTGCGTCATTTATGAAACCAATCACTAAAAATCATCAATCTCATCATTTTTTTATGTCATATCTTCCTAAGTGAATCTTCGCTCATATTTATTGTTAATTCATTTTAAAAACAACTATTCCAGTGAAGATTCACTTAAAAAAATATGACATGAAAAATTGATGTGATGGATGATTTTTAGTGGTTGGTCTCATGTGCATGTGGTGAGACTTACCCATAATATAAATTCTTCTTTTTTTTTACATGTACACCGTTTTTATTGTGCGTGTTTAAAATCAATCGTGTTTGTAGTGAATGGGAAAAGTGTAATGCTTGTATCGATATGTCTTGATATAGTCTACTTAACTCGATGCAATGATTGAATATTGGATCCCTTAAAAAGAAAAATTTATTACATGAGTCTGATTCACTGCGTCATTTATGGTCTCATCCAATAATAATTTTTTATCTTATTTTTTTAATGTGAATCTTTACCTCTTTACTTTTTCCAAGGTGAATCTCTATTTCATTTCTATATGTCATTAAATGGATGAATTTTATTAGATTAGACTACGAATGACGTGATAAGCCGAAACCATATAATAATTTTTGGTCCTAAACTTGATCTTATCTCAAGCACCTTTCGTAATTTCTTTAGTTGTCTTATTAGATTGTAACACATCTTGTGATCTTATTAAATGATATTAATTTATTAAAAAATTACATACGGCTATGTCATGTTAGTTGTCAATAAGGGTGTTCAAAATTTCAGTTAATCGAATTAAACGATCAAACCGAAATTTTTTCTGGTTAATCGGTCAGTTAATTTTAGATTTAATCGGTTAACGGTTAATGATTTTTTGAAACTTCGATTATCAGTTAATTCGGTTCGAAATTGGTTAATTAACCGAATTAACCGGACTTTTTATATAATATATATTATATATTATATATTTTTAATATTTATTTTTGGTTATTAAATTTTTAAAAATTATAAAATGGTCATTAAACTTTATAAATTTAGCATAAAATAATAATTAAATTTATTAAATTTAAAAAATAAGCATTAAAATTTTTAATATTTATCAATAATTTATAACGTACGATGAATCAATATAATAATTTGATAAATCTAATGTTTTCTTTATATTTTTTGAAAGTTTAGTGCCTAAAAAAGTATTCTAACATAGTTTAGTGACTATTTGTGTAATTTATCCATTTTTTTAAAAGTTCGTTAACTGAAATAACCGAACTTTTTTTGATTCAGTTAAAAAATTCGATTCGGTTAACGGTTAATACGAAAAAAATTGGTTAATAAAATTTTGAAAGTTCGGTTCAGTTATTTAACCGAACCGACCAATTGAATACCCCTAGTTGTCAATAATAGTTAAACAACTTAGTGACCAAAATGAATGTTTTCCCTAACGGTAGTGGCTCTAATGAAAAATTTTCAATTTTGATGACCAAACTGCAAGCATCCTAAAACCTTATTGACCATTAACATAATTCACCTTTATTTATTTTAATATTTTAATAAAAAAGGGAATGGTCAAAGTCAAAGACGTATAAGGTTTTCCTTCAAAATTGATTCAGATAACCACATGGGACCCACATCCTTCTTGATTAAATGCTTAATCACTCCTTAATCCCCTAATAATCTCTTACCTTAGCTGTCATTTAGTCATTGGAATATTCCAAAAATGGTGCACAAAATAGCATTACATTACAAAATAGGGGTGAGTAAAATTTTTTTGAGTTATTCGAGTTGACGAGTCATATTTTATAATTCAAATTTTATTTGAATTTTTAATTCGATTTGAGTTTAAGAAATTCGAATCAAGTCGAGTTTTTGAGTTTCTATAAATATTTAATTGTTATTATTTTTCATATTATACTATGATTTGATTCTAATTTATACGACTTTCTCTAATTATAGAATATATGTATATATATTTCTTCATATTTTTTATATGTAGCAATCTTTATATTTTATATATAAATGTGTATATATATATCATAAAAATGAGAGACTTATCTCAAACTTAAAAATAAATTATTTAATTATTAAAAATTTTGATTTATTCAAATTTCTATTTTACAACTCGAACTTTATTTGAAATCTTTTCTAGTCGAGTCGAGTTTTGCTCACCCCTACTACAAATGGTGAGAGAATCCCAAACAAATATTTCATGGTCCATTGTTCAAGAAATTATATTATAGGTCTTTCTCGTCATGTCATTTATAAGATCAATCAAACAAATGAATTCATTTCATTATTTTTTACCTCATCTTTTTATCACCTGAATCTTCACTAATATTTATTGTAAAATAAAGTTAAAAACAATTTTTACCAAATAAATCTTCACTTGGTAAAAAAGATGAAGTAAAAAAAATCAATGAAATAGATTTATTTAATTAATTGATCTCATAGATAACGTGTCGAGAATGAACCATGATATGATTTCTTCCATTATTTAGATATGTTTTTTTATAATTATTATTTTTAATTTATTAATCGATTGATTTATATTAAATATTTTAAAATTATATTATAAAGATAATTTTTTAATTAAATTTATTTTATTTATGATATCAAAATTCAAATTTTTGACGTAACTTAAAAGAGTATTTCTTTTAAGTTATGTTAAATGTTATAAAAAAATTAAAGAAATAATATAACTAAAGCCAATTGAACTGATTGTCAGTTTGATACGACTTTTGATCGTTAAAGAGTTGAGAATATTTATAGACATATATTATCTTATAATCACCTTCTATTATTGTTTGTATTATACATAAAGACGAGATACAAGTTTCAAACCATAAATTAATCCGACAATTAATCTTAATCAATGTTGGTTTAATCTATAATCAGATGTATCGTCATCCTTTCAAATTAAATGTGTAATTAATTAGAACCTACTAATTTGATAAAAAGCTCGTTTAATTAAAGTTTATATTCAACTAAGAACGTTTAATTAAATTCGATTTAAATTTCAAAGATTTTCATCCGTTAATGGCTACATGTATTTTTGGTACCGTTTTTGAGCGTGATGGGGGTATTAATCATTCTTTACACGTAACCAACTCTCAAACTTAAAAGAATCTTTGATTTTGTTTTTATGATATGCAACCTACCATAGTGACCGATGACGACTTCAATTTTTTTTTATTTTTTAAATTTTTTGAGCTTGTATTATTTCTCCAAAATTAACGATCTCCCCCTAAATTTTAGAAACATCTAAATTTATTATAATTTTTAAAAAGTATCGCTACATTATAAAAAGATAATTCAAGGATTTTATGTTTAAGTTATACATCTTTGTCATGTAATTTATCTATTTATTTGTTTTTAGGGTTGCATTTGAAAATATGAAAATTCAATGCGGTGTCTTTTTATTCGATATAAATAGGGCTAACATTAAGAGTAGTGATGGTAGTTTGGTCGATTTATTCTCGAATAACGAGACTCTTAAAATTCATTTGTGTGTATGATTAAAATTTTAATTCGAATGTTACTTTAATTCAAAAAGTTTGATGTTAAAAGACGATAAAATTTTTAAGGTAACAATTTTTAAGTATCGTGAGGCGTTAAAACCTTCCACATCTGTAATCGCCTTCTGAATCCGTCTTTATTCGAATCTCTAGTTTTATGATATAGAATATATCTTAGTGACCGTTGAAGACTGTAACCGTTTTAGGATCTCTTTTTTGGTTTTTATTTTTTGAAAAATAATAATTTTTAAAATCATTTTCATAAATCAACAAGGCCTCAACTTTTTTTTTTTTAATTTAAAACCTTAAACTTTAAAAATGTCAATTGTCAAAAGGGCTGCAACAATAATATCAAATAAATTCTTTAGAGATCAAGATCAAATTATTAAATAAAATTTGAGATACGATAAATAGGTCTATAAACGAACTCGAACGATGATATATTTTTATTTTTTTGTTTATTTTAATTGAACAAATAAACAAACATTATTTGTTATTCGTGTTCGTTTGTTAAGAAATGTAGTTTGTTCGTATTCGTTCATGTTATTCCTTAAAATGATAAACAAACGTAAACGAATATAAATGAACGAACATGAAAGGACATATGTGAATAAATTTAATTTTTTAAAATATAATACTTTTATTATAAAATATAATAAATATAAATAGATATATATGATTAAATTGGAACGAACATAAATGAATAGATTATTAAAAGTTCAATATACATAAACTAACTTTTCGTCGAACGATTTAAAAACTGATTCGCCGAACTTTTGATTCGTTTATGATCCCAATGAAAAATTCAAATGAATATACATAAAAAAAAAACTAGCCTTACTCTATTACCGTCAACAACCCTTTCAATTTTCATATTCTCCACTTCCTTTATAAAAAGAAAGATACAATGATATAATCCCAAATGATCTTCCTTTGTCCAAAAATTGCAAATGAGCTTGGATTGTAGTTTATTTTGTTTATTGTCGGATCATCTATATGTATCATAGGGATGGTCAAGTTACTTAAATTTGACGAGTTTTGATCTGACCTAATTTTATAAGATCAAAAATTTTAAAATTTTGAATTCAATTCGAATTTAAGATTAAAAAAATTCTGACCAATGATAATATTATAATTCCCCTTTCCTATTTAGGGATTATTATTATTATTATTATTATTGTTGTTATTGTTGTCGTCGTCGTCGTCATCTTACATCTAGGGGTGTTTAAAAATGCTAATTTGATTGATTCAATCCGATTATCTATTGATCTGATCTAAAAATTCAAAGATATGATCCGTTATTTATTTTTGGATTGAATATTCGATCTGATTTTAAATTTTTCGGATCGGAAACAGATCGTAATATTTTAAGTTTCAGACTATCCGAAAATTCAAAAATTCAAATTTTTATTAATATTAATCTTGTTATATTTAACAATTTAGTGCTTGATATCTTAATTTTTTAAAAAAAATAAAACTTTTATAAATATAAATCTTGTTGTATTTAGTAGTTTGTCATTTATTATATTCAAAATTCTAAAATTTTTATAAATACAACTTTCAAATTCGAAAATTTAGTTTAATCAAATTATATTTTCAGATAATCAGATATCTGAATATCTGAATATTTGATATGTGAGCACATGGATATCTGCGTTTTTCCGGATCGAATACGAATCACTATATCACCGATCCAAAAACCCGGTTATCCAAAAAATCAGATCGAATCTGATCCGATATTCGATAATGAACATCCCTACTTACATCTATATTTTTCAATTATATTCCTATTTTGCTAACTCTCCCTCTATTTTGTATCACTATATCTTGATTTAGTCGAATATAATCGGGAATATTTTATTTGTATCGAGTTAGGTGAAGACGATTTTTTATCATAAAATTTAGACCGAATGGAGTATCGCCAAATTTAGAATCAAATTCTAAAGCTTAAAAACTTTCAAATTTTTAATCGAAATCATAACGACCCAAAACCCGATCTGACACATACTCATCCCTAATAATCATAATATTTTTGGAACAAGTACGAACCATATTGCCTTAGTGGTTAAGGGAACAATTGTTATTCCTATAGGTTACAGGTTCTAGCACCAATATTACAACACAGTGATTAAGCGATCAATGTCCAATGATTGAAAATATATTCTAAAACAGATACTAATATAATTACCGTAACCGATTAAAAAAACATTTTTGACATAAGAAATAAAAATAGAAAAAAATGAGCAAATTAAGGAGTTAGATATGAATGATGACTATAGGTTTCTTTATTAAGAATGGGTTTGGGGAATCTTTGATGACCAAAGAGTGATTGGTTGCAACACTTTTGTATAACTAAAAATTTCATTACCTTTTCCCCATTATTTCTTCTACAATTCCATGTGATACATAATGTTGTCCCCCATGTGTTTTTGAAACCTAAATTTCAGGCTCATTTAGTTGTAATAAAACTATCTAGTTTGCAACATTGTAATGAAACTGAATCAAAACATGTTTGAGAACATGTTTTTAGTTAGAATGTCATCAAAATTTCAAAGTTGAAAACACTAGCAATCATTGATCTCTCTAGTACAAATAATACTAGCCAGATATTTAGTTCATGAAAAAGATTATTCATATTCTTAAATTTGATCTGAAAAGGTTCGTGCAAAGGGTCATAATCTTTTAGAGAATTATATTCTCGCGTTTGGTTTAAAAAATTTCTAGCAAAGGGTAATAATCTTTTTTTTTTAAATGATACTTTTGATTCGAAAAAATATTATTAGAGAAAATGATTTTTTTGAATCAGTTACAGTGGTTATAATAGTATATGTTTTAGAGTATACTCTCAACCATTAGGCATTGATCGCTCAATCACTGTGCTGGCATCACTGGTGCTCAAACCCTAAACCTTAAGGAACAATAATTGTTTCCTTAACTACTGAAGTGAGTTATTCTATACGAAAATGATAATTCCTTCGGACTTCTAATGTATTTACCATTTTTTACCCCTTTGGACTATATTATCCTTTAGTTAATGAATTTTGTTCAAATGAATCCTTTGTTGAATTTAATTAAATGATTAATTATTTATAATAAAAAATAATTAAATAATTTTATTAGATATTAATTTAATATTTAGATGGTACTACATATATTTAAATATTGTTCTAATATTTAATATATTTTTATAAATATTATATTTATTATGTTTATTTGGAGTCCAAATCATCTGGCCCTTTCTCATGCCCCATTTATGCACCCACTTTAAATTAGAGGGTTTATGGTATAGGGTTTAGGGTTTTAGGTTTGGGGTTTAGGTTAGGGTATAGAGAATTAGGGGTAGGGTGTATTTTTTAGGTATATGGTTTAGGGTTTAGGATATAAAAAATATAGGTTAGGGTTTAAAATTTAATTTTTTAATAAAATAACAAAGGAGGCACAAATAGGGGTATGGAAAAGGGCAAAAGATATTTGCTAGTTTATGTTTATTTGTATGCGTTAGGATTGTATATTGCTTGAGAATTAATAAGTTAAGAGTTGATGTTTTAAATTTTAGAATGATCTTATAAACCATTTTAGTAGATTAAACTTGTAATCTAAAATTTTTATTAATATTATATAATTTTTAGACTTATTTTATTATTTACTATAATTTCTTTGACAATCTATCACCAATAATAAAAAAAACATATTAAACTTTTAAAATTTGAAATTTATAAAAATATTTTAATAGAGTAACGAGGGTATGTAAAAATAAAATATATTTTTAGAAAATATAATATAATAATTATATTAATAATATTATAAATATATAATTTAACATTAAAAAAATAATACAAAGACAATTTAGTAAATTTTAATTTTAGATAATTTTATATTTCTCCAATTAAACATATTCTCAATAATATGTCAGGTAATATTATGTTATATTTTAAGAATCTTATTCGTGAAGATAATCATACATCCCGTAAATCAAACCCACAATATCATCCCATTTTCTTAGGTATTACATAGTTAATACCCTTTATATCATATTACCTTTAAGATAATGAAATTTGTTCATATAATCCTTTATTGCATTTTTAATTATAGAAGAAAGTAATGGTGACTAAAATTCGAATCGAATCAAAAAATCAAAATTTTTAACTCGACTTGAAGCAAAAAAAAAAAAAAACTTGATTCATTCTAACTTGATTCGAAAATACATAAACTCGATTCGGAAAAATTGAAATAATGTTTTAGTTATAAAATGGATCGAATGACTCTAAATTTTTAATAACAAGTGGATTAATTTTTAAGTTCAAGAGGATACTCTTAATTTTTCATTATATATATGTCACATATGAAAAAAAAATATGATGAAATATAAACATGTCTATATGATTAAAGACAGGGACGGAGCCAAGATTGAATATTGGGAGGGGCAAAGATCTATTAAGCTTTTAAATCTAAAAATTGAGAGGGACCTTAAATTACGAAGCTTTATTTTATTACTATCTAAATTACGAAGGATCTTAAATATCATTATACCAAAAAATTTGGGGCCCTCCCACTTACAACGTGGATCCATCCCTGATTAAAGAAAGTCATTTAAATTGAAATCAAATTATACTGTTACATGATAAACAATTACAATTAAATTTATATAAGAACTCGAAAACTCGACTCAAATCGAAAAAAAATTAAATAAAATTTAAGTCATAAAATATAACGCTTCAAGTTGCTCGTATTTATTCTCTCGTATACCCTCGTATTTACATATTGGTACAAATCAGACAAGAAACCACTATACATACGTACGTACATACATACATTTTTCCAAGCCCATGGTGATCAATGGCAGACCACGTGAGGATTGAACAGGTACACAGACTCAAAGATCTCATCTCTCTGTCTCTTTGCCTTACACAACAAACGTGGCCAACTGTATTGCAGAAATATCTGCTAAATACAGTTTGGTCCAACAAAAATGTAATAATGGAGTTTCACGTACAAAATAATATCAAGTAGTACTATATTTTAAGGGGTGGGGTTGGCCAACCACCATCTTTCATGACAAACAAGACCTTAATTAGGGCTCGATAGTACGATTATCAGTTGGTTTAACGAGATGATATGTTAAGGTTTTTCAGTGTGATCAGGGATTTGAATCATGGCGGTGTAAATAGAGTAAACTGATTTGGAAATGACGTTTTATAATAGATATTTATGATATTTAGTCTGAATTAATCAATTAATGATTTGAATATAGATGATTATAAAAAGTTTTAGAAGGGTTGTAGTGTGAGTTGGCAAAGGTAAACAAATTCCTTCAATCAACATGATTGTAAAGTCCTCTTTTCCACGAACCTTTTCTTGCCCTTAATTATTTATGGGTACAGAGACGAAACTATATGTAATGTGGGTAAGACTGCTGTAATTTTCAAAAAAAATTAAGATGGTGATATTTTAGATTTTTAATTTAAATATTATTTAAATAAATTATTTGTTATTCTTAATATTTAAATTTAAAAATTCAATAAACTCTTATTTATTTCGGTGTTTGATCTCTAGCTTTATCTCTGCTTGGGACTTACTTTTCCAAGTTTATCATCTTCACCCTCAATCAAAATCTTTATTATTAAATTTATAATTATAATTAAATATATTCAAATTTGCAATCATTAAATTATTATAATTATTAAGAATAAAATTAAGATCAAATTGTTTTGCACCATAAAATTTATAAATCTTAAATATTTTAATAAATAATATTAAATTTCATCACTGAAATAATAATTTTATTTAATAATTAAACTATTAGTGATTTAAAATACTATTAAATAAAAATAAGGCGTTATATTTTATTAATTCCGTCTCTAACAATAATAATATTAACTGAATTAAAACTCGATCGAACGAGGTAAGAAAAGGGAGTGAGTGAACTGGCTGGCCTGCCTTGTGCATCCAATACAACAAATGATGGTCACGTTGATGAAATTCGATGCATAAATTTGATGCTGTCTTCTTTAGAATTGAAATATTATAAACTCGAACGAGATTATGGACATGTATAATCTTATAATAAAAAGAAATTTACTAAATATTAAAAATATAAAATTTAAAATAATTGTATTTTTTATATATTAGTATCGATCAATTCAACAGAATACTAACCAATGTAACCTAACCAGCCCTAATACTCGTAAACCTGGTCGACGAAGCTCGGGTCGGCTACTCGCCGCCGTGAATGGAAGGAACAATCACATGATGTCCTTGTGCCTGCAAAAGATTCAAGGAAAATGAACCATTGGGATACAAGTAAACGACTACCGCAACCCGGTTATACACCGAGCGGCGAGCACATCGACATGAAAACATGACCGGTGTAATGTGTTTACTTTGAGCACATTGGTCTCAGACCACCAAATGTGTTGGTTCTCAATTTTTTTCTGGAAAAGTAATGGCCTCACATGTAACGTAACCAGCCCTAATACTCGTAAAACCGATCGAGGAAGCTCGGTTCGGCTTCTCGCCGCCTTGCATGGAAGGAACAATCATGTGATGTCCTTGTGCCTGCAAAAGATTCAAGGAAAATGAACCATTGGGATACAATTAGTAAACGACTACCGCAACCCGGTTATACACCGAGCACATCGACATAAAAACATGACCGGTGTAATGTGTTCACTTTGAGCACATTGGTCTCAGACCACCAAATGTGTTGGTTCTCAATTTGTCTGGAAAAGTAATGGTCTCACATGCATCCACAGCCCCACTTTCCTTTATGATGCTTAATGAAACATTAATCTGCAACATCTTACCTGGGAATTAATGTAGCTCAATGATCCCTGGATAGGGAACTGTGGGATATATTCGCCGCCGATGCAGAAGACGAACACGGTCATTCAGTCGACGACTTTACAGAATGTTAGAAAAACAAAGGCAGGTTTATAAAATTTAGGACAAGAACAGAAATATGTAATAAATTGTCATTGTTTCACCTGTAGGTGTTTGGGACAGCAAGAACTCCAACTGCATCACTTTTAAGGGAAGACCCTTCACCTAAGTTGCACGGATACGGATAGGGATATTGGGACGGATACAGGGACGAAAAACAATAATTTTTAAAATTATAGGGTATGAGTATAACAAGGGTACAACAAATATAATATTATATATATAATTATTAAAATTTATATTATAATTATATTAAATAATAATTATAATTATAATGATTTAAATTAACTTCTAATATTTTTTAAATTATTTTCTAACACTTAGATTAAAAGATTACTACAAATGACTAAATTAAATGATTTCTGCGTGACCATTTGGGAATCATTCCCGAACAAACCCTTACACGATGTAAACCTTTTAAATAGAGGATATTTCACTTTTTTTCATAAAGTTTATTTTTTATCGTTAATCTTAGTTATATATTCTCATTCATCCAACGATCCGAGAAAGGTATAAAATGTGTCAATGGATCCTATCTCTCATATGTGTGTTGGTCATGAAAGAGTCTAATTACCTCCAACTGTGCATCATGATCAATCCTATAACTCCAGCCACAAGAACAATGCCAAAAATGAAAGACATAGTCAGATTAAATAAAAAAAAAAGACACCAAGTTTGTACTTCTGTATCATGTCAGTTTGAGCATTATACTGTGTTCTTGTGGGTGTGGGAATGACATTTCATTTCGTTACCGGTAACGTTAATAGGAGTGGTTAGATTTGAAAGTTTATAAACTTTAGGGATCATTTTGTGAATATTTAAAAATTTTAGGATATACTTTTATTTTTATTTTATTTTATAAATTTTAGATATAAATTTAAAATTTTTAGGAGATGACAAGTGTCTTTTAACGATGGGAACTAATGAAGAACTTTAAATAAATTATCAAAAGAAATGTTAGCACCTATTTGACCCGAAAAATAATTTTTCTTTTTACAGAAATCAAATATTATTTAGCCATAAATGGCATCCTCCAACACCAATTGTTCAACACAAGATGGAACATCATAAGAAAAGTAAAAAGGACTTGATAAAAGAAGGGCCCAGTGAGCAAGTTCATGAGTTACTCTATTCACTATGCGACTTATATGAGAAATAGCATAATCAGAATTTGATTGGAGTAAAGAAAAGGTATCTTAAGGTGCAATGCAACCAAAGATCTATCAAGTGCAGGAGCTTTAAGCTTGTTGATAATAGAGATTGAATCCCTTCAATGAATACTCTTTGCCATCCATTATCTACTGACAGTTTTAAACCTGTAGCAAAAGCACAAGCCTCTACTGTTTCAGCAGAATGAGCTCCCTGAAGCTGGTAAGTCATTCCATCAACCATCAAACCAGAATTATTTCGTGCAATTACACCAATAGTCGCTTGTCCAGAGGTCTCCACAAAGACAGCATCAACATTAAAAAATAATTTAAAATATTTAGATACCTAACATGGAAAAAATATAGTTTGGACACCTATTTGATTTTTTGTATCGCACGTCTAATATCGGTGAGTGAGTCTTCAATAGAGATCTTCTACGTACACAACACCGAGCAGAACCAAGCTGGGGATGAAAATAGTTATTGATATTTATTGATTAACTGTAAAATAAATGTTTAAATTATATTTTTTATAATAAAAATTTAAAATATTTTTAACTAAGATAATTATTTTAAAATTTTTATTTGTTCCTTTATCCGTTTATATCAATTTTTTTAATGAAACCTTAATGCCTTTGTTCAAAAAATAAAATTTCAATTATTAATATAATTATATAACATCATAATTTCAAAGTCTCTTCCAACATGTTCTGAAACAAATAAATTAGGACATTTTAGCATTGATTGTGTCTAGGAATGCATGTTATTAAGCCTACATGGCCATCAATCTTGAGGGTACAATCAGATTCTGGTGCAAGTTGGGGCAGGCTGGCAGGTTGAATTTAATGCAGAGTAATCAAGATGGAAGATTGGAGAAGACCCTTTTATTTTAAAAAATAAATAATTTGAGACCATTTTGCAAATTCAACTTGTTTGGGTAAAATAGGGCATCAAGATTGGACCTTGCAACAACACCCTTCAATGCTCACATACCCTATTAAGCCAAGTCAAGGTTATTGATTCGAGCTATGTTATTCGGATTCGAGAGATAATTGTACGAGTAAATATTTTATACATAAGATGATAATTTGACCCGTTTTATCGGATTTTAATCCGATCTGATCAAGGTGGATTTTTATTAAAAAATTAGATTCAAGTCGGATGATCAAAAAATAAAATCGGGTCAAATTTAGGATAAAATTCTTCCCGGCCTAGTATATTTGTATATTTTTTATACGTTTACATATAATAGTTAATATTTTTATTATTTTTTTCGAATCGGATCAAGTTTACTCAGGTTTCTTATTAAAGTATCGGGGTCAGGTTATGATTTTTATAATGTCAGGTCAGTCAGACCGGAGATAAATAATATTAAGATCGGATTGAGTCGAAGTAAAATAGAAAGACTTAAATTTCGAGTTAATTCGAGCGGTCAAAAACCCAACCTGATCCTCCCTATTGTCATTCCTATTTATAGGAGTATTTTTATATAAAAATTTTAAAAATAAAGTCATAATTGAATTACGAGAGATTTTTAAGTACTGAGGTACCAACATCATCATAGTTCTCTTCTTTGCTTTCTTCTTTACAGCAATCTTTCTGCAAGATGATTTTCTCTGCACATCGGACGAATCCGACTCGGCTAACCCTGTGATGCCGTTCGAATTTCGACAACGATAATGAAAGTCGACGATACGAAACCGATGGTTAAATATGTTAAGAAAGCGTGAACTTCAAGTTTTGCAACATTAACACATTCAAGATATTCTTGTATTGCACACTTGTGACAAATGCTGCTTTCAGCTCCTGTAATTATAATAATGGGAACTGGTATTGGTGGACATAGTAGGCGTCGGGAGGCAAAGGTTCCGGTCGGAATTGTTAAACAGGAGAGTCGTCGATGGAGCGATGGCAGTGGAGGAAGAGAATCCTGATGATGCTGCTATAGGAAACACCGGGGTCGAGGCAATTTTACCATCCCCTTGCATTGGCCATCCCCGGTTCGAGAAGCCGGACGACGAAACAGCTTCAGCTCTCTTCGGTATTGCCCTGCCCTGGCATATTAGAACATCATTCAATCGTTACATTCTACGATCATAGAAACGAGGGAGGAGACGACGAAACGAAGGGGAGTACCTGGTTGTATGGTGAAAGAGAGACGGGATAAGCACCGGACAACATCAGAGGGTGCTTGTCTACAACTGTTCGACCGTGTTGAGGATGTATGCCCACAGATGCTGAAGCAGAACTGCCTGCAGCGTTACGAAAATGGAAATCCGCTGCATCGTTGCTCCCGTTTCGAGCAATGGAAGACGCCGAAATCCCGAGGCTTAAATCAAGATTGGGATGCCAACTGCCTGCACTCAATGCATCAGAGAATTCAACGTCAAAGCAATCAACAACTAGCTTTAAAACTCAAAGAAATCTGCAAATACCTCCACTCTTTGTAGTCTCCCTTCCATAAGTACTTGGCTCAAAGTTGGTCACAGCTTCACTTCCATTACATTTCATGGCAGCCATATCATAAGCCCTGAATCGAAAAACCGAAAAACATAAGAATCACATCCATACGACACAAAATCGATGTCTCAAGCATAGACTATGATCATAAAAGACCTTGCAGCTTCTACTTCGGAGTCGAATAATCCAAGATACATATACCTGCAAGCAAGGATCATAATTTTTTCACATCCTACACAATCTTTTCTCCCCTTACCGCGACACGATAAGTTCTTAACTAAAAGCTTAACTCGGATCGTAGACCGACAGACAATACAATCACAACTCACAACCTAAAGATCATATGGAAGAAAGCTTTAGAGGACTGGATTCTCACTTCTTTCCAAGGAATTGCCCCATCCGAGCTTCCCACCGGCCGCATTTATGCAACGTTACCCCTCGGTACTTGGAGCTCCCCCTCGAGAATCCGTTGCTCTGTCGACGGAGACTATGCACGAATTCCACTTTGTTCATGTGCTTCATCTGCAGATCAAAACACAATTTACAAACCAAAATCAAGCAACAGACAACAAAAAGAAAGTCCAAAATTCATATGATTCTGCTACATCTTTACATGTTTCATTTCTTCCTCGTAATCGCTCATATTGAAGTTGATATCGGCGTCGTCTCCCCGGAATTTGATTGCAGCTCGATCATATGCTCTAATCATGAACACAAATTCATACAAAAACTGATTTAATTCATGAATTTCATCAAAATTTGAACCAAATATGATACATAGAACAAACTTAGAAAAGAAATTCTCACCTAGCAGCGGCATGGGCAGTGTCAAATCCTCCTGCAACACATAAAAAAGTATTCCCTTATCAGAAAAGAATCAAAATCCATGAAATTATTAACAAAATCTTAAATTTTTCAACCAAATAAATCATTTAAATTACCTAAATATACTTGTTTCCCACAATCCCTGTTCAAAAAACAAAGAAAATTAGATAAATTTTACATTTGAAAATTACCAGAAATAGTTAAAAACATGAGCTATCTGTATTCTGTAATTCTGTATAGGAATATATTACCATATATGTGATTCCCACCGGCCAGTTCTCCGGTAAAACGTGACGCCGCGGTACTGAGAACTCCGGGACCGCGGTCCACGACGGCTCTTCCTCGGTTGAGGCTTTATCTGGACAGTAGTCAGCTCAGCCTCACCGGTGGACTCAGCATAAGATAAGTTCAACCATTGGGGTCTAGTAGCCGAAGCTTTTGTTGTTCCGAACTCTAACCCCAGACCCACTTTTTGTCCGGCGACCGGAAAGAGCTGTCGAGTGACGAATTCCGGGGAAGGGTCTTGAACTGTTTTAGCAATGGTGGCAGCTTCACCATCTTTTTCCTTCTTCAAGATATCGAAAACGAATGCCGGAGACGCATCGTTAGAAGAGACATGATCTTCATCGTTGATGATTGAAGATTTCGAGGAACCTGAATCTTCCATTTGAGTTAACACCATCTTGTTGCTGTTGCTGTTGTTGATGTTCTCATCACAAGATGATTCGCTTGAGACCATATCAAGATTAAGATCTAACATGTTTTTTTCTTTCTCGGGAAACAAACAAACAACAACAACAACAAAGTAAAAAACCAATGCTTTTTTCCCGAGAAAATTTACAGAATCTCTTCAAAACAAATTTCAGAAAGATGGGTTTTCTATTTGATGCTACAAGGAAACATCAACAAGAGTGCATTGAAAAAAGGCTGTGTTAACTAAGGTTGACAAGATTGAAACTTTGGATGATAAATGGAGAGAAGAAGATGAACTAGAATTTGATCTGCAGAGAGAGAAAGAGATTGGCGACAAAGAAGAGAACTAAAAGAGAAAGGAAGAAGAAACACTAGAAATAAAGGAGAGGATAGGAACGTGTTAACAGTGAAGGTAGCATAGGTAACACTAGCCCTTTCTTTTTTTGGAAAAATTACTTATTAGATTCATCCGTACCCGATTTTTTTAGGCATGAAGATAATTTTAACCCTAACGTTTATAGTTTTTGTCGTTTTGGCCCTTATTCTTTTTTTGGGATAAATTTAGTTCTTAACCTATATCTTTTTGACAAATAGCTTATTTTTTAACTAGTTTGATGACTGGACCGTTAAAAATTTAACGATGATATATATGGAATATAATTTTAAATGACATTAAATGCAACCTATCAAATACATATATATATATATGGAATATAATTTTATTCTAATATAAAATATAAATAATTAAAATTCAAATAAAATATTAAAAATTAATTAATTCTAAAATAAAAGATTATTAAACATTAACTCTAACTACGATAAAATCAAAATCTTATTCGAATTGTGTTTATATTTTTATTTTAGAATAAATATAATAAAAAAATATAAACACAATTCGAATATAAAAAATATAATAAATATAAAAATATAATAAAAATATAAACACAATTCGAATAAGATTTTAATTTTATCGTAGTTAGGGTTAAGAATGTTTAATAATCTTTTATTTTAGAATTAATTAATTTTTAATATTTTATTTGAATTTTAATTGTTTTATATTTTATATTAGAATAAAATTATATTCCATATATATATATATATGTATTTGATAGGTTATATTTCATGTCATTTAAAATTATATTCCATATATATATCATCGTTAAATTTTTAACGGTCCAATCATCAAGCTAGTTAAAAAATAAGCTATTTGTCAAAAAGATATAGGTTAAGGGCTAAATTTATCCCAAAAAAAGAATAAGGGTCAAAACGACAAAAACTATAAACGTTAAGGGTTAAAATTATCTTTATGCCATTTTTTTAACATAAAACAGGTTAAAATGAGATTAAGAGCAAACATAATTAGACATAAAAATTATAATAATTTTAGTATTAATTTTTTTTGGTATATACTAAAATTTTATATTTTTTTAAAAAATAGATATCTATTAAAATTCTTACACTTTTAAAAAAAATAAAATTTTTATAATAAATTTGGTATATATCGACAAATCAATATTAAATTTTTTATAATTTTGTAACGATTTCAATTGCATCTCATTTTAGCTTTATTTTAACCCGTTTAGCTCTAGATTTTTCCTCCGTGATCCCGATAAATAAAATTCACTCATTTAATTTTTTACAAAATAAATTTTTATATTTTTATATATAAAAATAATGAGTGAATAGTTACTTTGAAATTAATAGATCTTGTTGATTTAAACCACGAATGACGGGATAAATTAAATTCATCTAATATTTTTTATTTTTGTTGAAGTGCCCATTTATATTTATATATATATATATAACTCATATATATATATATATATCACGAGTCATTTAGACTCGGTGGTTAAGGGAACGGTTATTGTTCCTAGATATCACGGGTTCAAACACCAATAATATTAGCACAGTGATAGAGCGATTAATATCTAATAATTGAGAGTATTTTCTATAACAGATACAACTGTAACACTATAACTTATTTAAAAAATTAAATAAAAATTATTTAATTATTAATAAGATTTTAAATAGATCATTTAATTTTAAAAAAATTATAAATATGTCATTTAATTAATCAATCGTTACATACATATCTCCTTATATTGGATTTTTTTTTTTGGAAAATAAAGAATTATATATTTAATTTTATTTTTCTTAAAAATACTATTCTATTACTATTTAAAAATGACAAGGACTATATCGACTTTTCACGATATTATTTCTTTGGTCACTTTCAAATAGTATGTCTAAAAAATCAAAGAGGTATTCTAGCATGTCTAAATAAATTATATTTGTTTTTTTATTATTTTTTTCAAACTTTTTAAAAGTGTTTTATAATTATATTCTATATTTATTTTTCATATAAAGGATAATATAATGTGATATAAATGTATAAATATTTTTATAAATATTACTGAATTTTTATTAAACCCATAAAAATTATAATTATATTATCTTCAAGAATTAAAAAAATAGATTAAATAATCCAAAAAAATTAAAATACAAAAAATAAAAAATTATAGAGATAAGTACCAATAAAATTCAAAAGCTTTCTGAATCTCTTTATCTTTATCCAAATAAGACGCATAAAGAAAAAAGGAGTTGTAGACGATCTATATTATTATGTAAAAAGTATCGCTACCCAATACTAATTTCATCGACAAACAACCATCAACCGAGTGGAGAAATAACTTTTCAAGTGACCACCGACAAAAACATAAATTATAAACTAGTGCCGATTGAATCTTTGTGTGAACAACAATTGATTGTTAAGGTATACTGAAACATACCACAAAACAGATGAATCAAACATAAAACAAAAACAAAAACATGTCAAAAAGATAAAGGAAAAATATGTCACAATAACATAAAAAATGTGCTATAAAAGTATAGATTCTTATTAAAATTGAAAATAAAAAATAATATATTCATAGATCCGATCCATAAATATATTTACCCAAAAATAAAATTATTTTCCTTAATTCAACTGTGGGATTATTAACATTAAGGGCAAGTAAAACTCGATTTTACAAGAAAAAATCGAATAATTTGACTCGATTAAGCGAAAATATTCGACTCATTTTGACTTGACTCGAAAATTCATAAACCCGAATAACTCGAAAAAATTTTAAATAAAATTTGAGTTATAAAACGAAAATTCGAATAACTCAAAATTTTTTAATAAGAAGAAGATTTATTTTTAAATTCTAGACAAGTCACTCAAATTTTTATAATATAGATTAATATATAAAAATATAAAAAAAATATTGCTACACATGAAGATATATATATATATATATATAACTTATATAATTAATGAAAGTTGTTTAAATTACAATCAAATTGTATTCTAACATAATAAATAATTACAATTAAATCTTTAAAAGAATTCAAAACTCAACTCGAATTTTTCAACTCGACTTGAAAATTTTTGAATAAAAGTTTAAATGATAAAATTAGACTCGTTAACTCGAATAATTCAAATTTTTTTAACTTAACTCGATCGAACGTTGATCCCTAATTCACATATTAATCTCGTACAACTATTTCCTATTCCAAACTAGACATACTGAAATTCACATGAACTTGTCATGAATGTTGTCTGTATTTTATGTATAATTCATGTATGGTTTGGTTCCATGTCGGTCCGTAATGTTCAAACCACACCACATAAACTTTGTGACGGTCAACATGGCGGCCGACCATAGGTGGCCAAAGGAGATTTCAACGCCCTAAGCTCAAAAAACAATGTTGACTCTTTTCATATAATATAAATGGGTATTTTTATCAGCGACGGATCTAAAAATTTATTTGAAAGTGGCTATAAATAAAATTTTGAATTTTTAAAGTGAGCAAAAAGTTTAAATATTATAAAAATTTAAAGATTAACTCATAAATATTCAAAAATTAAGGATAAATATGTAAACTTTAAAAAGTTTAAGATGGACACAAACCCCACCTATTATAAGGGTGAATCTGTCACTGATTTTTACGAATATATTAATTTTAAGGTTTAAGGACATAGAAAACTTTATCTTCGAATTTTTTTATCTTTAACCTCCTATTTGAATTCTTTTAAAAGTTTAATTTATTTATGAATTCTCTGTCCACTTTCAATTATTTATATTTTGTCTGCAACCCAAAATCTTGATTTCTTCCATGTTTAAGGGTATAGTTTAGGGTTAAAATTTAGGGTTTGGGGTAATATAGTTAGGGATTTAGGTTTTAGTCTATAGACTCTAAATTTTAACCGCAACTTTTCAATTCAAAACTTATTCACTAAATTCCTAAAATATTAGACCTTATACGAAATCCTTAAACCATAAACTAATATTATATGATAGAATTTATACAATATTTAATCTAAATTAATTAATAATTAAATTAAATATTATTATTTCATCCATCAATAAAGTCATAAGTTTAAATCATGACACTGTAAATATACTAAACTAGATTAAAAAAGTTATTTTTATAATGAATTTTACGTGTTCAAAGACGGACCACATTAATAAGTTAATTATATTTTAGAAATAAATAATTTTAAAACCACTACATTAAAATTTTTACCCTTCCCAAAATTTTATGATTTATTATTATTTTAATATTTTATCATTTAAAATTAATAAAATTAAACATTAACCCTCATATTTTGATTTAATTATTTTTAAGACCTTTCAATTTTATAATATATAAAATAAAACATAAACTTTCTTAATTATTATGATAACTATTCGATTTAAAATCAATCGATATACCTTTTTATAATTTAATTTTATCTCAAATAATATTTAATTTAAATTAATCAACCAATAAATTAAATATGTTTCGTAATTATATCTATAGACAGATACTTTTAAGAAAGTGTTAATATAGGATTTGTCCTTGGTATTCTTTCCTTAAATTTAAGGTTAATCTTTGCCGGTTCAAAAAAGGAAACATTTTATTGTGTGTTCCTCAGACATTGACTTTATTTATCAACATCGTTATCAACATTAATTTCTGACACGTTTTAAATATTATTTTTTTATTTTATGAAAATTAAATAATTCAACTTAAAGGGGAAAAAAAATCAACATTTTGAGGGGATTAACAAGAATGTTAGTAAAAATGAGGGTATGATTAAGAATTTTTTAAAAAATTGGGAGTCATAAGAAAAAAATTTTAAAATGAGAGGACTTCATTGAGAATATTAAAAAAAGATGTTATGAAAATTTTAACAATTTTGAGATGACCTAATTAAAAACGGTTAAAAAGTTAAGAGGTGTAACACAAATTTTCCAAACATTGGGGATGTAAAAATTGAAATTTATTTTCAAAAATATGAAAACAGAAATAGTAAAATTTAAAAATAAAAAATTAAAAGATACTATTTTTAATATTTTTATTGAAAGTGTTTTAGAAAAGTGGGGAAAAATGAAAATAAAGGTTTTTAAATTTAACTCCATTTAATTTGTTTCGAATCTTTCTAATATCAATTTTAGAATTTTGATTTATTTAAAATATTTTATATTTTATTTTAATAATAATTTTCTAATAATTATATTTTAGTTTAATTATTTAATAAGTAACTTACTAAACACATTTTAGAATATTTAACTTAATTAGTTTTAATTATTTAAAAAATCTTATACACTAATATTATGTCTTTCCAAAACCAACATTTAAACCTAACTTTATATCTTTAAATTCGTGTTAATTATATTTTTTAATAAGCTAGTATAATTATAAGTTAATTTTTATTTAATTTTTTTAAATTATGTATCAATTTAATAAATTATATTATTTTTTATTATTGAAATTATTTTAATGTTTTTTTTAACAACTAAGAAAAACTAATGGTGGTATTCGTACTTATGATAATCACATCCACTTATGATAAATAAGACGGTGAAATCACTGAAAATATTTTATTTTAATTGGTTTAAGGTTTAGAGTTTAAGGTTTAAGATTTAAGATTAAAATTTAATATAAAAATTTTAATTTATTTTTAAATCGAATGATAAAATAAGAAATACATGTCACATTTTTTTAATAATGTAAACTTAAATATAAAATAAACGTAAAATCAAATTCTAGTTTAATTTATTTTTAAATCGAATGATAAAATAATCGATATTTTATAAATTAAATTTCAGGTCAGAAATTTTCTCTTTTTTTGTAAATGAATGAAATTTGTCATATGTTTAGAATTTAGGTCTTTAATTTTTTGCAAATTTTAATTTGATCCCTTGAATTTAAACAATTCACTAAACATTAAGGTTTTTTAATATTTTTAGTTAAATTCTCTAAAATTTTGATTTGTTCATTTTAATTTTATTATCATCAATTTTAAGTTTAAATATTTAATAAATACTCCTTGTATTTTTAAAGTTTAGCAATTTGATATTTCATGACATTCAATCCTAACTTCACCTCTGATAAAATCTTATTCGACTCCGGATACAGGGTTGGACCTAGAGTGGAGTAAGGGGTCATCGTCCTCCTTAAAATTTTAAGATTCCTATATAATCTAATATATATATTGAAAATTTTAATTTTTTCTCCCTAAAATTTTATAAGTTCGTCAGTGGCGGAGCTAAGTTCTCCCCGTCACTAAAGATTTTTTTCACTTTTATCTCATAACTCTTAAATCTTGATTTCGTCCCTAAAATTTTTTATCTAATATAAATTTTTGTATATAATTAATATTCATATAATTATCGGACATCGAAATATTTAGGGAAAAATATCTAAACTCTCGAGCAAATTAGGTAATTCATTGAGAAAGGTACTCCTTTGTTTTCCACAATAAGTGTAGCTTTCAAGTTGTGAAATGAAAGTTGGCTCTTGAGTTGAATCAAAAGGCAGGTGTTCTGTCAGTCTTGTACTATTCACATGGAGTTATGCACATCAAATATTTGTCTTTTACCTTTGAGGTCCCTAATATTTGTATAATATCATATATAAACCCTACTTTTCATTATTCTTTGTCTATGGTTACATGATTTGTTATGCAATGTTCACGTGATATATTCATCACATGTCCATTGTCATGGATAGAGTCGGTAGGGACGAAGTTAGAATTCACCGATGAGAACAATAGCGGATTCAGGATGTTTTTTAAGAATGAGCAAAAATTAAAATATTTTTTTAGGGTGGACACATGTCATAAATGCCTTCGAATTTTAGGGTGGATATAATTTTTAGAATTTAAGGGTTAATTCATAAAAATTAAAAAATTAAAGCTAAATGTATAAACTTTAAAAAATTCAAGATGACTCTGCCACTGTTCACATGATATATTCATCACATGTCCATTGTCATGGATGGAGTCGGCAGGGACGAAGTCAGAATTCACCAATGAGAACAGTGGCGGATCCAGATTTTTTTAAAGAATGAACAGGAATTAAAATATTTTTTAGGGTGGACACATGTCACACATGTCATAAATGCCTTAAATTTTCAGAGTGGACATAATTTTTAGAATTTAAGGGTTAATTTATAAAAAAATAAAACTAAATATATAAACTTTAAAAAATTCAAGATAACTCTGTCACTGTATGAGAGAATAAGTTACTTAACTTTAAAATGAATAGGGTTTTAAAAAGTGAGAGGGAGGAAATAAAATCCTAAAAAGTAATTAAAACATAAATTTTAGGATGGGAAAAAACTTAATTACAATAATTTCAGAACTATCAATGACTTAAAATATAATTATACCAACAAAATCGTCTTTTAACGTACATCTGACCTAATTAAGGAAAAATATTTTTAAAAAAAGTAATTGAATTTTTTTAAAAAATATTTTGATTCTTAAACTATTACACCAAAAATTCTCACATTTTAACAATTGAGTCTAATAAAATATTTTATTTATTTTTTCAATGTCACATCCAAACCCATGATATATTATATGAATAAAATATGAAATTATTGGCAACTTGGTCCCCCCACAAAGGGTATTTTTTTAATTATTTTGAATTGAAAATAAAATGGCAACTACCAAATTTGTGGAGAGAAACTAAGGCAGGGAAACCTTAATGGAGACTTGTCCTTTGTCCTAATAAATTAATTAAAGAAATCAAACCCCATCACTAAAAAGGAAAGATTACCCTCCATGATGGACAAATCTAGGCCGTCCATTTCCCTTATTTGGAATAGTACAATGATTTGATCTTAAGTGCACTTAGAATCTTTCTTTCCACTTCCATTATTTCATGGTGTCCCATGTTCAAAATACTTTCCTTTTAGGGTAATATTGTACCTTAAAAATATTAATATTCCCTTGGTTAGGGCAATGAGGTAATCCACCCCACTTGACATTATAGTAAATGCTAACTTAATTGAATAGTTCTTTTATTTTTATAATGGTATTCGATTTACTGATTAGAATCTTAGACATTAAGATTTAATGAGATTTGGATATTAAAGTGTATATGATTAGAGAAAGAGATTATATCAATATCCTTCTTCATCACGTTAATTGTGGTCCAAGTAATCAGGTACGTTCATCTTTAAATAACTACTAATAACTACTCACTCATTAATTATATGTAGGAAAGATGTGATGATTCACCTTAAAAATAATGAGATGAATGAATCTGATTGGCTGAGACTACAGGTAACGTGGTGGAAAAGGTATATGCTATATTTATCGTTTAAAGAGATAAGATCAAGTTATACGATGCTTACATGTTTTATAAATTTTTGAATCGTTGGATGGATGAAAGGGATGACTCAGATTAATTTCTTACTTTTTTCCAAAGTAATAATCTTTGACTGATTGTTATTCTAAATCATCCATTTCAATTATCCAACAATCCAAAAAACGTGTAAAATTTAGAGAGTTTTATATTATATAACTTAATCTTATCATATTTTTAAAATATAATAATTCATCTTTTAAGTAACTACCTAATAACTACTCATTAATTATATGTCGGAAAGAGGTGATGATTCACCTTAAAAATAGTAAGAAGGATGAATTTGATTGGTTGAGACCACATATGACATGGTGGAAAATGTTTATGATATAATTTCTCGTTTAGAGAGATAAGATCATGTTATACGGTGTAAAACTCACTAAGTTCTATAAATTTTTGAATCGTTAGATGGTTGAAAATGATGACTCAAATTAATTTCTTACTTTTTTCGAAAGTAATAATTTTTATATGACTGACTGTTATTCTAAGTCATCCATTTTAGTTATCCAACAATCCAAAAATGTATAAAATTTAGAGAATTTATATTGTATAGCTTAATCTTATCATATTTTTAAAATATAATAATTCATCTTTTAAGTAACTACCTAATAACTACTCACTCATTAGTTATATGTCGGAAAGATGTGATAATTCACCTTAAAAATAGTGAAATGGATGAATCTGATTGGTTGGGACCACAGATGACGTGGTGGAAAGAGTTTATGATATAATTTCTCGTTTAAAGAGATAAGATCAAATTACCCGGTGTAAACTCACTAATTTTATATTTTTAATCGTTGGATGGCTGAAACCGATGACTCGGATTAATTTCTTATTTTTTTTTCAAAGTAATAATCTTTATATGACTGACTGTTGTTCAAAGTCATCCGTTTCGGTTATCAAACAATCCAAAAAAAACATGTAAAATTTAAAGAGTTTTATATTATATAATTTAATCTGTATTTTTAAAATATAATAATTCATTAACAAGTTTAATTATACTATTCTTATCTTTAAACTATATTTTAATAGAGTAAATAGTTATTCCACCCATTTTTTTATTTCCACCCATTTCATCAAGATAGATATGATAAGATTTTTGTATCTTTATGAGCTAACAAAGTTATTCGTTTAAGATTCATTTTGTGTAGTTTTTATTATAATTATTTTAAAATTAATTTTGTAAAAATATATTTATTTTTTATAGATATAAAGATAATTATAGAGTAATATCTATTCATAGATATTTTTTAATCTTTTAATAATATAATACCTTGCTGACCAAACGATTAAGTCCGAGTTTCATACAATGAACATTATCTACTTTTTCACCGAGACTACTTGCTGAATTCTTGTAAAAAAATGCATTCAGTATTTTACTCACTTTTCGATCGAAAAGATGGTGTCATCTTATTCGATGAAATTAATTTATTAAATAAAATAAAACATTAATATATTATATTAAATTAAAAATTAAAAATAAATATGAGTCAATTTAAGATTACGTAAAATTTTCATAAACTAAACTGAATAAAAGTACGTGGGAGATTTGTCTACACTTTTATATTAAATTCGTTTATTTTTTAGATAAAATTGTCATGTAACATGTTCTGATTGATTAAATTTTTTTAAAAAATTACCAAATTGAAAAAGTATGAAATTGTTAGGGGCAAAAGGTGTATTAAACCTTTTTTTATCGGAATAAAAAAAATTGGAAATTTAAAACCCAGCAATCAACTTCGATCCAAAACAAACCAATGCTTTGCTGCCACGTCAAGGTCAAACGCTTTCGAGACGAGGATAAGAAGGTAGCGTGGGGCGCACTTAACGGGAAAATACCAGAAACACGCGCTAAACAGCGCGTTTGTTTTAAAACGCTGTTAAGCGTTTAGACGTAATTTTTGTGTGAGCAACACGAGCCGCAAAGATGATGTCATGGCTTATATCACAGCCCTTTTTCTTCTTAATATTTTATATATTTTTTATTAAAAATAATTAGGAAGCAGGTTGGTCCATACATTATTTAGTCAATTAATTAAATTATTTATTTTTATTTTTCTATTTTTTTAATTATAGTTTCTAGACGCACAAATATATTTTCCTTTTTAATTTTTTTCACCCTTTTCCTTCAAGTAAAATTAGAATTAAATTAGGTTACATAATTCTATAATTAGTAGTATTCTAAAAACTATGAACTAAGGAATTTTTGAAAAACATGAGCTTAAAAAATGGTTATATCGTTTTTTTTTATAAAAATTTTGATATATACTTTTTGATATATACCTAAATTTTTATATGTTTTTTAAGAAATTTGAGATAAAACGAAAAATATGTATTAAAATTTTTACTTTCGTAAAAAACGGTACAACTATTTTTAAAACCACCTGCCGATGCACATGGTGGAAGGGTAGGCCCGTGCACCCCTTGAGTTTTCTAAAATTTATACATTTGGCTTTAATTTTTAAGATTTTTATGAATTAATCCTAAATTTTTTAAAATTTTTATGATTTATGCTCACCCTAAAATTTTATCACTTGCGTCCGCCCTAAAAAATATTTTAATGTGTTCACTCTCATAAATATTTCTAAATCTGCCACTGTCATTAATTAGAACTACCATGAATTAATATGTATGATAATGATTATAAAATAAATCAATTTACTAAAACTTTTCTTAAAATTCATTCTCTCCCTCAAATATTTGTTTTCGAACGTATAATTTCTTTTGATGAGAAAGTCAAAGATCAAATAATTGAAGATAATGTGTATTATAGATATGTATGGAATTTATACACATTATACCCATTATTTTTATTTAAAAATAATTATGTTTAAACGTATGCAAATCTACAATATCGTATATTATAATAATAAGAGATAATTACATATTTAATATTTTATTTATTTTTTATTTTATTTTAGTTTTATTTAACTTTTTTAAATAAAATAATACTCAACGTTATAGTTATTTTTATTTTTGTGGTTAAAAGATTAACAATATATAGATTATAAGCATGTGATATGATAACTATGAGAGAAAAAATCAGATGCGATATATTATCGCATGTGACATGATAAGTATGAGGGAGAAAATTAGATGCGATAATATCGCATCTGATTTTCTCCCTCCTAATCATCCTATCACATTTTTTATTTTTAATTTTAATTGACGTAACTTGTTGGTTTTGAAAGAGAAAATGATGTAGTAACATGTCACGTATGATTTTCTTTTTCTTACTCTGTTTATCATTGATTGTTTAAAGACAAAATTAGGTGCGTTCATGGTAGGTTAACCATACCATTTAGTCTAAACGGTCGGTTAACTGTTATAACAGTTATTAAATTTTGTTAACCGTAACCTAACCATTAAGAAGTGGTTAACCATCATGATTAATCATTAAGATGCGGTTAATCGATGGTTCGATTATAGGTTAACCTATAACTTATTATAATTTTTTATAACATGTTTATTATTTTTTAGAGAATAATATAATCTATTCGATAAATAATATATTAAAAAAATTTATAAAAATATTTAAATAAAGTTATTACAATCACTTATGTGATAATTTAAAAAATATTTACCTACTATAAAGTTTCAACATAAGATAAAAACACACCAGCTTCATGATATTTTAAAATTATTTTATTTAAAATATATAATTTAATAATGGTTAACCTTAACTATATGTCAAAATTCGTAATCTTAACCTTAATTATTAGCCATTATTTTTAATGGTTTAATTAATCAAAATTGTTTAACTTTAACATTCGGTCAATAATCCTATAGAATATAACAATTATACCGATTAACGGTTACGATCAATTATGTACACCCCTAGACAAAAAGAGACGATGATTTATCTATACATTATATATTAAGATGGACGAAACACACTCTTACGATTAAGAAATTATTTTATAAATTATTTTCAACATTTTATCAAAAAATTTACCCAATTAAATAAAAAATATCATTGTCATTTTTCACTTAATATATTTTATAAATTAAATATTATATATAAAAAATTCTATATACTTCGTATATTTATTCTTAATTTTACTTTTCTATATATTAAACTGGTTGAATTTTATTCGAACGTCAGAAGCTTTAAAAAGATAAAATTTCAGGATGATACGGGTTAAAATAAAATTAAATAAAGCGTAAACGAAATTATTATAAAAACTATAAAAATTTTAGTATCAATTTTTTTATATATACCAAACTTCTTAAATTTTTTTTAAGAATTTCGATATATATTAAAAAAATTGATACAAAAATTCTTACAACTTTTATAATAATTTCGATTACGTTTCATTTTAATATGTTTCATGTTAGAAAAAAATTCCCAAAAAATATACTAAAATATTTTTTTCGAACGATAATCTTCACATTTTTACTATTAATCTTACCCATTTATTTACTTTCGTTCAATTATCTGAAAAATTATAAAACTTTTTAAATTCTATATAGTGTAAAAAATTGTAATATATATATATATATTTAATATTATTGTTAATCATGTCTATTTTAATATAAATATATACTACTTAATCATGCATGCTTATTAAGCACGCTCATCAACCCATAGAAATATCTTACCTAATGAAAATAAATATAATATTTAACATAATATTAAGTTATAAAAAAATCAAAGCAAAATAAAATAATGAAACAAATAATAATTCTAAAACTAGGGAATAAAATTATTAAAAAATAAAAATCGGTTAAATCAAATTAACCAAATAAATTATATCAGTTTATTCGATCTTTTTTCGAGTGATTTATTCGGTTTTAATAGTTAATTCTGTTAAGTTTGAATATTCAAACCAAATAAATTGATTAAAATTTTCAAGTAACAAGTTATATGTATATATTTAATTAATTTAATTTAAATATTAAATAAATAGATCAAATTATTTAATTAATTGCGTATAAATGTTTAAATTTACAATGATAGTTTACTTAATATGATAATATATATTTAATTAATTTAACCTTAATCCTAAAAAATATATTAAAATTTTCAATATTTACACATTCTATAATCTTGGTCCTTTTTATAATTAAAATGTTTATATAATGAAGGCTATTTTTTTAAAAATTTCTTCTAGTTAGAACTAAATTGATTAAACATGAATAATTAAATATACTAGTAAATAATTGATGTGATTCACGCGATTAGGGTTATAACGAGTCGAGCTGAGCCTGGTTAAGCTAGATTCGAAAATAATACTTTGGGTTCGATTCAGGCTTTTCAAGCTCTGTTCAACTCAAAATAGACAATTTTGTTATAATTTTTTTATAAAAGGTAAGTACTCGTTACAAACCCTTTTCATAACTAACAACAAAACGAAATTCAATATCGAGAAAGGGAAAAAAGTATCAAATTTATTTTAGTTATTTTATTTTTAGTGGATTTCTCTTATTTTATTTTATTTTATTGTTTTTCTTTTACTAAAAAGATTAATTTTAGTGTATATGTAGCATATATATAATATAATTATTCCGAGCTTATTCATGAGTTATCGAGCCGAATTTGGGTAGGTTTGACTCAACTCGTTAAAATCTCAAGATGAGCTTTGATCGAACCCGAGTAACTCACGAATCGATCAGACTCATTATCACCCCTACGCGCAATAATCATTTTATAACAAAATCATAAATTTAATGCTCACTTCATAATATTTGAAACTCGGGTGACTAAAATAAATATTTTGAAATAATTCAATGATTATTTTAAAATTTTACCTAAAATAAAGGTAATTATTCTTCTAAAAATAGTCAAAGTTTGATGAACAAGAACACTTGTTAAATAAATAAATAATTAAATACTATTTTATTAAAAAAAGAAAAATAAATTAATGGAGATTGTGTCCTTGTCGGCAAGGGGTACGAGGTAAAAAGGCAGTTGGGAGACGTGGCTTCTTGTCCTCCTTTCGTACCATAGTCTTCGCCCAAAATCTCATGTTTCCAGTCACGGATTTCTTATTATTTACTTGTTTGCCATTACCACGATTGTTTTTACCGCACGTGTTGTGATAATGAGGATAAAACCGTCCACGTCATCCCCACTGTTTGTTTGGTGGCTTTTGTTATTGATGAAAGACAAATGACATGTGGCATTAAAGATTTTTTCCTAGAAAAAATATATTTTCTGTTTTTATTATATATTTTTAATAAATAAATAAAAATAATTAAATAGTAAATGAGTTCGAATTTTGCTAAATTAGTGGAATATTATTTTTTAAAATACAGTTGGGGTGAAAATTGAAAATTTTTATAAATATTTTAGTTCGAAGATTTAGTCTTAATTTACGGTGTAAGATTTAATGATTTAGGTGTAGCAGTTTAGAATTTAGAGACAGTGATTCGAATTTAGGATTATAATTCAGGGTTTATAAGTTATAACTTAAATCATAATTATATTATCCTAAAAATAAAACTTTAATCTATAAACTCTAAACCCTAAATTATATCCCTAAATTATAAACTCTTATACGTAAACATCTAGACTCTACACCCTAAATTAATACCTTAAACCCTAAAACTAATACGCTTGTGAAAAACTTTCAGTTTCGTGTTAGTATATAAGGTATTCATAATTTATTTTTAGTTCAATTAACCTCAATTTTTTATATTAACATTGAGTTTTAGTTTTTATATTTTATTTTGATAAAAATAATTTTATTAATTCACTTTTAAGTATTATTTTATAAATTTTAAAGTTCCATTCATAAATATTTTTTAACAAAATATTTCAAAAGTAAATAATTAATAACTCATATATGACTAAATTTAAGTATAAAAATACTCATTTTAAACTATAAGACAATTAAAATTATTAAATAAAAATTAAATTTAATTTTAAATTTTTAAATCATAAATTATTTAAACATAATATTTAAAATCGATTTTATTTTTTATTCAATCGTATTTATAAAAAAAACATTACTTTCACCAACAGGGGTCGATACAAGTGGTAAGTAGCTTGGTTCTGCTTAAAAAAACTTAGATTCGAGACATTGTGTATGCAAAAGATCTCTGTTAAGAGACTTATCCACCAAAACTAGTTATACCACCTGGGTACCTATTTGGCTCCCACATAAATCACAATCATGGTAACCATTTCTTCATATAAAATTTAATTTAATTTTAACTATTTAACCTAAATATATAAATAAAATCACCATTTTAAAAAAATAAAATTATTGGGTCCCCCACTACCCTCCCAATATGTCCTAACTTGCAACCTAATTTTAGAAACCAAAATCATCATCAATTATTAGGGATGCCCACATAGAATATAAAACAATTAAAAATATATGTGTTTTTTTTTATTAAATTGGACACATTCTTGTCCATTTGCACAAGATTTTTATTACAAATGCAGACAAAATTTAATGTCTGGTTGATGTTGTGTGTAGTACAACTTCCACATAAAAGAGCAATAAATTCATTTAATTTGAATTGAATTTTATTATTAAAAAATAATGAAATATTAATACTAATGAAAAATTATTTTAAATTTTTTAAATATTTTAATTTCATCTTTAAATTATGGGTTTTTTTTTTATCTAAATGGGTTATCAAATATTTAAATATTTTATGTTTATCCTTAAATTATGAACTTTATTTTAAATTTATTTTTAAATTTTTAAAATGTTTTAATTTATTTTTTTTAAAATTTTATTTATGTTATATTATATTATTATATAATTCACGTAAATGTTTATATGAGATTTAAAAATTATTATAAAGGTTTTATTATAGGATATAAGTATCGCGTATTCATAATTTAATGATAAAATTAAAATATTTAAAAATTTAAAAATTAATTTTAAAAGAAAATCATAATTTAAAGATATACTTAACTCAATTAAAAAATATAGATTTAAGGGCGCTTGAACCCTTTAAAATTTTGAAAAAAAATAATTAATATTTTTTTCACTAAATTAAACCCTTTACCAATACATTTAATCAATTGCGTCCCTCGACCAATTTTGACCATCAATATTTGATGATTTTTTAAGATATTACTAGCACATGATATATTGTAATCATAACACGTGATATTCACATATTTTTTTAAAAAAATATTTTTATAATATTTTAGAATTTTTAAATATTTTAATAATTTTTTAGTACATGATATATTGTAACACGACACATTATATCAATTAATTTTAAAAATTATTAAATTTAATAATTAATATTGGTCAAAGGAGTAAATTAATAAAATTTAAAAGTATAAAAAATAATTGAGTAAAAAATATAAAAAATTAATTAATTATAATTATAACACTAGTCAAAAATATAACATGTTATCCATAAAAATATAACAGTCAAATGAAATTATTTTTATTTTTATTTTTTTTAAGTCAAATAAAATCTTTTGACTACAAATTCTAAAATAAACAAAATAATTCGTCTTACAATTATTGAAATAGGGTTTTGCTTTATTTAAAAGGGAAAAGTAGAATCCTTCTCAATCTAGGAACCACCAACACGTCAAACCAGTACTTTCCTTCTTTAGGGTATCCTCTTAAATTCTACTTTAATTTTTTACCCTCACATCTTTTAGACAGGCTCATATTTTGTATACTGATTGATTAATTTAAATTGAGTAGTATAAATATTTATTATAAATTGGAATATGTAAAAATTTAGTATTTTTATTGATTCGATATAAAAATTTAAATATAATATATGTTTTTTAATTTTTAGATAATTTAGATTGAATATCTGAAAAATCAAAATTTTATGTATATGAATCTTGTTACATTTGATTTTTTATTTGCTATAGATGAAAAATTAAAATTTTTATAGATATAAATCTTATTATATTAATATTTATTGCTTTTTATATTTGAAAATCCAAAAATTTTATGGATAAGACTATCAAATTCAAAAAAAAACCCTCAAATCAAGTCATAACTTCAGATATTTGAATAATCAAAAAACTGAATATGAATTTTTGGGATCGAATACAGATTGCTAATTTACATATATAAAATCCGAAATGCACACCTCTACTTATAGGGCGATTCTCTTCTAAGTCTGCAAAAAATCTCTGACTTTATTCAAAAAAATTAACGTCCAATTTCGTCGCAATAAACCAACATTGATTTATAACCTATTTTCTAATTAATTTAGATCATTATTTGCAAAAATCCATGATGGGACAACTCTTCCGATTTAATTTTTTTATTACACCAAAACAATATTTTAAAAATTATAAAATAATCATTATATTTATTAAACTGTTGTATTATAAAATAATTATTAAATTTATTAAACTTCATCTTTATTTTATAATAAAAAATTTATAATAATTTAATAAATTAAATATTTTTTATAATTTTTAAAAGTTTAATACTTTATATCGAATATAATTAAAAACAAAATGAAATTAGACATAACCTAGAAGGTGAGTTGAGACTTCCCTATGCCCAAAAATGGAAACTTGAGGCCCACATGTTGGATTTATGGCACACAAGACTGAGCTGTAAAAAAACAAACCTAAGAATATATATTGGTGTGGTGTGTCCAAATCCAATAGGTAATGTTAGGGCATATTTATTTATTTATTTAAGCATAAAGATAATTTTAACTTTAATATTTATGATTTTTATTATTTTAAAGTTTTCATTTTTTAAGATAAATTTATCTTTTAAATTATATTTTTTTGGCAAATATTTTATTTTTAACTAACATAATAATTAAATAATTAAAAAATTAACGATAATGATATGTCATATTTACGTAGAATGATATTTAAAAATTAAGAATGTTTGGTAGCTTTTTATTTTAAATTTAATTATTTTTTAATATTTTATTTGAATTTTAATTATTTTATATTTTATGTTAGAATAAAATTATATTTTACATATATATTTGTAATTATCGTAAAAATTTAACGATAATGACATGTTATATATATATATAGAGAGAGAGAATGAGGCTAGATGCCCTGTTATTTAAAATATACTATCACATATATATGACTTGTCAATATCGTTGAATTTTTAACGGTCTAATCATTATATTAGTTAAAAAATAAATTATTTGTCAAAAAGACATAAGTTAAAGGTTAAATTTATCCGAAAAAGAATGAGGGTGAAAATGATAAAAATTATAAACGTTAAGGTTAAAATAATCTTTATCCCATTTATTTATTTATGTTTATAAAAATCTTTATGCTCAATGAGGAGAATGGAGAACCAAATTCCCCAAAACACCAATCTTTGTTTTTTTGACTTTTCTTTTTCATGAAACTATTTGTTAATTGCTATTCATTTTTATTCCTCATGTGAGCATCCCATTTGATAGGATTAATGTTATAGTTTAATGTGGATATTTTTAATTTTAAAAAATAAATGGGATAAAGATTATTTTAATCGTTAACGTTTATAATTTTTATTATTTTCATCCTTATTTTTTTTCGGATAAATTTAATCCTTAACTTATGTCTTATAAAGACTTGATATCAACTTAGACAAACTTTTTAGCCAAAAGAATATATTATATTTTTTAAAAAAATAAGTTTAACGTGAAATACTTTACATCACATACTTTAATTGACGAGAGATTTTTCTGATATCAATTATCATAAAATTATTATTTTATTTTTAAAATATCTATAATAAAATATATAATATCACCGTTTATATATCGTATGATCTCTTGTTTTATTTTTGATGTGGGACCTAATGAAATAGAGTTTAGTGTCATCCATTTCAAAGCTACCCAACATGACTATTTTGTCCCTTGGTTGAATTCGTCTCTGACTTGGGCTTCTTGTTCCCTTCTCATAGATTTGGCTAAGTTTCAATTGTCAGAGCACAAACAAAGGCTTGGGCCTTGGTGGACAACAAGCGCAAATCAAAGCCCAAAAGGCCCAAAACAAGATAAAAATATATATACTAAAATAACTTTGTATTAATTTAAAACAAATAATCGAATAAACAATTGGATAGTTTAGCGGTATGAGACGTTAGATTTTTAGAGTAAAATTAAAAGTTCGAATTTTAAAGTTATAAATGAAGAAAATTGGGTTGAAGAGTCACCCTTATATTAAGCCTTGTAAAATTCAATCTAAATTAATTGATCAGTAAATCAAATATCCGTGAATAAATAAAAAAAATAATTTAATACAAAATAAAACCTCTTTACACACTTGTCATGAACGAGTTATGTGCACGTTAGGAGAAATTATATTACGGGTCCATCTCGTCACGTCATCCGTGGTCTTTAATTAATAAAAATCATTTATTTTATTACGCCATTAATCTAATTTTAATTTTTTTTAAATGACATGTACATTAGATCAATTCGATTTTTATATATCAAAATTAAATAATTTAATTTTTAACTAAACTGAAATAACTGAATTTTATATTTAGATTAAATTAATTAAACATGTACATTAAAATTATTATTTTAAAAAACTTTTTCAATTTTAAATTCTCAAAACTAAAACAGAATAAATTAAAATTTTGATTAAATTAAATTTATTTAATTTATTAAGTTTAATCCTCTATTTAGTGTACCCCTCTTTATAACAATTAACAACCAATGAAACTCGTAAAAAACAACCAGTGAAACTTAAAAATTCCCTAACCGTTGGATCTGCTCTGAAAGGATCAGATCAAGAAACTTAACGGTCAAGATCACACTTTTCTATATAGGAAGTTTGAATCATATATCAGAAAACCAGATCATGAAAATCAACGGACAAGATCAAACTTCACCGTCCAGTGGATCCCACATTCACCAGAATTTCTTTATTTGTTGCTCCCATCTTCATCATTTCTTTGTTCTTCGACAAATTTAAGGAAAAGGTTAAATTTTTATGTTTTGGTTCTTAATTTTCTAGGAAAACAAACAGAACCATGGATGATTACACGAGGGAGATGATGGATTTGAAAACCCTAGTTACCCGAACCCTAGAGAAGAAAGGGGTTCTAGCTAAGATCCGGGTAAGAAAAAATGTTTTATATTTTGGATTTTTTTTGAATTTCATGTTTGGTTCTCGAGAAAGAATGGCGAAAAAGAAACTGAATTGAGGAATTTGGGTCTGTTAATTTATTGTTTTGAGAAACGAAATGTCTCCTCTTTTGGCCTTGGATCTCGTGTTTAAGGATGGAAACGTAGGGTTTCGTTTTGAAAGTTTGATGTTTGTTAAAAATGTTACCTTTAGGAATAATTGAATGTGTCAATTGGGATTTTAGATCTTTGGGTGTTGCAATTTGGACCTAAAATTTAAAATGTCATGTTCTGAAAACATTCAAGTGTGGTTCTTTTGGGGGGTGAAATTAGATAAATTGGAATTTAGCAATGTGGGATTGTGGCATATTGGAAAGTTTGAAAATTTTCTCATTGATCTTGTTTGATAAGCTGGTTTGCTGTTAATTTTGTTGAATTGTAAGTGGGAAAGTCTTGTTTTTTTTTTTTTTCCAGGGATTTAGTTAACATTTATTGTTTACTTTAATTTCAGAAAATTTGGGTATAATTTGTTTGTATTAGAAGCTAGAGAGGAAAAAAAGAAAGTTCTTAATCTGCTCGGTCTTTAGTATGAGGATTTGTAGGAAAGTAGTGTAATTTTAGGAGGGTTTCTCATTTAGATTGATTGAATAGGGGATAGTGCAAGATGAGGAATATCTATTATTGAGTATAGACATTTGGTTTCGGGACTTGGAAGTTTGTATGTGAGGTGTTTCTAAAGAAATTGAAGAGAAACTCATGTCCCGAATTTTCAGAAATGTTGAGCCTAGTTAATGACTAGTTTTTAATTCATTCTCGAAGTTTGAATGGGAGTGCGAGAAAATCATTTTCCTTGTGAGCTTGCAGATATGGAGGAAAAGAGGGGATATTTTTATTTTGTGTGTGGGGATGGGACATTAGAATAGCTGATCTAACAATGTCATTAGTGTGTTCTGTATGTGGTAGTGGTAAGACCTACACGAGCTGACGTATATTAATGGTATTATTATCTTGAATTATTGATTGTGAGGTGTTTGGATTAATAAACCTGTTTTTCCATACGGATTTTTGTTTCTCCTTTTTTTCTGTCTTCTATGTTAATGTACTTGCTATTTCAATTTACAATGAATTAGGCACTTGAATAACTTTCTCTTTTTCCATTTATGTCACTTCCAGGCTGAACTCAGGGCAAGTGTCTTTGAGGCGATAGAAGAGGAGGATCGAGTTATTGAAAAGGAAGAAGGCTTACCTCCTGCATTATTGGGAAGTTGCAATGATCGTGCTAAACAGCTTCATGCTTCTCCTTCTGGTCAGCCATTAGTTTTAGGCTTTTAGCCTTGTTATATATTGTTATTTGAAGTTATTAGATGGCCTGCTTTTGCTTTTGTCCCTCTTTCATTTAGAAAATGATTAAGCTAGTATCTAGATTTTGTTTTTGTTTTCGTTTTTCTTCCTTGGTAGATGAGTTCTCCTCTACTATTTCATACGTGAATTGGGAACATGTTCCCATGTTGCATTTGTTATTCTCCGAAATCTTCTCTAAATCTGTCTTTTGTGATCTCCTTAATAACGTGCACGTTGTATGTCCAAATGCAGGAAGACTGTTAACTGCGCTAGTATGTGAGTACTTAGACTGGGCACAACTAAACCACTCTCTAAAAGTTTATCAGCCTGAGTGCAACTTGGTAATTCAGTAATCTCCAATGTATCATAGTTCTGGTTATTGCTTTATAGTTGATCATAGTTCTGATTATTTGGCTTCTTTTACATGTAGCAAAAAGACTCCTGGAAAGCCGAGTTGAAAGACTTTAGTAGCAAAAATGGTTATGATCTTAACAGAAATGGTGATAGTGGACCATTGCTTCTGGATGTTCTTGAAGGTTTCCTGAAGTTTGAGGTTAGTTGATCTCTTTTGTATGTATTTCGTACTGCACGAGGTATTTGACTTGTGAAGTTTGAGTGATTTTAGTGCATATATTGTCTGAAGCTTGTAACCCTTTGTTTGCTTTTTTGCCGTGATAAGGTTATTTGTAGTCGTATCACTGTATTGTGAATGATGATAATTCTTTTAGACCAAGCGTTAGTATGTCAATTGTTTGGTTGTTCTTCTGGGTTGACGTATTTTTAAGATAACCGATGCGACAAGATGGGTCATTTCTGAATATCATGGACTGTGTTAGGGGGGATGAATGTTGAACACTGTGTGGAGAAGGACGGGGTTTACTGTAAATTTGGTGCAGAAACAGGTTTTGGGTGTTTTCTGTAATGGTTCTCAGTTAGAAGGAAAAAGAAATTAGCAGCTCTGTCTTTCGTTTGGAAATGACGCTGCAAATTTTGTGTTAGTTAGATATCTGCTATGTTATCTTACATCATGACGCCCGTTTTTTGTATTTAAATGTTTAAATAATTTGATTCATATATGAATCACGTTTTTTCAGAACTTATCCCAAGCGAGAGGAACCGGAAGGAGATCACAAGAAATTGAGTCCTCGTCTAGTTTAGAGTCTCGCAACACAAGAAGACCCTCGTCATCTACTGTTGCTGGGGGCTTGCCCCCATTGGGCAGGTGCTGGAGTAATGCCATATCCTGCTTCTTCATCTTTATTGTTTCCTATTTTGCTTCATAATACTGCTAGAAGCTGACTTTTTTAGCATTTTTTGACAGGCCGGTCCCTGTTTCACAGTCATCTGGTAAGTGATTATCTTATATATTGTTAGAACATTCTCATAGCTACTTCATTGTTGTTTCCATCGTATGATAACTTTGGCATATAGATAGGAGAGCAGGCTCCTCCATGTCTGGTTACAGGAAAGACGAGTATAGTTGGAGATACGATGATGATGATGTGATTCGAACTTCAGCTGCCCTTGAGAACCTTCAGTTGGACAGAAAGGCCAGGAATCTAACTTCTTCTTGGCGGTTTGTCTCTCAACCCTGCTAAAATGAAACTTCGCCTACTGTTTTGATGTTTACTAGGAATTAATATGAAACATTGGCATCACACACCTTTTAAAGCTTTTAGGTGAAACTTCCACTTGTTGGATGCTTCGTCTTTCATTCCCCGGTGTGTTTTTTTTATCCAGTAGTAGTAAGACAAATGCATCTCCGAAACCTTGGCATCATTTGGTGTTTATTTATTTGTCGTATAAATTTCAAACGAGGTTGTTGTAATGAGCGAGTTATTTTAAAAACAAGTCACCTTAGTCATGCAACCTATGTTGCTTGCACTCTTCATTTTTCATGAAGTAACCGTGTCCGGCACTCGTCGATATGACCTCCTAGGACCCTCCAAATAAGTTTGAAAACTCTATAGCCGTACCCGTGTCGGGCACTTAAACCCGAATCCAAGTAACCATAGCATGCATAATCAGTATTTACAGCTATATGAAACATCTAAAGTTGTATCTGCTTAATTACTTTGATCACAGGCATGCCGGGGATGGAATCAGCAGGGACGACGACAAGGATGATCCCATGTAGCCGAATGACAGCTATCGCATTCCAGCAACGCCTAGTTTAGTGTGTATTTTCAAGTTTTTCACTCATCTAAGTTTATGTATGTTCTTTTTAGTTTCATTTTTTGCATGGATTTAGATCCAACTATGTTTTGCAAGCCGAGAAGTCTATGATTGTTTATGTTGGATTGATTTTCCCTAAACAAGTAGATGTTCAAACTTGGAAGTTTCCAAAACTGCCCTTTGGTATTCATAGTTATCCCTATAATAGCACCCGAACTCCTGCTATTTTGAAAAATATAAACCATTAAGGTGCTATTTTGAACAGAAAAAAATATATATCAAAGCTTTGATATAATATTAGTAATTTGTAGTATAATTATTAATATTTAATTTATTTGTTAAGTACTTTGAACAGAATGTTATAGAGGTGGGTCGGTTAACCAAGTTGTTTATCTTTGTTTTTTAGATTCAATAGGAGTACTCTATTTCATTGCTCTAGAACCTCTATTCTTCTTTCCTCTAAGTAGGATTAAGATGAGATTTAAAATTTGTCTAAAAATATCTCACTCAATTAAAATAGGGGTGATAACGAGTTGAGTCAGAGTTTGGTTCGGCTTGAAAACAGTGTTATTGTGCTTGGCTCGGGTTCGGCTTGAACTCTAAGCTCGTCGGACTTGACTCGGGTTAGTCAAACTTGGTTCTACTAAAAATAAAAAATTTTATTATATTTTTTTTATAAAAGATATGATCCGTTAAAAACTCTTTTTCATAACCAACACCAAAATAAAATTCAATATTGAGAAAGAGGAAAAAGTTTCTAAATTATTTTAGTTAATTTATTTTTAGTGAATTTCTTCTATTTTATTATTTTTCTTTTGTTCTAAAAATTACTTTAGTATATATGTAGCATATATATAATACAATTATTCTGAGCTTTTCGAGCCGAACTTGGATAAGCTCAGCTCAACTTGTTAAGGTTTCGAGCGAACCCGAACCTGAACCGAGTTCGAATAACTTGCGAGCCGATCATGCTCATTATCACTTCTAGATTAAAATAACGAGTTCACGAGTCGATCAGGCTCATTATTACTCCTATATTAAAATAATTGGTTGATTATTAAGAAAAAAAATATTATATTCTGTCGACTCACCATGTCTGTAACACGTCTATTTGATTTTAAAAAATATATATTATATCTAAAGTGTCAGCAAATCAAAGAATCAAACTACAACAAATCATTTTACGACATAAACAGACCATGTATAACATTCAAGCATATCATTTAATCATTCGAGATCTTAAACTTAACAATTCTGAATTTCTGTTATCAGGGACTCAATTGCACAATTTTCAAAATTTGGAGACTATTTATAAATTTACAAAAGTTTTAATATTTGTCATATTTACATTGCCTCTTACTGATTTTATCCTTTTCGAGTCAACCAACTTGATTATTAACCCAAAAGTTAGAATAAGGGACTAAAATATAATTTTCAATACTTGAAGGTCATTTATGAAATTCATGTTGACATATCTACTTGTAGTATTTTTAGCTCATTCAATGGATACTTGCATTATTTAGAACTGATACGTAAAGTTTCTAAAGTTGAGTTAAATCATAATGAACTTAATTAGTATCCGTACCAATACTCAAAATCATATTGTATCAATTAGATTTTTAGATTCCACTAGCATAAATTCGTACAAATACTAATATTCATATCGATATTGAACGAGCATCGTAACTAGGGGTGCTTATCGAGCGAATCGATCGCGAGCTGGGTATTACTCGACTCGTGCTTGTTAAAAAATTTTATTGTTCGACTCGACTCGTTGCTTGTTAAAATTGTACTCGACTCGTGATCGTTAAAATATTTTATTTCTCAATACGACTCGTTGCTTGTTAAAATATTTTATTGCTCAACACGACTCGTTGCTTGTTAAGCTCAGTAAAAAACTTACCTTATTTTAAACTAAAAATAAAATTTAATATTGCCATATGAGGCTTAATATTAATATAAGTTAACAAATTTAATAAAAAATATTAAAAATATATAAAATATTTTTAAAGTCTAAATTCAAAAGTGACAATCCATAAATACACCAAACTAGCATATTAAAATTAAAGTAACAATTCACACATTAATAATTATTATTTATATTTATTTTTTGAATAAAATTATTTTAAAATAATTACTAAAAAAGTATTTTAAAAAATTAACGAGATGCTCGCGAACTTATCGAGTCGAATTAGACTTTGCTCGATTCAACTCTTTAAAGTATCGAGTCGAGTTCGAATTGAGTTAATTCAAATCAAGTTTTTATCAAATTTTGACCGAATCGAATTGAGCAACTCATGAGCTGCTCAACTTAACGAGCACCACTAATCGTACCTAGACCTGACAAACTTGATTCGAGAATCAAAAACGAACCGATTTACCCGAACTGAAACCGAAATTGATGATTTAGCATGACCTAAACCCCAAACCGAAACCGAAACCGATCCGAATTCTAAAAGAACCGATATAGACCCATAACCGATTTTTACCCGAACCGAAAGTAACCCCAAATTAACTTGTTCAAAACCTATCTAAACCGAACATCAATCCGATTTTAACCCGATAATTGAGTCAAAGTGAGTGAATAATATATTTTTACTATTGTTTACTTTTTAACAAAATGATAAATAATTAAATAATATATACAGTAACGGATCCAGAAATTCATTTGAGGGTGGGCACATACGAAATTTCGAAATCTCAGAGGGGGCACAAGCTTAAATATTATGAAAAATTTAAGGATCAATCCATAAAAATAAAAAAATTAAGGGTAAATATACGAACTTTAAAAAATTCAGGGTGGGCCCGTGCCCACCCTATTCAAAGGGTGCATCCGCCATTGAATATATGTTTTATTATGATAATACTAATTATTCACTAAATTTGATAATAATTTAATGTTTAATATCATATTTTTCTCTTTTAAAAATTAATTTATTTTTTGTTAAAATTTGGGGTGTTACAAAAATGATCAAAATGTTATTAATGAATTCATGTATTTACAAAAATGATATTATCCCTTAAATTATAAATACTGACTTTACTCGAATAAAAGCTGAGGTAAAAAATTTCAAAACAATTTTAATATAAAAAAAATATATATTTTTACAAGAATATATGATTAATTCTATATATAATATAAACGATTACATTTATACTCAAATCCAACTCAAACTAAATTAACCCAAAAATTCAAAGATTGACCCGACCCGAACTAATCCAAATGACTCGACATGGACCCGATCCGAAAACATCCGATCCAATATCAGCCCGACCCGAAAACAACCGATCCAATATTGACCCGAATCACTGATCCGATATCCGAATCGAACTGAATTATCATATAACCGAATTAAAACCGAAACCAAAACTGATCTGAACCGAATCTAAACCGAATACAAACAAACCCAAAATAAACCGAACCAAAATAATCCAAACCGAAACCGAACCGAATGACCCGTTTACCGCCTCTAATCGTACCATTACTCAAAGGCATTATATCAGTACACCATGACCATTTATTTTTCCAGCAACTAATTTCTGTACTGACACATCACTTCATATAGGTTCTCCTGCTCCAAGTCTCCTTTCAATTTGGCCATACTGATACACAACAAATATTATACATGTACGCTCTGCATCAAATTATAGATATAAAGTCCGATTTTATTTTAATTCAAAAAATTTAAAACCCCTTTAAATTTATTGCCATAGTTTTCTACTTGTTAAGGTCAATTAATCATGTCTTATATGTCCAATCTATCAACTTATCAAACTAATATCACTAGAATACAAATTTAAACTCAAGATTGCACACTCAAAATAATTTTATATATTTGCAGTTAACCACACTTCCCATGTCATAGCCTTATCATACACATATATCATAAGGTATATCATAATCTTAACAAACTAAACACATATATCATAATCTTAGTAACATAGCAACAAACTTAACACATATATACTTAACAATTATTTACATTTATTTAAAAAAGTTTATTTTGAGTAAGCGTTGATAACCGATTGGTTATAACTATTTACAGATTCCTACTTCCCATCTTTTTTCTTTAACCCCGGATTCAAGATCCAACAAGAACATCTTTTCCCTTAAAGTTTTTTCTTTCCCCCTAAATTAAGTCGGTAACTTTTAAAACAGATAATTAAAGTTGTCAGTTAACACACTTCTCTTTCTTTTAAGTTTAGGGTTCAACACCCAAAAAGAATCAAATTCTCCTTCCTTGTCTCTCTCAAGTATTTAGTATTTACGAAGACATGCAAAAAAATATACATACAACCTCACTTAATTTAGTGAGATAATGATCTTTTAAGACGTATGACATAAATATTTCAATGATAAAAGATGACTCGAATATAGTTAAAAAGTTTGTAATTACCAGTCTTTCCAATTCCAATAATATCGTCTCCAAAATTCGAAACTGTGTTCACTCCAGAGAAATACAATATAACTCATCATTACATCCATCCTTTGTTGGTAATCCCTGGTTATATCTGATACAACTTTTATCAAGTTAACCCTGAGAGAAGAGTGTACAAAAACATACAAATAATAATATGAACTAAGAAAATAAAAATTATAACAGAAAAAAAAAATTACAAAACCCCACCATATACCTAAAAATATTGCAAATATCGAAACTCGAACCCAGATTTACGTTTACTGGAAGTTACTTCGGATTACACTAGTACTTATGTTCTCTTACACTTCTACAACCATGATTAGTCATTACAATGTAATAATGTAACAAACAATTAATGATTATCGGTAAAATGATTCTAACGAAGCAAACTACTTGTCTCCTGAATCATCAATGAATGGAAGAATTGAAGGGGTAGCAAAAGGATACGTATGCAGGTATTAACATGACAAACCTGGAATTCTCTTGCTCCTTATCTTTGACCTTCGGTGCCATTCGTTTCCTTGTCATGTGTGTCACTGCCATTCGTTTCCTTGTCATTTGTTTCTTTCCTTTGGATTTCGGTAGTCTGACCCTTGCTAGATGGCTTCCCATCATTTGGGTTATCGACATTATCGGGCCTTCCCTGTTTTGTTCGATCAAACGTATCATTCAATATTGGATTAATACATTTTATGAAATAAAGTTGTAGTAACGTGACAATAAGAAGTCCGGTATAATCCGCTTTTTCTTAGCTTCCAGCTCAACAGTTTAATCCAGAAGAGCAATCACACGATCATCCCGAAAAAGAAAAGAATCTTGAGTTATGAAAACTAACCTTGTTTTTGTCACGCCAGCCAAGTCCAAATGGTCGAGAAAGTAAACTAATCCTTCGTGCAGGGATTTCTTGTTGGGGCTCTTGATTGTTGCGTGCTTGAGAATCAGGATGCGATGGTCTGCAAGCTTATATTTATTAAATGGGTCGAATAGATCAACAAAAGACATTTCACCAAAGAGAAGATTTCGAGTTGGCAAAAGGTTGATAACACACCGTGGAGAAGGTTGGACTTTACTTTGACCAGATTGGTACTGTAATGTAGCCTCCAACATTGATTCTGCCATTACCATTCTTTTCTCCATTTCAGCAAGCGAAGCAATGGCATCTTCATACTTTTCCTGCATTAATATAGAAGTTAGGGACACGAGCAGGTAACGAACCAGATAAAAATACATATGATATTTTCATAATTGCTTCCCGTAAAATAATATAACTCAACACGATGTTTGTTCTTCCCTGATAAGGGTAATTTAAGGGGAAAAGGAAAAGAGCATATTGCAAATCTTCTACAGTAGAGTACATCAACTAATATTGTTTAACCGCTTGCAGGTTCCAAAACGTTTTCTTGTTTGCAAAGTTTTTTTTCCTGGAAAATCCAAGAGATACACTGAAAGAATCGTTCCCTGCCTCCACTATTCTAGAAAAGATGATTTACTAACAATGATGAGTAATTAAGAAGACCTATCATTTTTAAACCATTATCATTAAGGAATTATTGCTGCCAGCAAATATTTACTGATGAAAGTTACATGGCAAAACAAGAGGTTTGATCGCAATGAGTACCTGAAGCACTTGAGCAGCATATCTTTGTGCGGCGGCATCTTGTTCAGCAAATCTGCGAGCATCTTCTGTCACCCTTTGATCTTGCTCTACCCGCATCAAGACCTATGAAATGTGTGACAAATTTTAATAATTATCAAGACATGAATAAGAAGAGAGGAAGATGATCTTCCATTAAATTGAACATGAGGAAACAAGTCAAACCTGAAGCATTGCATTCTCTTGTTCCTGCTTCTCAGAAAGTGCCTTACGAAGCTCAGCAACCTCTTGCTCTAGTTGCTCCACCTGAAGATCATAATCAGGTTTAGTGTATGCGTATGTATCTTAAGAAAACACCCAGAAACTGTAAAGTCAATGAAACACAAAACATTCAAAGCATATAAGGTTGCAAACGAACTGTGTAATGTCAGTCTATCACTTATTCAGGCATGGGTCAACTGTCTAACACAGATTCTTGCAAGTTGTAGTTTAATCAAATTCTCTACTCTGTAGTAAACAGTGATGGAATGCATATAGAGACTCCAACATACATTCCATTACGAAGCCCAAGGTTCCAGGAAAACCAAGCAAACTAGCCCCAGGCATTGGAATGATTTGTAGTTTAATAATAGTCCTAGCTCCTAAAAATAAGATAGAAAATCAAGCTTGAATTTTGGCAAGGAAAAAGGGAAAAAAGTTGCAAAACCAACAATCATGTATTTCTATTCATGTCAAAGGAAGTGACACTGGTTAAGATATTCCATTTTTACCCTAGCACTTAATTGGCGCCGGTTATCCTGCTTTACCATCTCCATCAAGGCTGTCTCCAGCTCCTCTGATCTGATACAAATGAGAAAGAAGAAAGATTGTCAGTGTCACATTCATCAAGATTCCATGGAAGAAAAATCATTTTGAATTCTGGCATAAAATGCAAAGATTATGTAGGCAGGTATGTCTAATTTATAAGCCATTGTAGCGTAGCTTAGATATATCCATGAGTAAGAGGTGAGGAGGCAAGTTAATAATAGTTCCGACCAAAAATCAAATTCAAGACCTCTATCAGTTTATAGCAAAGTCTGAGGATAGCAAAACATGCAAACCATAGAGATGATAAAAATTTAATTAACCTGAGTACAGCTGATCTTTTCTCTTCCAGTAACCTGCACAACTCAACTTTTAACCACACAACCTGCACATGATTGTTTATAACAAATTAAGAATATTGGAACATCTTAAAACAAGCAAATAAAATCTCACGATAAAAGGGAAGAATAGATTAGGATATTGCCTATTCATAAAACAGGCCAGTAAAATATCACCAATACAAGGATTAGTGAATTAGGGTTTATGGTTTTGGTTTTTATAAATAGGGTTAGTGAATTAGAGTTTAGGAATTAGGGTTTAAATTTATAAATTTGAGCTTATGAATCAGGGTTCATGATTTGGGTTTACAAATTAGGGTCTAAGAATTATAGTTTAAAAATTGGGAGTTATAAATTAGGGTTTCAGAATCAGGTTTAGGGTTTATGAAATAGAGTTTATGGTTATATAAATTAGGGCTTGTAGTTTAGGGATTATGGTTACGAATTACGCTTAGCCTCCAATGTCTTTTGCAACCCCATAAAAATCCAGCAAGGCACATCCATATTTACTCTCTTATGCTAACAAGGTTGAAATTTCAACGTATATGAAATCAATTCAACAAAGCCACTCAGGCAGTTAAATGGATCTAATTCTTAAAAAGATTTTAAAACAAAGCAAAATAATAGCCCTTATATGAAAATCCGAATCAATTTGATAATTCCCTTGGTGGTAATGGTTTGAAAATAGAATCTATAAGGCTCTAAGAATTTGATTCATGCAACAATCTCACATATGCATGCAGTATGATGAATAGAACTTTTCAATTAACCCCTAAATACCAACCCATCTGATTGAACATGAACCCTTCTGAAATATCTTCTCTTAAATTTAGGTTTATTATACCCATTGCATTAAACTAGGGGAGAGAAGAAAAACAAAAACACACTCTGGATGTAAGTTTAGGATACCTTGCATATTCAAATTATCTATGTATTTCTACTTTACAGGGCAAACAGAACATGCAAGTGGTCATGTAACACAGGTTTAGTCTACAGGGGACAGGTAACAAAGTTATCAACTCAGCCAAAGTGCGACATCGAACAACCAAATATTTTATTCACACACATACAAAAGTAAATGTATATGCTACCTGCTCTTGAAGATCAGGAATAGCATCCGTGTCAGCATCTTCTGTCAAACTAATAAGAACTTCATCAGCATTCGAGGATCCAGACTCGGAATGAGAAAGATCCCCATCTGTTTGTGAATCAACCAATCGTCCTGTCTTATTTGTTTCCGCAAGAATGGACTTTGGATCCTTCTTAAAACTATATAGCTTAGATGCCAGGCCCTGAGAATCCCTCAAAGTTTGAAGCCCCTTTGATCTTTCCTCAACTGCAGCTATTACAGCTGACCGATGCTTCCCTCTTAAATCGTGTAATCTTTTCTCATTTATGTTTTGGTAACCCATACAAGCAGTCAATACAAGTTGACTGCTGTCAAATGTTGAGCCAGCCAATGACTGTAGCAAGGTGACAGCATCTCCTGCATCCTTAGTTGTAACTAGTGCAGGGCCTGTAAGAAAATTTACACTGTATAGACTAAAACAGCTCATTGACACTTTTTCGAGCTTTAGGACCATAAAAATGTCAATAAAGTCATTGCTTGTATGTCTTATCCCATACCATATAACTCCATTAAAGCAAGTGCTGTCCTAAAAAGCATGACGCGATTTCCTTCATAAAGGAGCACATCCCAGACTCGAAGTACTGTTTTAAAATGAGAAGTCCATCAGGAAGCAGTAATTAAGAACAGGCAATTCCAATTATTAAATGATAGTGCAAAAGTGGTAAATTAGCAACAAAAAGCACCAATTATAACAAATCTCAAATAGTGTGATAAATCGATCAACTATTTAAGCAGTGCTAGAAGACAGCATGAAACCTAACCACTTTCCCATGGAAGCATGTTCATGAAAATGGAAAGGAACCACGGTCCAGTAACCCATGCCACCTGCACTCCCAGATATTCTAGATGATTGACTGCATAAACCAAAAAAATGTCAATCATAAGCTGCCCAAAAAAGCAATGGAAATATAACATATATGAATTTTCAAACACAAAAAGAACAAATACCGAAAAAAATACAGACCCAGTTTAGGAAATCTCTCTCGCGCCAACTCCTCAAAAACAAGTTGGTCAACCTAACAAAAAGTCATGAGTTACCGTGATAGATATCTAAAGTGTAATTATTCCATCAACCACTAGAACATTTATGAGAAAGCAGATTAGCATAAATCAACTAACAAGGAGGAAAAGAGCTGGGCAAAATGTTACCTGAGACTCAATCATCTCCTCTGAGTAATAGCCATCAAAATAGTCATCGATAATTCCCACCAAAGTCCTGAAATATATACCACAACTTAGAATAATACAAAGTCAACTGTTCTATTACTATAAAGACCATGCTTGCCTAAAAAATTAGAGGATCCCACCAAATAGACATGAGAAAGCATGTAAATCATGTTTCTGAAGCTAAATATGCAAAGATCTGTAACCTTAAAAAAATCAACAGATTGAAAGAAGAACAAGAATCTGCAAGGAATTTCTCAATAGTCTACAAACCTACCAGAAGGCATTTTCTTCAGGCATCAAGAGGAGTAACAAGGCAGCAAAGAAATTCATGGCCTGCATGAGAAAACACTTATCCCAATAGAACCAAAACACCAGAAGCATGACCATAGCTAACAAATTTCAGAGCCTAATACCTGACAGTAGCCAACAGTGGGGTTATGTCGAGCATAAGCTGTAAGCAACCGTCTCAAAGCATTCCTACCGTCATCATCCAGTGCAGGGTGACCTGGGAATGTTCGGGGCAAATCCTGTTTTTAGAACCACTAACTGATTAGAAAACTCAAATTAATATCACAACAAAAGGTAGCACCAGATTCTGAAGAAACTAAATATAGAATTAAAAAAACTGCCCGATTTTTCAGACAACCTTCTCAATCTGTCCCTTCCACTTCTCAGGACAACATACAGGCTCTGTTGTTGAACCCTTACTGTCAGATTCCAAGCTCTGTTTTTCAGTGTTGTTGCCACGGTTAGTTTCATTAGCTAGTAGATCCTTGTAATAGTTCTCCACTCTGCGCACCCTCACACCAACAAAGGCTTGCCAAAGCTGAAATGTGAAAGTTCGTGAGAGAGGAAGAGAGAGTGTGGAAACTGGAAACTCAAGAGAGAATAACAGAAGATCAAATAAAATACCTCTCCCCTAAGAGCTATTGGCACTCCACCACGAACAAGGACTTCAAACTCTTCCTTCCAGGGAAATAAAGATTCTGTAGGAGCTTCATCAGCATCACCACCAGTTCTGGTACTTCCACTGCCACTTGTGGGGGAATCCTGAACTGGGTCAGATCTTTCTGCATCATAATATTCATCATCAGAATCTTCCTCTGATGCTCCCTTTGGGGATCTAGCATCTTCAGTAGGAGTTAACGCCTTTCCTCGACTGGCTTTTTGCTCATCTTTTGATAGAATGCCTCTCTTTTTTACACGAATACTCATCATATCTTCAATGACCTGAAGGGTCGGTTGAATTTCAGTCCATATTTGGATCCCGTGAACTCTTTCCTTTGGTTCAGACTGCACCTTCTCTGTTTCCATATCATTCTTGGACAGGCTATCAGAACCAGATTTCCTTTCAGACAAATCATCTACTTCAGCGCCCTTCTCTACTACATTGTTCCCATCCTCAGCATCATGTGAGGCCTCCTTGCCTTCCTCTGACAATATTCCATTGATCGGCAATTGAGCAGACTCTGCTTGACGTTCTAAGAAATCATTCCACCTATCTGATCTTTCCTCCTCTTCTTCCTAAATTCATGGAAATAGACAGGATCTAAACATATAATTTATCTTAGGTGAACTTATTCCCTTCGATCTCCACTCAGTTGCCCAGAAATTAGTTAAAGAAATCATATGAAAGACCTGAACTATTGAGCTTGTTACCATTCAAAACCCATAAGAATGTGGAAGAGAGAGAGAAGTTGGGAAGGGGGTGTACTACAAAATATTTAGTCTTCACAGAATTTATTTGCTCAAGTTGTTTTCAGTTTCAGATAATATCTCTGCTGACACATTATCAACCATTTCTAACTAAGAAAAACGGGACACATTATTTAATATCCACCTTGATATATGAGTGGCATTCTATCATCCTTCTACTTTTCCTCGGCACTCGGCAGACAAACAAAAGGTGATAGTTTAAAATAAAAAAAGGCATAAAAACAGGAGACTGAGTCAAGAAAAATACCTTGTAAATATTAGCATATTCTCGGTACCTCTGAACATGCTGAGGTCTCACGGCAAATCCATAAGCATCCCTGTTAAAAAAAACACATCAGTAACCTCCAAATATTAAAAAAAAAACTTCATAGTCACAGTGTCACACTAACAAGTCATTCCAAAACAAAACAAAAGTATAGAAAAATTTCCAGAACATTCTAAGCAGAAAACTAACTTAAATACGTTCCAAATTTCAATAGGCTCCAACAATCACCAATTACTACAACAGGTTAAACAAAACTAGCTTAAAGGTATCTGTGATGTTAACCTAAACATATCAAGTTCAAATAAGACAACTCATTGAGAATTAAGCGCATATATATATATATATATATATATATATATATATCAAACTAAAAGTGAAATAGCTCGTATTTTATCCAAATACAGCTTAGGGCAGACTACAAGACAGATTATGAATACAATACATAAACCGTAATCCTTCTCCAACCATTGGTTGCATCGACCAGTAACTAGACAACAATGAAGATTTCATAACATGAAACTCTCTAAATTCCATTATAACTCATTTACCACGTAATTTGCTCAAAAATCAAAGTATAAGTCTACAATCCATGAAAATTTTTATCAATAAAAGATCATGGGTTCCATCAACGTCCTCAGAGCTAACATAAATTACTTAGCAACCAGCCACCAAATTCCCCCATTTACCAAGCCAAACTTTGGTCAATTCAACGATACCTTCACATCTAGCTCAAAAATGTCAAAATCTTCAAAATCGAGCTTCAATTCACTAGCAATCCGCATCCAAATAAAGCAGAGTTAAGGCAAAACGCGGCAAAATGTTCACATTTTCCCTTCCAATTTGTGCCTAAAATTAAGTAACATTCCAGATCATCCAATCCAAATCGAGAATCACGGATAAGAGATCGGGAGTCAAGAACAGTCAAAACAAAAGGCTCGACTAAAAATAAGACAAAAAGAAAGATCTAATCAAAATTAGAATGCATCAGAAAGAGAGAGAGAGATCGGAAGGACAGGTAGCGAGTCGAGGACAGAGTACCTCTTATGTTCGAAGCTTATAAGTGAGTTTACGCCTTTGGCGGAAGTTGTAATGGTGCCGGTGCCGCCGGCGGAGGTGGATCTCATTTGATTGATGTCGACGTGGACCAATTTGATTTGCCCGTGAAATTTAGGAGGTTTGTCGGTGACGAGACGAGAGTACTTTTCGGAGATTTTATGCCAACGTAAATCGCGGAAAGAGAGTTTCCTTTTTTCGCCGTTTGGATGAAGAGAAGGCGAGGGATCGAGAGGAAAAGAATGACGAATGGAAAGGACGCGAAATTAATTACACATAGATAGGGATGCAATCGGATGGGCGGGACGTATTTTTGGCTGTTTTAATTTTGACTTGAAAAAAATTATAGTAAGTATTATATTTGATCTTTACTTTTTTTGAAATTTTATATATTTTGATTTGATTAGACCCGATTTAAAAAATATAAGAATTTAAATTTACTCCTACTTTGAGAATTAAAGATTATTGTTATGGACTATAAGTTGAGGTCTGAGTCATTGATATCACATGGTGTACATATAACCTCTTAGGTGATTCTAAGAGAGATTTTAGGCTTAAGAAGACCACTAATATTGGTTCGATGTAAGGAGAGTGACTTATTCGTTCATCCTATTTTAATACACCATGTAAACATAGGAGACCACCAATATTGATTTGATGGGCAAAATTATATAAAAAACCTTTTTTAATTATTTAAATATAAATATATACCCTGTCAGGCCACGTAGGAAGAAGACGCTACCTACAAAGAGCGATTAAAGAAGTCGCTGCGTGCAGGAAGCGACTTCGGGCTGAGTTGGTCTCCCTTGCCACATAAGCCATTAATTTTAATGTGGATAATAAAACGCTCTGTGCACAAAGCGACTTCCCTAGGTTTGGGAATCGTAAAACCCTAGTTTCAAGAAATCGCTCTGTGCACAGAGCAATTTCAATTATGATCCAGGAAATCGCTCTGTTCATAGAGTGACTTCGGTTATATTTATTTTTATAACATATATTTAATATTCTTATCTTAATAAGTAAGATTAATAATAAAACTTCTATTTTATTAATTGAACGTATCTTTGTTGAGTTGATCGGTATTGGATAATGGCCAAGAGGGGGGGTGAATTGGATATTAAAAATTTGTAGGAGAGATTTGGTGAAAATAGAAAAAATTGAAGAACACAAAGAGTTATAGTGGTTCAAGCTTCGAACAAGCTCTACTCCACTACCTTAGCTCCCACTAAGGATTTTGAAAGCAATTCACTATTGAATTCAGTCTTTTTCTAGGTTCAAGGGATAACCTTTACAAACAAATCAATTTTCTACCCAAAATTGATTTTACCACTCACAAGGTTTAAAAAAGGTTAAGTTGGCTAAAAGGATTATTCTCACAAGAAATAATAGCCCTTGATACAAGCAAACTCTCCCCAAACTTAAATTACAACAAATCAAAATGAGAAGTACAAGTTGGGAGGACAAGGTATTCAATAAAGTGCTTTGAGTTGGATTTTTGAGCTTGAATGTTACTTGATGTTCTTTTTTGTTTTTATGCTTTTGAAAATGCTTCTTTTTATACCTTCTCATTGATTTCTAACCGTTGAAGTTGTTGGGAAAGTAAATATGGACGTTGGAGCTTCATCTTTCAATCATAAATGCACTCTGCAGCAGGTGGTATCGAAACACGGGGTACCTGTTTCGAAACAAGCCAAGAAAAGAAAGAGCCGTTGTGCATTTAATAGGGGTGTATCGATACCTGTTTCGATACAAAAACTTTCTGTGATGCCCGGTATCGAACCTTGTTTCGATACAGGCTAACCATCATTTAAAAATTAACTAACACCAACGGTTGACTTATTTGAATCAAAAACTAGCCGTTGGGGATTAAGGGTGTCCTAGAGTCATATTTTAAAAATTAAAAAATAATTTGAAAATTAACCAAGATGTTTCGATACCAGTATCGAAACATGGGTTGATAGAAAGTTTTGGTATCGAACCTTGTTTCGATACCTGTTCTTGATCTCAAGAACAAGCCTTGAAAATTCCCAGGTGTATCGATACCTATCCTCATGGTATCGATACTCTCGTGTAAAAAAGACTTGTAAGAATATTTTAAAGTTCTTGGTTTTGACTTAGAAATCAAGTTTTGACTTAAGAACCAGAAAATTATTTCAAAAATAGTCCTTACATTTATTTGTTATATCAAAATCAATTTTAGTTTTACAATCTTAATAAGTCAATTTTAATAAAATGTATCATTATTAAAAAAATGTAATAAAAGTTACACTTTATTACTATTGCCCAAAAATATTAAACTATACATAAGAAATATCTAAGTGGTTGAAGAATCGTTTGTTTCCGTGTTTTCGTAATCTGTATACACGTCAGATGTTAAGTTAAGTTCTTCAATTTGTTGTTCCTTTCGATGTCGTCTGTTGTTGATACGTTGTAAAATTGTTTCTTCATCGATGTTGCTTGATGAACTAACTTCATCCGTAACTGAACTAACTTCATCCTTAAATTTGACGTAAATCTCAATATATAGACATGAAATATTTGTGTAAGCTCGAAACATCTTCCGAAAGTCTTTTGAACTTGACAATTTCAACAGGTAATATGCTTCAGGACTTGGTTCATCAACTGATATTTTTGCTTGCATGTATAAGATTTCTCTTGTTCTTGTTTTCTCCTTTGCAACCTCCGTCGATATTAAATCATAGAACTCATCGTATGTTATCTTGCTACTAAACGAAGTGTAACCATATGTACCAGAGAAAAAAGAACACAAGAAAACATAACCATCTATAGATTTGCCACAGAAATCTTTTCTGAAACTTGATGAATTATTGACGGAGCGTTTTCAGTCTGAAAGCAGGGAAAAGAGTCATATATAGCCAGAAAATTATTGAAATCGCTAGCTGCAGGAAGCGATTTCTAGTCTAACAACAGAAATCGTTTTCTGCAGGAAGCGATTTCCACGTGGTTAAATATTTCAAATTTGAACCCCAAAATTTCGAACCAGAATTCTCAATTCTTAATCCCAAAAGTTTTAGTTTGAATCTGTTTTCATTTGAATTTAAAAGTCAAAATGTCAAGAAGAATCATTGGTTTGGTTTATTACGATGGCCAAATGGTTGCTGATGCATCTTTGGGTGTGGTGTTTCAGTCTTCGAATACAGTTACACTTGAGCTCCCGCGGAGATTAAGCTATAGATCATTGATGAAAAGAGTATCGGATCATGTTCCGCATGCTCGAGGTCAAAAATTGGAGTCATTAAAATATAGATTACCAACGTCATTGGAGCCATTATATTATACAATTTTTCATATGGCCGACAATGTAGACGTTGAAATGATGCTCGATTCGCATATGCAATATTCCTTAGGAGGTCCGTTAGAGTTGTTTGCGATTTCTGATAATGATGATGATGTTCCTGCTGTTCCATATTGATGTCGTACAAATTTTGATTTCGACCCTAAAGTTTATAGCCCTACAACCAATATTCGAGACGATTTCAACTTGTTGTCGATACAGTGTTCACAGAACAATGTTGATGTTCCATTATCTTCGGCGGCAAGACATTCTTGTGTTGCTTCTTTTGATTTCAACCTTAATCTACCACCCACCCAACCGTCTTCGTTCTTTCGGTCTGAATTTGATTTGAACTTCCCACCAACCCAACATTCATCTGTAGTTGTTGGACCTACGCTGGACTTATAGTTGTTCAAATTTGAGGGTGATCGCTCTGACGAAGAACCGATTCAGGAGTCTGGCCCTGATGGTGATGAGCTAGGACTTTTTTATGGCCCTCCCGAAGATGTCGATGAGCCAAAGAAGTCAGACGAAGTGGATGCCCCTAACACTTCAATTCCAATGTCGTTTTACGAGCCACTGTCCCACTTTGCATCCATTGATATGGAAGTCTTCAATGCTCCATAATTTCATCAGATCGACCAATACAACCAAGGTGGTTCTCTTGAAATATATAAAGGAAAGGTTTTCGAGACCAAAGATCTGGCGATTGCAGCAATCAAGCATTATAATATTCGTAACTCCGTTGCATCCGGTGTTTACAAGAATGCATCTGATAAGTACATTGCTGAATGTGTACACAAGAAGCAGGGATGTAAATGGAGGGTTCGTGTTTCTCGTTTGAAGAAATTAAACATCTTTTGGCAGATTACCAAGTTTGATGATCCTCACACATGCATCGTGGGTCGTCTTAATCAGGATCATCGAAACTTGGATGTACACGTGCTGTGTGATACCATTATGCCTCTGGTGAAAGCGAATCCGCGGGTAACCGTTTATACTTGTATGACTTCAGTCACGTCTCAATACGGTTACCATGTTCTGTATAAACAAGCATGGTATGCAAAACAACGTACCGTTCAGAAGTTGTACGGTCAGTGGAAGGAATCGTACAATGAATTACGACCGTGGCTTTCGTTGATAAAAAAGCATATTCCTGGTACGGTGGTGAAGCTTGAAATAATACTGGCGTATGAAAATGACCGTATCATACCTGGTGTTTGCCAATTTGAACGGTTGTTTTGGACCTTTTCACAATGTGTCAATATATTCCGTTATTGCAAACCGATGATTCAGATCGACGGTACTTGGTTGTACGGCAGGTATACACAAATTTTATTGTTGACAGTTGCGTAAGATGGTAACCGAAAGATTATTCCAGTTGCTTTCGCAATCGTTGAAAAAGAGGATCTCCCTTCTTAGGAGTTCTTCTTGAAGAACTTGTGAAGGTATGTTCTATCATCTGTCTTGCGGGAAAGGGATGATGGAATATGTGTAATTTCTGACCAAGGAAAAGCGATCAAATACGCAATGCAGAAGATGGGACGATCTTGGCAACCGTCACAAATTTATCATCGATATTGTCTATGACACATTGCAGCTAATTACCTTGCGAGATTCAAAAGCCCCAATGAACGTATAATGGTGCTTCGAATGGGTTAGTATTAACTTCTTTTTCTTCCTCAAATTTCTTTTCAGAATTATTAACCCTGCATTTTTTAATGCACATGAAATACATACTTGGTGAGAGAAGTCGAACAGCTATTGGAAGACTTACACAATCGCAATGAAGATGGATATAACTACATTCTTAATATACCTCGAGAGAAGTGGCTTCGTTCATTTGATGGAGGCAAAAGATATGGTCATATGACCATCAACCTAGCCGAGGCAATTAACTCATCGTTAAAATGAGTGAGACACTTACCGATCACTTTTGTTGTCAAAGCGACATATTATCGATTGGGATCCCTCTTTGCCACATTGGGTAAATAAGCTCAAGAGTATATGGAAGGTGGTTATACACTTCACCCAGATCTTCGAAATAAATTGCAAGCATTTGTACAACAGTCGAATTCCATGAATGTAACATGTTTCTCATGGGAAGGTCATTTATTCCGTGTCTTTGAGTACTCAAGACCGTTAGAAGGTATACAACATAATGCTTACGTCGTGGATTTGAGGAAAAGAACATGTGATTGTGGGTTCTTCCAAACATTTAAATATCCCTGCCCGTACACCATTGCTGTTTGTTCTTTTGTCCGGTTAAATTACATGACGATTGTTGATCCAGTTTACTTGTTGACAACCGTGTTTAAGGTTTACGAACGCGAGTTCTCTCCTATTGGAAATGAATGAGATGAAGATACGACGGACGATGAACCAAAAATACAACCGAATTTTGCATTAAGACGCGAGAAAAAAGGTCGCCCAATATCAACTAGAATATTCTACGATGAAGATTTGGTTGGTCATAGAGAAAGTACTGGGCAACCCAAGTTATGCACTATTTGTAAAAATCCAGGACACACCCGAAGAACATGTCCGCATCAATCTGGTCCTTCTATAGAGTGATACGGTTTATATTTTACATAATATGTGTAATATTTAATTATTACTAGTCTTTATTTATTCTTTAATGTGTCCATTTATTAAGACTTAAGATTTGATGAAAGAATATTTAAGAAATTAAATTTACCAAATTAAATTTACCAAATTAATAAGAAAAAGATTAAATATATAACAACAAACCGTCTACATTAATAAACCAAATTAAGTTTACCAAAAACATATGAAAGAAAACAAATTAAGAAAAAAATACATAAAAGAAACTAATGACGTCTATGCCCGCCTGTGCCGCAACGTGGTGGACGATGATCTCGACGCGGATTTCTTCGCTATAATCTTTCACGGTCTTTTTCTTCCTCATCATCATCTCCTTCCACATTACCGGAGTGAGAACCATTAGCAGATGAGCCGGTGTAAAAGAAGCTCTGAGGAGGAGTCTTGTCGACCATACCTGAACTAGATCCAAAATATGAAAACTGAGGCATAGGAGAAAACTCAGGAACATATGCTGGCGATGGTGGATAGTAAGAAGTCAATGGCATCGGGATGGTGGTAACACCCATCGCAGACACGGCTGCAAGACGTTAGTAAAAACCCCCTCCAAGAGTGGTGGAAACCGAGGAGACCAAGACGGTTGGGGCTGGGGTATTGGTATAGCAGGTGGCTCCTCTGGAATATTTTGTCCTTTACCACGCCCTGCTCGTTGGACCAGTGGACGTCTCCGCGGAGCAATGACTATCTCACGTGCTCGCTCCTCTACAGTCAAGATGTGGGGCTTACCGTTGTCAACGTACCAACAGAAATACCCGTATCCCAAACTTTCGTCCACAATTACTTCATACATCGAGATCCGCTGGAATCTTTCAGCCCACATCTAGATGTACTCTCTATGTTTGTCCGACCAATCCACGTCGGTCCTCCCTTGTCTTGTGAGAGCATACAAGGTATCAAAGACAAGAGGTGGTTCTGGAATGCCTTGCTTAAACCCAAACTGCCATAAAACTCGATTATCAGGATGTCACTCGATAGTTGAGTAATTAATCAGCGGCACCATCGAAAACCATAAGTTTGAGCGAGCCACTATGTTAGTTGGGATACAAGACATAATGGCTGGCTCGTTGTACAACTGCCAAATGAACTGGAAAAAATACCCCGTATTAAAATAAATTAAAACATTTTTAAATTTCAAAATTAATTTAAAATATAAAAAAAAACGCTCAAATACCTCCTTCCGATCTATCAGTAATCAGAAATCTGGTTGGTTATCCGGCAATCCAGAATGCAACAATGGATAACAACACCTACCATTAATAAAATAAATTTATAAGCAATAAATTATAAACAATAATTTTAAAAAAAATAAAAAACATTAAACATAATAAAATATTACCTCCGAGCTAGTGAAAACTCATATGCACATCGTGTAATCAAAGAAGGCTGAAGAAAAGGCATACGGTACCATGCCCAAGACTGAAGCAATATTAAACATCCTATGACTTGCTTTCGAGGATCAATATTCGTACAAAGCTCTCAATATAAAAAGGCAAGAACAGCCGATCCCCAATTGAGATTGCCGGATTCTGAAAAGTTCTGTAGATGGCATAATCACACCAAATGCACTTTGTTGCGGGTTGTCCGGCCTCAAAATCCTGCCAATTATGCGCAAAATATGTGCGTGAGCATAACACTATAAATTGATAAAATTAATATAAATAACCCTAAATTCTAAAAATTCTAAAAAAATAATATAAATTGATAAAAAAAATTAATTAAAAAAATTAAAAAAATAGTTACCTTCTTTGTATCTTCGTCGGCATCAATGGTAGATCTGAAAAATTATCGACCAACCACTTCAACAATATCTTCCTGCCGGACATCTTCTTGGGAACACGTCCAAGATGTTGATAACAAAGACTAACCCAATCGTCTTCCGCAATACCCGTTAGAACGAGGCCATCAATACGCAAACCAAGTTGGAAATACACGTCTTGTAAGGTTATAGTGGCCTCACCATACGAAAGATGAAATGTGTGGGTCTCCGGTCTCCACCTTTCAAGCAAAACATTAATCAAGTAGGGATCCACTTTCATCCCCGGGATAATAAGGCTCACATACCCGAACCCGACCTGGTTCAGATAAGGCATAATAGCCGAATCCGGAGCATCCATAACTCGATGATGGTAGTAGTTTAAAACCCTTTCATAACCCTCTAAAAATATATATAAAGAAAACATTAAATAAAATATTTTATAAATAATAATATAAAAAATTTAAAAATATATATAAAATAATAATAATAATATAAAAAATTAAAAATACCTTATTATGCCGCCAGAAGTTGAAACAATGATTATCATCCAATCTATAGAGACTCGCCATGTTATCGAATAACCCGGAGACAAAATAACTAAAAAACAATTTTCAAGTAAGAAAAAAGAAGAAATTTCTTATAAAACGCGACTTCGGGATGAAATGAAATGAGGGAGGGGGTGGCAATTTATAGGGAGATCGCTACCCTCGGGAAACGATATCATAAAGGAAATCGTTCTGTGCACAGAGCGATTTCCTTAAATTCGATTCAATTTCAAAAGAAATCGCTTTGTACGCAGAGCGATTTCTTTGTAAAATCGATTCAATTTCCAAAGAAATCGCTCTGTGCACAAAGCGATTTCTTTAAGGACGCTTCAAATTTAATTGAAATCGCTCTGTGTACAAAGCGATTTCTTGAAACTAGGGTTTTACGATTCCCAAACCTAGGGAAGGCGCTCTGTGCACAGAACGATTTCTTATCCACATTAAAATTAATGGCTTATGTGACAAGGGAGGCCAACTCAGCAAGAAGTCGCTTCCTACACAGAGCGACTTCTTTAATCGCTTTTTGTAGGTAGCGACTTCTTCCTACGTGGCCTGACAGGGGTATAGATTTGTCATTGAAGTTGTAAAGGGTATATATTTGTATTTATATAATTAAAAAGGGTTTTTTATATAATTTTGCCGATTTGATGTAAGAGGTTTTTCTCACTTCGTTTTGGATGTGTCATAGGAGTAAAAATCATCTACCTCTTTATCATGTCTCCATCCATGCCTCCCGTTAAAAATTTCTAAAAAATTAAATTTTAAACCATAACCTTAATTTTCTATATCCTAAACCCTAAACTCTACCCCTAAAAATACAACTTACCCCTAATTCCCTAATCTCTAACCACAACCCCTAACCTAAAACCCTAAACCTTAATCACAACCCTTAACCTAAAACCCTAACCCCTAATCCCCTAATTTAAAATAGAGGCATAAGAAAGAGGTAGACGATTTGCACCCGTATCATGGTATTCTAGATTTCTAAATAATAAAAGCATTGCTTTAAACCATCTAAGCGTTCTTTTCGTTTTTTCTCCGTTCTTGAGCATTTTTTTAAGTTTGATTTGTTTTTGCATAAAACGTTTTACGTTTATCAGTGTTTTAAAAGTTTGATCTTCTGAAAGTGTTGAAAAGTTTAGTCACGTTATATTATGCTTAATCCAATTCAAACTAAAAATAATAAAATATTATACATTATATATAATATATAGAGATAAGATCAAGTTATACAATGTAAAACTCTTTATGTTTTACATGTTTTGGGATCTTGATGACTAAAATAGATTACTTAAATTATTTTTTATTTTTTTAAGTGATAATCTTTATATAACCGATTGTTAACCTAAGTCTACGACCGACTATAAAGGGAGCATCCTGAGAAGCCGCTCAATGCCTCAATCAAACTAGGGCTGTCGCGACCATTTTAAAAACGAAAAGTGTGAAAAATAGCTTGGCGAGTGAATTTTGAAAAATCGAGTTTTATTGCTTTTAAATATGAAAAAACAAATTTTATTTAAAACATTTGAATTTTAAAATTAATTTAGAGTCGCCACTGGCCACTTTGGTAGGACAGACACCATAAAATAAACCAGAGATTCATTAAAAATATTTGGGTTCGGGAGTCGGTTACGCGTAAGGACGACCTTTACGAGCGCCCGAAAATCGGTACCTTTTAATTATACGTGACATTTCGGTATTTCGAATAAAAATATTAATTTAATCCGTTATTGGCAAATAAATATCGTTCGAATAAGAATATCCTTTTGGATAAGAAAATACATTTCTTTTAAATACGAGCTTAGTAAAACGTCCTCTAGATAGGAAACCTTAACTCGTATTTAAAGAAATATAAGTTCTGCCCCAAAAGGTTTTAAAATGCATGATCGATTATTATCTTGTCGATTTTAAGTTCTAACCTAAAAAGACTCCATCAATTTAAATATTTAAATCCTATTAAATTATTAATTTCACTGGGTGTATTATGATAACATCCGAATGCACGAACACTACCATTTCGACACCAAACAAAATTAATAATTCTATTGGTGTTACTAATCTTTACCTAATTAATTTTATTAAATTCTAACCTTAAATTATTTATCATTTTCTACGTTTCGATGACGCGCCGAATACGATACCGAAGTACACTCTTGGCCAACATAATGTCATTTCATAATACTGACCACATAGTGTACCCAAGGTATAAGATTAGAACGACATTGTTACTAAATTATCTCTCTATTTAATTAATTATTAATTAAAGTGACTAATCCTAAAGAGGCTCTAATTTAATTAATCTAAGTGTAATTAAGTGTCACCTAAACATACATACTACATGATTTTAAAAACGCAAACATAATAAACAATTAAATATAACAAATAAATAAAATAAAGTAAACAAAAGATGAAGGAACTAAATTACTTTCGATTAAAACATGAGAGCTCGAAACAACATTGGGAAGTTCACTTGAAACAATAAGACTTACATAATAAAGGGCAAGAATTAAAAAGGCCAAAAAAGATTAAGCATGAGTTAGACTTAATTAGATTATGGTAAATTAATTTAAAACTTAGAAATTTTTTAATCAAATTCACTTAATCATTTAATTAAAAATTTTAAGTTTTAAAAAATTAAATTAGCCCTAATTAAAGTCTAAATTAATCAAATTTTAGGTCAAGGGTTCAATTTAGCGTCAAAATAGATTTAATTGGATCAAATTAATTTTAAATCCAACTTAGAAATTAAATTCAATTAAGAACCTAATTAAATTATTTCTAAGTATTAAAAATTAAATTAATACCTAATTAACATCTAAATTAATTAAATTTTGAGTTTGAGGTTCAATTAGGGGTTAAATTAAATTTAATTAGATCAAATTAATTTTAAATCCAACTTAGAAATTAAATTAATATAAAATTTGAGGTTTTAAGGGTTAAATTAAGGATATGGGGCTTAAATTGAACTACACTTTAAAGCTTGAGGGACCAAGGGAGTAATTTTCCTTGTTTTTCACACAAACACCCAAAACCCAGAAAATTAGCCCAATTTGGATCAAAACACTCAATTTTGCTTGGTGTTCTTCTTTGTTTATCAAGAACAAGGATGAACCCCAAGAACTTGAACCAAGAACTTCCATGGCTTCCATCTTCCGATCCAACGCCACCGCACTCCGATGAAACCAACATGTTCGCCGGTTGCCGCCCTTATACTCTGACCGCCGACGCTCTTCTCCGGTGACCGTTTCCGGTGCTGGAAACTTCACCGAAAATTTTAAAAACACTCTAAAACCTACCGGAAACCTCATTTTTCATGATCTAAACACTAAAACGTATCAAAATCGATCCTAAAACATTTTTTTAGCCATTGGATTTCGCTCAAACAACACCAAATTCAACCGGATTCACAAGAATCTAACACCCCTCTCAACTTTAAATTAATCTTTAAACCTAAGTCAATCAAGTGAATTTCATTAACTAAGATTTAAGTGTTTGATCTAAAAGTTTCTTTTTTATCCTAAACACACAATCTACAGTAATGAACCACAAAAATTAAACGTAAATCTTACCTCGAACGTATTCGATCATCTTCCGATAACGCTTCTCCACTTCAAAACCCCAAATTCTACCGCTTTGTTCTTCCTCCTTTAGCCCGAAAACAGGAAAAAATTGATCCCTACCTCTCTACCTCTATTTTCCGTTCCTCTCCTCCCCACTTCCCCTCAAATCATATATTTGAAATGTAAGTAACCACCTCATTCTAACTGCCGGCCAACTCTCATTCTTTATCTCATTATTTTTAAGATTTTTATTTATTTTTTATTTATTTATTTTCTGTTTTATTATTTATATATTATTACATTTACCTAGGCCTTAGGCCGAAATTCATGTATGACAGTTGCCCCTCTTTGCTCAATGTTGTAGAGCAGAAGACGAGCAAAGATTGAAAAGACATGAATTTCGCCCTAAACTTATTGGCCTCTGTTACGCTAACAAAGCCTGAAGCTGTTCTTCTCATTATGAAATTCCTCGTATCCCGTGGAAACCTGGAGCTGTTCTTCTCATTATGAAATTCTCCAGGGTCTGAAGCTGTTCTTCTCATTATGAATTTCTTCAGACAGAAGATGATGGAATCCGAAGCTGTTCTTCTCATTATGAAATTCTTCGTATCCCATTGACTTTGGAGCTGTTCTTCTCATTATGAAATTCTCCAAAGTTTAGAAAAGTTTGAAGTTGTTCTTCTCATTATGAATTTCTTCAAACTGATCAAATAATGGAAAACGAGGTTGTTCTTCTCATTATGAAATTCCTCGTCTCCGGGAAATCTGGAGTTGTTCTTCTCATTATGAAATTCTCCAGATCAAAAAGTGATGGAACTTGAGGCTGTTCTTCTCATTATGAAATTCCTCATATTCCGTGAAAGCTTGAAATTGTTGTTGTTGTTGTTGTTGTTTTGTTTGTTCTTTTCCAGAATCAATCTTTGTAGGTTTTTGAATCTTGTTCAACGGAAATATGATACATTATTAGTATGATCCTAATGCAGATATTTCTATTATGATGCATGAGTATTGCCTAGAAAGACACATATTATCAGTCAATTGCCATTCTGATGAGCCCAATTGACTCTTTCATCTTCTTTCTGCAGTCTTGATGATATTCAATTATTCATCTCACGTTAAGAGACAACCTTTGATGATAGTCTTCCTCACAAAGTTGTTTTGGAGCGTCGCTTTAGATTTTCACTTCAAAACTTTCCATTTATTTCTCTTTTTGCTTTTGCTTTGAACTTTGATCCTTATATTGATCTCAACCACTATTTGGAGACTTTTCTAACATATTCACCGTTTTAGGGTTTTGTCTGATCATCTGAACATATTCACTTTTACTCTGTTATCCTGATCTGAAAAACGAATATTACCTGTAACTTTTAAAACAAAATAGTGACAAGAAATTTTCTGTATTTATAAATTCACATGAATTCACTTGCACGATGCTTTGGATAAAAAGAAAAGCTCGGAAGAGAAAAAGAAGGAATATGTACTGAAGCTTTTAAATGTTTGTGACAAGCATAGAATTATAAAATAGTCATGGCAAACAAATGAAAAGAGAAAGCAAGAAACAAATGCAAATTCTCAACTGCCTATCACATGCGATCATCTGGGCCTTTTCCCGAAATATAGATTTAAAATAGATCTGCTCATCTAACAGTTCTTCAAATGAGGATCCAACTTTGCAAACACGAAACCCTTTCTGAACTACTAGAACCGAGAGGTATAGATTACCAGATGCCTACTGTCATACATTTGAGCCGCCATTCATGGTTTTTGACTCAAATTCTCCTTTGGTATCAAGACGCCCTTTGCGGGTTTTCATCTTGACCCCTCTTTTCTTTTTATCATTCATTTTCTTATGAAACGCCCTTTCGGGTTTTCGCTTCATTCTATTTTTATTTTATTTTTATTTTTATTCTTTTTCATTTTTCTTTTTTCTTCATTTTTCTTTCATTCTTCCTTTTTATTCTTCAGGCGTAATACCTCTTAACTGAATCGGAATTCACAGGCTTATGAAATTCTTTTTCGTCCATTTCAGCCAAGATCATTGCGCCTTCGGAAAAAGCCTTTTTGACAATATATCGTCCTTCCCAATTCGACATCCATTTCCCACGGAAATCACGTTGTATCGGTAAGATCTTTTTAAGCACTAGATCACCCTCTCGGAATTCTCGCGGTCGAACTTTCTTATCATGAGCTCGAATCATCCGCTTCTGATACATTTGGCTATGACAAATAGCTTTTAGCCGTTTTTCTTCAATCAAATTCAACTGGTCCAAACAAATCTGTACCCATTTTGCATCATCCAGTTTCACTTCTGACAATACTTGAAGAGATGGGATTTCAACTTCTAATGGTAACACTGCTTCAGTCCCGTATACTAGAGAATATGGCGTTACCCCGGTAGAAGTTCTCATCGATGTTCGGTACGCAAACAAAGCAAAATGAAGTCTTTCATGCCAGTCTTTGTATGTTTCTGTCATCTTTGATATGATCTTCTTGATATTTTTGTTAGATGCCTCAACCGCTCCATTCATCTTCGGTCGATATGCTACAGAATTGTGATGAATTATTTTGAACTGCTCACAAGTTTCTGCAATCTTTCTATTGTTGAAATTGGTAGCATTATCTGTGATGATGCGTTCTGGTAGACCATATCGACAGATAATCTCTTTTTTCAAGAACTTGCAAACTGTTGTTCTTGTGATGTTAGCGTAAGAAGTAGCTTCTATCCACTTGGTGAAGTAATCAATAGCCACTAGGATGAAGCGATGCCCATTCGAAACCTTTGGGTGAATCTGCCCAATTACATCCATTCCTCATACAGCAAAAGGCCACGGTGAATTCATAGTATGCAATGGTACTGGTGGTGAGTTGATCTTATCTGCATAAATCTGACATTTGTGACACTTCTTGGCGTACTCTATGCAATCTCCTTCCATAGTAGACCAGTAGTATCCATATCTCATTATTTTTTGTGCCATTGAAAAACCATTGGCGTGCGTACTACAGATCCAATCATGTACTTCTTCAAGAATACTTTTAGCTTCACGAGCATTGACACATCTCAATAACACCTGATCTCTGGTCTTCCTGTATAAGACGTCACCATCTAACACATACGCGGCAGCCATTCTTCTGATTGTTCTTTTGTCATTGTCATTCGCTCCAAGCGAATAAGCCTGAAACTTGATGTATTGCAGGATGTCGAAGTACCAAGGATTACCATCATCTTCTTCCATATTGCAACAATGTGCATATGTTTCATAACTTTGCATTCGGATCAACATCATTTCTTCCGGTATATTTGCTTGGAATACTGAAGCCAATGTAGCTAAAGCATCCGCTATTTGGTTGTCTTCCCTGGGGAGGTATGCAAAAGTTATCTCCTCAAATTCTTCGATTAGCTCTAATACTAACTTGCGATATTCCATCAGTTTTGCGTCTTTAGTCTCTCATTCCTCACGCAACTGATAAATAACCAGGGCTGAATCCCCGTATACTTCTAAGGCTCTTATCTTCCTTTCTATTGCGGCCTTCAATCCCATAACACATGCTTCATATTCTGCCATGTTATTAGTACACAAAAATTCTAGCTTACTCGTGAAAGGATAATGCATACCATTTGGAGAAATCAACACAGCTCCAATTCCTTACCCTAGAGCATTAACTGCTCCATTAAAATACAATCTCCATTTCTTGATTTCATCATCTTCTTCTACAAAAATGGTCATCACATCCTCATCTGGAAAATCGAAATTCAGAGGCTCATACTCATCTGAAACTCTACTTACAAGAAAATCAGCTATAGCACTCCCTTTAACTGCCTTCTGGCTCATATACAATATGTCAAATTCAGACAACAACATCTGCCAGCGTGCTAATCTCCCAGTTAAAGCTGGTGCTTCCATCAGAAATTTCAACGGATCAAGCTTCGATATCAATCATGTCGTATGGTATAACATGTATTGTCTGAGCCGTCGAGTAACCCAAACAAGCGCACAACACATCTTCTGCATAAACGGATACCGTACTTTACACTCGGTAAACTTCTTACTCAAGTAATAAATTACCCTTTCTTTCTTCCCAGTATCATCATGTTGTCCCAGCACACATCCCATGGAATTCTCAAATACCATCAGGTAAAGAATCAATGGTCTTCCAGAAATATATGCCGTCAATACCGGTGCATTTGATAAGTATTGTTTGATCTTGTCCAACATTTCCTGGCATTCGTCGTCCCATTCACATGGATTATTCTTCCGCATTAGCTTAAAGATCGTATCACATCTATCAGTTAATTGAGAAATAAACCGAGAGATATAATTTAACCTTTCGAGGAATCCCCAAACTTCTTTTTGAGTTTTTGGAGATGGTAAATTTTGAATTACTTTGACTTTATCTGGATCAATTTCGATGCCTCGTCTGCTAACAATAAAACCGAGCAACTTGCCAGATGTAACCACAAAAGTACATTTGTTAGGATTGTGCTTCAACTGGTACTTTCGAAGCCTCTGAAACAATTTTTTCAAATTCTGAAACAGCGTCATATCATGAAACAACGTCACCATAGCTCTCTGATATGTTGCCCCAGTATTCCTCAATCCGAAGGGCATGACTTTATAGCAAAACGTGCCCCACAATGTAGTAAAGGTTGTTTTCTCCATATCCTTCGGGTTCATTTTAATCTGATTGTAACCCGAGAAACCATCCATAAAGGAGAACCACGAATGCCCCGAAGTATTATCAACTAGAACATCTATATGAGACAAAGGGATATTATCTTTCAGACTTGCCTTATTTAGATCTCTGTAATCCACACACATTCGCACATTCCCGTCTTTCTTTGGTACCGGAACTATGTTTGCCACCCATTCTGGATATGCAGCCACCTGTAAGAATCCCGCATCAATCTGTTTCTGAACCTCTTCTTTGATTTTCAACAATATTTCTAGTCTCAATCTTCTGAGCTTCTGTTGTACCGGCTTGCACTCTGGTATAATTGGCAACTTGTGTACTATAATGTCAGTATTCAAACTTGGCATGTCTTGGTAGGACCACGCAAAAACATCCTTGAACTCTTGCAACAGATCAATCAAATTTTGTTTTGCCCCAGGTGAAAATGCTGCCCCGATCTTGACTTCTTTTTTCGACTCTTCGGTGTCTAAATTCAAAATCTCTATTTCTTCCTTGTAGGGCATGATCTGTTTATCTTCCTTTTCCACCAATCTCAATAATTCTTTAGGAATCTCATAATCCACATTATCTTCACACTCATTGATTTCTGTTAGACAAGAGATTCTTTCTAAATCTATTTCGGTATTAGGCTCATAATCACTAATATGATCATTGATTGGGAACCTGCGAAGAAAACTTATATATTTGGAAAAGAATAATAAATGAATGAATTAATGAATGAATAAATAAATGAGCAAATGAATAAATAAAAGAAACTGAAAATGTTTGCCATTTGGGAAATAAAGAAACATCGTTTTTACTAGTGAAAATACGTTAAAAAGTTCCCTACAGAAAATCACTTATACCCGCAGACAAAGGTATAAAGTAGTTCATGGCATTACTCTGATTTAAAAACTACAGGTAAATTTTCCACAGTCCAGTTTTTCAGAGTCTCGCCAGGGAAGCACGGACAGATTCCTTCTAGAAAATTCATCTTCGACCCTTCAGAAATTCCTCCCACAAACAGACCATCAAAAGTATGCCCGAAAATCTCTTCCTCCTAAAGTCTAATTGCTTCTTGACGATTCTTCTCGGCCTGCTCTGTGACATTCACAAGCCCATAAGAGATAAAGTCAATCTTTGAATTTAGCGAGACTGACCTCTTGGCTGCAACTTTCCCGTATTTCTTCCAAAACGCCTCTATTGAAAATCCCAGTCCACTTCGACCCTTTTTCATAACCACGAGTCTTGGACGTAAGCTTCCTTGCAACTTCCTTCCTAATCCTCTTCTAGTTCTGTCTTTTTTACCGAGAGTTTGTTTAACGGTCATCTCTGTACAATTCGACAATCTAGGGCATGGAAACTTCGCACCTTCAGCCACGAACGCAGCGTTGATGAACTCCAAGGCCCTGAACGAACGCTCTAATGCATCCTCGTTTGCATGAATGTACGGTGTATCAGTAGAAACTGAAGCAATAATGTCTTCTTCCGCTCCAACACATACCAGCTTTCCATCAATTACGAACTTCAATTTCTGGTGCAAAGATGACGGCACTGCCCCGACGGAATGAATCCAGGGTCTTCCGAGCAAGCAATTATAAGTGAGCTTAATATCCATAACAACAAAATCCACATTGTATACAGACGGCTCAATCAACAATGGTACTTCTATTATGCCCAATACATCCCTCGTGGTTCCACCAAATGCTCTAACCACATTCTGGTAGCTCTTCATATGAGCAATATCCACAGGCAACCTTTGCAAAGTCATCATAGGCAAAACATTCAGCGCCGAACCATTATCAATCAGCACCCCTGGTACTACATGACTCTTACAGTGAGTCGTAATATTCAGAGCTTTGATAGACCCCATCCCACCATTCGGGATCTCATCATCAGTAAATGTTATATAATTGTCTGTAGTAATATGGTTCACAATTCGGTCCAGTTTATTCACCGATATATCCTTCGAAATAAACGTCTGATTTAACACCTTCAGCAAAGCATTGCGGTGTCCCTCGGAACCTAATAATAGATCTAGAATAGAAATTCTAGCCGGCTGTTTCTTCAACTGCTCGACAACATTGTACTCACTGTGCTTTAAAAACCTCAAGAACTCAAGTGCTTGTTCCTCAGTAACTGGCTCATTCACTTTCGGCACTGGCTCTTCAAAAATCTTCTTCTTCTCGACATTCTTTCCCTTCTCTTCTTCCTTCTCTTGAACTGGTGAGTAGCATCTTCCACTCCTCGTGAAATGACCTACTTCGTTCACTGGTCCTTCTATCTCACTCTTGCTTTCCACTTCGGGCTTTTCTGGCTGTATCTCCTCGGCAGTCTTTGAACTGCTTGGCACGGTTACACTTGCAGTGTAATTCCAAGGAATCCTCTGAGTATCCTTGAACGAAAAAGGTGTTGAAGGAGTAATCACTATGCGAGGGGTCGACTTTACCTCCCCTGATGAATTATTATTATCCTTTGGTCGGGTCGAAATAATCAACGACATATTCGCGTTGTATTTCGGCATGGTCCTCTAAGACGTGCACACGTCCATCATCCTTCGCTCTCCAATCTTAGCAAAAAACTCTATCTCCCTGTTATTCATCATCCCCTGCAGCAGACTTCTAAACTCATCACAAAACTGGATATCATGTCTCAGTTCTTGGTGATAATCGCAGTACAGACCTGCCTCAATTGGTTCCTTCAACATCATGACCTCCTGGCATATAAGACCATTCTCAAACAACTGTCTGAACACCCATTTTAAAGGCGATTTGATCTCTGGTACACTCACCTTAACCTGCTTCATCTGGTCCTCCTCAATCACATTCACACCCCGACTACCATGCTTTGGCAACGGGTTCGTGGATATACTGGGTTCGTCAAACTTCAAAACCCCAGTATTGATCAGGTTCTGAACTATTCTTTTGAATGCAGTACAGTTACTATGTCCCTGAACCTTAGAATGATATTCGCACTGAGCCTTCTGATCATACCAGTGCGGGTATGGAGGTTGAAGCGGCAAGATGTAATATGGACGTATCATATCCGCATCATAGAGCTGAGTGTATAACTCGGCATACGTTATAGGGATGGGCATAAAACTTGGCCTCTCCCATTTTGAATCCTTCTTGTTTGAGTTCTGCGAGCTACTTACTCCTCCTCCCAGTTTTGAGATCATTACATTTCTCGGCGCCTCATATACAACGACGCTATTCACTTTATTTTCCTTCTTCTTGAAGCTCCTCTTGGAACTATCGGACCCTTCTATCCTTCCGCTCTTAATGGCTGCTTTAACAAGTTCTCCCGTAGCGACAATCTGGGAAAAACTTTGCATCGACGTATTGGTGAACAAGCGATCATACATCAGACCTTTCAATGTATCCATAAACATATGGGTCATTTCGTTCTCGATCAATGGAGGTTGTACTTGAGAAGCCAAATCCCTCCATCTATGAGCGTATTACCGGAACGTTTCATTCGACCTCTGGCTCATTTGCTGCAACATAATTCTGGTAGGCCCCATTTCTGATACATGTTTGTAGTTTTCCATAAAGGCGCAATGTAAATCTTTCCACGTTTTTATATTTTCTCGGCTCAGCTGTGTATACCATCGGATCGCTGAACCCGTCAAACTGTCCTGGAAACAGTGAATCAATAACTTATCATCCTTATTAAAGGCAGCCATCTTTCTGCAATACATGGTCATATGCGCATTTAGACATGTCGTTCCATCATACTTCTCGAAATTCGGCATCTTAAACTTTGGCGGTAAAATGCGTTGAAGTGATCAGCATACTTTTTCTCCATGTTTTGTCTCATCTTTTCCACCTCGCTCATGAAATTAAGATCCGAAACATCCTCGACATTCGGAGAAACAAAATCAGCAACTTCAACCGGGTGACTTGCAGATGCCCCCGCTAAATTGAATTGTACTTTTGTAGACTGAACCTATGGTTGCTCCCTTGTATGAGACGTAGTTTCTGTCTGTCCTTCCATCTCATTCGATTCTCCTTTCGATGCTTTGCCCTTCTCTGAATCTTTTGGACGCATCAGAGCGGTCAACTGACTAATAATATTCACCTGAGCTTCGGCGATACTATCTTTCATAGTATTCTTTATGCCATCCAGCTGATTTTGAAATTCTACACGATCGTCCTCTAACTTCTTTAATCTTTCTTTTGTTCCCATCTTTTTAGTATGTGACCGGGTTGAATATGAATGCGGAATGATTGCAACTTAAATATTCACTGCTATAGAACCCTTTTATTATTAACATTTAATTTAAAAATTAGCAAGTAATATGATACATGAAATGCATGAATGCATGTATACAATGAGGCATTGTATTCGAAGAACAGTATTTTAAAAACATCCGTTTCACCTAAAAAGTTCATATAAAGGAAAGACAATCAATTATCTGCTTAAAGAAAACTGTTAGCTCTAATGCCTAGATTGGTCAACTCATGGAGCAAGCATACAATCACTTCTCCATGCTCTTGCTCAATATCCGGCTGCTTTAGGAGAGTTGTAGCTTCCTTCGACAGAATCTGTACATAAGAGGCAATACTTTTGACCTGGCCTATAAAATTGACTAACTCGTTCTGATTTCAAACAGTGCTCTGTGATGCTTCATATTTTGCTTTCCATGCTCCTCCAGTGTCCTGGCATAAAGCTCCCTCGTACCTTGTTAATTTCTCACTCAACTCTTGGACCTTGTTTTCAAGAGAGATTACCATCTGTTGTAGACCCTCCTTTTCCTTTTCCATCTAAACTTTGTCTTCATTATGGTACTTGGTAATCAACTCTTCCAACTGCGTCACTTGGTTCGTCAATTCAAAATTCCTCGCTTGCTCGTCTTCTAGCTTCTTCTTGGCCTTGTATTTTGCTTCCCCTGCTTCATGACACTTTCGTTCATAGAGCCTCTTGTACTCTTCCTTTTCTTTCTTCATCCTACTTAGGCGAACAGACAAATCTTCAATCTTTCTAATCTCGCTTCCTTTCTGAAACTTCTTCCTATATCCTTCGTACATCTCTTGTACTTCCTTCAAATCTTGGCTTAGCTTCTCATTTTGACTAATCAGCTCCTTCTCTTTTCTCTTATGTGTTGACTCTTGATACTTTGTCATATTTAATTCCCGCGTAAGATCATAAATCTTCTTTTCATACCTCTGTGAATCTAACTCTCGATCATACTTTAATTTCTCTATTACGGATGGTGCTTCTTGTGTTGTTCTGCTCGTCGATCCGGTAATCCTTGGTATCTCCTGAAAGGACTTATCATTCACCCTTTGTGTTCTCCATTCATCATACCTGGCCATAATCTCCAAACTTTGATAAGGTTGAACTTTCTTGAGCGTCTTCCATACCTTCAAAATTGTATCATTTTTAGATTTATACCTATCTGTCTTGTGTGCGTATTCGAAACCTGTCATTCCAGTTGTAGCAGGTATGAACTGCCTAGATCCGAACTGTCTGGAAACCAGAAGTGGGCAATAAGCTGTTCTACCCCAAACTCCTGGCAATGGGACCCAATCTAACTCTCCACACCTGTACAGAAATATCGTTCCTCTGCTCAACCAGCAAGTCTTCCAAACGATATCTGCATCCGTCAGATTCTAAAAAAGTTCTTCCCACTATCTCTCGTCCTTCTTCTCTATGATGCAATCCTTCAGATGCTCCGAAATGGGCGAATATGAGCTGGTATACCTCAGTGCATGATATGGTGGATTCTAACAGTGACCTCTGAACCAGACTTCTAATAATTGTGTACAACCCCAAAATTTCCCTTCACCTGATTTCTTGTATGCTGTTAAAGATCTGTACGTCTCCGTCAAGATTGCAGGGGCTGGATTCACGCCTTTAGATAACCTCTCGAAAAGCCCAACGGTGGATGGGTCTATGTGTTCCAGAGTCCTCGGAAATAACATTAATCCATAAATGCAAAGGGCATAGATTCTTCTAATCTTAGAGGGCTCTTCACGACTGTCCATTATCAACTCTTTCAAGACTTTCCAATCGACTCTCTGCTTATCCTCGTTCATATCTGTACTATCATGATTGGCGAGCTTCTCATCCCAAAACTTTTTCTCTTTTCCTGTAACCTGCATCAACTTCTTTTTGAAGCTTGAAGTACTGTTCGGCTTAACATAGATCTTATCTCTCTTGACCGCGGGACTGTTGATTAAAACCTCATACTCCTCCAATGTAGGAGTCATGTCAATTTGTCCAAAAGTAAAATAGTTATATGCCGGGTTCCAAAATTGCGCCATTGCTCTGAGTAGTTGTCTATCTATAGACACCTTCAATAGCAACGCTATGTCCCCGAATTCCTTCTTAAATTGTTCCTTCATACCATCAGTCCACTGATCCCAGATTTCTCGGACTTCCTGAAGACATGGATTTTGAGCCGTATTGATTCTCACATAACCCTTCATTATCGACACGCTTTCCGGCGATAAGCTATCTCCTTTCTCGTGTTGGACTGCCTCTAACCATGCCCAAACGTCCGTATTATCTTCTTCAGCAATGAACACTTCAGACATTTTTGGAGACTTTTAATTTTACTGTTTCTCGAATTTAATGCCAATGTAAATGATATGACAAATAAATAAACAAAATAGTAAAGAAAACAAAACAAAACAAAATTCGTGTTAGTACAGTGAATACAAGAATTAAATAAAATAATCACAAAAAGGAACTGTGCTTAAAATTAACCAGAGAGCAGTTTAAATTGCGTAAAAATAACCAGAGAGCAGTTTAACACAGAAATCCTAATTTCGGCGGCATTTCGACAGCATACCGCCTTATATTATGGTCCCTGTCTGGCTCTATTAAGGGTAGATTTCTACTCTACACATGTGGGTTTAGATCTAGACTCGGGGTTCCCGAACTGTCGTTATCGCCTACTGCGACGATAAGACATCGATTCGGTAGTATAGGTCCCTTACAACGGAGGTGAAGACCTCACGATGCGTAAGGTTAGTATACCGGAAGTAGATAGAAATCCGAAACTCGGAGCTGGATAGCATCATGTCGGATAATATCTAACTCCCACTCAAGGGTAAAAGCTCGGGTCGAGAGCTGATGCATGAATGATAGATATATCACACAAAATGAAAATACTATCCTTATCCGAACGATATTTATTTGACAATAATAAATTAAATTAATATCTATATTCAAAATACCGAAATACCACGTGTAATTAATAACTAAGCCTGACTCACAAAAAAGTTCTCCCCAGCGGAGTCGCCAAGCTGTCGCGACCATTTTAAAAACGAAAAGTGTGAAAAATAGCCTGGCGAGTGAATTTTGAAAAATCGAGTTTTATTGCTTTTAAATATGAAAAACCAAATTTTATTGAAAACATTTGAATTTTAAAATTAATTTGGAGTCGTCACCGGCCACTTTGGTAGGCCAGACACCATAAAATAAACCAGAGATTCATTAAAAATATTTGGGTTCGGGAGTCGGTTACGCGTAAGGACGACCCTTACGAGCGCCCGAAAATCGGTACCTTTTAATTACACGTGGCATTTTGATATTTCGAATAAAAATATTAATTTAATCCATTATTGGCAAATAAATATCGTTCGAATAAGAATATCCTTTTGGATAAGAAAATCCATTTCTTTTAAATACGAGCTTAGTAAGACGTCCTCTAGATAGGAAACCTTAACTCGTATTTAAAGAAATATAAGTTCTGCCCCAAAAGGTTTTAAAATGTATGATCGATTATTATCTTGTCGATTTTAAGTTCTAACCTAAAAAGGCTCCATCAATTTAAATATTTAAATCCTATTAAATTATTAATTTCACCGGGTGTATTATGATAACATCCGAATGCACGGACACTACCATTTCGACAACAAACAAAATTAATAATTCTATTGGTGTTACTAATCTTTACCTAATTAATTTCATTAAATTCTAACCTTAAATTATTTATCATTTTCTATGTTTCGATGACGCACCGAATACGATACCGAAGTACACTCTTGGCCAACATAATGCCATTTCATAATACTGACCACTTAGTGTATCCAAGGTATAAGATTAGAACGACATCGTTACTAAATTATCTCCCTATTTAATTAATTATTAATTAAAGTGACTAATCATAAAGAGGCTCTAATTTAATTAATCTAAGTGTAATTAAGTGTCACCTAAACATACATACTACATGATTTTAAAAACGCAAACATAATAATTAATTAAATATAACAAATAAATAAAATAAAGTAAACAAAAGATGAGGGAACTAAATTACTTTCGATTAAAACATGAGAGCTTGAAACAACATTGGGAAGTTCACTTGAAACAATAAGACTTACGTAATAAAGGGCAAGAATTAAAAAGGCCAAAAAAGATTAAGCATGAGTTAGACTTAATTAGATTATAGTGAATTAATTTTAAACTTAGAAAATCTTTAATCAAATTCACTTAATCATTTAATTAAAAATTTTAAGTTTTAAAAAATTAAATTAGCCCTAATTAAAGTCTAAATTAATCAAATTTTAGGTCAAGGGTTTAATTTAGGGTCAAAATAGATTTAATTGGATCAAATTAATTTTAAATCCAACTTAGAAATTAAATTCAATTAAGAACCTAATTAAATTATTTCTAAGTATTAAAAATTAAATTAATATCTAATTAACATCTAAATTAATTAAATTTTGAGTTTGAGGTTCAATTAGGGGTTAAATTAAATTTAATTAGATCAAATTAATTTATATCCAACTTAGAAATTAAATTAATATGAAATTTAAGGTTTTAAGGGTTAAATTAAGGATATGGGGATTAAATTGAACTACACTTCAAAGCTCGAGGGACCAAGGGAGTAATTTCCCTTGTTTTTCACACAAACACCCAAAACCTAAAAAATTAGCCCAATTTGGATCAAAACACTCAATTTTGCTTGGTGTTCTTCTTTGTTTATCAAGAACAAGGATGAACCCCAAGAACTTGAACCAAGAACTTCCATGGCTTCCATCTTCCGATCTAACGCCACCGCACTCTGACGAAGCCGACATGTTCGCTGGTTGCCGCCCTTGTACTCTGACCGCCGGCACTCTTCTTCGGTGATCGTTTCCGATGTCGGAAACTTCACCGGAAACTTTAAAAACACTCTAAAACCTACCGGAAACCTCATTTTTCATGATCTAAACACTAAAACGTATCAAAATCGATCCTAAAACATTTTTTTAGCCATTGGATTTCGCTCAAACAACACCAAATTCAACCGGATTCAGAAGAATCTAACACCCCTCTCAACTTTAAATTAATCTTTAAACCTAAGTCAATCAAGTGAATTTCATTAACTAAGATTTAAGTGTTTGATCTAAAAGTTTCTTTTTTATCCTAAACACACAATCTACAGTAATGAACCACAAAAATTAAACGTAAATCTTACCTCGAACGTATTCGATCACCTTCCGATAACGCTTCTCCACTTCAAAACCCTTTGTTCTTCCTCCTTTAGCCCGAAAACAAGAAAAAACTGATCCCTACCTCTCTGCCTCTGTTTTTCCGTTCCTCTCCTCCCCACTTCCCCTCAAATCATGTATTTGAAATGTAAGTAACCACCTCATTCTAACTGCAGGCCAACTCTCATTCTTTATCTCATTATTTTTAAGATTTTTATTTATTTATTTTCTGTTTTATTATTTATATATTATTATATTTACCTAGGCCTTAGGCCGAAATTCATGTATGACAAGGGCCTCTAAAATTTATTATTTTTAAAATTTTTAAATAAATTAATTAATTTAATAATAAGTTTAATTTTTTTAAATAAAAATGTTAATAATAAAAATAATATAATTAAAATATTAAATTAATTATTTAAAATAAAGTGATAAAATAATTTTTTACCCTTTTTATTACCATTTTTATATGAAACGTTTAAAAATTAAATTATATCAAAATCTTAAATTTATTAGGAAAATAGACAAACATATCAGAAACTGCTTGATAACTGTAGGATAGTTGTCAAAAACCTTAGATAATTAGCAATTAAAACTAAAAGCAAACGTTTAAAAACGAACGCCTTAGGTCAAAAGACCTATATTGTTTATATAACTCATTGCCTCAACCGAGAATGATATAGAAAAAAGAAAATTCTACGACGGACGTCGAATATTGTTGAACACAATTAATGTTAAATATATTGAACACTATTAAATTAATTAATAAAATTTTAAAATCTCAAGGATTCAATATGTAATTAATAAAAAGTGATACACTTAACATATAATTAATAATTGTGTATTACGTTCTTGAGATTTTTAATCTTTATTAATTAATTTAATAATGTTTAATGTTCAACATTAGTGGTGTTCAACGATGTTCAACCGAAAATGATATAGAAAAATCAAGTCAGTTAAATTTAAGCGGGCTCACAACAAATTAACTGTCAAGATAACCTAACTGGCTTAGACGAGTACAACTTCTTTTGATCAGTTTCAAAACCTTCTAGACTAAACAACAAAATTTTAAATTCTAATTTCTAAACTTTATACTAATACCTTAAACTTTAACCTTAAGTTTTAATTATTTTTTTTACCGTTGAGCATAAATTGAGAAATTATAAGGCAAAAAAAATTTATTCGTAATAAGATATGCATTCTCTATATAATTGTTTATTTTTAGTTTTCTCAGGGCCTCGAAAATTTTCGACGGCCTTACCTGAGTTATCTATTTCAGTTATCAAACGATCTTTAACATTTTATCAAAAAAAATATAATATATAGTTAAAAATATATTATATCGAGTAAAAAAATCATCCTAAAACCAAACTTGTCTTGATTTTTTTTTTATTTTCACAGTCATTACGAAATCTATAATTTCTACCAAAAAATTTAATCGAATCGAATTAGACACAACTTTTTACCATCCCTACACACAAAAGAGAATGATGACATGAATGAGTTAAACAATTTCTTTGAAATAAAAAAATAATATATAAGTTTTTTATTAATAATAAAATAAATATTCAAAAAATTAATAATTTTTTTTATTGGAAAAAAAACAAATACGATAAAGTAAGACAAAAAAAAGACAGAACACAATCTCAAGAAAACAACAATAACACAAACATGAGAGTAAATTGTTTTTATTAAAATAAAAAAAAAAAGAGAAATGTTAGACTCTATGTACCAATTTAATTGCCAAATTATGAAGAAGATTTTATTTGAATGGTTTATTGAGTAAAGAGATAGAAAAATTTACACAATGATTTATAATGGTTCGGTTTTCTAACAGGAATATATATCCATTACCTTAGTTCATCACTAAGGATTTTTTAAATATTTCACTAAAAAATCGTCCCATTTTCTAGGATAAATTAGATTTATTACCCGAATCTAACATCTAAAATTCACAATCAAACTTTAAGAACACTCTAAACCAAAGAAAACTTAGCAAACTGGAATCTTTCACAAAGATTATTGTTTGCAATCTAAAGCACTCATCTAGTTCCTAATACACTTGAATATACATCGATAATTAAGCTCACAATTGTTTTGTCTATCCAAAGATAAGATTTTGACTCTAAGATAATTCTATGATTATATTGTTGTTACAATAGAAGCATTAGTATTCTCTTGATGTTTGAGGGTTGCTTTTATCATTCCAATTGAGCATGTAGTCGTTGGTGACAGTTGAGATTAAATTGAAATCGTTTGGAGCTGATTTTCAAGTCAATTTTACTTTTGGGCGCCAGTCATATCGAAACGCGTGAGAGCCATTTTTATACGGCCTCTTTGGAAAAGAGCTATTGGACCTGTATTTAAGAACTTGTATCGAAACGCCTTGTAGTCATATCGAAACATTTTGTTCCCCGTATCAAAACGGTTGATGCCTGTTTCGATACGGCTCCTAGACATTAGAGGTTTTCAAAAAGTCGTTAATTTTTTTTATAAAATCGTTGGAGGTGTATCGAAATACCTAAAAGTCGTATCAAAATTAAAACTCACAGTGGCAAAATGTATTGATACAACCTTTGGTTGTTTCAAAATGCTCTTTGAAATTCTAATTGTATCGAAACGTTTAGGATATTTTCAACGACTTCTTTAAATAATTTAAAAATACTTCCAAAGTCTCTCAAAAACTTCTTAAAATATGTTTCAAATTGTTTGAACATAAAAATTATTTTTGAAATCTTTTTAAATTAATTTAAAATTATTTTTTAATTATTAAATCAAACCACATATTTTACGATAAATAAAAAAGATAAATTATGACGAACATGAAAGTCGTGTAGAGATCAAATTATATGGGATATGAGTCTTAATTTATTTTTTCATCTTTATTATTATTATATATATATAATATTTTTAAAAATAAGTTATTTATAAACTTATCTTTAATTTTTAAAAAATTATATTTTATTATTTAATTTTTAATTTTGATTCTATCTCTAAAATCATTAATGATAGACGAACAGATAATAAAGAAAAACAAGAGATTTTTGTAGATGATTAGTCATAAAAAATAACGATACAAATTAACATGCAAATAAGAAAAAATAATAATTATTGTAAGCCATTGTACAATAAATCTTAAATGATCTAGATTTTGAGATAAAAAATTTTAATCGGCTTGATTTAATATAAACAATTTTTTTTTATTTTTTACTAAAATAAGAAGATAATATCGTGAAGAGATATTATATTGGCAAAATTGTTTTAATATTACATTTTATTTTTTTATTTCAAAAAATGTGGTTGTCAATAAAATAATTTCGAATCTATAGCAATTTTAACAGTGTTTGATTTTTGAGTTCAGATGACTTACCTTCCGACCTCATTGTGGGAAAAAATAATAAAAAAATCATGAGTTCAACTTGCTTACAATCTGAACTCAAGGAAAATAATAAAAAAAATCATGAGCTCAACTTGCTTACAATCCGAACTCAAGGAAAATAATAATAAAAAAATCATGAGCTCAACCTGCTTACAATCCGAACTCAAGAAAAATAATAATAAAAAAATCATGAGTTCAACCTGCTTACAATCCGAACTCAAGGAAAATAATAATAAAAAAATATTGAGTTCAACCTGCTTACAATCCGAACTCAAGGAAAATAATAATAAAAAAATATTGAGTTCAACCTGCTTACAATCCGAACTCAAGGAAATAAAAATTAAAAAATTCTTGAGTTCGACTGGAACACAGTCCGAACTCATGAAAATAATAATAATAAAAAATAGTAGTCTGAAAAAAAATAGAGTCAAACCGACTTTATAAAAGTAATAACTTTATGGTATAATTTTTAATGCAAAAAAAATAGTCTGCAAAGGTGTAATAACTTTAAATTTTAGGGTTCATGACTCGTGGTCTGAAAAAAATCAATTTTATAAAAGTAATCTAAAAAATATAAATGTGTTATTTGAAAAGTAGTCTAAAAAAAGTAGATTAAGTTGATAAATTATTAACCGAGATAAGGTAAATTATTTAATTGATATTTTTTTATTGGAAATTTTGAATTATAGTGGATGATAGTGAATAATATTATAATGTGTATTAATTTTTTGGGAATAGAATTCTCGTGTAGTGTGTAATTTTTATGGTATTATTTTTTCGGGAAGATGATATAATTTTTTATTATATTATTTTTTCGAGAAGATGATATAATTTATAATGTTAGATAGATGATAGTGATGATATTATTTTTTGGGAAGAGAGTATATCATGTCTCGTGCAGTGTGTTGTCAAGTCTCGTGCAGTGTGTAATTTATTATTTGATTGAAAAGTGGATGATAGTGGGTTGTATTATTTTTTCGGGAAGATGATATAATTTATAATATTAGATAGATGATAGTGATGATATTTTTTTGGGGAAGAGAGTATGTCATGTCTCGTGCAGTGTGTAATTTATTATATGATTGAAAAGTGGGTGATAGTGGGTTGTATTATTTTTTCGGGAAGAGAATATAATTTATAATATTAGATAGATGATAGTGATGATATTATTTTTGGGGAAGAGAGTATGTCATGTCTCGTGCAGTGTGTTGTCATGTCTCGTGCAGTGTGTAATTTATTATTTGATTGAAAAGTGGATGATAGTGGGTTGTATTATTTTTTCGGGAAGAGGATATAATTTATAATATTAGATAGATGATAGTGATGATATTATTTTTGGGGAAGAGAGTATGTCATGTCTCGTGCAGTGTGTTGTCATGTCTCGTGCAGTGTGTAATTTATTATTTGATTGAAAAATGGATGATAGTGGGTTGTATTATTTTTTCGGGAAGAGGATATAATTTATAATATTAGATAGATGATAGTGATAATATTATTTTTGGGGAAGAGAGTATGTCATGTCTCGTGCAGTGTGTTGTCATGTCTCGTGCAGTGTGTAATTTATTATTTGATTGAAAAGTGGATGATAGTGGATTGTATTATTTTTCGGGAAGAGGATATAATTTATAATATTAGATAGATGATAGTGATGATATTATTTTTGGGGAAGAGAGTATGTCATGTCTCGTGCAGTGTGTTATCATATCTCGTGTAGTGTGTAATTTATTATTTGGTTGAAAATAAGATGATAGTGGATTGTATTACTTTTTGGGAAGAGGGTAAAACTTGTATTATAAATAGGGATTGATGAGAAGTAGAATTTTATATTGTTTTGTAAAATTTAGTTTGAAAGAAGAATAAGTTCTGAGAAAGTAGAAGAGAAGAAGAAGAGTAAATATTTTGAAAATATCTTTGCAGTAAGTATAATTTTATTTATTTTATTTTGTTTATATATTTATTATTATTTGAAGATTGAAAGCTTACTTATCTTTTTTTCGAAGGATGGCCAATCAAAATTCTATGTTGAGATTATAAAATCGACACGTTTCTAGTGTTACGGTTGATGATATGATAATTTTTTGGTTAAGATATTTAATTTTATAATTATTATTTGTTATTCTTAACAGTTTTTTTAATATATTGTAGGCAACCGAAGACACTTATAAGCATCACTTGAGCATGGGGAATAATGACCCGCATCCCGCTTGGTGATACACTTATAAGACAATTTTTTTCGGTAAGGTTCCAACTGGAACTGAAGTTAGAGGATCTCGAATAAAATTGAGCTGGTTACAAAAAGAATTTAAGCTTGGTGATACAACGCAAGATATTGCTGATGTGCTGCTTGGTGATACAACGCAAGATGTTGAAGAGGATGAACAAGAGGAAGAAGATGATAATGATGACGATGACGATGACGACGATGACGACGACGACGATGATGTAACCCAACGGCCACAACGGGTTAGACGACCACCGCGACGTTACCATTAGACTACACCTAGGCATGGACAGAAATTATATAAAAAATAATTTCATGTAATCAAAGTGTTGATTAACGGATGCCATAATCGTTGACACTGTAACTCGGGGATTGGCTTCAACCAACGTCCTGATGTGCCTGCTTATTACATTCGAGTCTAATTTACGATGGTCTTGACTGATTGAATTTCGTAAACAAGTGTGACGACCACTGTATTTTGTAATCTCCCAACAATTTCTCCTTTGAAGTTTAGATACACGAATCTTCCAATTACAGTCTTCTCCATATTTAACGCACTTTGTAAACAATGTTCTAGGACTTGACTCTTTAACCAAGAAGTCTACATAATTTCTAATGGAATACTCTTTAATTGCTAAAGCGGCTTATTCTTTCTCTACAAATTGCATTCCCACAGATAACTCATCAGAAGAACTATCGCATATCTGTGGGATGATTGAGTATTGCACTGCCCTCATCATATCGTAATCTATTAAATTCATATGAGCGGAAGGTTCATACCATGTAATATCATCTCTGCCAGAAATGAACTCTTCACCACCACCAAAAGTAGGCTCCTCACCAAGGTCATCAACACTCAAGTTCGGATCTGTAGTTTCTTCATCTTCAGTAGAATCAGCAAGTGTTTCTCCATATCGACCTTGGAGATTTTCAACGTCAACGTCAGTAGGAAACGTCGGTTCAACAATGAGAAACGTCGATGGACAAGCATATGGATTAAAAGCACATGTTGTTCCACTTTCCAACAATGCAACAAAACTGTCTCCAAACCTATAAGATTGGTCATCAACCGTACGTCCGAAACCCATCTGAGAAGAACTTCCATATATATTTCTAGATGAACCCGGAACATCAGATGTAGCACGCAACGCAACATGTAACGAAATACTTCGCATACAGGTTGATTCATGCTCTGCAATCATGATTCCAACATCATTATCATCTTTAAGAGTTATTGCAGAATATCGAACCGGGTCATCGCATGTCTTCCACCGGTACCGCAAACGAACAATCTCAGACTCTATTTTTTCTTCTATCTCCTGCTTCAACTCTCGGAAATATTTTTGGAAAACCTCATCTTTGTTGTATTTTCCGAGTCAAAGATGACACCGACATCAGTTTTTACAATTTCTCCACCGTAATGAATAACAACCATAAAAAAATTGCTCATTGTATCTGTTAGTTCAAAAAACATACATTTCCGAATCATAATAAGAAATCAAAACTACCATAATGTTGTAAAAAATACAAACAAACAACATACATATTTAAATGATAAAATAAAAACTTACCATGAATTTGTTTCTCCTCTGTTTTCTTCTTCTTCTTCACACAAGTTCTCAATTTCGTATAACTTTTGCTATCCACATTACTTATATAAAAATATTTCTCAGATTTTTTAACGAAATTACCCCTACAATTCTATAACAAGACAACCTAAAATTTAAAGTTATTACACCTCTGTAGATTACTATCCACCATAATATTATTTTAACCAATTTTCACTCAATAATTCATTAATTCGAGGTCTGACACTCTGTTTTTTTCAGACCACTTTTCAGCTCTTTGCAGAGATTCGATTTCAAAACGTGCATGAGGTCAGAGTGTATTTAATTGGGACTCATACATTTTTTATTATTTTTTTACCATGAGCTCGAACTGAGTTCCATTCAAACTCAATTTTTTATTATTATTATTTTCCTTGAGTTCGGATTGTAAGCAGGTTGAACTCATGATTTTTTTATTATTATTTTCTTTGAGTTCGGATTGTAAGCAAGTTGAACTCATGATTTTTTTATTATTATTTTCCTTGAGTTCGGATTGTAAACAAGTTGAACTCATGATTTTTTTTATTATTATTTTTCTTGAGTTCGGATTGTAAGCAAGTTGAACTCATGATTTTTTTTATTATTTTTTCCCACAATGAGGTCGGAAGGTAAGTCATCCGAACTCAAAAATCAAACACTATTGAAATTGCTATAGATTCAAAATTATTTTACTGACAACCACATTTTTTAAAATAAAAAAATAAAATGTAATATTAAAACAATTTTGCCGATATTATAGTAATTATTTAGCTTTCATTCAATAAAATAAGAAGATAATTAAAAACATATAAAGATGAGCATTATAATTAGCATCTCAAGTCAAATTAAAGATTTTCAATTTATCGTCGATCCAAATAAAAAGTAATTTGATTCTTCTTAAACAAGTTTAAGATTCGAGATGTTGTGTATGCATGAAATCCGTACTAAGAGACTCAGCTACTAAAATTAAATGTGCGACACGAGTTGGTCCGGATTAATCAAGGCAAGACCCTGAAAACCAAAAGACAATAAAAAAAGATTTATCAACTTAATTTCAAATGAACCTGATTTAACCATTAAAACCAATTTAACCCGAATTCGAGTTTTAAAAAATAATCCTATAAGGTCAAATCAATACCCTTCAATTATAAGTAATTTGATTATCCTTCGTTACAAGGATAATGACATCTATCGTTCGAATTAACCGATCAACATATACGGAATTATAATATTTTTTATAATCATTCCATTAATAAAACTAAAAACAGAAATTAAAAAAAAAACAGAGATAAAAGAGCTGGTGCTTTGTGTTTAAAAAAATTATATTATAGAGTTTTAGATTAGTTTAAAATATTACAAAATTTATTTAAAATTTAAATAATTTAAAAATATGTTTGAAACGATTTCATAGGTCTTAATATACTGATACACGTTTTAAAATCAAATTCGAGATTCAAAATTGCATACCGAAACAACACCTTCCATACATGCACTAAAGTTTCGAAACCTTGTTATATGTTTCAAAACGTTTGGCATAAAAGTTTTGAAATTTTCCTAGGGCTTTTAAAATCTCTATACACTTTTAACCTACGACGGATATTTTTTATAAAAAGGGTATACTAATATCGAACCTTCAAATATCGATACGAGTAACATCAGAAATATCTCAAAGATTTTAATTCATCATCAACTTACCAACAACTAAAAATTTATTTGGGAGAATAAAATGATCATTCAAACACCTTAAAATAACTAATGACAATCCAATCAATATGTCTATGATTGAAAATTTTTTAAAGCTTAATTCTTGTAATTTTTATATACACCTAAAAATAGCTATTTGGGTTTTCTATAAAATTAAAGCTACAAATTAGTTTGACTGTAAACAAAAAATAAGAATGTTTCAAGCAAAAACAAAAAATTAGAATAAAGCTAAAAAAAATGTTTTTTTTTTTTAAATTTAAGGAAATAACGATGTTTGTGATTATAATTAGGGAAATAGATGAGTTTATGGTATTTAGGAAAATAGATCAAAATGAACAGTATTTTTTTGGATATAGGTCTAGGTCTGTATTGACCATTAGATTGAACTAAAATCAACGGTGTACATGAACCTCGCCACTTGGTGTCGATGTCTAAAGAACACTGTTTCTTTTGACCTATTCTCTCAAATATTTTTCAAATACACCTATTTTTTTCATTTTCTCTCAATTTTATTATTCACCTAAATTGACTTTTTTTTTAGTATTTAAATTTAAAAAGTTAAGAATTTGAAGAAAAAATAAAAAAAAATATTTTTTTTCTATTAGTAATAGATAAAATATAAAAAAATTAAAATTTTAACATTTTATAAAAAAATAACACTATATCGTTTTAATGAGTCGTTGGATCATTAATCATAGGGGTGTGCATTCGGTTAATTTGGGTCGGTGGCCGAATCAAATTAACCAAAATTTTTAAAATCTTAAACCGTATCAAATTACCTTTTACTGAATTAACCGAATCGAAATCATTTCGATTAATTAGCCAAATTAACCAAAATTTATTATAAATTTTGGTTAAATTATATAATAAGTTACTAAATTATGCTAAAATAATTTTTTAGTCACTAAATTTTTATTTTATACTAATTTAATACAAAATTTAGTGATCATTTTATAATATAAAAAATTTAATGAATATCTTATAATTTTTAAAACTTAAATGACTAAAAATAAATATATAATATTTAATACATAATAATTTCGGTTAATTAACCGATTTTGAACCGAATTAACCGATAATCAAATTAAAAAAAATAAATATTAACCAAATTTATCAAAAATTAACTGACCGAAATAACTAAAATAATTTTAGTTCGATCAGTTAATTTAATTAAAACATAATAATGCACATCCCTAATTAATCATATTATTATACCGTTTGTAAAATAGAAATGATTGTAAAATTGAGTGATAGTAAATTAAGTGAAAAATGACATTATTAAAATTAAATGAATAATTAAAAAATTTTAAACTGTAATGATTAAAATAAAGACAATAATAAAATTGGGTGATGAAATTTATAATTTATCCATCTTCCATGCCCTTCATGGACGAGAACTTGTCCTATAATATTTCTCTGATTAATAACAATCGTCGTGTTCACTGAATCTATGCTGCTAAACTGTAGTCTCAACGGCGCTTCTTTTCATCGTCCATTCAGATCAAGCCACGTCAGCTCTTACGCCAACCCTTCGACGGCACGGTCAAGCGCCGAGTCAGCCATGACAGCAGCACCCAACTCAGTCCGAGTCGCCGCCGCACAGATGACCTCCATCAACGACATCGCCTCGAATTTCTCCACTTGTTCCCGCCTCGTCAAAGTAGAGATAATATTCACAATGCTTTCATTTTCAGTATCATTAATTTGAATCATCTGTGTGAAAATTGTAATTATTTTACGATTTCCTTCGTAGATCAAAGCTTATTCATTCTTATATTCTCTTATAAGTTGTTTGATCATTTTAAGAAAACGTGAATTTAGATGGTAGCAAGCAATAGTTTTGAAGAATTAGAAGTTGAGAGAAAATCTGTATTAATTTGCTCATATTACATGGATTTAGTATTTGATAATTGCATTTTACTTTATAGTCAAAATTTAGGAAAATATTATAGGGTTTTGGTGTTTTAATGTATATTATTGTGCTGAATTATATTTCTGGGTTTGTTTGATTTGAAGGAAGCAGTTTCAGCTGGGGCAAAAATGATTTGTTTGCCTGAAAATTTCTCCTACGTGGGTCAAAAATCTGGGGATAGTCTTTTGATTGCAGAGCCTTTAGATGGACCAATCATGCAAAGATATTGCTCTTTAGCAAGGTACTGACTGTTATTGCTCTTATTTTCTCTTGGATTGTTTTTATTGTATATGCAACATTTGTATTTTCTTTAACAATGTGTATCTTGTGCCTTTTGGTACTTGGACTCGGGGGCCGAGGTGTGCACCGAATGTGTATATGACCTGCATGAATTTACTCGTTTTTCAAGAAAATATATATTTGGAGAATCATACCTTTATACCCACTTTTGATTATGTGTTTAACACATGTATTTTAGGAAAAATTTAAGTACATAACATTGCTATGTTGCTTGAGTTCTTTGTTTTTCTTGAACTATCCATATCGGACATGAGTATTAGGATTTAACTTTCCATAAGTCTTCCCAATGCATGAAAAAACTCAGAAAAATTAAACATACCTGTTTAAGAACTCGGAGACATAGTTGTATCAGATACTCGCATTCGAGTTTGAGAAATATTCATAATCTATCACTTACTGATTACTTGTGATTAACTTTATTGCTTCCTTGAGAGAAGGAAAAAAATCAATGAATCATTATTGGCAATTGGATGCTTCTTCACTTCTTTTAATTACATTGAACGATTTTGATTGTGTTTTAGTATTGATTATCTGCACACAGTAGCAGAGCCACATTTAGCAAAAGAGTTTTCGGTTGACACCCCATTTTTTTTATTTCTTCATAAATTTTATGTAAAAATAATAAAAATAAAATTGACACAACTTTAAAAAATATTGATACCACTTTAAAAGAGTATTATGCATTATTTTTTTAAATTCTGACATCGCAATCCAAATTTTCTGGCTCCCGCTTCTATCTGCACATAATAAATAATTTTGAGTTGTTGAGATTGACTTAATTGACATGAATGCAGAGAATGTGGCATTTGGTTGTCCCTAGGAGGTTTCCAAGAGAAAGGACCTGATGATGCACGCTTGCGAAACACACATGTTATAATTGATGATGCTGGCAACATTAGGAGCACTTACAGTAAGATACACTTGTAAGATGCTTATATTTCTCTGAGACACTGTTTTTTTTTCCATTTCCTTTTCAACCAGTCGTATTACGAAACATACTGAGTTAGAAAAGCTTCTGTAATTTGTTGGCTTTTAAATTAAACTTTTAAAATTTGATATGACATTTCTTCTGTTATCTTGTTAATATGGGTTTATTGACATCATGTTCTTGATATATTGGAAGATTTGATGTGGATGTTCCAGGAGGAGCAGTGTACAAGGAAAGCAGCTTTACTGAACCAGGTTAACTTCTCATATTGTTATACATTATTGGTCCAACTCCAATCTGATTTTATATTTCATGATTCTTGCTATGGATCTGAGTCCTGATGAATGTATAAGTGATTCAATCGGTTTGTCTTTTGATTTCTTGTGAATTCCCCGAAAGAGTATAACCGATGATTTTGTTTAGAATATCAGAGTAGCATGGTCCTGCATTTTCAGAGAATAAGCTGTTTTTGTTTGCAAGAGAGCTATTTTTAAGCTCTATCTAATCAATACTATCATGTTTCCAGGGAAGGATATTGCTGCAGTAGACAGTCCTATCGGACGTTTGGGATTGACGGTCTGCTACGACTTGAGATTCCCAGAACTTTACCAGCAGTTACGGTTCCATCACGATGCACAGGTGGGATCAGACCTCCAGTCTACACCTTCCTGTACGATCACTTTGATTAATGTTGTAAAGTTTCTTCATGTAATATGTTTTGTAGGTCATATTGGTACCTTCAGCTTTCACCCCAGTTACTGGTCAGGCACATTGGGAGGTCCTTCTTCGTGCTCGTGCGATCGAGACTCAGTGCTATGTACAGAATCCTTTTCCATTTTCCACCACACATTTACTTGAATCTTTATTCTCTAGAATGATAAATTTAGTTCATTGATGAGCCAATCTTCCAATCTTTTATCACTTGTTGTATGCTTCTTACTTTCCGAGAATGACAAGAAAAATTCGTCATCAGGTCATTGCATCTGCTCAAGCTGGAAAACACAGTGAGAAAAGAGAAAGCTATGGGGAGACTCTAATAATCGATCCATGGGGAACAGTAGTTGGCCGATTACCAGGTTCGATGAAGTTCCACTGCTGTTAATTGAATTTTGTGTGGTTATTTCTTATGTTACTTGGACTCAGATGTGATTGTCGAATACAAGTACGAGTCCAAAATGAGTTTGTTTATCATTCTTAGTTTTTTCATGTATTTGGACTGCTCTTGAAGGGTTATTATATATATATATATATTCATATATATCACAAAATTTAAGAAAAATGAAGAATCAAAGCAATGTAGATTATTTCCTCGGAACAACTTAATAATGAATTGAATTGCTTTCTCATCACTTCAGTGCTTGTGATGGCAATTTAAGTGCATTATTTTTTCAGATCGACTATCGACTGGGATCACTGTTGCCGACATTGATTTCTCTTTGATAGATTCAGTGAGAGGAAAGATGCCAATTGCAAAGGTTAATTCCTAACTATTTCTTTTAAGGTATGCCAATTGCAGAAGCTGCATCTCATTATACCGTTTTCGCTGTTATTTCTCAGCATCGAAAACCATTCGACTTTTGGAGACCTACACCCTTGTGATTGTCAAGCCGATCACCTTTCACTATCGTTCATATGCAAGTCAAAGCCAGTTCAACTCCTTTATGCACTCAAAGGAAGGTATGTTAGTTCATTAATGTCTTCAATAGTTTCAAAGGATTGTTCTTCAACTCTCTTTCTTACAGTTTTCTGGCAAAACTATATCATGGTGTCTCTTTTCTGTAATAAACATGTGAGAAACCTTTGAAAATTACAACTTGCAGGGTTCATAGTTTCGACTCTTCATTTTTTTTGAAATATTCGTATTCGACACATGGTATAAGGATATAATCTCCAGAAATCATCTGTATGTGAAAAACTTGAGAAAACTTTAACTGTATATGTTATCCGATGCTTGCTAGATCCAGACCTTAGAAAATGGCATTATCATGTTTCATGTTATGATTTACACATAAAGATCAGTAACTGGCACGACTTTAAATAAAGAAGAAAGAACACAAATAAAATTATCTTAAACCGATCGGTCTAACCAATGATACTAGCTTTAAGAGTTCAACCTTGCCAGGAACTCGAGAAAACGAGTCGAACAAATTCTTTGATTGAATCAAGAAATGAAATTTCATGTGGTTTTATGAGATGAAAACCAACCATATGCAATTTGTATGACTTTCAATCTATAACAAAGAATCAAACTGTCCCTTTTCACTTCTTTCCTCACCCAATACTTCAATCAAAACAAAGAAAGAACCAAAAGCAACCTCAACAACACAAATTCAAAAGTATAAAATACTATATATAAACCTATGAACAATATGTTCAGCCACCCCGCCCATAAAACCGAAACCAACCTTTCAACTGATCATTCCAGGAGGAATTCTCGAGTCAAATCAGGACTGCCGAGAAGGTTAAAAGTTTTGTTGTTGCTTAAGGTGTCTTTCAAGATCGTTATTTGACCCTCCTTTAAAAGTACATCCTCATCCAAAGTTTCTATCTTTTTTTTCAATATGATTACCTCTGAGTTCAATAGCATGTTCTTCTCACTATATTGCTTCACCTCTTCCCACATCAAATCTCTTTCTTCGGAAACCTGAGGCAGTATCCCCCTCAAGATCGTTAGTTCCTTCATTGATTCTTGCAAATCGTTCTGAAGACGGCTTATGGTATCGTCTTTCTTTAGCATCTGCTCATGTCAAAGCCAAATAATTTTTATAAGCTTTCACAAGGGTGGTCTTAATGTGAAGGGTAAGGCAACACCACAATGGTGACAACAATTAACAAAAGATAAGGTATATGCTTTTGAACTTCAGAATATCGGAAACAAAGAATGTGCGGCAACCACAAAACATCAAGCAACTACATGTATGCACTTAAATCAAACTCTAAGATACCATGTCCTGCGCTTGTTGCAAAAATAGTTTGATTTCCCTAGTCTCTAATTCTACCAACTGCAGTTTTTACTATGCTGCTTCTTTCTAGATTTTTTACATCCTTGTAACAATTTCGTTCACACTAGATATTCACAGGCAAGATAAGAAGAAAGAGTTCGCACACATGCAGCAAACGAATAACATTTAAAGATCAAAAGCTACCTGCAGTTCAAGATCCTTCAATCTGTGGGTGAGGCAGGAAATGTTGTCCATTGCATTTTGTACTTCACATCTAAGGATCTCGTTACCTCTTACAGCTGCTCCCACCTCAGCTTGTAACTGTTCGACTTCAAGCTCTTTTGAATATAGCTTTTCTCTCAACAAATTTGTCAGCAATGTTTCTGATTTAAGCTCCGTTCTTAGAACCTCCTGACAGATGCACAGTTTCACAAGAAAAGTGAGTATGAACTTAAAAGATCTATTATGAAAGTAAGAACAAGTTTAATGAATGAACATACTTGAAAAGGTAATGAGCAATGGAAGATGATTCAATATATACTAGCTTCAACTCTATATTTCAGCCAAAACTTACCTCAGAAGGTTGATTGTCTGGTTTCATAGATTCTGAGTGAGCTTCTAAGGCAACTGGAGTGGATTTATCCTGTAGCAAAGTGGATATTGTCTGCAAACTCTTTGTTAGGCTTTCAATTCCACGTTTAAAGCATTGCACCTTTATATCGGATTCAACAATAAATTGACCATCTAGACCCTGCTGAGTTTCTTGAAGCTGACTAGCTTTTCCTTTGACGAACTCGATTAACTTGGAAGACAATTGGGTGCTCTTATTAAGCATAGACAGTCCTTGGTCCTGCAAGCAGCTTACACGATTCCACGTTTCCCTGTCAAGCTTGAAGGTTAAGGTTCCAGTGTCTTTTTGATTACCTTTTAAGCGGTTCAGTAAAATGATATTCTCATGTCGAAGAGAATCAAGTTCATGTCTATAAGACTCCACTTCCCTTCTTAAGGTCAATTCTACTCCAGTCAACCTCATTTGCTCCATCTGCAAAATTTTCACCTGATTTCCATTCTTTTCCACGGAAAGCTTCTTATCCGTCTCCCGATTATATCCTTCTCGCAACCCTTCAATTGTTTTCTCTTGCTCACTGCAGGTTCGAAATAATCTGGCAATGGACTTCTGCAACTCCTTGCACTCCTGATCTTTCTCTTCAAAATTTCTTCTAATGCAATCAGTATCTTCTATTGCTGCTTGATGCCTCTCTTGCAATTGGGAGAGATTTTGCCTTAGATCTTCATTCTCATCATTCAATGTTTCGACCCTTCTAGTCGACTCTTTAAGTTGTTCTGAGGAATAAGTTATCATTCTTCTGGTCTCTGTTTCCTTTTCATTCAAGGAAGAGACTTCCCTCTGAAGAGAAACATTTTGCTCTGCAAGCTCTCTAACTCGTTCACGAAGCCTTTGCTCTTCTAAGCTATACTTCTCAAGCTTAGACAACCAATCGCTTGACCTTCTATCCAACTCCTTTTCCAATCCCAACTGTATCTCGTGTTTTTCCGTCTCTAGTTTTTTTGTCCGTGACTCCATTTCTGCCCTTGCCATTCTCATTTCTTTCCTAGCATGATCTCTGTCTGCAATTCTAGACTCTAGAAGTTCTGAAACCTCAAGTGCCAGGTTTATTTTGTCCTCTGAAAGGCTTCTAATGGTCTCAACGAGAGACAAAACATTAATGTTACGAAGGAAGCTTTCCTGCTCAAGAGCTTCAGAAAGAAGCAAAAGTCTCTCCCCAGCTTCTTTAGATCTTCTTTGTAACTCCAAATCTGTATCCTCTTCTCTTTCGGAAGAGTTCAAACCATTTTGGGCCAACATATCCAAGTTGGACTCCGGGCATCTATTCAAGTAACCACCATATACATCTTCAGTGGTGATCGGAATATGAAGGTCGAATTCCTTTGAACTTGATCTTGGGATATGAGTCCGTGAAAGCCTCTCAATCACATTCTTTGCAATCATCCGAGGTGACTCATGCCCGAATCCATTTTCGGCCAAGTCTCTAGACGAGAATTGAAGACATGTACCTTTCGTTTCCCTAAATGAATTGAACTTCTTCTCTTTGACACTCTCTGTTGGAGATGGAGGAGCTGTATAGTGAACTAGTGGAGGAAGCCTCCCACCTCCATTTCCAATATTATTTATTTTAGAACTGTTCTTGGATTTACTGCTTTCCTGCAGCTGTTCTCCATCAATATAGCGGTCCACAACTTTATTTGACACATTGCTAGAACAAGAGGAAGAGCTTCCCGATGAATCATGGCGTATCCTTGAAGAACTAGAAGGATAGGGCCTCTCAAAACCATTAGCTGCCGCTTCACGTCGTTTAGCCTTGGATTTTTTCTCGGGAGTAAGAGTTCTTTGCCTGGAATAAACCACAAGAACAATGGTGGAAATGGAATACCTTTAGTTCATACAAGTAAAATAAGAGATCTAATCAATAATTTTAAACTCCGTAAACAAACAACACATCAAATGCAGAAATCCCTTACCAAGATGATTGATCATACTGTTGATTCGGAGTAATATTAGTAGACCTATTTTGATCATTTGAGGAAGGAAAATCTTCTTGTCCCAGACCATCAACAAGAAATGCTGCTGATGACAAAGAATGACTCCTTCGAAGACCTGCTGGGCTGTTACTAAAGCTAGGGCTGCCGGGTATTTGCTTTCGGGATTTTCCAAAGAAACGTCTAGGACTTAGAAAACTGTATTCAGCCTTGTCACCAAGTTGATCATTGAACCCACTTTCCAATGTGTTTTCCCATAAAACTTGCTTGTCTGCTGACGGTGAAGGAACAACGGTATTACCATTACTACTGCTAGAGGAGGATTTGAAGAAAAACAACTTCTTCATCTCTATATATCATCAACAAGTACAACTAGTTTAAGCTCACAAAATTTCTGGTACGAAATCCGAGTCCTTTTATAACAACCTTCGAAAGAATGGATCCTCAAAGAACCTGAAGATATAATACATACACCATAAAAGTTAATAGAAAAAGAGGGGGAAAGGACATCAAACACACAAAAACATCATCAAAATCACTAGAGAATGTGGGGACAATCTATAAAACAAATACCATAGAAATAAATCTCGGCTAAAAAAACAAGTGCACAGTGCACACAATACAACTCATATGAAATTCAGTATTGGAATTTATATATCAGAATGAAAGAAAAGAAAGCATATGCAGCATTGAGATACCAATCATGAAACCAGAAGGTATCTGGTACAGAGTAACATGCATGCTGGTTACGCTGTGATAATATTAAAATGCTAAAATCCATGAAGATGGAACCTTGGTCTATGATTCATTTAGTTGGAACAGCAAAGCAAGACGACAATATAAACATATAAAATGCCGGAACTAGGGTTATGTTACCCGAAGTCATTTCGGACATGAAATTTAAGTATGCTACTGCAAATGCATGAAACAAATTAAGCACATAAGATTCTCGGACTATCCGGTTTGCCTTTAGAACAAAGGTGTGCAATATGGAAAGAACCAAAATAGAACTTACAAAGCAAAAGTTAGTAATTAAGATTCACAGACAAAAAGAAAAGATGAACCAACCAACAGTTACTATAACTTTAGCAAAAGGGCTAGGGTTTTAGAAATCAAATTGCAAGGACCAGGTTTATACATATATGCATATTATACTAATATGAACAATTAACAATTATATAACTATTATACAATTAACTATTGTAAAACAGATAATTTATCAGAGCTGAGCTTGAGATTCAATCTAAAAATGACCTAATTCACAACAACAAGTCAACAACAACCCCATCAAGGTGAAATTACCAAAAATACCAAATTACCCCACTCACCATTTCCAAGTCCTTTAAAATCCTCCTCAAAAACCCTTTGAAAGGAATTAAGAAAACAGCATAATTTCATTAAATTCTGATGAAAATAGACTAATATCAAGACTGTTCACCAAATCAAATACTAAGTGTAGAAGATTAAAATTGACTTGCAAGAAAATCAGAAGAAAAAGACTTGAAGTTAAGAAACAGATCATGAGAAAAGCAATGAGTCAAACCATTATTTTCCACTTTGCTTTAACTTTCTCAGCAACCAAACATAACAATAACAACAATAAAACAGAGCACTCACAAATTTACCCAACTCAGCTTCCACTTCAAACAATTAAAAAAAAAACAGAGGAAAACTCAAAACCTTAAAACATCAAAAATAAGAAAAGATCCAATCTTTGCATTTAATTACTTGCCATTAAACGAGTGATACGATGTGTATGTGTTTTCTCGGGAAAATTCAAAATTCGAAAATTAGGAAAAGGAAAACAAAATCCCCGTAATTTAAGGGTTTTAAACAGAATTACCAAACGACAAAGTGAAAGCAAGTGCAGAAGCAAGAGGGTGAGAAAAGGCGCGGAGCCAACGGCGTTAACGATCGGCGTTAAAGAACCGATGGAGTTCGGAATTTAACGGTGACGGAAGACGCCGGCCGTTCAGATTTTTAGAGAGAGAGAGAGGCGGCCAATAGCAGAGAGCAAAGTGAACGTTTCTTCTTTTTTTTCCTCGTACGGTGGGAAATATGGGGAAAGGCTGAGGGTATTTTCGTCATTGTGTGAATCTTTTGAATTCCCTTTCGTTGATTGGGTGGAGCCGGGTGTAGGGAAATTTTAGTTGGGTCCCACGGTGGACGATGAAGCTGGAGCGTTGGATAGCGGTGCCAACCTTTTTACCGTTATTTCTAAAAAGCTAGCACTAATCAAATAAAAAATAAGTATAATTTATTCTAAACATAATTATTTGTTAAGTTGACGCCACCATAATTAAGTGCGTTTAAAAATATCTGATTTGATCCATTCAATTTAATTATTTATTAGTTAATATAAAAATTCTGATTTTTAATTTTATTTTTGAATTTAATATTCGATTAAATTTTAAATATTTTATATTGAATACAGATCATAATATTTTAAGTTTCAAATTATTTGAAACTTTAAAAAATCAAAAGTTTATTTTTTATAAATATATATTTTTAATAATTTGATGTTTGTTATATCTGAAAGTTAAAATAATTAAATTTTTTATATATATTAATTTTGTTATATTTAATAATTTATTGTTTGTTATATTTAAAATTTTCATAAATATAAGCTTTAAATTTAAAAAAATAATCAAATTAAAAATATTTTTAAATAATCAAATATTAAAAATTCTATTCAATTATCCAATTATCTGGAAAAATGATATTCGAAAGATGGATTGGATATTTGAAATATGGATTGGATATATATTATTATATCACCAATTTAAATTTAAATATCTAAAAAAATTAGAATTTAATCTAATATCCGATAATAAATGTTAATGTATTAAATTTAGTTTGGTTTACATTATTGGTATAGTACATAGAAGATAGAAAATTGAATTTAATTAAATATTTATTTATTTATTATTTATAGATGTGAAAGATTTATTTAGCTTTCGTTCGAGAATATTTTCTAAACGGATATTAAGTTGCCGAATTAAGAATCAATAATTTTTATTTAATGAATTAGTAAAAATATTGTTGGACTCGAATGATTAATTTTTATCACGTTATTTATGTGATCAATCAATCAAATATATTTATTTAATTAATATTTTTACTGCATTTAATTGGTTGATCCCATGTTTTAACGGAAATGACCTATAATATAATTTATCGTGAATTAGATTTTTATTTTAATGAATAAGAAACTAAATAATAAAAATAACACAATAATTTATAGTGATTTGATTTTTGACATATATTTCATTTATTTTTAAAATATTAATTAATTAATTAATTTATACATTAATAACATATACAAAAAAATTTCACCACCGTGTTGGTTTTAGAATTTAATGGTTCAATCTATAGCATAGAGTTATGTAAAATATTTTAGAATTAAGGGTTGTAGTTAGAGATTAACGGTTATATTTGAATTTTAAAATCTATAGATTAAAACATATATCCTTAATCATATTATCTTAGAATATAAGCTTTAATATCTAAACTCTAAATTTTAAATATATTAATTTTTAAACCTTAAACTGAATTACTAATTTCTAAAACTAAAATATTTGTAAAAATTTTTTATTTTTACTGTCAGTGTATTAAATATAAATCCTAATTAGATACGTAATAGTATTATAATACAACGAAAATTGTGAAGATAAAAGAAAATAACTCTACTTACGATATATTTAATACATAGGCTTCATTTGTCATTGAGGTCTTGAACGTTCGTTATCTGACAACTTTCATTTGGACAAAAATTAGATTTTTTAGTTTTATGGACAAACCCGTTTAATTAGGGATAAGCACGGAATTCGAATCTGATAGGTTTTAATTCGTTTTGATCTGATTGGGTTAAATTTTTTAGTAGAATATTCGGGTTTGTGTCGAGTCAAGTTTTTTAAAGGGTGATCTCGGGTTGGTTCTGGTTTGGTTTTAGGTGGAAAAAATTCAATCCGAACTGGAACTAATAGTGTAATCTATTCATATATATTTTAAGAATATTTTCAATAATGATGCCTCTTTATATATATTTTATACAATTAGGTCACTAAAATTTTATTTTTACAAGTAGATCTCAAAATTTTATTTTTTTATAATTAAATCCTAAAATTTGATTTTTTCATAATTAAGTCTCTAAAATTTAAATTTTTTAAATAATTCTGATCGAGTTAGGTTGGATTTTAAAGTTTAAAAATTGGGTCTGATTGGGTCGAATTTTTTTCACCTTAAACTCGGGTTGAGTGACAGATGAAATGTATGATTCTTTGGGTCGAGTACAGGTAAACCGAAAATCCAACCCGACCCAACCTACGCCCATCTCTACGTTTAACGCCAAATCGTAATATATTTTTGTCATTATTTTTCTGTTTTATTGGTGAAACGTGAGTCGCGAAAACAACCCCGAACTAAATTTTATTTCATAAAAGACGAATTTTTTACCTATTCGTATTAGACTGGAATCCGCTTGTGATAGTTTTACGTAATTCGATATTTTTTCGATTAATATTTTAACAATTCAATCATTAATGTATAAATTTTTTAGTAAATTTAATTTCTTTGTTATATTATTTTGAAATAATATATTTAGTAATATATATATAACAATTAAATTACATTTATATATAATAAAAATCTAAATATTTTTTAATTTACTCAAAATTTGACTTGTTAACACAAAACCCAATTACTAAATTATTAAATATCAATTATATAACACCTAAAAATTTTATAAAATTCAATTTATTTCCCCCTCTATTTGACTAGTCAAAATAGAGAACTCAATCTTGTTGGAATGTTCCAATAATTCCATGTAATAAAAATTTGATCAAAATCTAAGTAATTTGTCTGTTTTTCATAACAAGACAGGAGAGTACTTCCAAAGAACAAGTTTAGCAAGATAATAATATCATTACAAGGCAAATCAATGCATTAAAAAAGGACTAAATATATAATTTCTGAATTTTTGTGTCCTTTTCATCATAAATAATTTATTGCAACTTTCTCCTTACCTTACAAATGGAAGATATATGGAATAGAGGAATCTAGGGATGATAGTTTGAACTAATAATCTGTGAGTTTTGATATGATCTAATTCGATAGGAACGAGTTTTTATTAAAAGATAAGCTTGGGTTGGCTCGGATCAGACTTTAAAAAAAATAAAAGGGGGGGGGGTTTAAATACTTTTTAGAGCTCTATTTATTTTGAAATTAGAGAAATTGAGTATAATGATTTTTTATGGTTTACATACTAATTAGATTATTGGAAAAAATTATATACATATGCCGTGTAAACTTTAGTTTATATATTTTTTTAGCTTTAAGGATTGAGATTTTAGTTTAGGGTTTAAAGCTAGTCATAAGATTTAGAATTTAATGTTAGTATTTATAATTTAATACATAGGGTTTAAGGTTTAGTTTTTTAGGGTTAAGTAAGGATGGCAACAAGCTAGATCGGGGTGAACTTTTGGCCGCCTCGACCCCAACCTGAAAATTAAAACATTCGTTTAACCCTGACCTTAACATATATTTATCCCCTGACCAGACTCGAAATAATAAAACCTATAACCTGACTTCGATATATTAATAAAAATTCCGATTAAACTCGACCCTGATCCAATATAAAAATATATAAATATATCAGGTCAGGGAATTCTACCCTAAACCCGACCCTAATCCAACCCGATTTTATCTTTATAATAATCCGATCCGATCAAATCCTAAACCCGATTTTTAAATAAAAACTTACCCTTATCTGGTTGGGTCAAAATTCGACGATAATGGGTCAAATTGACATCCCTAAAGTTAAAAGTTAAAAATTAAATTTAGGTTTTATAGTATAAATACATAAACTTGCGTAAAATTCACGTAAAACTTGGTCAAATGGATATTTGTATATTGAAGTTGTTGGAAAAACAGTGGTATATGACCATCTTTGGAGCAATTTTTGAACAAGTAAAGATAAGGTTTTGAATAAGGAAATGGTTGATTCCTATTCTATGCCGTGAGATCTTTACAACGGTAGCTCATACGCTCAATATCGTTGAGTGGTGAATGAGAAATTGATGCTCAAAGTGGGAAGGTCAAGAATGAATAAGGAATGTAGAACCCCTTTATCCCACATTGGTGGGATAAATGATATGGAAGTTGTTTATATACAACTACCCATAATGAAGTCATTGAATGACTTGAGTTGACATTGTGCCTCGCGCGCAGGGGGGGTGCGAATCCAATTCCATTCGGGTTGGGGCGCACCCGCACGACGTGGGCGACGCGAATGTCCGGACCGATCGGGCCTTTCCGAGGCCTGCGGATATTTTACCCGTTGTGCATATTTTTTCCTTATTTTATTTTTGGAAATATCCAGAAACGAATATTAATTCAGAATATTTTTTGAATTAATTAGCAGTTGACTGCTCTAGCAAATTAAATTGTTATTTATGGTATTAAATTAAAATATCGGTTGAATAACAGTTGATTTGATTCTCGGATATTTAAATTATTTCCTTGTTTGATTGGAATCAATTTCGGATTTCAAATTTTGGAATTCAATCCCGGATTTCTCAGATTGTAAACAAGGAAAGTAATACCACCGTTTGCCCTAGAAATCCACTATATAAAGGGGTTGATGTTCTCTGTTTCAAATCATCCCAAAACACGTTTTCTCTCTAGTTTTCTCTCTCGGTGATAGGCAAAGATAAGAGCAGTTCGAGAACTCCGCAGAAGTGCTACTGTTCGGAGTTCTTCCAGTTGTTGTATCTTGGGAGACTGACTGCCAAATAACTCGGCACCCTCGGAGTGGCTGAAAATCAGTCTTAAGGAAACTGCAAACGCAGGCCTCAACTTCATCCGTTTTTCAAACAAAAACTCGGTTTGATCTTTATATTTCAGTTTTTCAAATTCGATTTTTGTTTTACTAACGATTTTTATTTCTTGTGATCGTTTCGAAGTAAAGATTGTATAACAATCTTAAGACTGAGCAATATATACCTTCTTTATACGAGGCGATCAAATCGTCAAAGAGATTGCAAACAATCTATTTCAGGATTTATCCTGCCATTCTTAAACGGGTTTGCAGAAAATCTCAAAAGTGGTGACAAATCTGTTCACAGAAATTGTCAGATTTAAACAAGAAATCTTTTGATTTTTGTTTAAAAGTGGTGACAAATCTGTTCACAGAAATTGTCAGATTTAAACAAGAAATCTTTTGATTTTTGTTTAAAAGTTGTGACAAATCTGTTCGCAGAAATTGTCAGAATTAAACAAGAAATTTTTTGATTTCTGTTTAACGAAATTAACTGAATTCCAATTGTTTTCTTTCGCAGAAAGAAATGACTACTGGAGAATCTGAACATTCGAAGGTCTCTGCACCTGCACAGAACTCCAATCAAGTCCAGAATAAGAGTGCACCGGCTGTGAATGTTAATCACAACGAGAAGCCGCCCAAGTTCACTGGACAGAACTTCAAGATATGGCAGCAAAAGATGATGTTCTATCTTGCCATGTTGAGCTTGAAGAATTACTTAACGGCAGACCCTCCAGTCATTAATGTAGGAGACGGAGAAGGGCAAGTGGACACGGTCACTGCCATAAAGATGAAAGAAGAATGGGACGACGACGACTATATGTGCCGGAACTACATCCTAAACGGATTACAAGATTCTTTGTATCCGGTGTACAATGTGTACGAAACTGCCAAGAAGCTGTGGAATGCTTTAGAAAATAAGTACAAAGCAGATGATGCTGGGGCTAAAAAGTTTTTAGTCGCAAGATTCTTGAATTTTACTATGGTTGATTCAAAATCAGTAGTAACTCAAGTGGAAGAACTCCAACTAATCATTCATGGAATTCTTGCAGAAGGAATGGTTATCAACGAGCCTTTCCAAGTAGCTGCCATCACGGAAAAATTGCCTCCCGGATGGAATGATTTCAAGAGTTACTTGAAACAAAAAAGGAAGGAGATGACTGTGGAAGAATTGATCTCCAGGCTTCGAATTGAGGAAGACAACAGAGGAAATACCGTGAAATCTCACAGCAGAGAAGCCAAGGCAAATATTGTCGAAACCAAGAAAGGGAAGCAACCGCAAAGGGCCCAAACTAAACCAAAGTTAGGACCAAGTGGCGGGATCCTCAAAAAGGAAAAGTTCAAAGGATCATGCTTCAATTGTGGAAAAGTGGGGCATAGATCCACAGAATGCAGGCTTTCAAAGAGAGTAAAAGCCAAAGAAGTCAACGTCGTGCAAGATGAAGACCTAGTAGCTGTGATATCTGAAGTCAACATGGTTGACTCAAACCCAAGAGAGTGGTGGCTGGACACAGGAGCCACACGTCAAATCTTCTGTGACGAAAACTCTTTTCATGAGCTGACACCATGCGACAATGGAGAGAAACTTTACATGGGTAATGCTGCAACTTCCATGATAAAGGGGAAGGGAACCGTGGTGTTGAAGATGACTTCTGGAAAGGAACTCAAGCTTCAGAATGTGTTGTATGTACCTGACATACGCAAGAACCTTGTTTCTGGAACACTTCTAAGTGTTCACGGATTTAGGATGGTTTTTGAATCCCAGAAGTTAATTTTAACTAAGGGGGGAATGTTTGTGGGTAGGGGATATGTACTAAACGGAATGTGGAAACTCAATACTATCTCTGTAAAATCTCATATTAAAAATAAGAATAAGAATGCAGCTTCTTCTTCTGCTTATATGCTTGAGTCATTCAATATATGGCATGGTAGACTTGAACATGTAAATTATGATACCTTGCGAAGGTTAATTAAAATGGACCACATTCCTTTATTTCACATCGATTATAAGTTAAAATGTGAAATATGTGTTGAAGCAAAATCAACAAGAACTTCATTTCAAACTATTGAAAGAAGTACAATGCCGCTTGATTTAATTCATAGCGACGTTTGCGACTTAAAATTTGTCCAAACAAGAGGAGGAAATAAATTTTTTATTACCTTTATCGATGACAGTACAACATATTGCTACATATACTTGTTAAAAAGTAAAGACGAAGCTATAGATAAATTTATAATCTATAAGCAAGAAGTCGAAAACCAACTTAATAAGAAAATTAAGATGGTAAGAAGTGATCGTGGTGGAGAATATGTTAATCCATTCGGTGAATATTGCACCCAACATGGTATTATTCATGAGGTAACACCACCGTATTCCCCTCAATCTAATGGAGTAGCCGAACGTAAGAATCGGACTCTGAAAGAAATGATGAATGCTTTATTAGAAAGTTCTGGGTTACCTCAGAAAATGTAGGGGGAAGTCGTTCTTTCGGCAAATTACCTTTTAAATAAGGTCCCACAGAAAAGAAAAGACAAGACACCATATGAACTATGGAAAGGTCGAAAACCTTCCTACCAACACTTAAAAATGTGGGGGTGTCTTGCAAAGGTGATGGCTCCACCACCAAAACAAATGAAAATAGGTCCAAAAACAGTGAATTGTATTTTCATAGGCTATGCTGAACATAGCAATGCTTATCGGTTTCTTGTGTATGAATCGAAAAATCCAAAGATTCACAAAAACACGATAATAGAGTCAAAGAATGCATCTTTCTTTGAGAATATATTTTCCTATAAAACTAGGGAAGTTGATCAGTTTGTTGCCAAACAAACATTGGACGATACATCCTCAAATGATCAACAAGAGGATGAATCTGAACAAGAGCCAAGAAGGAGCAAAAGGGCTAGGATAGAAAAATCTTTTGGATCTGACTTCCTAACCTATATGCTAGAGGATGAAGCTCTAACGTATAATGAAGCTATACGTTCCTCCGGGAATTAAACCACTAAATTCAAAATGGATTTTCAAACGGAAAATGAAAACAGATGGAACAATTGATAAATACAAGGCACGGTTGGTAATAAAAGGATACCGACAAAAGGAAGGCCTTGATTACTTTGATACGTTTTCCCCTGTATCAAGAATAACATTTATTAGGATGATACTTGCCATTGCTGCATTAAGAAATCTTGAAGTGCATCAAATGGATGTTAAAACAGCTTTCCTAAACGGAGAACTTGACGAAGAAATATACATGGAACAACCTGAGGGTCATGTAGTTTCAGGTCAAGAAAGGAAAGTCTGTAGATTGGTCAAGTCTTTATATGGACTTAAACAAGCACCAAAACAATGGCATGAGAAGTTCGATAATGTCATGATGACAAACGGCTTCAAAATAAATGAGTGTGATAAATGTGTATATGTCAAAACTACGAACATTGGATACGTCATCCTATGTCTATATGTAGATGACATACTCATTGTAGGAAGTAACAATGAGATGGTACACCGTACCAAGAACATGTTAAATTCAAATTTTGACATGAAAGATATAGGATTAGCTGATACAATTTTGGGTATCCAAATAAAACGATCAGCAGAAAGTCTCATATTAACTCAATCACACTACGTGGATAAGATTCTTGAAAAATTTGGCAAGGATGATTGTGGTACAACTACAATCCCTTTAGATCCTTGTCTTAAATTATCCAAGAATAAAGAAGAAAGTATCAATCAAGTGGAATATGCAAGGGTCATAGGCAGCTTAATGTATCTTATGAGCTGCACAAGACCAGATATAGCTTTTACTGTAAGCAGTCTAAGCAGATTCACGAGTAATCCAGGGAAAGATCACTGGAAAGCAATAGTAAAGGTACTGAGATACCTTAGACATACTCGGGACTACGGATTGCATTATTCCAAAGACCCTGCTGTCTTAGAAGGATACTCCGATGCGAGTTGGATATCTGACATACAAGATACCAAAGGCACAAGCGGATACGTGTTCACTCTAAGAGGAGGAGCCGTATCATGGAAATCCTCAAGACAAAAGATTATAACCAGATCCACAATGGAATCTGAGTTTGTAGCTCTAGATAAAACTGGAGAAGAAGCCGAATGGTTAAGGCAATTTCTTGAGGATATCCCTGAATGGGAAAAACCAGTGCCCACTGTGTGCATATACTGTGACAACCAAGCAACGATTGCTAGGGCACAAAACTTTATGTATAATGGTAAGTCTCGATATATGCGTCGGCGACATAACATCGTTAGAAAACTTGTCTCAAATGGAGTTATCTCTATTGATTTTGTAAGATCAAAAGATAATATTGCAGATCCGCTAACCAAAGGGTTAAATCGAGATCAAGTTGAGAAAACATCGAAAGGAATGGGACTAAAGCCCATGAAAAATAAAGGCGCTATGTGAAGGAAAACCCTACCTAGTTGACTGGAGATCCCAAGATCTAGGTTCAAAGGGACAACCTAATTGCATAGACCTATGCGGTCACTGTGGGGGTTCCCTCCCAGGTCCATTCCTATGATGTGAACAGTGACAAAAATTTGGAAGAGGTTAAGCAAAAGCTTTTAATGACCATTGTGTGCTTCGATGCGCCGAGCAACATAAGTCACCTATGTGAGAGTGAAGTGGGGCCGCTTCAAGAAGACTATTGGGCATAGTTCTTTCATACTCTTGCAGAACCAAGAGATGTCCACGGCCTTAAGGACATAACCATGAGAGCTGTATCTCTTGTCAGAAAGATAGGTGTGTGAAGTATGTCATCGTTTACACCAACGACTGACAGTTCAAGGACATCGCGTCTACTGATTAGCTAGTAAAGTAAATATACTTTCACAAGGGAAGGTTCAAAGGAAGAAACCTATCTATCCTATGCACCTATCAATCGTAGAGCCTATCACCACAATGTGCCAAAATGTTTTGATAAAATCATCAATTTCATTCATGTGGGGGATTGTTGGAAAAACAGTGGTATGTGACCATCTTTGGAGCAATTTTTGAACAAGTAAAGATAAGGTTTTGAATAAGGAAATGGTTGATTCCTATTCTATGCCGTGAGATCTTTACAACGGTAGCTCATACGCTCAATATCGTTGAGTGGTGAATGAGAAATTGATGCTCAAAGTGGGAAGGTCAAGAATGAATAAGGAATGTAGAACCCTTTTATCCCACATTGGTGGGATAAATGATATGGAAGTTGTTTATATACAACTACCCATAATGAAGTCATTGAATGACTTGAGTTGACACTGTGCCTCGCACGCAGGGGGGGTGCGAATCCAATTCCATTCGGGTTGGGGCGCACCCGCACGACGTGGGCGACGCGAATGTCCGGACCGGTCGGGCCTTTCCGAGGCCTGCGGATATTTTACCCGTTGTGCATATTTTTTCCTTATTTTATTTTTAGAAATATCCAGAAACGAATATTAATTCAGAATATTTTTTGAATTAATTAGCAGTTGACTGCTCTAGCAAATTAAATTATTATTTATGGTATTAAATTAAAATACTGGTTGAATAACAGTTGATTTGATTCTCGGATATTTAAATTATTTCCTTGTTTGATTGGAATCAATTTCGGATTTCAAATTTTGGAATTCAATCCCGGATTTCTCGGATTGTAAACAAGGAAAGTAATACCACCGTTTGCCCTAGAAATCCACTATATAAAGGGGTTGATGTTCTTTGTTTCAAATCATCCCAAAACACGTTTTCTCTCTAGTTTTCTCTCTCGGTGATAGGCAAAGATAAGAGCAGTTCGAGAACTCCGCAGAAGTGCTACTGTTCGGAGTTCTTCCAGTTGTTGTATCTTGGGAGACTGACTGCCAAACAACTCGGCACCCTCGGAGTGGCTGAAAATCAGTCTTAAGGAAACTGCAAACGCATGCCTCAACTTCATCCGTTTTTCAAACAAAAACTCGGTTTGATCTTTATATTTCAGTTTTTCAAATTCGATTTTTGTTTTACTAACGATTTTTATTTCTTGTGATCGTTTCGAAGTAAAGATTGTATAACAGAAGTTTCATTCTGACTCTATCCTCGATTGTATTGCAATATTATTTATATAAAGAGTAGTATAAAATCAATATAAGAAAAAAATCATGCTTAACATTTGATAAAATAGTTACTTTAGTTCATTTAAGAACTATAAAGGCATAAAGATAATTTTAACCTTTAACGTTTATAATTTTTATCATTTTGATCTTCATTCTTTTTTAGGATAAATTTAAGCCTTAATCTATGCCTTTTTGATAAATAGCTTATTTTTTAACTAATATAATGATTAAACTGTTAAAAATTTAACGATATTGACATGTCACATATACGTGATAATATATTTTAAATAACATGACATCTATCCTCATTCTACATATATAACATGTTATTATCGTTAAATTTTTTACGATAATGACAAATATATACGTGTAAAATATAATTTTATTCTAACATAAAATATAAAATAATTAAAATTTAAATAAAATATTAAAAATTAATTAAATCTAAAATAAAAGCCTACTAAACACTCTCAAATCTTAAATATCATTCTACATATATGACATATATGTATCGTTAATTTTTTAACTATTTAATCATTATGCTAGTTAAGGGCTAAATTTATCCTAAAAAAAGTGAGGGTCAAAATGATAAAAATTATGAACGTTAAAGGTTAAAATTATCTTTATGTCAATTATAAATTCCTAAATATGAACAACTAGATATTAGGGGAATATAATTACCTAATTCTTTACGACAGTTACAAGATAAGGATAATGCTAAGATTAATCTTAACTTACTCATAAAATTAGGGGTGAGAAAAAAAAAGAATTTGACTCAAAGCGAAGCGAAAATACTCGATTCATTTTGATTTAACTCGAAATTTTATAAAAACAAATCAATTAAAAAATGAATAAATTTTAAGTTGTAAAATGAAAATTCGAATAACTGGAATAACTCAAAATTTTTAGTAATTAAATGAATTATTTTTAAGTTTTAGACAAACCCCTCAATTTTTTATGATATATATCGATATATAAAAAAAGGAAGAAATAGTGTTACATATGAAGAAATATATATATCTTATACAATCAGTGAAAGTCGTTTAAATTATAATCAAATCGTATTATAACATAATAAATAATTATAATTAAATTTTTATAAGAACTCGAAAACTCGACTCAACTCAACTCAAATTTCTTCAATTCGACTCAACTCGAAAATTTTTTAAATGAAAGTTCGAATGATAAAATTAGACTCATCAACTAGAATAATTCAATTTTTTTTATTTCGACTCAATCGAACGCTTACCTCTACGTAGAATCCTACAAAAAATAACTATCTAGTCTGCTTATCTAGAGAGCTTGGAAAAGTACAAGGGCTTTTATGTTTTAACCTAAAACAAACGTATTGACACAAGTGATTAGGGTGTATGGTTATTGTATGAATATGAGCACGAAAGGTCCTATCATTTTCAATTTCTAGGTTGTCTGATGAAGCAAAGAAGGATGAAGCTGTTCACCATGCACTTGCAATTCGTTCAGGCAAGGGGGGAGCTAAGAATTTATCTAAGGGGTATCATTTTCTTGAACGATATTTAAAAAGAGTTAATTATTTATAAATGAGTGTTAAATTATTTATAAAGGGATGTCAATTACACATATATATATATTAAATTTTTATATATAAATTGTATAAAAAAAATATAAATTTTTAAAAATTTTAAGGTATCAACGGACACCCCAAATTCATACATGGCTCCGCCCATTCGTGCAGCAGTGACTTCGGGAAATTACGTCCTGTTCTTTAGATTATACAAAATGGCACCTAACTTGAACGCCTGTCTTATGGGTAAAGTGTGTTCTTAGGGTTATCTCAATGCTAAAACTGATTATACAATATCAAAGGAAGTGATGAGAAAGATTCAGATGGATTGGAGACTGTGTTGAGTGGTTGAAGGCACACGGCGCATACCTTGCTGCAAATAGTAATGGAGATGCAACTTGATGATGGTTAAGTAGACCGTAAAATAGGGTAGACAAAAAATAATAATAAACAAATAAAAACAATAAATAAATCGTGTTGTGGTCTAAAGGTCTCTACTATAGAAATAGTTTGTTACGATATGTGTACTTGTTGCTTTAGGCAGTTATCCTCAAAGGTTGAAGTGGACTACGACGGTAATAATCATCTAAATTGAAAGGAAGAACTCAGACTCTGCGAAGAAGGCTCTCAAACTTCACAAAAAAAGTAGAATACTTTTCTAATTGATGACTAAAAAATGAAAGGAGAAGTCTCTTATTTATAGGTCGTACGTAGGAGAAAATCTGTCTGAAAATAAAATAAAATCTAATTTAAAATTTGAATTTAATAACAGACATTCAACTCTCAGATATTTAATTAAATTTGATATTAAATTTAATCGGTTATTTAACTGGACATCATTTATAAATATAGAATGAATGTGGGATTCAAACATTACCCACACTGAAAAGTTTGGTTATACTTATCCATGCTCTGACTGGACATCATTCTTAATGTACAAGCTTCATCTGAGCATTATAGAATTTTAATGATAAAAATTACGGTTTATGTAACTTAAAATCGATGATTTCGTTGTATTTCCTGTAGCGATGATTGACAGTGATTAGAGGTTGAATAACAGGGACTGAAAAAAGAAGAAAATAACAATGAAACAAATGGTAATGGAGAACAGTAAGTTTTTTTTTTCTAATTTGATTGAACATTGATTAATGTTAGAATGTTAACTATAATTATGTTTTTGTTATTGAATTATAATTAGTTAGTCGAATCTCTAATCAGTTTCAATATGAGTTATAAATACTCATATCATTGTAAAAGATAAACACAATGGTTCAATTTTTTAATTCAATAAAAAGTTTAGATTACTCTTTTTTAAATCCCTAATCATATTGTACTTTTTCTTCATCCACCGTCATTCATCTACTCTGGCCATCATGGTCTCTTCTCACAATTAATTTAATTATCCATAAAACTATTAAGGATCATATATTTCTACATTATAACATATACATGATTATATAATTCGACATCACGACCGTGAAGATGTTGTTACAAAGTAATCAATCTACACGATAAAATCAAAAAAGAATTTTATTAATCTCAAAATAAAACAAATAGAACGTAAATTGATTTAAAACGATAAGTAGGAACCGTGTTGAGGCCTGCACGAACACAATTTTCTTAAGACATGTTTTCTGTCACTTCTGTGGTGTTTGAGTTTATTGATAGTTTGTCTCCTAGGATACAACAAGAAGAGGACCTTCAACAGTAACACAGTTGCAAAGATCCTGATCTTTATCTGTCTTCGCCAATCATCAGAAGAAAAACGAGAGAGAACATTTTTTGAGATTACTTGAAACTTGAGAATTCCATTCATATTTATAGGGAAAATTAGGGCAACAAGTGAGAAGTTTAAAACGAAATAAATTCGAATATCAGGAGATAATGCACATTATTTGATTTTAAATCGAATTAAATTTGAATATTAAAAAGGATAATTAATATTATTTTCTCATTATTTGATTAATATCCGGAGTTCAAGGGAAATTCAAGTCTTCTTGAATATTAAAAAATAAATTAATTAAGAAAAATTACTCAAAACAGGTAAAATATTACATTCGCGTTGCCAATGTTGTGCAAGTGCGTCCCAACCTAAACAAGATTGGATTTACACCCCTACATGTAGGGCAAAATATCATCCTAAATCATTCAATGATGATTATCTGGGTAATTGTATAGAAACTGTTGGGCTTGGAGTGACTCGATGCACAACCGATTTAGCTTGCCAATTTGATGGAGAATCGGTGATTTGGATGGTTTATGGTGGAAGCAAAAATTGGACACTGAACACAAGGATTTATAGTGGTTCGGCCTTCGAACAAGCACCTACATCCACTACCTTAGCTTCCCACTAAGGATTTCCATAATTCACTAAAAATTCAACCTTTTGAGGCCAAAGGGATAACCTTACAATCCTAAACTCAAACCTGAATCTAGCATCCAAAGTTCACACCCAAACTTTGGGAAATTTACTTACAAAGAAAAAACTTAACAAACTTGTTAATCCTTCTAATAAGGCTAGTGTTTGCAATCTAAGCACTCACCCAATCCTAATACACTTGAGCATACATTGACAATTGAGCTCACAAGTGTTTGTCTACCTAAATATTGGAAATTAAGCACTAAGACAATTTCTTGATCATAAAGTTGTTACAATTGAAGCATTAGTTTTCTCTTGATGCTTGAGGCTTCCTTTTATCATCCCAAATGAGCTTCTAGTCGTTTATGACCGTTGGGGATATTTTAGAACTGATTTCAAGGCTTATTTCCTCTTCTGGTGCATGTGGTATCGAAACACGTGAGACAGGTATAGATATTGTTGCTTTGGGAAATAACCGTTGACCTGCATTTATGAACAGGTATCGATACCAGTATCGATACCTCTCTTAGCCGTTGGGGTTTTTCATAAAATTGTTTTGATCGTTGGGAGTGTATCGAAACAAGGTTCGATATCAAACATCATAGTGATGAAAAGGTATCGATACCATTATCGATACCACTGTGATTTTGCCTTTGAAATCAAGTCATTGAAGAACAAGTATCGAAACACCTTGAGGGTGTATCGCAACACCTAGGTTAAAAAGTTTTCTTTAGTTTCTTTAAATCATTTAAAAAATATTTAAATTCTCTCAAAAACATCTTAAATATATTTTTAAGTAGTTTGGACATAAGAACCATTTTTGAAATCTTTTCAAATTAGTTCAAAACTATTTTTCAATTATTATATCAAAACATTAGTTCTACAATCTCCCCATTTTTTATATAATAAAACTAATTTGAAAAATTATTTTTGAGATTGTTCCCCCTTTGTGAAATAAACTTTGAATAAGAGAATAATGATTCAAAAAACATTAAAGCTTCCCCTTACTCAATAAACCATTTGAAAAATTAATTTTTCACAATATTCTCCCCTTTTTGTTATATCAAAAATGGTTCAAACCAAGTTTGAAAAACTTTAAAGCTTATAACATAGGAGAGTTTTAAAATGTCAATTTTTTTAAAATTAAATGTCAAAACTTAGTTCATGAAAACAAAAGACTCCCCCTTACTCAAGGCATCACTAAGTGTTAGTCCAACAATTATGATAATCTAGTTTAAACAAAAGATAAACAAAATTAAATCTAAAACTAGATTTTACCACACTTGAACTCAAAGGAGGATGTGACGGCTTCCTTCTTCAAGTGTCCTTCTTGTGTGTATGGAGCTCCCCTTTAACCTTGTACTTTGTTGCTCATATCTCCATCACACCTAAACAAGACAATCAAGTAATTTTTGGTATCCAAATTGCTTTGGATCCTTTAACGTTAGTAGCACAAATTTTAATCTCCTTAGGAACCTATTTTTCAATTTCATCCTTTTTGGTTGAAGTGATTAGTCCTTTTGGGACCCAAACACTTCTAAACATTTTCCATCAATAAATCTAGGGGTAATAGATTATCGCATGTAAAAATTTGATTTTTCCAAATTATTTTTCTTTTTAAGCTCTTTGGAAATCAAATCTTTTTCTTTCTTAAGATCATCTAAAGCAATTTGATGATCTTTTTCCATTGTTTGAAACAAATTTTGTAAATCAAAAACTTTAAGTTCAAAATTTTTCATTTTTGCTTCAAACTCCAAATTGGTTTTCAAAAGTAAATCATTTTCAACTTTCAACTTTGAAATCAATTTCTTTTTCTTTGAAAATGTAATTTTGAAATCAAAAACCAATTTATCATAAGCTTCTTGCAACTCATTAAATGAATAAGAATTTAAAGTTTGAGAATTAGAAGTTACATCCCCTCATTGAGGGCCATCAAACATAGGTTGGCTTCTTCATTTTTGGTGGAGTTCTCATCACTCCAAGTACCCACATATGCTTGCTTCTTTGAAGATGATCCCTTTTGATAAACTTGTGAGAGTCCTTCATCTTTTTCTTTGATTCGTGCTTTGAGGATCTTTTACTTTTGTTCCTCACGAATCGATCGAAGTCAATGAAGAGTTGGGCAAGCTCTTCATCTTATTCACTATCCTCCTCACTTGAATCTTCAAAGTGGATGCACTTGGAGGATTTTAGAGCAACGATGTTGATATTTACACTAAGCTCTTGAACTTTCTTCTTCCCAATCGCTCTAATCTCTTCCTTCTTTTTCTCCTCTTGTTTTCCTTTCATCATAATTTGATGTGTGAGGAGTGACCCCATGAGTTCATCAAGCTTGAGTGTCTTTAGATTTTTGGCTTCGATGATGGCAGTCCTTTTCGAGTCCCATGACTCGGGAAGGGAATAGATGAGCTTACGAACAAGCTTCTCCTCCGGAATGATCTCTCCATATCCTCTAAGTCCATTGGTGATGGTGGAGAACCGATCGAACATCTTAGTAATGTCCTCCTCCAGATTTATCTTGAAGTTCTCATACTCTTGGTTGAGGAGTCCAATCTTGGTCTCCTTTACTTTGTTTGTTCCTTCGTATGTGACTTCTAGCTTATCCCAAACTTCCTTGGCACTCTTACAAAAAGAAATCTTTTCATAGATGCTTGGATGAAATGCACACACAAGAATGTGCAAAGCTTTGTAATTTAGCATCATCTTCTTGTGATCTTCCACGCTCCATTCCGCATTTGTTCCTTTTGGCACAAATGGTCCATCTTCAACTATATCACATAGCTTGTAATCTCTTGAGTTGATGAAATACTTCATCCTTATCTTCCATTGGGAGTAGTTGGATCCGTCGAGAAAGGTGGTTTGTCAATTGATTGAGTCATGGATTATCGGTTAATGTAAATCGGTCGAGCTCTCCGGATCTTCTCAATAGGATGTTAATCCTCCTCGATTGAACCTCGCTCTGATACCAATTATTGAGCTTGGAGTGACTCGATGTACAATCGATTTAGCTTTCCAATTTGATGGAGAATCGGTGATCTGAGTGGTTTATGGTCGAAGTAAAAATTGGACAATGAACACAAGGATTTATAGTGGTTCGGCCTTCGAACAAGCACCTACATCTACTACCTTAGCTTCCCACTAAAGATTTCCATAATTCACTAAGAATTCAACCTTTTGAGGCCAAAAGGGATAACCTTACAATCCTAGACTCAAGTCCGAATCTAGCATCCAAAGTTCACACCCAAAACTTTGGGAAATTCACTCATAAAGAGAAAACTTAGCAAACTTGTTGATCTTTCTAATAAGGCTAGTGTTTGCAATCTAAGCACTCACTCAATCCTAATACACTTGAGCATACATTGATAATTGAGCTCACAAGTGTTTGTCTATCCATATATTAAAAATTAAGCACTAAGACAATTTATTGATCATAAAGTTGTTACAATTGAAGCATTAGTCTTCTCTTGATGCTTGAGGCTTCCTTTTATCATCCCAAATGAGCTTTTAGCCGTTTATGACCGTTGGGGATGTTTTGGAGCCGTTTGGAGTTGATTTCAAGGCTTATTTCCTCTTCTGGTGCAGGTGGTATCGAAACACGTGAGACAGGTATCGATATCGTTGTTTTGGGAAATAACCGTTGACCTACATTTATGAACAGGTATCGATACCTCTCCTAGCCGTTGGGATTTTTCATAAAATCGTTTTGATCGTTGGGGGTGTATCGAAACAAGGTTCGATATCAAACCTCACGGTGATGAAAAGGTATCGATACCACTGTGATTTTGCCTTTGAAATCAAGTCATTGAAGAACAGGTATCGAAACACTTTGAGGGTGTATCGCAACACCTGGGTTAAAAAGTTTTCTTTAGTTTCTTTAAATCATTTAAAACATATTCAAAATCTCTCAAAAACATCTTAAATATATTTTCAAGTAGTTTGGACATAAGAATCATTTTTGAAATCTTTTCAAATTAGTTCAAAATTATTTTTCAATTATTATATCAAAACATTAGTTCTACATAAATAATTCTCATTTTATTTATCTCATCCATGTGAGATAAGAGATTCTTCATTCCTTACTTTATTCTTGACCTTCCTACTTTGAGCATCAACTTCTCATTCACCACTCAACCATTTTGAGTATGCGAGATGTCATTGTAAAGATCTCATGGAGTAGAATAAAAATAAATAAGTTTCTTATTCGAATCCTCATTTTTACAATTCCAAAACATACCTCAAAGTTAATCATTTGTCATTGTTTTTCCAACAATTATGGCCCATGGCAATGCTAGTCTAGCGGTTAACGATTTTCTGACACGAACATTATTGTAGCCAAGTTGATTTCTACTCTTAAAAGTGTATCTGAAAGCATTTGTGAGATGATTAAGAGGGAAGCTTTTGTTATATCCTCAGTTCAATCTTTAACAGAAAGAGTGTTGGGAATTCTGAAGGAGTGGCAGATTCCGGCATTTGAGGGCCGGTGATGTTTCTTGTACCCTACGAAAGAGTAAGATCATCTTTGAGTGCCAGCACGAACCATCTTGCTTCGTTGTTTTTGGAGTTCACTAGTTCGAGTATCAATATTGTAGCACAATGATTGAAAGATTAATTTTCAATAGTTGAGAATATACTTTAAAACAGATACTAATATAATCACCGTAACTAATTAAAAATATCAATTCAAAACAACTTAAAATTCTCTCAGAAATGGTAGAGAGAGAAGATTGAGTTGGCAATAGCAGAGTAGTTTCTGTTAATGATTGTCTTCTGAAAACATAGATGATTTATTCTTGGTGAAAAGCCTAAACATACATGTATTTCATGGAGAAAGGTAATAAGTAAAATTCATTAGCAGGTTTGATATTTGAATGCATTGGCATTTTGGATAGATCTGTCTATCGATTAATTCAGATTAAATTCGGTTTGAGTTTATGTTGACCCTAAAATTCATTATTGTTCATATTAATTTAGAGGTCAAAACATACCCAAGGATATGTTTTCAAGTCTTCACTGTCAGGGACGAAGTCAGGATTGAACTACGAGGGGTAGACTGATTAATTTTAAAATAATAAGATTTAAAAAAAAATAAATCGTAAAAATTAAAGAAGTTTAGGCTTAATTTCAGGAACTTTTAAATCAAAAAGTCTCAAAAAGTAATTAAACAAAAAATATGGTCAAAATTCAATTTTATTAATTTTAAATTACAGAATCCTAGAAAATAACAAATCATAAAAATTTTGGAGAATAAGAAAGAAAAAAAGGCTTTAATTGCATTATTTTTAAAATTATGAGACCAAAAATAGAATTAACCCATAAAATTTGGGAGGGGCAATCTCCCCTCCTACAGTGTATATAGATCTGTCATTATTCAACGCTTGTAACTTATATTTTTGCTAGTGTTTGTATGACAACTGTGACCGTATCCATATTTTCGACACGAATTCTTCAAACAAAATGAAAAATATCAAAAAACATAGTTCCAAATTGTTATTATCTATGTTATTTAGATTCAGATGTAAATGTCGAACGTAAGTATAATTAATTTTTTTAATTGTTTCGCATATTTAAAATATATTTAAAGATTATCTCCTCGTTTTTAAATATCGAACACAAATACTTAAAAAATAATAATGAAAAATTTTGAGTTACATAAGCTACCCTACCTTAGTCTCCAGTTTGCACACTGAAAACCATTCAGCAAGGAATCAGCTTCCTGAAGGAGACATTTCATGATGCAGCAGCTTTGCTTAAGCATAAAACTCAGCCATGAGACCATGGACTTTGCTGACTATATGCTCTCTTTTCTAATTATTTTGGTGGGTAGAAATCGTATAATATTTAGATATTGATCTTTGCGGTAATAAAATTTAGGTTTAATTTAAAATTTTTAAAATAGAGGAGTAACTAAATTTTAAAAAAAATGAGGGTTTAATTAATTTTTTAAAGAGATTTAATAATAATTTTTAAAAATTACGAGAGAAGATTTAATTATAAAAATATTTAAAATTTTAAAAAATCTTAAGGGTTCAAATTAAATTTTTAAAAATTTAGGGATTAAATTCTAATTTTTTAAATTTTTAGGGAACCATGACCCCTAATTTCTTAAAGCTTCCACATTTGATTTCTCATATCAGTGGAGAAAATATTTCATACACGAGCGGTGAAAAAATAATTTTCCGCAAACTGATTTAATTTAGTGTTTAGATATTTAACTTAAAGGTTTTGGTTAGAGATTATACCGTAAAATTTAGAATTCAGGCTTTAAAGTTTAAGAATTTAAATTTTAATTTTTAAGTAAAATTAAAAATACTTATATAGTATTTTTTTCTTATTATCAGTATATAAAATAATAACTCATGTTCGTAATATCTTCTATCATATTTTGTATGATGGGATTAAATAAGTATAAACAACTGTAGTATGCTCAATATAACAACTTCAACTTTATTTAAAATTTTCGCCTTTGAAAGATCATATCTTCGTACTTGTCTTTAAATATGTGTTAAATACGAATATTTTGTTCGAATAACGAAAATAGTTTGGAAGATAGGTTCGAACAGATGCAGCCATTGTTGCATGAAGTGTGAAACATAAGCTGGTATATCTTTCTGTGCTTCCATTTTAGTACAATCACGTCACTTTATTCTTGAAGCCATGACGCTAAACCATGGCAACATCTTTCACTGTAAAATACTGAGTTCATGGTCCATAAATGTCAAAGAAACTAAGACACCAAGAGGCGGGTTTAGAAATATTATTCACAGTAAGCATAAATTAAAATATTTTTTAGGGGGAATATAAGATAATTTCAGAATAAACATAAAACCATAGAAATTAAATAGAAAAAGAATTGATTCATAAAATTTTAAAAAATAAAATTAAATATATAAATTTTAAAAATTCAGAATGGACACAGAACCACACAAGATTACTCTTGTATCCGTTGTAGCCAGGTACGAAGCCACCTTATTGTTGGGTGGGATAATTGCCCCCACCCCGAAGATTTTTTTTTGACTTTTGTCCCTTTATTTAAATTCTTTTAAAAATGAATTTTTAGGAATTTGTCCCCTACTTCTAAATATTTATGTCTTGTCCTCTCAACCTCAAATCCTGACTTCAGTCCCTGGTTGTAGCACCAACCCAAAGTTTTCGAGAGAAATAAGAAAGACAAGTCATTTTTCTCAAGGGTTACCTCTCATGGATGCTCTTCCTATGTTGCACTGTTACGGATACAAATATGAGTATAGGTATAAAAATTGAAAATGATAATTTCTAAAATTATAAGTACAAGTACGTTAAGTGTATGACAAATATAAAATAATTTTTTAATTTAAAAAATATAAAAACAGAAATTCATAAATAAAATCAAGTCAGTATAACATCACGTATACTTATATCCTTATAGTCGTATCATGTGAACAAGTGAAAGTCGAAAAAACTAAAAATATATTATAAAAGTATAGGAGAATAGAAGAATAAAAAAGAGAAAATATTGTGGGGGTACCTAGGTCATACCTTATATGTTACCGGTACAGGGACGCATCAGATATGTGGTATGTCACTAAATTGAAGTACCCGCGCTTCATAGTTCTCATCAACGTAACATGGCTCAAATCGATCACAGCAGCAGCCTCAACAGGAAAGGTTTCTCCACATGGTTCAACATCAAAGTCTGAATAGGCTATAGAGAAAAAGTAATCAGGATCATACCAGATTCATCCCGAAGGATGCCGGAGTCCTGACCGATACCGATATAGACACGATTATCGTCAGAGGCTCCGCCGATATTAAATTCCGGAGGGGTCCGAGTTCGGGTAACTTCGGAAAGGTCTCTCCACATGGTTCAACAATATTTCACCATTTAGCTTTCAATCACCATATGATCCTGAGTCTGAGACCATATCTCAATAGCTGCAAAACAACCAAATTTTTACCATTAAACTCAATATCAAGCGATTTTAGTCATTGACGGATTATATCCTATACTCGTATTTGACACTCACATCTAAACATGCGTCCTACACGATAATTTCGAGAAAATGAAGAGTTGGAGTAAGATTGGTTATCCAAAATGCCACAGCTGTTACTTGAGGAAGTGTCAAATACAAGCTAGTGGAATTTATATTATTTTACTTTTATAATCTGATCACTTTATTCTTCCTCCATTATTGAAGCAAAAATCACTTTTCAGTTTAAGATTCTGGTTTCAAGTGCAATTAAATAGCAAAGAAACTAAGACACCAAACCAGACCAGCAAGCTACTGGCAGAAAGAAGAGAGTCTATCTTCTTAAGGGTCACCTTTAATGGATGCTCATCTAAGGAACCAGGTTGGATATTACAGCGACGGACGAACGAGCAGCAACAACGATGACAAGAGCCGGCAGCAGCAGCCTTCTAGAGAAACTTATCAGAGCTTGAATCATCTTCAACAACAGCATCAGTCTGAAGAAAGTTATCAGAGTTCTGCTAATCTTCAACAAAAGCATCGACCTAAGGAAAGTTATCAGAGTTCGGATCATCTTCAACAACATCAGTCTAGAGAAAGTTATCAAAGTTTTGCCAATCTTCAACAAAAGCATCGACCTAAGGAAAGTTATCAGAGTTTGGACCATCTTCAACAACAGCATCAGTTTCGGGAAAGTTATGATAGTCCTGATCATCTTCAACAAAAGCATCGACCTAAGGAAACTTATCAGAGTTCTGACCATCTTCAACAACAATATCAGTCTCGAAAAAGTTATGATAGTCCTGATCATGTTCAACAAAAGCATCGACCTAAGCAAACTTATCAGAGTTCTGACCATCTTCAACAACAGCATCAGTTTCGGGAAAGTTATGATAGTCCTGATCTTGTTCAACAAAAGCATCGACCTAAGGAGGAAACTTATCAGAGTTCTGATCATCTTCAACAACAGCATCAGTCTCGGAAAAGTTATCAGAGTTATGATAAGCTTCAACAAAAACATGAACCTAAGCAAACTTACCAGACATCAGATCATTTCCAACAACAGCATCAGTCTCAAGAAACTTATCAGAGTTCTGATAATCTTCAACAAAAGCATCGACCTAAAGATCATTATCAGAGTTCCAACCATCTTCGAGAAGAGCAGAGGCCTCAGGGAAGTTATCAGAGTTCCGTTCAACAACAACATCCACCTCGAGAAAGTTATCAGCCTCAAAAAAGTTATCAGGGTTCCGATCATCTTCAGAAACACCATATGCCTCAAGAAAGTTATCAGAGTTCTGATCATCTTCAACAAAGGCATCAACATAAGGAAAGTTATCCGAGTTCAGATTATCTTCAACAACCACATCAGCCTCCGAAAAGTTATCAAAGCCTTGATCATTTTCGACCACAGCCGGCACCGGTTACGGTTCCACCTATAAAAGGATCTGCAGTAAAAGATTCATCTTTGATTCACAAAGTTGGTCCAAATCAGTTGCCTTCAGTAATTGATCATTCAAAAGATGTTCGTCCTAGTGGTTATCAGAGTTCCCCTTCGAAACAAGAACCGAATCCCAATACTCATAACCAACATTTTCAACTGTATCCTGAAGAGAATTACCATTCAATTGAAGAATCAGACAAAAATATTCGTGTAAGGAGAGCTAAAGTTAAGACAAAGTCGCCATCTTGTTGTGGGTGATAGAACACTTATATTGTCTTCAGATGCAAGGTGAAAAGAGAAAAAAGGAAAATCGTACAAGTGTGATATGTATGTGTGTTAATTTATATGTATAATAAGCTTGTTAAGTTATTTGCTTAGTTTTACCATAAGGGAGATGACTTCTCAGAACTTCAGTAAATGTAAAAAGATGTCGGTCTTGTCAAGGGTTACCTTCAATGGATGTTCATTAATGGAACCAGGATGAATATTACAGCAAGAGACAAACAACCGGCACCGGCAAGAGCCGGCAGCCTCGGCCTCCTTGGCAAAGTAATCAGAATTGCTTTCATTTTTGTACAATCATACATATCCACATGGTTTACAAATATTTGACCATTTAGCTTTCAACCAGCATATGATCTGAGACTCTGAGTTTGAGACCATATCTCATAGCTGCAAAACATAAAAACACACACAATATATCATGAGTTTTTCAGAATTTTCATATATTTGAAGAGCCTTAGAAAGATTATATCTCTGTACTCACATCTAAATATGCATCTCATACTATAATTTTAAGAAAAATGTCACAGCAGTCGTTCGAGGAAGTGTCAAATACAAGCTGTTTTTTTTATTCTTTTACTGTTATAATCTGCTTGGTTTTTCCTTTTTATTCTTCTGGTCACATGGTTGCTTTATTCTTGATCCATTCACTTGAAGCAATAACGCTAAATTATTTAATCATCTTTCCAATTCATGTTCAATTAAATAGCAAAGAAACTACGACACCAAACCAGACCAACAAGTTTCTGACAGAAACAAGAGCATACACCTTAAAAAGTTATCAGGGTTCGATCATCTTCAGCAACAGTATAAGCGTCAAGAAAGTTATCAGAGTCCTGATCACCTTCAACAAAGGCATCAACCTAAGGAAAGTTATCCAAGCTCAGATTATCTTCATCAATAGCATCGTCCTCAGAAAAGTTCCCAAAGCTCTGACCATCTTCGACCACAGCCAGCACCGGTTATGGTTACACCTTTAAAAGGATCTGCAGCAAAAGATAATTAGTCTTTGATTAACAAAGTTACCCCGGATCAGTTGCCTTCAGTTATTGGTCATTCAAGAGATGTTCATCCTAGTGGTTATCATATCAGAGTTCCCATTATCCAACACATATGGTTGAGTCCCCTTCGATTCTAGAACAAATTCTTCGACTGTATCATGAAGTGTGTGCAATGGCCAATCATGGAGATGCAACAGATGATTCAACTGAAGCATCAGACAAGAATACTGGCACAAGGAAAATTATATCCCCACAAAAACCTTGTTGCTGCATCTCTTGAAACTGTAGTTGATCACTACTCGAGCATAAGTCTGGTGTTGTCAAGGGCACAACACTCAAAAAGAAGTGTTTGTCCAAATCAAGCAAAAGTCAATATACACGTGTGTACTGTAATAAGATTAAAGATAAATAATAAAGTCTAGAGAGTGATAGATAATAAACCTACAGTGGCCAAATCACAATTGCCTTAAAACTAGAACTTCTTACAACAATCACATTCTCTTACGTCTCCTTTGGAGAATCCAATTCCTATAAATTATAATCCTCTTCTGCAGAATCCAGATTATCCTCCAAATGACCTATCCTGGAAAAACAGCAGTACCCAAAGTGCGTTCCATGACAATACAGCTGCAAGGAGAACTATAACACCATCACAATCCTCACCTTGTTGCTAAATCTCATGAAACTGCATTCGGTTCGATGTTATCAGTGGCGCAAGGTGCACCCTAAAAGCTAGAATCCTTATATTTCCTAAGGCAAAAGGTGCAAGAAAATCGAATGTTCAAGTCTCAATCAAATTATTCACAGACCCTTTTTCAATTTCTTCAAGCATCATACAAACATTACAAGAGAACATAAATAAACAAATAATATATATATATATATATATATATATTGCACGATTCAGTAAATTTGCCTTTCTTGTTGAATAATAAAGCTATCATCACAGTATAAAATTACATATAAATTGCATATTGACAGAAGGTACAAAATAAACCTGAATTTAAGATTGAGAAAGTGGCCAAGCGCTAACCTTTTCTTTCTCTTATTTACCGAACAAAGGCGCAACTATGCTACTGCAATTAGGGATGAGGAGCACCGGTACTCGCTAATTTGAATAAATTGGTCATAGTTTTAGTAACCACTGGTTTTTGAAAATTAGAATTAATTTATTTTTAAAAAAATTGGGTAATTAGAAAAAAAAAATCAATCAATAATAAAATTAGAATGTTATAAGTTTTAAAATTAGTCATCCTCATAATATTTATATATGAAGAGAAAGTTTGATAAGAAAAATAATACCGGATATTTCGTATTGTTCCAACGCTATTGGGTACCCACTGGGCCCAAAAATCAAGATCTATGATCGAAACATAAATTTTGGATTCAATCCTAATCCCACCAGAATTAGTATCAGATAAAAATCTATCGGGTCTTACCGAATTCGGGTAACATGTGTTTCCCCCACCTAACTATAGCTACAAATAAATCTAAATGAAGGTAATTTCCCGCGTATGATAACTTATCACGCTCTTACACGTAACCATTTCCACCAAAAACAATGTCGTTCTATCGCTATATGGGTTAAACCTGAAATCCACTTTAAACCCATTTGAAAACTCTCTTAAAGGCACCGGAGGGAGGGACATGAAGGATGACGACGAAGTGGATACGTGTAATACCCGGAGATCAAAGGTAGACCGTTATTCGAAATTGTTATTCGTAAATATTTAAATTCACATCAATAATAGTTAATAACGACTGCTATTTAATGGATATCAGTCAATAACAATAATAATGGCCCGTTATAATTGTTATTATACTGTTATTTAATGGTATTATTTCGTCATTTCAAAAACTCTTATAATAAGTGTATTAACCCATTTCATTGGGTTATAAAACCCATTAAAATAATAACTCAATATACAAGTCCAGAAACCCAATACGGAGCTCAATCCCACATAACCCAAACTAAATCAAATGATAACCCTTATAACCCTGACAACCATCGTCATCGCCGCCGCCTCTTCCCTTTCCGTTCACCGGCGCGTGATGACCACGCGCAACACTTCAAATCGCGCGTAGTGGTCACGCGCTCTCCTATTGGTTCCCATGGCCGGCCGCCGCACTGCTCTACCACCTCGCCGCCCAAGCATTACGTCAAACCTGCAAAATATTAAAGAATGGATTTCAGATCTGAAAATAGGCTAAAAAATATGTATATTTTATGTTATATATCGGGTATATATACCCCAAATGAACCGTGTAATAGGGAATGAGGAAATCAATGAAAAAAATAGAGATATTCGAGGTAAAAACATCACTATATAGTCGAAACAATACAAAAAACCGAGAAGAAAGGTAAAGTCAAAATCAAAATCGAAAAGAAAGGTAAAATATATATATAGATTCGAACTTATCTTCGTAGATCTACGGCGATACACCAACTCTTTCGAGAAACCAAGGCCGGAAGTGCGTTCCCCGCGTCGAGATACGCTTGAAAGTCGCCTCCTTTCCAGTTTTCGACCACCGGCACGACGGTCAGTGGCTGTGCAAGGCGGCTGGATACGATGCTTCTCCTCTGAAGTTTCCAGTATTCAAAGAACCTCTTATTTTGGTTATAAAAAAGAGAAAGACAATGAAATATGGAGTAAAAAACAAGGTGAGAATATATATATATATATATATATATATACGGGACAAAACGGCACTGTTTTGGTGCCGGTTATAATGGCCTAAAATGACGTTGTTTTAACACCCTTGACCCGAGACTGACCCGGCTATTCGACCCAAACCCAAAGATAACCTGAAAAAATGGGTGAACTATAGGCGCAGTCACCGAAGTCTTTCTATCCTTGCATTTTAAACCCTCGGTTTCAATTTTCTTATGATTTAGTCATTGTTTTTGCATTTTTAGCTATATAACTTCATTTTTTTTATTTTGGTCACTAATATTTATTATTTTAACCTTATAATTCTTTTTTGTGCAAGTTAGCCCCTATTTCGTTGTTGTTGTTATTATTATTATTATTATTATTATTATTATTATTATTATTATTATTATTATTATTATTATTATGTGTTTTATTATTGTTATTATTATTATTATTATATGTTTTATTATTTTTACTATTATTTTATTTAATCTGAATATTTTTATTACTTAACTTATTTTATTTATTTTGCAGATTAAAAATTATGAGATCATAAAATTAATATTGAATTCATATTTTTCGATCATATAAAATATTTTTGTAACCGATAAGTGCCAATTTTGGGCGTTGTGGGGGTGCTCATCCTTCCCCACACGTAACAGACTCCCGGATCCATTCTGGTTCGTAGACCCGAAATTTGGTGTTCCAATCGCACCGCAAAAAGATTGATGGCGACTCCTCGAACCAAAACCGATGATTACATGTCACGACTAACAAATGTTTTGAACAGTAACTCACAAATGTTTTATTTTGCTTTCAGGTCACGACTACCCATTATGAAGTAGCAGAGACGAATTTTCCCCAATGTTGCCTCTATCCATGGTGATAGCACATGTGAGTCAAAATCATTTTAGGAAAAAAAATAAAAAAATGAAAAATAAAATGAAAATTTGACCAAAGACATGTAGACACAAGACATAGGACAATTTAAATGTCTTTCTAAATTCCATTTTTGCGAATGGTCTAAGGAACATAAATCCTTTGAAAAATCCAATCTTATGATTGGTGCAAACTGATTGTACCCAGGGGAATGGTACAACTAGCCCGGAGCAAGTGGCTACCGGTAAAGGCAAAACAAATCCGTTAATCCCTGTACATTTGGAAAAAATGCATTGATAAGGACCATTCAAACGTCCATTGAAATCCATTGTTATAAATGATCAAAGAATTAAATCCTTGATACCAACCGATTGTACCCAGAGTAATGGTACAGTTAGCCCGGAGTAAACAACTATCGGTAAAGGCATATCAAATCCGTTGATCCCTGTGTATTTGGGAAAAATGCAAAGAAGATACAGGATATCAATTAAAAACACTTTTGAATCGGATATTCAAATATTTCATGCCTCGATCTTGTCCCCATTGATGGTGTGGCTAGATCCAAATCATTGAAGTTCGGTCTTGTTTCTCCGTTGATGGTATAATAGGAACCAAATTGCTGAAATTTGATCTTACCTCTCCGTTGATGGTGTGGATAAATCCAACTCAGTTCTGCTTCTCCGTTGATGGCGCAGTAGGATCCAATCACAGACTTGATCTCGTCCCCGTTGATGGTACGGCCAAATCCCATTCAATCATTCTTTTCCGTTGATGGCGTAGTATGATCCAGACTTGATCTTATCCCTCCATTGATGGAGTGGATAGATCCAACCCGATCCTGTTTCTCTGTTGATGGCGTAATAGGGTTTAAATTGCTGAAATTTAATCTTGTCCCCGTTGATGGTGTGACCAGATCTAAATCACTAAAGTTCAATCCTACTTATCCGTTGATGGTGGAGTAGGATCTAAGTTGCTGAAATTTTATCTTACTCCTCCGTTGATGGAGTGGATAGATTCAACTCGGTCTTGTTTCTCCGTTGATGGCGTAATAGGGTCCAAATTGTTGAAATTTGATCTTGTCCCCGTTGAGGGTGTGACCAGATCTAAATCATTAAAGTTCAATCCTGCTTCTCTGTTGATGGCGGAGTAAGACCTAAGTTACTAAAATTTGATCTTATCCCCGTTGATGGTGTGGCCAAATCTAAATCACTAAAGTCCAATCTTGCTTTAATCCCGCTTCTCCGTTGATGGCGGAATAAGATCCAAGTTGCTTAAAATTTATCTTACCCCTCCGTTGATGGTGTAGAGAAGATCCAACCTTTTATTTCAAGTCCTTCGTCTTCGACCAGATCTAACAAGTTCTCATTTTTCCATTGATGGCCTAGATCCAGCTTGATGGTCCTTGTATATTTGTCAATGTTGCAGCTAGATCAAGTTTTCTCCAAAGATGACAACATCATGAGTATCGTAGCAAGCCAAGATTATTTTGTCTCCTCCAACAGTTCAGCCGCAACTTTTGTCCTCTTCAACAGATCTCCTCATTTTGAAGATTTTGCTGACAAGAGCGGTGGAGTAGATCAAGTCAAAGCTAGAGTAGAAGAAGCGGTGGTCAAAAGAACCCCCAATCTTACCAAAAGAACCCCCCAACCTTACTAAAAGAACCTCAATCTTACCAAAAAAAAGAGCTTCAACCTTACTAAAAGAACCTCAACCTTACCAAAAAAAACCTTACCTTGTCAAAGAAGAACCCCTAAACCATGCCAGATGAAATGGGTTATTCTTTATCTTTGCTCCATTGCTGTTACACAATAATGAGCAAAGAGGGACAGCTGTATTAACCCATTTCATTGGGTTATAAAACCCATTAAAATAATAACTCAATATACAAGCCCAGAAACCCAATACGGAGCCCAATCCCACATAACCCAAACTAAATCAAATGATAACCCTAATAACCCTGGCAACCAACCATTGCCGCCGCTGCCTCTTCCCTTTCCATTCATCGGCACGTGACGACCACGCGCAACGCTTCAAATCGCGCGTAGTGATCACGCTCTCTCCTATTGGTTCCCATGGACGGTCGCTGCACTACTCCACCGCCCCACCGCCCAAGCATCACGCTAAACCTGCAAAATATTAAAGAAGGGATTTCAGATATGAAAATAAGCTAAAAAATATGTATATTTATGTTATATATCGGGTATATATACCCCAATTAAACCGTGTAATAGGGAATGAGGAAATCAATGAAAAAAACAGAGATATTCGAGGCAAAAACATCACTATATAGTCGAAACAAAACAAGAAACCGAGAAGAGAAGTGAAGTCAGAATCAAAATCAAAAAGAAAGGTAAAATATATATATATAGATTCGAACTTATCTTCGTAGATCTACGGCGATACACCAACTCTTTCGAGAAACCAAGGTCGAAAGTGCGTTCCCCGCGTCGAGATACGCTTGAAAGTCGCCTACTTTCTAGTTTCCGACCACCGACACGGTGGTCGGTGGCTATGCAAGGCGGCCGAAGACGATGCTTCTCCTCTAAAGTTTCCAGTATTCAGAGAACCTCTTATTTTGGTTATAAAAAAGAGAAAGACAAATAAAATATGAAGTAAAAAATAAGGGGAGAATATATATATACGGGCCAAACGACACCGTTTTGGTGCCGGTTATAATGGCCCCAAACGGTGCCGTTTTAACACCCTTGACCCGAGATCGACCCGACTATTCGACCCAAACCCGAGGATAACCCGAAAAAATGGGTGAACTATAGGCGCGATCACCGAAGTCTTTGTATCCTTGCATTTTAAACCCTCAGTTTCAATTTTCTTATGATTTAGTCACTGCTTTTGCATTTTTAGCTATATAACTTCATTTTTTTTATTTTGGTCAATAATATTTATTATTTTGACCTTATAATTCTTTTTTGTGCAAGTTAACCCCTATTTCGTTATTATTATTATTATATTATGTGTTTTATTATTATTATTATTATTATTATTATAATATGTTTTATCATTATCATTATTATTAACATTATTATTATTATTATTATTATTATTATTTTATTTAATATGAATATTTTCATTACTTAACTTATTTTATTTATTTTGCAGATTAAAAATTATGAGATCATAAAATTAATATTGAATTCATATTTTTCGATCATATAAAATATTTTGTAACCGATAAGTGCCAATTTTGGACGTTGTGGGGGTGCTCATCCTTCCCCACACGTAACAGACTCCCGGATCCACTCTGATTCGCAGACCCGATATTTGGTGTTCTAATCGCACCGCAAAAAGATTGGTGGTGATTCCCCGGACCAAAATCGGTGATTACAATAAGTAGTATGAACGACTCCTACAACAATCACGACAACAATCGTTATGTTCACAACCACAATAAACGCAACGCAGTCGAAACACTTATTAAATCCTTAGTAATACTCATAAACTTGTGTAAATATTTTTTACACATTTGTATCAATAACTATTTTAAAGAGTAATTCTAGGGAATGATGAGTTTAAAAAACAGTTAAGAAGAGATTATATTGTTTTTTATAAAACTTATAATAATTTGCGCTTATAGACGACTGACAATATTTGATTAAATAAAAATATATTATATTTTTGTATCGAATTTAAATTTATCTATGATAAAATAATACGAACATCTTTATCTATTAAGTCAATTAGTGAATTTCAAAAGATCAGAGTTTTTGATATTAGGTAGAATACACCTATGGGGCCATGGTTACTCAATATATGTATTTGGTTATAAATGCATCACTTTTTTATATAAAAATTATAATTTAATTATTTAATTAAAATTTTATTAAAAATTAAGTCACTCCAACATTGAATTAAAAACGATCATGATTGCTATAATAATAATTTTAATCTTTAAAATTTATATATTCTATCAGTTCAATTAAAATTTAAAATAATTTAATACTTTTTGTCTATTGAAGCTTTGAAAGTTAAAAATATCATTAAACTTTTAATTTATTTATAAAATGATCCCTACTAGTTATAAAGGCCCCTACTAGTGATAAAGTTTTTATAAGTTCAAAGATTATTTTGAACAATTTAAAAGTTTGAATGTCATTTTTTATCATTGAATTGAAAACGATCATGATTGGTACAATAATAATTTTAATCTTTAAAATTTATATATTTTATCAGTTCGATTAAAATTCAAAATATTTTAATACTTTTTGTCTATTGAAGTTTTGAAAGTTAAAAATATCATTAAACTTTTAATTTGTTTATAAAATAATCCCTACTAGTTATAAAGGCCCCTAATAAAGTTTTTATAAGTTCAAGGATTATTTTGAACAATTTGAAAGTTTGAATGTCAATTTTTAACATTTAAAAAAATTAGTGACAATCTCGTAATTGGTTTAAAATTTTATCGTTCATTTTATAATTTTTAAAATTTTATTGACCGAAAAATTATTTGAGTTTAATTTAGTAACTATTATTATACTTTACCCCAAAATTATTTTTCTAAAAATATATATTTTTAATTAAAATTATTACTAATTCTAATATTTTTTATTAATTTTAAAGGAATTTCATTACACCACAGAATGAATGCAATAGAATTCTATTACTATAATTAATTAATTAATTAATTTGCATTATTTTAAAATCGAAGAAAAATCTAACGGACTTTTAAAAGAACGGAGTATGTGTGGGGTCCACCGACGTCACATCTTTCCACCTAACGTCGTCGTTTTCGTCTTCTTCGTCATCCGAAAAAAATACAATCGATATTGGAAGAACATTTTCCCCCAATGTCTGTCTGATTCGAATTCAAAATCCCTAGATTTTCCGAAAAGAAGCGAAATGTCGTGGTTGAGAACGGCGGTGAGCAAAGCGGTGGGATCTGGGAACACAAGTAACATCACGCGGAACCTCAAAAACTATGCCGATACCGTTGTTCAACATGCAGGGCAAGCTGTCGCCGAAGGAGCAAAGCTCTTTCAAGATCGCATTGTAATTTCTTTATCTCTCTCTTTTCTTCATTTTTAAATATCATGTGTTTGCATGTTGAGTTCTGTATGTCGTAATTTCAGGCTGAATGTTTCTTAATTTGAAAGGCTTGCGCGTTGACATTTTTCCCCTTAATTCGAAATTTTAGGGTAATTTTGTGAGAAATGATTTGTTATCATTAAATTGCGATGTTTTAGTTTTTACTGTTTTCGTTTTGGTTTTCAATTGCTTGATTTTTTTGTTGTTAAATTTGAAGATAATGAAGTGTATGTAATAATATAAAAACGTTTTTTCTTCTTTCAAAATCAACAAAATGCGATTTAAAATTGAACTATAATCCAGAAATTTGTCTCGTTGGCGGGATGAATCCATTGTCTGTTTTTATTTACACATTGTTTTTTTTTTATCCATTTTATTGGATTTGGCAACTTCTGTTTCAAGTAATGATCCTAAGAAGAAAATTTGATCTAATGTCAAATCTGACTTGTAATGTTTTAAACTGGTATTAACTAAGAACTCTATGGTCTAGATGGTTATCATGTTTTCCCCCTTGTTTATTTTTAGAAATTCTATTTCCTGTTGTGGTATATTATAATACTTGCTTAACTTGCTTAGTTATGCAGGGATCTCGCAGTTTCAGGAGTTTAAGGCAAACTGTGAAAAGATTGGAGGAAGCAGCAATCTCTTGTAGGGGTTCTGAGAGAGCTATGCTGATGAGAAGATGGTTGGTTGCACTCAAAGAAATTGAGAAGTTATCTGAAGTTTCATCTGAAGGCAGTGAAAAGAGTGTCGAGCAAATTCTTGTTTCCGATGAAGTAAAGGAGAAACCACAGAGGTCAGCAGTGGTGAGTTATTCCTGTTTTTAACACAAACCAAATTGTATGCAGTGGTTTAGGTATTGCCTACTTCTGCCTTGTTTTACTTGTTGAGTTTTAAATGATACATTGTTTTATAAATATCAGTTTAACAAGAGGATAGGTAGGCCCACTTTTTCCGATTAGTCTGGCTTCAAATTATCTATTGTGTTTATTTCATGAGTTGGGTTAAATAGTTTAGTATACCTTATCCTTTGATATTATTGGTTGGTTTTGAAACCAATGCTGTTGACCGACTGTTGTGTGCCTGAAATATTTGGAATGCTAAAATAATGCTACATCTCAAATAAGTTTCTTTCATCATGACTTTCTCTTTTGTTTATTTTTAATGATTGATAGGTTCTGTATTATGACTCTGATATTGGAGGTGCACCAATGAATTTTCGAGAGGTTTTCCTTCAAAGCCAGGCTTTGGAGTTCATAACAATATCCATGGTACGGTTTGATAGCTTGGTCATTTATTCATATTTTCTTTCTAATCATGATTTGTTAAGATAGTGCAGAATCTTGAATATATCATATACCTTTTTAATCTTCTATTTCCATGGTTAGCTAGCATTGTTATCGACTAATTTATAGAGGATTAGATATTAGATGAGGGTTGAGAAAAGTCAACATTTGTGGTATGATCATTCTGAATTTAAATCTTGTATGGAAAAATGATAAATAATCGTGATAAATCATTCAAATAATTTTGTCATGGACCTGGTGAACTTTTTGACTTTATTACTGATAACTGAATAGTGGTTTTCCGAATGGAAACAAATGAATGTAGCACCTGCTGCACTTTATAAGGCTTATAACGACTGTACTGGAAATTGCCCTTAGGCTAAAGTTCCATGCAGGAACTAGAGCTTTACTCTTTAAATGTTCTCTATGATCATTAGTTCCTATCAAATGTGGCAAGTTGTGAAGCTGCTTCAATGCCTTTTACGCCTTGTGCTATCAAAATAATCTATTTTTTTACTAGATAATTTGGGTTAGTGAGAATGAGGAAACATTTTGAAAAATGACAAACAAGAATTCTAGAGATCACATTTACCGACCTCAATATGGCACCATGTAATGGTTCCCGTATTTTGGTAAAAATCATTAAATAGAAAATTTAATGATTGAATAATTTTCAAAGATCATCAGAAAGCTCTTAGTTTGTTGTGTTTTATCTAATTTGAGTACATTTAAGTTGTTCATAAACATGTCACCTTATCCCCTGGGGTGTCTTGATGTCTTCACGGAAGAATGTTTTATTTTATGTAATTTTCATCTAGTCACTGTCTAAATTTGGGAGATCTTTTTTATCATTAGCTAGCTTCAACAAATTAACATTATGACCGAAAGAGCTTATTATTTCCAAAAAGCATCCAACATTTTTATGACACTTTTATGTTTTTGGAGTACCTGGTCATTGAGGTTAATGCTGGTTATCTCTTTTCTATGATTCAGATTATTGAAGCACCAAATGAGGAAGAGATTTCTCTGCTCCAGCAGTTGTATCGGTAAGTCCTCTCACTTTATGACTATTGCGTTATTATAAACTGGAGATCAACATTGAGGTTTTGGCATCAAAAAGTTTAAAATTGACTGTTTCTAACATATGTAGAATGGTTTAAGTTTCTGCATCTTCTTCTAGGTTTTGTTTGGTTAAGCGAGACAAATAATTTATTATTATGAATATTTAGCCTGAAAATTAAATTTGATTTTGGAACTCTTGTTTAATTAAATAATAATACCTGCAGGCGCTGTCTCACTGGAGGAAAAGAAGTTCACAATGCTGTAGTCAGTAGTGTACAGGATCTTGCTTCTGCCTTTTCTAGCTACCAAGATGAAGTGCTGGTAACTTGTTGAACCTATGCTACATTCAGGATGCAATTTAGAAAGATTCAAATTGTAGCATATCACACACACGCACCAAAAAAAAATCCAAACATTGTATTTTACAGGTGAAACGGGAGGAACTGCTTCAATTTGTTCAAAGTGCCTTAACAGGGTTGAAAATCAATACAGATCTTTTAAGGTATTTCCAAACAAAGAGCTTCCATTTCCGCTGCTTCAGCTTGTATTATAACATATACACTTTACTGTCATGTTTTCTCTACTTTGGCTTTGGGTTCTCAATTCATGTTTTCAACAATGCCAAATTCTTGTGTATTTTGGGCCCATGTCACTTTGGCTCTTCATTTTCCCTAAAGTACCGATGTCTGACACTCATCCAATATCAATTTGGATATGGAGGTACGATTCTCCAAATATATAATATCTTTTTGAAAAATTAGAACATACTCGCGTCGGGTGATAACAATGTCTGACACTCACTCCCGATTCTGAGTAACATAGCTTTTGGCTGTATCTAATTGAAATTTTCTTTCCTTATTGTACATATGTTGTATTTTTCCTCTATTAAAATGACTTTCAACTTCTAATATCTAGCTAAGATATTTCTGTTAGGCATGAATTAAATTTACTTTTGATTATATTTTGCATGTGTCAAGTTTGCATCTATCTTAACATAAATCTATTTGCTCTTCCTATTTTATTAAAGTAGGCTTGCTATCATGATTTTCAGTTCATGTTGTTCTGTAGCCACCATGTTTGTCATAAATTTTTAGGATTTTGATGTCTGAAGTGCTTGACTGATAGACTTGCTGAAACAAGAGAAATTAACATTTCTTCTTTTATCTCCTGTGACAGAACGGATAGTGAAGCTTCTGATTTGAAGAAAAAACTCAGTAAGCTGAGCACACTAGAAGGTCATGATAATGCATCTGAAAGTGCTAATAAAGTGACTATTGAGGTGAGCAGTGAGCTGTAATGTGTTGTATGTTGAGTAGAACATCTGGTATAACGCCAGGAAAACAATTTTGCGATTCCTGTTAAGCTTTTAATCTAGATAAATCAAATTGTTGGTAGAACGTTATACTGCTCCATTTCGTTCGTTTATCTTGCAATTGTTTGGTGCTAACTATTTCCCTTTGCTTCATGTTTGGTCATGCATGTAGTCTTTCAAGAAGTCACTTGTCAAACAAACTGTTTTCACTTGATAAAGCTACAAAAGAATGTATTAGAAACACTGGGATTTCTTACTGAACTAAATGTTATTTGCTTTTCCTTTTCCACAAAGTGGCATGTTCTGGGTGTTTCCTAGATGGTTCTCTCTCTCTCTCTCCCCCTCCCACTTTCTTCTTTTTATGTTACTTCTGTCCTTTTCAAAACACTTTAATTGTGTGTAGGTAGCTGAATGATAATATTCTTATCATTGGTTGAGACTACTTTATGGGTTGCGAAGTCTAATTAGCTCTCTCAATTTGGTGCATCTTGATAACTCATATATCGGAAAGAAAAAACTAGCTGTCCTGGATGAGATAAAATTTTAAAGGTTTTCCAAGTGCCGTAACATAGAGTAAATAAGCTTCAAATGTTTCAACACAATTGATGACAATAGAGCTCTTTATGATATCTGATTAAATGGGCTTTTGCCAACAGTTTAACATCAAGTTGACAAAGCCTATTTCTCCCCAAAGAAAAATTGAAAAGTTCTTATTTTCTGAAGCTATTCATGATTTTGATTTACCCACTGGTTATTGACATTCAGTGGTCTTTACCGTGGTTATGTTTCTGCTAAAACAATGATTGAACTTTAAGCTGACTACCTTCTCTTTGTAATAGGCTCTGAAAGAAGCACTTGCTGTTATACGGAACTGTTCCACATTGGAAAAGATTTTAATGAAAAAGAAGTCTTTAAACAATGGAGACTCTCCTGAGCTTCATTCTCTAAAGGTAGAAATTTCTTGATATTTGGTTGTTTCCTGATAATGTTGTAATAAGCATGATATATGTATGAGCAACCTGCTTTCTGTTAAACTTTGCTTCCTCTCTCTAAAATATTTAATTTAGGATTTATTAACCTTTTGCAATTGAAGCTAAATATTTAAAAGCTGGGTGTCTTTTTTCTCAAATGCAGCAGTTCTTGTGGAATCAGTTTGAAATTTGCTTCCTTATATTGTTTCATTGAGCAGGTTGATAAGTTGAAGGTCTTATCAGAATCTCTTGCCAGCTCTTGTGCAAAGGCTGAGAAACGAATTTTGGATCACAGGTACTTCAGATAAAAAAAATAGTCTCATTCTGATTTATATTTGATTTTATCAATGCAATTACTTTGGATAAAAAAAATAACAACTCTTAATACACTGTTTTATATATTAAAGGGTTAGTAATTCAGCCCCAGCTGATTCTTTTTTCCCTACATATACTTCCTCCGTCCCACTTTATTTGTCTAGTATTGACTTTTTTAGTCAATTTTTTTTTCAACTTTGACTCATTATAACTTTAAGTCTATTATTGATAAAAATACAAAAAAAATATGTTTTAAAAACCTTTAATCAAGTAGTTTAAAAATATATTTTATAAAATTTAATAAATTAAAATATCTAAAATGACTATGGTCAAAGTTTTAAAATTTTGACTTTTAAAAAGTCAATACTGAACATTATAAGTGGGACAGAGGGAGTATCTAAGTAGGTACTATAAGAAAATTTGCAGTTATTGGTTTCCAGTGCGAAATTGTGAAATGTACTGTGACCTTTTTTTGATGACTCCTATTTGAAAACTTATGGGGAAGTATGAAGCGTTGTTAAGCAAGCATGGATTGATACTCTTAAGTCTTAACTGATGACCACAATTCATGGTCGCTTTAAAGGACGTGTGCTGAAGTCTTTGGTGTGATTTTATATTTCTTATGTCTTATTATGACCTTTGACCTTCTTTCCTTCTTGTTGATCTTGTTTATTATTAATGAGGAAAATGTTATCATTGGGTTATTCTAATTTGCAAATATGTTTTAATCCGGTCTCTGGTGATTTCTTGGGCTGCTTTCCCTGAACATTTGTACTTATACTTTAGAGATATCTGGATTTTGGATGAAATCCTTGAAGACAACAATGAAGCAAGATATAAAGCAATCTAAATATCTCTATAACTGATTCTGCTTAAAATTTATCTGAATGTCTACTTGAAAAAAGGCATTGTTACACACTGGTCATTGGTTTTATTATTGGCAGACTTCAGAAGGAGGAGGCCTTAACGGTTCGTGTGACCAAAGCAACTGAAGCTGAAGGAAAAGAAAAGGTTGTATGCTTGCACTGATGCGTTTTCTGTCTGCACTGCTAGATAAAAAGTAAAAGTTTATCATCTTGCTATTTAGGTTAGAGTATATTTGATTGCAAGAAATTGTCTCTGGAATTTGATAGCTAGCTAGCTGTTTTTACTCTGTATGATCAAATGTATTGTCAAAACCGAGACTATTTTAGTTAGATCCACTGCAGAATATTTTTGTGCACTTCCTAATCCTACATCTTCAATTCAGTGCCTTTAAGAACAAGACTTAAACAATAATGCAGGTTTAATATGGAACATATCAAATTATTATTAAGGCGAAGTGGTTATTAGGGAAGTGATTATTATTAAATAAATTTTAATAGAATTGGTTGTTAGAAAATCCTAGAACCTTTTTCTTTATCCTTAATTCAATTAGGTTTATCATTTTTTTTTTCAATTTATATAGCGGTTTAGTGTTTTTTTTCCGTTAGTAGCCTAAGCATTAAGGCGAAATGCATGTCCATATATACCAAAAGAATGATATAAACTGTGGAAATAAAAGAAGAAAAGTTTCATTCTCTTTAAGGTTTATTGTTTATTTTTGCCTAAACTTTTATTAGCATCAGAAATTTTGTAAGCTCTTCATTGAAACAATGAAAACCATGCTGATCTGGGCAAATATGCTTCTACTTTTAGTGTATTTAATGTTTTCGATGAGAAATGTGAAATTTTCTTCTAATGAACAATATCCAGGAACTAGTAGCTGAGATTTCAGTGCTTGAGAGACAAAAGGATGAACTTGAAGCAGAGCTGAAAAAGGTTATTCTACTGCATTATGTTTCTAGTTGTTTCTTACATGTTGGAAAATCGGCAACATGATTTTGCATGTTTCGTTTTTATTACACACAAAATGTTCCCTCTTTTTTAACTTTTATAATTTTTATTTCTTTTGTTCTTATTCATTATTTTGGAGGTGACTATATTTTACTGAAGCAGAGCTTTTGTATATTTATTAACTTTTGGGGGGGTGATTGAAGTACTAAAGCTCGGAAATCAATTACTATGACAGATATATGAATGATTTATACATATGATTTATTTCGATGTATTACTTAAATCTGTTTTAATGATCATTGGCTCCCCTTGGTTTGTAATGAGTGGATATTATTTTAATTTATTAAGTAGTGGAACTCCCATACAACCATGTAAACAAAGCAGCTTGGAAAACTTTAGGTTTTAAACCTCCTCCCAGTTCATGCTGTAGAAAGTTCTCTATTTTTAACTACCTTTTGTGTAAAAAGGTGGATTCGGCCCCATTACCATTTTGGTGAAACATGTGTAGGTTAATATCTCGTTGGCTGCTGCTAGTGCACGTCTAAGGGATGTCCGAGAAGAAAGAGATCATTTTAATGAAGCTAACGATGAGATTGTTTCCCATTTGAAAATGAAGGTGCGTGTCTGAATGTTCATAAACTTTATATTGATTTTATAAAGCTGTAATGCATATAAATTACTCGATCCTCATAATTTTATGGCCTGTCTAAGAATTCTTTCTGATATGTTAACAGGAAGAGGAACTTTCAAAATCCATTTCTGCTGGTAGAATAGAAGCTGAAGTTCTCCAAACATGGATTAATTTCTTGGAAGATACTTGGCTTATCCAGTCCACATATACAGAAACTAAGAACAAGCAAGTCAAGTATGTAATCTAACATTCATTTGTTCTGTTGAATAGGAAGATTATGTGCCTAATCTTGATTCTATTAATTTAATACTTACAATACTGGATTCCGTTAACTTTTTGGTTGATACTTGTTCGCCTTTTCTAGTGAGGAATTGGAGCAACATGAGAAATATTTTGTGAACTTGGCCATTACTCTTCTCTCTGATTACAAGGTATTCGATGCATTCTATCGGGGAAATACTTTGTGAACCTATGTTGTTATTTAAGTCTCACCTTTGTTTCTTCTTTTTATCTTCTTCTCTCTCTCTCATGTGTTGTTCTTATAAACTTTGTACTTTCTTGCAGAACGAGCTGAAGCTTGCCATCAGTCGCATCAGTAAATATGTAGAGAACCTGAAGAAGTTTAATGAAACGTAATCCATATCCTTTGAAATTAAATAATTCTGGCCTTTTTGTTTTTACTGCAATTTTCTAATTCTTGATTTCTGAAAAGACAGGTCAGGGAATTCATCTAACCCAAGGGGTGAGGATTTCTACGAATTAAACCCAAGGAAACATCTTGAGGAGGAATATTTGGATAATGAAGCCAAGGTACACCTAAAGTTAATCCCCACTTGTTTATTTTCTTTTACAGTTTTTTTGCATCAATAAAAATGAAACCATATATTTATTAATTTATTTTTCACTAGTTTTAAGCACCTTTCGTTTTAATCCCCCACCCCTCTTTATTCCAAGTAGGTCCAAACCCTCAGCTGTAGAGACAATTGTTTATTGATTCCTTGTTTCAGATTATAACTACCTTCAGTGTGGTGGATAGCATGAAAGAGCAGTTCGATAAGAATGAGAAACATTCGAGGTTAGATATATACATTTTGCATGCAAAACATCCTTTCCAATTTTCATGTGGACTCCCATCCCTGCGTTTTCACGATTCCTTCTAAATGAAGTTTTTAAACCGATTTTCCGGTCTCCTATCCAGGAAAGATGATTCTAAGATTAAAGAGCTATTTAATGACATAGTAGAGTTAAGAGCGGAATTCGAAGCTATTGATAGGCCAACTTTGGAAATAGAGACTTTAAAGCTTGATATACCTATTGAGGATCTGCCGAAAACTCTTGAATCAACACAGCCTAAACCTGAATCTACAAAGGATAATCCTGAAGCACAGCCGTTGCTAGACCCTGCTGCAGAATTAGCACAGCTGGAGTCAGAGTTCGGGCAGGGTAGCCATGACTACTCGGCCGATGAGATAGGTGGTTGGGAGTTTGATGAACTTGAAAGGGAGCTGAGATCTGGCGATTCCACGCTGGGCAAATAGATCGGGTAAATTAACCTTGTGGGAGACTTGGTCAAAATTATCTGATGACATTATAGGCATGCACTTGTGCTAGCATCACATGTATCAGTATATATATAACCGGCAGAAAAAGCTGCATTTTAGGATCAAGCTTTACACTGTTTCCTCTGTAAAAAATTGGATGGGGTTTAAATTTGTTCATTCTTATGTAAATACCTGTAATGCTTGAATTCATGGAAAACATGAATCTGTTACCTGTATCGGGTTTCGACTCTTAACACTGCATAAATCTTGTACTTGAATAATTTGTATGTCTGGTATTTAAAAATGTGTTGGGTTAGAGCTGATGTCCAAGGTTCAACCTTCTCTATATATGGCCAGTGGTCTGCATCTAGTATAAGTTTCTTCATATCTTTACAGTACTCATTTTCGGAAGTGTCTCGAACACTGCTAATTTGGAGCGATATATTCATCGCTTTGGGTGGTGGGTAGGGGTGTAAACGAGCCGAGTCGAGCTTGAGTAATGCTAAACTCGGCTCGGCTTGTTAATATTTCGAGTTGAGTTTGAGCTTGAGTAATTTTAAATGATCCTGAAAAATCTTAGCTCGGCTTGGCTCGGCTCGTTAAGAACTCGAGTCGAGTTTGAGCTTTATTCAAGCCTAATAGAGTCAAGTGTTGAGTGATCTTTGACCGTTTTAGACTCAAGTAACTCTTATCTGTCATTCTTATTTAAAGCCTAATGAAGAAAATACTTTGATACACAAGTTGTGTAAACTCAAGCCTATTAATTTTAGAGTTGAGTGTGTTAATTTAAGGTTCAAGACTTATGTTTAAGGTTAAGATTTTAGGGTTTTAATTTTAGAAATTCAGATTTCAAATTATAAAAATAGAAAATAGTATATTTATATTTTCGAGTAGCTCGTGAGCTTTTCGAGTCAAGTATCATATAGTTAGACTCCGCTCGTCGAAAACTCGAGCCGAGTCCAATCAAGTTTTGAGTCGAGCTCAAATAGGTCACGATTTGTCTCGTCTCATTTACGACAGTAGTGGTGGTTCCATGTCTATAGAGAAATAGTGAACCCCAACGAGAAAAAAACAATAGCAGCAATGAAAAAGGTTTCCTGATATAGAAATATGGAGCTTTGTCTCATCTTTAGCATAACGCCATCATTTTGCAGGGTCCAGGCCACCATTTCTTTCAACAGAACCTAGTGGTGGATGGGAGGAAAAGAATTTCCCAACCCCCACTCTCTCCCCCAAAAGGTTCTTTCTAGCAACTGTACTATTTCTGTTGTATAGCTTTTCTCTGCCTTTGTTGGTGCCGGTGTTGGCCGGAGAACCAACATCGGTGCCCCTCCGGTCCACTTTGACAAGGGCTCTACTTTGTCAATCCCTGCACCAATGAAGATTTTTTTTTTCAAACACATCATTATTCGGATATTCATTTCGAATTCGGGTAATATATTCTATATTTAGCTATATTATGTGACCCTTGTGGAAGACACTATCTTAAACAAGGTAGAGTTTATCATAATTATGTCCCATATCAACTTAGCACCCTTCTTGTTGCTTGTTTTGGAGGATGGTAGGGTAAAATGGTTTCAATTATAGAAAGATATGGGGACAATTTTGGATAAGGTAGGGTTTATCATAATTTTGTCCAAGGACAAGATTTTCAAATTCGATACCGGGTTCGATGAGATTTTGTAAAAAAACTAGATCACTAAATCCAGTGACGGATCCAAAAATATTTATGAGGGTGGGCACAAGTTAAAATATTTTTAAAGTGGACACAAATCTTAAAATTTCAGAGTGGGCACAAATCATAAAAAATTAAAAATTTAAAGACTAATTCTTAAAAATTTAAAACCAAATGTGTGAACTTTAAAAAGTTAAGGATGTACATAGGTCTACCCTCGTTTACATGTAAATCCGCCACCGACTAAACCATCAAGTCCAAGTTTCTCCATGTCTTGCCATTGGGTTGTCTCTTGTAATCCATCACGAATTCAATTTATTTTATTTATAACTTTAATTTTTATGAATGAAAAATATAATGCTGGTAAAGATTACTTTAATTTTAACTATTTAAATCAAGTTAAAAATATTTTTAACCTGAAAAATTATATTTTATATCGTATTTAGCTCCAAAATTATTTGATTTTAAAACACATTTGAAAATTATTTCTGAATGGGATATTAGTCGAAGTCCTTATAGTTACTTGCTTTAGAAAAGTAAAATATTAAATTTTATTTATAAATCATTTTATTAATAATTTATTGATTGATTAACGTAGATTAAAGTGTAAAAATTATATTTAAAGACGATTTTTCTAATTTATTTTTATTTTATTTCTAGTGTTAAAAGAGAATGACGTTAACAACTCATGATTGAAAGAAATCACACAAATCTGGAATCAAATAATCATATTATGGTGTAAACTTCTTAATTATCTTTTTATTGATGTATTTATTTTAAACTAGTGGGTTTAAGATTTAAAGTTTAATGTTTAAGATTTGGGTCAAATTGAATAAAATTTAGTTCAAATTGATTTGGGTCTGATTTAAATTTTCGATTTTAGTTCGGATCAATCGAGTTTTTAAACTAAATTAGACTTTTACATCCCATATATCACTAAATATAGTATATATATTTGGTTTTTTGAATTGTGAGACAGTTCATTCCTTCCTTTATTTAATATATTTTCTTTATTTTCAAATTGTTTTTTATTAAAGTAAAATCAATTCAAGTGAAAATTAGTAATTCGGTTCGGATTCAACTAGAATTTAAATCGATTTCAATTGAGGTTTTGGTTCAAAATCAAGTCATCCATTTGAGTCAATTTTAGATATCAATTTGAGTCAATTGAGGTCCATTTGAGTCAATGTTTGACGATTACGATGATTCTAGGTAAATAAAAATTACGTTGGTCGGAGTCACATATAAATTGTTTATTTGGATTATTTTTAGGCCACTTTCAACTGATGTTTATGCATCATGTTTCAAGTTTAAAGAGGATAACAGGTGGTCAATTAACATGATTTGTTTCCAAAGCCGATTTTCGATCGGAACATCGGCAATCGGCCGAAAAGAGGCATGTTCCAATGTTCCTGAATGGGAACAAACATGCACATTAGCAGGCATTGGTGAAAAAAAGTATATTCCATCCAAGTGAATAGTATCAAAACATGTTCCTTTGAAACATGCCCTTCACAAGCTTCAACTATGTCTAGTTGGAAACCGCCAACCGGTTCCTAGGCCGGTCGAATCAATACCTAATCGATCATTTCTTCTCATTTTACCACAAGTGTACAAAACCAATGAACACATACATACCGCTAATCGATCATTTCTCATTTTACCACAAGTGTACAAAACCAATGAACACATACATACCGCAAATCAGTTTCGTATTAGCTAGCGTCGTTTTTTAGAGTAAAACTAACATTAAGCATTACCTCTCACAGCAATTGGATTTCAAAAGCAAGAATTCATCAATTACCGGTTCATCAAAACGATTCGAATCTTGACATTGAATAAAAAGTTGACAAACAGTAAAATCAAACAAAATAACAGACCGAGTTTACGAGCACGCTGCTAAAAAGTAGAGAACTAACCGATATGGAAATAGAATGTGAGAGCTGCTACCCTAAACCTTAATGGCATACTTCCTCATTGGGAAGTACATTTCCTTTTTCTTCTCCCTTTCAGTTTTCAATGATGCCTGTCATGCAAAACAACCGATGTTAATGAAATCGAGCATATACAAGAATCCGACAAACTGAAACAAACATCGGAACAATTGTGCTACCTGGTGCTTGGTAAGTCTCCTGCGGATGGCTCGGGTTTTCTTCGGACGGAGATCAAGAGGCAAGAACTTCTTCTTCTTGTATGCCTCCCTCAATGCAGCCTTCTGCTTCTGTGAGATTACAGTCAACACCTGAGCAATAGACAGCCTCACCACCTTGCTGCATCGAAACCAACACCAAACTCAGAACAACAATTCGAAAACCAAGTAATCGAGTCCCGAAACATCGAAACAACAAATCAAGGCCTAAAGTAGTCTACTAGCAAACACTGAATCAAGAACCAAAACACCGGAAAATCAAATCGAAGAGGCCTAAAAGAAAAAAAATCAACTAATCAAGTCACGAAACATCGGACCAACGAATCAAGGCCTAAAGTAGTCTACTAGCAAACGCTGAATCAAGTACCAAAACACCGAAAAACCAGACTCGGAACAACAATCCAAAAACCAATTAATACAACGGAACATTGAATCAAGGCCTGAAGTAGTCTACTAGCAAACACTGAATCAAGCACCAAAACACCAGAAAACCAAATCAACGAGGCCTAAAAGAAAAACAAATCTATCCAACAAACAAATAAATACCCATTTCTAAAAATAAGCTAAGATTTCAAATTCCATTTCATATACCCAAATCAAACAAACATAACATCCAAACCTAAAACATTAAAAAAACGAGAGAAATGGAATTACATCTTGGAAAGCTTGTTGGGTGCACCGCCGGTAACTTTAGCAACCCGAAGAAGAGCAAGTTCAGCTTTTAGATCTTTCAATTGAGCCAAGAGATCGGTTTTTGATTTCTGCCTCAACTCATGGACCTTAATCCTCGCTACAAACAAAAGCACGAAATACCCATGATCAGATTTCACAACACTAACGAGAAAATGTAAGAAAGAACATTAAATAATTTAGAAGCGTTTGTTTAGTTACCCATTGCTTTCTTCTGTTGTTCTTCTGAAACTACAACGGCGGCTTCTCTTAGAAAATGAATCTAAAACCCTAAATTTTGAAGAAGTAAAGGGATTTTTAAATACGGAGATTATTTGGGCCTCAAGTGGGCTTATTTATTTCTTCTGGTTTCAACAAAATTTTTAATTTTGGGCTTAATTTTATTGGAATTATATTAGATTTAAGAAATGGGTTTCTTTGGATTTTGAATGGGTTCAAACCAATGGAATTTGGTTCAAAATTATTATCTTTATTAAAATCGATATGTTCGTATTGACTACCGGTGTGGTTAATCGACTTACAAATTCAGGTCTAGACAGCTCCACTGTTGGTGTATACTTTCATGAGGCGAGAGAGAATTTAAATTTTTTTAGCAATTTACGAATTCTTTATGTTAATCGAGTTGTAAATTCGGTGGCACATACATTGGTTCACTGGGCTTTTGATTAATTTATAAAAAAATAAAAAAATAAAGACGAATATGTAATTTTAAAAAATTTAGGATGAACACAGGCTCATCCTCAAGTATACATGCATCCGACAATGTTTACAATTGAGTTATCGTAGTTATCGTATTGTCAACGTGCCTTATTGTAATATCCATTCTTATATTGTTTGTTGATGAATTTACCTTTCATTATTAACCTTTATAATCTTTATGTTTTTTATTTTGAGTCGTTAAATTAAATTTTTAATTTTTTCTTATATGATCATATTATAATTAATTTTTTTAATAGTTATAAACATATGTCCAAATTATATATTTTTATTTTTATACTATGAATTTCCATTATAATTTTAGATGTATTATAATCCAATAAAACTAACAGATTTTAATTAAAAAATTATATTTTTTATAATTTATAAATAATATATATTTTAAAAATGATATTTAACAAACTTATCTTTGGCTAACTCACCTTTTATATACAGGGTTGAATAAACAATTATTTTGGATGTCCTAATTAAATAATAGTTTGTTTATCAATCATAATAATACTTTACTGACTAATTGAGATATTGTGTTGAAAAGGTGATACAGAAGTGATTGAAGGATATATTTTTAAATGATTGGTTAAGATTGTTGATTATAATTACTAACTCTACTTTTGACTAAGTGTTTTTTAAAAGATTTTAGGGTGGCTAGTAGTTATATAATTTCGTAATTATCGTTATTTGATTTATTATTCGATTAATTTAAAATAATTTTAAAAATAGATATTACGGAAGTAAATTTTTAATTTATTTTTTTTATTCGTGATGTCGAAATTTGATCATCCTAAGCAAAGAGGGAGCTAAATGGGATAGGAAAAGACGATCGCGCCTACTCCTGAATTTATTCAATTTTGTCATCTTATTTAATTTTTCTAAAATTGAGTTTATTTATAAATTTATTCCTTTATTTTAAATATTTATATTTTACTCCCTCTAATCTCAAATCGTGATTTTGTCCTTGATCCCAAAACCATTTTGATAATATTTTAAAATCGAACCAAGTATTTTTTAAACAAGAGATCAGACTTTCTTAAATTATTTTTACTTTATATATTTGAACACAAAATTTACTTTAAAGGTATAAACTCCTTAAAATGGGACTCAATCGCCCCCACCCCCCAAAATTTTTTTTTTACACTTCCGTCCCCTATTTAAGTTTTTTAAAATTTTAGTTTTTATGAATTTGTCCCGTACTTTTAAATATTTATGTTTTGTACCCCAACCCTAAATCCCGGTTTCGTCCCTGAACTCAACCAACTCTAATGCTATTTATTTGATATATAATAATAGTATAAAAAATATTCTACGCACAGACGACAAAAATAAAAAATTTCGATAATATTTTAGTTTTAAAGTAATATATTAGATATTTATATTTTAACTTGTAAACTCTAAATCTTAATCTTAAATTTTAACCACAATTCTTAAACCCTAAACTTTTAAACCCTAAAAAAAGATTTTTTTCATCACTAATGGTGCAATGTGATTATTTTTAATTAAGATTCTATCATTATTCATTCATATATTCTTTTCTTGTTAACGTGAAGGGCACTTCCGCACTAGCATTAGACAACACATTAACAGATAATATGAATACATCATGAAAATTAATTAAATTATGCAATAAATGCATGAAAAAAATAATAATAATAATAAGGGTAAATTACACTGAAAGTCACTTACTTATGAATAAGGTTGTATTTGGTCACTCAATTACTAAAAATTTTATTTGGGTCACTTAATTATGGATAAGGTTACATTTGGGTCATTCAATTAATAAATGTTACATTTAGATCGCTCAATTATAGGTAATGTTACATTTGATCACTCAATTACTAAAAATTTTGTTTGAGTCACTTAATTATGGGTAAGGTTACATTTGGGTCATTCAATTAATAAATGTTACATTTAGATCACTCAATTATAAGTAAGGTTACATTTGGGTCACTCTTCATATTTGAAAAAAGTTTATCAGTTCGTGTATTAGATTAATTAATGATTTTAAATGAAATACCCTAATGCTAACAAGGGTATACAAGTGATTTAGAACAAAAAACGACCAAATTTATATGTTTTTTCAAATATGAAGGTGACCTAAATGTAACTTTAGGTATAATTGAGTGACCCAAATGTAACCTTGAATAATTGGGTGACCCAAATATAACTTTACTCATAAATGAGTGACCTAAATGTAACTACATCTATAATTAGGTGACTTTTATTGCAGTTTACCATAATAATAATAATAATACAAACAAGATAAGTTATAAAGTAATTTAAACTCTCTGAAAAATAATTTAAAGGTAATTATGAGGTAATATTCGTTCACACAGTGACAAATCTAAAATATTTTTTGAGAGTAAGCACAGTCGTAAAAGTTTCAAAATTTTAGGATAGGCACTAATTATAAAATTTAAGAATTAATTGATAAAAATTAAAAAAAAAATCAAATATATAAATTTTAAAAAGTTTAAGATGAATATGAACTCAGACACTAACTTGTTAAAGTTTAATTATTTTAAACATCATTATAAATAACAATGAAATTTAATATTATTTATTAAAATTAGTTTACAATATTTTAAATTTTAAAATAATGATAAAATTTATATTTTTAAGAGTTAAATACTAATTATATAATATGTTCGGGGTTCATAACTCCACCGATCTCTCTTGTATTTATTTAATATATGAAATGTGATACGACTATCTGTCGAGCATCATGTATTATACAATACAAATTATATGGCCAAGAAGAAGAAAATAAAATATTAGCAAAGAGTTAGAAAATATTTATTTATTAAAAGAATTCAATGAAAAATTATGTTTAAAGCAAGCGGATGCCAATTGTAATAAAGAATTTATAAAATAAGAAAAAATTATGAAAGAATGAAATAAAGTTGATAACGTAGATATAGTACGAATATTGCGATTGAATTCGAATTTTTTAAAATAAAAATTATTTATTTTTTCATTAAGATTATTTATTGAATTTTAAATTATAACGGTCTAGATTTTAAGTTAATAATTTGAGTATCAGATTCAGATTTAATTTTTTTTCGAGAGTTAATATTTAAATTAAAAATATCAAATTTGGAAGCTCATTAAATGGAGTATTGGACTAATTTGAATAATTATATAAAATTGAGTCTAAAAGTAAAAACAAAGAGATGACATGTGTTTATCTTTTTTATTGGGGAATTGAATGTGGTATTTGAAATTTAAATAATTATAGTTTATACTTATCGTATTTATCCGTTAAGAGTAAAGGTTTTCTTATAACTTGATTTTAGTTGTTTTATTCGAATTATATTTATTATTTTATATATTGTTAAAAGTATTTTTTTTTTATTTAAGTTTAGACTTTACAAAAGTTTTTAACGAGGTTGTAAATAATATTTTTTTATTAAAAAAATTATATAATTGTAGGTTAGTGGAAAAAATAGATGAAGATATGATGTATAGATGGAAAAGATAAAAGCAAGAGGGCAGGTAAAGTGAGAGTTTTAGACTTTGATCTATCGTTTTTAAAACCTATCATTATTGATATTGTCGGCATCATTTGAAAGAGTTTATCAAGATGAATTAATCAGTGATCGTTAAGTCATCTTCATTGTTGTTGTAGCGATTTTAAAATTTTAGATATTCGTTAAAAAAATTTAATGTGAAAAATATTTTGGTGTTTATTTTGAAAAATATTCGTTAAAAAATGATTTTTAAAATTTAAAGTCACCACCGACCGTTTAGATAGATCGAACACTATAAAACTAGAGATTTAAAAAATTAAAGTTCAAAAGTCGATTACGGATGAGGAAGGATTAACACCACACACCGCCCAAAATTAATATTTTATTTAATTATCGTTTTATTAATATTAAATTTTTTGGGCTAAAAAATTAGATTACTTTTCACTTTAACGTTATTTTGTGTGTGTTTTTTTTGTTACCATCGGTTTGTTTGTAAATATTGATTTAAATTTAAGATTACACATCGACTTCGGTATTTTGTTAATGCGCGCTCTTAAATTCGGTTATAAGCGAGGTCAATTTCAGTATAGTGGTGATGGTTCGAACGCTTACCTTCGGGTTTAAGTGCTTTAAGATAAATATGCATATTTAATTAAAAATTAATTTGATCGTCAAATTAGCCCGAAAATTTAATATTAATAAAGCAGTAATTAAATAAAGTATTAATTTTTGGGCAGTGTGTGGTGTTAAATCTTTTCTATCCGTAACCGGTTCTCAAACCCTAATTTTCAAAATCTCTGATTTTATGGTGTCTGATCTAACTAAACGACCGATGATAACTCCAATTTTTCAAAAATCATTTTTAAACCGAAAACTCCACGTGAAATATATTATTTCAAAAATAATACATCGAGAAACGTTTTCCAACTTAAAAATATATTTTAACGAATATTATTTTTTTTATATCGTTACAGTGGTCTGTTAAAGTGAAAGAAAAAAAAATTAGATTACTTGAAAGAAAATAGTTTCAACGATTAAATCTCAAAACAGAAGTCAGCAACGTTAAAAAAATTATGTTTAAGTACACAATTATTTTTAATTTAGGATTGGGGTTATAAATAATCTACCTATTGTACATTTTTAAAAAAAAATGCATTGTACATATAAGTATTTATGTTACAATTACAATTAATACACATTAAAAATCAATTATCATGCACGAATCATCTAACTTCGGTGGTTAAGATAACAATTATTGTTCTTAAAGGTTACGAGTTCGAACACCAGTAATGCCATCACAATGTTTGAACGATCAATGTTTAATGGTTGAGAGTATACTCTAGAACCGATACTACTATAATATTATAGCTGATTCAGTAAAAAATTACCATAATCAATCATTACAAAATATAATTACTAATAATTAAAACATATTCGATAATTTTCGTGATAGTTTTTTTCGATAATTTTTTAAAAGTTCGTGTTTAAGAATTATTGTATCTACGAATTCAATAAGTGATTTTAATAAAAAAAATAATATTTATTCTAAAAGACTTAAATTCAATTAGATTTATCTACAAAATATGTATAATTTATCAGAAGATTAAAAAATATAAATAAATACTACTTTGAAATCATTTTAATATTAATTAAAAAATAATAATTTTGCCCTCATGGGTTAGTGCAAGAGGTGTGCCATAATGACCTCTTGTAATTTTTAAAATTTTAAGTAGGTCCCTAATTATTTTGAAAATTCTCTTTAATACTCAATATATGTTTTAAAATAGATACTCAATTTTTTGAAAAAATCTCATTAAGCCCCTTAATTGTATTTTTTTTTTTTGAAAATTTTAATGATTTCTAAATGGTTTTGACGAGATCCACCATGATCAATGTAATGATGTTGTGTAATGATTAATTTAAGTGATAATTATTTTTAATATCCAACTCATAAAAATTTGAATTTTGATATTTAAAAAATATAATTCAAAGAATAATATTTATGATATAAAATAATTAGACAATTTGTTTTTTTCTTAATGACAGGGGTTTAAAATATCTAAATTTATCTGTATATACATAGTCAAATGATTAAAAAATAAAAATATTAAATATTATTATATAAAATATAATGAAGTTAGAAATTTGGAAATGCTCATTAAATGGAGTATTGGATTAATTTGAATAATGATATAAAATTGAGTTTAAAAGTAAAAATAAAGAGATAACATGTGTTTATCATTTTTATTGGGGAATAGGGATAGTGGTATTTGAAATTTAAAAAATTATAGTTATATACTTATTATGTGTTTATTAATTTTATCAGTTGTTCTGTTCGAGTTGTGATCGTTGTTTTATATATTGTCAAAGGTATTCTTTTTCTTCATCTAAACTTAAAAGAGATTTTTAACGAGATCGTTGATAATGTTTTCTCTTTTCATTAAAAAAATTTAAATAATTGTGGGTAATAAAAAAAGTGGATAAAGATATAATGGAGAGAGAAAAAAAAGTAAGAGAGTATGTAAAGTGAGAGCCTTAAACCTTGATCTATCGTTGTTAAAATCGTCATTGGTGATATTGTCAGCATCATTAGAAGGGGTTTATCAAAACGAATCAATCAGTGATCCTTAAATTTTTGTCATCGTTATCTATCTAGGTGAAAATTAAGTCACTTAAAATAAGGTAGTATCGACGATTAAATCCCAAAACGAAAGTCATCGTCGTTAAAAAAATTATGTGTTTAAGTACACAATTGTTTTTAATTTAGGATTGTGGTTATAGATAGTCTACCTATTGTATATTTTTAAAAAATGCATTATACATATAAATTTTTATGTTACAATTACAATCGACATACATTAAAAAAATTATCATAATCAATAGTTATAAAACACAATCAAATCAATAATCAAAATATATTTGGACCAACACAAATTATTTAGTTTCAGTGGTTAAAGGAACGATTGTTGTTCCTAAATGCATGAGTTCGTGCACCAGTAAGATGAGGTCAATTAGAGGTGAGCAAAACTCGACTCGAAAAAATCGAATAACTTGACTCGACTCAAGGCAAAAATATCTGGCGTTTTGACTCGACTCGAAATTTTTTTAAATAAAGTTCGAGTTGTAAAATAGAAATTCAAATAACTCGAAATTTTTAGTAATTAAAAGATTTATTTTTAAGTTTGAGACGGGGCTCTCAACTTTTTATGATATATATATACATTGATATATAAAAATATAAAGAAACATTACTATATAAGAAAAATATATATATGCATATCTTATATGATTAGAAAAAATCGTTTAAATTGAAATCAAGTTGTACTATAACATGATAAATAATTATAATTAAATATTTATAGGAACTCGAAAACTCGACTCGAATTTCTTAAATTTGACTCGAACCGAAAAAAGTTCAAATAAAATTTGAGTTGTAAAATATGACTCATCAACTCGAATAACTTGAAAATTTTTTGACTCGACTCGACTCGATCAAATACTTACCCCTAAGGTCAGCCCAGTGATTGAGTGATCAGTGTCTAATGGTTAAGAGTATATTCTAAAACAAATATTGCTGTAACTAATGCAACCGATTCAAATATATATATATATATATATATATAAGGTTCATACATGATGGCACTTAAATTATAATAAATCTATAAAGGTCACGAGTTCGTGCACCAGTAATGCCAGATCAACTAGAGGTGAGGAAAATTCGACTCGACTCGAAAAAATAAAATAACTTGACTCGAGACAAAAATACCTGACTCTTTTTGACTCGATTCGAAATTTTATACTCGATTCGAAAAACCTAAATAAAGTTCGAGTTATAAAATAGAAATTTGAATAACCCAAAATATTTAGTAATTAAAAGATTTATTTTTAAGTTTGAGATGAGTCTCTCAACTTTTTATGATATATATACATTGATATATAAAAATATAAAAGAATATTACTATATATGAATATACATATCATATATGATTAGAGAAAATTGTTTAAATTGAAATCAAGTCGTACTACAATATGATAAATAATTATAATTAAATATTTATAGGAACTCGAAAACTCAACTTGATTCAACTCGACTCGAATTTCTTAAACTCGACTCGAACAAAAAATTCAAATAAAGTTTGAGTTGTAAAATATGACTCGTCAACTCAAATAACTCGAAATTTTTTGACTCTACTCTACTCGATCGAATACTCACCCTTAATGTCAGCATAGTGATCGAGTGATTAGTGTCCATAATTGAGAGTATATTTTAAAACAAATACTACTGTAACCACTATAGTTGATTCAAATATATATATAAGGTTCACACGTGATGACACTTAAATTATAATAAATCTATAAAGAACCTCCACATGATAAAATAGAACAAAAAAAAAACTCGAACTTTAACTTAATCATTAAACCGAGACTGAATGGGAACGTCTAAGCTGCCGTCCATTGGCATTTAAAAACTCTGTATGTCTGCCGTTTGGCAAATGGAAAATATTTTGTGGGTCAAATTGGAAAAAGCAGTTCACATCAAATGGATGGGTTCCAATTTTTTTTGGGGGGGAGAATTTATTTTTTATTTATCTAATCCAATTATTCGGATTTTTTACAATTTTCGATGCAAAATTGAATTGAGTTTAATTTAATCGATATTGTTAGTATAAATGTGTAGAAGATGAGAAAAGTGAATCACGCTTAAATACTTAATATCCGTCGATTTGTCGATGAGAATGAGCTTGGACCGTATAAGTTAGTGTAAAATTAACGAAATATTATTTTCGTGATATTTTTTTTTTTAAATTCGTATTTTAAAATTATTATATTTACGAATTCGATAAGTGATTCTAATAAAAAGAGAATGATATTGATTTTAAAATAAGAATTTGGTTAGCTTTATCCGCAAAGTATATGTGTCATATCAAAAGATTAAAATGATATAAATAAATACAATTTTCATAATATTTTAATATTATTTAAAAAATAATAATTTAGCCCTCATGGGTTAGTGCAAGAGGTGTGACATGATAAACCTTTTTTTGGAATTTTTAAAATTTTAAATAGATCCTTAAATTTTTGAAAATTCTCTTTAATACTCAATATTTCTTATATGTTTTCAAATAGGTACCCAAAATTTTTGAAAAATCTCATTTAACCCCTTAATCGTATATTTTTTTGAAAATTTTAATTAAATTTCTAAATGGTTTTGATGAGATCCACCATAATCAGTACGTTGATGTTGTGTAATGATTAATTTGAGTGATAATTATTCAAATATATAATATTTAAACTTATAATTATTATTGTACTAGTAATTATTAAAAAATGTATGACACTTGGGTTGCTACTTGCTTCCTTTGATAATGCTCATTTTCAGTGCAATGGGACATCATAGTTTCTTCATGATTTAATTTTTTTGTAATTATTTTTAATATCTAACTGATAAAAATTTGAATCTCGATATTTAAAAAATAAAATTTTAAAATTATATCTATGATATAAGATAATTAGATGACGATCATCCTAAAACATCTGAATTTAAGTATCTGTGTATAGCGGCGGATCTCCATACAAGGAAGGGTAGGCCCGTGTCCACCCTCAACTTTTTAAAATTCATACATTTGATTTTGAATTTTTAAATTTTTATGAGTTAATCTTTAAATTTTTTATGATTTGTGCCCACCCTGAAATTTTAAAATTTTTATGATTTGTATCCACTTTAAAAATATTTTGATTTGTGTCAATCCTCACAAATATTTTTGGATCCGCCACTATCTGTGCATACATAGTCAAATGACTAAAAATTAAAAAATATTATTAAATAAAAATATAATGAAGTTAGAAATTTGGAAATGCTACAACTATTAAAAAAATGAATTATGAAAATTAATTGCAAACAAAATAAATAAAAAATAATGACATCAAAGGGTTGAATTTGGGTGCTTATTGCGTAATTTTCCCATTTAATTTATGTGTAGTCTTCTTCCATTCAATGCAATTACATCACATTTTTTGTATTTATTTGATTTTCTTTTAAAGTAATTAAAAAAGAATCCGGTCCATTTTTTTTGAAAGCGTTATGCTCAGTCTTTGCACCATTCCTTTCTTGTAGATTTGTCCACGTTAGGGCAAGTTTATCGGGAATAGAGTCGTGTCGAATCGAATTTTATATTAAATATTTTTATATTTTAAATTAATTTGGTTCGATCAAATTATAATTAAATAACTTTATATGTTTTTAGTAAACTTAATTATAATATATAAATTGTAATTAAATATATTTTATAATGTATAAAAATACCTCTAATAAAAAATTAAAAACAATGGTATTTTTCAATGTAGTAGTAATTTTTTTTCATCTCAATTTCTTACTTTTTCAATTACAAATCTAAACCCACACATTTCATATATCTCATTTTTGTCAGGTTATCCATGGTACTAACCATTTACGTATATTCATTTTAATAATTTTTATCTCATTTTTACTATATAAATTTTTACTAATATTTATAGTAAATTAAATTTAAAAACAGTTTTTATCAAGCGAAGATTCTCTTAATAAAAAAAAATAAGATATAAAAATTAATGAAACAAATATATTTGATTGATTAATCTTATAGATGATTGACAGGAATGACCCATGATATAATTTCTCTATTAATTGACATGATGACTAAAAATACTCATATTATACCTCTCCTCTTGTATAGGTGTAACTTTTAACATACGAATATAATACTTTTTATTTAATAAAAAATATTTTATTTAATTTAAAAATATCTCACAACTTAGTTTTTTTTTTTTTAATATTATTACATGTGAAAGGGAGATTTTTAGGAATTGAAACTTGAATCCCAAGTTGGATACACGTGCAAGTAGCCACCCACATGCCAAAACCTCATCAATCATTTCACATACATCTCTTTTTATACGAGAGATTATATCATGAATTATGTCTTTTACGTTTTCTAAATCTAACTAATTAGGTTCGTTTATTTTTAAATAGTTATCTATTAATTATTCACTCGTTAGTTTAAAAATACGAATAAATAAATCTGATTAGTTAAGACCATAAATAACGTTATAAAAAAGATTCATGATATAATTTCCGGTGCGTATATATATACATGTATACTTTGGTTCATCAAATTTTCTCAGATCCATTAAAACTCTATATCTTTTGGTCAAATTACTTTCCATTACTCCTCTTATTATCACTATTTCCCCTATCCTACGTTTCAAAACAGGAAGAAGAAACTCCATGGTTCGTTCTCAACTTCTTACATTCATCTCATCATCATCTTTTCTTTTGGTTTTTGTTTGTTTCTGATTATATCATGTCTGGGTTTTTCATGTTTTTCAGGATCTTGAAAACGGATCTGTAAGATATGAAGAGGTTAGTAATCATGGAAATATACATTTATTACCAGTTTCTGAACATAAACTGAACTGTGTTCTGTCATAAATATACAATCTTGCAGGAATACATCACGAATACTAGAGGATTAAAACTATTCACATGCAGATGGAGTCCAGTGGAAGAAGAACCCAAAGCTTTGATCTTCATATGCCATGGATATGCCATGGAATGCAGCATCACCATGAACAGTAAGTACATACATATACATATGCATCCATACATCCATCCATATGAACAGATAAGAGTTACTCGAATCTGAGATCCGATATATATGGTAAATCCAGGTACTGCAATTCGGTTGGTGAAGGCAGGCTATGCAGTTTATGGTATAGATTATGAAGGCCATGGAAAATCCTCAGGCTTGCAGGGTTACATCTCAACCTTTGACAATGTTGTTGATGATTGCTCTAATTTCTTCACAGATATTTGTGGTAAGTTTCTTTTTTTATCCGTGTTTTATGGATCGATTAACCGAACTACGAGCCGAGTGGTAAAGTTTCGAGTTTTTTGTCGACGTTAATCTCGGATTCGATTTTTTTTATGTTGTGGTGGAATTGCAGAGAAGAAGGAGAATAAGAGGAAGATGAGATATCTGTTGGGAGAATCCATGGGAGGAGGAGTGTTGTTGTTGGTACATAGGAAGAAGCCAGATTATTGGGATGGGGCTGTCTTGGTTGCACCTATGTGTAAGGTAAAGAAATATTCCTTTTTTTTTTTAATTTTTAATTTTATTTATTTATTTATTTCTCTAGGAGAATATATTCCCTTTATTTTTAAATTTAAAATTTAAAATTTAAATAATCTCACCAAAAATCAGTTGATTTAGTGGGGTGAAACACTGAATCCTTAAATAAAAGTCGAGTTCAAGTTGTTAAATCAAAATAAATTAGATAACTTTATTTAATGTTTTATAAAAAATATGATAAATAATATTATTTTAAATTTTAATTTTTAAATTATAAATAAAATAATAAAAAAATATTTTTTCAATATAAATGGAAATGTGTTGACCCTGAAATTTTGCCAACAAGTGGGAAATTAGTTACTATCAGATTAGACTGACAGCGGTTTGTGTCCTTTTCTGAATTTTGTGTTGAATTGTCAAAAGTCTAACATTTAGGGGGAATCTAAGATATATAAATATCAAATATTTATATAAAATTTGATTATATTTTAAATTTTTAAATGAGTTGTTATTTTTTTTAAAATCCGTTTTTAGAGAAAAAATTAGTTCGAGACTAAAAGTAATAAAATATTAATTTTTTTAGGTCAAAATTTTATTTTAGCTTGGTTTTAAAAGTGATTTTTAGAGAGAAAAAATTTAGTTTTATCAAAATTATTTTAAAGTAAAATTACTTATATATCTTCATTTGTATCACCAATTCTTTTATATTTTTAAAATAAATATTTAAAATATATATTTTATCTACTTAAAAGTATTTTTTGACAATATTGTTTGATTTAAAAGTATTCGATATTATTATAAAAAGTACTTTTTAATAGATAAAATATTTTTTAGACATTTTTCTAAAAATATTAAAGTATTGGTGATATAAACAAGGCATAAAGATAATTTTAACCCTTAACGTTTATAGTTTTTGTCGTTTTGGCCCTTATTCTTTTTTTGAGATAAATTTAGCCCTTAACCTATATCTTTTTGACAAATAGCTTATTTTTTAACTAGATTGATGATTGGACCGTTAAAAATTTAACGGTGATACATATATATATGGAATATAATTTTAAGTGACATGACATGTAACCTATCAAATGCATATATATATAGAATATAATTTTATTCCAATATAAAATATAAAACAATTAAAATTCAAATAAATATTAAAAATTAATTAATTCTAAAATATAAGATTATTAAATATTTTTAACTCTAACTACGATAAAATCAAAATCTTATTCGAATTGTGTTTATATTTTTTAAGATGAGATTTTGATTCTATCGTAGTTAGGGTTAAAAATATTTTATAATTTTTTTATTTTAGAATTAATTAATTTTTAATATTTTATTTGAATTTTAATTGTTTTATATTTTATATTGGAATAAAATTATATTCCATATATATATATATATTTGATAGGTTACATTCCATATCATTTAAAATTATATTCCATATATATATCATCGTTAAATTTTTAACGGTCCAGTCATCAAGCTAGTTAAAAAATAAGATATTTATCAAAAAGATATAGGTTAAGGGCTAAATTTATCCCAAAAAAAGAATAAGGGCCAAAACGATAAAAACTGTAAACGTTAAGGGTCAAAATTATCTTTATGCCTATAAACAATAATAAAAAGAGAAATTATATTATGGGCGAGTCCCACCATAAGTCTATGGGACTAACCACTAAAAATCACCCATCTTATTAATTTTTTCATGTCATATTTTTCCTAAGTGAATCTTCACTTGAAAAAACTGTTTTAAAATGAAAATTAGTAAATATGAGTGAAGATTCACTTAGAAAAATATAACATGAAAAAAATGATAAGATAAATGATTTTTAGTGTTCGATCCTATAGATGATGTGATGAGACTTACCCATGATATAATTTCTCATAATAAATGAGTAATTTTATTTAAAAGTGCTTTTAGAAAAGTAAAAAGCTAAAAATTTAGCTTTTGGAAAGTACTTTCCAAAACAAACTTGAAAAATATTTTTTACTTGAAAAACTAGACGTCCTGCATTGCTATATTACTTTTAGTTCTAAAATCACTTTTGACCCTAAAAATACTTTTTAAAAACATTAAAATCATATTTTTATCGTATTTTTTTTTAAAATTAATATCAAACTAAACCCGAATCTTTAGATGGATCTTAGTCCAAAGGGTTCCAAACTTTTTCCTATGGATGAACATGAAGAAAACGTGAATTAATTGGATTGAAAATGAAATTTGTCTGAAAAAATCAATGTCTTTATCCATGTAATTAAAGCCTATTAAACTGACTTTTTTATAACTAATCCCTCCAAAATGTCAAACCTAACCTAACATAAAAAACAAATACCCCATAACCCAACCAGACACACACTTCTAATCTTTTGGTCAAATTATGATTTTGGTCCTTTCACTCAGTCCAAATAGTTAAAACAACCCGTCTTAGACGATATTATTAGGAGAGTAGTAAACACGAACCCTAAACACGTACCATAAAATGAACATGAAAGATATCGAAACTCGAGAGAATATACGATATAAATTATTGGATTATATCCACAGGTTGCAGATGATATGAAGCCACATCCATTTGTGATCAGTGTACTGAGAAAACTGAACAAACTTATTCCGACATGGAGAATAGTTCCTGTCCAGGATGTGATTGATGCTGCTTTTAAACAGCCTGAGATTAGAGCACAGATTAGAGCAAACCCTTATTGCTACAAGGGACGTCCTAGGTTGAACACTGCCAATGAGCTGCTCAACACTAGCTTGGAGCTTGAGAAAAGACTACATGAGGTGTGTTTATTCTTTATCTTTGTTTTTTTTAATCCGAATTAGGGTCGTAAATCAGATTAGACAGATCGTGAGTTATTCGGGTTTGATTCGGTTAAACTTATTTGATTAGACTTGATTTAAGTTCGAACACGATTTGAGTTCTTAGAGAATCGAGTAGAGCTCAACACTACTAAAACTCAACTCATTTACGTGTATATCTATTTTGACTACCAAACTATTGAATTTGTCAATCAGACCACTAAATTTATTAAATTGACTTATTTTGGCCACCACTCTAAAAACCTAATAGAAGGGTGATGTGTCAGTTAATGGAAAATTATAAAATTACACATTTAGTCCCACTTATTTATCTATTTTATCAATTTGATTCAAATTTTAATTTAATTAAATTAATCATCTAATTTGATATAATAGGTAAATAATAAGGATTAAATGTATAATTTTACAAAGTTTCGCTAATTGACACATCACCTCTTCATTAGGATTTTAACGGTGGAGGCCAAAATAGGTCAATTTAATAAGTTTAGTGGTCTTATTGACTAGTTTGATATTTTGATAGTCAAAATAAGTATGCTCATATAATTCAATGATCACTGAAATAGTTTACCCTAAATTTTATGATTCTTTCTTTTAACATGCCAGAGCCAAGTGATCTTGCAATGTATATATGCATGTTTATAATTTTATCTATGTGTTTTAAATATATTCTATCAGAAGGATTGATAGATACTATACATACAATTTTAGACTCGATTAGAATATTTTAAAGTTCGAGATCAATTTATAATATGTGTCATATTTTTTTTAAAACATTCGATAAGTTAAAAATTCAAATCTCAAAATTACAATCCATTTTCTTATTCTCTAACAAATATTTAAGTCACAATTTATTTATTTATTTTGTTAATTTGAAACAGGTTTCATTACCATTTCTAGTTCTACATGGAGAGGATGATAAGGTAACAGATAAAGCTGTGAGTCAACAACTCTATGAAGCTGCAGCAAGTTCAGACAAGAGTTTCAAGTTGTATCCTGGGATGTGGCATGGATTGTTGTACGGTGAAACACCGGAAAACATCGACATTGTGTTCGCAGATATCATCGGTTGGTTGAAGGAGAGAACCGAATCCGGAAATTCGAGGTTGGAGAGGGAATTGAAGCATGAAAATGATGAGGTTTTGATCTCAAAAGACATATGAACTTATAACTAATTAATGTGTTTTTTAGAACAAAAGTTATAAGTGGATGATATTGTGACAATATGTAAAGGAAGATTAAAGACAAAAGGAGATTGTGTAATAATGTTTTTTAGATTCAAATATATATGGGAGCATGGATGATGTTTGAGAAGGAATATATTTGTGTGTGCATCTTGTCACGGGGTTAAACTCACCGGCGGTCCGTGATAATGTGTATAAACTTTCAGATATACATAATTGGGGTGATTAAATTATCTGAAATTGGGTTTTGATTCGATTAAATCTTAAGAGGATTTAATTTTTAAGTTTGGATTCAGATCAGGATGAGTTTTGTAAAGAATTAGGTCAGATCGATATTGAATTTAAGTTGAAAATTTTCTGACTCAGAACGATAGTATAATTTGCTTTTATTTGGCATACTTATTTAATGCATCTCTATATATTTTTAATTATCTCACTCTTTTGTCTAATAAAAAAGATCTTCCGAACTTTTATAATATCTGATATCGATTAATTAACCAAATACATAGAAGACGGTAATGTTTTAAGATGGAATATATTTAATTTTGTATACATGTGTATCAACTTTCATTTTCAATAAATATATATAATTAGGGATATTCAAATTACTTAAATTTGAGTTTGAGTTTGAGTTTATAATATATATTTTTAAAATTGAGTTTGAGTCGGGTTGAGTTTAGATCTAAGGTGAAAAATCATTGGTCCAAGATAAAAATATAATTCTCCTCTATGTATTTAAGGATAATTAATTTAATTTCTTATTATATTTTTTAATTATCTTCTTATTTTATCGAATAAAAATAAAAAAAATAATTATTTATGTTAGGTCAGGTCAAAATCAAATTAAAACCTAGATTCTTTTCCTTGAGAACGATTAGAAATATTATTTGATATAACATCATAAACAAAGTTTTAGAATTTTTACTTAAATATAGCTCTAGGGTTCATTAAAATTCGGTCTTTTTCATTTTAATTTCGAAAATAATACATTCGTTATAATGTTCTAAATGTCGAATTTAGTTAAATTGATTATGAATAATATTTTTCTAAAATTACCCAAAATATAAACCTTCTGAACCAATCTTTAGAATTATTTTTTTAATTTATTGTTTAAAGTTAGATTTAACTGAATTTAACTTTTAAAATATTGTAACAAATATATTAATTTAAAAAATAAAACAAAAAAAATATAATTTTAAAAATTAAATCTTATCACAATATTTATAGAATGTATCCATAAATTTTCTCTACAAAACAAATTTGAAATGACATCGAGTGTCTTATTTGATTATATTTTTGGGACAATCCCATCAATATTACAGTAAAAAATAATTTTTAATATAGTGATAATAAAAATTTATTTTTTATAATATTGAATTTTCTACAGTATCAGTGAAGTCGACAGTATCTAGCTCTTTAAACAATAAGTTTTTAAAAATACCCATAAAACGGGTACAAGAGAATCTGGTTTTAACTCATTCTTGATTTTGTAACAGGTGTATTTTAGAAAAAATACTATTCAAAGCCTAAGCCAGATATTGCCGACTTTATCTTTTTTACATAAATTAAGAATTAAAGTTATTTGTGTCATATTTTGAGAAAAAAAACTTTTTTATAATATATTTATATATATTTTTTTGATATTTTTTATGTTTTTTCAAGGATAGATTTGACGATGCACATGACTGATCATGTTGGTTTTTATTTGTAACACTACTAATTTTTTATGTTCTGAACCTTCGGCTTGAATTTAAATATACGATTTGTGCTTGTAAAGAATTTCTCATTGTGTCTAGCTTTAATTTATGTTCTCCCGATGTCTATTAACGACTTAATCTTCTTTTATGGTTTGTTTATCGATACAATCAGTTTTTGTATCTATTGTTCGATCAACTATTTGGATGGATTTATTACTTTTTTCATATATAGTTCTTGGTTGATTTAAAATTACTAATTTAAAAAAATATTTAAATTATATATTTAATTTACGATCATAATTCGTAAACTCTTATTATAATTTTAAAATTAGATGATCGCTAATAAAAATTTTAGTTCTCTTCTATCAATGAAACTATTTTTTATTTAAAAATGCTTTTTAAATAATCACTAATAAAAAAAAGTTGGTTCTTTTTAAATTATAAAAAAGTATTATAATTTATATATTTTCTCGTTAATAAAATAAAACTCTTTATGGTGCGTAGAAAGAACTAACTTTTTTTTATTAGCGATCATTTAAAAAATATAAACTTATTTTATCTCAACCTAAAAATATATAGTAATATTTTTATTTAATTAAAAAAATCTAAATTTACGAATATAATACAAACTTATATATAAGTTTTAATATTATTTTACGAAATCGACTACTCTACCTGTCCATATAGGGATGGGCACAGAATCTGAATCTGACTTGATCCGGTTTGATTGGATCAGATTTTTTGATAAAAAATTCGGATTCGTGTTCAATTCGGGTCGAGTTTTTTAAGGGTGATCTCGGATCAGGTCGAGTTCAGGTTTAGGGTGGAAAAAATCGACTTGAACCGACCCGGGACTAATAGTATAATCTATTCATATATATATATTAGGGATATTTGTAATAATGATCCATCTTTATATATTTTTTTTACAATTAGGTCACTAAATTTTATTTTTATAGGTTTAGATCCCTAAATTTTATTTTTAATAATTCGAGTTGAATCAGATCAGATTTTAAAGTTTAAAATCGGATCGAGTCGGATAACGGATAAAAGATATAATTTTTCAAGTCGAATATGGATAGATTAAAAATTCAACCCGGCCTGACCGTGTGAATCCCTATTATCTACCTATCCATAGTTCCACCATTATTTTTTAATATATCATGCAAAGTATATTGCATCATTCCTTTCTTGTATAAATACACCCCCTTTATAATATCAACCTACTTTAAACCCTAAATTCTAATTAAAATACATAAAATCTAAATTCACATGTTTGTAATATTTTTTTCATTAATTAAGTTTATAAATATGTATAATCACAAATAATACATATTTAAGGAACGATTATTATTTCGTACATCAACGGTGAAAAAATATTCTATAAATATGATTATATAGTTATCACGTGTGTGTTTTTAATTAAAGGATATGCGACAATTATACAATCTGCTTATGAATCATTTTTCATTATCGATACATAAAATATTTTTTTAAAATAATATAATCGAAATTAGAGAAATTATATCATTGATCATTCTCGTCACATCATCATAAAATCAACTAATTAAATACATTCATTTTCTTAATTTTCCTATCTCATTTTTTTATTAAACGAATCTTTATTAATATTTACCGTAAATTAAATTTAAAAATAGTTTTTACCTATTGAATCTTAATTAATATTTAATTGATAAAAAAAAGATAAAAAATAATAAAATGGATGCATTTAATTGATTAGTCTCATGATTGATATAACAAAAATGATTCATGATATAATTATATATATATATATTAGTTGTTTTTTAAGAAAATTATTTAAAAGGGGAAGATAAATATGAATAAAGCACCCATAAATTATAATACAAAAAAATAATTTAAAAAACTAATGTACTAATCCATCAATTTAAAAATTAAAAATTAAGACTTTATTACCTAATTTGTTTAATTCCCCCCCAAATTTGGAATTACATGTACATAAAAAGTAAAATTACAAAATCAAATCTCTTAAATCTTACTAAAATTAATTTAGATTTATATACTTATATAGACAATTTAGGCACACATCCAAAAGGTAAGCTGAGATTACAAAATTAAATCCCTAAAATCTTCCTATTTTTACTCCATTCATTTGGAAACCCAATTCCAAAATAGGGAATTTCCTTTTATGATTAAATTCCAACTATGTTGGTATGTTTTCTCGTAGTTATCCTAATTTAATTTATTAATTAAATAATTTTAATCGGGTATAATAAAAGTTTATTTCATTCACGATTAGCGATAGTCATGGTTTGGGTCAAGTCGGTTTATTTCATTCGAAGATGTTTCATTCAATCTAACCCCACCCAAATTTTAAAATAAAAACTTCAAACTGACCTGATTTGATCCCGGTATATATAAAAATTATTTATATTCAACAAAATAGAAAGATGATTGGAAAATATAGAGAGAACGGGTATCGTAACAATTATCCCTAAATTTATAGAATAAAATTTATACTATTATCTAGATTCAAATATTTTTCACACCCTAAATCTAAACTCATCCCGACTTAAATTCATTTTTCACACAATTCAATTTCGAACCTATTTTTTAAAAGACACGATACTCTAACGTCGAATCAAATTAAATCCTTTGAGTTTGAGATATATTTTCATTCACGACGAACATAAAATCAAACTCTTAATCCTACGTAAAAGACCTAACGCCTCCCTCAACCGATATTCTTTTATCACCACATCTTTTTATCCAACTTTTTAGCTCCAAACAATCTTTTTTGTCCGAACTTTAAGCTTCTTTTCTCTCATTACATCTTCTTTCTTCTCTCTATTAAATAAATTGTCTTTTTACCAATCCTACTCCCTCTGAAAACATAGAATTTTCTTGTCTTCATGGCATTGGTATGTCTATCTTGATCTCCTAATTTTTCAGACAGATCTTGTCTTCTTCTTTGTTGGTAATAATTTCCATCAAATTTTTACAGGTGCAACCAGATGAAAATGTTAATTATCAAGAGGTAAACATATATTTTTTTATTTAATTTCATAGATTTATTTCATGGTATATTTTCATATAATTTTTTACAGGAATTCATCACAAATTCACAAGGCTTGAAGCTTTTCACATGCAAATGGGTTCCAAAGAAACAAGAACACAGAGCTTTGATCTTCATTTGCCATGGATATGCCATGGAATGTAGCATCACCATGAGCAGTAAGTTTCGAAGAAAAAAATTATAAAAATTTCGATTTTTATATTTAAATTCTAAATGATAAAACAATATAAATAATTTTTTTTTTAAAAAAAATATCAGGTACTGCCATGAGGCTTGTTAAAGAAGGATATGCAGTTTATGGCATGGATTATGTGGGGCATGGGAAATCATCTGGATTGGATGGATACATTGATAATTTTGATTATATCGTCCATGATTGCAGTGAGCATTTCGCAAGTATTTGTGGTGAGTTGGGTTGATTTATAATTTCTTAAATAGTTAAGGGATTGAAGGGGTAATTTTACGAATTTCACCGGTCATTTTGCCTTTTGCCTTTGCGCATGTTTTCTGTAATTCAAAATTACATTGATTTGGCCAAAAAAATTGAATAGTTCTCAAAAAAAATATCTGATCGGGTCAAATATCAAATCTGAGAATAATTGAATCAGGTTTGGGTTAACTTTTTTTTTAATTATTGGGTAATCGACCAAACTCAATAATATTTGTATTTAAAATTAAATTTAAATCTTTAAACTAGTTTTTATGTTTATATTATATTTTTAAGTTTTAAATTTTTTAAATTTATTTTTATTTATTTTTAATAAAAAACAAAATTAACATTTTTAATATTTTTTGTTAATAAAATTTAATACATATATCCAAATATTCTAAATTAACTTTAAATTATTATTTTTATGTTTGATTATGTATTATAAAATTTTAAAACTTATGTGTTTAATATATAAATTTTTAAAATTTTAAAATAAAAAAAAAGAAAATTTATGAATCGAGTATCAGGTTTCATAGGTACTCGATTTAAATAGACCAGGACATAGGACAAAAAATAAATACCTGAAGAAACTGAATATCTGATTTTTCTGATACAAAAAACCGGTACCAAATAATAAACACCCTTACTCCTGCATCTTAAACTATTTAATAGTAAAATTTTGTTCTAACCCCCTTTAAATAATAAACTTTTAATTTAATTATTTAAAGAGTTACATTTACCTTTTAAAATTTTATAATTTAATCTTTTTCATCTAAAATTTTTAATTTAATTTAATCCATGTTGTTCGAACTTTTTATTTTTTTGATATTATCATGTTGAACATATATTTTGATATAATTATTTGGTAAAATTTCTCTAAACTATTAAATACAATAAAATATTAAATATATTCGTATCGAACAAATACTTGTATCTTATATTTGTGTGGTTTTATAGAGGCTGAAGAGAATAAAGGGAAGATGAGATATCTATTGGCGGAATCCATGGGAGGAGCCGTTGCTATTCTTCTAAACAGAAAGATGCCAAACTACTGGGACGGCGCCGTTTTGGTTGCACCAATGTGTAAGGTACGTGTTCTCCACGCGCGTGAAATAGAAAATTAATAAACATGTTTTGAATTGGTCTTACTACAAATTTGGATCTTTTAACATGCTTTTTTATTTCTTAACATAAGTAATAGTTATATAAGATTTGAACCAAGATTCGAGATCTTAATCGGTTTATTCGACTTTAGATTTAATACAGATATGAATATGATAGTTTAACTTTGACTTAAACCTGAAATAACACAAATTGAATCAAATTTTAATTTAACTAAAGATTAACCTGAACTGAAAATCAACAAAAACCGAAAGCAATATGAATTTAATTAGGTCAAATGTTTATGTTTTACTTTCTTTTGTATTATATTACTAGTTAGTGATTACCTTTATAAGATCATAATCATATATTAACACAAACCGAAAACTGACTAATCTGATATTGATCTGACCTTAAGAAGCAACCAATCTGATATTTACTCAAACCGAAAATCAACTGATCTCATATTTGATCTGACCCAAAAATTAACTAATCTAATCCCAACCCGAAATAACATAAACCTAAACTAAATTTGAATCAGACTTGAACCATACCGAAACTAAAGCAACCCAAAGTTAATACCAACTCGAACTACCCGATTACTAGTGGTGTTCATTATCGGATATTGGATCGGATTAGATCTCATTTTTTTGTATTCGGGTTTTTGGATAAATGAGATATTGATCCGTATTCGCTTCGAAAAAACGGATATTCACATATTCAGATATTGGATATTCGGATTGGATATTCAAATATTCGATTATCCAAAAATATATTTTGAATATACTAATTTTTCGAATTTGAAGGTTGTATTTATAAAAAATTTAGAATTTTAAATATAATAAACAACAAATTACTAAATATAATAAGATTCACATTTATAAAAGTTTTAGTTTTTAAATATAACAAGCACTAAATTATTAGATAAAACAAGATTAATATTAATAAAAAATTTAAATTTTTTGATTTTCGGATAATCTAAAACTTAAAATATTATAATTCATATCCAATCTAGAAAACTTAAAATTTGATCGGATATCCGACCCAAAATAAAAATTGGATCAAATATCTAAATTTTTAGATCGGATTAATAGATAATCGGATCAAATCGATCGGATCAGATATTTTTGAACACCCCTATTACCTCTTCTATAAGAGTTAATATACAATTTGGCACTCAAATATATCATTTTTTATAATTTGGTATATGAATTTTTCCAATTTTGTTTATGTGGTACATGTGAGACATTTCATCAACCCATAAGAATGTGACATGCATAAAAAACCCACATCATTTTATGTTAAAATTGTTATATTTATGTATTAACATTGAATTAATTCTCATATCAAGTCATATATTAATTAATTATTCCTTAATAAAACATGGGTTTATTTTTTTATGTGTTTATTTATTTTAATTATTTACTAATTTATATTTATTAATTAAAAAAATCAGATTGCAGATGATATGAAGCCTCCTACAGCAGTGGTTTATGTTCTGAAAGGGATGAGCCGGTTGGTCCCAACTTGGAAATCAATAAAGCTATCCCATGACATCATTGATCTGGCATTCAAACGACCTGAAGTTAGACAAGAGGTAATTAATTATATATATTATTCAGATTAAATTTATGAAAAAATATATCTCAAATATATCAAATTTTCATTAGTTTAAAATAAATTTGAACCGTAAAAATTGCATGCTCTTTATTTTATTTTCGGGTTTAGAGATAAAAGTAATGTCAAACAAATAAATTTTTTAAAAAAATATGTTTAAAAAATGATTTTTAACCTAAATATAAAAGATAAAAAATTTTAAATTTTACGGTTGAAAAATATTTTTTAGCAGCTTAAATAGTTATCGTGTGTATTTATAATTTATTAAATTATATTTTTTTACCAAGATATTATTATATGATTGATAAATTATTTTTTAGTTTAAAAATTATATATCTTTTCATATCAAATTTTAAATAAAATATTTATTTTTTATATTTTTATTAAACATGTACAATTGGTCAAATTTATTTATTTATAAATAAAAATATTTTTTATATATAATAATTTAATTTGATGTATACCATATATTATAACATTAAATATTTTAGATATCATTTAAATATATATATTTAACTTATAATATCATGTCTAAAATAATTATATATCTTCTTAAAAAACACTTTTTAACAGTAATATTAATCAATTTAATCGAAAACACCAATAGAAAAATTGATTATTCTCTCAAATTTAAACCAATTATTAATTGGTCTAATAGAATAAGATGTTAGATTTTAATAGTGAATAGAGATTTGTTTAATTACGACATTATTATAATTATAACAATCTAATTGACAATATTTAATTTCATATTAATCGATCAATAAATCGAATATATTAAATATTTTCCTATGGTACATAGGTCAGAAATAATGAATATTGCTACCAAGGGCCCCCAAGGTTGAAATCCGTAGCTGAGCTTTTGAGGGCTAGCACAGATGTGGAGCAAAGGTTACATGAGGTATGCTCTCAACTTATATTTTAAGAAAAAAAGGGTATAAAGTTACTTTTCAAAATATTAAGGACCTTTACAGTAATTTTACAAAAATAAAAAAATAAGTTGTAATCTTATTTCTTTGTGAAATATTATTATTAGGTTACCATTCCATTTATAGTCCTCCATGGTGAAGAAGATAAAGTGACATCCCCAGAAATTAGTAAAGAACTTTACAATGTAGCTTCAGCCAAAGACAAGACCATCAAGCTCTATCCCGGAATGTGGCACGGTTTGCTCTACGGCGAGCCCGCCGAGAACATCGAAGTCGTGTTTGCCGATATCATCAAGTGGTTGGATGAGCGGACGAAACGAGGAAATCCGAGGTCGAAGATGGTGGATAAAGTTGAATCGGACCATTTGCTTTTGAACAAGAACAATAAACTCTAGTTGTAACTCTATTGGGACAAACATTATGAAACTATGGTGTTCTTGTGGGAAAACCTAACCCGAAAATTCGACTCGGGATTGAAAATGCAATTTTCAAATCCCTCCTTTCTTGAAAAATATAAAGCCTAATCAAACATAATACATGATCATCTAAGATACTCTTGGCAATGACTAGATTTATGGTTTATCAAAGTGAAGTTCGAGGATGGAAGGAAATCTGAAGGATATAAATTGCGGTTGCAGATACATTTCCGGCCATGTGATATTCACCGATAATGTAATTTAAGTCATCCAACAATCCAAAGAAATGTGTATAATTTAGAGAGTTTTACACTGTATAACTTATCTATTTATCTATAGTAACTTAAGAACTTTTGCACAATAATTCTCAACATGAACACGTTGAACAGGAAATGAAGAGGAAACAGACCGGAAACAGGTGAAAATGGCGGGGTTCGACAGAGATCGAGAGACGAGCTATCGGCTTATACAGTACTCCCACCCTCGTCCCGTGCTATCGGCTCAACTCCGATTTCCGATCTCTTCCTCGTCCTCCTTGCATTCCTGACATGCTAAAGCCTTTCTAACCGCGATTGGTAACCTGCAATCCGTGTGAAAGACCTGTAAACAAAGGACCTTCCATCCAGTGATGATCCCAACAGGCAGAAGCTGACTATTGTTTACTAATAGTGGTTCAAGCAACGATAATCAAAACTTAATTACTTAAAATATACCAAAACAGGAGTGTGGATGGAAGCTAAACTTAAGATGCTATCAGCTATCTGAAATGATCAATAGGCAAGTTGTGGCTACGGGTGGAAAAAAAAAAACCGATTACCTAGTCCCGGTTCTGGACCTGATAGATTTTTATCTGTTACTAGTTCCATTGGAACCAAGACTGAATCTTGATTTTTTGGACTTGGTACCCGGTGGGTACCTAGTAGGACCGAGACCATTACTAAATATCCAGTATTGTTTTTTTTATTTCTCTTATCAAACTTTCTCTTTATGTATGAATATTATGAGTATGACTAATTTTAAAACTTTAATTTTCAAGTCTATAATATTCTAATTTTATTATTTAATATTATTATTGGTGGTTAATTTTTTTTCTTCTAATTACTTAAATTTTTTAAGAATAAACTAATTGACCGGTACCCACCAGTAACAAGACCGGTTCTTAAAATTTAAGATCTGGTGTGACCGAGACTAGTTCTAATTTTCAGGAACCGATAGTTACCAGAACTGGGACCAATACTAATCAAATTGACTGGGTACTTGGTCTTGTCCACCCTAGTTGTGGCAGCTGTCCTTGGATCCAGAACTCTAATGCAAGAAACCCACTTGTTGAACTCTGCCTTTGGATAACCCTACTGCTCATCAGAGAGGGGATCCTCTTTGTCCTCATCATCCCCACCATTTTCCATTTGGTTCGTATATCGTTGCCATTTTCTCCCATTCCAGCAGCCTCAAAGCATTCCTTTCTTGCTGTAGGATTGGCAACGAGTCAGTGCAGGACATATTTCTGGTCGATTCGATCTTGATTCAACACTAATACAATATAATGATAATTTATTCAATATAATTTTCATTTTCCCAACATTATTGCCAAAATAAAATCAATAATTAAATAAAATATTAATTTATTTGATATAATGATATACAACTCGACCCAACCCGAAACCTTGAGTACTATATCTTATGTGCATCTTATTTATCAACCACTTCCGAACTAAACCAAAACAAAAAGAAATTCCAACCTCTCCTCATACTTTTATAAATGAAACTAATATTTTGGTTACTTTGGTGCACAAAGTGCCATTAATCCATCATTCAATTTCAAACAATGGCTAATCTTTCATGTTTGTTAACCTTAATCTTCTTTGTCGCCATCATCGAAAGCTCATCCTCGGCTCGAAATCTCGAAAACCCGTCATCGAATCATCACCACCACCACAAACATCAGAAGATCTCATTTTCCATGAGGGATTTGCTCAACATTTCTCAACCTGCCACTCCAAAAATCACTAGCCACCTCCCATTTTCAAAGCCTGTAGGCCTTTTCCCACCTAATAAAGGCATCCCAATCCCAGAACCCGGCCCGAGAGTTCCCGGTTTGAGTTCTTCGACTCAACCGCTCGATGTTCCGAACCTCGGGTTGTATTTTCCGGCAAGGGCTACTCTTCAGGAGTTGGAATTTGGTGAGGTGGTGACCATTGATGAGACCTTGTTCGATGGCGGTTCGATTAGTGGTTCACCACTTGGAAAAGCACAAGGGGTATATGTTGCAAGTTCGGAAGGCGATGCAGGTCACATGATGGCGATGACAACGGATTTCGTAGATGGTGGATTTAAAGACGGGTTAAGGTTTTTCGGGTTACACCGGAGAGACGCGACGGAGTCCCATATTTCCGTCATTGGTGGCACCGGGAAATATGCTGGTGCAAATGGTTATGCAACAGTTGAAGTTGTGAAAAAAGGAGTTAACAAGCTTCTTTTGTTCAATGTTTACCTAAGTTAATGGCTAAGAAGTAAAATAAATCTTTGTTAGCTTGATGAAATACTTAAGTATTATAATAAAATCAAATAATTCAAAGTTAAGTTTAATTCACGCATATGTCACGATTCATACACGTAAATCCATGACAGTAGTGCAAGTGCTCAACAAAGAGGATTCATTGGATTTGACTAAGGTTATACGGGTTAGCTGGTTCAAAAGTATATCTCGTGACACATACAATTACTTTTAAAACTCGATAAAAATTTGTAGAATCCAGATTTAAATTTTAATATCTACGACGCTCTTTCCAAAACGTTTGCACCAGAGAAAACAAATTAAGTGATCTTCATCGAAATAAAAATATTTGTTACAAAAATATTTTTTATTCTTTCATCAGCTATTGAAATAGAAATCCAAGTACTTGTATGCATGTTCTATATAACTAAGATCTCAACTTTTAATCAAGGTAAAGTTAGGAAATTTTTACTATGAAGAGAATTTTGAATTGTAAACTTTTAGAGGAGGAAAAGAGTAATTTTACTATTATATTAAGGTTTAATACATTTCCCCCTAAACTATACATGTATTCTCCATTTGTTCCTAAACTATTTTTTGACTTGTTTTGCTTCTACACTTTACGTTATTATTAAATTATCTCCTAAACTATACCAGTTTTCACAAATTACCTCTTAAATAGAATGATTTTGGTCCTATTTTGTAAAGTTTAGAGCCACAATAGACCAAAAAATTAAGGGAGTAAATTAGGAAAACATAAATAATTTAGGGAGCAAAAGTGTATTAAGCTTTATAACTAAAAAGTTTACAAACGTAACCGGAAAAACACTTTTACAAAATTAGGAGGATGAAATATTTTTTTATCATTTTATCGTCTAAAAATTTATAATTTTGAGGACTAAAAGAATAATTTAACCAAACCAAGGGAGTCAAGGCTCCACCGGTACCCTTGTGCCACCCCTACTTTTAATGAACTTGTCCAATAATGTTACTGAAACTTATCTTACTCAAATTTTAATGTAACAGTTACATAAAAATACACATAATTCAATTGGTTTTATGTTTTTTGGGTTATCTTTAAGTCAATAGATTAGTTTAAATGGAAATTAATTTAATATCATTTAAATATAATATAAAATTTAATTATAATCATATATATTCGTATCGAACACATAATGATACTCGAATTAACATAAATGTTTAGAGTAATCCAACCATACCAACTCCATACAAATATATAACCACTCCTTATGAGACTATATTTGTTGCTCTATAATAAAATACCTATTCCATCATATCATTAGAATTAGGTTTTTCCAACCAAAGCACATTTCATAAAAAATAGGGTTCTGAACTGCTTCATATCATCAAATCGACTTTCTCATCATATATATACATACATGTATATAATATATATATACACATGTATATATATGCATGTGTATAAACTATATATATAGGCGAGGGAAAATCTCTCATTCCATCAATCAAATAGTCATATTCATTGCTAAAAAATGGCTAAAACTCCTATGCTCACCTGCAAAGCTTTCAAGGCCTTCATCTGTCTACTATTGCTGGCTATCAGCTTCTCTTGTGCCAATTCAGCTAGAGTCCTTGATCAGGTGGAAGCTCAGCCGCAAGTCGTCGGCGACATACCTCAGCCAACTGGTCGAGCGGTCCCTGTTGCCGCCCCAAGTGGTTCAGAGGACGATGTTGCTGATCCACCAATCCCTGAAGCTCCTGCTGATGATGAGACACCAGAAGTAGCTACACCTGCAGCACCGATAGCTGGACACGGAGCGGCTGCGGCTGCCACGAGTGTCACGGCTGGAACAATCAACTCACATGAGCCTACATTGTCCTTTTTCATGCATGATATCTTAGGTGGATTACACCCATCAGCCAGGGTCGTGACCGGTGTGATTGCCAACTCGGAAATCAATGGCATACCATTCTCCAAAACCAACAATGCCCTCTTCCCGGTCGATGGCGCCGCCCCACTTCTAACCGGCGGCAACATTAACAACATTAACAACCTCAACAACCTTATTAACACCAACAACGTGCCTTTCCTAACAGGCCTAACAGGTGCCCAAACCAGCGCTGTCCTACAAAACACCGGTAACAACGACAACGTTCTCAATACCGGCAGCACCCCTTTCGTCACCGGTGGACAGCTCCCACCTGGCACTCTTCAAAGGCTCATGTTCGGTACCATAACCGTTATCGACGATGAACTAACCGAAGCCCATGAGTTAGGGTCAGCCGTGATAGGCAAGGCACAAGGATTCTATTTGGCTAGCTCTTTGGATGGTAACAGCCAAACCATTGCCTTGACAGTTCTGTTGCATGGAGGTGAACATGCTCAAGAAATACAGGACACCATTAGCTTCTTCGGTGTTCATCGGACCGTGTCGCCGGAATCACAGATCGCAGTGGTTGGCGGAACCGGGAAGTACGAGCATGCGAAAGGGTACGCCAAGGTGGAAACACTTCTTCACCAGGAGGATCAACACATAACTGATGGAGTGGATACAATCCTGAATTTCAATGTTTACCTCACCGAGTGACATTCGGCCATAGGTCTGGTGGTCACCGGTGGTTCATGGTTCGAACTTTCTAGCATATTACTGTGTGATGGCTATGTGTTTCTTTCAATCATCTGATACTGAAAAATTCTAGGTTTGCTTCCTTATATAAATGCTAAAATGTGTTTTTTATCATTGAACTTTTAAAAATTCATAAAATGATCATTAAATATTTTGATATATTATACAATAGTCATTAAACTTTTATCAAATTAGTATAAATTAAATAAAAATTTAGTGACTAAAATGATTATTTTAACAAAATTTAGTGATTTAGTGTGTAATTTACTCAAAATTTTATATCAAATTTTTAATAATTTGAAAATCGACTGAATTAATCAAATAATTTCGACTGAGTAATTTGGTTATAACTAATTCTGTTCGGTCCAAAAATTTTGGTTAATTCAATTATGACTAATTCGGTTCGACCACTAATCGAAATAACCGAATATACACCCCTATTCAATTCAAAGATTGATTCAATTTAAAATACATAAAAGGCCACTAAATTAAGTAAAAATGATTGTTTAACTATAGAATAATGATTAAATTTATCAACATGTTATAAAATAATCATCGTATGTTAATTGTAAAATAGTGATAAATTTTAATAAGTTTAAAGATAATTCGTAACTGTTTGACAAGTTTTAAATATTTTATAATTTTTAAAAAATTTAATGATCAAAATATCATTTATATAGTTTAATAACTAATAAAATTTACAATAATTTTAACCATGAGAGTTACCTAAGATGATAAGCACCGAAAGAGTTAAGATTTTCATATAATAAGGTCAGAGTAATTTTTGGGTACAAAAATTCTCGTATCACTATAATACAAATATTATTGATCTAATAGGATTAAAGTAGACTTTGAGATACGAGAATTCACATACCAGTACAATATAAATATTGTTAATCTTATACCCCAAATAAATCAAATGGATCAATTCTAATATTTTCGTGAAAAATTTTATACCAACTCTATAAGTAAAGGTCTCTTCTACCATAACTAATGGTTAAATATTCGATCATTGTATTAAAAATAACGCAGTTTTAAAATTTGTAGTCAGCGTCTATCCACTTACACGATAAAACAATCTCAATCATTCGCTTATCATCATCTATTGATCCAAACTTATTGAATTAAATGATTATTAATGAATCGGAGTATTTGGTCGAGTTAATATACGATTAGGTGAATTTAAAAAAATAAATATTTTTAGAAAACTATAGAATTTGACAAATGGAAATATAAGTTCAACAGTTCATACAAAAAAAATCTCTGGATTTTCTATAAATTTATATTTTCGAATTTATAAGTTCAGATTTTGAATATATGAAAAGCAAATTGTAGATTTGCACCAATTGGTTTGGCAAATGGTAGCTGACCATTGATTGTTGCACTCACACCAGGGTTGGCAACATTGGCTCCTGTGGGAATGGAACCAATGGTTGCACCCACACTAGGATCAGACTGTGTGCCGGCTGCGTTGGTAGTCAATGACTCAAAGGTGGTAAATTAGAAACAGGTGTCACAACTGGATTCGCCGACACGTCCGAGGGTTGCTCATCAAGCCTTCTTGCAGAAGTGGAGAGTGCAATTGAGAAGGAAAGAAGTACATAAATGAGTTTGTAGGTTTCCATAGCTACAAAGTTCAGAAATGAGTTGCAGGGTATGAGATAGCTCATGAAATGGAGTTGTTGAAGTCTTTCTATTACTAATGTTACTAATGATCATGTCAGACTGATCTCGTCGTCTCGATTCGTAAAATATTGCTTAAAGCTCAACTCGTATGTATAATCCGATTCTTGAACAGGTCTAGTTGTAAGAAATATTTCGAATAGTGATCTGTATATGGATTTGCTTACCAGAAAGGCTTTCACAGTGCATGACAAAAAAAAACTAATGGTATTTTCCATAATCCCAACATATGCATGCATACATCTTGAGTTTTCACACAAATGCAAAGAATGAACATAGACCAAAATTTCTTCCTACATACATACCAACTATATCTATAGGCTAAGTATCTCTGCTGCTAGCTCATCAATCAATGAATTCTCTATTTCTCTACCAATTGCTTCTATATCATATCCTAAGGATAACCATCCATCGTCTTTTCCGAAAACTTTTTCTGATGAGTCCTTCTTTACTTCATTTTGTGCCTCATTTTCTTGACTAACCAACAACTTGTAAAGCTCTTCCACAATTTCTTTCGAGTTCTGCGGATAGCTGATCCTTCTTGCAACAGGCTGTGCCCACAGGAGGGCTCCTAAGCATGGCTGCAGAATTTCCATTAGACCTGAATTTATGCGGTCAAAAAGTAGCCTCCTCTCCGACCTCTTCCAAGATGTCTGCTCACCGTACTTCTTCTCTAGTGTCTCGAAAACCGACATGCTTATCGGAGTTTCTGGAAAGTGCCATCCGTTAAAGAGTATATCCGGGTTTCTATTATGAAAACCGGACTCGGTTAAGACATCGACCAAATAGGAGAAATCCCGATGCTCTGCAACTCCAAACAACTTAGTTGAATATTCATGTACTTCCTTCAAAGGCTCTTCCACTGCATCTTTTTCATCATCACTTGAGACAACTATTCCCGGTCCTTCAGAGTACTCTTCAATGGACTCTGATTTTAGAAATTCAAGTTGTCGCTTCACATCTGTTAGAAACGGTGAGCAAAAAAGTTAAAATAGATAAAATGTGGGGTAAAGAATCAAAACCTCGAGGAATCCTTCTGTTTTACCAACCATTTAAGCTAGTGGTGACACTCAAAAAGCGTTTAGAGCTCAACGAATTCTCTTCTGTGAATGGTGCTTCCAAAACTGAAACTGGACTGAGCTGATTAACTGTCTCCAAGGTCACAAGAAAGTCAGGGTCTGTGCCGCACTCTTTGGTTATTTTCATCGACATATCTTCCTGCAAAGAAGTTACTAAAAGTTTGACATCTCGATCACAAAGTACAGTGCACAAGTAATGCACAAATCAACTGTATATCGCACATGCACCTTTTAACTCACTAAATTTAGTAATGCAGATTGATTACTACACCTAAAACGCAATTAATATTAGTATTTATTAATCCTATCAATGGAAACTGAAAACAACATCGAACCTGTTGACTCCAAGCATCAGGGATACATAAAGAAGAATTATGGTCTTTCTCCGATATACTGCAGTCTGTCGATACAACCTGGTGCTGGTTATGTTTTCCGGTAGACTTGGTGGCATCATCCGGAGTTTCTACAGCAACCACCAAATCAGAGACAATGCTTTGAGATGCCGAGTACATCTCAGGTACCACACAATCCTCAGTAGACATAGAATTTTCTTCTAGGAGGTCTGGACTTGATTGAGGCTGCTTGCAGTTGGATCCCAAGTTTCTTTGTTTCGGACAATCTTTCCCATTAGAAACCTGCTTAATTGACTTCCTTATAGCCCAAGGAAACACCAACCTTGTAGACATAAATGAATCAACATGAAATGCTTTGGGAGTAGTCTTGGTTAGAGCTCCACTGCCACTGTTTTTCCGGCTATCTCTACTGCTAATGCCAAAAGGACCACCACTTTTAGCACGATCAAGTGTTCTGCTTCTGCCCCTACCCCCAAAGGCGAATCCATTCTCCCGAAAGTCTTTAGTCACCCTCCATCTAGCAAAGATTTGCTCCTTCGCTTCCTGATCCACATATGATCTGTTCAAGTTGTAACATGGGGGCTTGTACCAGCTGTTCACATCAGAGTTATTTGGGGAAGAAACCAACAGGAATTCTGGCTCCTTTATAAGACCTTGAGCACCATTGAATCCTAACCTTGGCGGCTCAAAAGAAATGTCAGTTATGTTATCCCTTAATTTTCTGGTGATTCCCATTTCTGTGTTGGAGGAAGGGATAGATCTATTCGCGGTGGATTTCACACTATCGAAAAAGTTCTTCCTCTCTTTAACTTGAGCATGCGGATTTCCTTTTCTGCAACCAAGGAACCCTTTTTCTTTCTTATTGGTCTTGGCCTCTCCAGGATTTGGTTTCAAAATGACAATTTTTCTAGAGGAAGGACTAGGAACCATGGAAGTACTATCATGACCGTATTTCCTTCGAGAATCTTTTACGAAACCATCCTCAAGTTTCTGAAGCACCTTATGATTGTCTTGATCATAGAAATGCTTGGTGATCAGATAATCAGGTTTCTCGAAACCATTTTCAGAACAACCCTTTCTAGAGTCCAAAAATCCTGACCCTTTGATATGCTTTCGTTCGGGCGACCATCTTAAGTCTACTCTTCCCTTTCCAGCAAAACAATCACTCCCTTTTTCAAATGCATCCTTGGACCCCTTTGTCTCTTCAAAACTGAAACGAAACGAACGACGTTCATCGAATGGCCGCTTCTCCCAAGCACCTATCGAAGCAACTTTCTGCAGATAATTCTCCGATAGCACTCTTTGTAGCTTTCTCTGCTTATTGACAGATTGCTGAGATTGGAGTTCATCAAGACCCATTAATCTTGCAATCACACTCGGCGTAGCCGGTTTGGATTCCATTTTTCTGGACATTCCCTCTGCTCAAAGCAATTCCCCCTTAGTTCAATTGCATTCTCAGATTGCAAGAAAACATCTGCAATCTGCTGCAAAGAAAACAAAAAGAATTTCATAGATATTCATGAAGCTGAAACACTACCTTTCTGTCATGCTACTAAATCAAACTAATTGAAACAACAATCAATTAAAAACAAACATTTCTTATTCCAATTAAAATAAACTAAATTTTCAAGAATTTAATAAGAAAAAAAAGATTAAATCAGCAAAGAAGATTTATAGAAAATTCATAAATGGAAATAAAGTAGAACTAAGAGCAATAAATATGTATGAAACAAAATCATTGAAAAAAAAACAAGTTTTCTTTGTCAAAGTCATAATTAGAACATAACATGGGAAAAAAGTGCAACCCCATCATTCAAAAAGTGATTTTTTCTTGTTGAAGTATCGATATTCGATTCATTGGACAATTAATTCGAATCAATTAATATAAAAATTCATTATAAACACACTTTCAACTCAGTTTTCTTCATTTACGGTAACAAGATTCGAATACAGTAATAATATTAATAAAACTCTATGAAATAACAAGAAATGGAACTTCCATACAAATAAAAGCAATTTAATCCTAGGGTCAAGTAACAAAAGCAAAAGCAAACAATTAAAGTTTACCGGGAAAAGAAAAGAAAAGAAAGAAAACCCAGCAATACACAGAAAAGAAGAGAAATTCAAGATAGTGAAGGGGAAGAAAATAGGAAGCAAGATCTGACCTTTTTCTTCAGGGTGTTCTGCTCAAGTCCATTGAAACAAAGAATCAAATAATTCGTTTCTTAAAATTCACGAAACAAAAAGACAAGCCGACATATAGAACAAGTTAGTAGGTCAAACACCCTTTTTTAACAATTAAAAAAATCAAAATTTTCTTACAAAAAAGAAAAAATGGTTGGTTTCTAAAATGAGAAACAGATTTCTGGGAAATGGTTTTTTAGGGATGGAATCGAATATTGAAAGAGTTTGAGAAATGGGGTTTTAGATTTGAAATAAAGATGATAACTTTGATGAGTTTTTCTAGGGAAAATTGAAGGGCGGTTGAGTTGGGGGCTGAGCCTGTATTTGCATTTTGTAGGGACATATTTTTCGCACTGTTTTTGTCGTTTCGTCGGCTACCCGCGAATATGAACTGGCGTTTCCCGGCGGGTTTCGCGCCTCCAAAAGAAACGGTCTTTTTCTTCCTTTCTTTTTAAATAAATGAACCCTTAGCTTATTTTTTTACATTTATATTTTTAGGACAAATGGACAGAAATATTGTGAAAAAAATATTTTTTATTATTGTAACCGGATTAAAAAATAAAAATATTATTTAAAATTAAAGTCTTTTGTCATCGACTTTAGTGTTTTTTTGAAGTAAAAATTCAAAGCTAGAGTCTCCTGCTCTCGATTTTAAATTTTTAATTTTAAAAAATAAATCACTATTTAAAGACGGATTCTAATAAATACAACTTCACTTTTACTGTAGAAACATCAATAGTTTAAGAAATAATTTAGAAAAGACCATATATTGAAAAATATTTTTTTTTCATAATACTTTTATCATTTGGCCATATTTTTAGAATTAATTGTATCATACTAGGGATGAGCACGGGTCGGGTCGGGTCAGATTTTCGGCCAACCCGCACTCGACCCGAAAAATCATACCCTCCACCCATCACCCGACCCGGGTTTTAGGGTGAAAAAAATCCGACCCGACTCGACCCGATTTTTAAGTTTCAAAATCTGACCCGACCCGAACAATTTAAAAAATTAAATTTTTAGGGACTAAACTGTAAAAAAATAAAATTTAGGGATATAATTGTAAAAATATTTAATTTTAGTGACCTAATTGTAAAAAAAAATAATTTTAGTGGTCTAATTGTATAAAATATATATCAAGAGGGGTCATTATTGCAAATATCCCTAAAATATATATAAGAAAATTATACTATTAGTCCCGTGTCGGGTTGGGTCGGATTTTTTCACCCTAAAACTGAACCCGACCCGAGATCACTCTTGAAAAAAAAAACGACCCGATCCGAACCCGAATTTTTCACCAAAAAATCTGACCCGATCGGACCTGATCGGGTCCAAACCCATCAGATTCGGGTTTCGTGCCCATCCTTATATCATATTTTTTAAAATCATATTTTTAAAATTAATTTTTAAATTATTAAATATTTAATTCTATTTAAAATTAATTTTGAAAATGTCTATACGTTATTAATAAATTTTATAACAATTTTATTAATATTGAATATGATTAACATATACTAATAATTTAAAAATAAATCATAACGTTCAAAAATTTGAAGGTCAATTTATATTTAAAGTCATAATTTATAGATAAAATTAAAATATTTGAATGATTAAACTGTTTTTTTTTCTTTTTTTTAAGAAGAGAACCTTAAACTTTATTTCCTTTTACATCTGTGTTTTTAGAGTTAATTATACCGTACATCTTTAAATTATAATTTTTAATTAAAATTAATCTTTAAAGTGTTAAGTGTTTTAATATTATTTTTAATTATTTTATTTTATTTTAAATTAATAATCAAACTTTTAAGTACTCTAATTTTTTTCTTATATTTTAAATAAATCTCCAAATTTTTGAATATTTTGATTTTATTTTCAAATTATTGTATACTCCACACCACCTGAATTTGCCTCTATGTATGTTGCTTCTTACCTTGTATTTTCTTTCATTTCATTTCTGATTTGGTTTGTATGAATAATATTGTTCGTTTTTTTAATTATCTGTGTTCGATACGATTTTCGAATCATTTTTAGAACATAAGTATGGAGTATGATCCTTCAAGATCTCAAAACATACATGAAAAAAAATAGAAGAAACAATGTTTAGGACATATTGGCCCCCAACACTCATGCTCGAGTTCAAGTAACATAGTTTAAAATCCGGAAATATATGATTACTAGAGTTGTGTTTTGCCTACTGAAATGTTGAGATTATTTATGGAATATCATCCTCCAAGATCTCACAACATAAATGAGAAAACATAAGAAGAAACCATGTCCGGGATATATCGGTATCCGACACTTACGCCTGAGTTCAAGTAACATAGTTTAAAGTCAAGAAAACATTTGATCACTTCAGTTGTCTTTTGCCTACTGAAATGTTGGGATTATTTATGGAATATCATCCTCTATGATCTCACAACATACACGAGAAAACTTAAGAAGAAACCATGTCGGGGATATATCTACGCCTGAGTTCAAGTAAGGTAGGTTACAGTCCGAAAATTTTGATCATTTCGGTTGTGTTTTGCCTACTGAAATGTTGGGATTATTGTTGGTTCTTTTATTGATTCCATACGGATAGGTTAGTTACCTTGAAAGTATATAAATGTTGGGATTATTGTCATTTTGTTCTTGAGATTCGTTAACTGATTATCGATCTTTATTCACCCTTTCGATGCAGTTGATCAAAAATATTTCGAGCTTTCGTCGCCTTCTTGAAGAGCAAGGATGAAAATGATGGATCAGAGCAGGCTTTGGTTAATGAACTGAAGGCATTGGATGAACATCTTACAAAACATGAGAGTGATGATGAATTCGATTCGATATGCCTTTTACAGTAGTTCCGATCGGATCGCTCTTGGCCATTTTAAGAACTGTATTGTTCCCGAAAGCTCGACGTTCGTCCACAACTACATGATGGTATGCACTGCAACTTCTTCAGTCTATACCATGGATCATTTTCTTCTGCAATTTACTGTGTTTTTAACGTGATTGGATCGTGTTTATCTTTCATCTATTGAAGTTTTTTCGTATTATAACATGCATAATTAGTAGCAATGGTGTCTGTTATATGGTATGTGTACTCTATTTCTCCGGTTCTTCAAATGCTTATCCGACACCTATATATATTGGCACTTTCGGACATGGTACGTAATTATCCCTCTATAAATGCGGAAAAGCTTAAAAACACACCCGAGTCCATAACATAGGTTGCACTACCACTGAGCACGATCATATATCATCGACTATAAGCCGGTATGCTTTGAGGCTCATCTCATGTGACAAGAATAACGCAAATTATGCTTTAACCATGGTCATCCTCATAAATCAGTGATGATAGCTAGATGGGTGTGTTTGGAGAATTCTTAGGAGATTATGTTCTCATACCTATGTCCAAATGTGTCGCGGGACATTTGCAGGTGATTGTTGCTCGAGACTCCTTTCCGAAGACGCCGAACGCCAAGGAAAATGTGATGGCCGGATGGTCACCTAAGTTCGACGCATGAATCGGTTCAAAACCGTTCCGGGTTATTGCACTGTTTCAGAACATATAAGCTATGGAATGTGTAGAGACTATGGCAAAAACCAGATGAATACTTGCCTGTTCCAGTTATAAATATGTATGCAAGTACTTGCATTACATTCTTGTGAAAAGAAATTAAAAATTATAGAGATCAAACCTAAGTAATAAATCTAAAAAATTAAAATAAGACTATTATTTCTACCGCATGCATTATGCATATAAATCTTCATTTTAATATAGGATTAATTTTACTTAAAATCTAAATCTCAAACCTAAAAAATACCAAAGTTTTTTCTCTTATCTTTTATAAATAGCAAAAGAATATATAAGGTTTAACTCCTTAAGATTTACATTAAGAATATGAGATGTAAATTTTATAATATAAAAATACATTATATAAAATTACTTTTATACTACCTATATATCAAAATTCCACCCTAAATAAAATACTTTAATATTCCTATTAAATATATTTAGATTAGTTTAACAAAATATTACAGTAAATGAAAAATATTAATTATAAGATAAATGACACATAATGCCCTTACACTTGAAAATTATAATAAAATAACAAACTTATAACAAAATGACACGGGCTAAAGTAGAAATTTCATACCTCCTGGTCATATCACCTTTCATGTCTCTAATTAAAAATCTTTAAAATATTGAATTCTAAACCCTAATCTTAATTTTCTATATCTTAAATCATATACCCTACACTCTAAAAAATACATCATACCCCTAATTCTCTAAACCTTAACCACAATATTAACCTTAAACCCTAAACTCTAAACCCAATAATTTAAAATAAAAATATCTATGATATGCACCGGTATATAATGAGAAAATATACAAACTAATGGTACTATCCTGTTCCAAAACAATTATAATACAACAGTAGGGAGTTCTAAATACTGATCTGTAACTAAATGTAGAAATATCGAACAATATATTGATGTCGTAAATGCCTAGTTTGGAAAAAAGATGGCATTACCGGGACTTTGCTTCGGATGCAAGCAAGTTTTAAGACCTTCGGCTCAACAATGGCTCCGATTGAGAGTCTTCGTGTGTTGAATCCGAAGGCTTGTGTGTATTATTACCTGATTCTAGCTCGGAAATAAATAAATCTTCTGCTCTCTGTCTCAGTATTCTCTGGAAGAAATTCGGTTTTGATTCACGTGACGGATCTGATGCTTGGGGAGACTTTGTTATGCTCTGAACATGCTGGAGGCAAACTTGGACTGCATCGTGCACTCTCACGAAGTACCATTCCTTACCGATCAACTCCACGACGCCGGATTTTGATAAGGTCAAAAGGACCTGCCGGTTTGGGTTGGAGATGGCTATCTGCAAAAGGTTATAGTCTTAGAACATTGAATAAAAGCTCATAATCTGGCAAAAACATTCGGGATTTAATAGATACGGATACTCAACCTGGATGTCCCGTGATTTGTATTCTTGGTGCAAGTCTTTCAGAGCTTGGATGGCACTCGAGTCTATGTATGTAACAGCTGCAGTTGAATGGAAGGAACATCTAGATTATTATAAGAAACTGAACTACCAACAAAGTCTTGTATTACACGGGAGAAGAAAGACACAAAAGTTCCATAATCGTATCAATCATTGGAAACTCGAATATCCCCAAAACACCCAAAGCATAAACAAAATCTATGTCATTCAGCACAAATGATGAATATTTTTCATGGTAAGAACTTACGTGCCAGCTCCAAAATCACATAATAAATTCTTTCAACTTCAGGCCCACGTTTTGTTGATTTATCAATCACAACTTCGTATTCTCGTAACCTGCAAGATGAATTGACATTTTTGAACTTACATTCTCTAATTGAGAAATCAAACAGTACATTCCAGTAAGAAATATGACATAGGAAATTGTTATATCCAAGGTACCAAAGCTAGCCAGTTTATGTGATGAGGGAAGCATGAATCTTCACCTGTCTTTGATGTAACTTATGTTAGCAAAATAGATAGGAGCATCGATACGAACAATCACAATTCCATTATAAGTATATGCTTCTGGATACTGCTCAATGTTCCTATAAACAGTGGTGCCAGGAAGACGCCCCAAGACAGCTGCAACGCCAGTAGACAAACGGCGAAAAGGGATGCAGAATTAGAATTTTACGACAGATTATATATAATTATAAACTTGTGCGGACTGCGGGGTGGAGAGTATAAAAGGATTTATCCTGATAGATACTGTTAAGGCAGGGGGTTCCTTAGAGATAATGAATGTAAATTATCATCAATGCTATGAGGACAAAAGATGAGAGTAATTATCACATTATCAAGTTTGGAAAAGTGGGAATTTAAATCTACGGAAAAAGTGCAAAGCAAGATGGTTTATTATAATAATGGTAAAGGAGACATCTACTCACCAATATGAGGATTCGCTGATTCGTGAATGACGAAGGCAAGTGAAACACCTACCTGAAATGTCAAAATAATATTAAAATTAGACCTGATATGTGACTAAGATAATGAAACAAAACTCAATCTTTGGGCTTCAGAGTTCGGTAAAAGAAAGACAACAGTGACGAGTATAGCTAATTGCGTATATGGGGCAAAACTTTTTAGCAAACTCCATGAATAACTTACAGATGCATAATCATAGAATGAAAATGTAATGTTGACTGGAATAAAGAAAATTAACATACGTAATGCTCAGATGGTTTTAAAGTACTTACCCCAACAAGGACACCAATCTCAATTCCAAGAAACAATGTTGTTGTAGTTGTAATGGTCCAAAGAAGAAAATCTTTCTTATCTACGCGCCATAAGAAAATTGCCTCTTCATAATCCACCTAAAAGTATAATCATGCAGAAGAAACAAATTTCCGCCAAAGATCTGATTAGATGATCAATAACTTTACAGGATACCAATTACTCTCTACTCCGGTTGGTCTGATACATATTGCAAATAGTATATTGTACAGTCCAAAATCCATTAAAGCATAACATGTGGCATAATCTATTTGAAAACTGTTCCAACACAAGCCTGTGTCTTTACTTACCAGGGTTATAACAGCAGAGATCACTATAGCAGCCAGAGCACACTGCAAGGATAATAAGTACACATGCCCATAGTTAGCATTCATAGAAAGTCTCTCCAGATACTGAAATGCAATTAAGCCATACAAAACAAACAAGGGAACATTATAAACTACCAAATTCATGCGGCAAGGAAGAAAAAAACATAATGGAAGATGCAGCATAAACAGTAATAATTCAAATAAATAAATCAACCACACAAATATCGTACTTGCCTGTGGTATGTACTCAAATAATGGGGTCAAGAACAACAAAGCACTACACATTATGATTCCTGTTATAATTCCAGATAAGCCGGTTTTTGCCCCACTCTCATGATTAACCGCTGACCGGGAGAACGAACCTACATAACATGTACAACAAAAATATCAATTAACTTCAGCTTGCCGCAAAAGTTTCAGTAAAAAAATCTTAAATATAGAGTACGGTCAGGAAGAACGCTCACCTGTTGTTGGGTATGCCGAAAAGAATGACCCAAAGATATTGGCAACACCAAGACCAAACAACTGTGGACAGAAGAATTATTTTAGTACAGCCTTCAAAGAAAAATTGGTAAACACGATGCTTTAATACTAGCTTCCCTAAATGTAAAAACAAATCTAACACTAACCTATGCAGTTGAGACATCATACCCCTTCTGTCTAACCTATTGAACTTTTTGTTCTCACAAACAATAAAATATACCAGTTTAAAATCTATCATATATACTGACAACAATACATCCATTAAGTAGATTAGTTCCAATTAAAAACGATTTAATGCAGATAAGAAAAGTATGTCTTAATAATTGAGGAAAAAAGGTCAATTTATTACACCAGAAAGTATAGAGGGAGTTGTGCTACATTTTCACATATACCTCTTGATTTGAATCGAGCTCATACCCATTTTTTGCTGCTAATGCTTTGGCAATCCCGACAGATTCCTAAGATTCAAAAATGACATATTACCATTAGCAGTCACAAACTCACAAGACAACTTCAATTGAAAGCATGCATTTTATTAGCAGAATGATTCATATAATTTCTTACCAAGATGGCTACACCAGTAATGAGAAATGCAGTTGGAATTAAAGACTTCACGTACTGAAAACTTTTAGGGATGGAAAATCCGGGAATGCCCTGAGGTATATCTCCTACCTAAATCAACATCACAGCATTATTTATCAGCTTTTCTATGAGAATGCCTTTTTCATATATGCATAAGCACCAATTATCATTTGATTAAACTAATTAAGCTAAGATATACTATTCAAGTGACCGTGTTGCCTGATTTAATATCCAATAGTTTTAGTTACTTTACATCATTCTCACCAATGTAATCGTTGGTGGATGATAAATCTTGACAAAAGTTGTGCCCAGAACAACTGCTGTAAGGGGTCCCATTGCACGCAAGAACTTCAGGTGCTTCCTTGATTTTCCCTACAAATGACATCAAATTTATAACAAAAAAGAGGACACAAATTTAAGAGAAAGATAGAAGTGAATATTGGGGTGGGGGTGGGGAAGGAGAGAGGGGGGCAGAGAGTTCTAGTACCAGAAACTTCATGGTTTGAATTATAGCAAGAATCGTAGATCCCATTACAAAAGGGGGCCATGAAAACTACAAAATGAAAACATCACCTGAGGTTAAACAAAGCAATGATTGAGTAGTAGCAGAATGCACAACACACCAAAGTTAAAAGGAAAATATGTGGATGTCTCCCCAATTACAATTTACAATAAACAATGCAGCCAAGTAAAATGCAGAGGGCAACTTTGGGCATTTGGAATGGATGTCACTAACGCATTTTTGAAGTGTAGATGTTATATGTGTCAACGATGAGGATAATCCCTTCTTTAATCAATGCATCAACATAAACATATAGTACTGTAAATTAAATACCACTTGGGGAACATAATGACTACCTGATCAATTCCAGCTATTATGCTCTTCATTATTGGTACAATCTCACTGCTTCTATCAATTTCATACCCCAAAAAGTATTTTGCTTGAGATAAAGCAATTACAATGGCTGAAGCAGTAGTGAAGCCAGAAATCACAGAATGACTAATGAATCGAATGAGCCATCCGAGCCTGGAAAAGTAGGTGAAAACTTTCCAATTTATTGGCAAGGGAAATGGAAGAGATGATTGTAACAGAATGCTGAAAGACGTTCTAGACAATAGTTGTCCATTTCTCCTTTACTAGAAGGCAGAATAACCATATTAAAGTGACAACAAAAAGTAGTCACAAAAATGCAAAAGCCCCCCTTCCCTAGGTCTGTCACCCTATAAGAAAAAAGGGTAAGCTAAATGTGAAGTAGTTCATTACTTCATTAGAACAAGGTAATTAATTTAAACCTTGTCCATATAAGAACAAACTGAAAACCCACTTGACTTGATTTACTTATGAATCAAAATTTACCCTCAACTACTGTAAGAAAGTTATAAAACAGTAAAATATCTGCAAATAGCATTTATTTTCCCAAGATAAGACACTAGGACTCGGATTTCCGATCTCTTGACATTTAATTGCATAATACACAAATCACACAGTGGCACATGTGAAAGCAAAATCAAATATTATATGAGAAAAGATATGAGCTCTACCTCAATAGCCCCATTATGCATTCCAAGATACCAACCATTAGTGCCAACAATATAGCAAGTTCTGTGTATAATGCATCTGATGAATCGGCAATTTTACTTAACACGTTGGAGACCAGAAGGGAGACCAATGCAACTGGACCAATTGCCAGCTGCCGAGATGACCCGATTATGGCATAGATAAATATTGGCACAAAGCCAGAGTCTGCATTGCCAAAACCACATACTCAAAGTGAGTAAGATTCAAAATAAATGAACTGTGTTCTACAATGGTAATTTTAAGAAGACAGTACTCTGTCATATAAGAGAAATGAAATTTCCAATATCATCATATATTGAAAATGCATTTCTGTCTTGAGTACCATGTTGTAGTTGGCATTCTATCATATAAAACAAAGTGGGTGAGGTCAAGTTCTGAATTCTTTGTCCACATTCTGTGCTCTTTTACCAAGAAATATTCACAACAGCGTGTGAATTTAAGTTGTAAAACCATTCCAATGCTTCACAACAGACTCCTTTAGCATAAACAGAATACAGAAGAACTTGATTTGGTAGAAACTTACAGAGCCCGTATATTGGATCGAGCCCAGCTAATTTTGCATATGACATTGCCTGTTGACAAACTCAAGAGAAAACAATGAAACCCATGTCATAAATCCATATACCAGTTGATAAATTCAACAAATAGTTAAGGGTATGACTATGAGTCCAGCAATAAGAATTTATTAAAAAAAAAAAAAAACAGGTATCCCTATAATTCCAGGTACATAGCAAAAAAGAAATGATATTAAGAATCCAACGCATCTCGCACTAACCAAAATAATAAGAACAGACAAATCCACCTATGGCAGAATCTGAACCTTTCTCTTTGGTCACTTTGGTAATTTAAAGAAAAAGCCAAAACAATGATTGAAGTAAATCGTAATTCTCCCTTTTACTTCTATGTAATTTGAAGTTAACCTTGAATTCAGATGTAAAATTGGGTCCAATGATCCAATCAAATTATCAAACCAATCAGGAACAGAAAATCCGTCGTGGTAAAAAGCTCCAAAGCTCCAATCAAATTTTCGAACCAATCAGAAACTGTAAATCTGTGATGTGTAATTAATTGACGACAGGATCAAATCTAAGAACCATATGCGTTTGAGATAAGCACAGTTGAAATGAATAAAGAAAACACGCAATTGTAAACAGAGAAACAGTCCTTTCGGTGGCTTTCAAAATGACGGAACCGAACGGTAAACTCAAATCTAAGAAATCTGTTTGGAAGCAAAGAAAATACGGGAAAATAAAAATAGAAATCCAGAAAGAATTAAAGATCGTTCACGCGCAGTGTAATTGAACTTATTATCCGCTTCACTGTTTTAGGGGAAACGATGCAATAGTATTATACTATTTTCTTTTTATTCGTTTCATTTTCTTTTCTAATTTTCTAAGCAAACAAGCAGAATATAAACCTCCGTTTGGCTTCAAATAATAATATAATGATGGTGACGATGGCGATTGCGGTGATGTAAGGTTTTGCTTCCCAAAAAAATTGTTAACGGAAAAAAAAATCCAAAGAAAGTTCATTACAGTAAGCTAAGTTGACAAAACAGGGGGGGAAACGCTATATTAAAGGCGATAATTCCGTTTTTCTTGTGTTTTCCTGCATTTTCCATCTCAATTTCACTGTAACCAAACGAACAATAGTTTAAAATTTTGTGTATAGAAAGCGAGAGAAGGAATCACCTGAGGAACAAGCATGATACCAACGGTGGTACCGGCCACGAGGTCAACCTGTAAATACTCCCTCCATCTGTACGTTCGAATCCAACGGCAACAGGGAAGGAACATCTCGATCCAATCAATGAACGTCATCCGCTTGATCTTCCCCCGGGCTCCAGAGAAAAAGGAGTTCGACCAAAACGAAGACGAGGAATTTCCGACGCCACCGGGGCTGCCGTACGACGTCGTGTCGGGATGCTGAAGCGGGATGATTTTAATAGGTCGAACCGGCATGGTAGATCCAGAAGCTACGGCGGAAGAAGAGCGAAGCAAGTCGATGGAACTTGGTGATGCGTAGGTTATCTCCATGCGCCCGAGTCGAACATCGCAGAACCAAGAGCTGGTGGGATGAGATTCGTGGTGCAGGTTAAGAAGGAAATCACTGTGCGGGCCAGCTCTTTGTATTGTGTGGTGAAAATTGAAAGGCGGCCGGGACCCCGCGGTGACGCCGTGGAATATAAAAAATGTTTAGAAAAAGAAAGAAGAAAGACTGAGAGAGACGTAAACGGAAAGAATAGAAGGCGTTTACTGTTTTTATAAAATAAATGATTATTTAAATATATATTTGATAAAATAAATGATTATTTTAGATATGATGTTATAAGTTAAAAATATATATTTAAATAATAAATAAATTTTTTATATTATAATATTGACTTAAATTATGATAAAATATAAACATATTAATAAATGAATACATAAATTATTTTTAAAAAATATTCTTCAAAAATGCTTTTGAAAAAAATGTTAAAGATTATATTGTTTAAAAAATAATAAGAACTAAAATAAATGTTTAACAAATGCTAGAAATAATTTTTTTATGCCTTAATTGATTTCCTAAAATCTATTGTATCAATCATGTTATTTCATTAGCCTACTCATTAACTCGAGCATTAAATGTCAATTTGAATATTAGCGAAGTCAATTATAAATATTTTTTTAATCTAATTAATTTTATTCACAGCAATATAATTCAGATTTTGTACATCATTTAAATAATTTAATATTTTATTTTATTAGACCAATCAGTAATTAATATAGTATCAATACTTTATAGAATTAATTAAAATACTTAAAATTTAAGAATTAATTTGATATCTAAGTGATAATTTGAAGACATCGAAATAATTATATTATATAACATCAATTTATCATTAATTAGTATAATAATTATGATATTTTTATTTTTATGAAAAGAGAAACATATTATTAAGTGTCTTATTTAAAAAAATAATCTGATTAGATAAAAAAATATCTAATAATGAATATAATAATTAGCAAAAAAAATCATATATGAAAATAGCATGCACTAAACTAGGTACACTCTTAATGATTGACGATACCGAATGAAATCGAGATTTAAGATTTTTAAATTTAAAATTTTTAAAATTATTTTGAGAAATTTTGGAATTTTATTTTTTTAAAAATAAAATATGCCAAGTGTGATGTTAATTAATGATGTTATAGATGTTTTTATTGGCTAACGAAATATTTAATAGTTGTTAATGATAATGCATTTAAATGAAATTTTTAAAAACATTATACATTTATTTAGTATAAATAAATACTTTAAACACCTATTTAAAAAGTATAGTTTAAGGTTTTATTTGACACTTAAACCTTCTAAAATTTCTCAACTTCTAGTTTTGTTCTATACTTAGGGATGATAATTTTATCCGTTCCCGTTGAGTCCCGACCTGACACAACTCAATTGGGACAATTTTTTTATTTAAAAAATCGGGTTCGGATCGGGTCCGGTTGATGATTAAAAAATAAAGTTGGGTCGGTTTTAGGGTAAAAATTCTCTGACCCGATCTAATATATTTAGATATATATTTTGTATTTTTATATATAATATTTAATATTTTTATTAATTTTTTCAGGTGGGGTCAGGTTTTTTGAGTTTTTATTAAAATATCGGGGGTCGAGTCAAAGACGGTTTATGATTTTTATAATATCGGATAGGTTCGGGTTGAAGTCAATTTATGATTTTTATAATATCGGGTCGGAGATTAAAAAAATTAAGATCGGGTCAGAATCGGGACGGTTAAAAACTCGACCCGTTACCATCCCTATTTATACTCGCAAACAAAACTATTCAAATTTGAATTTTATAACATCATCTCTTTTCCATTAAAACCCTCATTAGAATCTAAATTTTATAAATTTGAACACAACTAAAAAAATATTTTTTTACCTGGAAAGAGAAGGGAAACTATTGTTCCTAATGAAGTAATAACCTAAAAAATATATTAACTAAAAACTTTTAACTTCTTATGTTAGAGATTACTGAAAATTAAGAAAAATAATTTAAAATAAGGGAAATAATATAGTATTTAATATCATAAAAATATTATCTACATTAAATGATATAACAAATTAATTATTGGCTTATAAGTTTTAAATTTAATAAAAACAAATTAAAAAATTAAAAAAAATTAAAAAAGACAGAATCTTCCACCGAATCTGGAAATTTCATAGCTGGCATCGAACAAGAACGTAGGAAGGGAACATGAAACTTGAATGCGTCATTTATGTTACCTATTTTTTTTTTAATTTTAAATCAATATTATTTTTATTATTTAAATAGAAAATATTTTATTTAAGATTACTAAAAATTTTAAATTATTTTAAGATAAATTCATTTTTAAAAAAGAAGTTTAAAGTTTGTTTTTTATAAAATACGAGTTGGTATTAAATAAATTGGTAAAAAAAGAATTATTTTTTTATGTTTTTTTTAAATAAACCTCGTGTTTTATAAAATTAAATTCCAAACTCGTTTTCTATAGAACACAAATTTAATTTATATAAATTAATAGAGGATTTTTTTAAAAAAAATAATCCTACATGAGGGTATTTTTTAAATTAAATAATAAAATAGTTTTTTATTTGAAAATGTTTATTTTTTGCACGTGAAATGTAGATACATGGAAATGAACGTGGACGTATCCTTGTACAAGATTCAAAGCAATAATAATAATAATAATAATAATAATAATAATAATAATAATAATAATAATAATAATAATATAAATTATTAAATTATTATCATCATCTTACCCAAAAGTCCAATTTCAAAGGTTTGGTGATCTTTCGTTATTTGTCATGATTATTATAGTGTTATTATGCAAACACCTTCTTAATTATAAGGTATTTTTTAGCTGAATAATTTAATTATAAAAATTAATAAAATGTATGTACGAATAAGATTTTTTTAATCAATTACAGAGTATAAATAGGATGAGTCTATCATGTACGTCAAACATTACTAAATATCATTAACGATAAACATCGTTGAACATTATTAAATTAACTAATAAAAATTAAAAAATTTCAAAGACTAAACATATAATTTAAAATAAAATTTTAAACAAATTTATATATTATTTATTATATTTTGATTTTTTTAAAATAATTTATTTAAATTATTTTTAATTTAAAAATAAAAAATATTAAATCAAAAACCTAAAACCCTAAACTCAAAAGGCTAAAAATACTAAACACTAAATTCTAAAATCCAAAACACTAAATCATAAACCCTAAACCCTAAAAATATAAAAATATAATCATATCCTAAACCCTAAAATAAAAATTGAAACTCTAAAAGTATAAACCCTAAACTTGAAGCCCAAAATTAGTTTAAGATTTATGATTCTAGAGTTTTAGGTTTAGGGGTTTTGAATATTTTAGGGTTTAGATTTAGTGTTTATGATTTAATTTAGGGTTTATATTTTTGGATTTGGAGTTTACTGTTTAGTGATTTAGGTTTTAGATTTAGGGTTTAAGGTTTAGAGTTTAGGATTTAGAGTTTAGGATTTTTATTTTTTAAAGTTAATTTAAATTAGTATTTTATTTAAGTATTTAAAAAATAAAATAAAAATATATAAAAAGTAATTTAATAAGAATTTTATTTTAAATATTTTATAATTATATGTTGAGTCCTTAAAGTTTTTAATTTTTATTAATTAGTTTAATTGTGTTCAACAATATTCATCATTAACGTTGTTCAGCGGTGTTCGACGCCCGTTGTAGAATTTTCCGTATAAATATATATTTTAAAATATATTTTTAACCATTGATTATTGATTTCTTAATTATTATGCTGTAAATATTAGTATTCGAATCCATGACTTATAAAAATAATAATCATTTCCTTAATCACGGCAAGATGGTTCTTGTCGAAAAAGATTTTGAGCATGTGCAAGATGAGAGATTATACGTATCCTAAAAATGTACTTAAATTAGTTAAATTAAATGTTTATAGAAAAAAAAATAAGGATTTTGATTTAATAAATTATAAAAAATAAAAATACTATAAAGAGAACTCTATAACATATTTGGTACAAAAATAAAATATTTACAAATATTAATATATCTTTAAAATTATAAACTAAAAATCTCGTTTTGACGTATCGTACATAAGCCCACAACCCTTTGAATTATTCATGGATCATGCGACTAATTCAAAAGTTAAAAAATAAATTTATCAAAAATAAATTACAAACCTAGATGTTAAGATCGATTCGAATCAGTCAAAGTACCGATTCGAATTCATTCGATTTGATTGGCTGAACCATGATATTTGCTTGAACTAATATTTACCATAAAGTTAAAGTTGCTTTCATATGGTTCAATTCTCCAAGCATACACAACTTATATTATTTGTTGGTAGGGGAGAGGGGAAAAAAAAGAGACATAACATGAAGACATCCTAGGTTGTGTCTACAAAGCATGTGCCTGTGCATGTTCCGGTTTGTGACTGAATTCATAATCCAGATGAACAAAGGCTCGCTCGATCTCCGGCAGTAACTCGAGCTTCTCTTGCAGTGATTCTCCGATGTCATGAGCTTCTTGCAATGCCATGTTTGCTGGGAGAACAATGTCAACCTCCACAAAGTAGTGAGACCCGAAGGTGTAGGCTCGAACGGTATCGATATGCCTTATGGCCTTGTGGTGGTTCCAACACAGGTAAGTCAGTTTCTGAAGATATTCCGGAGCTGCTGATCTTCCAACCAATGAATTAACGTTCTCTAATACCGTCATCGACCATGTACGGATAGTGTACAAAGCCAGCTGCATTGTCCAAGTTTATCTCAATGAGTCGCAAATACATGGTAACGGTTATTCGGTTTTCTTAAAGATCGTTGATATGGTCATCAACCAATGAAAACCATGCACTGAACTAATCTTATAAATTATTGGCAATGGCTTGATGTGTTGGTATGCAAGAGACAATTTTACTTACGATGATTGCTCCAACAGGGTCCATCCAATCGTCGATGTAATTAGCGAGTAGCACAGCAACGAGGCCGATGATGTTTGTGATAACATCAAAGAAATGATCCTGGGCATAAGCTTTGACAATTTCATTCGTAAAGGTACGACAATAAAACACGAGGAGAAGCTTAACCAGGGTCACTCCAAGCATAATCCCAACAACCCACCTCTCTTGATCTTTCGTCAAGTTGAATTCATCATCCTGAACAAAACAAAGAAAGACACTATTGTCATTTAAACATACAAAGATATACCGAATGTCGAAGAGAACTTCAACACATGATCATAGTTAACTCACATTTGAAACCATGGTTCGTACGGACTCCAAGATTATCTGCAGTCCAAGAGTTGCCATGACAGAGGCAAAAACAAGGATACCCTGCAGAAAATTTACCAGTCTTTTAAGTTTTATGTATTATTAGATTTCAACAATTCATAACCGTAACTCATCTTTATACTACTTCGAAACTATATTCCACGAAAATAGAGACCACCAATACTCATACTTCCATGTCTATGAAACCGCAAAGATGCAAATGGAGATCAACATGCATAAATATTTCGGCTTTCTTATCTAACAATAGCCTTTTCGTCTATGCTATACTAGAACATCCTCTAGAGGCATGATCTCGTGTCTCCAAATCAGTGTTACAGAGGTCACCGTAACAATATCTTTCCAAAACCTGCTAAGAATCTTACAAGTCAGACATATGGTCATACTACGGTTTGTTTATGTAATACAGGAGATAATAGTCTCTTGGTTTATATCAATGATTGGGGTTCGTGACTGCTCCGCCTAACAATGGAATCTCTACAGTTCAAACCTCGGTTCTTTGCTTCGGGTGCAATATGCCTCAGCAGTGCGCTCGACATTTGACTTTTATCAATAGAACAAAGAACTCAAAAATTTAAAGCTATCAACAAGCAGTTTGATAAATTATCTGAGAATGTTCACCAATTTCATGTGTGTCAAGGTGGGGGATGGGGATTATTCGGACGAGTATGAGTTATGCACAAGTATGTGTCCTCATAGGCATGTTCATATTTTTTCAATATTAAATATATTTAGAGGGTCCTTGGTGGGATTATATCCTCATACCATGACCATGTATAGATCGGACATAGGCGGTGAACAAGAGTACTTCAAGAAAGTGAAGAGTTGAAGCAACATAGGGAAGTGCTACTCATCGATCACGCCCTAACACTGATCAAGGAATTAACACAACAAGAAGGTATAGCACGAATACTGACCAGTGGCTGCATTCTTTTCTTTCCAATCGGATACTGATACGGGTTTGGTGTTGACATGGAGAATGCAGTAAACCAGAGGATAAATCCAGATAGAAGATCAAGAAGAGAATCCAATGTAGATGCAATAATAGCTAAAGAGCCACTTCTGACAGAAGCATAAACTTTAGCAGCAAAAAGAACCATGTTTGCGATGTTGGAAACTCTAATGGCTAATGTCTCACTTCTAGCCAAGTTTTCCCTCTCTTCCTGCCACCCACAGCAACAAAGTTCAGTCTACTACTATCTTTAAGTACAGTTAATCTTGTTATCTATAGAGAATGATTCGAACCTTCGTCATTCCAGGAATAAAACCACGCTCAGCTAAGGCATCCATTTCGTTGAAACCTTCAAGCATTTCTACCTGCTGCTGATAGTATTCAGCCACATTGTCTTCTGGACCTGAAACCATCAGAGAGAACCATTTAGAATCATTTGCAAAACGGTGTGTCGATAAAAGAATAATTCAGTATCTGTTGCACATTCATCAAAGAGCATTGTTTCAAAGGCACTCGGACTACAAAGTACAAACTAAGCTATGCATAAAAGCTTCGGTTCGGACTAAAGGATTCGTGCACTAGCAATAAAACTATTATATACAAAATCGTAAAGAACATGTTAATTCAACAAAACAGATGCATGGTATAAGAAGAAAGCAAGATGAACATAGAACATAAAAATTTAAAAAGAGAAAAAGAAAAACGAAATAAACCCCATGTACATGTTTAATTTGAAAGAGCTAAAGTCTCTTATTCCTTCTAGAGTAGAGCTAAAAAAAACAAAAGGTCCTAGACATTTCATTACTTCAATACATACACTTTAAAGTAAAATTGACAAACAATTCATTCATAACTACATAGACGTGCATTAGCTTTTTGAGGAACACAACTAACAAACCTCAGTTCCACCTTATCAAGAAAAACTAGCAATCTTTACTCTCGGAAAACTTCGAACTCGAACTCTCAGCATGAGAGAAATAACATAAAGAACATGGTTTAACACAACATCAGCCTCAAAAGTGCATAAAACATCAAACTATGCAAACCCCATATAAAAAACAACATAAAAATACACTAATTCACCATAGGATACCCGGATTCGAGCTATTTGTCTGCATGGTGTGTGTTATCAAAGGGCTGAGATCACACCAGATGTTCAAGAAAAGAAGAAAAACACCCAGCAAGGTTTATAACTCCTTTGGTCCATACAAAACCATGTTAGAGTTTTCATTCAAAGACCCAAAAGCAACCGTTATTTCACTTAAAACAACCCATTTCCTTCTTTAAATATCAAAGTTTTGATGCTCAAAAACCCTGAAAAGTAAACTAACTATAAACACATGATAGCCATTCACATGTAATAAATGAAAAGGTAATTTCCTAGCAAAGACAGAATCGAATATTGCTCATTAAATAAAAGCTCAGATACCCCCAAAACATGGAAATAAACAGAAAAATACACCCATTTAAGTAAATTCACAATCTAGCATAAAAATACACAAGATCCAAGGTACCCAATAATGGACTAAAACTATTTTTTAACTATAATAAGAAGAAAACAAGGTTGAAAATTTACCCAAGACCCCAAGGCAATCATGGAGGCTACGAGGAGGTTTTTTGTCTTTGTGTTCAGTAGATAACTGGAAATCGTCGAAGTTCAACCGCCATGACCGGTCACCATTGCTTTGAAGTGGCAACAGCACCAACTCTTCGTCGCTTTCACGCGCCACCGTCTCTACCATTGTCCTGTTTCACCGGTTCGAAGCTAAAACAAGACCCAGAGAGAGCTGAGATTTGTGCTTTTTACCTTTTTTTTCGTTTTTTATTTCAGTTTAGAAAGGGCATGGGTTGGAAATTAGATGAACTGAGGAGGGTATCTTCGGAATGATGAAATTTTCCGACGGCTGATTCCTGATGTTAGGTACCTGAGTGCCGGGAAAGTTGGATGAGTGGGTTAAAGGGGTAGGTTTATAAAGAGGTCGAGTTCACGGGTAAGAAATGGGAGTGACACGTGGACGGTGAGATGATGTCGAAAATAGAAAAATTATATCATGGATATTACCGTCAGTTATTTATAGGACTAATTTAATTAAGTGTATCCACTTTATTAATTTTTTAATTAATTACTTTATCAAATGAATTTTTATTTGGTAAAATCTATTTTTAAACGTAATTTATAATAAATATTAAAGAAATTCATTTGGTAAAAAAATAAATTAAAAAATTAATAAAATTGATGTATTTGATTGATTGGTCTCATAGATGATATTACGATAATGATTCATGATATAATTTTTCGTCAAAATGAATCTCTTCGGTGGGATATCTCAAGCAAAAATATTATATGGGATGACAATGGTACATGACGATCTAACTCTGAACTAAAAATTAAAAAATAATTAAACTTGATTCGACTCAAAAATATTAATAAATAGATTAAATATTATATATAAATATAATAAAAAAAATATAAATATATTCGGTCGAAGAATTTTTATCCTAAACTCAACCCGACTATATTTTTTTAATAACTCGACTTAAACTTAACTTTTAAAAAAATCATCTCTTATCGAATCGAATTAGATTGTAACCTAACGATAATTTCAGGTCGATGTCAAATTGTAATCCTAATAATTTTATCCACAAGAATGATAGTATAATGTTTAGGACGCCGAATATTAGTTAACTAAATCGAACTAAATTTGATTGGTTTGAATCGGATTATTAATTTTTAAATTTTCTTTACTAATTAAGTTTATTTTATAATATTTTAAATTTAATTAATTTGAGTAATTATAATTTTTAATTTATTAATTAAATTTTAAACATATACGAAATAAAGATATGGTCGGAATTTGTTTTAAATTTTCTCGATTTTTTCTAACCATATTTTTTTGATGAGGAGTTAAAATAAGACCCAATAGGAAAGTGACACGTGTGAGGAAACACTTGGGAGATGCCACACCATAAACTACTCAATCAAAAGAGAGATTTCTTTTCGTGTAGTGGGATTCTTGGTGGGCCTGGAAATAATGAATTATTTAAGGGTAAATTACAACGGTGGTCACTCAATCATAGTTAAGTTACATTTAAGTCACTTAATTAATAAATATTACATTTGGACCACTTAATTATAGATAAGGTTACATTTGAGTTACCTTTCATATTCAAAAAAGTTTATCAATTTGTGTATTAGATTAATTAATGATTTTAAATGAAATCCTTTAATATTAATGAAGGCATACAAGTAATTTGAAAAAAATGACCAATTTGATATAATTTTTAAATATAAATGGTGACCCACTCGTAACTTCCCATAATTGAAGGACCCAAATATAATCTATAATAATTGGTAACCCAAATATTACACATTAATAAGGGACTCACGTGTAACTTTTAATAATTAGATGACCAAATATAATTTTATTCATAATTGAGTGATTTTTGTTATAGTTTACACATTATATAAAACATAATGACAAATTTATTTATTTTTTTATATTTTTAAACACTTTAGTTTTTTTACAAATGCCAATGAATTTTTATTAAATCCATAAAAAAATTATAATTGCATCGCAATCAAGAAGTAAAATAATTGGATTAAACAATCCAAAGGTTTTTACAACCCAAAACAAAAAAAAATAAAAATTTCTACAAAAATAAGCATACCAATAAAATTCAGAAGCTTCATGAATCTCTTTGTCTCTGTCGAAACAAGACGCATAACGAAGAAAGGAATTGTAAAAGATCTAAACTGTCATGTAAAAAGTACCGTTAACCAGGACTGATTTCATCGGCAAACGACCATGTTTAATCAATTAATTTGAATTAAATGTTATAATATAACATGTTAATATAATTTTATGTATTTATAACGTTAAAATTTAAATTTATGGTACTATTTTAAACTCTAATATTTTATTTTTGTCCATAATAATTTAAATTATTTATGGAGATGGAAATGTTTTTGGAAAAGAAAATGAGATAGTTAAAAAAAAATTAAATGGGTTATCCAAGTATATAAATAAAGCTTTAATTATTAGGCATACCTAGTTTGACTTAGTGTGGATTTGATTATCATTGATTATAATACTATTCTAATTTTTTTGGTTAATATATGTTCCAAGTCTTTGTACTCTTCATATATTTATAATTTAGTCCCTCTATTTTTAATTAAAAATCCAAGTCTAATTATTTACATTGTTAAAATTATGTTGTTAAAATTGATTAATTATTTTAATTATTAATTGTTAATCGTTATTATCAGATCAGTTATAAGTTAACCTTTAACTTATTATAATTTTTCATAGATTTAACATTTCTTTTTGAGAATAATAAATTATTTCTTTAATAATATTATATTAATATTATATCATAAGAAGATCTCAATATTATTGTAATATAATTAATTTATAGCTTAATCATTATTAACCATAATTTTTAATTATTTGCTCAACCGAAATCATCTAACCTTAACGTTTTATTAATTAATTTATAAATATAACAGTTATATCAATTAATCATTATAATATCTATTTATATGTATCTTTAATCCTTTGATACACACATCTTACAGATAAAGATGATTTAAGCTTAAATATTTTAAAGTAGATATTATTCTCTTTTTTATTAAAATCCCTAGTTGAATTTTTATTAAAATAATTTTATATTCATAAAATATTTAATGGTAGAAGTAGATAAATAGTTATATGAGTAAAAAATACCTGTAAATCACTTTTAAAACATCCTTTATAAACAAAATATCAAATTAATACTCGATAAATTAATAATTTTTTAAAATAATAATATTTTTTTAATCTCAACTTGTGTCTTAGATCTAAATTAATAATTTTGATAAATTTATGAAAAACCCTTATATAAATTTATGTCCCTTTTAATATTATTATAAATTAATAATTCTATAAAGTTATAAATATATCTAGGATAAATTAGTAAAATATGATTTTGTTATTGTTCGTTTCTTAAAATTTAAATATAATTGTATTTCATTTATAATTTTTTTAATATATTAAAAAATTTCGGTGTTGCGTTTTTATACTGTAACAAAAATATAAAGAATTATTGTCGCTATGAGTATTTTTTTCGTATAATTGATTGCAAAAGCATTATATCATTTTTATCCGGATAATCGAATAGCAGTTGACATCCATTTTATTACTAATAATATTGGTTCATTGAATTAGAAAAATCTTTTTAAATTATTAAATTATTAATTAATTAAAATTTTTAAATTAATAAAATTATGTGACCTTAATATTATTAATTTATAAAAGTTTTATTGTACATAAAGTTTTGTTAATAAATACTATTTATTCCTTTTTATTAAAATCAATATTTTAAGAAAATAAAAGTAAAATGTTTACTTTGAATTTACCTAAAGTAATTAACACAAGTTACAAGTAATTCATTAGTTACACGTCTTTTTTTATAAATGATATTTATTAAATAAAATCGAAATAATTGTCATAATAAATATCTCTTAGGAATATTTTTATGAATATATTAACAATTAAATTATTATAAAATAAGATACTATCTAAAATTATATAATACATAAAATATTTTAAAATAATTATTTTAAAGAGAGAATTGACGTAGGTATAAAAGAGCCAATGAATCGATTAAAAGAAAGATTTTTAAGAATTACAATCAAAAGATTAAATTATAAAATAATATATTTTGTATATCGATTAGTTACTCAAATTTTATTTTTATTTTTAATTTAAGTCGAGTTAAAAATTTTAATTTTTTAAATCTCATGGGTCCATGTATTTTTTATAAGTAAGTTAAGTTGATTATTGTACATACTTAATATTCGAATCAATATTTATGAAAAGAAAATATTTTATATGCTAACGGTAAAATTTTTTATTTTTTTATAAGTAAAAATAATTAAAGATTTAGATTTTTTAAATTTAAGGAATAGAATTTAAAGTTTAGAATTGAAAGGTTAACATTTAAGAATTTACATTTTATATTGCGAAGTTTAAATAAATATGTTGATGTAAATTCTTTTACAATAACAATAAATTAAATATTATTTTTTTATAAAAAAATATTTTAAATAGGGTAAAATATGATAATTAAAATTTATTAAAAAATAAAATAATAATCAAACTTTTAAATGTTACAAAACAACAATTCAATTTTGTATTTTGTAATAAAATGTTAACTGAACGTTAAAACTCGTTAACCCCTTAACAAAAACTTTTAAAGTACCCTAAAATTTTCTATATTGTTTTAATTTACTCCTAATTCTAAAAAAATAATTTTTAATATTTTAAAATCATTTCAATTTAATTATTTATTATTATTTTATTAAAAAACACAAAGTTTAATTGTTATTTTTTAATGATTAAAAATTTGGTTACCATTTTTTTAATAAAATTCAATTATCATTTTGATACTTTTATCATTTTAAATAATTTAACATCTTATCTATAGAATGATGATATAATATTACTTTGTACAAATACAAACTTTAAATATCAATAAAATAATAATACTTGCTAGTTTGTAAATTCTAATACTGCGAATGAAATAAATTAAATTCACATTTAAAAAAATATTTTAATTTTTTTTTATAATATTTAATTTAAAATAACCGATCAATGAATTAGAAATAAATAATTATAATTTATTATTATTATTATTATTATTATTATTATTATTATTAAAGTACCCTAGTTCGTAAATTCTAGTATTGCGAATGAAATAAATTGAATTGAGATTCAAAAAATATTTTAAAAATAATTTTTTTATAATATTTAATTTAAAATAATCGATCAAAGAATTAAAAATAAATAATTATAATTTATTATTATTATTATTATTATTATTTTCAAGATGACCATATCAAATCTATAATTGGATTTGAAATATTATGCTAAAATGATAATTGAATATAAAAATATAGTTAGTTGGGAACTTTTTTTAGGTTAAGGTGGATATTGGCATCAAATTCTTTTAGTTGTTGGGTTCTTCATTTGATAAGATTAAACATATTTTTTAATCAACTACAGTGATTAATAGTAATATCTGTTTTAGAGTATACTCTCAATTATTGAACATTAATCGCTCAAACATTATGTTAGTAATATTATTGATACTCGAACCCGTGAGCTCTAAAAACAACAATCGTTCTTTTAACCACTGAAGCTAGATAACTCGTGCGACAAGATTAAACATTGTTTTTAAGCTTAGTGAATATTGTTAAGTGGTGTACATTAGCCCCATTATCTTTTATTAGGGAAATGTTCCACTAATTATATGAAAAAATAATTAAGAATCAATAAGGATTTGTCTAAGTAGTAAGCAATTTAGTTCTGTTTAAGCAAATTTTAGGTTCAAGATATTGTATACGCAGAGTATTTCTGTTGGGAGACTCACCCACCAAAGCAAGGTGTGCGACGCGGGTTGGTTTGGATTAAACGATTGTTTAATACCTTAGGACTGATTCAAAATTATGATATCTGATTTTTGTTTTATTGAAATAAATACATGCTTACCTTCTGATGTCTGATAGAGATGAGTAAAACTCGACTCGATTAGAAAAAAATTATAAATTTTTAACTCAACTTAAAGTAAAAAAATCGACTCATCTTGTTTCGACTTGAAATTTATAAACTCGATTCAATTTGATTTTTTAAAAATAAAGTTTGAGTTATAAAATAAACTTTTGAACAACTCAAAATTTTTATTAATTAGTTGATTGATTTTTAAGTTTAAATTGACTCCTTCAATTTTTTCTTGATATATATACTAATATAAAAAATATAGGTCACATATGAAAAAGATATGATATATATATATATATGCATATCTTATATGATTAAAAAGTTATTTAAATTAGAATTAAATTAGACTACAATATGATAAATAATTACAATTAAATTTATATAAGAATTTAAAAACTTGACTCAAATTTCATAAACTTGACTCAAATAAAAAAATTTAAATAAATTTTAAGTTGTTAAATATGACGACTCAACTCAAAAAATTTAATTTTTTTTTGACTAAACTCGATTCGATCAAACTCACACCCCTAAATCTGATAATATTATTTTCTCTCATAAACTGTTTTATTTGGGAATACTTTTGGGATATGATTTCAAGTCTCTGCATATATAACCCTGATCTAGTTAATAAACCCTTTGATCATGTTCTTATACCCCATAGGCCTAGGGTAAGTTTCTTAGGACCTAAAGTATTTCCTTAGATAGGCTTCTACGTTCAATGGGTCTAGAATAATTCTTTCATAATACAATTTATGGGGAATTTCATATCGGTGCTCGATTAAAGGGTAGTTAGAATTTTTAAATAAAAATTTTAGTTGTCCTTTGAAATATATTTTATTGAAATGATTTATATATATTTAAACTATTGGATGAGTTTACCACATGCGTCGAACATTGTTAAACACCACTAACATGAATACCGCTGAACATTATTAAATTAATTAATAAAAATTAAAATTTTCAAGGACTAAACATATAATTTTGAATTATTTAAAATAAAATTTTAAATAAATTATATATATATTATATTTTAATTTTTTAAAATATTTTTTAAATTATTTTTAATTTAAAAAAATATTAAATCTAAAATCAAAAACCCTAAACTCAAGCTAAAAAATACTAAACCTTAAATCTTAAAATCCAAAACAGTAAATCATAAACTCTAAACCTAAAATATAAAACCCTAAACCATAAAATCTAAAAATATAATCATAGCTTAAACCCTAAATAGAAAATTTTAAAACTCTAAAAAGTATAAACCCTAAATTCGAAGTCCGAAATTAGTTTAAGATTTAGACATAGGAGTTTTGGTTATTTTAGGGTTTAGGATTTTAGGGTTTAGATTTAGTGTTTATGGTTTAATACTTTTAGGATTTTTTATTGTAGGGTTTTGAGATTTTATATTTTAAGGTTTAAAGTTTTATGTTTAGTGATTTAGGTTTTGAACTTTGGTTTTAGGGTTTAGAGTTATTTTTTATTTTTAAAAATTAATTTAAATTAGTATTTTATTTAATTATTTAAAAAATAAAATAATATATATAGAGAATAATTTAATAAATAATTTATTTTAAATAATTTATAATTACATGTTGAGTCCTTAAATTTTTTGGTCTTTATTAATTAGTTTAATAATGTTCAACGGTGTTTATCATTAGCAGTGTTCAGCAGTGTTCGACGCTCGTTGTAAAATTTTCCTTAAACTATTTACATACTTTATTTGCACTTGTTGAAGCACGTTATACTCACTAGGTCAATCCTGAATCTTTCCTCTTTCGGATATCTTTGGATAGATAACTCTGAAACTTGATATTCGGAGGACCTTCACATTCATACTTATCTTTTATAATATTTTTATCTATCATATTATCTTTATTTGAGCGATATGAGTCTATATTTTAAGACTATGTACTTTATTATTTTATCCGAGGTAGCGTTATTTTGTAATCGAATTTCGATATGGTTTAAACCGATTATCTTGTATTATATATAAATTATAATTATTATCTTAGATTTTAAATTTTTAAAATTTTTCGTACACAGTTTTCGATATAACTTATAATTTTCTTAAGTTAAATTTAACACAGACAAATTTAAGGGTTACAAACTCAAATTTGGACAAAAAATTATATACAATTAAAATACATGGTTTAAATCTTTGGCCAATAAATAAAATCTTAGATCATATGAAAATATCTCACAATTCACCCTATCATGACACATAGACGAACTCCTCACAAATATAGTGTTCCGAGACCTACTCTGGACCATTAACTATAAAAACAGAAACATGGAAACCAAAACAACCAAAGTATCCCAACACTTCTCCCCTGAATTGGTCTGTTTCAATTATCACTCAATTCTTGCTTCCTTTAACAACCCTTTATAGCCTTCATCAAGAAAAATCCAATCTTGCAAAAACAAAAATGTTACATTTGTGTGAAAAACCCCATTTCAGACACAGTTGTTTGGTGTTCATAGTTTGGGGTTTTCAGCTTCTGGGTTTAAATTCTGGGTTTGGGTTCAATTCTGGGTTAAATCAGTCTTTGACATACATTTGGCCTTTGCCATATGAGCTTACTTCAGGCAATGAAACTCTGACTGTGAACCCAGCTTTGTCTTTGTCTGTCATTGGGCATGGAGGGAACTTCAGGATTCTGAAGGAAGGATTTAGGAGGTATAAGAGGATTATATTTAAATTTTCTTCTGGGATTTCGGTTTCTATGAATTCGAGACGAATAAGATCTCTTTATGATATTAGTGAATTGAGGATCATTGTGAAATCTGGGAGTGATGAGGTGAGTTGGAAACTTTTATTTTCTTCAATTCAATTAAAAGTTTATTTATTTTTTCTCTTTGTTGATGATTGTTTTGGTCTAATTATGGCAGCTCAAGTTGGGTGTGGATGAGAGTTATACTTTGTTCATAGACAAGACTGAAGGGAAGTCTGTTGTTTGGGAGACTATCATTGAGGTAAAGTTTGAAATTTGTGAGTCTTTTCATATGGTTTATTGTATTGATGATCATGTAGAGACAGTAGAGTATGAACTGAAACTTGTTCGTGGTTTTGGATCGATTACGCTGCAAATCTGCAATTTTGTTTAAAGTCTTGTGGAACTAGTTTATTGGCACTCCTTGCTGATCAAGATATTCTTAGCTTGATTAATGTTCGATTTGGATTAACCTTATATGTGCATGATGTTGACATGCATTGGCTTATCGACGACATCCTCCCAGGGCCGGGGTAATGCTTAAGCATGCTTAGTTTTGAACTATTTCTGAAGTTCAGTTTGCATTGAATAAATGTGATGATGGCTGGTATTCATGTATTTCTCCATCTTTCTTCCTTCTTTTTGGCAGGCGAGTACCATTTACGGTGCGTTAAGAGGGTTGGAGGTATGCACTCGATCGTTTACTCGAAAACTGAACTGGTTATTACATGGTACATTCTATGTGTATGTAATCATTGAGGGTATATTGTTCTGGTTTATAAGTTAAAGAGTCGAAAGCATACCTGTAAACGGTTCAGATGCTCTCTAGTCTTCTTAAAACGTCTATGTACAGCAAATCTGGCTGCAAATCTGTCTCATCCCTTATTCTTGTCTTTTATAATGTTCCAGACATTCAGTCAATTGTGTGCTTTTGATTATACAACTAAATCAGTGCAAATATCCAGAGCCCCATGGTACATCAAAGATAAGCCGAGGTTTGCATATCGAGGGCTTTTACTTGGTAAGCCTCACTTGTATTTGCAGCTCAAAAAGTTACCGATTTTACTTCTTTTATGTAACAACCTATAGAATAGAACTTGATACCGTCGTATATGCAATCTGTTACAGACACATCAAGGCACCATTTCCCGGTTGATGTCATTAAGTCGATAATTGAATCTATGTCTTATGCTAAACTCGTAAGAAATGTTACTCATCGTTATTTTTTGTTAGTCTGGTATTTTGCAGTTGGAATTCATTCGAATCCTTGCAAGATTATAACAATGTCTTTATGGTTCTTTTACATGCAATTTAGTAGAATGTTCTTCATTGGCACATCATAGATAATGAGGCGTTTCCTCTCGAGGTACCTGCATATCCAAAACTATGGAATGGTGCTCACTCAAAATGGGAGCGCTATACTGTTGAGGATGCGAGTCGAATTGTCAGGTATGATACATATAACATATAAACCCTGAGATAAGTTCTCTGTTATAAAACTTCTAAACATTCAAGTCTACATCCAAAACTATGGGCGGTGCTTCTTGTTGTTTCGTTTTTCCTTTTTGAAGTTCTTTTTCTGGCATTCAAGTCTCTTGCATAAACATGCTCTAATTGTGTGCTTTCGGTTTCTTGTCTACATGTGCCGATGTGAAGATTTGCCAAAACGAGAGGTGAGATTGATCTTTCAAGTTTATTAACAATTAAAATATAACATTTTATGCTGTCCTGCAGATACCTGTGTTGGACACATACCTGTATCCGACTCGTAAACTTAAATTTGAGTAACATAAACGTGACTTAATGGTAAAAGCATGGTGCAATTTCATAAAACTAAAGCAATAAGCATGTACGAGTGTTGGCCGTATGCCGTTTGATAGTTTTTCTTATTATTTGGCATGGTGTATTGCAGGCATCCATGTAATGGCAGAAGTAGATGTCCCTGGTCATGCAAAGTCATGGTAAGGTGCTTTATTTTGCCATTTATTGTCTTAGGCTGACATGATATTATTCTATTGAGAGACTCGGTGTTCGTGGAATCTTTTTCCACAGTTTAGGCTGAAAAATCTCGGATTTAAACTTGTTGATGAACAAAGCGGGAACTGGTTGCTCCCGACGGTTCACACCGTTTAGGTGACCGTGCAGAGAGCCACAGATCCCACTGTTATATATTGATTATTAATTATATTATAACATGTACAACAAAATTGACCTGGTTTTTCTATCAGGGGAGCTGGTTATCCTGATCTGTGGCCTAATACTTACTGCAGAGAACCACTTGATGTTACGAAAAATTTTACTTTTGAATTGATTTCTGGCATTCTATCAGGTAAAGCTCCACGAAAGCTTTTCCCTTCGTCGTACTAGTCATTTTCTACAACCGTTTTAGTTTCGAGGATCAAGAATTATAATTTCAACATGCTCATCACAAGAGTCATGATGTTTACACTTGTTGTTATGCTCGTCACTACTAGAATCATGTTATGCAGCACGATTTTAAAGAAGTTCTGTGATATAAGATTCAATCTAGATCCGATTACAGGTCTTGTATCCTCTAAATAAGAATAACTCCATGCTGAATCTTGGTAATATGAAAAGTGTAGGGATTTATTCTTTGAATTAGAATAACATGAATTTGAGCATGGTTTGGATGTTTATCGCCTGTACTACCCTACCAATAGACACATATTGTACTCGGATACTCTAACAAGTAACCGTGATTCGTTTTATTTACCGTTATAACCTCCAAGTTTTGTTATTTTTTATCTGAGTTTTATGTTTACAGAGATCCGAGAAATTTTCCCGTTTGAGCTTTTCCACTTGGGTGGCGATGAGGTTAATGCAGGTTGGTGGAGCTTTCTGTCTCTGTGATTTCTTAGGTTAAACATGCAGAAGTCGTACATGCATGCGAAAGCATAAATTTTCACAGATTTTCTCTTTGATTTGAGCGCTATATGCTGTTGTTCGGTAGATATGTGCCTTGGCATTCATGCACCATGCATGCAAATTGTATGATATATTGATGGATAGATTTATAGCCATCTCGGTCCTCATCGGTGACACAATTTTATAGATTCACAATATATCTATTGTATGTTTAAAAATGTTGGATGAACAGTTTGATTTTTCGATATCAGAATCGTTTTCGTAAACAGATCTGTGGTCTTCTTTTTGTTTTGACAGATTGCTGGAACAAAACTCCCCATGTAAAGCAGTGGTACATGCTTTAATCTTCATGTTGAACAAGAGTTGCTACAAGCTGTTCCCTCTTATAAACCATTAACCTGCTGAAGACAATTGCAGGCTCGACGAAAACAAGATGAAGCCTAAGGATGCATATCAATATTTCGTGCTCAAAGCTCAAGAAATCGCAATCTCGAAAAACTGGACACCGGTCAACTGGTATATCTTTATCCATGCTCTAAAATCGCTGTTAATGTTCTAAGCAAAACCAACCATCGAAAGATTACTCTGTATTCTAAGGATCTACTCATCTGGTTTCTGTAAAATATATTCTTAATCTCAGGGAAGAGACCTTCAATGCTTTTGCGAAGAGTCTTAATCCTCGGACTGTGGTGCATAACTGGTGAGTGTTGTTTGTTAATCTCCTGTACGTTTCAACTGAAAAAGGTTCTCATACAACAGATGTTACGTAGCATTCCGAGCATGACAAGTTTTATGTACTGTGGTAGGCTCGGCCCCGGGGTTTGCTCGAAGGCTGTGGAAAAAGGATTCAAATGCATTTTCAGCTACCAACGTGTTTGGTATCTCGACCATCTAGATGTCACTTGGGACGAAGTTTACTATGCCGAGCCACTAGAAGGAATAAGTAATGTGTCCAAGCAAGAACTTGTTATCGGCGGAGAGGTTTGTATGTGGGGTGAGACAGTCGATACATCAAATGTTCAGCAAACCATATGGCCTCGAGCTGCAGCAGCGGCAGGTATTTTAGCATCGTTTTCGTATTATTCCCAAAGGTTATGTTACATTAGGGTTAGGGATATGCCCTCATATTGCTTCATTCTGTCTTCCTATAGAACGCTTGTGGAGCACGGAAGAGGCATTATCTGCAGCAAATCTTACTGTGTTGCATCGGTTGCATTACTTCCGATGCCTATTGAATAGGCGTGGGGTTCAGGCTGCTCCGGTCTTGAATTATTATGCTCGAGAACCGCCGAGTGGCTCCGGATCATGCTATTGGCAATAACTTCTACTTGTTCGTCGTGAGGTTGTTGTAATTTATCCGAAACTGCTTGTCTCTGAACTTATATATGTTGAAGTACAATTCCCAAGCTTATGTTTCCACCTTGAGCGTTTTCGAATAATTCGCAGCCGTTCACTTCGTATTATGCAGTCTCGGTTTAATGTCGCGATTATCGGTTTATACCTTCTTCTGCAAGAACATTTCCGGTATGCCGAACCGGTTATCTTCTCCGGGTACAACATGGTCGATGCTAGTTCCGAATTTGCTTGTACTTCACTCTTAGAATATGAAATCCATTGATGCAATTCACAATTTTGGAGATTCAAATGCATGATTAATTTGTCTGCAATTTTTCCATATCAGTCTTCACTAGAAACCACTCGTTTACCCTTTCATAAATCATAGAAGATTCCCATCTAACTGTATAAGAACAGATGTAGAGCTAGAGGATCGAATATTGGTAGAGACCAAAATATTGAATTTAAAAAATATAAAAGTTTATTACGTATTTAAACTCAAAAATGATGAGACAATACTTATTCTTTTAATGTTTAAATTGTTATTGAACTAAAAAATTTCGAGAATACATGTTAATTCTTCTTTAGCTCAACTTAGAGGAGCAAGTGAACAAAGTGTTCAACGAATTGTTAGTATAACATTTGTTTATTAAGCTAAATAAACGACTATGAATAATTTTTATGTTTGTTTAATAAACGAGCGAACATGAACAAAATGTGTTCCGTTCATTTATGTTCATAAACAATTTCGTTAATTGGCTAATTACATTCATGCTTTTAAGAGTTACGGATATAATTTAAGATTAATAGTTTAAGGGTTTAAGTTTATGTGTTCATAATTTACGGGTTGTGGTTTGAATCTAGAATTTAGAGATTATAAGTAAAACCCTAAATCCCTAACAAAATTTCCTAAAATCTAAAACTAAACCTTTAAATCCTTTCTAAATTTTAAACCTTAAATTAGATTTTAATCCCTAAAATTAAGACGCTTATTATTATATATAGTAACATATTACATATTAATGGATTATTTCTATTTTCAAATCTTACATTTATTGTACATGTGTATGTAATATTATATTTATGTATATGTAATATATTTATGTCTTTATATTTATAGTACTAGTTCTTTTTTATGTATTTATTTGTATGTTTAATTATTCGATCATATCTTTTACAATCTTATAATTAGGGGTGTTCAAAACTGGCTTAATAAGTACCTAGAGGCGCATTAAGCTCATAATCAAGGACGGAGCCAGAATTTGGAGTTGAAGGGGGTAAAACATAAATGTTTAGAAGTAGTGGGAAATTCATAAAAAAACAATTTTTAAAAGAATTTAAATAAGGAGACAAAAGTAAAAAAAATCGGGGTTGAGAGGCGATTGTCCCTCCGCATCCTTTAGTAGCTCCGTCCCTGCTCATAATGTAAGTTAAAAAATGAAAGAAGGTAAAATATAGTAATACTATTGTAATGATATTGAACTTATTAGACCTTCGAGTACATATTGTGCCGGTTATAAGCACCTCTACTTACAGTGACTCGTCTCGGAGTATGACCCGATTATTTCTAGTATATGTAATTGGCTAATTAATGTTTCGGAACATCTTTCTCTAATGCTTTATAGTGACTCGTTTCGAGATATGATCCGTATTATTATGCTACAGGATAATTAATCAACTAATGGATTTGATTTAATTTTGTATTCAATTGTTACTTTATGCCTTTAATTTCTATTTACATTTCTAATTTCTTTTTTATTTCCTTGCATGTTGGTCACTTGTCAGGTTTTAATTAATTGTTTTATTTTTTATGGTATATTTATGCATTTATTATAATTGTATTTATAGAATAATTGTTTACAATAATTATTTTGTTTTAAATAATTGTTTACAATATTTATGATTTGATTTAATTATGCATAGATTTTTATATAAGCATAAAGATAGTTTTCACCCTTAACGTTTATAATTTTTGTCATTTTAGCCCTTATTCTTTTTTTAGGATAAATTTAGCCATTTACCTATGTCTTTTTAACAAATAACTCATTTTTTAACTATCATGATAACATAACCGTTAAAAATTTAATAATGGTAACATATCATATATGTGATAATATATTTTAAATGACATAGAATCTAACCTATTAAATATATAGATATATATAGAATATAATTTTATTCTAATATAAAATATAAAATAATTAAAATTTAAATAAAATATTAAAAATTAATTAAACCCAAAATATTACTAAATATTCTCAACCCTAACTAAACTAAAATATCTTTATAAAACCCTAAAACTCTGATTTATATTAAAACTAAAATACCTAAATTCTAAACTAAAATAATAAAAATTCAATTGATTATTATCAAAATCCTTTATCTTTTATTCACCGGTAACAAACTATACAAAACTTTTTCTTTTCAGATTATGTTCATACCTTTTCAAATAAATTTTGATTTTACTATATTTAAGGTTTAGAATATTTAGTAGTCTTTTGTTTTAGATTTAATTAAATTTTAATGAATAAAAAAATAAATTTTAATATTTTATTTGAATTTCAATTGTTTTAGATTTTTAGATTGAAATAAAACTATATTCCGCGTGTATGTATTTGATATACTAGATGTTAAATCATTTAAAATATATTATTACATATATATATATATATGACATGTCATCATTATTAAATTTTTAACGGTTCAGTTATTATGGTAGTTAAAAAATGAGTTATTTGTTAAAAAGACATAGGTCAAGGGCTAAATTTATCCCAAAAAAAGAATGAGGGTCAAAATGACAAAAATTATAAACGTTAAGGATGAAAATTATCTTTATGCCTTTTATATACTATAATCAAATTTTAATTTGAATATCATTTTAATTCGTAAATTTTGATTTTAATAAAAATATTAATTAATTAGGTATCAAGTTTGAACATGTTGGAGATGCGAACCCTTCTTTAGACGTTACTGACTCCTGAACCTCAAAAATAAAAATATATGATTAAATTTTTTGTTCGATCAAATCTCAAGTGACCAATAATGACTATATTTTTTTAGTATTTTCAAAATTTAAAAATTAGATTTTTAAAATAAATCCTGAAAATTTTTATCATTACAAACATTGATTCAGTCAAAATTTAATAAATAATATTGATATAAAGATGGATCCATTATATAATAAAAACAATATTATGGAAGATATATTTCCTTAACATGAATCCAAATTAAATGAAAATAGATTTAGCTTTGGACTTAACAAAATCATTGAATTTCATTAAAAAAATCAAAAATAAATGGCTATAAAAGGGGTTGAGTCATTTAGGTATTACATCACAAAACCCTAAAACCCTAAAAAATTTATCAAAATTGAAATTTTTTTCTTAAAAAAAATAACAAAATGGCCCAAGAAAGAGGCAATGCAATGATATGCATGTGTATAATCTTTGTTAGTTAAATAGACTGCAAAACAGAGCGTTAGTACGGACAAAAAAGTAAAATAAACTAATTGAAAGATAAATGGACCGTATTGCCTTAAAAACAATTCAAAGAGAATTTTTAATCAACCGAACTGCAAAGAGAAAATTTCTTAAAGATAGTACACGTCGAACGTGTTACCATAACACTAAACCAGATAGGCAACAACAACAATGCGTGATGGACTCCTTTGTTCTCTATCACTCAACAAAGAAGTGGAGGGATATCTTAATAAATACCCATTTCTAAGAGTATTTATTATTCATGTGGGATTCAAGCATTACCTATTTCCCACAATCTTATGCCTAATGGTTTGTTTAAAGACAAGCTCCGCCGAGGCCACCACTTTCACGGTGGGTGCCGCCGCCGGTTGGAGTGTCGGTGTCAGCAGTTGGCCCAAAGGAAAATACTTCAAGGTCGGTGATATCCTCAGTAAGTGACATAGAGACTAAAAATGTTTATCTTACCTTATCTCGTACATAAGTACGATGAAATCTATTATTAATTTTATCTCTAAATCATTAATTATCTTAATGGCTAAGCATGTTTATCTCACTTCATATTGTATGAGTTAGAATTTTTGTCTCGTACTAGAATGCGATAAAAAATATATTATTAATTTTTTTTTCTAATATTCTTACGGAATTTAAATATAATGCATCATTTCACAATGTGATGGTTGTGGATAAGAAAGGGTATGATTCCTGCACCTTCTTCGCCGGTGCACCAAATTTCAAGACGGGAGATGATCGGATTATACTTAAAAAGGGTGGTAATTATTTCCTCTACGGTTTCTCCGGCCACTGCGCCGCCAGAATGAAGATTGCTGTCACGGTGTTATGACAATTGGAGAAGAATTGGAGGAAATCGAAAGGAAATTAGGGCTGGAAAATCAATTCAGATTGAGGATGAGAAAGAAATTGGGAACTGATAAGGGTCTGGAGCCAAACGACGTCACTGAGGATAATTAACAATTATCTTTGGGCTGGTCACACAAGGGACTCTTTCAACAGGTGGCCCACGTGAAGAAGGATCCTGGTAAGCAAGGAGAGTTGCAGATACTTCCAAAGATCACATGATGAGCATGGATGGCAGATGAGGACGAGACAGTTGTGAATATGTCCTTCCTGCACAGGTATCAGAGAATAACCGTTAGAGAATGTGTAATTCGACTAATATAGCAAATACCATGTACTGCATGTTTATGATGATTAGGAATGTAAAAACCTGAACCCGACCTGAAAACCCGCCTGAAACCTATTCGAGTCAGAACTTGATTTGACCCGAGATGTAATGACACGAACTTGATCTGTATTCGACTATTGTTGACCCAAACCCGAGTTGGACCTGTTACTGTAGTAACCGAATCCGAACTATATCCGATTGAGAATGACTTAAACTCGATTTTAACCTGTTACTGTAAACCTGAAACCCGACCTTTATCCGACTGAAACGAACCCGAACCCAAGTCTGACCTGATAGATAACCGATATTATCCGACTGAATCTACCTGAGACTTGATTTTACCTGACCTGTTTTGAACTCGACCTATTTTGAACCCGACCTGATAAATGACCCGACTTGTTTTGAACCCTACCTGTTATTGACCTGAACTAATATTAACAAAACTTAATATTTACATGACATATAATTAAATATATCTATAATTTGAAGAATTTAAAATATTAATAAATATAAGTAAGCTTAAAAAAATAGAATTAGACATGATAATTAATTTAGGATTAATATTTAAATATAGTATTACATATTTAATTAAATTAATTTATTTACTATTTTATTTATTTTTAATGTATTTAATTTTAATTAAAATTTTAAAATAATATTTCATTAAAATGATGATTTTAAATTAAATACATACATTAACTCATAAACAAATTAAATACATATATTAGTATACATTTAAGTATATATAATATATATTATATATTACATATAATACATAAAATATAATATATATAAGTATATCATATATATTAAATTATATTATATACATAGTATATATTAATGTATATTATATACATATATTAATATGTAAAACTAATATATATATATATATTAATGTATACATCTAATATATATAAATTTACATATATAAGTATGCATATATTAATATATACATATAAATATTATAATAAATATACATAGGGAAATTTTTGATTTTAGGGGAGGGATTTTTTTATTTTAACGGGGGCAAAAAAAATAATTTTTTGTTAAAATTTTGATTTTACCCGTGGGGTGAGGGCGGGAAAATGAATTTGTTAAAATTCTAATTTTACCCGTGAGGTGGGGCGGGGTGGGGGCGGAAAAAATGAAAATTTTGTTATTATATATATATATTATATTATATAGTATTATATTATATAATATTTATATACTATACGTATATTTTATAATATGTATATATAATATAGTATTTATATATTATATATTATATTAGTATGTATATATTATATTATTATTATATATGTGTATATTAATATATTATATAGTATGTATATATGATATAGTATTTATATAATATGTATTTATATAGTATTAATATAATATTTATATATATAATATTTATATATGATATATATATATATATATTAAATATGTATAATAATTAATATGTTAGATATGTATATATAATATATGTATAATATGCTAATATACATATATTAATATTTTATATAACATATACGTATTTATATATATACATATATATTAAAAATCAACATACATAATACATATATATATATATATGTTATATATGTATATATAATATATCATATATGTATATATAATATATGTATAAATATAATACATATTATATATGTGTATAATAATATAATATGATATATATATTTTATACATCAAAAATTAATATACATGTATGATATATGTAATGTATATATGTATTATGTATAATACATATACATATATATCAATATACATATATACTTTACTATATATATATAGTATATATAATATACTAATACATACTAACACATGTGACATGATAATATAATATATATAATGTACTAATACATACTAATATATATATATATATTCTACATATAGTATAAATTACTTATATAGTATTAATTTTATATTTTAACAATATTGGTAAATATAATTAGGCTTAAAAAATAGAATTAGATATGAGAATTAGTTTAAGATTAATATAGTATTACATATTTAATTAAATTAATTTATTTACTATTTTATTTAGTTTTAATATATTTAATTATAATTATAATTTTAAATTAAATATATACATTATATTAGTAATATACATACAGTAACTCATAAACAAATCAAATATATATTAGTATATATTAGCGTATCAATACGCATATGGAGGGTTTCGATACCCCTAGTAGGTGTATCGATACAGATAAGTTTCCCATGGTATTCTTCAAAGTTGTGGTCTAGCGTATCGATACACGAAGGAGGCGTATCGATACTGAGGTATTTCGATACCCCATATAGGCGTATCGATACCCTTTGTCAATCGACCCAAATTTTTAAGAGTTGAGTTTGGGGTTCCATAATTCATGCTATTACTTTTTATGGGCTAATTAAGCCATAAAATATACTAAAACTTGGAATTAGTGTTATTGACTTTGATATGATGGTCCATGCCTTGTATGCTTGGTCTTTGGTTTGGTGGTGGTATAAGGATCCTAGGTGGATCTTCTTGTGTGGTTTGAGTCTTAGTTTAGTGAGATTTGAATACCAGTGAGTGAGTGTTGCAACACAATGAAGGTCATCCGATGTGAGATTCCAGGTGATGTATTGAAGGTCATCCGATGTGAGATTCCAGGTGATGTATTGAAGGTCATCCGATGTGAGATTCCGGATGATGACTTTGCTCTATGTGAAATTTCGAGTCCTACTCGATATGATATTTCGAGTGAAGACTCGATGCGAGATTCCGAGTATACTAGCTCGATGAGAGATTCCGGGTCGAGTGAGTCCCCTAATGTCGGGTTGATAGTGGGTCTCACTTCTGAATTAGTTATTTTTATGCTTTGGTTGTGGTTGTCATATCACGTGTTTTAAATGATTACGGTAGCGTCAATACTTCATATCATGTCATCATATTCTCATTTATCATGTGCATAGTTATGATTCACTTGAAGCATAATCGACAGGTTATGTACCATTGAGCTTTAGTAGCTCAACGTTTTGGATTGTGTTTCCATGCATAGGTAAGTAGACAAATGGACAGACCAACGTGGCAGAGCAGGTAGATCTTTAGCATTGACGGTTGGTAGAGTATAATTACTAGATTAGTGGGTTATATATTCATAGGACCCGTGTTTTTATTTGTAACTCTATTTTTAATTAAATTGTTAGGTCAAACGCTTTATCAATTTGTATTGGAGCTCCTAATTGTTTTGGATTTACTAAACTACTTTTGATACTTAATGTCGTTTTAATTTACTTTATTATGATTGAACATGATTTGAATTTTATAAAAATTACAAAAATTTTGTGGGATATGAGTTGAATTTATGGCCCAAATATAATACTCGAGTTTGGGCGTTACAATATAAGATGGTAACTCCGTAAATAAAAAGACAATATAAGATTAATAATATATTTTGCATCAAGTTAAATTTTCATACAAATATAAATGTTGTCATTATTATTAAACTTGAATAATAAAGCGAATTTGAGTTGACTGAGGAAAGTGGACAAAAATAGATTTTACTTAAAAAATATATTTTATAATTTTTATATTGTTTAATTATAAATCAAATAATTTTTTTAATTTTAATTATTAATATATTTTCTTTAAATTTTTTATTTTATTTTATAAAATCTTAGTTACTATATAACTCTCAATCCCTACAGTAACTTAAAAGTAACAATAATATTTAAAAATTTTAACGGTCAAATAGGTATTTAAACAATATATTTTTTATTTAGCTATTTAAATTATTTTTCGAGATAAGTAAGTGTTTTAATTTTTTATTTCGTAATTCAATTAAGTTTTTAAGCTGTGACAACCATTAAAATTTTTTTTTTTTAATCAGCAACCAACTCGTGACACTTATTTTTTATTCTTCTAATTAAACTCAAAATTATAAAAATAAAATAAAGGCATAAAGATAATTTTAATCCTTATCCTTTATATTTTTTTTATCATTTTGGCCCTTATTCTTTTTTTAAGGATAAATTTAGCCCTTAACCTATATGTTTTTGACAAATAACTTATTTTTTAACTAACATGATAATTGGACCGTTATCATGTTAGTTAAAAAAATAAGTTATTCCAATATAAAATACATATGATAATATAGGTTAAGGGCTAAATTTATCATATGCATCTAACGTATCAAATACATATATATATAATATAATTTTATTTCAATATAAAATATAAAATAATTAAAATTTAAATAAAATATTAAAAATTAATTAATTCTAAAATAAAAGGCTACTAAACATTCTTAACTCTAACTATGATAGAATCAAAGTCCTATCTTAAAAAATATGAACACAGTTCGAAATTAATTAATTATTTTAAGGTAAAATTTTGATTCTATCGTAGTTAGGGTTGAGAATGTTTAGTAGTATTTTATTTTAGAATTAATTAATTTTTTAATATTTTATTTGAATTTTAATTGTTTTATATTTTATATTAGAATAAAATTATATTTCATATATATATATTTGATAGGTTAGATGTCATGTTATTTAAAATATATTATCATATGCATATGACATGTCATCGTTGTTAGATTTTTAACGGTTCAGTTATCATGATAGTTAAAAAATAAGTTATTTGTCAAAAAGATATAAGTTAAGAGCTAAATTTATCCCAAAAAAAGAATAAAGACCAAAATAATAAAAATTATAAATGTTAAGGGTTAAAATTATCTTTATACCTAAAATAAAATAACATTAACCTAATGTTATTACCCAGGGTTAAATTCCTTTAACCCCAACTCTTCTTCATTAAAATCCCCTTTTGTTAAACTATACTTTATATATATGGGTTAGACTTTATATATATGGGTTACGATAAAGTTAGGATCCTATCGTTATAAATATATTTATTCATATATTGTCAATCTCAATCATCTATTTCACTCATACAATGATCTAAATAAAGTATAAAATTTTAAAATTCTTAAATTTTATAACTGGATTTAGTGGCGGATGCACTTGAAGCATACGATGGGCTAGGGTCCACCCTGAACTTTTTAAAATTCACACATTTGCCTTCAAATATTTAAAATTTTATGAATTAGTCTTTAATTTTTAAATATTTATGAGTTATGTCCATCCTGAAATTTTAAAATTTCATATGTGCCCATACTCATATATTTTTCGTGATCCGCCACCGATCGGATCCATCCCTATATGGGTTAGAATCCATTTACCTAGAATGTAAAACTCATAATTTTTTTAAGTGATAATCTTTACATAACCAACTGTTAATATTCGTCATCCATTTCAATCATCTAACAATCCAAAAAATATTTTAATTTTATACTGTATAACTTGATCATATCCATATATATATATATATATATATATATATATATATATATATATATATATAAAGGAAGTTAGAAACTAAACAAGCTATTTTCATTTCCACTTTTTCACTTGTTTGTCATCTACCACCTTTTCTTCTACTCTTCAATTTTGTTAGCTTTTGTTTCTTTAACAAAAATAATATCAAGTATGGATGTTACATATATTTGAAAGACAAACTTTTTAAGTATTTGGATTAAAGTGTTTGTTCCAGTTCTCACAATTTTATGAAATAATATTTTATGTATTTTTTAATTTTTATTGATGTTTTCTTCTGTTTTTATTCGTAAATTGTTTGTTTTTCAATTTCTTGTTTATGGATTTTGATAATTGATATTTGTTTAATTTTTTCCGGATTTTATATTTTATATTTTCAGTTTCAATTTTTTGTGTGTTTTCTTCTATATATTAGTGTTTTGATCTATGTATTATTCTTGATCTTCTTCTCTTTTAATTTGTTTTTTTTCTTAATGTTATTTGATAGGTTTTATTCTTAAGTTGATTGTTTAAAGGATTATTATTTTCTAAATATATGACTTCGATCCTGCTTGTCATATGTATAAATTCTAAAAAATAATCAAGTATTTATTTTTGATACATTCAACTAGGGGTGATAATGAGTCTGATCGACTTACGAGTTACTTGGGCTCGGTCAAAACTCAGTTCGAGTGAGCTCGATTCGGGCTCGGATTCAGCTCGAGACCTTAACGAGCCAAGTCTACCCAAGCTATTATATAGGCTTAGGGATGCGCACGAAACCCGAACCCAACGGGTTCCGACCCGACCCGATCTGATCGGGTCGAATTTTTTTAAAAAATGGGTTTGGGTCGGGTTTTTTCAAGGGTGGTTTCGGGTCGGGTCGAGTTCGGGTTTAGGGTGGAAAAAATCCGACCCGACTTGACCCGGGACTAGTAGCGTAATATTTTCTTATATATTTTAGGGATATTTACAATAATGATCCCTCTTTATATATATTTTACACAATTAGGTCGCTAAAATTATTTTTTACAATTAAGTCACTAAAAATTATTTTTTATAATTAGATTCCTAAATTTTATTTTTTACCATTAAGTCCCTAAAATTTATTTTTTTAATAATTCGGATCGGGTCAGGTCGGGTTAGATTATTAAAAATAATAATCTGACCCGACCCGACCTGTGCTCATCCCTAAATAGGCTCGAAATAATTACATTATATATATACGTTACATATACACAAAAAATAATCTCTTTAGCAAAAAAAAAATAATAAAATAAAATAGGAGAAATCCACTAAAAATAAATTAATTAAATAAATTAGACATTTTTTCTTTTCTTGATATTGAATTTTGTTTTGATGTTGGTTATAAAAAATATTTTTAACGAGGCCATATTTTTTTTATAAAATTATTATAACAAAATCGTCTATTTTAAGTCTAGTCGAACTGAACTAAATTGAACCTAACAAGGCTTGAGCTCGGTTTGACTCATTATCATCCCTTGATTCGACCCTCATAAGAGACACCGAAAATTAAGGAGGGACAAAATTAAAAAAAAAAAGATGAATCAGACTCAATAATGAACGAGTAATTACATCCAATAGGAGAGATTATTAGGTGAACCCTGTTCACCACGTCATTCATGGTCCAAGCAATTAAGACCGTTGATTTTAAATAACCACCTAATAACTACCCACCCACTAAGTCCATGTAGGAAAGAGGCGATGATTCACTTAAAAAAAATTAAGATCAACGATCCTGATTAATTGAGACCATAGATAACGTGGTGAAAGAGTTCACCTAATAATTTTTTTCCAATAGAGAAGATTAATCTAAGACTTTTTCAATTTTATAATATGCTTCTATATATTTTTAGGGTAAAATACCTAAATCATCACTCAACTTAATTTGTTTTAGACTTATTTTAGTCACTAAATTTTCGAAACGATTAATTTATTCAGTAAATTTTATCATTTTATCTATTTTGACCACTTTGAATTATTTTATCAATATTTAAATATAATTTGACATATTTTATTATTATTGAATAAAAATTTTAAAATAAAACAATTAATTATATTTTTGAATATGTTAGTATAAAAAATATTTTTTAAAATATATAAAATTTAGAAAAGAATTTGATGGGTTTTCAATTTTAGACTATTTGCTGGTAGTTTTTCATAAAACAAAATCTTTATTTATTCAATGATTACAAATCTATTTATAGGCGTTACATCTTACCTAATAATTTATTACAACTATTATTGTTTCAATCACTAAACTTATTTTTCAACCACTTAAGATTAAAGTTTAAAATTTTAGTCTTTAATCCGAATTATTTAAAGATTTTTAAAATTTAGATGAAAATTAAAAGTAATCTCTTATGTAATGAAAATATATTTTTATTACGAATAAAATTTTATTTTTTTTATCTTATTTATGTACTAATAATAAAAAATAGGTTTAAAATTTAGAATTATAATTTAAGATTAAAGTTTAAGGTATTGGTCTAGATAGAATTTATAATTTAAAATTTAGGGTTAAGGCATAAAATTTATTTTTTTGGTGTTGGACATAAAAATAAAACCAAAAAATATTTATTCGTCTCATTAGTTAAAACAGTTAATTTAATATTTCAAACACATTATTTTCATTATTAGATTTATTTATTTATTTATCTAAAAAAAATAGCCATTAAATTAATTAATTTATTTAATAAATTATAAAAATATAAATATAAATAATTAAATTTAGAGGCTCTACTAAGTCTAGATTGATTTGTTGGGGTTGTCAAATTAATCCTGTTTGCTTGCTATGTGGAGCTGATATAGAATCGAGGGATCATTTGTTTTAGGATTACACCTTTATTATGCAGGCATGGAGTATGATTTTGAATGCATGTAATATTATCGTGCATTTTGACAATTGAATTGACCGGATATCATGGTGCAGACCTTTAATAAAGATAAATCTTTGTTGGTTAATATAATTCGTATTACTTGAAATTGCTTGAATTATTATATTTGATAAGAGCGTAATAGTCGTATTCATATTAGAAGGGTTCGGCTTCCTACCGATATTTATTCACAAATCAAGATATTCGAGGACGGTTTGGGGACAAATTCATATCCCCATGCTTTGGTTATTAGCTTAATTTCTGAATAGAATATGTAATAATCTATTTATTAGTTAATTGGTTGTATAATATCGATGCAAATTTAAAATTTTTGGATAATAAAAGTGTCACATATCCAAAAACAAATTAAAGGATTGGGAACCTTGAGTGACCGTTTAAGGTGCTCTCCTCACTACCTCCAACCCTAAATTCTGATATTATGGCATTAGATTTTTGGCAAATCATTTATAATAATCCCTATATCATGCAGAACTGAATGTACCGAAATGATTTTAGAAAAAGACATCCGCAAGACTTCGATATTCTGCCTGGAACGAGAAGCTGCACTTCGCTTATAAAGCATTCCAAGAAATTGAAATCCAGAAATTTAGTTCCAAATTAATATGCTTAATGTCAAAAACATCTCAAAACCTTATGAATTCATAATCTAACATGCATGTACATATTTTGAACATAAATAAGCAGTAAGAAGCTCGAGTTTATTGTTGTTAAAAACAGATATTACAATGCAGGATGAAGAGAGAACAATCCACCATTAGACGATGCCGAAGCACCAACCATCGTCGATCAATAGGATCGTAATACAGACATGACAAGAACTTCATAGGACTAAAAAATAACCAAACAATTAACAATCTAAGAGACAGATTTGTAATCCGAAAACTGGTAGTTATGAAACATCACTTATTTCGTCTTCCTAGACTCGAGTTTCATGGTTTATGCCTTGCATTTAGTTTGTTCATAATCTTGCAGTATGATCTTACGAGTACTACTACCAGAATTATAATGTACATGAGGCCGGCGAGGAAGTAGGCAAGCATGTAGACATAATGATACATGATGTCGGCCGACTCCGTATTCGGGGATATGACCATCACTGCAGATACGAGGAGGCAAAACAGTAACATCGATAGGGCGACAACGAGGGAAGACCAGAAGAAAGCGGTAAGGTTACTGATTAGGACGAAACATGTCACAATGAAAGAGATACAAAAGGCTCCAATGTTTGGAATGAAGAACCAGAGGAATTTTGATGTACTCAGTACTGATGACCCTGAAGTGGATGAACCCTTGGTCAGAAATTTGTGCAGATGTTCGGTACTCGTGTTTTTGAGACCCGAGTGGACTTCCATGGCGGTAGATGTGTCGTTGTCTTTCGAGTTTGCTTGAAAAACACCACCGGGAGGGCTTAAAGCGGCATCGTACGTGGCTGTTAGAATCAACACAGTTACCACTAGCAAAGCATTGCTTTTGTCGCCCGACATGTTTCTTGCTTCATAAGCTAATTGGCTCACCATGTCAAAAATACACCATAGTATTGACCAAAAGAAACTTGTACCCTGTGCACTTCGTAGAATTCTCAGACATTCTTTGCTCTGTTGTTGATTCTCGGCTTGTGATACGATATCCATCGCGGTTAATTTGTTCGAATTCGTAGCTTTTAAGTCGATCCTACATTTGGTTAATAGTTTGAGAATCTGCATCCGAAAATAAAGGAACTTAGATTACACAAAATGGAAGTAAAATATAAGTGACGGAGTCAGAATTTTTATACTTTTGGTTGTTTCTCAGATGCTGCAATGTGTAAAACAGTGTCACCATTCCTGTTCTTGCTGTTGAGAAGCTTCTTAATCTGCACCGTGCTGCTCACACTGCTCCATAGGCTTGATAGTAGAACTCGGAAAGCTTCGAATTTCTTTTCTCGCGCCGCGAGATGCAGGGCGGTGTCCTTCCGATTCGTCGCATCGTGTATGCATTCAGGGCAATCTTTGAGAATCTTATTCAAAACAAAACAATCTCCCATTACAACAGCGAAATGAAAAGGTGTGTAACCGTTCTTCCCTTTGACACGAACAAGATCATTGTCGAATTCGAACAATGTGAGTGCTGTCTCCACATGCTTATTCTTTAAAGCAAGGTGAAGGGGGCTCAACCCGTCTTGGTTCAACTTCTTGGCTAACGATGGCTTCAACCCCATCAACTCCATCACAAACTCCGTCTGCCCCACCGCTGCTGCTACATGTAATGGAGTGTCGCGGAACTCCCTTCGTTCGATCTCACTCAGAACATCTTGTTCCTCCCTAATAAGATCATACAACGCATCGATATCACCGATCCGAGCGGCTTCTCTAGCTCTCTCATCGATTGTAGGTGGACCAACTACAATGCTAATAGTCTGTTCCATTGGAACAAAACAGGAATTGAATTTAGTTTGACTTGAAGTGAATTGTTTGGTGCTTTATGTAAGAATTTCAATTGCACGACTCACGTTCGGAGGTGCTTATCTTGGTTTTCACTTCATAGATCCACGTAAATTTTCAGGCATGCGACACTTTTTGTGTAAAACGTGGGAGAGGTTAGGTTTAGTTCCAATCCATTTTTCTTTCGTTGTTCTTCTCTTACACATTTAGTCTATTTGTCGTCCAAAACTTCTACCTTTTTGCTTTATTCAATGGGAAGATTTAAAGACGAAATACGCAAAGAATTTGATTTTTGAAGGTCCTGAATGGGTGGTCGGATTTTTTTTTAAAAGATGAAGTTCGAAATAGAATTCAAAATAAAAATCTTATATCCTTTTTTGCTTCTTTATTTATGTGACTCATAAAAAATTAGGTTAGAGTTTAGGGTTTAGGATTTATGAAGTTAGCTAGGTTTATAGTGTATTTAACGGATTAAGGATTTAAGGTTTAGAATTTATAATTTAGGGTTAATAAATTTTTTAGTATTGAGCAATAGAAAGAGGTGAAAATCGTCTACCTCTTTTTCATACTTTCATTCGTGTTTCTGCTTCAAATTAAAGGGTTTAAAGTTTAGAGTTTATGATTTAAAGTTAGGGTTGTGGTTAGGGTTTAGAAAATTAGGGGTAAGTTGTATTTTTTAGGGTGTAGAGATAGGGTTTAAGATTTAGAAAATAAGAGTTAGGGTTTAAAATTCAATTTTGTAGAAATTTTCAATAGGAGGTATAGATAGAGGAGGCAGAGGATTCTTACCCAAAGAAAGGGCACTGAAATAGGATGCAAATTGTCTACCTCTTTTTCATGTCTCCATTTTAAATTAGAGGGTTTAGAGTTCTAAGTTAAGGGTTAGGTTATTGTTTAGGGAATAAGGATTAGGAGGTAGAGATTTCTACTCACTGAAATATGACAAGTGATTTTTATTTAAGAATTTATTAATAGAGTGTTAGCTTTTGGGTGAAAATCGTCTTTTCCTTTATTGTGTCTCTTTTGGCACCTGTTTTAAAATAATGTGCTTAGAGTTTGGGGTTTAAGTTTAGGGGTTGTGGTTAGAATTTAAAAAAATTAGAGATAGAGTCTATTTTTAGGATGTGAGATTTAGGTTTTAAAATTTTAAAATTAAGGTTAGAATTTTAAATTTATTTTTAAGTATTTTTAACATGGAGAATAGAATAGAAAGAGTCAGGATTAAGGAGGGAACATATAATTTAATTTTCAATTCTATAACCTCGAAAAATACATCATTTTAAATACGTATCTATTTTATGATTTATATTTAAAATTCGTATCATTCATTCTCAATAATATTTTTTCTTAAATTTAAAACCGAATTCCCTCTTTAAAATATAATGTATTTTTTAGTAATATACAATCCTTAATTGATTAACAGGAAATACATGATATCATATCAGAATATTTCAGGAATTTATTATTAAATTCGTGAAATTTACATGGTATAATGTTTGTGAAATAAATTAAACTGTCCAATAAAATTACAAGTAATTCAAAGGATGGTAAACAAAAACGAAAAATAAACTTATGAATATTATCGTCGTTTAAGTATGTTTGGTTTCATATCTTTGTAATAATATTAGGTTATTTTTTCAGACAAATTACTATAAGGCAAAATGTCAATACAATTTTAGTCGTTTATGATGTTTATGAGTAAAAATCTTCTATCTCTTTATCATGCTTTAATATTTATCTTCTATTAAATTTTTTAAAAAATCGAGTTTTAAACCCTAACCTTTATTTTTTATATTCTAAACTTTAAACCCTACACCTTAAAAAACACCCTACCCCTAATTTTCTAAACCCTAACCACAACCCCTAATATTAAACCTAAACCCTGCACCCTACACTCTACACCCTCTAATTTTGGAGTGAAGACACAAATAGAGGTATGAAAAAGAGGTAGACGATTTACACCCGACTATGGAAAAAAAGGTGATAGATTTTGGGTAAAAATATCTGTCTTTTTTCTATGCTTTCTTTTATCCTTCTTTGAAAATTTTCTAAAACTTCAATTTTTAATCATAACCCTTATTTTCTATATCCTAATCCCTACGCCCTAAAAAATACACCATACTCCTAATCTCTAAAACCTATCCACATCCCCTAAACCCTAAACCTTAAACCCTCTAATTTGAATCGAAGACATAGACAGAGGCATAAAAAAGAGATAAATGATTTCCGTCCTAGATTTTATATGGGATGGTATCACCTTCCCCAACCCTTCTCACTTTTGGCCTTGAAATACAAAAAGAAAAAAAAAAGAATTTTAATCCTTAAATCTTAAAATCCAAAATTTTGATTTAAGAGAGTTGTTATCAGTACATAAGAATCTATTTACCAAAGTAAAAATTGATAAATTTGGTTAGAGTTGAGGTTTGTGAGGGTTTATGAGGAAGAACATGTTTTAAAGTTGAGAGTCTCAAATCTGAGTTTAAGCTATGATTTAGTTTTCTTAATGCCTTAACAATATCATGATATGTTTTGTAACCCTCGTTCATAATAAAAAGGTGAGAGAGTCATCAAAAGCTCTTCGAAAAGACAAAATCTAAATTGAAAGTTTAGAGACAATTTTATCAGCGTTTAGCCGAGATAAATATAGTACTAATTCCGGTGTGTTTAAGGAATTTATGTAAATAGTTCCTGTGGTTTGATTTTAAAATTTATGGTTGCTTTGGAAGTTTGAACACCCTAATGGTGAAATTTAGAATTGTTGATAAAATGTGTTGTAATGGGTAACAAGTCATTAAACACTTCTTGAATAATCTGTAGGATTATTTTAGTTTTTTTTTAAGGTTTAAGATGTGTTTGAAGTATTTTTTCGAGTTTTAGACCTGAAAATTTAAATTTATGTGTTGATACGGGTATATCGATACCGGTACTCATGAGGTACTCATGAGAAGAAATGAAGGAAAATTATGAAGGAGATATGAATACTGTCTCCAGCGTATTAATACTCTTATTACTTACGAAATTCTAGTAATACATTTGCGTACTGTTATGAACGGGGTGTGTTGTTAACAATATTTCATTGAAGTCGAGTATCAATACGACGAAAAGGCTTATCAAAATGGGTTAAATTGTAAAACATTTCAAATGTAAGTTGAGTACCACTACTCGAAAAAATACCGGAACCGGAACCATTAAGAATGGGGTGAAAATTATCTACTTCTTTTTTATGTCTTATTTCATGCTTTTATTTTAAATCAGAAGGTTTAGGGTTTAGGGTTTAGGGTTTAAGGTTAGGGGTTATTAGAGTTTAGAGAATTAAGGATATGATGTATTTTTAGGATATAAGATTTATGGTTTAGGATATAGAAAATAAGGGTTAGGGTTAAAAATTAATTTTTTTTGAAATTTTTTAAAGAAAACATAAAAGGATGAACCATAAAGAGACAAATGATTTTTACCCTTAGGAATGTACTGTTACACATAAAATGAGGAGTAAAAATCCCCTACCTCTTTCCTATGTCTCTTTTTATGTCTCTTGTTGAAAATTTTAAAAAAATTGAATTTTAAACCCTAACTATTATTTTTTATATTCTAAACCCTAAAATCCTATGCCCTAAAAAATACACTCCACCTTTAATTTCCTAAACCCTAACTATAAATCCCTAACCTTAAACCCTAAACATACATATTTCTCATGCTTCCTTCCATACCTCCGTTTTAAATTAGAAGGTTTAGGGTTCAAGGTTAAGAGTTGTAGTTAGGATTTAGGAAATTAAAGATAAGATGTATTTTAAAGAAATAGAGTTTAGGGTTTAGGGTTTAAGACATAGAAAACAAGGGTTAGGGTTGAAAATTTATTTTTTTTAAAAATATTTTAAAAAAATTAAAGAAGGATACATTATAAAAAGACAAATAATTTTTTCCGAAGAATTTACCTAATAAATTTAACATATTGCTGAGGGCTCTATAATTTGAGCAAAGGGTTCCATGGGGTTTTCAAAAGTGAGTTTAAATTAATATAAATCACATGTCGATGAATAATTTCAAAGGAATATTTTCTTTATTACAATGAAAGTTGCTCTCTGCGGATCATAAACCTCTTTATGCAGAATCTACATAGACCAAGGAACAGCCAGCATCCAAATGCTATACAATTTGTAAAGCTATAAACACCATCCCATAGGACTAGAGGCATGGTAGTGGACAAAGAATAGACTCCAAGTATGATAGTTCCTCCACAGAATTCATCATGTAGGAAAAGAAATAACCAACACCCATGAATTATATTGTCTACGACTATATCTCCAACACTAAAGGTGAGAAGCAAAAATGCAGGGGAAAACCAACATGCGAAGATGCCGATGCTAAGTTTCGACATCGGATAAGAACGGAACATGAACACAGTTAAAATAAAAACCATGACTGAAAACACGGTCATAACTCGATGTGCTAAAATGGAGGGTACAATGTACTTTATTGATAGGTCGAAGCATATTGCGAAAACAGCAAGTAGTACTTGAAGTGCTGTCCTGAACCCATGGGGAAAAGGTTTAAGCAGGGCTAGTGTAAGGAAAAAGGTTACGATGAACACGACATATGTAGGAAGATAGAAGATTAAAAATAATACTTCATTCAAGACTGATTTCCCGAGTACCGCTTTATTGTATGATCCACTGGACTTTGAGTTATTGTCACCTTGCCAAACACCGCCGGGTGGGCTAAGAGCGGCTTGGTAGGTTGCAGTTAGAAGCAGTGCTAAAATTACTAGTAACGCATTACGGTCATTGCTTGATATATCATCCATATCGTGAAAAATCAACGACGAGGCTTTTTTCGCATACTTAATGACCCGTTTTTCCAACTTACTTTTTAAGTTTGAAAGTACAGGGATAAGGCAACCGTGCAGAATAGTGATGCATTCTCTGTTATTATGTTGTTGTGCAACATCCAGTGCTGTCAAACCATCTTGATTGGTGGCATGCTTATCAGCCTTGCAGTTTAGTAGTAGTTTAAGCATCTGTTTAATTGACAATTCAAGACATTAGGAAGCTGGAATCCGTTAATCATGTCTTTTATGTACAACATAATGTATGTTAGTGGATGAGCCAAACCAGACCTGGAGTTGATTGTTGCTAGCTGCCAAGTGCAGTGCAGTGTTGCCATCTTTGTCTTTCCGATTCACCACTTTTTGATAATAGTCTTTCTTCCTGAGTGTTTCGATTAGGATTCTAACAACATCCAATCTTTTGTTTTCCACTGCTATATGCAAGGCAGTGCGATTGTGGATTGTGACATCCAGGATGCAATCAGGACAGGCCTCTAGAAACTTATCTAACAGACCATCATGGTTTCCAACTTTACTAATGTAGTGCAGAGGAGTCTCACCATTCCTTCCTTTGACACGAGCAAGATCGTTATCGATTTCCAAGAGACGCGACGCCATCTCTTTATGCCCTTTCTTGATGGCGAGGTGAATGGGGCTCAAACCTTGTTGGTTTAGCTTCCTAGCGAATGATGGCTTTAAGTTGATCATCTCCATTGCAAACCGTATGCACCCTTCTTTTGCAGCTATATGTAACGGAGTGTCGATGAACTCGACCTCGTCCAAGCGCCTCAAAACATTCCCATTCCTCTGAATTAATGTATACAAGTCACTAACATTTCCTTTACGAGCAGCAGTTCTCAAACTTTCATCCATGTCGGGTGGAAGGACAAGAGTAAAGGGATAGGTTTCTTCCCACTTTGGAGCAAGTGGTTGAAAGATTAAGGACTTTGTTCGGTCGATTGCAGGTAACAAACAACAAAAAGACAGAGAAGTCGGACAAAAAGTATATGTTTTTGGTCTTGTTTTCAATGGCAATAGCTGTATAATTCAAGGCTGAACAATGCTTTCTTCCACTGATTTTAGTCGGCTAAATCTGTTTTATCCGAGCTCAAGTGTATGCCTTTTGTCTGTTCATAGACAAATGTTTAAACAAATGGCAGCTGGCATTTTGAACAAGAAAGCCACCTTGGTGTAAGAAAAGGAATTACATTTGATACAAACCACTTCTTTCTTTGTACGATCAATCACATGCGTATAATAATTTGTTTCTCCCAATTTTTTTTGGTATAATTATATTTTTAATCCCTTTTAATTTAAATATTACTTAAATAAAGGTTTTTGTCCCTCTCAATTTTTAAATTTAAAGGTTTAATAGACTCTTGCCCCTCCTAACATGAAATCCTAATTCCGTTCCTGATTATAGGCATGTGATGGAACGTACAAAGAAAGAAGTGATTTTAACACAATGTGATTGAAGAAATAAGAGTGAAGGATTTTAGAGAACTATTTTTACTTCGACAGGTAAGCTGTGCTACCACTGTGATTAAAATGTGTGACTGTAATTATGTTATGTGTTCAACATATTTTCATGCATTATAGATTTTATGTAAATTATTTGTGTTTGAGATATTTCATGAAACGGTGATTTGTTTATTGCACTTTAGAAATACATTAGACTTTATAATTCATTTCCCTATAATTATCTTTCAAATATTTTAAACTCTAGGCTATTTGGTATTCAAAAAATTCTTTATCTCATAATTTTTCTTTTTATCGTAATACAGTACATATCGGTATTTTTTTTCAAATCTGTCATTATAGGTATGCCCATATCGATATAGTTGAAAGTGTATCTGTACGAGTAGGCATAAAATCTTCTCTGAATAATGTTTGTATCTATACGGTTGGACGTATCGATATAGAAATTGCTCACTAAAAATTGAATTTTAGCTTAGTATTAATACGGTCAATCGGTGTATCAGTGCGCAAGTTCAACCCTGATGTAGGATTTTTGATCGGTCTTCGCATATCTATCCCCGGAATCGATACGGACAAACTGAATTAACGGTCTTGTAGGTATAACGATACAAATACAGTCCTTATCGATACAAGTAACTCATCTAGAACCCTTGATTTGACCAAGAGATCGATAAGCATATTGATATGATGTGATTGCGTATCATTACGAACCTACTAATCCAATCGAAATAACTACTCTCCACATAGACGTACCGATACGGAGTGAATGCGTATCGATAGGGCAGTTGTTAAAATCAGATTACTAAAATAGATGTTCGAGATAGTACATTATAGTCACTAATAGTTGATGATAAAATTGACTTAGTAAATGATCCCGGATGGTAATGAAACTTCACAGAATTAAAATTGCTAGGTCTAATTTCATAGAGGTATGATCAATTTTAACTAAGTGCCCCTAATTTTTGAAAATTATAATTTAATCCCTAGAATCCAAAATTTTCAAATTTGACCGCAAAACAATATACTTGAATAATATGAAACTCAGTAAACCCTGTAAGCTAAAAAGGGATAACAAGACAAGTGTAATAAAGATTAAAAGATCATTGAAGTATAAAAATGATTTCCCATTGGTCTATTGCTTCTCCGGTAGCAGACACTGATTCAGTTTATCTTCGTTTATGTTCATTTATGTTCGTATATATTTATTTATCATGTTAACGAATGAATATGAACGAATACGAACAAGCTACATTCCTTAATAAACAAACGTGAACAAGAAATTTCATGTTTATTTATGTTCTTATTTGTTAATTTGTTCAGTTAAAATTAAATAAACGAACATAAACACACTCTTGTTCGTGTTTGTTCAGTTTGTTTACGGGCCTAACCCCACGTGCCGCCTGTTACATTAAAGAAAGTTGCAAACTAGAATTCCATTGAGCCACCTTCATATATAATTTCATTGTTTTTTCCTTGTGTAATTTTTTTCGAAAAAAATTAAAATTTTATTAATAAAAGATAAGAAATCTCGACAATGGGATATAAATTTAAAACTCGAACTCGAAAAGCTCAAATATACCAAGTTCTCCATGTGAGATTACTATCTCTAGATCAACTATGGTTACCTTTGTATCATGTGAAAATAGGGAATTGTATCAAGAATTCTCTAAACTTCTCCATGTGTTCAACTTGAGCACTATGTAGAATTTAAAGTATAAAACTCTTATTTAATACTAATAATTAAATTATTATTATTGATTTCGAGTAGCTCGCAAGTTTTTCGAGTCGAGTTTGAGTCAAATTCAACCCAAACGAGTTTTGGCCGAACTTTAACTGAGTCGAACTCTAATAACTCACAATATATATCGTTTCATTTACGGCTAGAGCCACCATTTATTATTCTAGTTTTGATTTTGTTTTTGGTTCTTGAGGTCATTCCTCTAAACTTACATAAATCAAAGAATGTTACACAAGAATTGATGCAATTCTCAGCTGGGTCAGCATTATGGAGCCCCCCGATGGACTATAATTGTTTTACATCCAAACAAAGTTAAGGTACCCCGTGATTTCTTGGGGTGTTCAAACGGTCGGTTCGATTAACCGATTGAACTGAACTTCCAAAATTTTATTAACTGAAATTTTTTTCGTATTAACCGTTAACCGAATCGAAAAAAGTTCGAAAATTTTTAACCGAACCGAAAAAAGTTCGGTTAATCCGATCGATTAAATCGGTTAACCGAATTTTTTTAAAAAATGGATAAATTATACAAATGGTCACTAAACTATATTAAAATAATTTTTTAGGCACGAAACTTTCAAAAATTATAAAAAACTCATTAGACTTATCGAATTATTATATTGATTCATCATACATTATAAATTATTGATAAATATTAAAAATAATTATTTTTTAATTTAATAAATCTAATTATTATTTTATGCTAATTTTATAAAATTTAATGACCATTTTATAATTTTTACAAATTTAATGACTAAAAATAAATATATAAAAATTTTGGTTAATTCGGTTAATTAATCGATTTCGAACCGAATTAACCGATAACCGAAATTCCAAAAAATCATTAACTGTTAATCGATCCAATCTAAAATTAATCGACCGATTAACCGAAAAAAATTTTGGTTCGTTCGGTTAATTCGGTTAACCAAAATTTTGAACAGTCCTAATGATTTCTTTGTGGGAAAAAAAGGAAAAATCGTTTTCCAAAGTCACTGTTAGGAAGTAGAAATCTTATTGAAAAAACACACTCTTTACAGACTTCTTAGCTCATGTATTTATACAAGAGAAAGCTTGTACAGTTGCAAGGTTAACAGAAAGTTTGTTGATCTCAAACTAACTAACAGACTCAAGACTCCTAACTAACAAGCTGTGGAAGCTTCAATACTCAATATTCTCCCTACTTCTTCCATTTTCGACTTCAACAAGGGAATATACCCCTAGCTTCTTTTGAAATTCTTCAAAATATGTTTTGGACAGTGGCTTTGTCATCCCATCTGCAACCTGATACTTGGTTGATACATGATTGATTCTGAGCTGATTTGCTGCTACTTTTTCCCTCATGAAATGCACATCTAACTCAACGTGCTTTGATTTGGAATGATACACTGGATTGACACTCATGGCTATAGCACTTGAGTTGTCACTCCAGATTACAGGGACATCCTTGAGATTTACTCCCATTTCTTCCAGCAGTATGCTAAGCCAAGTAACTTCAGAAGTTACATCAGCTAATCCTCTATACTCGGCTTCTGTTGTAGAACGAGAGACTGCCTTCTGCTTCTTTGAACTCCATACAACTAGATTGCCTCCTAAGTAGACACAACTTCCTGATATCGATCGTCTGTCATCTAGGTTACCACCCCAGTCTGCATCAGTGAATGCGACCAATTTGCACTGATTATCTGAAGGAGAAAAGAGCAAGCCAAAGTCTAATGTTCCAGCAAGGTATCTCAATACTCGTTTTACTGCTGCCAAATGCTGTTCACAAGGCCTGTGCATAAACTGAGCAAGTTTATTAACACTGTAAACAATATCGGGACGAGTATGACAAGCATACAGTAGTCCTCCTACTATGCTTCTGTAATACGTGGCATCTTCCAGAGGGCTCCCAGCTTCTTGCGTAAGCTTGAGAGATGCTATCATTGGAGTAGAGGTGGGATTAGCCTTGTGCATATGCGCCTTCTCAAGCAGTTCCAAGACATATTTCTTTTGACTAAGCACGAGTGATTCCCCAACCTTAATAACATTCATTCCAAGAAAATAATGCAATTCACCAAGGTCCTTAAGAGAAAATTTTTCTCCCAACAGTCGAACTACTTCTTCAATGGCCTGATCAGATTCACCTGTGACTATAATGTCATCAACGTACACTAAAACATATATCAAAGCATCAGACATTCTCTGAATAAACAAGGAGGTGTCTGTATGTGATCTTTTAAACCCAACTTCAAGCAGAAAATCGCGTAACTTGGCATACCAATTCCTCGGTGCCTGCCTAAGACCATACAAAGCTTTTTGAAGCTTACAAACTAGCTTGGTTCCATCTTCTGCTACTTGCTCAAACCCTTCGGGCTGCTCCATGTACAGGGCTTCAGTTAATTCTCCATTTAGAAATGCGTTATTCATATCTACTTGCCGTAGGGGCCACTTATGATGAACTGTCAAGGATAAAATGACATTAATGGTTGTGGCCTTGACTACTGGGCTGAACGTATCCTGAAAATCCTGCCCAGGCACCTGGGAGTATCCTTTAGCAACGAGGCGTGCCTTGTATCGTTACACAGAGCCATCTGCATTCTTCTTTACTCGGAATAGCCACTTACACCCTACAGTACTCTTTCCTTCTGGTACTGGAACCAAGATCCAAGTGCCATTTCTCAATAAAGCTTCATATTCCTCACAAACTGCAGCCTGCCAATGAGGTATATGTAGAGCCTCGTGAATTGAGTCAGGTTCTGAAGCTTCATGAACAACAGCAGTGAACGTTCGTGGCTTGAAAATACCTCTTTTGCTCCTTGTGATCATATGATGAGTGTTTGTTGGAGGTTGAAACACTTGTCGGAGATTTTCTTGGTCTGATCGTGACTCATCTACAGAAGCTACAGGCAGGCTCCCATCGTCTCCATGCACACTAACTTGTGCTTCATCAGACCCACTGATTTGTGGCTCACGAACCTCACTATCCTGAGTAGAAGGTGAAGAGCTTGAGCCTGCATGATCACCACTAATACCTCCATATTGATGCTCATCAGCATTAGAAGCCGAACCATGAACTGGAACACTTGAGGCAAGACCTTCTCTTGAACTAGAAGCTCGTATGGCAGATTCCACATTTGGAGTGTCAACTCCATCAACACGACCTGGGATGTTGCTGGAACCAGTAAGCACACGTCTGGAATCAGGAGCCTGTGAATCACGTCCTGCATTATGAGCAGACATGGTCTTCATGCAAACCCTAGCAGCACCATTAATGACTGGAAAAACACCTGGTGAGGCAGCAGGATGCACCAGGGCCTTTGCAGCTAAGTCACGACTCTTAGTGTCTGCAAAAGGAAATACAAGCTCATCAAAAACAACGTGCCTGGAGATATAGATCTTACCATCAGGTGCCATGCACTGATATCCCCTATGATTTGAGCTGTAACCAAGAAATGCGCAAGCTTGTGACCTAAAACTCAGTTTGTGTTTTTGATAGGCTCGTAAATGGGGAAAACATCGACACCCGAACACCCTAAGATCATCATACTGAGGCGGCTTGCCATATAATTTCTCATACGGTGATACACCCTGCAAGACTGGGGAAGGAAGCCTGTTAATCAAGTGTGCTGCAGTACTCACAGCAAAAGCCCAAAACTGGAAAAGAAGAGACGTCTGTGACAACAAGGCAAGTGCAGTTTCAATAACATGTCTGTGTTTCTGTTCGACAATCCCATTCTGTTCAGACGTATGAGGACAAACAAGCCTGTGTTTTATCCCCAAGGTTTGCAGCAAAGGAGATATCACACGATACTCTCCTCCCCAATCTGTTTGAACCTCTTTAATCGAGGTGTTAAACTGATTTTGCACCATTGCATGAAACAACTGAAATGCATAGTAAGCTTGATCTTTGGACTTGAGCAAGTAAATCCAGGAGTATCGAGAATACCCATCCACAAAAGAGATATAATACTTGAATCCATTTGAGTCTATATGGGAGGGTCCCCAAAGATCTGAGAACACCACCTGGAAGGGACTCTTATAAACTGTAGTAGAGGAAATGAAAGGCAATTTATGACTTTTACTGACTCTACAATCTGTACACTCATTTGAGGAAACTGACATTTTATTAGACATATCCAAATTCATTATTTTACACATTTGAGTAAGTGATACATGAGCTGGGTGACCCAGACGTTTGTGCCACAAGTCATACACATGAGCAGAGGTACTAGCTATATTTGCTTCAGCTTGTCCACTGCTGTTTGTAGGTTGAGTCATGCAGGCATCAAATCGATACAACCCTTGCTTTTCAGTCCCTCGTAACAGAACCTCATCAGTCTTCTCATCTTTAACCAATCATTCATTAGCATGGAACTCAAAATACACCAGATTGTCCTTGACACACTTTGAAACAGAAAACAAATTTTTAGTGACTGAAGGAACAAGATACAAATCATTCATAACAAGTGTAAGTGAAGCAATAGAAATGCCTGCTGTACCAGTTTTAGATATGTGCAGACCATGACCATTACCCACAAGCAACTTACTTGAACCGGTGAATTCAGAACTGTTACCCAATTTGCTTGCATCTGGAGTAACATGGTGGGTTGCCCCTGAGTCAACCATCCAACTATCTGATGGAGATGCTACATTCAAGTGTCCACTTCCACAGCAAGAGAAACACGATTGTTCATCACCTACGGATGCCACATTCACATTTACCATCTCCTTTGATACCTGAGAATTGTTTGTTAGGACACCAACAAAATCCTTATTGAAACGTTGCCAACATCTGTCTACTGAATGCCCGTTCTTTCCACACAACTGACACTGGAGTCGAAGACGACCTCGACCCCCACCTCGAGAACCTGATCTCCCTCCTGAACCAGTATTATGATAAAACCGACCCCCTTGATTGGCAGTAGGGGCGTGAACCTGTGCCACATTTGCCATTATAGGCAAAACTCCGGAAGGTTGATTGGTATGGACATACCCTCCATGCCCAACATTAGACGGTTGCACCTGAGCTACGTTAGCCAGCATTGGCAACATATTCTGCGTAGCAAAGCCTTTCAGCTGTGTTTCTGCATCGACCAAGACCGTTTTAACTCCATCTAAACCAAACGATTTTTTGCTGGTCGTAACAATGGCTTTAAACGGCTGATACTCAGCCGGAAGCCCATTCAAAATAGTGGCAATCTGTTCGAGATCGGAGACTGGACTTCCGCAACTAGACAGAGAGTCACAGACCTCTTTAATCTGTGTGAGATATGCCCGCATACTCCCATCTCCTTTGCGAATAGAGTGCAACTGACAGTGGAGATTCATGGCACTCGTCGTTGACTTGTTGGTAAAAAACTTCAAAACCGTGCTCCAAACCATGGATGCAGTCTCAGCACCCACAAACTAAGGTAGCAGACCGGCACTGATCGTGGATAACAGCCAGGACGCAAGCGCACTATCTTGCGCAACAAAGACCTCAAATTCCTCATTCACAACTGTCTCACCATCCTCATTCAACACAGTTTCAGGTGATGATTTAGCTGTACCGACGAGCAACCTTTCAAGCCGATGACTCCTGACAGTTAGCAGAATTTGCTGTTTCCATAACAGGAAATTCGACTCATCAAGAACGATATTGACTCGTTTATTGGTGAACACCTTGGCATTTCTTGAAAGCTCCCCAGCATCCCGAGTGGACAAGGAATTGACCACAGACATTCTATCAGAGCACGCGACAGAAAGAAAAAGAAAAGAAACACAGAAAAGAAGCAAAAGTGTGACACGTTAGACTCCAAGACCACCGGCGATTGATACCATGTTAGGAAGTAGAAATCTTATTGAAAAAACACTCTTTACAGACTTCTTAGCTCATGTATTTATACAAGAGAAAGCTTGCACAGTTGTAAGGTTAACAGAAAGTTTGTTGATCCCAAACTAACTAACAGACTCAAGACTCCTAACTAACAAGCTCTGGAAGCTTCAATACTCAATAGTCACCATGAAAATTTAAGTGCAGATTCACTTGGGTGGTTTCTAATTAGATAATGCACTGTTGACACTTCCGTTACACAAAGACTAGACTAGTTAACCCACTTTTGCCACCACTTTCTACATTTCACATCATTTTCAAGTAAACGATCATGCTTCAAGCAGACTCCCAATTGTGCAGCGGACAGTGGCTTAGTTAGAATGTCTTCAACTTGATCTATGGTGGGAAAATAGTTAATCTGAAAAGACCCCTCTGCAACTTTTTCCCTGACAAAGCATAAATCAATCTCTACATGCTTGAGTTTTGCATGATGAACTGAATGTGCAAAGTTATATATCCTGGTTTAAGAGGAAGAAGCATCGAAGTAGAGGAGATTGACTGTTTCAAGTCAACCGATAATTTGTATCCTTGGGTTGGCTTCATAGTGGATTTTTATCATAATTAAGATCTTGAAGACTTGAAATTGATGGAGGAAGACTTCAAGTAAACGCACTTTCGAACTTCCAATGAAAAATGATAGAAGAAGACTCAAGTAAACGCACTTTCGAACTCTCACCTTTCACTGAATTTGCAGCATTTCCCCTTCCTATAGAAAACTGTATCTTCATTCCTCTCTCTAAATTTAACTCTGCGATTACAGCCTTTCTTCCATTATCATCAGCTTCCCAATGAGTTTTCAACTGCTCAGCTTTCTCAATTTGCTTTTGAATTCTCCATATTGTTATAGGTAATAAACAAACCTTTTGGCGTTTCTTCAACCTTGGATTTCCCAGTCCTTCACAAATACTTAATGAACTCTGTTAATGTTTCCCACTGAGTTGAGTTCATACGAACGTGATGTCAAACGACAGTGGCAGCTTAAAAATTATTAGGTGAACCTTGTTCACCGCATCATTCATGGTCCAATTAATCAGAACATGAATCATCACCTCTTTCCTACATGGACTTAGTGGGTGTGTAGTTATTAGGTGGTTATTTAAAGATCAACAGTCCTGACTGCTTGGACCATAGATGACGTGGTGAACAGGGTTCACCTAATAATCTCTCGTGGCAGCGAGATGACTGAACAAGTGGCTACATTTCATACAGTCAAGGAAGTTCCTGAGGAGTGCAAATCATTTGCCCCTTCCTCGTGCCTCCATTTATACTCCCACTTCAAATTAGAGGGTTTAGGGTTTTAGTTTAGGAGTATTGGTTATGGTTTAAGGAATTAGGGGTAGAGTGTAGGGTGTAGGGTTTAGGATTTAAGATATAAAAAATAAGGGTTTAGGGTTTAAAATTAATTTTTTAAAAAAAAAAATCAAGGAGACACCCAAGGAGGCACAAAAAGGACAGAATTTTTATTCGTTCCTAAGACACTGCTTAGGACAAAATTACTAGCCTTGTGTTAAGTGTTAAATTTTATAAATCTCAATACTCCTTTAAATCTGTCCTTATCTATAGTTATTACTTGTTAATCGAGTTCCTATTAATTTTTTTGATAAAATAATAAAATCTCATTATATTTCGTAGCTCAAACTTCAACTTCCATTATAGTTCTGAATATTTCATTTTTCAATAAACTAGCAGATTTCAATTAAAACAAATAAACCCAGAATAAAATCACATGAATTATCTGTCAATATATTTTTAATGACTACAATATTGAATGCAACGCTTTATACAGAAGCTACACAACTGAAGAAACACCCAAGTGTAAAAAAATACAATTTCTACTCTAGAATAAATGAATCTCCAGCTAAAATAAGGATCAGTAAAAAGTTTAGTGAAACCTATTAAAGTAAACCCTACAACCAATATGGTTCCTTTCCAGAATTCATCATGTAAGAAAAGGAACAACAACAATCCTTTCGTTACATTTAAACATAATTCTTCGACATAATCTCTAACTAAAAAGGCAGGGAATATCCAACATCCCACGATTAAAACACTTAGTTTTGACACCTTATGGGTGATGCACATGAACCCCATGAAAATGAAAACAATTCCATACAATATATAGATAATTACGTATGTTGAAAAGTTGGGGGATATGACAAATATTGATTGATCGAAGGAAATTGCAAGAAAAGAAAGTAGGACTTGGAGAGATGTCCTAAAACCCTGAGGAAATGGTTCAAGCAGGGTTAGAGTTAGGGAAAAGGAGACGAGGAAGACGATATAGGTTGGGATAAAGAAAATAAGAAAATTGGTTTCACCCATCACTGAATTCCCCAAAGCCTCTCCATCATATGACCCTTTGGATTTTGATGTATTTTCACCCTGCCAAAGACCACCAGGTGGACTAAGAGTGGCTTGGTAGGTTGCAGTTAAAAGTAGTCCTAAAATGACTAGTAAGGCATTACGGTCATCGCCTGATATATTATCCATGTCGTGGAAAATTAGAGATGATGCTTTTGTAGCATACATGACGATCTGTTTCTTCAGCCTATGTTTGAAGTTTGAAATTCCTGGAAGAAAGCAACGACGCAGAATAGAAATACTTTCTCTGTTATTACTTTGATATGCCACATCCAGTGCCGTCAAACCAGCTTGATTGATTGTATATTTATCAGTCTTGAATTCTAATAACAACTTCAGCATCTGTTATTTCGATTGTTTGAGATATAGATCGTCACAATAAGTTAACCATGACATGAAAATTGCATTTAATATGTATTATTAGAGTGGGATGAGTAGAACCTGAGGTTGTTTAGTGTTAGCAGCTATGTGGAGTGCAGTGTTTCCATCTTCGTCTTGTCGATTCACCACTTCCTGACAATAGTCTTTCTTTCTGAGGGATCGGAGTAGGAGTTGAAGAACGTCCGGTCTGTTATTTTCAACTGCGATATATAAAGCTGTTCGAGTTTGAACTGTAACATCTCTGATACACTCAGGACAAGCCTGTATAAATCTAACCAGTAGGTGGTGTTGGTTTTCAACTTTACACAGGTAGTGCAAAGGAGTCTCGCCATTCTTTCCTCTGACACGAGCAAGATCTTTATCAACTTCCAACAGACGTAGTGCCATCTCTTGTTGCCCTTGTTCGACTGCTAGGTGCATGGGGCTCAAGCCTCGGTGGTTTAGCTTCCTAGCAAAAGATGGTTTTAAGGTGATGATCTCCATTGCAAAACCAATGCGCCCTCTTTCTGCAGCTACGTGTAATGGTGTCTCGATAAACTCCGCCTCATCAAATCGCCTCAAAACATTTCCATCTTTCTCAATCTGTTCGTAAAGTTGGATAATGTTGCCTGACTCAGCAGCTGCTTTCAAATTTTGATCCATGTCAGGAGGTAAAAGGATAAAAATTCGAAAGGGCTTGTGTGAGAAGGAAAGAGGAGAATAGTTTGCTTTATATAGGAATTACCCTTGGATGGAGTAATGTTCAAAGGTGTTTGTCTTCGTTTAGCGGCAAGGTTACACTGTCGATTAGGGATTACAACTATCGAAGTTAATTAAATATAATTTAGATATTTTTTTATAATATTAATTTAGGAAACTAACCACTTTCGATCATACAATACTAGTGAGGTTTTGGACTGACGTAATAGAAACGATCGCACAAACTCTTCTAAAAAAGAGGGGATAAAATTTTGATAAACTACATTCATTATATGATATTTAACTCGAAAATATCTTTAAGAAAGATGAGTTACAATTGTTAAAACGTTATAATTATGTTCTAAATATAATAACTGATTATAGAATCTTATTGAGAGGTTCTTGACATCCATAATAGAAACGATCATAGAGGAATCCCTAAAAAGACAATTGATCTTAAGGTTTATATTTTAATAAATGCACAGGATCCAAAATCTTTGAAATGCCCCTGTACAATACATAAAAAAAGTTAAAGCTAAACTTAGAAACTAAAAAATAAATATGAATAAATCTAACTATATCGATAAAAATGATTAAACTATTAAAAGATTAACGAAAATTATATATCAGAGTTATGCATTGTGAGAAATTATCTACAAATACAAACGGTATATCCAAACTGAGTGGTTTGGTCTCTATGGAGGGTGTGTCTGTAGTAGAACAACACAGCAAATGGTAGATTCATTTCATGCTTACACAGCAATGGTTTTTGATTATCTTCTATTTTGAACAAGGCGCCAATGTCCTCGAACCCAAGACTCCAATTGACTGGAATTATTATATATTAAATATTATATATATTATATATATTTATTTTTAATCATTAGATTTTTAAAAATAATAAAATGATTATTAAATTTTTTGATATATTATAAAATGATTATTAAACTTTTATCAAATTAACATATAATGAAAGTTTAATGACTAAAAAATTAGTTTATCATAATTTAGTCGGCTATTACGTAATTTATCCAAAGTTTTATAATAAGTTTCGGTTAATTAAAAAACATACCAAAGTAAACAAAATAATTTCAGTTCGATTAATTTAGTTATGAGTAATTCAATTCAATTAACGGTTAAAGTTCTAAAATTCTGATTAATCCAGTTATAACTAATTCGACTTGGCCACTGATCGAATTAACCGAATGTAAATCCCTGCGAGGAGACAATTGTTGAGGCCCTTATTGAATTTAATAGTTTTACATCTAAACAAAGTTATGCACTATGCTACCACTTTCTACATTTCACATGTAAAAGTAAAGGATGAGCAGGGTCCCAATTGTGGAGCCACCATTCATTATTCTAGTTTTGATTTTGCCTTTGGTTCTTGGGGTCATTCCTCTGAACTTACATAAATCAAAGAATGTTGTAATCACCGTTTTTGGTTTGGAGAGTCGCCACTAATCATTTTACGGTGCGATTGGAATACCAGAATTAAGGTCTGCGGAACCAAAGTTGAGTCCGGGAGTCTGTTACGCGTAGGGAAGGGTGAGCACCCCTACAACGCCCGAAATCGACACCTGTCGGTTACAAAATATTTTATATGATCGAAAAATATAAATTCGATATTTAATTTCATGATCCCGTAATTTTAATCTGCAAAATAAATAAAATAAGTTACATAACGAATAATCAAGTTGAATATTATAATAATAATAATAATAATAATAATAATAATAATAATAAAACATATATATATGCATTCGTGGTTTATAAATAATAAAATAATATTAATAAAAAATAAAACAGTAACATAATAATATAATAATATAATAATAATAATAATAATAATAATAATAATAATAATAATAAAATATATGTACGTATTTGTGGTTTATAAATAATAAAATAGTATTAATAAAAATAAAACAGTAATATAATAATATAATAATATTATAATAATAATAATAATAAACAATAATAATAATAATAATAAAACATATGATAAAAATTTAAAATAATAATAATAATAATAAATAATAATAATAATAAAAAGTAGGGACCAAATCTGTAAAAAAGGGAAATTTAAAGGGTTAAGATAATAAATTAGGGTTAAAATCAAAGAAAATAGAACTTATTGGATTAGAATAAGCAAAATAGTGACTAAATTAAACGTGAACCGAAACTGGGAGGCCGAAGTACAACGTTTCTGGAAGTGAAGGGACCGATCGCGTAATTTCGCCATTTCCTCGGGTTAAGGACGGATCGGGTACGGTTTTGGGTTGATCCACGGGCCGGAGTCGGGTATGGTGCCAAAACGACACCGTTTTGGTCCAAAAGGGCCGGCACCAGAACGGTGCCGTTTTGGCTCGTATATATATCATCTATTCTTTTTTTTTTGCTCTTATTCTCATTTGTCTCATCCCTCCCTGAAGGCAGAAGGGCTAAACCCAGAAGCTCTCAAGTTTGGCTGCCGGAGAGATTCCCGGCGACTGATGCCGCCGCGTCGACCGCCGGCTGCCGGCGTCGGAAACGAGAAAGGATCTAACTTTCCGGAGCTTTCGAACGAGAGGAGTATGAATCCAAGGTCGGATTTTCGAGATAGTGCGTGTATCAACGTAGATCTGAAAACAAAGATAAGTCGACCCTTTTTTTTTACCTTTTATTTTTTGATTCGAAATGCTTTTCCTTTGCTTCGATCGGACCGGTTCCTCTTCTCTCTTGTTCCGATTTGTTTTTGTTCGAATATCTCGTGTTTGGTTCGGATATTGAGTGATTTTTGTTTGAAATCCTTTTTTGTTATTTCATCCGAATCATCCCCTGATTACATGTTCGAATGGGTATTTATACCCATGATTTTACACAGAAAATATTAAAAGAACTTTGCTTTTCTTCTTGCTTTTCAGATCTAATGAAATATTTTAATGTTTTGTAGGATCTGACATGACCGGGGCGGTGGAGTCAGAATCAGGCGGTGGCCGGCCATCCTGGCCAATGAGAGAGCGCGTGTGGTGCACGCGTAAAGGGAAGTGGCCGGTTCAGCGGCGGCGGCGGCAGAGGTGGTACTAGGGTTAAGGTTTTATTATCATCTAGGGTTTGGTTTTGGGCTTTGTATATCTGGGCCTGGTTGGGTTAATATCTGGGTTATTATTTTGTTGGGCTTGGGAATTAGCTGAAATGGGTTATTACAAATGTTAAACAAGATCCCTTCAAAAGAACTCAACAAGTGGCCTCAGTGGAAGAGCACCAGAGTTTGCTTGAATAACCTATACAACTGCATTCAACATCTCGGCTTGAATTGTTTTCGGACGGAAGCTTTTAAGCACATGATGTTTTATCCTAGAAACGTTCACAACTTTGAGTTTAAGAAATTGAAGCTTAACATGAATCTTACAGGGACTACAGGGTACTTTGTATGTGGAAATGAGCAATGTAATAAAAAACAGTATGGTTTGTTTAGTTATTATGACACTCCACAATGCAGTTGCTTAGAATTGATGAATGTACAATGTTCTAAATTACGGGAGCGTGATGCGGTTAACGATGAAAAATCAATGTTTCTCATCAATTATATGATTTACGAGTGATGCAAGGTTTTCCATGAGATCGACTGAAAAAGTGGAAATCGTCACAGTCGACCGATACTTGATGAACAATTCACTTTCATAGCACCAGATGGAAACGAATCTACAGAGAAATGTGGGAAAATAAGGGTGCAGATGATGCTGAGAATGTCGGATAGGAAGATTCTAAAAGTATTACGGTTAACACAATCTGAGGAGATATATTAGGATATTTAGTTTTTAAATTTTAAAATCTTAAACTTATGAATTATCTCTTAGTTTATTTTTGAATTATTTTTATTATTTTTAGGTAATTAAAAGTCTGTAAATACATTCCTTGGGATATTTAGTTTTTAAATTTTAAAATCTTAAACTTATGAATTATCTCTTAGTTTATTTTTGAATTATTTTTATTATTTTTAGGTAATTAAAAGTCTGTAAATACATTCCTTGGGTAATGCTAAGAACATCTTTGACCTTTTAGGCTTTAAATTCTTGTTTTGTTGCTTTTCCTAATTAATAAAATTCATTTTTTCTTCTTTAATTTGAAGCCTTTATTATTTTGCAAAAATATGCTAAGTATATCATGCTTGGCTAATTTCCTAAAGCTAAGAGCTAGCAATGAATCAATTCTATGTGTGAAAATTGAAAAGCGCTTAATTTCTTTTAGGATACATTCTTATTTTTCTGTTTTATTAGTTTTACAATCAACCTTACTTACAAAAGTAAAATGTTTTTGGCGAGGGCTAGAGTCCTATGCTTTTACAAGGAAGTATCCATATACCTTTTGCTAAATTGTAAAATTTAAGATGTCGATCCCACGAAGATAGACGTTACTTACGCTATTTATTATTCCTGCACAATAGAAAATTAAATACAAAAATAATTGATTTGAATTATAAGATAAGTGATCAAGAAATCAAGAATGGAGAAGTGAGCCAGGTTATATTGTTTCGTAATGTGGAATCAGAATGTAATTGTATTGTTCTTATAATGTAATAGGTTGAACTACTGTCGCAGTGGGTCGCTCGAAGGGTCACCTTGGCTGTCTCGGTGGGGTTATGGCTTGTCGACAATGTAACACCCTGACCCGGATGTCACATTGGGCCTTCGGTCCAAAACCTGTATTTTAAAATTTTGGCTTCAAGCCCAAAATTAAAACCACTTAAGTCTAAATATAATATGAATAAAATCCATTTAATATAAAACAAAAGCCCAAAATAGTTTACAGTGACCGGAGCTCCAAATTATTACAAACCCATATAAAACATTTGACCCAAATTAATTAAACAAGTTACAAATTATATATAGGGTTCGACATAGTACTAGCCCACTACATCACTAACTGTACACTAACACGAAGTCGATGCTGAAATCTAAACCTCGATGGTACTCCACGGAACCGGTTTCACCTAACCTACGCACGAAAACACATTTCAAACGTTGAGCCATAAAAGCTCAGTGGATACGCCGAACTCGATCAACATCATGCATATCATAAGCAGTAAAGCATGACATATAAATCTCGTACATGATATGATGATCTAGCATGCTTGCCTAACACATGGCATAAGTGAGATGTATATAATCGCACACATCATATACAAATCAATCAGTCAACACAATATAGTGAGGCCCATGTCCATACAGCATCGGGATCCTACACTATGAGTAGGACCCGCGTCCACACAGCATCGGGATCTCATACTCAAGGATGAGGCCCGCGTCCACACAGCATCGGGATCCCATACTCAAGGATGAGGCCCACGTCCATACAGCATCGGGATCCTACATCCAGGATTGAGGCCCGTGTCCACACAACATCGGGATCCTACACTACGAGTAGGGCCCATGTCCATACAGCATCGGGATCCCATACTCAAGGATGAGGCCTGCGTTCACACAGTATCGGGATCCTACATTCGGGATTGAGGCCCGCGTCCATACAGCATCGAGATCCTCCAATCCCATACTCAGAATATCACATCGAGTATATTCGAATGAGGCCCACGTCCACACAGTATCGAGATCCTACATCCATGATAGTCATCAAATCATCACCCGGAATGTTACATCAGATGGGCTTCGACGTGTTACAACACTTATGGATATCCAGACTTCCAACACAAAAGAACTCAAACCACACAAGCAATCCACTTAGGATCTTACCATAACAAGATATATTAAGGCTTGTCATACTTAAGTCTTTCGGGGTTATAATTATAAATTTTAGTTCGATAATTCATTTCCCAACTTTAAGGTTCATGTGAGCATTTATTAAAATCACCGAACCTCAAAACTCTACTCAAACTTGGCCAAAATTCACAGGGGCATCGATACCCTTAGGTAGGGTATCGAAACACCCTACATCGATACCTACCCAAAGAGGGTATCGAAACATGGGTATCGATACTAGCATCGATACCCTTTGACCAATCCAAAAGTCAATGAAAGGGGAAAAAACGCTTCGATACTGGTATCGATGCAATTATGCCACTAGAGGATTCGGTATCGAACCATGGTTCGATACCTCTACACGATAAGCCAAATTTTACTCAGGGGTATCGATACCGGTGGCCCGTGTATCGATACCCCCTGCACGAAATACAGGTCTGCACTTAGAAATTTTAAGGATTCAACTCCAAACTTATCCAAGTCGATTCCAAAGTCTCCCTAATCGTTTTTAAGAGTGTTTAGGATGTTTTAACATCAATTTTCAGTCATTCAACACATTAACTCAGATTCCACCATTAATGACCTTTTCCAAGCAAGCCAACATACATACATGATTTCTCTATATGCTATGCATTCTACCATGAATGAATGATAAAAGAAAGAGTTTGGAGTACCAACCTCAGCAAGCACAACAACCAAACCCGAACTCACTCTCCCAAGCTTTTTTCTTTGCCCAAATTTTGGGATGAAGCTCTCACTCTCTTTTTTTACAAGAAAAGAGTTAAACCAACCATTAAACCCAACTCAGAGAAGGTTTCTTAGCTAAAACTCGATTAAAAACTGAGAAAGAACTCCTTAAACTCAAAACATGAATTTCCCACACACACCTTCATCTTCACCAAACCAAACCAAACCATTCTTACCTCTTTGGATAGATCTCTTGATGTTCTACAACTTCACTACTAACACTAAAACGAGATTCCAGCTTAGGACTTCAAAGATTCAACCTTTAAACCATATTTTCTTGTAACAAAGGAGATGGGAAAATGGGAAAATAAAAGAGAATGATGTGATATCATCTTTGCAGGAGAAATAAACCCCTACCCCTCTCTATCCAACTCATTTTGATTATTACCAAAAAGCTATCCCTCCTCTAAGCCCATCTCACAACCTAACAAGATTAAGGCCAACAAGGTCCAAAACCACTAAACTCGAGGCCCAAAACCAAAGTCCAAACTCTCGGTTTAAACTGACGCTCGAATCCGAATCCGGGTCATTACAACTCTATCCTCCTTAAAGAAAATTTTGTCCTCGAAATTTACCTAGGGGAAACAAGTGCGAATAGAGCAACCTCACATAGTCTTATAAACCTTGGACTTATCTTGTCTTTCATTCCAAAATGGAGATCCCTTTCCACGATAATACTTTCAAGAACACTTTTCACCCACCTCATACTCTATTTTTATCAGTTTCAAATCCGCATACGACTTCTGTATATCTGAAACTGTCTTTAACTGATTACAAATCAACTTCAATTTCCCCGTAGTCCCATTAAGTACAAACGACATCGATATCAATTTCTGCCCTACTTCAACCCAACAAAATAGAGTTATGTACTTTTTTCCATTCAAAGCCTCATACGGAGCCATCTGAAAACTTAACTGATAACCGTTGCTATACGCAAACCCTACTAATGGCAGGTGCTTCTACCAAACATCTTGAAAATCAATGTCGCAACACCGAAACATATCCTCGAGAATTTGACTAACTCTATCTGACAGCCCATCTAACTGAGGATGATATGAAGTACCGAAATTCAACCAGCTACCCAAAGCACTGTGCAAACACTCCTAAAATCTGTCTGTGAATCTCAAATATCTGTTGAAACAATCGATTTCGGCTATGCAGTTCCGCAATCTCACTGACGTACAAATCTACCAACCTGTCTAACGATTAAGTCGCAAGGATAACAATAAAGTGAGCACACTTTATGGAATAATCAACTATAGCCCAAATTGAGTTCTTCTTCAAAGGGGTCAACGGCAAACCGAATACAAAATCTATAGCGATATTTTCCCACTTCCCGTTTCCTTTCAGAAATCTTCAACGGTTATAACAAACCAGACAAAAACTGATATTTTGCTTTAACTCTTTGACAAACCATACACTTACTTACATAGTCGGTAACATCTCTCTTCAGACCAAGCCAAAATTACTCATTCTTCAAACTACGGTATATCTTCGTACTACCTAGACATATAGCAAAAAGACTATTATGTGTTTTGGTCAGAATTATATGTCTCTAAAACACAAGAAACCATCATCTCTGAAACTATACTCTGTAGATCTTCCTTCGATTATATCTTGTACGTGAGGTACCAAAGATCTATCTGACAATTGTTTCTCTTTAATCAACTGACCCAAAGTAGGTCTAACCTAAAGCTCGGCTACCAAGTCACTATCATCTGATAAGCTCAATCTAGCAATCATAACTCTCAACTCAACAACTACTTTCCTACTCAGAGCATCTTCCATTACATTGACTTTACCCGGATGGTACTAAATCTTGAGGTCAAAATCCTTCAATAACTCGGGTCATCTACGTTACCTCAAATTCAACTCTTTCTGTGTCATCGGATACTTCAAACTCTCGTGATCTATGTACACTACACATCTCTCACCATGCAAGTAATGCTTCCAAATCTTCAAGGCGAACATAACTGCGGCTAACCCTATATCATGGGTCGAATAATTGCGCTCTTGGTTCTTCAATTATCTCAAAGCGTAAGCTATAACTCTTTCTTCTTTAATAAGCACACAATCTAGCCCTACATACGAAGCATCACTGTAGATCACATACTCTTTCCCTGACATTGGCTGTATCAAAATCGGCATATCTGTCAAAACTTCTTTCTGTTTTTTTTTTCAAAGGCTTGTTGTCTTGCATCTAACCACTCAAACTAAACATTCTTCTAAATCAATTTAGTCAAAGGAGCAACTATCTTAGAAAATCCATTCACAAACCTCCTATAGTAACCTACTAAGCCTAGGAAACTACGAATCTCTGTAACAGACTTTGGTTGCTTTTAACTCACAATCGCTTCATCTTCTTAGGATCTACCTTAATCCCTTCAGCTGACACTACATGTCCTAAGAAAACAACTTCTCTAATCTAGAACTCCCACTTACTCAACTTGGCATACAACCGATGGTCCAACAAAGTCTACAATACTAACCTCAAGTGTCTGTCAGGGTCTTCCTCAGTACGTAGGTACACCAATATGTCATCAATGAACATAACCACAAACTGATCCAAGTGCTCGCAGAAAATTCTGTTCATCATGTCCATGAGAAGCATCTGGTGCATTAGTCAACCCGAAAGGCAAAACCAGAAACTCATAGTGACCATACCTTGTACGGAAAGCTATCTTCGACACCTCGACTTCTTTTACCTTCAACTGATAGTAACCTGATCTCAAGTCTATCTTGGAAAACATGTTAGCACCTCTAAACTGATCAAACATATCACCAATTCTCAACAGCGGATATTTCTTCTTCATTGTCAACTGATTCCACTATCTGTAGTCGATGCACATCCTCATACTACCGTCTTTCTTCACAAACAATATGGGTGCGCCCTAAGGTGAAGAACTCGGTCGGATAAAACCTCTATCTGATAGTTCTTGCAACTGAGTCTTCAACTCTTTCAATTCTTTCAGTGTCATACGATACGGAGTGATTGGTGATTTAAATAGTTACTTTTTAATAGCAAATTATCTTATTTTCATGAATTTGTCATTACTAATTTGAGTGAATTTTGTATGTTTTATGTGCAGTGACCTGTTTCTATAATTAGTGATTAAAAAGACAATTTCTGCATTTTTCTTTGCGACTGGAGACATGGGCACGACGTCGGGCATGAAAAAATGCCGATGTGGTAGTTTCTAGAAGATTCTAGAAGATTCTGAAGACAGTCTAGTCAGCGAGATTTGAGAGAATTCTGGAGACGATTCAGCAACAAGATTTGAGAAGATTTTTAGGATAAGATATTTTGTTTTTAAATTTTAAACTCAAGAACTATCTTTTTATCTTTTATTTTATTTTTGAATTAGTTTATTATTTTTAGGTTATTAGTAGCCTATAAATACCCTCTATGGGTAAGGTTTTAGAGCATCCATCACTTTGTCTTTGAATTCTTGTCTTGCTTCTTTATTATTCTATAAAATTTATTTTCATTTCTTTATTTTTAGTCTTTTTAATATTTTGCAAAAATATGCTAAGTATGATAATTGGTATCATGCTTAGCTAATTTCTTTTAAGCCGAGAGCTAATAATGAATCAATTCAAAGCGTGAGAATTGAATAGTACTTAATTCCCTTATGGAAACATTCTTATTTTTCTGTTTTATTAGTTTGGCAATCGGTCTTACTTACGAAATTAAAACATTTTCAAACCAAAAAGAGCTCGTTGGTCTGGATGTTGTTTTAATATACAGTGGGAGGAAAGATTTTCCTGTGGCAATTTTGACTTCCTGTGAATACACTTAGCGGCGGTCCACTAAGGAAAAATGAGATCGGATTTGATTCTCAACGAGACAACATAATCTGAGTCGAGCCTTTCCATTATTTAATCTGATTGTTTTAACGGCAATAGCTATGTTTAAACCACTCAAGAATCATCTTTTAAAGATAGACTTGGAAAGATCGGTTACAAGTGAGAAAGACAATTTACAATAGGTTGGTCCTTGTAGACTGTAACCGACATGAATCCCGAAGTAAAAAATCATTTTCAATAGCTCGAGGCGATTTCTTCATTGTCATTTTCAACTATTATTTCTTTCAATTTTATTTTTACATTTTATTTGTTATTTTAGTTTCTTTATTTTTCATCACAATATCATCAAAACCCCTTTTTGATTAATTGTTTGCAACATCCTGGACTGAAATCAATACAGAATTACATCAGAAGTTCCAAATTCTCTGTGGATCGACCCTCTTTACTATAAAATCTTTTATTTATTTAATTTAAATAAGAATATTTTATTTTGACTTGAAAATGACGCTTGTCAAAATTGGTGCCGTTGTGGGGGAATTTTCGGTAAATTACTGATTAAATTTTGTTTGTTTTTATGACCAGAAGCAAACCGGGAAATCTTGTTGAACTTGACTCGGAAATCAAAGTAAGAACTCGTAGAACTCACGATGAAACGCTTCGCAGGAAGAAACAACAAAGAGATCAAGACAAGCAAGCTAGCTCGGAATCTAATTTTGAACCATTACCTCATACCCAATCCTATGGAGAGTTGGATCCAAACATATATCCTACCTCATCAAACGCAAATTTTGAACCAAGACAGATGGTCAACCAAACGAGTAGAGAGTTAAATGCAGCCCCCGAGATACAACAACCACTTTGCATCACCTTTCCTAATGAAGAAACTCCGTTTCAACTTAAGACGGGATTGATCCATCTCCTTCCTACCTATAATGGACAGCCTAGTGAAAGCCAACATAAGTATCTCGCAGAATTTCATATGGTGTGCAACAATATGAAGCCTCAAGGAGTTTCCGAGGATCAAATCAAGTTGAGAGCATTTCCTTTTTCTTTAGCCAAAACGGCTAAGGAGTGGCAAAAGCAAGTGAGTTAAGGCGATGTATTTTGGGAATTCAACAAAAAGAATACGAAACTCTTTATGATTACTGAGAGAGGTTTAAAAAATTGTGCGCCAGTTGTTCGCAGCATGTTCTTTCTGAGCAAACACTCCTTCAATACCTTTACGAAGGAATGCTTCCATTTGATAGAAAAATGGTTGATGCCGCTAGTGGCGGCGCTCTCATTAATATGACAACCACGGTGGCAAGAATGTTAATTTCCACTATGGCGGCAAACTCACAACAATTTGGCTCAAGTGAACCTAGCCGACGGGTTCACGAGGTAAGTGTTGTTTCAATTGAAAGCAAATTAGATAAATTAACTGATATTGTTTATTCGCTTGTTTCAGGAAAAATTGGAATAGCGAAAGCTTGTAGAGTTTGTATAATGACAGATCATCCGACAGACTGTTATCCATTACTAGAGATGTATCCGAAGCAAAAGTTAATGTTGTAGGAAATTTTACGGGACTCTCTCAAAGAGCATACAATCCATATAGTAATACTTTCAATCAAGGATGGAAGGATCATCCAAACCTGAGTTACGGAAACAACCAAAATTATCAATCGAGGGCTCCTCCTTTTCCAACCCAAACGCCACAGATATTCTTCCTTGAAACAATTGTTGAGAAATTGGCTATATAACAAGAGAAGTTCCAAACTTAAACACATGCTCATCTTCAAGAAATTGACAAACAAATCAGCCAATTAACATAAAAAATTGGTCGCCTAGAATCTCAAGGTCGATTATCATCACAAACTAAAATAAATCCTAGGGAAAATGTAAGTTCGATCATTCTCCGAAGTGGTACCATCATCTCACCTGAAGCTTCAAACAAGTCTGATATACAAAAAGAAGATGAATCGTCAAAGAAATAAGAAAAAGTTCCTTCGCCATCAAACATTTCTGGTAAATTTGCTTCCACTTCTTTTTCTTCTCCTTACGAAACTTTGCCTCCTTTTCCTTCTAGGCTTATGAAACGCGACAAGACAACGGAAGAGAAAGAAATCATCGACATCTTCAGGAAGGTAGAAATTAACATCCATTTTCTTGATGCAATCCGAAAAATACCCAAGTATGCAAAATTCTTGAAGGATCTTTGCACAAAACGAAGGCGATTGAATGGGAATGAAAAGGTGAACCTTGTCGAAAATATTTCAACTATCTTTCAGAAAAGGCTTCCACCAAAATATAAAGATGAAGATATGTTTGCCATACCGTGCAAAATTGGTAATATTGGAATCAAGCGCGTAATGTGTGATTTTGGAATCAAGTGCGCAATGTGTGATTTAGGCGCATCTATCAATGTGATGCCATTTTCCGTCTATAACAAAATTACCAATGAACCATTAAAAGAGACGAGGGTAACAGTACAATTCGCCGATCGATCGATCATCTACCTCGAAAGAGTTCTAGAAAATGTTTTAATGAAGGTAAATGATTTAATATTTCCTGCTGATTTTTATTTAATTGACATGGAAAATGATTGCAGTAATATTGGATCTCAAATACTTCTTGGGCGACCATTTTTGAGCACAACACACGCTAAGATTGATGTTCGTAGTGGCATTTTAACTATGGAATTTGATGGAGAAGTTGTCACGTTTGATGTATATAAAGCCATAAAATATCCAGATAATGTGGCAAGCTTGAATTTTGTTAATATTGTTGATCCATTTGCTAATGAATTTTTGGAGACTAATTTGATATTTGATTTTGTAGGGAATTAGAAAAAGAGAAATTTAAATATATGAAGTTTGAAGAATTTTTTTCTATAATTTATTCTACTTTTAATTTTCATTTAGTGCCTTTAAAAATTAAATCTTTTTCATCAATCTTGCAGGCATCAAAGATGGAGATAAAGCTACCACCAGATAAGTTGCATATTGAAGAAGAAATTTTGTTGAAAAAGTTGAAGGAACGTCATGGTCGAAAAATTTCTCATAGAGAAATTCTCAGTTGGACAAAGCACGTGAATTGGAAAAAGAACTTCTCACAGAACCTGTAGTCTAAATCAGGTCGTCAAGCTAATGACATTAAACAAAACGCTAAATGGGAGAACCCATTTTCTTTGTTTTTATTTATTTATTTATTTATTTATTTTCATTCATTTTTTTTATTTTTATCTAATTTATTTTCAAATAAATTTGCACATATTTTTTTCTCAAATTCAAATGGCTTGGTTGTGCACGAAACTTGAAAAATGCAAATGAAGAATTGTATACTCCTTAAAGCCTCAAAAGACGTCATTCTTCCCATAAACCGAAAAAAACTCACCTTAGACACGGGGAGTATCTCTATTCCTTCTCTTATACTTTAATTTTCATATTGAGACAATATGATTTAAGTGAGGGGAGTAAAGGTTGAATCAAATTTCATCTTACTTGTTTTATAATTTGCTTGATTGGATGCCTTGATTGAATTGGTTGAATGCTTAGTTAATTTCTTTACTTCTCATCAAATATCTTAAACATGCTATGATTATCTAAGCTCTTTTAATTATTTTGGATTTAGAACACTCTTGATAGTTGAATTGCAAGAGCAGGAATTTAATTTGACTTCTTTGTAACATGCCTTGATTCTGTCTATTGAACTTTCGCCTAGCTTGATTAATGTAACACACATTGGTAAGGTATTGAGCCTCGAGCATGTTTCATCTATTTTTATGCTCGTTTTCCTTGTTTGAGTGTGTCAAATTAAATATTGGAAATCTAGAACTTGTGGCATGAATACATTTTGATGCTACACATAAAATATGATGTTTTGATATGATTTGGGCATAGGATTTACCCCATTTTTACCCAAGAAAAAACCTACCCTTTTAATTTTCCATTAGTGAACCAATTTTGAGTCTATATCCTTTTTTTTGTTTCACCTCAACTTTAGCCTTTAAGCTTTTTTTATCACTCTTTTCTTACCCTTTTTCAGGATAGAATTGAAGCGTAGTAATGTCTTGTTCCATGAAAAAATGAAAGAAATAAGAAGGAAAAAATGAAAAAAAAATGAAAATAGAGAGGAAAATGCGAAAAAGAAAAACAAAGAGAAAAAAAAAAGGGAAAGAAAGAAAAAAAGAATTAAAAAAAACGAAAAAAGGAAGTAAAAAAACAAGAAAAAAAAAGAGTTTGATCGATTTTGGTTTTATTTTTTCTTATTTATTTCATGCACCTTATTTGATCGTGGATGTTGGTTATAAATTCTTTGTCTTGATTACAAGCCTCATTTTAAGCCTTTTTCCCTACCTTTACCTAAGCCCCGTTACACCCTTGTGAAAGACCCATTGATCTTGCATCTTATTTCTTCTAAGTAGTGGAGAATTGATTATGTCACAAGCTTATGGAAATCCTTGTTTGATTGCGACTTTGAGCGAAACATTGCACCCGAAACACATTTGAGCGATTTGAGTGAAACCTTGTGAGGAATTGAGCTAGGTTGAATTTTTGATTGATGAAAGATAGGAAGTTACAAGGATATTTGATTTATTTTTACTTATGTTTATTCTCCTTTATCGATGTTTTGGATCATTTAGTTATTGAGAGCATTGATTTTCATAAATTGTTTAAGTATGAGATGAATTGGAGGATTGCAAACTAAGTATTTGATTGATTTGATTAAGGCATACTTGAGGGAAAGTATGAGACAAGTGTGAGGGAATTTGATTGGTGATTTAAATAGTTACTTTTTTAATTGCAAATTATCTTATTCTCATGAATTTGTCACTGCTAATTTGAGCGAATTTTGTATGTTTTATGTGCAGTGGCCAGTTTCTATAATTAGTGATTAAAAAGACAATTTCTGCATTTTTCTTTGCGATTGAAGACATGGGCACGACGTCGGGCATGAAGAAATGCCGATGTGGTAGTTTCTAGAAGATTCTAGAAGATTCTGGAGATAGTCCAGTCAGCGAGATTTGAGAGAATTCTGGAGACGGTTCAGCAACAAGATTTGAGAAGATTTTTAGGATAAGATATTTTGTTTTTAAATTTTAAACTCAAGAATTATCTTTTTATCTTTTATTTTATTTTTGAATTAGTTTATTATTTTTAGGTTATTAGTAGCCTATAAATACCCTCTATGGGTAAGACTTTAGAGCATCCATCACTTTGTCTTTGAATTCTTGTCTTGCTTCTTTATTATTCTATAAAATTTCTTTTTCATTTCTTTATTTTTAGTCTTTTTAATATTTTACAAAAATATGCTAAGTATGATAATTGATATCATGCTTAGCTAATTTCTTTTAAGCCGAGAGCTAACAATGAATCAATTCAAAGCATGAGAATTGAATAGTATTTAATTCCCTTATGGAAACATTCTTATTTTTCTGTTTTATTAGTTTGGCAATCGGTCTTACTTACAAAAGTAAAACATTTTCAAACCAAAAAGAGCTCGTTGGTCTGGATGTTGTTTTAATATACAGTGGGAGGAATGATTTTCCTGTGGCAATTTTGACTTCCTGTGAATACACTTAGCGGCGGTCCGCTAAGGAAAAATGAGATCGGATTTGATTCTCAACGAGACAATATAATCCAAGTCGGACCTTTCCAGTATTTAATCTGATTGTTTTAACGACAATAGTTATGGTTAAACCACTCAAGAATCATCTTTTAAAGATAGGCTTGGGAAGATCGGTTACAAGAGAGAAAAGCAAGTTACAATGGGTTGGTCCTTGTAGACTGTAACCGACATGAATCCCAAAGTAAAAAAATCATTTTCAATGATCGACAGAATTGAAACAAAGTTAGCTCGAGGTGATTTCTTCATTGTCATTTTCAACTATTATTTCTTTCAATTTTATTTTTACATTTTATTTGTTATTTTAGTTTCTTTATTTTTCATCACAATATCATCAAAAAACCCTTTTGATTAATTGTTTGTAGCATTCTGGACTGAAATCAATACAAAATTACATCAGAAGTTCCAAATTCTCTATGGATCAACCCTCTTTACTATACTATCTTTTATTTATTTAATTTAAAGAGGAATATTTTATTTTGGCTTGAAAACGACGCTTGTCACGGAGCAATCGAAATAGGAATAACATTTGAACATATTTTTATGGCAAACTCAACCTCTCTGTCAGGTGGTAAACCAGATAACTCTTTTGGAGACACACTCAGAAAAATCATACACCGTCCTGATATCATACGGTCTGACTTCATTCATGTTCGGGTTTATCATATATGCTAGGTGTGCCTCACAGCCCAACTCGACTAACCTCTGAGCCTCTAGAGCCGAAACAACATTCAATAAGAACTTTACATTCTTACTCACAACCACAAATTTATGGTCTTCTGCTAGCCTCAAATAAATTCTCTTGATATCAAAGTCTATCCTTGCCCTATGCTCTGTCAGCCAGTCCATATCCAAGATCACATCACTACCGTAGAATGCCAATTTCATCATATCAACTGAGAACACATACCCCTGAAACATCAATAGACATCGTCTGTACATCTTTTTGACCACTGCAATATCTCTGAAGAACTATTAACACTAACACCTATATCTAGTATCTCACAAGGTATATCCAATATCCTAACATGCCCACTCAACTGTAGGAACTCCTGCTCGTACTCAGAGACCGTACGAATACTTTGCACAAGATAGGTGAACTGATATCTCAACCGATCGATGTGAATCTCACCCACACACTTTTTCTCAAACTCATCCAAAAAGTCGTCCCATGCCGGTTGATCGAGATGCTACTCCATCTCAACTGTTTCTCCATCAGTCTCTCGTATTGCCTTTTAGAGACGACAATACTCATGACAGCTCATCCTCCAATCTCAACCTTATCTGTCTCATGATCCAACGAGTATCACGAAGCCACTGATCCGCCCTCACAGGATTATCTTAGCCATAACCCCAAGAAATCCGTGTCACATTACCTGCGAACCCTCTCGATAGGTACCATGGTTCGATACCCCTACATGATAAGCCAAATTTTACTCAGGGGTATCAATACCGGTGGCTCGTGTATCGATACCCCCTACACGAAATACAGGTCTGCACTTAAAAATTTTAAGGATTCAACCCCAAACTTATCCTAGTCGATTCCAAAGTCTTTCTACTCGTTTTTAAGAGTGTTTAGGATGTTTTAACATCAATTTCCAGTCATTTAACACATTAACTTAGATTCCACCATTAATGACATTTTCCAAGCAAACCAACATACATACATGATTTCTCTATATGCTATGCATTCTACCATGAATGAATGATGAAAGAAAGAGTTGGGAGTATCAATCTCAACAAGCACAACAACCAAACCCGAACTTACTTTCCCAAGCTTTTTTCTTTGCCTAAATTTTAGGATGAAGCTCTCACTCCCTTTTTTCTACAAGAAAAGAGTTAAACAAACCATTAACCCAACTAAGGGAAGGTTTCTTAAGCTAAAACTCGATTAAAAACTGAGAAAGAACTCCCCAAACTCAAAACCTGAATTTCCCACATACACCTTCATCTTCACCAAACCAAACCATTCTTACCTCTTTAGATAGATCTCTCGATGCTCTAAAACTTCACTACTAACACTAAAACGAGATTCCAGCTTAGGAATTCAAAGATTCAACCTTTAAACCATATTTTCTTGTAACAAAGGAGATGGGGAAATGGAAAAATAAAAGAGAAGGATGTGATATCATCTCTGCAGGAGAAATAAACCCCACCCCTCTCTATCCAACTCATTTTAATTATTGCCAAAAAGCCATCCCTCCTCTAAGCCCATCTAACAACCCCAAAAGATTAAGGCCCAACAAGGTCCCAAACCACTAAACTCAAGGCCCAAAACCGAAGTCCAAACTCTCGGGTTAAACTGGCGCTCGAATCCAAATCAGGGTCGTTACAGACAATTCAACAACTCATAGTTAAACAGAGCATCTTTTATTGACTTCTCCTTATCCCTAATTTGAAGTACTATTGAAGGTCACGTCTTGATAATACCTCTCGGAGTGAATCAAGGGCGAACAACAACCGATTATATGCTTCCTATTAGTCATTGAAACCCTTTCGGATTAGTCAATACTTATGATCAAAGACCGTATTCTCTCATTTCGTGAGCCTAACTATCCCTAGTCTAGAGAAATAGCTTTTTCCCTGCAAACTTATCTTTCAAGCTCGTATGCAAAGAATAGTGAGAACCAAGAGAGAATAAACTATAAATCAAGAACTGACATTAATAAGAACTAAACAAATTACAAACTTTCATCCACAACTACTTCATAACTAACCTAAACCCCAAGGGAGTGATGGAGGAAGTTTAGGATATTCTATGAATACTTGATTTTGAGATGTCTTCCTCTCTACATAAGCTACAATATTTATAGGTTTGTCTTAAGGTAAACCTTTCCAAAGTAGGAATTCAACTATGAATAAAATACAAATTAAGTACATAAATAAAAGATCTTTTATTCATCCTAAATTTTAGGGTATTGTGAGTAGCTCGTGGGGGAGACTTTCGAAGGCACATCTATGCAATTAATTTTCGACAAGCTGAAGAGGTTAAAGGTTAAGTTGAAGGCTTTTAACAAGAAGCAATATGCTAACATTTCGAGAAGGGTGGAGGAGAAGCGAAGGCAACTTGAAGCTGTCCACTTGGCTAAGTTGGAGCAAACTACAACAAACCTTATAGTGTTTGGAAGAGAATTGCTAACTAATTTACAAGAGCTGGAGAAGGCTGAGATTTTATTCTTCTAACAAAAGGCTATAGTCCAGTGACTGTAGGAAGGAGATCAATGGACCAAGTTCTTTCATTTGGCTGTTGCTAAAAGAAGAAGTAAAAGGACTATTCGGTTTCTACACAATGATAGTGGGGATAAGCTTGATTCTTTTGACTCTATGGCTAATGAGGTGATTCTGTTTTTCAAAACAAATTGGGTCGATTGATGATCAGGTGACTGGATATAGTGTAGATGAGTTTAGGGATCTCTTTACATATATCTATCCCTGATTTTGGGCATTCTATTTTGGTTAGAGAGGTCACTGATGAAGAAATTAAGGTTGTAATCTTTGGCCAAGGGAAGGATAAATCCCTTGGTCTGGATGGCTATACTTCTTGGTTCTTTAAGCAAACTTGGGATATCGTAAGGGATGATTTTCTGACAGTTATTAAGTATTTTTCTCATCTACTTCTTTATTGCCTGCTTTTAATGCTACAACTATTACACTTGTTCCTAAAATTCTGAATGCTTGTATGGTAAAGGATTTTAGGTCTATCTCTTGTTGCTCGATGGTTTATAAGACCATTACAAAAATTTTAGTTGATAGATTGAATGTGTTTCTGGCTGATATGATCACTCTAAATCACTCTGCATTTATCAAGGGTCGAAGTATTGTGATAATACCTTATTAGCACAAGAATTGGTCCGAGGCTATGCTCGAAAATCCATATCCCCTAGATGTGCATTGAAATTAGATTTGTAGAAGGCTTTTGACTCTATTAGTTGGGAGTTTTTTTTTGAAACTTCTAGAGGCTATGGGTCTCCCTGAGAAATTTATAGATTGTATAAGAGTTTGCTTTACTGGAAACAGGTTTTCCATCTCCTTAAATGGTAGCCTTGTTGGGTTTTTTAAAGGGAAGAAAGGTGTTCGACAAAGGAATCTCCTTTCTCCTTATTTGTTTATGATAGCGATGAATGCCTTATCATATTTGTTGAATAAGGCTACAGCTCAGGGGATTTTTCAATACCATCCTAATTGTAAGAAAGTCCAGTTCACTCACTTATGTTTTACCAATGACTTACTTATTTTCTGCAAGGATAATATTCATTCTTTGTTGGGAATTCAAAGTGTATTGGATAAGTTCTACGAGATGGTTGGCCTTCGATTAAATGTGGCTAAGTCTAAGTTGTTTGTTATTGGGGTTTCATCTTATGAGAAGGGTCACGTGCAAGAGGCTATTAGATTTAAGCTGGGGGTCCTCCTAGTGAGATATTTGGGTGTGCCATTGGTAACAAGAAGATTATTTGATAGGAATTGTGCAACACTTCTAGAGAAAATAAAAACCAAACTTGGGCAATGGTCTAAGCTTCACCTGAGCTATGCTGGAAGGCTTCAGTTAATTCGAGTTGTCCTTTTTAGTATTTCTAACTATTGGTGCAGACAGTTGGTGCTTCCTAATGGAGTCATTGAGAAGATCAACCAATTGTGCCTGAGGTTTTTTTGGAAAGGAATGGATAGTCCTAGTCATGGTGCTCGGGTGAAATGGGAGATCATTTGTTGCCCAAAAAATGAGGGAGGACTTAAGCTCAAGGAGTTAAAGGCATGGAATCAAACGTGCTTAGTCTTTTTGCTTAAGAAGCTTCTGCTTGTCGAGGGTTCATTGTGGGTGGCATGGGTGCATCACTATGTTGTTAAAGGCTTAGATATTTGGCACATGGATATAAAACAAATATATAGTTGGAGCTTGAGGACAATCTTGAAGCAAAGAGACGTGGTACAAGCCTTGAGGGAGCCTGCTGCTTGGACATTAAGTTTAATTTGGAGTGAAACTTGGGTGACAAGGGAAAAGGTTGAGGGGCATAAATTGGTATGGTTTAGTTTGCATATACCAAAACATGCTATTATTTTGTGGATGACAATACTTAATAGATTGCCTACAAAGAATAGACTTCGATGCATGGATAGGGACATTGATGAGAGATGTATTCTTTGTAATGCTGCACTTGAGAGCAGGAACCATCTATTTGCTGAATGCAGGTTTTCTAAGGCTATCTAATCTATTATTCTAGAGCTTTGTGGCTTGCACATGAACATGCAGGGCTGGGATGTTGTGTTACACTGATTGTGCACAAGACTGAAAGGAAAATCACTGATAGTTCATGTTCTTAAACTAGTTTGGAATGCCTTTATATACTTTGTTTGGGAGGAAAAGAATAAGAGATTGTTTAGGGCTACTTCTAGAACTGAAGAGGACATTTTACGTAGCATAAAAGACGTTGTTTGTGTTTGAATACGAAATAAGAATATACATGTGGATAATGTAAATAGTACTATTTGTACATCTTGGGAAATTCTCGAATAGGGATAGATGACCCAAAGTGCTTATAGACTTGTCTTCCTTGTTTTGGATAATAATATCACATAATTTATCAAAAAAATAAAAGATATTTATTTTATTTTCTAATTTATTCCTATAAGGATTCTTTTCCCTAGTGGCTTTAACTTTGACTTTCCATGTATTTCCCAGCTCCGATTTCTATGTCGTTTGTCTTAAAAAATCCACCTCATTTTTCTCTTTAGATTGCCTATAATATCATCATTGTTTCTGGGTGCCGCCAAGATAGCTAAATGACTCGCCTCGGTAGGTTTCTGCTTTGTCTTGACTTGAACTGCATCTTGGTAACATCTGGTGAATTTGAAATGTCGTTGTCTTCTCATATCTGTCGCGACAGCAAGCTACCCGGACGACGTATTTACCTGTCATAGAATAATTACTACAACAATACATTTTCTACCAAATATTGAATAAATTTTGTATTTAAGTGTATTAATGTTGAACTGTAGAAAATATGTAGAAATAATCAATATTGTCATTCAAATAACTCATAAACTAATAATAGTTAGAGAAAAATGTGGTTTATGAAATAGGACTTTTCAGCACTTATTAGTTTTCAATTTTTTTCTCATTGGTTTGGATGTTTTTTTAATTTATATTTGTTTGTGTTATAGCATCCTGAACTATATAACCAATACAATATTACATTAGAAATTCCAAATTTATTGTGGATCGACATTTTTATTATACTATTCTTTTATTTGTTCAATTTAAAGAGTTATTTTATTAAAACTACGATTGTCAAAATTGGCGTTGTTGCACCTTGCTTAAAAAAAATTCAAATGGATACTTTTACGATTAAGAAGGAAGGAAAGCAAGTTGAGCAAGAGTATATACGTGTTAAAAAATAGACCGTTGATAAATGATTTAAATGGTCACATTTTTATAGTACTAGTCATAGGGAATTCGCTTTTGTGGCAAGATTGCATAAGCCATGCCAAGTCATATTTTTATAGTGATTTTTTTATTTAATTGTTTAAATGAAAATATAAACTAAGAAGACTAAGAAAATTCTACGGTTCTTATGAATAGCTATTGATAAACACGTTCAACAACATTACTGATACAATAAGATGCAGAGTCAAAACCCAAAATTGTAATTTAAACTCTAATTCAACCATAAATATATCTCCCGTCAACTGGTGAGATTATACGGTGAACCTGTTCATCACGTCTGGTCTAAGTAATCAAGACCATTAACCTTTAAATAACCACCTAATAACTACCCATCCACTAAGTTCATGTAGGAAAGAGGTGATGATTCATTTAGAAAAAAAATAAGATCAACGGTCCCAATTGCTTGGGACCATGGATGACGTAGTGAACAAGGTTCACTGTATAATTTTTCAGTGAACTGGTTCAAATTTTCCGACATTGAAAGTGACGTGTCTAGGTTTTCCACAAAACGTTGTAACAAGTAAGTCATATTTATGTATCAATATTTCCTCCAGTCCTGTCAGATTGACGAGTCAATATACAATATATATATATATATATATTATATAGAGTTAAAGGACTCAACTCAAATTTCAAAATCAATACACTACGTATCGAAAAATTTTAAGGTATTTAGATCCTATTTTATAGCTTTGATATTTTTTTTTAAAAAAAATTAAGTTAAGTTTTACTCGCGGGAGTCATCTTTCCATGAGTAAGGATTACTTAGCGTGATAATTTTAAAAATCCAATAAACAAAGTCATATTTTCTCAATGGCTAAATTAGATGATTTATCATTTTTTAACAATTCGAAAGACGAGTTTCTTCCATGACAAAATGAAAGAGGGAGACTTCTCAAGTAAACGCTAATGAAAAGCTGGATTCTATAAAGGATACTTTCGATAGGGTCACAATGTTGGAACACACACACCCCATTAAATTTATATTTAATCCTTGTCTAAAATCTAAATCAAGCTTTTTAAAGTTTTTGACCTCTGATATTTAGAGATGTAAGAAGTTGAATCGACCTACAAATTCGATTAAAAACTGTTCGAGCTAAAATCTAATTTAACCCGAGGATATAATGATTCTAGCTCGATCTGTATTCGATTGTTGTTGACCCGAAATCGAATTGGACATGCTACTGTTGTAACCGAATTCGATCTATATTCGACTGAAAACCACCCGACTTGTTTGAACCCGACCTGTTATTGACCTAAATTAATTATTAACAAGACTTGCTATTTACATGACATGTAATTAGTGATATCTATGATTTGATGAATTAACTTATTAAATTTAGGATTTATTTAAAATGAAATAAATCTAAAAAGCATAAATTACAAACGTAATTAAAATAATTCTAAAATTAAATATAGATTTTTTATTAGATTAATTTGAATTGAGACTCAATTAAACTAAAATAAAATCTTGGTGGAAAATAGAGAAAAATAAAACTTTAGGTACTTATTTTAGCAAAAACAATTAGGCACATATCTCATAAAAAATATATAATTTGGGCACTTATTTATAGGTTAAACAAATTTTTTAAAGATGTTACTAAAAACATTAATGAAATAAAACTTTAGGTACTTATTTCAGCCGAAAAAATTAGGTACTTTTTTTTAAAAAAAAGTGTATAACTTAGACATCTAGTTTGAGTTAAGACTAAAATTTGAAGCGTAAATCTCAAGCCCTAGTACCAAACTCTAAACCCTAAATTCTAATCATAAAACTTGAATTATATTCTTTATAGATTAAATTTTTAAACCCTAAAATTAAAAATTTACACAAGCTTGTGTATCAAAGTATTTTCTTTTTTTTTTATTATAGTCTAAGGGTGATTACAAGATAATAGTTATTCATAGATATTTTTAACCATTTGACAATGTATATAAACCATAGAGACAAAACAACTTGAATTCGAGTCTAAAAATGATTATAAGATAACCTTTTTTTAATAATGATGGTGCATTAAATATTAACTTCTATCTTTATAAGTTGTCTATATTGTCGGCCTTTGCATTAAGAGTGAGCAAAATTTGACTCGAAAAAATCAAAGAACTCAACTCGACTTGAAGTAAAAATACTTTATTCGTTTTACTTCGACCCAAATTTCATAAATTTGACTTCACTTAAAAAAATTCAAATAAATTTTGAGTTGTAAAATAAAATTCGAATAACTCAAAAATTTTAGTAATTAGAGGATTTATTTTTAAATTCGAGACGAGTTCTTTAACTTTTTATGATATACATATTGATATATAAAATATGAAAAAAATATTGTCATATATATATATATATATAAGCATATTTTATATGATTGAAGAAAGTTGTTTAAATTACAATAAGATTGTACTATAACATGATAAATAATTCTAATTAAATTTTTAGAATAACTCAAAAACTCAACTCGACTTGAATCAAAAATTTTAAATAATATTTGAGTTTTGAATATAACACGTCAATTATAATAACTCGATTTTTTTAATTTAACTCGATCGAACATTCACCGTTAGCTTACATAACCGACTTCTATTAATTACCGTTTTAAAATATAAGTATAATTTTATCAAACTTATACTCCCTCTGTCCCATAAATATTGTCCCTTATTGATTTTTTTTGGTCAAACTTTTTTAACTTTGACTCTTGATTATTTAAAATTTATTATTGATAAAAATATGAAAAAAATGTATTCTAAAAACTTTTAATAGAAAAGATTTTAGATATATAATTTATAAAATTTAATTATTTAAAATATTTAATATAATTATAATCAAAATTTTTAAAAATTGACTTTCAAAAAGTCAATAAAGAACATTATTTTTAGGACGGAGGGAGTAATTTGTTTCATTCCACAATCTTAGACCATTTGACCAATTAATCACCCAGACAATCTTACATAACTGACTTCTATTTACCTTACATAATTTGTTTTAAAAAAATATTTTTTTAATTTTAAGTTATTTGAATTGTTCGAATTATCCGAGTCAACTCAACCAAAACATAAGCCATTATAGGAAACACATCTATATGTTTTGTTGTAGGATCAATTGTTGGGATTTGACAAATTCACAGTTTAAAACTCAACATCACTTTCTTCCCAGCTCTCATGAATCGACATTCAATAGTATTACAACCCAGTAGCTTATGATGCAAATACTTGAACAAAATATAAAGCCAATGACACCGACAACCCCAGATTTATTATCTTTTCCCAAAGCAGACTCTAAGCAAGCATTTTGTCTGACTATGCCTCCCAAGTTCATTCAGGCGACACCTTAGGTACCAGCAACATAAGAAACAGAGATTTACCAATAACACACCATACCAGCAAAGAGGGAGTTGAAATGCGCCTTATTGGTGATATGTTTGAGTATTTTGCTAAGAAAAGAAAACATTAGTACCTGATGATTGAGCAACATATGGAGTCTGAATCTCACGATGTATTCGAGTTGGACGAAGAAGTTTGTCTCGAATAGAACAAAGCTTGGTAACGACATCACTCATGTCCATACGCTCACTTGGTGATTCAACAGAACAAGCAAGTCCTATTTCAAATACCGTATTCAAGCAACGAAGTCGAGATTCATCTTTCATGTTGTTTGCATTACGAGTGATGTCTATGACTGTTGCTCCTCTTGAACTCTCTGGAAGTAGAATGGGGTCTATAATATCAAGCACTCTATCGGGCATAGCTGCCTTAGCAAAGATGTGAAGACTTAAACCTTCTTTGAACCTTTCATCAGTTGGTCTGTTTCCTGTAAACATCTCCAGTACAAGGATCCCATAGCTATACACATCGCCTTTAGTTGATAACTCGCTTCCCATGCCATATTCTACAATCAATCCATCACATACTACATACAAAAATAATTGTAGAGGAAAGCCCTCTAAATATAAAAAGTAAATAAATAATGATCACAAAAATGGGTGTAAAATAAATACAATGTAATTACCTGGTGGAGCATAACCAATAGTTCCTCTTAATCCAAGGGAGCTTGACTGATCAGCGTAATGGTTAAGTCTGTCTGTAAAAGGGAGTTTCGCTAATCCGAAGTCACTTATATGGCTAACCATTTCTCCATCAAGTAGAATATTGCTGGGCTTGATGTCACAATGAATTATCGTCGTTTCACATCGATGATGGAGATATTCGAGTGCATGAGCAACATCTATGGCCACGTCAACTCTTTGGAAGAAATTTAAGTTTCTCATTGTCTCTGACCCATTCATGTCGGTAGATGGATGCAACCAATCCTCCAAGCTTCCATTTTCCATGAACTCGTAAACCAAGGCTTTAAAATCATTGCCTTGATAATCGACACTTGAAATGGCTGTTAATACCTTGACAAGATTCCGATGTCGAATGTTCTTCAAGGCCTCACATTCAGCTAAGAAGCTTCTTGATGCTCCACGATTCATAAGATTCAACACCTTTACTGCTATAGTTGCTCCACTCTCTTCAAGAATTCCTTTGTATACAGAACCAAAACTTCCCGAACCAACCAAATTTTGCACGGCAAATCCATCAGTAGCCCTTAGGATGCTTTGGTAGGATAATTGTAGAAGTGAATTTTCTGCACAAGTTGCTGTTGGCTTTGGCTCTTTCTTCTTTCTAAACCACGAGATGAAGAGACAAGTGAAGACCATAGCCACTCCTAAAATCACAACAACAATTGTGATTTTCAATTTAAGTGAAGAGTTTGGTGATGTTTTCGTGTTACATCTTGATAAGTTTAACTCCAGGATACCACCACATAGCTTTTTATTTCCCTCAACAAATGTAGCACTTGCATTCTTAAAGACTCCTTCACTTGGTATCACACCCTCAAAATCATTGAAGGAGAGATTCAAATATTTTAATGCCCTGAAGCTCACAAGAAATTCTGGAACTCTGCCCGAAAGATTATTAGCTGATATGTCCAATGCCTCAAGACCTTTCAATGAACTCAAAGTTGAAGGGAGGGGCCCTTCAAACAAATTGTCATTCAAGAACAGCTTCTCCAAACTTACACAACTACCGAGGTTGATTGGAATCAAGCCTGATAACTTGTTGTTAGAAACAGAGAATTCAGCTAGATTTTTCATATATTCTACAGCCGCAGGAAGTTCACCAGTCAAATTATTTGATGATAAGTATAATGCTATGGACATGGATGGGAGACTGAGTATTTGAGGGGGTATAGACCCACTTAGGTTGTTATGAGAAAGATCCATCAAAAGCAAGTTTCGGCAGTTACCTAAACTTGAAGGAATGCTTCCCTGAAGATTGTTAAAATTTAAATTAACTTCGATTAACTCTGACAAATTTCCAATAGAACGAGGAATACTTCCAGAGAGAAAATTTTCGAAAGCAAAAAATATCTTTAACTTCTGAAGCTTCCCAATTTCAAAGGGAATGAGACCTGATAGTTGATTTCTTGATGCGCCTAGCACCTCCAAATTAATGAGATTACCAATCCGATCGGGGATTCTTCCCCATATTTTGTTATTGTCCAGTACTAAATCCACAAGGGTGCTGGAAAAATTCCTAACACACTGGGGAAGTTGGCCTCCAAAATTATTCCTGTCTATGTGTAGAAATTTTAGTTTGGTACTATTGAGTAAAGTGCAGAGAAAGTTTAAGTCACCTTGTCTCCCATATCCCAAATGGTTTTCGCCTAGTTCAAGGTTAGACAGTTGATCCAACTTTTCTAACGAAGGCACGTTTCCAATGAAATTGTTATCACTAATTTCAAGTACTTTCAGACTTGAAGCATTGAATATTGAAATCGGGATTTGTCCTGAGATTGGGTTACTCGCTACAGAAAAGAAGTCAAGATATGGCATATTGATTGGCAAGTTAGAATGAAGAGTACCTTGAATATTGTTTTCACCAATATCGAAGCCTCTAATATTGGAGAGGTTGAACATTGTGACAGGAACAACGCCAGAAATTGCATTTTCTGCTGCCGAGAAAAATGAAAGATTAGTCAGTTGTCCAAGAGCTTCAGGTATAATCCCACTTAATGTATTAGACCTCAAACCAAGTTTCTCCAGGGATGACAAGTTCCCCAACGAAGCTGGGATACTCCCTCTCAAACTGTTGTAATAAAACCCCAACACTCTCAGGTTTGACAAGAGACCCAGCCAGGTAGGTATTTCTCCTGCTAGATGGTTGCCTGTCATATCAATCACCGTAAGCTTAGAACAAGCTGATAAATTGGAAGGAATTTCCCCACTAATGGAGTTATTGGTGAGGTATAATACTTCCAATCTTCTTAAACGACCAATTTCTTCTGCAAGCTGGTTGTAGAAGTTGTTGCCCGCCAGATCCAACACCCTTAGAAAGCTCAGGTTTCCAATATATGGTGAAAAAGATCCTGAGAGTTTGAGGAATTTCAGGTCCAACTTGGTGACTCTTCGATGCCTGCGACCGCATGTAACGCCACGCCACTGACAGAAGTGAATGGAAGTATTCCAGGACTCCATAATCTTCATCTGATCACCAGTTATCTTGGCTTTGAACTGGAGTAAGGCTTGTTGATCCGTGTCATTTCCTCCAACTACAGGAGTTGCTGTTGCTAAACCATGTGAGTCAAGACCCTGCAAATTGAAGCATGAGAGAAGAACCATAAATTCAACAACGTAAACAAATAAACGAGAGCTGGATACTTCAAAATGGAGTTTTGATAGCTCCATTAGATCGAAACAATTTTTTTAATTGAAGAGAATTATTTGTATATGGGAATGCTTTGTTCATCAACAAGAAGTAGAGTTCAATATAATTAAGTAGTTTCAGAAGTCAGATATGATCCTATTCTATCTCCAGTCAACTAGTTCAAGTTTTTGGACACAGAAAGTGACGTGGCTTCTTTTTCCACAAATGCGTCTACTTGGAAAAATTGGGTTTTATGGTCGCCATAGATTATTTATCCTTTTCCCTTTCCCAGTGGAAAAGGTTGGATTCCATAGATTCAAAAGACGAGTTTCTTCCATGACAAAATGACAGTTTGAGACTTCTCAAGTAAACACCAATAAAAAGCTGGATTCTATAAAGGATACTTTCGACAGGGTCACAATGTTGGACCCCCCCCCCCAAAAAAAAAAAAAAAAAAAAAATTAAATTTACATTTAATCATTGTCTGAAAGTCAAAGTCAAGCTTTTTAAAGTTTTTGACCTCTGATATTTAGAGATGTAAGAAATTGAACCGATCTAAATACTCGATTAAAACATGTTCGAGTCAGAATCTGATTTGACCCGATGATATAATGACCTAAACTTGATCTATATCCGATTGTTGTTGACCCGAAATTGAATTGTACATGCTATTGTTGTAACCGAACTCAACCTACATTCAACTGAGAACAACCCGAACCAGATTTAAATCTGTTATTGTGGATCCAAAACCTAACCTGCACCCTACAGAAACGAACTTGAACCTGAGTCTGACCTGGCAGATAACCGATATTATCCGAATGAATCGACTCAAGACGTAATTTTACCCGACCTGATAATTAACCCGACTTGTTATTGTCCTAAACTAATATTAACAAGACTCGATATTTACATGACATGTAATTAGGGATATCTATGATTGAATTAACTTATTAAACTTAGGATTTATTTAAGATGAAATAAATCTAAAAGGCATAAATTACAGACATAATTAAAAAAACCTAAAATTAAATGTAGATCTTTTATTAGATTAATTTGAATTGAAACTCAATTAAACTAAAATAATTGGTAGGAAAAGAAAAATGACAATTGATAAAACACAGAGAAAAGATAAAATCTTGGAGGGAAATAAGTCAATATGTTTTAAGTTTGAGAATAATTTACTTTTAATTTAAAAATTTTGAAAGGATATATTTCACCCAAAAATTTTAAAGAGAATTAGAAATAAATTTTGATTATTATATATAAAAAAGAAAAAGACAATTTTGGAGGGAATTATAACAAATAATAAATTTTGGATTATTATTATTATTATTATAATATATAATCAAAAAATAATTTTTGATTAAAGATAATCAATTAAAAATATAAAAAGAGAAGATTACATTTGAATATTCACACTAATCTAGGTCGGGTAAAAATGTTTGCGTATTTTTATATAGTCCTTGCCTAAAAAATCAGATCTCGCGCCACTATACACCTTATTTTATTATGTTTTTAATTTGATCATGATCACTCAAAAATTAAGTTTCAAATTTTATCTTTTATTCCTCATTTAATTAAAATTTAATTATATATTTTAAATTTATTTTAATTTGATTACTATCACTCGAAAATTAAGCTTTTAATTTTATTTTTTATTTAATTTGGTCATGATTTAATTAAAATCATATCATATATTTTGAATTTTTTTTAGGTTGATCATGATCACTTGAAAATTAAGCTTCAAATTTTAGGGTTTATTCAATTTGGTCTAATTTAATTAAAATCATGAACTATTTTTTATATTTCACACAATTAGGTCCTTAAATATTATTTGTTTAATTAATATTTAAATTCATTAACATATTAAATTTATTTAAAATTTAAAATTTTTATTATAAATTATTTTAAATATATAAATAAAAATTTATTTAATAGTATTTTTTAATTTATATTTTATATTTCATATAATTATGTCCTTAAAAATTATTTAATATTATTTTTTATATTTCTTACAATTAGTATTGACTTAGAGAATTAGTATTGACCTTAGGATATTAGTTTAGGGATTGAGATTAGGGAATTAATATTGAGCTTATAGAATAGTTTAGAGAATAGAAAATTAAACTTTGAGAATAGTATTGCGCTTAGAGAATTAGTATTGGGCTTAGAGAACTAGTTTAGTGATTGAACTTAGGGAATCAGTGTAGGGATTGAGCTTAAGAATTAGCTTAGGAAATAAGGAATTGAGCTTTAGGAATTAGTTTAGGAATTGACTTAGGGACTAGTATTGATCTTAGCGAATTAGTTTAGGGAATAAAAAGTTGGGCTTAGAGAATTTATTTAGTGTTTAGTCTTGGACTTATTTAATAATTTATTAAGTTATTCTTCGGCTCGAGCTTGAGAATTAGGCTTATATATTTAATTTAGTTAATATTTAAGTTAAAAAATTAGTTTATGGATTATATATTTTTACTATTTAAATTTTTAATTTTTATATTTACAATTAAAATAAATATTATTTATTTTTTATCATTTAAATTAATTTTTACAATTTAAATTAATTTTTATCTATTAAATTCATAACATATTAAAATTAATAGATAAAATTAAAAAATCAAAATAAATATGGTTTAATTTTATATAAAAGAAAATTTTTAAGGATTAAATATTATCGTGAAGAAAGAATTGTTATATTCGAAGTCAAAACTATATTATTGTGAAGAAAGAATTATCATATTAGTCCCTAAAAATTTTTCTTCCACCAAACTAACTCTTCTTTATTTTTAAGTTCTATAATTTAAGTCAATATCTTATATAATGATGATATTTTTGTTCATTATGATGTCTGATTTTAAATGTGATTCATGTTTGTGAAATATATTAAATAATTCATTAAAAATGATCAAACTTCAAGCAAATCGACTGTTTGTACAAAAATAAAACTTAAGACGAATTCGAAACCCGAATTAACCCGAATTGGAATGAACCTAACCTGAAATTTATCTGAACTTGAATTAACCTGTCAATTAATTGTTTCAGACTCGAACTGTTTTAACCCGACCTAAAAGGAATCTGACGTAAAAGGAACCCGACCCAAAATGAAATTGACCTGAAACTGATCCGCATCCGATCCAAGAATTAATTATTGTATTAAAATAAATTAATAACGTATGAAAGTTAGGTGAATTAAATATAATATGTTTTTAGCAATGTTACCTTAAAACACTAAAAAATAAAACTTTAGGTACTTATTTTAGAAAAAAATTAGCCACATATCTCATAAAAAATATATAATTTAGGCACTTATTTATAACTTAAACAATTTTTTTAACGATGTTACTTAAAACACTAATGAAATGAAATTTTAGGCACTTATTTTAACCGAAAAAATTAGGTAATTATTTAAAAAAAGTGTATTTAGGCATCTATTTTTGACTTAAGAATAAAATTTAAAACCTAAATCTCAAGTCCTAGTACCATAAACTCTAAACCCTAAATTCTAATCATAAAACTTAAATTATATTTTCTAATCATAAAACTTAAATTATATTCTCTATACATTAAATTTCTAAATCCTAAATTTAAAAAATTTACACAAGCTTGTGTATCAAAGTATTTTCTTTTCTTATGATAGTCTAAGGGCGATTACAAGATAATAGTTGTTCGTAGATATTTTTAACCATTTGACAATGTATGTACACCATACAGACAAGACAACTTGAACTCGATTCTAAAATCGATTATAAGATAACTATTTTTATAATGATGGTGCATTTAATATTAACTTCTATCTTTATAAGTTATCTATATTGTCGGCCTTTGCATTAAGAGTGGCAAAATTTGAATCTAAAAAAAATCAAAGAACTCAACTCGACTTGAGGTAAAAATACTCGATTTGTTTTAATTCGACCCAATGACACGGGCCGTGTAGTGTCAAAAATAAATTCCTTATTCTCAAATAATAAATAGGAAATTAAATATAGTAAGTGAGAAGTAAGGGTCGCTCCCACAGGGACTAGAAACTTCTTGATTATGTTTGTTTGATTGATGATTGAAGAAGATGATTTAATTGTGTTTGAGTAAAAAAGGGGGTTGTCGAATTAAATAAATAATTGAAGAAATTGGAATTAAGAAAGTAATTTAATAAAATGAAAACTAGACTTAGGCTTTCTCTTTGACTCGATTTTAATTGATCATCGGAAAAAGATTTTCACTTCGGGATTTTACATTGGTACTTAGCATTCAAGATTCAATCCTTGAAGCAAAACTTTCAAACTGAATACCCAAGTGCTATATTTAATATTTATTTCATGGATTAATCCACCAACTCAATGTTTGTAGATAAAAACGTTCAAATCATTAAAACCGACTTGGATTATGTTATTTCAAGAATAACCGATCTAATCTTAGTTTTCTTCTTAGCAATCAATTTGCTAAGTGTGTTCCCAAGAAGTCGGATTGCTTCAATAGCCGATCTTTCCTCTCATACAAGTGATCAAATCAACGTCTTGGCTAAAGTCAATATTTAGTTTTGAAATTAATTAAATTTTGGAAATAAGTTCAAAGAAAACTGAAGAAATAAAAATTGAAGTTATTTGTGCAATTTTCAATCCTCCCATTTGGATTGAGTCATTGCTTAAGCCCTTGGCTATAGAGAAATTAATGAAGCATAATTCTGGAAAGAATTATGCTCGACAAAATAAATAAAATAAAATAATAAAAAAAATAAAAACAAGAAAAATAAAGAAAGAAAATTTTTATAAAACATAGAACAAAGAGATGGAATTTAGGAAAATAAGAGATGAGTTTTAAGATTACCCAAGGTGGGTATTTATAGCCTTCTAAAAATCCTAAAACAAGGAGATAAATTCAAGATAATCCTAAAAATATTTAAATTTAAATACAAAAAGAAAAATCCTAATTTAAAATTCAAGTCTTGGCTGATAAGCTATCTGGAACGCTGATAAGCTATCACGCACTTTGATTGGTGATTTAAATAGTTACTTTTTAATTGTTAATTATCTTATTTTCATGAATTTGTCACTGCTAATTTGAGCGAATTTTGTATGTTTTATGTGCAGTGACCTGTTTCTATAATTGGTGACATGGGCACGACGTCGGGCATAAAGAAATGCTGATGTGACAGTTTCTAGAAGATTCTGGAGACGATTCAGTCAGCGAGATTTGAGAAGATTTTTAGGATAAAATATTTTGTTTTTAAATTTTAAACTCAAGAATTATCTTTTTATCTTTTATTTTATTTTTGAATTAGTTTATTATTTTTAGGTTATTAGTAGCCTATAAATACCCTTTATGGGTAAGGCTTTAGATGAACCATCACTTTGTCTTTGAATTCTTGTCTTGTTTCTTATTTTATAAAATTTCTTTTCATTTCTTTATTTTTAGTCTTTTTAATATTTTGCAAAAATATGCTAAGTATGATAATTGATATCATGCTTAGCTAATTTCTTTTAAGCCGAGAGCTAACAATGAATCAATTCAAAGCGTGAGAATTGAATAGTACTTAATTCCCTTTGGGAAACATTCTTATTTTTCTGTTTTATTAGTTTGGCAATCGGCCTTACTTACAAAATTAAAACATTTTCAAACCAAAAAGAGCTTGTTGGTCTGGATGTTGTTTTAATATACAGTGGGAGGAAGGATTTGCCTGTGGCAATTTTGACTTCCTGTGAACACACTTAGCGGCGGTCCGTTAAGGAAAAATGAGATCAGATTCGATTCTCGACGAGACAACATAATCCGAGTCGGGCTTTTCCAGTACTTAATCTGATTGTTTTAACGACAATAGTTGTGGTTAATCCACTCAAGAATCATCTTTCAAAGATAGGCTTGGGAAGATTGGTTACAAGAGAGAAAGACAAGTTACAATGGGTTGGTCCTTGTAGACTGTAATCGACATGAATCCCGAAGTAAAAATCATTTTCAATGATCGACAGAATTGAAACAAAGTTAGCTCGAGGCGATTTCTTCATTATCATTTTCAACTATTATTTCTTTCAATATTAATTTTACATTTTATTTGTTATTTTAGTTTCTTTATTTTCATCGCAATCTCATCAACCCCCCTTTTAATTAATTGTTTGCAGCATCCTGGACTGAAATCAATACAGAATTACATCAGAAGTTCCAAATTCTCTGTGGATCGACCCTCTTTACTATACTATCTTTTATTTATTTAATTTAAAGAGGAATATTTTATTTTGACTTGAAAAACGACGCTTGTCAAAATTGGCACCGTTGCTGGGGAATTTTCGGCAAATTACTAATTAAATTTTGTTTTGTTTTTATGACCAAGAGCAAACCGGGAAATCTTGTTGAACTTGACCAGGAAATTGAAGCAAGAGCTCGTAGAACTCACGGTAAAACGCTTCGCAAGAAGAAACAACAAAGAGATCAAGACAAGCAAGCTAGTTCGGAATCTAATTCTGAATCATTATCTCATACCCAATCCTACGGAGAGTCGAATTCGAACATATATCCTACCTCATCAAACGCAAATTTTGAACCAAGACAGATGGCCAACCAAACGATTAGAGAGTTAAATGCAGCCCCTGAGATACAACAACCACTTTGCATCATCTTTCCTAATGGCGAAACCTCGTTTCAACTTAAGACAGGATTGATCCATGTCCTTCCTACCTATAATGGCCTGCCTAGTGAAAGCCCAAATAAGCATCTCGTAGAATTTCATATGGTGTGCAGCAGTATGAAGCCTCAAGGAGTTTCCGAGGATCAAATCAAATTGAGAGCATTTCCTTTTTTTTTAGCCAGAACGGCTAAGGAGTGACTATTTTATTTACCGCCTAATTCAATTACTACTTGGGCTGAACTATCACGTGTTTTCCTTGATAGGTTTTTCCCAGTGGCAAAAGCAAGTGAGTTAAGGCGATGTATTTTGGAAATTCAACAAAAAGAATACGAAACTCTTTATGATTACTAGAGAGGTTTAAAAAATTATGCGCCAGTTGTCCACAACATGGTCTTTCTGAGCAAACACTCCTTCAATACCTTTATGAAGGAATGCTTCCAGTTGATAGAAAAATGGTTGATGCCGCTAGTGGCGGCGCTCTCATTAACATGACAACCACGGCGGCAAGAACGTTAATTTCCACTATAGCGATAAACTCACAACAATTTGGCTCAAGTGAACCTAGCCGACGGGTTCACGAGGTAAGTGTTGTTTCAATTGAAAGCAAATTAGATAAATTAACTGATATTGTTCATTCGCTTGTTTCAGGAAAAATTGGAATAGCAAAGGCTTGTGGAGTTTGCACAATGACAGATCATCCGGCAGACTGTTGTCCATTACTAAGAGATGTATCTGAAGCACAAGTTAATGTTGTAGGAAATTTTCCGGGACCCCCTCAAAGAGCATACAATCTATATAGTAATAATTTCAATCAAGGATGGAAGGATCATCCAAACCTGAGTTACGAAAACAACCAAAATTATCAATCGAGGGTTCCTCCTTTTCCAACCCAAATGCCACAAATATCCTCCCTTGAAACAATTGTTGAGAAATTGGCTATATCACAAGAGAATTTCCAAACTCAAACACATGCTCATCTTCAAGAAATTGACAAACAAATCAGCCAATTAACATAAAAAATTGGTCACCTAGAATCTCAAGGTCGATTATCATCACAAACTAAAATAAATCCTAGGGAAAATGTAAGTTCGATCACTCTCCGAAGTGGCACCATCATCTCACCTGAAGCTTCAAACAAGTCTGATATACAAAAAAAAGATGAATCGTCAAAGAAACAAGAAAAAGATCCTTCGCCATCAAACATTTCTGGTAAATTTGCTTCCACTTCTTTTTTTTTCTTCTCCATACGAAACTTTGCCTCCTTTTCCTTCTAGGCTTATGAAATGCGACAAGACAACAGAAGAGAAACAAATCCTCGACATCTTCAGGAAGGTAGAAATTAACATCCCTTTTCTTGATGCAATCCAAAAAATACCCAAGCATGCAAAATTCTTGAAGGATCTTTGCACAAACCGAAGGCAATTGAATGGGAATGAAAAGTTGAATCTTGGCGAAAATATTTCAGCTATCTTTCAGAAAAGACTTCCACCAAAATACAAAGATCAAGGTATGTTCGCCATACCGTGTAAAATTGGTAATGTTGGAATCAAGCGTGCAATGTGTGATTTAGGCACATCTATCAATGTGATGATATTTTCTGTCTATAATAAAATTACCAATGAACCATTGAAAGAGACGAGGGTGACAGTACAACTCGCCGATCGATCGATCATCTACCCCGAAGGAGTTCTAGAAAATGTTTTAGTAAAGGTAAATGATTTAATATTTCCTGCTGATTTTTATATAATTGACATGGAAAATGATCGCAGTAATATTGGATCTGAAATACTTCTTGGGTGACCATTCTTGAGCACAACACACGCGAAGATTGATGTTCGTAGTGACATTTTAACTATGGAATTTGATGGAGAAGTTGTCAAGTTTGATGTATATAAAGCCATGAAATATCCAGATAATGTGGCAAGCTTGAATTTTGTTGATATTGTTGATCCATTTGCTAATGAATTTTTGGAGACTAATTTGATATTTGATTTTTGTAGGGTATTAGAAAAAGAGGAATTTAAAGATATGAAGTTTGAAGAAAATTTTTCTACAATTTATTCTACTTCTAATTTTTATTTAGTACCTTCAAAAATTAAATCTTTTCCATCAATCTTGCAGGTATCAAAGATGGAGATAAAGCTACCATCGGATAAGTTGCATGTTGAAGAAGACATTTTGTTGAAAAAGTTGAAGGAACATCATGGTCGAAAAATTTCTCATAGAGAAATTCTCAGTTGGACAAAGCACGTGAATTGGAAAAAGAACTTCTCACAGAACCTGTAGTCTGAATCAGGTCGTCAAGCTAATGATGTTAAATGAAGCGCTAAATGGGACACAACCCATTTTCTTTGTTTTTATTTATTTATTTATTTATTTTCATTCATTTTTTTTATTTTAATCTAATTTATTTTCAAATAAATTTACACATTTTTTTTCTCAGATTCAAATGGCTTGGTTGTACAAGAAACTTGAAAAATGCAAATGAAGAATTGTATACTCCTTAAAGCCTCAAAAGACGTCATTCTCTCCATGAACCGACAACAAAACTCACCTTAGACACGGGGCGTATCTCTATTCTTTCTCTTATACTTTAATTTTTATATTGAGACAATATGATTTAAGTGAGGGGGAGTAAAGGTTGAATCAAATTCCATCTTACTTGTTTTATCATTTGCTTGATTGGATGCCTTGATTGAATTGGTTGAATGCTTAGTTAATTTCTTTACTTCTCATCAAATATCTTAAACATGCTATGATTATCTAAGATCTTTTAATTATTTTGGATTTAGAACACTCTTGATAGTTGAATTGCAAGAGCAGGAATTTAATTTGACTTCTTTGTAACATGCCTTGATTCTGTCTATTGAACTTTCGCCTAGCTTGATTAATGTAACACACATTGGTAAGGTATTGAGCCTCGAGCATGTTTCATCTATTTTTATGCTCGTTTTCCTTGTTTGAGTGTGTCAAATTAAATATTGGAAATCTAGAACTTGTGGCATGAATACATTTTGATGCTACACATAAAATATGATGTTTTGATATGATTTGGGCATAGGATTTACCCCATTTTTACCCAAGAAAAAACCTACCCTTTTAATTTTCTATTAGTGAACCAATTTTGAGCCTATATCCTTTTTTAGTTTCACCTCAACTTTAGCCTTTAAGCCTTTTTTTTATCATTCTCTTTTCTTACCCTTTTTCAGGACAAAGAATTGAAGCGTATGAACGTCTTGTTCCACGAAAAAATGAAAGAAAGAAGAAGGAAAAAATGCGGAAAAATGAAAAAAAAGAGAGAAAAATGCAAAAGAAAAAAGAAAAAAATGCGAAAAAAAGAACAAAAAAGAATAAAGAAAACAAAAAAAAGAAAGTAGAAGAAAAAGAGAAAAAATAGTTTACTTGATTTTGATTTTATTTTTGATGCAAATATTCTTATTTATTTCATGTACCTTATTTTGATCGTGGACTTGGGTTATGTTATTTAAGAATTCTTTGTCTTGATTTCAAGCCTCATTTTAAGCCTTTTTCTCTACCTTTACCTAAGCCCCGTTACACCCTTGTAAAAGCCCCATTGATCTTGCATCTTATTTCTTCTAAGTTGTGGAGAATTGATTATGTCACAAGCTTATGGAAATCCTTGTTTGATTGCGACTTTGAGCGAAACTTTGCACCCGAAACACATTTGAGAGGTTTGAGTGAAACCTTGTGAGGAATTGAGCTAGGTTGATTTTTTGATTGATGAAGGATAGAAAGTTACAAGGATGTTTGATTTATTTTTACTTATGTTTATTCTCCTTGGTCGATGTTTTGGTTCATTTAGTTATTGAGAGCATTGATTTTCATAAATTGTTTAAGTATGAGATGGATTGGAGGATTGCAAACTAGGTGTTTGATTGATTTGATTAAGGCATACTTGAGGGCAAGTATGAGACAAGTGTGGGGGAATTTGATTGGTGATTTAAATAGTTACTTTTTAATTGTTAATTATCTTATTTTCATGAATTTGTCACTGCTAATTTGAGCGAATTTTGTATGTTTTATGTGCAGTGACCTGTTTTTATAATTGGTGATTAAAAAGACAATTTTTGTATTTTTTTCTTCGCGGCTGGAGACATGGGCACGACGCCGGGCATGAAGAAATGCTGATATGGCAGTTTCTAGAAGATTCTGGAGACGGTCCAGTCAGCGAGATTTGAGAAGATTTTTAGGATAAGATATTTTTGTTTTTAAATTTTAAACTCAAGAATTATCTTTTTATCTTTTATTTTATTTTTGAATTAGTTTATTATTTTTAGGTTATTAGTAGCCTATAAATACCCTTTAGGGTAAGGTTTTAGATGAACCATCACTTTGTCTTTGAATTCTTGTCTTGTTTCTTATTTTATAAAATTTCTTTTCATTTCTTTATTTTTAGTCTTTTTAATATTTTGCAAAAATATGCTAAGTATGATAATTGATATCATGCTTAGCTAATCTCTTTTAAGCCGAGAGCTAACAATGAATCAATTCAAAGCGTGAGAATTGAATAGTACTTAATTCCCTTTGGGAAACATTCTTATTTTTCTGTTTTATTAGTTTGGCAATCGGCCTTACTTACAAAATTAAAACATTTTCAAACCAAAAAGAGCTTGTTGGTCTGGATGTTGTTTTAATATACAGTGGGAGGAAGGATTTGCCTGTGGCAATTTTGACTTCCTGTGAACACACTTAGCGGCGGTCCGCTAAGAAAAAATGAGATCAGATTCGATTCTCGACGAGACAACATAATCCGAGTCGGGCTTTTCCAGTACTTAATCTGATTGTTTTAACGACAATAGTTGTGGTTAATCCACTCAAGAATCATCTTTCAAAGATAGGCTTGGGAAGATTGGCTACAAGAGAGAAAGGCAAGTTACAATGGGTTGGTCCTTGTAGACTTTAACCGACATGAATCCCGAAGTAAAAATCATTTTCAATGATCGACAAAATTGAAACAAAGTTAGCTCGAGGCGATTTTTTCATTATCATTTTCAACTATTATTTCTTTCAATTTTAATTTTACATTTTATTTGTTATTTTAGTTTCTTTATTTTCATCGCAATCTCATCACCCCCCCCTTTTAATTAATTGTTTGCAGCATCCTGGACTGAAATTAATACAGAATTACATCAGAAGTTCCAAATTCTCTGTGGATGGACTCTCTTTACTATACTATCTTTTATTTATTTAATTTAAAGAGGAATATTTTATTTTGACTTGAAAAACGACGTTTATCACGCTTGTTGATGTCATCTTCTAGAAGCTGCTGACTAAGTGCCACGTCAAATTTTTATGCTCAAAGTCGTGCCCACCAATCCAGACTCTATCTAGAAGATAAAAAATTTTCAGAAATCAGCCGTTTAAGTCATTTTCCAAATTCAGAGTCATGCACAAAAACATACAAAAATACTAAGATCAGTAATATAATTCAACAAATCAAGGAGTAATTAAACACAAAATATTAACTATTTTAAACACTTATCACCCAAATTTCATAAACTTGACTTCACTTGAAAAAAATTCAAATAAATTTTGAGTTATAAAAAAAAATTCGAATAACTCAAAGTTTTTAGTAATTAGAGAATTTGTTTTTAAATTTGATACGAGTTCTTTAAATTTCTATGATATATATCGATATATAAAAATATAAAAAAATATTATCACATATAAGAAATACATATATATAAGCATATTGTATATGAATGAAGAAAGTTGTTTAAATTGCAGTCATATTGTACTATAACATGATCAATACTTACAATTAAATTTTTAGAATAACTCAAAAACTCAACTCGAAATGAATCAAAAATTTTAAATAATATTTGAGCTGTAAATATAACATGTCAACTATAATAACTAGATTTTTTTTAATTCAACTCGATCGAACGTTCACCTTTACCTTACACAACTAACTTTTATTTACCGTTTTAAAATATAAGTATAATTTTATTAAACTTATAATTTGTTTCATTCCACAATCTTAGACCATTTGACCAATTAATCAACCACACAATCTTACATAGCTGACTTCTATTTACCTTACATAATTTGTCTCACTTTGGATTCAAGTATTTAATCTACTGAATTTACCCAATTATGTAACTATACGAGGTGAACAAATTAAACCTAAACCAATCTAATTAATAATTTCAGAAAAGAATCTATTATTTTGATGTATAAATCAGGGAAATATTTCTCTTGGCTATAATATAGTTTAAGAGTTTTTTTTTTTTTTTAAGTGTTCTTAGTTAATGAATCCATAAGAATTATATTTAGCTACAGGAGAGACCGGATGAACATGTAAACAGTAGTGAGTAAAACTCGACTCGATTAAAAATTATTTTAATTTTAAGTTATTTGAGTTGTTTGAATTATATGAGTCAACCCAACCAAAACATGAGCCATTATAGGGAAATTCACAGCTCTCATGAATAGACATATTCAATAGTATTACAGATACAATAAGATGCAGACTCAAAATCTGACATTATTATTTAAACTCCCATTTGATGACAACCCAGTAGCTTATGATGCAAATACTTGAACAAAATATAAAGCCAATGACACCAGAAAACCCAAGATTTATTATCTTTTCCCAAAGCAGAATGTAAGCAAGCATTTTGTCTGACTATGCCTGCCAAGTTCATTCAGGCGACACCTTAGGTACCTGCAACATAAGAAACAGAGATTTACCATAACACACCATACCAGCAAAGAGGGAGTTGAAATGCGCCTTATTGATGATATGTTTGAGTATTTTGCTAAGAAAAGTAGACCTTATTACCTGATGATTGAGAAACGTATGGAGTTTGAATCCCACGATGTAATCGAGTTGAACGAAGAAACTTGTCTCGAACAGAACAAAGCTTGGTAACGACATCACTCATGTCCACACGCTCACTTGGTGATTCAACAGAACAAGCAAGTCCTATTTCGAATACCGCATTCAAGCAACGAAGTTGAGATTCATCTTCCATGTTGTTTGCATTACGAGTGATGTAGGGACTCAAGTAGGGACTCATGGTCACTTGAGGCAACACCTACTGTCTTCCCTCTATGACTCAGCAGGGAGGCCATTCAGGCACAAATGTCACTTATCAGAGAATTAAAGCACACTTCTATTGATTTGGGCTCATGTTGAACATTAGAAACAGTATAGTAAAATATGAGAATTTTTATTGAGCTTATTCTGCTATACAGAGAAGAAGAGAGCTTTTTTATACAAGAAGATTAGATTATGAAGAGATTGAGAGGCGCTGAAAACATTGCAGCAACCAACCCAACCAACTTTGTCCTATCTCCTATTTTTTTCAGTGTCGTTATATTCATTTGACAGATCATTGGGACAGCTCATCATGAGCTGTGTATTTTGGTTTATCATTTCCCCGGCTTTGTTTTCGCAAAGTTGTCTCAGATCACAGACAGATAGTTGAGCTCGAAATGCTTCATACTGAAAACAAGCAACTGATTTGGTGAGGACATCAGCTGCCTGAAATTTGGCTGGAATATAATTAACCTGCAAAGCTCCAGCAGCAACACTTTCTCTCACAAAATGAAGGTCGAGATCTACATGTTTTGTTTTAATATGCAGCACTGGATTAACTGCCATATTGACAGTGCTGGAGTTGTCGCACCAAATGACTAGAGTTGTTGGCAAAGGAATGGTTAATTTTGTGAGTAAGGATTGAATCCAGATGAGTTCTGCAGTCGCATCAGCAAGACTTCGGTATTCAGTTTCAGCCGTGGAGCGGGAGACTGCTCTTTGTTTTTTAGAGCTCCAGGAGACTTATGTGATCCAAGAGTAATGTAATAACCAGATGTTGATCGTCTATCGTCAACATCACTTCCCCAGTCAGCGTCTGAATATACTGCTAAGGAAAGTGAGTCTGCTGGTTGAGGAGAGAACCAAAGGCCATGATCAATGGTGCAGCCAAGGTATTTAAGTATTCGAAGGACAAGTTGCCAATGTATGTCAGAAGGATTCTGCATATATTGAGTCATTTTATTCACTGCAGACGAGATGTCTGGTCGAGTATGTCTGGTCGAGTATGACATACATACTGTAGGGCTCCCACAATACTTCGGTATTGTTGAACATGGACAAAAGAAACTCCATCATGTTTACTGATCTTTGGATAAGAGACCATTGGCGTAGTGACGAGTTTGGAGGAAGTGATGCTTGTCTTTTGAAGGAGTTCAAGGATGTATTGTCGTTGAGATAGAAACAGTCCTCGTTCTACTGTGTGAACTTTAATGCTAAGAAAGAAGTGTATGTGTCCAAGATTCTTGAGGGAGAACTGATCATGAAGCTTGGAGATGATAGTGAGTATGTGAGATTTCGAGTTCCCTGTGAGAAGAGTATCATCAACATAGACAACAATGTAAGTTTTAATAAGTTGATCCTGAAAAATAAAAAGCGAAGGATCGGCCTTCAAGGATTGAAAACCCAAGGTGTGAAGATATTCTTGTAACTTGACAAACCAGTTGCGTGGGGGTTGTCTTAACCCATAGAGAGCTTTTCGAAGCTTGCAAACAAGAAGAGAACCAGTTGTTGTGTGGGTGGTGAAGCCAGCTGGTTGATGCATATACACTGTCTCATGAAGATCGCCTTTAAGAAAGGCGTTATTCACATCAATTTGATGAATTTTCCAGTTATGAGTGACTTGTTGTTTCCAAAGGAGAAAATTTGTATCATCCAGACAAATGTTGATCCTTTTGTTGGAGAAGGTCTGATCTAAAGACTCTTTAGTATCGGAGAGGTCTATGATGACAGCAGGTGATGGAGGAGGATCCACAGACATGATGGGAGTTAAGCAGAAGAACAACATCGAACAGGTGGTGAGAAGAAGAAGAGCACAAGGATTCCTGAAGCTCTGATACCATGTTGAACATTAGAAACAGTATAGTAAAATATGAGAATTTTTATTGAGCTTATTCTGCTATACAGAGAAGAAGAGAGCCTTTTTATACAAGAAGATTAGGTTATGAAGAGATTAAGAGACGCTGAAAACATTGCAGCAACCAACCCAACCAACTTTGTTCTATCTCCTATTTTTTCTCAGTGTCGTTATATTCATTTGACAGATCATTGGGACAGCTTATCATGAGCTGTGTATTTTGATTTATCAGCTCAAAACAAAGGTCAGATCTTATGTCAAAGAATGTAATATTTGCCAAAGGGTCAAAGATGAACATGTGGTACACCCTGGTTTATTTCAGCCACTCCTATACCTAACCAGGCCTGAAAAATTCTTATAATGGATTTTATAGAGTGTCTTCCCCCTTTATGAAATTCAATTGTATTTTTGTGATCATTGATAAGTTCACCAAATATGCACACTTTCTTTCATTGTCTCATTCTTACATTGTTGTTGACATTACAAAAAATTCCTCGATCAAGTCTATAAACTCTATGGTCAGCCCTTAATTGCTATCTCTAATCAAGATAAGACTATCACCAGCTTATTTTAGAAACAATTCATGCAGCAACTAGGCACTAAGGCACTATTTTGTACCTACCATCACCCTTGAGACTGATGGTCAATCTGAGAGACTAAATCGGTGTCTCAAACATAAAGATCTTCTATTTTCTACAATCCACTAATTGGGTTAAGTGGTTAGTGGATTGCCCAAACAGAATGGTGGTACAACACCAATTACCACTCTGTACTAGGAATCACACCATTCGAAGTTCTCTATGCCTATAAACCTCCTATTGTTCCAGGGACATGAGAGTCTACAGTACAAGGAGTTCAAGATATTTTACAGAACAAAGAAAGAATTAACACTATGCTCAAAGAACAACTCTAAAAAGGCTCAACAACGAATGAAAGTATATGCTGAGAAATATCGAAGTGAGAGACAATTTCAGGAAGGGGACCTTATTTACCTGAAACTCCAACCCTACAAGCAGACTTCTCTGGCCTTAAGGAAGAACCTCAAGCTCTTTGCTCAATACTGCGGACCCTACAAGATAATTCAAAAAATTGGTTCAGTCGCCTATAAATTGGATCTGCCACCAAGAGCAAAAATTTTATTTAAAAATTTATAATTATATGTTAAATTCTTAAGATTTTTAATATTTAGTAATTAATTCAATTATATTCAACGATGTTAACATTAGCGATATTTAACGATGTTTGACGCTCATTAGAGAATTTTTTTAAAATTTAATAGATAAATAGGCATTCAAGGCTTTATTTAGAAAATATGTTCAAATAAATGATTTGCCATCTACCTGAATCAAATTTGAGTTACATCCTCGTAACGAGAAACGTATTCTTCTGTCAAATTCGATTAATTAGATTAGCGATAATACTCACCTAAAATAGTTTAGGTATAAAGATAAATTTAACTTTTTAACACCATGGTAACTGGACCGTTAAAAATTTAACAATGATGACATGTTATGTGCATTTGATAATATATTTTAAATAACATGGCATCTAACCTATCAAATAATATATATAATATAATTTTATTTTAATATAAAATATAATACAATTAAAATTCAAATAAAATATTAAAAAATTAATTAATTCTAAAATAAAATACTATTAAATATTCTTAACCTAACTACGATAGAATTAAAATCCTACCTAAAAATTAATTAATTTCGAACCGTGTTCATATTTTTTTAAGATAGAACTTTGATTCTATTATAATTAGGGTTGAAAATGTTTAATAGCCTTTTATTTTAGAATTAATTAATTTTTAAAATTTTATTTGAATTTTAATTATTTTATATTGGAATAAAATTATATTTCATATATATATATATTTGATAGGTTAGATGTCATGTCGTTTAAAATATATTATCATATCCACATGACATGTCATCATTGTTAGATTTTTAACGATTCAGTTATTATAATAGTTAAAAAATAAGCTATTTGTTAGAAAGATATAGGTTAAGGGTTAAATTTATCCAAAAAAAAAATAAGGGCCAAAACGACAAAAATTATAAACGTTAAGGGTTAACATTGTCTTTATGCCAATAGTTTATGATTTAAAGTTTAAGCTTGAAGTTTTAAGATTTAGGCGTAGGGTCTATGACTTAAGCTTTAATAATTTAGAGTTTAAAGTTTAAGGTTTAAGAATATAATTAATAAAATATAAATTTTTGAGCCATTTACAATTTAAATCATTGAACTTACCCTCAACTTTCGTATAGGTCACAAATCTTTGATTTAATCAATTTAAATCCTTGAACTTTTATTATTAACAAATTAAATCATTCACACTAACACCGTTAACTATTTTAACGGAAAAGCTGACTCACTAATCCTATTAAACTTTTTTTCCATGTCAACAAATCCTACTAGACTTTTTTTTCCATATCAACAAATTAATATTAATTAAAATTAAAGAAAAACATTTAATTTTTTTATGTTAAGTTAAATTAGTAAAGAAGTTAAATTCAATCAAATATATTTTAATTAATTTCTATTATCTTTTGTATCTTATTCTCCATCGTTTCTAATTAATTTCTATTATCTTTTGTATCTTATTCTCCATCGTTTCTCTACCGCCGTCAAAGAAAAAATTCAAAAAACTTCACAAAGTGTTTACTGATCTTGAAGATTTGAGAACACCCAGGTTTGAATATTTTCTTTTATACAACTTTGAGTTCTAATCAATCATAATTTAGTTTTGTTATAAATTAAAGAAAACAATAGTAGTTGGGTTTTATCTGATCGAGTTTTTAGTGGGATAAATTTTGTTTATTTGGTAAGAACCCTAAGATTCATGATCCTTTTCCTTTTCTTCAAGCATTTTTTATTCGTTTAGATTTATTTTTTTTAGCGTTGTATAAGAGTGATTGAATACAAGGTTAGGTTTTTGACTGCTACCGATCGGCTCCTTTCTTCACTCATTTTGAATTTCCCTGCATCTGAAACCAAAGAATTATTTGATGAGTTTAATGAGTTTTCTTTATGATTTTTCTATTTTTATTGTTAGTATTTATTAATTTTTTACTTGTTTGATGAATGATAACAGTGCACTCTAAAAATCTTTAAATAGAATTGTTGTATGTTGAACTGATATTCAATAATGATTCTTAAATTTGAATTTGATTTTATATCTTGCAGGTTAGATGCTTTGAGAGAGATTGATAAAAGTAATGGAACCAAAAATAAGAAAATCGATTGAATTGATGCCTGCATACTGTAAGTCTATAATATTTTACAGTTCACTTTTAGTTTTTTCTTGCTTGTGTTAGTAGAGAAATTTATTAAAAATTTAACTGATAAATAATTATTTTATTATTTTCAGCGCAACATACAAGTTATTTTACAATGAAAATTCATCACAAGGGAAGTCTATGTTTCATTGATGGGGAAAATAAGTATTTTGGTGGTAAAATAGATTATTTGGATTGGTGTAACTCAACTAGTATATCACTGGGATATTTGAATGATTGTGCGTAAATGTTGGATTATAATGAGTTTATAACTTATCATTGGAGGATACCGGGAAATGACTTAAATGATGGATTATTTAAGATAGAGAATGATGATGACGCTACAATAATTTCTCTTTATATACCGGACAGTCGAGTAGTTGAAATTTATTTTGAGCATAATTCAGAATTGGAGTTGGCTCAAAATATGAAAAACGGCGAGGATAGTTACTTTATTGATAGTGAATATGATTTAGATGATGGTGATGATGGATTAATTGAGGTTGAAGTTAGCAGTAAGATAGATATGACATCAATCCAAGAATCGAAAGAGAACAGTAAACGAAAAAAGAAGCTGATTGAGACAAAATCAACAAGACAATCACATGATTCATTGGATAATAAGCTAGCTTCTGAATTTGATTACTTTTCGGATGTTTCTGATCAATTGAATTTAGAATATGCTTCCAGTGATAATGATTTCACAAGAAATAGAAGACATCCTGAATTTGATGTGAGCAAAGATATGAAAAATCCTGAATTTGTTGTTGGAATGATATTTAAAGATTTTGGGGAATTCAAAAGTGTTTGTCGACAATATTCATTAGTTAATCAGTTGGGAATTAATTTTAAGCATAATGATAAAGACAGGGTGGATGTAAGGTGCAAAGAAGGTTGTCCTTTTCGTATATGGGTTTCAAGAATGCCAGATAAAATGTCAGTTCAAATCAAAAGCATTGTAAATGAGCACAGTTGTAGTAAAGTTTTTGAGAACAAATTTGCATCTGTTGAATTGTTGGCTTATAAATTTTTGGATGCTTTCCGAGATGATCCTAATATGAAAGTAAACACTTTTTTAGCCAAAGTTAGAAAGGAAATGAAGCTCGAAATAAAGTGGATGAAGGGTTACCGAACTAAAGTGAAAGCCTTGGAAATTCTTAGGGGGAATGACGAAGATCAATACTCTAAGCTACCAAACTTTTGTGGAGAGCTAAGAAAAAGAAATCCCGGATCAATTACTATTTTGCATTTAGACAGATCATTGTTTCAAAAAGTTTACATATGCATCAAGGCATTAAAGGATGGGTTCTTATCTGGTTGTAGATCAATTATTTCAGTAGATGGATGTTGGTTAAAGGGTAAATATGGTGGACATTTGTTGACAGCGGTCGGTATAGATGCTAATGACTGTATATATCCTATAGCTTATGCGGTGGTTGACAAGGAGAATCGTAACAACTGGGGTTGGTTTTTAAATCTGTTAGCCAATGATTTAAATATTGAAAACTCTCATGCTTGGACATTTATGTCGGATAGACAAAAGGTTAGCAACAATTTTAATTATTTTCTTTTTTCTTTATTATTTAATTATCAATGGATTAATATGTTTGTTTTATTTGTAGGGTCTTATATCGATTATGCAGTCTTTATTTCCAGGTTTTGAGCATCGTTTTTGTGTGCGACATATGTATCAAAATTTTATCATGAATAGTGAGCATAGAGGAAAGGCTCTTAAAGACTATTTATGGGCAGCAGCACAAGCTACTTATCCTGGTGAGTTTAATTATTGGATGAACAAAATTGAGAAGACATGTGATAGCGCTTACAAGTGGTTGAAAAAAAAACCAGCACAAGAATGGTCTAGATCACATTTTAGGACTTTTTCTAAATGTGATATGCTTTTGAATAATCTATGCGAGAGTTTCAACAGCTCGATTGTAGATGTGAGGGACAAGCCAATTCTTACGATGCTTGAAGCAATCAATTCAAAGTTAATGAGAAGAATTTGCAAGCAAAGAGATGCAATGAAGAGTTACATTGGGCCAATTTGTCCTAAGATACAAAAGAAACTTGATAAGTTGAAGATTGAATCTTTTAATTGCATACCAGATTGGTCAGGAGGTTCTACTTTTCAAGTTAGATGTCCATCAACTCAATTTGTAGTTGATTTGAATGAGAAGACATGTTCTTGTAGAAGATGGCAATTAAGTGGGTTACCTTGTTCACATGCAATTTCTTGTATATTCAATCGAAGAGGGCATCTGGAAGATTATGTGGATGATTGTTACAAGGTTACGACATTTTTGAAAATCTATGATCATACTGTTAATCCAATTGCTGGTGAAGATCAATGGGATTTTGTTCAACATGGAGATGCGATTATTCCACCTGAATTGCCGAAGTCTAAAAGAGGAAAACATCAAACAAAAAGAAAAAGAGATATTGTTGAAATACATGAAGAGAAGGAAAAGAAAATTAACGTGTCCAAGTTATCTAGAAAAGGGCTCAAAATGACTTGCAGTATATGTGGACAACAAGGACACAACAAGCGTTTTCATGGTGTTAAAAATAATTCACAGGTATATTTCTAAATTATTTGAATAGTTATATGTGAATATTTATTAATATTTTTTATTACAGGAAAGTGCAGAAATAAATTCAATCGAACCACTTGAAGATTCATAACAAAATTTTATTGGAGATATTTGATCAGCAATATGAATTTATATATTATAGAGTTAATTATTTTATATTGAATTTTTTATGGGTGTACATTTTACATCTTACAGATTCTTTGATATTATATATTTTATTTTTTATATTTAATATTTATTTTTTGAATTTATTTAAATTTTTTTCTGCAATATTTTCTCGATATGTGTCTTATATTTGAATTGACTTAATTTTTTTTAGATATGTCCTAAACAACTATACCAAAATACAACACCAACTAACAATTAACGATGTATAAAAAAATTATTAAATTTGATTCGACTCGACTTGCTTTTAGTCTAACATAAATATTTAGAGAGATTTTTATTAAATTTGATTCGACTCGACTTGATTATATTCTAACATTATTGTCCCTAGTTCACTCCTTTGTTTTATTGCCCAAATTTCTTTTAGACCTCTCGTGCATGCTACGCAAAATGTAGGACTGGTAGGCGAAGCTTGAAATCACATGATTTAACCCAACTTCACAACCAATTTATTATAAAATGTTGTGTATAAGTTTGAAAGCCAAGGTTTTGTTCATGGTGTGCCAATCCTCTTAGTTTCTCTGCAAGTTTTGGTATTTTTAATGTTTCACCATGCCATCACTCGACACTTTCTTCCTTCTAAATCTTGTAGCTGCAGCTTTTTTCTTTTTCTTCACACGTTATTTCATCCGTTCGCTATTCGGAAAAACAAGTCGAATACTTCCTCCTACTCCGAGAGGCTGGCTTGTTGGGTCCCTTCCACTCTTAAGTTCCATGCCTCAAGTCACACTACCCAAATTAGCCAAAAAAATATAGACCTGTAATGTAAAGCAAGGATCAAGATGGAGACATGTAACATGGTGGTGGCGTCAACCCCGGATGCCGCTTGAGCTTTTCTTAAGACCCTCGACTTGAATTTCTCTAATCGACATATAGTTAACTTAAGAACTTTAACAACAATCCATCTTCAAGACCTTTTAACACAACTAAAATATAGTAATCAGGTATGGCTTCGACATTCGGATCATTAAAATCCTACCCAGAAATACATCATCCTCACTAACATTTTTCGATGACTGTATTTGACTTACTGGTTTTGTTCATTATCTAGAAGAGTTGACAACACCAGATCTTAGACGAAATTAGTTCTCCCTCTAGCTTGTTGATCCTTTTTCTGCGCTACTCGTTACTCAAAGATGGATCGAAACTGCTTGACATAAACAAAACAAAATTTTATTTACCTTACAAGGAAAAAACAGAGTTTAATATTATATATGTTAAGTTCAAGGTAGTCTACAACTCAAACAGCAGCAAAAGTTTACACCAAAGCTTCATCAGACATAATTTCTGTTAGGTAAAAGGTGTCTGCTTCGATTTAGTTTATTATTAGAAATTTAGAGTTAATGCTAAGTTGCAAACCAAAGTACGTATACAAATAAGTTGGTGTATGACAAGCGTCGAATTGTCAAATAAATAATTCCTATTTCTCAAATTAAATAAAAGAATAGTATAGAGAAAGTAGGGTCGATCCACAGGGACTAAGAAATTTCCAACGTTGAATTGAATTGATCCTGATCCAAAAAAACAATAAATTAGAAAATGGGGTTTGATATTAAAAAAAACTAAAAATAATCTTAATCTAATAATAACTGAAATTAAATGAAAATAAATATTTGAAGTAATAAATTTAAAGGATATAGCCTCAAGCTTCGCTTCGCCTCAATTCCAAATTGATCATCGAAATACATTTTACTTCAAGATCCATGCCAGTTACAATCTACAAGGCCCAACCCTTGTAACTTGCTTCTCTCTTTGGTAAACCAATATTCCTAAGTCTATCTCCGGAATTCGGTCTTTGCTGGACTAACCACGCCTATCGCCGTTAGCGCCAATACAACTTTAAGCACTGGAAAAGCCTGACTCGAGTTATAGCGTCTCACAGAGAATCAAACCCGATCTTGATTTCCCTTAGTGGACCGCCACCAAGTTTGTTCACAGGAAGCCAAATTTGCTACCAACCGATTTTTCTTCCCAACGATAGATCTAAACAATCTTCAAGTCAACGTGCACTTTTTGAAATGAAGGCGTCGAGATCATTAAAGGAAAAACCGATTGCCAATCCTTGATTTTAGAAAATCAAGAATGTTATCCGAAGGAATTAAGCGCTTCACGATTCTCACAATATGGATTGAGTCGTCACTAGCTTTCGGCTAAATAAAAGTTTAGCCAAGCATGAATGAGGTCATACTTAGCATTTTCTAGAAGAAAAGAAATATAAAAAAACTCAAAGAAAATAAAAAGAACTAAAGAGAATTCTATTACTCAAGAGAGAAAGTGAAAATTGAAGTACATCTCAAGCTTTACCTCTATAGGTATTTATACTATTCTAAAACCCTAAAAATATAATAATTCAAAATTTAAAAAAAATAAAAAAGATAAAGATAAAGATAAATGTTCTAAAATTTAAAATTTAAATTCCTAAGATAAATCTTCAAGATAATTCCCAAATAATCCATTCATCCTTCTAGAATATATGACTGGACTATCTTCTAGAAACTTTTGCTGACTGGATAATCCAAATCTGCCAGATCGAAAAGCGTCGTGCCCATGACTCCAGTCATAAAAAAATGCAGAATTCACTATTTTCTGTTGGTTCTGAAAAATAAGTTCCTACACTGAAAATGATCAAAATAGAACTAAATTAGTAATATCAAATCGATAATGGAAAATAATTATTAATAAAAAATATATAAATTCGAACACTCATCAGTGTAACATTATTGAATAGGTTTTACCAGAGAAAAGATGTAATCATCACCTCAATTTCCTCATATGAGTTGGTGTGGCATTTTTGGCAGCAATGTCTTCAACGCTATTTACAACAGATTTAGTAAGCTCTTCGGTTTCAGATGCAGGGAAATTCAAAATGAGTGAAGAAAGGAGCTGATCGGTAGCAGTCAAAAACCTAACCTTATATTCAATCACTCTTATACAACGCTAAAAAAAATAAATCTAAACGAATAAAAAATGCTTGAAGAAAAGGAAAAGGATCATGAATCTTAGGGTTCTTACCAAATAAACAAAATTTATCCCACTAAAAACTCGATCAGATAAAACCCAACTACTATTGTTTTCTTTAATTTATAACAAAACTAAATTATGATTGATTAGAACTCAAAGTTGTATAAAAGAAAATATTCAAACCTGGGTGTTCTCAAATCTTCAAGATCAGTAAACACTTTGTGAAGTTTTTTGAATTTTTTCTTTGACGGCGGTAGAGAAACGATGGAAAATAAGATACAAAAGATAATAGAAATTAATTAAAATATATTTGATTGAATTTAACTTCTTTACTAATTTAACTTAACGTAAAAAAAATTAAATGTTTTTCTTTAATTTTAATTAATATTAATTTGTTGATATGGAAAAAAAAGTCTAGTAGGATTTGTTGACATGGAAAAAAAGTTTAATAGGATTAGTGAGTCAGCTTTTCCGTTAAAATAGTTAACGGTGTTAGTGTGAATGATTTAATTTGTTAATAATAAAAGTTCAATGATTTAAATTGATTAAATCAAAGGTTTGTGATCTATACGAAAGTTGAGGGTAAGTTCAATGATTTAAATTGTAAATGGCTCTAAATTTTTAGAAATATAGTTAATTATATTCTATTATATTTTATTGAAAAGCAGAACCCTATTTTAAAACAAGAGTATATAATTAAATATTTTAGAAAACTGAGGGTGAAACCTAGAGACGGTCTTTTAACTGAAACTGGTCCCAATGTGAATTCCTAGAGACCCTTGTGTTAATTGTTAAAGCAGTTGATCAGTCAATGTGATTCGGTGAACTTCAAGTTGATGCAATGTACTTTGCACATGTTCTGATGTTCAATTTGTTCAGAGATTTAAACAATATTCTCTCAGTATCCGAACAAAAGATTTCTGAGAAACATGTTCTGATTTAAACATGTTCTTATAAAAGACGGCATTAAAAGCCCCGATGCTGCATTTGGATTGCTTAAGATTGGATTGTCCATTACAGATCACGGTTTGGCCATGACTTCCATGTTTGCGCTATCGATATTACACCAAGAGACTTATAGGTAATATCGTCAAGATAGAGTATAACACATCTGTAGGTAAACGTGGATAGATTTGCATGCTTGGCCATGGTAATGGATCTGAATAAACCACTGCCCTCAAGGGTGATCATTAATGTTTATCATCTAGGGGGAAGAAGGCTCGAAGTCCTATTTTCTTTTTTGTTTTCTTCTTTCATTCATATTGTTTAGTTGGATGTATATACTACAGTTATTGGATATCATGGAAGCAAATGAAATTTGGCTTTTGTTGCTCGAAGGATCTTCTGCACCAGCTGCTTCTAGTTGCTTCTAGAAGTTGGTTCCAACCGACTTCAACAATCTTCCAGGTATAACGGCCAAGTTGGTTATGCTCCATCTTGATCGTTAATATCAAGAATGACAACCTAACTTCAGGCTATAAAAAACCTGAAGGGGTACTGACCAAATTATCTTAAGGCCTACATATCAAAATCTTCTCTCCCTCCCTTCTCTCATCATCTTCATGTAGCTGGTTAAGCTTCAATATGGTATCAATCGCCATCAACAGATCCTAAAGTGCTTCTGCTCCATCTTCGGTTTTTCCCAAAGGGTTCAGTTGATTCTTGTTTCTTTTGTGCTTTTCTTGTTCTCTTCAATGGACGGTGCTGGCGCCGTTGCTGGTTTGCAGTCAGAAGATAATAATGCGACGCAAATCGATCCAATGCCTGCAGATCCGTTGTTTGCGAACAAACAGGTTAGCATTCACCTCGATGAATATAATTTTCTCCTTTGGAAACAGCAAGTTCTTATGATGGTTAGGGGATATGAGTTAGAACATTACCTAGATAAGGATACGCTTATTCCACCAAAGTTTGTTACTGCTGCTTCTGGTCAGTTGACTCTAAATCCAGCTTACAGACGCTTTAAGAAGGAAGACAATGCCTTAGCATCTTGGCTTTTATCCACAATGAGTCCCAGTGTTCTTCCTCAACTTTTGGGGGGCGACACTTCCGCGTCCATATGGTCCTCAGTTGTTGCTCTATTTTCTGAATTTTCTGCTACCAAAAAGATGAACTTACATTGTAGGTTAAGGGCTTTAAAGAAAGGAACCATGTCGATTCGAGAATACACCACACAGATCAAAGAAATTTGTGATGTGTTAGCCTCCTGTGGTAGTCCAGTATTTGAAATCGAGCAAGTTGCTACTGTCCTCAATGGGTTACCCGCCGAATATGAACCATTTGTAGCGGCTTTAACTATGAGTCGAGAACCTTCCACTTTCAACTCAGTAACATCATCCTTATGTGATGCTGAAACAAGACTTCTGGAGGATCGTTTGTGATAAACAACAATATGCACCCAGGGGTGGTTTTCAACCTCAATCTAGTTTCAATCGATCTCGAGGGTCGTTTGTTCCAAGAGGAGGAAGATTTCGTGGTAAATCTCAATCACAATGCCAATTGTGTGGAAAAATTGGCCACCTTGTCGATTGGTGCTGGTACAGATTCGATCAGAACTTTAAACCATACTTCTCTACTCAAGATGAAGGAACTGCTGAGGTTCAAGCCAACATGTGTCATTATGCACTTGAAGCTGATGCTCAGTGCTATGATCCATTTGTTATTTCTGACAATCCAGCTCCTGTTCCTGAAGCCACTGATGATACAGCTCATGTCAACTCCTTGGTTGTTAAAGGCATTCTCACTACTGAAGACAAATGGTTCCCTGATTCAGGAGCCACTCATCATGTCATCTATGATCAAACAACAGCTCGTCGTGGTCATAGTTACTCGGGGAATGATAAGGTTTATCTTGGTGATGGCTCTACAATTTCCATCACTCATGTTGGTAAAGCGTTGATGTCTACTGAATCTGGTCCTCTTGTCCTAGATAGTCTCTTGTGTGTGCCTAAGATAACCAGAAACCTTCTTTCAGTCTCTAGATTTACACGTGACAATAATGTGTTTATTGAATTCCATACTGATAGTTGTTGTGTCAGGAATGAAGTGACTGGTGATATACTACTTCAAGGGACATTAGAAGATGACTTACATTACTTCCAGAACAACACTGTAGGACCCTTCTACAATACTATCACAGATCAGGGTGGATCGAAGGAAAGCTTGAGCACTGATGCTTACTGGCTTTGGCATCAGAGATTAGGACATGCACCTTCAAGTGTTATTAGTATGATATTAAATAAAACCATTGCTTCGAATGTGAATTCATCTTGCACAACCTGTCAATTAGGCAAGAGCACTCGTCTTCCCTTTCAAGAGTCTTCCACTGTGTATACTCGTAGCTTTGAACTCGTAGAGGCTGATGTTTGGGGTTCAGCTCCTGTGAGGTTTGCTGGCTGGGTGTATTTTGTTTCCTTTGTTGACATGTATTTCAAGAATTGTTGGATTTTTCTATTGAAATACAAATGGGATGTTGTTCTTGCTTTTCAATCTTTTCTAACAATAGTAAAGAATCAGTTTCACTCTAATGTTTGTACTCTCCAAATTGATGGTGGTGGTGAATTCATGGCCCTGGTTCCACATCATAATTCGTTAGGTATCCAACATAGGATTACATGTCCCCACACTTCAGCTCAGAATAGAGTGGTAGAACGTAAACACAAACACATTGTGGACACCACATTGACTCTTCTGGCTCATGCTTCTGTGCCATTGAAATACTGATCCTTTGCTGCCCAATCTGTTGTTTTCCTTAACAACAGAATGCCTACTAAAGTCCTGAATGGCTTGTCTCCTCATGAAGTTTTATATGGCAGGAAACCAGATTATTCTTTCTTGCGAGTGTTTGGATCACAATGTTTTTCCTGTCTACGTGATTATAACAAGCATAAGTTTGATTTTTGATCAAAGCCATGTGTCTTTCTTGGATATTCTTCCAAGCACCATGGCTATCAGTGTATGGATACCACTGGTCGTGTCTATATATCTCGACATGTCAAGTTCAATGAGCAAACTTTTCCTTTTGAACAGCCTAAGAAGCTTGTTGATCAAAGTCCCATCTTTACATGTAACCCCTAGAAGTAACCTAATTTCTTAGATTACAAGTTAGGGCTTACGGCTTGAAAACTTGTTTCTCACGTTAGGGTTTTACAAAAATAAATATAAAATATTCGGATAAATACTGAATAATTAATAAATTAAAATAATAATAAAAATTAACATTTTCAAAATAAAGTCCAACCCATAAATTTATAAAAAAAATAATATTGCAAAACCCAATAAATATTTAATGTTCGAATTACAGAAATTATTATTCAAATTATAAACAATCCAGAATCCGAAACGGGAAAACATACTGTAAATCAGAATATAAATCAGAAATCTCCAAGTACCGCACCGAGCCTAAGACTGAGATCTGAAACAGAAATCTGAGAGGGTGTAAGCTGGGGAGCCTAGTGTGTCTCTAGAACAGATAACGGAATAACAGAACAGATTATACAGAACAGACAGAGTATGCATGATATGCACCAATCTCCGAACACCTCAGAAGAGTTGGTCCCCAGACAACTCTAACACCATCACACCAACAGAAGTGGTATCTCGACCCGAAGGTGGAGCCACTGAACAGAAGTGATAAAATCACTAACTTCCCCGTACACAGATAATCCCAGATGCCATGATATATGCAGATACAGAATCAGAATGCATGCCTTATTATCTAACAGGAGGCAAGCATGACAGAAATCAGAATCAGATATAACAGAACAAAATGATGCATGATCATACGGATAACAGAATCAAATATACAGATCAACAGAATTTACAGGCTGGACGGGAGAGAACACACCTGTATCAGAAGACTCAACGACGACCCTGACGTCTACTGGACTCGGCTCTACCACCAGGCTGAGCAGGAGTAGAGTCTACAATTTACAGAAAAGAGTTAGACTTTCTACTATGCCACATTACCGAAAATAATCTAAACAGAATAATTCGTACTCACGTGAAGGTCCCGAATGTGGATGTATCGGTCCTCGTACAGGAGGAGGAGGAGGTAGCTGCTCGGGATCGGAATCCTCGTCACCTGAAGCAAACAGAAACTTGTTCAGAAACTTTTACAGATAAATTTTAGATAACTTATCGAACTTAAAACCCATAAAAACGACACTTCGGGTTCGAATTTCAAAAAACGGACTGCGCTATTGGATTCAGGATGTCGAAAAACATAAAGTGGGCCCGGGTAAAAAAAAGTCAACTACTGACGTCAGCACTGGTCAACGCTGACGTCAGCAGATGACATCAGCGATGACGTTAGCAGCTAACGTTAGCGATGACATTAGCAGCTGACGTCAACAGATGACGTTAGCAGTGACATCAGCGATGATGTCAGTAGTGACTTCAGCGATGACGTCAGTGATGACGTCAGCCGGGTCGGGAAACGGGTCGAAGATCGGGTCGGGTCGGTTTGTCGGGTTGGGTCGGGCAGACGGGTCTGGGTTTGGCTTGGCCGGGTTCTCCTGGGCCGGTTCTGTATCGGTCTCCTGGGCTGGATTTTCTCTGGTTCGGTTCGAACCGTTTGGTTCCCAGGAAAATCTGGGAATTTCCCAGATTTTTCTCGGAAACCAAACACCCATTTTCTTTGATTTTTAACCCCCTTTTTCACTCGATTTAATCTTAATTCGATTCAAAACTTAACCTTAACCATTTCTTATTCGATTCAACACTAAACTTAGTTTTTAAACGGATCAAAAACACATCTCCCACATTATATTCGATTAAAACGACAACCTAAAAACCCAAGAACATTCTTTCCCTTTCAACCTATCCTCGAATTGAATCAGAACCAAGGTTCACTAGCAAGCTTACTGAACCAAAACAGAAACAATAAAATAACCCCTCAACTATACAAATCGAACAGAATAAATGGGTAAAAGAATGGATGAACCGAGACTTACCAAAATCCACAATAATGAGGAGAGAACAAAAGCTTTTTGACACCACAGGAACAATTTGATTCAAACGTTTGTTGAAAGATCCCACGAGATCAATTATTCGATTTTAAAACAAGAATGAATGAAAATTCATTAATTCCCATTCAAAGCTTCGGTTACAGAGGAAGGAGAAAACGTTTCCAGGGAAAATGGTCTAATTACATAGGAAGGGCTCGATGTTTTTAAATTCTTGCATTTTGACCCTCAAGTTTTAAAAATTTACAATTTAGTCCCTTATTTTAGAAATTTTAATTCCCCAATTATTAGGGTTCGATTAGGGATTTTGACTTTTTAATTCGGGGATTTGACTTAGATTTTGGGTTATTACAACTCTCCCCCCCTTACAGAAAATTTCGTCCTCGAAATTTACCTAGATCAAAGAGATGCGGATAATGGGCTTTGATGACAGACTTGGGCTCCCACGTAGCCTCATCCAGACCTCGGTTACGCCAGAGAACCTTAACCATCTTAATGGTTTTCCTCCGAAGAACTCTCTGGTCCTGATCAATGATCTCAACGGGCTCCTCCTCATAACACAGATCAGGCCGAATCTCGAAATCCTCCATAGACAGAACATGAGACGGATCTGCTCGATATCGTCTTAGTACAGAAACATGGAACACATCATGGATTCGCCTAAATTCAGGTGGCAACTCAAGCTGATAAGCTACAGGTCCGATGCGTCTGATAATCCGGTAGGGTCCAATATATCTGGGACTGAGCTTGCCCTTACGGCCAAATCGTAGTACCTTCCTCCAAGGAGATACTTTCAGGAAGACCTCGTCACCAACCTCGAACTCAAGATCTTTACGCCTCAGATCAGCGTAAGATTTCTGTCTATCAAAAGCGATTTTGAGCCGATCCCGAATTAATCTGACAGTCTCCTCAGCCTCATGTACAATATCTGGACCTAGTAAATGGTGTTCAGTGAACTCAGTCCAACCAATCGGGGTGCGACACTTACGCCCGTACAAAGCCTCATATGGTGCCATCTTAATGCTGGCCTAATAGTTGTTGTTGTACGCGAACTCTTCCAAAGGCAGGAAATCCTCCCAGCTACCTCTGAAGTCCAGAATACATCCTCTCAACATGTCCTCGAGGATCTGAATCACACGCTCAGACTGACCATCTGTCTGAGGGTGATACGCAGTGCTGAAGTTCAGACGAGTACCCAAAGCAGTATGCAGGGATCCCCAGAACTTAGACGTGAATCTCGGATCCCGATCAGATATAATAGATAGGGGTACTCCATGTAGCCGGACAATCTCGGAGATGTATAATCGGGCCAACCTACTCAGAGTATAGGTGGTCTTGACTGGAATGAAATGAGCAGATTTGGTCAATCGATCAACGATGACCCAGACAGAATCCTTCTTTGACGGAGTCAAAGGTAACCCACTGACAAAATCCATGGTCACACGCTCCCATTTCCACTGGGGAATCTCGATATGCTGAAGTAGTCCAGATGGTCGCTGATGTTCTGCTTTGACTTTCTGGCAAGTCAAGCATTTCGATACAAAACTGACCACGTCTCGCTTGAGACCTTTCCACCAGTACTTTTCTCGAAGATTCTTGTACATCTTGTCACCTCCAGGGTGCATAGAATACGGACTATCATGAGCCTCACGCAGAATGACTTGTTTCAGTTCAGAATTCCTCGGAACACAGAGACGACCCCGAAAATACAGAACTTCATCCTGGTTTAGAGAAAAATCCTGAGAAGTCCCCTCCTGAACTTCCGTAATGCGGTGAGCCAAATACGGGTCATTAGGCTGCTCAGCCTTAATCTCAGAAATCAGTGTAGGAACCACCCGAAGCTCTGCCAGTAAACTGCCATCCTCTAACAGACTCATCCGAGCAAACAGAGCTCTCAGATCAGAAATGGCGTTGCGACTCAGAGCATCCGCAACGACATTAGCCTTACCAGGATGATGTTCAATCTCAAAATCATAGTCCTTCAAAAGCTCTAGCCAGCGGCGCTGTCTCAGATTAAGTTCCTTCTGGGTGAGAAGGTACTTAAGACTCTTTGATCAGTGAAAATATAACACTTCTCTCCATAGAGATAGTGTCTCCAGATTTTTAGAGCAAATATCACGGCTGCTAACTCCAGATCGTGGGTAGGGTAGTTACACTCATGCGGTTTCAACTGTCGGGACGCATAAGCCACTACCTTCCCATCCTGCATCAGAACACATCCCAGACCAGTGTAGGAGGCATCACTATAAACAGTATAAGGTTTTTCCGACTCTGGCTGTATCAGAACTGATGCTTGAGTCAGAACGGACTTTAGTTTATCAAAACTCTGTTGTTGATCCTCAGACCAGATAAATGGAATATCCTTCCTCAGAAGCTTAGTCAACGGAGCGGCTATGGAAGAAAATCCCTCCACAAATCTCCGATAATAACCCGTTAGTCCTAGAAAACTGCGGATCTCGGCTATATTCTTGGGCCGCTGCCAACTCATAATAGCCTCAATCTTGTTCGGATCAACCTGAATACCCTTAGCTGATACCACATGTCCTAGAAAAACAACCTCCGAGAGCCAGAATTCACATTTGCTGAATTTTGCATACAGCTGTTTCTCCCTCAGAGTCTGTAGAACAATTCGGAGATGTTGCTCATGTTCATCCTCAGATTTGGAGTAGACCAGTATGTCATCAATGAAAACCACTACGAACTAATCCAGATAGGGTCGAAACACCCTATTCATCATGTCCATGAATGCTGCAGGGGCATTCGTAAGACCGAAGGGTATTACTAGAAACTCGTAGTGACCATAACGAGTTCTGAAAGCTGTCTTGGAAACATCAGAATCCTTAACCTTGAGTTGGTAATAACCAGATCTCAGGTCTATCTTAGAGAAAACTGAAGCTCCTCGGAACTGATCGAACAGGTCATCGATACGGGGAAGGGGGTACTTGTTCTTGACAGTCAACTTGTTCAGCTTCCGGTAGTCAATACACAAGCGCAAAGAGCCATCTTTCTTCTTAACGAACAGGACAGGGGCTCCCCACGGTGAAACACTATGCTGTATGAAACCTCTATCCAGAAGTTCCTGTAGCTGAATCTTAAGCTCCTTGAGCTCTTTCGGAGCCATCCAATAAGGTGGCATATATACTGGAGTGATCCCAGGGTATAACTCAATACCGAACTCCACCTCCTCACGCTTAGGGGGTACACCCGGTAGCTCTTCCGGAAAAACATCTGGAAATTCACAGACTACGCGAATCTTATCCATTCCAGAATCAGGTTCCCTCCGGTCAAGGATGTAGGCAAGATAGGCTATACACCCCTTCCTGATCATCTTTTCAGCTTTCATAGCTGATATCAGATTGGACAGATAACCTCGGCGCTCACCGATGAGAGTTACCTCTCGTCCATCATAAGTTCTCAGAATTGCCCTCTTACGCTCACAGTCCAGAGTCACTCGGTGAGCGGATAACCAGTCCATCCCCAGAATCAGGTCAAAGTCCACAAACGGTAATTTCATCAGATTTGCAGGAAAGATTTCCCCGTGAAGCTCAAGTGGACAATCTCTGTAAACTTTGGAAATCTCCATCTGATGGCCTACAAGGCTAAAAACTGAAACGGAACTATCAGTATCCTCCTCAGTAATTTTCAGATATCCCGCTACAGAACTAGAGACATAGGAATGTGTTGACCCATTATCTAACAATGCGAAGAAGGGAACAGTGTGTACAGAAAATGTACCAGCAATGACGTCTGGCTCATCTCGGTCCTCTTGCCACCTCGTGGCATAAACCATACCATACTGAGATCCTCCTGATATGGCAGCTCCTCTGAACTGACTGGGTCTGCCTCTACTACCAGTACCAGAAGCGGCGGGTCTACCCTGTCCTCTACCCCCTGCTGGGGTCTAAATTGAAGCCTGTGACTGGCCCGGAGCATAGCCAGACTGTGGTGCCACTGGACAGTCTCGGAGACGGTGATCAAGAGATCCACATCGGAAACAAGCTCCACTCCTCATACGACACTCTCCGGGGTGCCATTTCTTATAGAAGGTACACTGAGGTACCGCTTGGGTACTAGTGGATCCAGCTCCACTAGCAGCAGGGACAGCTGATACTGCAGGTCTAGACCGTGTCGAACTCTGTGGCTCATACTCATCGCGGCCTCTCTTCCGGGATTGGAAACCCTGACTGTATTGAACAGATGAGGCAGGCTATCGTCTACCTCTATCCTGACCTTGGGATTCCATCTGAACCCTCAGAACCTCATTACGCTCGGCTGTCCTGGCTCGCCGAGTGATCATCTTGTACTCAGTATCGTGATGTGTAGCCACTGCAATCTTCAGTGGTATCCGAAGTCCTTTCAGAAAGTGATCACATTTTTGCTTCTCTGTCGTCACTATACCAGGAGCATACTGTAGCAATCTCAGAAACTCGATCTCATAATCCTTGACAGACATATCATTCTGTTGCAGATTCAGGATATCCTTTCGGCATTTAGCCAAATACTCTGGGCCCACATATCGGTCCTCAAAACTCTGTCTGAAGAACTCCCAGTTAATCCTCTCAGAAGCAGTAACCTTTTCTTCTGCCTCCCACCAGTTCAAGGCCTCTCCCTGTAGCAAAGATATAGCTGCCCTCAATTTTCTGTCAGAGGGGTACTCCATCTCGACAAATAGACGCTGAAGTTTCTTCAGCCAGTACTCTGCATCCGCTGGGTCAGTACCGGTCTTGCCGTCAAACATAGTCATCCCAACTGCCAGAAGTTCAGTGGATATGGGTTTCCTGGAACCCTCACTCTGACGCAGAAATCTGAGTAATTCCCTCTGTACTGTCACTGAGTCCAAACTGACAGCCTCTCTGTCATCAGGCACATATGGTCCCTCACTCTGGATCGGCTGATCAACCTCGGCTTGCTGAGCCTCGGTTTGTATATCGGGCTGAGCCTCTCCTCCTAGGTTCTGTGTCAGACTCTGAGCCTGTGGCGGGTCCACAGGAGACGGAACATCACTAGAGGAGGCAACAGATCGACCTCGGCCACAGCCTCGGCCACGACCTCTACCGGTCGCTAATCAGGTACTTCGACGCGGTGGCATAGTAGAATATCTACAGAAGACAAGCAGAATCCTATTAGTGTCGGTACTTGGAGTAATATTGAGAATATTTCAGAAATTTTCAAAATACGAGTTAAAACAAAATTCCGGATTTTTCAAAGAATTGACAAAACATTTTCAGATCAAAATCATTTCAGACTTCACAGTCTGTGGGTTGAACCGGGCTCTGATACCACTAAATGTAACCCCTAAAAGTAACCTAATTTCTTAGATTACAAGTTAGGGCTTACGGCTTGAAAACTTGTTTCTCACGTTAGGGTTTTACAAAAATAAATATAAAATATTCGGATAAATACTGAATAATTAATAAATTAAAATAATAATAAAAATTAACATTTTCAAAATAAAGTCTAACCCATAAATTTATAAAAAAAATAATATTGCAAAACCCAATAAATATTTAATGTTCGAATTACAGAAATTATTATTCAAATTATAAACAATCCAGAATCCGAAACGGGAAAACATACTGTAAATCAGAATATAAATCAGGAATCTCCAAGTACCGCACCGAGCCTAAGACTGAGATCTAAAACAGAAATCTGAGAGGGTGTAAGCTGGGGAGCCTAGTGTGTCTCTAGAACAGATAACGGAATAACAGAACAGATTATACAGAACAGACAGAGTATGCATGATATGCACCAATCTCCGAACACCTCAGAAGAGTTGGTCCCCAGACAACTCTAACACCATCACACCAACAGAAGTGGTATCTCGACCCAAAGGTGGAGCCACTGAACAGAAGTGATAAAATCACTAACTTCCCCGTACACAGATAATCCCAGATGCCATGATATATGCAGATACAGAATCAGAATGCATGCCTTATTATCTAACAGGAGGCAAGCATGACAGAAATCAGAATCAGATATAACAGAACAAAATGATGCATGATCATACGGATAACAGAATCAAATATACAGATCAACAGAATTTACAGGCTGGACGGGAGAGAACACACCTGTATCAGAAGACTCAACGACGACCCTGACGTCTACTGGACTCGGCTCTACCACCAGGCTGAGCAGGAGTAGAGTCTACAATTTACAGAAAAGAGTTAGACTTTCTACTATGCCACATTACCGAAAACAATCTAAACAGAATAATTCGTACTCACGTGAAGGTCCCGAATGTGGATGTATCGGTCCTCGTACAGGAGGAGGAGGAGGTAGCTGCTCGGGATCGGAATCCTCGTCACCTGAAGCAAACAGAAACTTGTTCAGAAACTTTTACAGATAAATTTTAGATAACTTATCGAACTTAAAACCCCTAAAAATGACACTTCGGGTTTGAATTTCGAAAAACGGACTGCGCCATTGGATTCAGGACGTCGAAAAACATAAAGTGAGCCCGGGTCAAAAAAAAGTCAACTGCTGACGTCAGTGATGACGTCAGCGATGACGTCGGCCGGGTCGGGAAACGGGTCGGAGATTGGGTCGGGTCGGGTTGTCGGGTCGGGTCGGGCAGACGGGTCTGGGTTTGGCTTGGCCGGTTCGAGTGGGCCAGCGGTCTGGGCCGGGTTCTCCTGGGCCGGATTTTCTCTGGTTCGGTTCGAACCGTTTGGTTCCCAGGAAAATCTGGGAATTTCCCAGATTTTCCGGGAAAATCTGGAAAATTTCTAGATTTTTCTCGGAAACCAAACACCCATTTTCTTTGATTTTTAACCCCCTTTTTCACTCGATTTAATCTTAATTCGATTCAAAACTTAACCTTAACCATTTCTTATTCGATTCAACACTAAACTTAGTTTTTAAACGGATCAAAAACACATCTCCCACATTATATTCGATTAAAACGACAACCTAAAAACCCAAGAACATTCTTTCCCTTTCAACCTATCCTCGAATTGAATCAGAACCAAGGTTCACTAGCAAGCTTACTGAACCAAAACAGAAACAATAAAATAACCCCTCAACTATACAAATCGAACAGAATAAATGGGTAAAAGAATGGATGAACCGAGACTTACCAAAATCCACAATAATGAGGAGAGAACAAAAGCTTTTTGACACCACAGGAACAATTTGATTCAAACGTTTGTTGAAAGATCCCACGAGATCAATTATTCGATTTTAAAACAAGAATGAATGAAAATTCATTAATTCCCATTCAAAGCTTCGGTTACAGGGGAAGGAGAAAACGTTTCCAGGGAAAAATGGTCTAATTACACAGGAAGGGCTCGATGTTTTTAAATTCTTGCATTTTGACCCTCAAGTTTTAAAAATTTACAATTTAGTCCCTTATTTCAGAAATTTTAATTCCCCAATTATTAGGGTTCGATTAGGGATTTTGACTTTTTAATTTGGGGATTTGACTTAGATTTTGGGTTATTACATTACATCTGCTGAGTTTCCTCTTCCTAATACATTCAGACCAGGCTCTCAATTTTTTGAACAACAACCTACCACAACCAATGAAGAAGCTTCCCCTACTACTGATACGAGCACTGATGGGCATGATGCAGATAGTAATCCTGAACCAAGACATCACTCTGGAGATACTTCCTCTTCAGTTCCAGTTACGAGCACTAGCAGTGTTCCTTTTGATGATCCTGAACGTGCTAACTTGGATGATCTAAGTCCTGAACCTGAGGATGCAATACATATCAATACTGAACCTTCTGTGGAGGATCAAGCTGAAGCAACTTGTGAACCTACTAATATTCTTAAAGAAGTTATTGTTGATGTGAATAATGACACTGTACAGGCCACTGAAATAAGTCAAGGTCCAGAAGCAACAACTCAGGTTCGCACCACCATTCGACCTGAGGCAACAAACAAGCACATTATGGTTACCAGGAGTAAAGCCGATATTTTCAAACCTAAGCTATACAATGTTGAAGTTCACAGTCACCTGATAATATTTTTTAAGCCTTAAGTATCCTTTGTTGGAAAGATGTTGTGCTCTCTGAATATAATGCTCTCCTCAACAATAACACTTGGGAACTAATACCTCTACCATCGAATCACAAGGCTATTGGCTCAAATGGTTGTTTAGAGTCAAGCTGAAGTCTGATGGCACTATTGACAGGTTCAAGGCACGTCTTGTAGCCAAAGGCTACTCCCAAGTCCCAGGTCATGACTTCTTAGAAACTTTTAGTCATGTTGTAAAGTTTGTCACTGTGAATGTCAATTTCTCTTTAGCTATTCATCACAATTGGCAGATACATCAAGTAGATGTCAAAAATGTCTCTTAAAAGACGACTTACTTGAAGATGTTTATATGAAGCAACCCGAGAGCTTTGTTCAGTATGATACCAATGGATCAACCCTTGTGTGTAGATTAAAGAAGGCCTTGTATGGCCTCAGGAAAGCACCCAGGAATTGGTTCACAAAGCTTAAAGATTTCTTGTGCAGCCTAGGATTTCGGTCTTCCATAGCTGACCCTTCACTCTTTATATACATAACTCAGCATGTTACTCTTTATATTGTGGTCTATGTCGATGATATCTTGATGACAGAAACCTCGGAGGATCACATTCAACAAGTAATTATAGCCCTCGATGATAAGTTTTCGTTGAAAGACTTAGGACTTGTACACTATTTTCTTGGCATTGAAGCGATCCATGTCAATGGTGGTATACTTTTGAGTCAAAGGAAGTACATAGAGGAGCTCCTGGTAAAGACTGAAATGACTAGTTCCAAGCCTGCTGATACACCGATTGTGGTGTCTCCTAAGCTCAGCAAATGTAATGGGCAACCCTTTGCTAATCCTGAGCTCTATAGGAGCGTTATAGGAACATTATTGTATGTATGCCATACACGACCAGATCTTTCGTTTGCTGTAAACAAGTTGTCACAGTATATGCAGCAACCAACTGAGGTCCATTGGTCAGCTGTTAAGAGAATTTTACGATACTTGAGAGGAACTACTGATTATGGCCTTTGGTTTGCGCCAAGTAACTCATTTCCATCCTCTCTTCAAACCTTCACTGATGCTGATTGGGGCAGTGATGTTGATGACGGTAGATCCATATCTGGCCACTGTGTCTTCCTTGGAGGTCATCTGCTGACTTGGTACTCTAAAAAACAGCGATCAGTCTCTCAATCGACTACTGAAGCGGAGTATAGGAGTCTTGCTGATGCTGCTAGTGAGGTGGTTTGGGTTCAGGCTCTTCTTCAAGACATGGCTTTTCAGTTACAGGAAACACCAAAGGTTTGGTGTGATAATACGACTACGGTGGCAATGGCGGCCAATCCCGTTCTACATGCCAAAACAAAACATGTTGAATTGGACTTGCATTTTGTCAGGGAGAAGGTTCTACGGAAACAACTTCAGGTCAACTATATCCCCGCACAGGATCAGGTACTTGATGTCTTGACAAAACCTCTACCAACCATGAGGTTTAGTGCTCTTCGACAAAGATTGTGTCTACAAAGTTCGGTTCATGTTCAAGAAGACATGGAGAGGAAGATATCAGGGTGAATATTGGATATCAAGGAAGCAAATGAAATTTGGCTTTTGTTGCTCGAAGGATCTTCTGCACCAGCTGCTTCTAGCTGCTTCTGGAAGTTGGTTCCAACCGACTTCAACAATCTTCCAGGTATAACAGCCAAGTTGGTTATGCTCCATCTTGATCGTTAATATCAAGAATGGCAACCTAACTTCAGGCTATAAAAACCCTGAAGGGGTACTGGCCAAATTACCTTAAGGCCTACATATCAAAATCTTCTCTCCCTCCCTTCTCATCATCTTCATCTAGCTGGTTAAGCTTCAATAACAGTATCATCTAGGATAGCAGGATGTTGTACCTACAACGAATAATCGAGGAATGATCGTAAATGGATGGAGCAAATGGAAGTGCAATGTTTGAAGTTAAGCTGAAACATGCAACCAATTCTGATGCTTCAAGTGTTGATGCTTTTAAGGATGTCTCCATCTTCATTGCTTCATGTGATTAGTGTTTCTGTCAGTTCCTTCGTTTGTAGTGTCTCCGGATTACATGGTACTAGCACTAGGGAATCTGCTTTTGTGGTAAGATTACATATGCCAATGCCAAGTAATATTTTTATAATGATTTTTTATTTAATTATTTTAATGAAAATATAAACTAAGAAAACTAAGAAAGTTCTAAAAACTCTTATGAATAGCTATTGATAGATATGTTCAACAGCATTACTGATACAATAAAATACAGAGTCAAAACCCAACATTATAATTTAAACTCTAATTTGACAGCAATTCTGTAGCTTATGATGAAAATACATGAACAAAATATAAACCAAAAGTACACTGAAAAACACATTTATTATCATGTCTCAAAGCACAATGTGACCAAGCCTCCCAAGTTCATTCATACGACTCCTTAGGTACCTGCAACTTAAGAAACAAAGATTTACCATAACACACCATACCAGCAAAGACGGAGTTGAAATGTACCTTATTGATGACATGTTTGAGTATTTTGCTAAGAAAAGAAGACCTTATTACCTGATGATTGAGCAGTTTATGGAGTCCGAATCCCACGACGTAATCGAGTTGGACGAAGAAGCTTGTCTCGAACAGAACAAAGCTTGGTAACAACATCACTCATGTCCAGACGATCACTTGGTGATTCAACAGAACAAGCAACTCCTATTTCGAATACCGCATTCAAGCAAAGAAGTCGAGATTCATCTTTCATGTTGATATCTGTGGTTGTTGCTCCTCTTGCACTCTCTTGGTGTAGAATGGAATCTATAATCTCAACCACTCGATCAGGCAAAGCTGCCTTAACAAAGGTGTGAAGACTTAAATCTTCTTTGAACCTTTCATCAGTTGGTCTGTTTCCTGTAAACATCTCCAGTAAAAGGATCCCATAGCTATACACATCGCCTTTTGTTGATAACTCACTTCCCATGCCATATTCTACCATTAATTCGCCACGAATTACACATACATAATTGTAGTTGAAAACCCTCTAAATATACAAAAGTAAATAAATAGTGAATATAAAAGTAGAAGAATAAATACAATATAAATACCTGGTGGAGCATAACCAATAGTTCCTCTTAATCCAACTGAGCTTGATTGATCAGTATAATGATTAATCCTGTCTGCAAAGAGGATCTTTGCTAATCCAAAGTCACTTATATGGCCAACCATGTCGCCATCAAGTAGAATATTGCTTGGCTTGAGGTCACAATGAATTATCGTCGTTTCACACCGATGGTGGAGATATTCAAGTGCATGAGCAACATCTATGGCCACGTCAACTCTTTGGAAGAAGTTTAAGTTTCTCATCATCTCAGGTTCATTCATGTCGGTAGATGGATGCAACCAATCCTCCAAGCTTCCATTTTCCATGAACTCATAAACCAAGGCTTTAAAATCATTGCCTTGATAATCGACACTTGAAATGGCTGTTAATACCTTGACAAGATTCCGATGTCGAATGTTCTTCAAGGCCTCACATTCAGACAAGAAACTCCTAGAAGCTCCACGATTCATAAGATTCAACACCTTTACTGCAATAGTTGCTCCACTCTCTTCAAGAATTCCTTTGTATACAGAACCAAAACTTCCCGAACCAACCAAATTTTGCACAGAAAATCCATCAGTAGCCCTTAGGATGCTTTGGTAGGATAACTGGAAAAGTGAATTTTCTGCACAAGTTGCTGTTGGTTTTGGCTCTTTCTTCTTTCTAAACCACAAGATAAAGAGACAAGTGAAAACCAAAGCCACTCCTAAAATCACAACAACAATTGTAATTTTCAATTTATGGAAAGTGTTTGATGACGTCTTTCTGTTACATCTCGACAAGTGTAACTCCGGGATACCTCCACACAGTTTATTGTTTCCCTCAACAAATGTAGCACTTGCATTCCCAAAGACTCCTACACTTGGTATCACACCCTCAAAATCATTGAAGGAGAGATTCAAATATTTTAATGCCCTGAAGCCCACAAGAAATTCTGGAACCCTGCCTGAAAGATTATTAGCTGATATGTCCAATGCCTCAAGACCTTTCAATGAACTCAAAGCTGAAGGGAGGGGCCCTTCAAACAAATTGCCATTCAAGAGCAGCTTCTCCAGACTTACACAACTACCGAGGTTGATCGGAATCAAGCCTGATAACTTGTTGTTAGAAACAGAGAATTCAGCTAGATTTTTCATATATTCTACAGCCGCAGGAAGTTCACCAGTCAAATTATTTGATGATAAGTATAATGCTATGGACAAGGATGGGATTCCAACTACTTGAGGGGGTATAGGTCCACTAAGATTGTTATGAGAAAGACCCATAAAATTCAATTTTTGGCAGTTACCTAGACTTGAAGGAATGTTGCCCTGGAGATTGTTAAAATCTAACTTAAGTTGAATCAACTCTGTTAAATTTCCAATGGAATGAGGAATACTTCCAGAGAGAAAATTTTCGAAAGCAAAAAATATCTTTAACTTTTGAAGCCTCCCAATTTCAAAGGGAATGGGACCTGATAGTTGATTTCCTGATGCGGCTAGCACCTCCAAATTGATGAGATTACCAATCCCATCGGGGATTCTTCCCCATATTTTGTTCATGTCCAGTGCTAAACCCACAAAAGTGCTGGAAAAATTGCTAATGCACTCGGGAAGTTGGCCTCCAAAATTACTTCTGCCTATGTGCAGAAATGTTAATTTGGTACTATTGAGTAAAGTGCAGAGAAAGTTCAAGTCACCTTCTTTCCCATGTCCCAAATGGTTTCCGCCTAGTTCAAGATTATAAAGTTGATCCAACTTTTCTAATGAAGGCACGTTTCCACTGAAACTGTTATTATGAAATTGAAGTACTTTCAGATTTGAAGCATTGAATATTGAAATCGGGATTTGTCCTGAGATTTGATTACTCCCTACAGAAAAGAACTCAACATATGGCATATTGATTGGCAAATTAGAATGAAGAGTACCTTGAATATTGTTAGAACCAATATCAAAAGCTCTAATATTGGAGAGGTTGAACATTGCGACAGGAACAACGCCAGAAATTGCATTTTCTGTTGCCGCAAAAAATGAAAGATTTGTCAGTTGTCCAAGAGCTTCAGGTATAATCCCACTTAATGTATTAGACCTCAAACCAAGTTTCTCCAGGGATGACAAGTTCCCCAACGAAGCTGGGATACTCCCTCTCAAACTGTTGTAGTAAAACCCCAACACTCTCAGGTTTGACAAGAGACCCAGCAAGGTAGGTATTTCTCCTTCTAGATGGTTGCCTGTCATATCAATCACCGTAAGCTTAGAACAAGCTGATAAATTGGAAGGAATTTCCCCACTAATGGAGTTATTGGTGAGGTCTAATACTTCCAATCTTCTTAAACGACCAATTTCTTCAGCAAGTTGGTTGTAGAAGTTGTTGCCCGCAAGATCCAACACCCTAAGAAAGCTCAGGTTTCCAATATATGGTGATAAAGATCCTGAGAGTTTGAGGAATTTCAGGTCCAACTCGGTGACTCTTCGATGTCTGCGACCGCATGTAACACCACGCCACTGACAGAAGTGAATGGAAGTATTCCAGGATTCCATAACCTTGAGCTGATCACCAGTTATCTTGGCTTTGAACTGGAGTAAAGCTTGTTGATCCGTTTCATTTACTCTAACTACAGGGGTTGCTGTTGCAAAACCTGACGAGTCAAGACTCTCCAAATTGAAGCATGAGAGAAGAACCATAACTTCAACAACGTAAACAAATAAACGAGAGTTGGATACTTCAAAATGGCGTTTTGATATCTCCATTAGATCGAAACAATTTTTTAATTGAAGAGAATGATTTGTATATGGGAATGCTTTGTTCATCAACAAGAAGTAGAGTTCAATATAAGTAGTTTCAGAAGTCAGATATGATCCTATTCTATCTCCCGTCAACTAGTTCAAGTTTTTGGACAATGAAAGTGACGTGGCTTCTTTTTCCACAAATGTGTCTTGGAAAAATTGGGTTTTATGGTCGCCATAGATTATTTATCCTTTTCCCTTTCCCAGTGGAAAAGGTTGGATTCCATAGATTCAAAAGACGAGTTTCTTCCATGACAAAATGACAGTGTGAGACTTCTCAAGTAAACGCCAATAAAAAGCTGGATTCTATAAAGGATACTTTCGACAGGGTCACAATGTTGGACCCCCCAACTATATGTATATTTGATCCTTGTCTGAAAATCAAAGTCAAGCTTTTTAAAGTTTTGACCTCTAATATTTAGGTTATAAAAAGTTGAACCGACCTAAAAACTCGATTGAAACCTATTCGAGTTAAAATCTGGTTTGATCTAAGGATATAAAGACCCAAACTCAATTTATATCCGATTATTGTTGACCCGAAATCGAATTGAAGATGTTACTATTGTAACCGATCTCGAGCTGCATTCGACTGAGAACAACCCGAACCCGATTTAAATCTGTTATTGTGGATCCGAAACCCAACCTGCACCTGACAGAAACGAACCTGAACCCAAGTTTGACCTGACAGATAACCGATATTATTTGAATGAATCGACTCGAGACCTAATTTTACCCGACCTGATAATTAACCCGACTTGTTTGAACCCAACCTGTTATTAACCTAAACTAATATTAACAAGATTTAATTATATATTTTAAAATTATTTTTATTTGATCCCGATCCCTCGAAAATTAAGCTTTTAATTTTATTTTTTAATTAATTTGGTCATTATTTAATTAAAATCATATCATATATTTTGAATTTTTTTCAGGTTGATCCTGATCACTTAAAAATTAAGCTTCAAATTTTATGTTTTATTCAATTTGGTCTAATTTAATTAAAATCATGGACTATTTTTTATATTTCATACAATTAGGTCCTTAAATATTATATGTTTAATTAATATTTAAATTCATTAACATATTAAATTTATTTAAATTTTAAAATTTTTATTATAAATTATTTTAAATATCTAAATAAAAATTTATTTAATAGTATTTTTAATTTATTTTTTATATTTCATATAATTATGTCCTTAAAAATTATTTAATATTATTTTTTATATTTCTTACAATTAGTATTGACTTAGAGAAATAATATTGTGCATAGGAAATTAGTTTAGGGTTGAGATTAAAAAATTAATATTGAGCTTATAGAATAGTTTAGAGAATAAGAAATTAAACTTTGAGAATTAGTAATGCATTTAGGGATTAATATTGCGCTTAGAGAACTAGTTTAGTGATTGAGCTTAGGGAATCAATTTAGGGATTAAGCTTAAGAACTAGCTTAGGAAATAAGGAATTGGGTTTAGGAATTAGTTTAGTGATTGACTTAGGTAATTTGTATTGATCTTAGAGAATTAGTTTAGGGATTGAGCTTAGGGAATAAAAAATTGGGCTTAGAAAATTTGTTTAGTGATATTGACTTATTTAAAAATTTATTAAGTTATTCTTGGGCTTCGGCTTGAGAATTAAGTTTATATATTTAATTTCGTTAATATTTAATTTAGAAAATTAATTTACGGATTATATATTTTTATTATTTAAATTATTAATTTTTATATTTAAAATTGAAATAAATGTTATTTAAATTTTATCTTTTAAATTCATAACATATTAAAATTAATAGATAAAATTAAAAAAATCAAAATAAATATGGTTTAATTTCATATAAAAGAAAAATTTTAAGTACTAAATATTATCATGAAGAAATAATTGTTATATTCGAACCAAACTATATTATCGTGAAGAAAGAATTATCATATTAGTCCCTAAAAAATTTTCTTCCACCTAAACTAACTCTTCTTTATTTCTAAGTTTAATAATTTAAGTCAATATCAGAAATAACAATGATATTTTTGTTTATTATAATGTCTAATTTTAAATGTGATTCATGTTCATGAAAGATATTAAATAATTCATTAAAATTGATCAATTAAACCCAATCAAATCGAATGTTTGTACAAAAATAAAACTTAATACGAATTTGAAATCCGAATTAACCCGACTTGAAATTAACCCAACTTGAAAGGCTGAAATGAAACCGACCTGAAATAAACCCATCTAAAATCTATCCAAACTTGAATTACACTGTCAATTAACTGTTTTAGACCCGAAACTTTTTTGACCCACCTGAAATTAAACCGACCTGAAATAAACTCGACCCAAAATGAAATAGACCTAAAACTGACTCGCATCCGACCCAGATCGAGTTAAAATATCAAATCAACCTAAAATGATTTTTATCCGCTTTAACCTAACTTAAAACTCATCTGATTACCTATTTTTTTAGAGAAGTAATCGTTGTATTCTATGAAAACTTCTCAAAAGTTATTTCAATGTTTCACATAACGCTATACATGTATATCCCATCATGTACACAACTGAATATTTACAGGATCCAACGTATCTATACGCTTAGAATGAAGTTTAACCCTCATTACCTCTTTTATCTTATTTACAATGATATTGGGATTTCTAGAGTTCCCCCGAAAATATCTATAATTCCTCTCTTCCCATATACTATATATGAAGGCATTCCAAGCAAAACGAAGTATGAAAACAAGCAGAGACTTTCCTTTTAATCAACGCACAGCCCAACAAAGTTCCTCCACCCATGTCTTAACCGGTTTGGAGATATTGCATAAACTCAAGATGTTACCCCAAATCTCAGCTGCAAAACCATATTCAAAAAATATGTGGCTTATAGTTTCCAAATAATCACAAAATAAGCATGAAGATTCAACCGAAATTCCTATATCAATCAATTTATCTCGAGTTGGGAGCTTGTTTAAGATGGTCATCCAAGTTACAATAAAATGTTTAGGAATATGAGAAGAAAACCATACGAGTTTATGCCACTCCACTCGTTCTTTTCTATCGCGAACTCGATCCCAAATCCACTTCAAAGTAACCCCTTCTACGTTTGTTAAAGTACCAAGAAGAGTTGATGCCTTTGTACAAAGTTTGAGTAACTTTTTAACTATCCAACTATGGTGCCCTTTGTTTTCCAAGGTTCAAAAACTCTCACCTTTAAGCACATATCTCTGCAACCAAGCTATCCGTAATGAACCTTCTCCAATTAAAATTGTTTTTATCAATCCGAAATGGCATGTCCTACTCCAACAACTAGTACTTTTTAGACCAAGATCCCCTTCCGATTTCAAGTAGCATATTTTGCTCCAACTAACTCGTGCACCTTTAGCTGGGGTATCACTCCCCTTCCAGAAAAATCTCATACACATTTGTTCAATCTTGAAAATGACAGATTTTGGTAAGACCAGTTGTTTGCACCAATAATTGGCAACACTAAACAACACTGATCGAATAAGTTGTATTCTCCCTCCATAACTAAGCTTTCTTGAAGCCCAACAATGCAACTTACCTTTAATTTTAGTTAAGAGAGCTTGACAATCCTTTTCACGCAACTTTCGAGTCACTAAAAGTACTCCCAAATATCGACAGGTAAAGCTCTCAACTTGAACCCTGTAAGTCTTTGAATTTCAGCAAGGTCAGTAGCTTGGATTCCACAGGCAAAAATTTCAGTCTTAGCTATATTCAACTGAAGACCAGAAATTAAGTAAAATTATTCAAGAATGGTCAAGATTCCAAGAACATAATCAACATTACCCTTATAGAAAATCAAAAGATCATCAGCAAAGCTTAGATGGGTGAGAGCAATTCTTCTGCATTTAGGATGATATTGAAACAAACTATGTTGAGCTGCCAAATTGTGGATGGAAGAGAGGACGTTCATCACCATAACAAAGAGATAGGGGGAAAGGGGTCCCCTTGTCGAATTTCTAGTTGTCCTCTGAAAAAACCAACCAAACTACCATTAAAAGACACAGAGAACCAATGAGTAGCAACACAAGCTTTAATCCATCCTATAAATACCAAAGGTAGACCCATGACCTCCAAAACAGTCATCAACCCCCCCCCATGAACTGAATCAAATGCTTTTTAAAGGTCTATCTTTAAAGAGCATCTAGGAGACATGGATTTTCTAGCATACCCTTTAACTATTTCCTGTGCAAGTGAAGTATTGCCTTCAATACCTCTAACCTTTACAAAAGCTGATTGATTAGGTAAAATTAAGTGTAACCCCTAAAATTAACCTAATTTCTTAGATTACAAGTTAGGGTTTATAAACTGAAAACTTATTTCGTAAGTTAGGGTTTTTACAAAAATTAAATATAATATTCGGATAATTTATTAAATAATTAATAAATTAAAATAATAATAAAAATTAAACATTTACGGAATAAAGTTCAACCCATAATTTTATAAATAGTAAATGTCGCAAAAACCGATAAACATTTAATGTTCGAATTACAGAAATTATTATTCAAATAAAAACAATCCGAAATTTAAAACTGTAAAACATACTACTAATATGTATCGGAATCAGGATCCTCCAAGTACCGTACCGAGCCTAGGATTGAGATCTATAACAAGAACCTGAGAGGGTGTAAGCTAGGGAGCCTAGTGTGTCTCTAGAACAGATAAAAGGAATAACAGAACAGAATATGCAGAAGATACAGAGTATGCATGATATGCACCCATCTCCGAACACCACAGAAGAGTTGGTCCCCAGACCACTCTAACACCATCACACCAACAGAAGTGGTATCTCGACCCGAAGGTGGAGCCACTGAACAGAAGTGATAAATCACTAACTTTCCCGTACACAGATAATATAACAGATGACATGTTATATGCAGATACAGAATCAAAATGCATGTCTTAAAGTCTATCAGGAGGCAAGCATGACAGATATCAGAATCAGAAATGATATGTCACAATGATGCATGATCATACGGTTAACAGGAATCGAATATACAGAATAACAGATTTACAGGATGAACGGGAGAGAACACATCTGTATCAGAAAACTCAACAACGACCCTGACGTCTACTGGACTCGACTCTACCATTAGGTTGAGCAGGCGTAGAGTCTACAATTAACGGAAATAAGTTAGACTTCCTACTATGCCACATTACCGAAAAATAATCTAAACAGAATTTAACCGTTACTCACGTGAAGGTCCCGAATGTGGATGTATCAGACCTTGTACAGGAGGAGGAGGAGGCAACTGCTCGGGGTCGGAATCCTCGTCACCTGAAGCAAACAGAAATTGATTCAAAAACTTTTACAGATAATTTCTAGATAACTGATCGAACTTAAAAAACCCCAAAACGACATTTCGGGTTCGAATTTTAAAAAACAGACAGCGCCATTAGATTCAGGACGTCAAAAACATAAAATGGGTCCGGGTCGAAAAAGTCAACTGCTGACGTCAGCATTGGTCAACGCTTATTTCCAGATTTTCCCGGAAAATCTGGGAAATTCCCAAATTTTTCTCGGAAAACAAACAGGTTCAAACTCGATCTATAACCCCTCTTACATCTGATTCGACTCTTAATTCGATCTAATATATCCTAATCTAACCCTTAATCGATTCAACACCAAAACAACATCAACACACACACCAAACGGATTAAACCCGAGAATCAAAATCCCTACTTTAAACCACATCTAAACTCTCTGTTTTTAGATTCAACCGAACCAAACAAAATATATTCGAAAAACAACTGAACCAAACCCCAACAACCAATACTAAAATACATGAATCATGGATTGAAAAACTTACCCAAGACACAACCAAAAATCGAGACGGAAATTCTGAAATATTCCTTGATTGATCGAACAAAGGAATAAAGGAGAAACAATAATTTTTCACAATATAACGATCTCATATCAAATCAAATTTAAATCTAAATATTAATGGAAAATTTAATCCCTCGTTAAACTCCCTATTTTCAGTTTCAGAAGTAGGAAGGAGAAAACGTTTCAAACAAAGAAAAAGGGGAATTTACACCACAAGGGTTTGGAGTTTTAAATTTTTACACTTAGACCCTTTAAATTTTCAGAAATTCCAATTTGACCACTGATTTAAAAATTCAAAATCCCCAAAAATTAGGGTTCAAATTTAAGGATTTTAACTTTTACTTTGGGGATTTTAACTCCGAATTTTGGGTTATTACATTAAGTCAGGAAAATATCCTACTGATATTATCTTATTCTATTTGGTTCAAGTTTTTCAGCTTTGAAAATCTAGTGGCTCATTTCGATGAGCCTTTCTTTAAGTTAGATGCATCAACTTGGGTTTGGTTTCTACGGTTGATATTTCTTTTTTCCCATCATTGACTCATTTTCCCAGTAGTTTTGAAGCCATGCAGAAGGAGGCTTGTGCTAAGATTAATGCAGTTTGGACGAAGCTTGTCTCTAATAGATCAGTGTTGGGTGATAACGACCCGAGCCTAGTCTCGGCTCGGATTTGAGGTTCGGCGAGATCGTAATTTTAGGATCGGGTTCGATTCAAAAATAATATTGTAGAGATCGAAGTTCGTCAACCCCGGTTTGGGAAAGTCAACTCGGTTCGGCTCGACCCAAAATAAATAATTTTGTTATATTTTTCTATAAAAGATAGGATCTCACTAAAAACTCTTTTCATAACCAACAACGAAACGAAATTCAATATTAAAAAAATAATCAATTTATTTTAGTTAATTTATTTTTACTGGATTTCTCCTATTTTATTTTATTGCTTTTCTTTTTGATAAAGAGATTACTTTTAATATATATGTAACATATATATAACATGATTATTTCGAGTTTGTTCACGAGCTTTTAGAGCCGAACTTGAGTAGATTCAGCTCGGCTCGTTAAGGTCTCGAGCTGAATCTAAACCCAAATAAAACTCAATCGAGCCGAACTTTGACCGAGCCGAGCCCAAGTATCTTACGAACTGATCAGGGTCATTATCTTATCACCCCTAATCAGTGTCGTAGCATGGTGTAATCACTAATTTTATCCAGGTGATAACCTAGTTTTAATTTTCATTTCAATTGAATAACGGGTTTTAATAAAAATACAAAAACAATATATGTGTATTTACCTTCTTTTTCATTTGACTTTGTAAATATATATACATATTATCATATATGTTATTTAATTAAAAAATTCCAAAATATTATAAATATATATTATTCTTTATTATTTTTACGCTTATGTTTATATTTCCTTTATTCATTTTCGTTTTTTATTATATTATTATATTATTTATATTAATATTATTTATTAAATAAATCTATTTAAATAAAGAAGCTCAATTTTATTTTTATTAAACAGTCTAAATTGTTAGCTCATTAAGCCCTAAGCTTGTTTATAACAAAAAAACTAATTTGATGGCCCCTATGTCCTTTGAGCAGCTGGCCGTCCACCGTTGGATTCAGATTGGATTTAATGGTACTGATTGAAGGAGAGGAGGCTTCCAGACGCTCCCACTCGCCACATGTGCTGACCCTAGAACTTCCCACGCGCGAGTAGTGTTCACGCGCACCTCTCCAGCTTCAGTCGACGCTTCAATTTCTCCTCCGTCCGGCTGCCGTCCGATCAATAGTTATCCCTCGCATTTTAGTCTGCCATATCACACATGCAAACAAAAATTCCATTTCAGAATTGTACCGATTCGTAGATCAAAAAACAACAAAAACAGAGAAATTTTAGGGCGAATTCACAAGCAAAAATCAGAGTTTCAGAGGAAGTACAAATAATATCAGAAATCATAGGCGAAACGCAAAATCAGATAAATACATCTAAGAATCGAAGCAACCAATTAGCGATTTAGGTCCTTTTTCCCCTTTGAATTTTGGCAATATTCGGCTACTTAAACCGAGAATGAACATCATGTAAAGGGTTCCCCCACCAAAGCAAAATGAATACAAAGCATAATTTTTTAGGTATACCCTTGTGAGAATAGGGAATCAAAATAAGGTTAGAATTTCTTTTACCTCTCAAATCGAGTCCGTTCATCTCTTCGACTCCTCCGGCGATAAGCTAATGATCTCCGGATCTTGAATAGTGAGTCGCGTTGGGGAGAAGAGGAGCCTTGCTTCGTCGATTTTCGTTCGAACAAAAAAAGAGAAATCTCTTCGATTCTATTTTAATCGAAACAAAATGATTTTGATCTTTGTTTTGCAAAACGAAAGGTTTTTAGAGGTTAGGGTTTTCAAAAGGTTTTTTTAAGAGTTTTCAAACTCACCGGCCACCGCTCTGTTTCTGAGTTTTTGGGTTGCCGGTTTCTGGAAACTAAGACGTTTTCTGGGTTCATGGAAGAACAGGATGAATGTTCATCCTTTGTTCTTCGTTTTGGTTGAACATTTCAGAGACTTTGATGGGAGTGTTTTTTCGGGTTTTGAAAATATAATGGAAAATGGGCCTTTCTCATATTTTAATTGAGTTATATACTAGGCCCTTCTTTTTAAAATGGTCTTTTTACGTAATAAAATCCTTCGTGCTCTTTAAATCATGCGAGCAGTCCCTTGATGTTTTCAAAAGCTTACAATTTAGTCCAAGTTTAGGCTTAATCCTCTATTGCGAAATGGTTTTATTAACACTAAGTCCCTTCGTGTTTTAGAAAGCTCCCCAACAGTCCTTCCTCGTTTTGAAATAATGCTTTGAGGGTCTAAAGGTTTTTCTTTCTCGTCATTTTGATCACTTCCAGTGGTTTTATTACTATTTTGGTTTATTTTATTTATTTATTTATTTATTTTATTTATCATTTTATTTAAGCATTTTACTTTATTGTTTATATTGTTCATATATTATATTTTATTTTTATTATTTATTTTATTTACATATTTTGCATACTTGTCTTATTATGCCTTATATTTATTTTGTCATGCATGTTTTAATATTTATGTATTTTAATTTATTGTTCATATTTACATTTATTTTTGTATTTATTATGTCATATTGTTTTTTTACATATTGCATTTTATCTTATTGTTTATTGCATATATTTATTTTGTATATATTATTTCATTCTATTTTACTTAAGCGGCACACCATCTCATAATTAATGAGCCTAATTAAATACGTCTTTTTTCGGTTGTAACGGGTCCGTCACCAAACGTAATGGTGGCGATGTACGCGTTTACCTTCGAGTAAAGACACGGTAAAAATAAAATTGAATTCGAATATTTAACAAACATTAATTTAAATGTCACTTTAAATCGTAAAATCCTAAATTAATTAAGCGGTTGTTTTGATAAATGTGTCAATTTTTGGGCGGTTTTAAAATACTAACCCCATTTTTAAATCGTAACCGACTCTCGAACCCAATTTTTAACGAATCTCTGGTTTTCTGGTGTCCGGTCTACCAAAAGTGACCGGTGACGACTCCAACTCTTTTTTAAATTATTTTCCCCAATTTTCCAATTTCTTTTTATTTTAGGTGTTTTCAAATCCTAATTTCAATTTTTTTCATTTTTTTAATTCAATTTTCAATTTAGGTTTTCAAACCTAATTACCAATTATCATTCCCAATTTCAACCCTAATTTTAAAATCCCCAATTTTCATTTAAACCTTAATTTTCTAAATTTTGAGATATTTTCAAATTCCATTTCATTTTTAAGAGCTAATTTTTAATTCTTAATTTTCCGCTAGTAACTTTTTTTAATCACAGATACACTTATTATTATACTTATTATTTTTAAATTAAGAAAAAAATTTCGCTACACATGGTTTTCAATGTCATTGTTAGTTTGTTACACATGGAAATGTATGATGAAGGACAAGCGAAGACTTTGAACTTTCAAGTCAATGGTGGATTAATTATACCATCTTGTCTATTTGTTTTTTATTATATTTTAATACACAAATTATATAAAAAAAATAGCGCAATTTTTTTATAAAATTTAGGCTTAACTCGAAAATAGGTATCTAAATTATACACTTTTTCTGAAATTTAGGCTTAACTCGAAAATAAGTACCTAAATTATACACTTTGAACTTTCAAGTCAATGGTGTATTAATTATATCATCTTGTCTATTGGTTTTTTTATTATATTTTAATACACAAATCATATAAAAAATAGCGCAAACTTTTTATAAAATTTAGGCTTAACTCGGAAATAGGTACCTAAATTATACACTTTTTCTAAAATACTTGTTTAATTTTTTTGGCTGAAATAAGTTCCTAAACTATACATTTTTTCTGAATAGATGTCTAATGTTTTTTTTACTGAAATAAGTCCATAAAGTTTCATTCTGTTATTGTTTTAAGGTAACACTGTTAAAAAATTGTTTAACTTATAAATAGGTGCCCCAACTATACATTTTTCTGAGATATTTGTATAATATTTTTTTGAAATAAGTTCCCAAACTATATATTTTTTCACGAATAAGTTATATTCGATTATTGAAAATTTTATTACTTTTTTTATGTAAAAAGGAATGCAACTACGAGTCTCGTTAAAAACCTCCCTAAACCTAATTGGAGGAAAAGAGTACTCGTAGAGGCATTAAACAAATTTAAACAAAATTTAAACCCCTAAAACATCAAGCCAAACCTATGGACTTGTCCCGATCAAGTAAAATCCGAACTGCATTAGGTGGTTCCAAGAACACTCGCACTAAATCCTCAGTATTTCGCATGATCTTAGCCAACAGATCTGCTACTCCATTAGCCTCTCTTCCCGCATGCACAATCCTAACATCCCATGCACATACAATCAGCTCACTAATCAGAAGAACAAGATTGCGATGGGCGATGTCAACCAACAACCCTTGTATCAAAGCCACGGCGGTAGTGCTGTCAAGTTCAAGCACCACCTTACGGTACCCTAATTCCCAAGCTAATGTTAAACCGTCAAAAGCAGCCTATAATTCCGTGCAGATCACCGAGCAACGGCCAATGCGCCGCCCAATACCACGAATCCATTCACCGTTGGTGTCCCGGATGATTCCTCCAGCGGTTGCAACCAAAGGATTTCCTCCCACCGCTCTATCCGTATTATCTTTAACCCATCCTTCATCTGGTCGGCACCATTGTTTACACAACCCTCTTCGCTGCTGTTGTTTGCGAATTTCTATAGCAGTCACAATTTCCTTTGCATACGCCACACAGTAATCCACAATGTTACCAACTAATTCTCTTCCACTATCAAACACAAAAACACATCGTCTCTTCCAAAGGATCCAACAAGTTGTTGCAAATAAAATCGTCCATCAATTACTATTACTCTTTAAGTTGACTTGTAACCAATCGCGATTACTTTCGTTAAAGAAGCTACGCCATAGGTTTTGCGGCACCAGCTTAGCCCAAACCTGCCTCGCCCAGTTACACGTTCTCAACACATGGTTTATATCCTCATCTTCTACACCGCACACAGGGCATAGGCTACTGTTACCAAAATGTCGACGGGTTCTTTCCTTGTTCGTCATCAACCTATCATGGTTTAATAACCATAAAAAAGTTTTGATCCGTTGTGGAACCGGAAGACGCCAAATGAACTTCCATGAATCCTCCTCCTCAAGGAGCACCTCTGGCCCCAAAGTACGATAGATTGATGCGGTTGAGAATATACGTGTTTCAGTCCATCTCCAAACTAGCGAGTCATTCCCAAATCTAGCATGTGATGGAACAACGCTTGCCAGTTGATCCAAGGACTCGCGAGGTAATGCCAACGCAAGCTTGCTCCAATCCCAAGCCCCTGTTACCGTTCGCATGCTAGCAACACTCACGTGAGGAGGATCATCGGGTAGAAGGTATTTTGTCGCTAAAAGCTCTCTTCCATCTAACCACACGTCCCACCAAAAATCGACTTTCCACCCATTACGAACTTGCCAACACATGCTTTGCTTTATTGCTTCCCAACAATGACTCACACCTTGCCAAAGCCTCGAGGAGTTTCGTCGATAAATTTCACTAGGCAATTCTCCAATCCATTTATACTTATCCCTTAGTACCTGGACCCATAGCTTGTCCTTACTACAAACCAAGTGATACCCTACCTTCATAAGGAAAGCACAATTTTGGTTCTGCACATCACGAAAACCTAAACCTCCCATATTTGATGGCTTTTTTACAATATCTCATTTTACAAGGTTGATAGCATTATGGTCTGGTGTTATACCCCAAACAAAACGACGAATACGTATCTCAATTTCATCACAAATACCTTTAGGAAGTCAGGTAGTTTGCATTGTATAAATTGGTATAGCCTGTAACACAGCCTTCGCTAGAGTAATTCTCCCGGCTAATGCCAATGATTTTGCTTTCCAACCCGATAAGCGTTGATCAATCTTTTCTATCAGATATTGGTAAGTGGCCCGTGTAACGCGCTTATGTAGAAGCGGTACACCCAAGTACTTCCCCAAATCATCCACTATCTCAAACCTAAAATGGTTCTCTATGCTTTGTTTTTGCTCTAAGCTGCAATTATTAGAAAAGAATATTTGGGTTTTAGAAACACTAACTCGGTGTCTTGACGACATACAGAAATCCTGGAGGACTTTCTGAACAATTTTAGCCTGCTTCAATGACGCCTCCGTAAATAATACCAGATCATCTGCGAAAAATAGGTGCGATAAGCCCGAGCCACCACGAGAAAGCTGAATCTGCTTCCATTGTCCATCAAGGATTCGCCGATCAATCGCCTTCGTTAACTGCTCCATACAAATGACAAATAAATAAGGTGAAAGCGGATCCCCCTGTCTCACCCCGCGGGAAGGCTGAAACGAATCTGTCATCTCTCCATTCCAGATAATTCTTGTAGTAACCGAAGTTATACATTTTAAAATCCACCAAATAAAACGGTCAGGAAGCCCTAACCCATAAAGAGAGCTTTCTATAAAATCCCAGCTTAATCTATCATAGGCTTTTTCCAAGTGATAATATTCACACAAATGACTAGTAATCTGAATCATCTGTTTCAATCATCGATAAAAAAACGTATAAAACTTAGATCTTATCTTTTTTTTATACTTTTTTATATGTATTATCAATAATTTTATGTCATTCGTCATAAAATTATTGATGAAATACATAAATGATACATAAAAAAGACAGACAAATTGTATGCATGACTAAAGATTGCTCGAAGTAGGATAAGAGAAATTAACCAGAATGATCAGTCCATGAGTTGCCTACACTGCCACACCAATATTGATGATCAACGCCTGAAATCTCTAAGAAATTCCTTGATAAATCCAATGCTTGAGCGTCTTCCATTTTAACAGCTTCAAGCTGAGTAACAGCATTTTCCGATGGCTTAGACCGGAGTGGATGGTGACTGCCGTGACTCGGCGGCGGCTTGACACCTACGCTTTCAAACGGATACAACCCATTTTGATGTTGCTCCACTAATCGATTTGTTAATATTGACCCACCACAAGTTGAGCCCTGTAAATCCATGTCGGTACCACTAGTTCCACCGCCTGTCGCCGTCACCTGAGGCTGAATTCCGCCGGAACTATAGTGTTCGAGATGATGTAAAGGCGGGAATAGAGGCAATTGCAGTGCTGCTAGGTTCATGTGACCTAAAATATCAGTGCAACCATTGGAAACAAGTGTACCTGAAGACGAGGTCGAACCGGTTTGACGTTCAGAAACTACTGATGGAGACTTTGATTTATTACTTCCATTGCTTCTTTTGTTTCTCCGCCAACCGCCTCCGACCGGAACATTCCTTAATGCGCCACCGCGATTCCAGTACCGTCTACAGGTCTTACAAAAGTGACGAGGCTGAGAAAGGCTGTAATTGTTGAAATAACAAAACTTAGTGTTCATCGATTCACAACGAGGGCATTTCATAGCAGACTCAGGCTGCGGTATTTTAGCTAGCCTGGCTCGTTCAGCCATCGAACCAGGCTTAATACCACCTGCACCACCAACACCCGCCGCTTGCGGTGTTGGTGGTGGAAGCTGAGAATTACGATGACGTTCACTAGTGATAACTCCGGCATGCTGAAGAGTGTGTGTCTGAAAAAAAAACACAATTTTTAAAAAAAATATATATTTTGATTAATACATAAAGAAAAAAGGTAAAGAAATCATATAAAATGGTATATTCAAGTGAAGATCATAAAAAGGGTAAAAATATTACTTATATCTCTTTTCTTCTGGAGAAGAAGCTAGCCAAGAAAAGGAAAGAAAAGAAAAGAAAATCTGGGTTTGTTTTACCTGTTGCCAATCAGGGTGATCTAGATAGACATGGACAGAAGGGAAAACCATGGCGATTATTGAACTTAAGCTTTGAATCTTTATATAAAGGATTCTTGGTGATGTGGAGAATCACATCAAAAAAGCGAGAGTTGCAGAGAGAAAGAAAGAAGGATAAAAACAAAAGGAAAGCATAAGGGGTGTTTGCTTATTTATATTTTTATTTTCTTTGTTCGATTAAAAATAAATTTTATGAATAGAAAAGATTAAAAAATAATTAAGTTGAATTGAATTATAAATTTAATTTTATAAAAAAATTAAAATAAATTTTGGGATTATAAGTAATTCGAATAATTTAAAGTTTTTAGTAATTAATGAATTATTTTTAAGTATAAGTTAAGTTCCTTAATTTTATCTGATATTTATTATTTATAAAAAAAATATATATGTATCATATATAATTATAAAAAAGTCTTTTAATTTAGAACCAATTAGTATTATAATATTATAAATATTTATAATTAAATTTAAATAAAAATATTAAACAATTCAATTTAATTTTAAATTTAAAAAAATATATATTGTTTTTGAATCCAACCAACAATCCCAGAAAAAAATTAAATGATTTTTATTTTAGAAGATCTAGGCTTAATCGTTTTTCTATAGTATATATAATTTATCAAATAATTAAAAATATATATAAAAAGATATTATCTTATAATAATTTTTAGGTCATTATAAAAATACATATTACACTGTTTCTATTTCTGCATGACTTTGATTTCTTCATAAGTCAATACAAAATTCATTTTAGATTGAAGTAAAAAGGAATTAGGGGAAAATGTGAAAAAAGAAACAAAGAAACATGGATGGGTTGTTGAATCATTTAATTAAAAAAGATAAATTTTCGACATTTATCAGTCCGTGTTATGACTAAAAATATTTATATTATTTATTTTATATAAATTTAAATCTCGATTTAAGAATGTAATATCTTTATATTAGAATGTAATATTTAGGGATTAGGATATAAAAAATTAGGGTTAAAATTTAAAATTTAAATTTTCAAAAAATTTTAACAGAACACAAAAAGAAGAAACAATTAGAGAACAAAAGATTTTTATTCGTAAAACATTGTATTTTGATCAATATTTTTGTAAGTAAAATGTTGTCGTATGGCAAAATAAGATTAAAAGATTAGTGTGTTAGACCGAGAATGGTTATCTAATATTTTATAATTGTTTTTTTTATCTGAAATGGAACTTTCATCTTCCGGGACGAAATTACATATTTCTTGGGTGTAAATTATCTACTTCTTTCTTATGATTTTAATCGTGCCTCCGCTTCAAATTAGAGGGCTTAGTGTATAGGGTTGAAGGTTGAAGGTTAGAGGTTATGGTTTGGGAGGGAATTAGGAGTCGGGTATATTTTTCAGGGTATAGGGTTTAAGTTTAAGATATAGAAAATAAGGGTTATAGTTTAAAATTTAATTTAAAAAAATTAATAAGAGACATGAAAAGATGTATGATAATGAGATAAATTATTTTTGCTCGTTCCTCGGAGGGGTTTTTATCCCCTCAAGCAAGGCAAAAAAACTTCAATTGTTATATTTTTTAATAAATAAATAATTTATAAATTTGTTTTCATTTTTTAACATATATTTTATCTCTAACTTCAAATTCTGACTTTGCTTTTATTTCTTTCCTTTATCTGTGAAATTTTTTACCCTTTTATAATTCATTTTTTTTATTTATACTATTATATATAAACAGATATTATCATACGATCAAATCAGTATTAAAAGAATTAAATCATTTTCATGACTTAGCAGGATGATAGCTGTTTTTTTAAATTTAAACAATGACATAGAATTAAAGTAGCCTAAGCTAGTATCTAAATCAACATCACAAAATTATACAATTCAAATCAAATCTAAAACACCCAAAAGTGTTACTTGGACTAAAATGGATAAAAAATAAATATATTAGGCTCTTCAGTAAAAAATAGAAGGTGTATTCAGTGAGAAAAATTGTATTTGGATGATGTAATTATCCGAGCAAACCAAGTTATTTTTATAATTATCGTTATTTATTACGATAATTGATTAATCTAAATTAGATGGAGAATAAATTTTAATCTAACATCGGATTTCAAGTAAGTTAATTTTTCGACAAAATCTAATTCTAATCTTACTCAGAGAAGATGAAAAAGAAAATTTTAGGAGAAAGAAAAGTATACTTTATTAAGTCTAAAACTCATAATCTAAAATATATAAGAAAATAAAATTGATCAGTTTTGTCAATCGATCAAACTTACCTGCTTGACAAATAAAAATTTGGATAAGTCTACAACGAGCGTCGAATACCGTTGAGCACCACTAACGCTGAACACCGCAGAATATTATTAAATTAATTAATAAAAATTAAAAATCTCAAGGACTCAACACGCAATTATTAATTATATATTGAGTTTATCAGTCAACGTATTAAATCCTTAAGATTTTAGTTTTTATTAATTATTTTAACAATATTTAATAATAGTGGTGTTCAGTAATGTTCAACATCTACCGTTTAAATATGTTTACCGACGTCACCTATGTGTGAATATATTAATTCTTAAGATTAAGACCAATGATAAAAGCATATTGCATGAATCATGCAATGTGTATGTATATTGAAACATCATAAACTTTATTATGGCTAAGTTTACACCAATACATGAAGTTTCCCAACTCTTTCTAAGTGATCTATTTTAGGCATTGGTACAAAAATGCAACAAAATTTTGGTGTAACAAAGGTGGACCTAAGAAATGTTCCATTGAAGAGTAATTATTTTCGTTAAGAGTTTCGAATACGAAAAATTTTATTTACAAGATTAAAAAATAGAACGATATTTAAATTTATGACCTCGAAGTTATAAGCCTTACGAGCTACCAAATTATTCTATCCCGTGTAATGTATGTTACCGTAAGACGCATTAAAAACCATGTTAATATTTAAAATGAATTAATTAATGATATTCATTTTACGATACTCGAGTTTAATTATAATGTCTTTGTGTGTGTTTTGTCAAAGGGTTAAGAATATCTATAAATGGATACTACCTTATAATTACTTTTAGACTATTCAAAAATATATTTTACTGACAAGTATTGGGTGTAATGACAAGGTACATTGTTAAATATGATTTATACGTTAAATAGATACTACCTATACACATTATTAGTATTGGTATAGAGAATTTATATGCAGGGAAATAAGAAGTTTTTACGAGAGTCTTAATTTTAGGGTTAAAGGTTAAAATTTAGAGTTTATACGTTGAAGGCTTATATTTAGGAGTTTAGAATTTAAGTGTTGAGTTAAAATTGAAAGTTTAATGGTAAAATTTAATGTTTAAAAGTTAATGTTTAGCGTTTAGGGTAATATGGTTAAAGATTTAGGTTTTAAACTATAAAGTCTAAATTTTAATCCAAAACCTAAAATTTTAAAACCTAAAATTAGGATACTTCTAAAAATTTAACCTTAAACTCGTAATTTCCGAAGTTTAAAATTTAACCTTAAACTCTAAAATTAGGACACTTTTAAAAACGTTTTATTTTAACCGCCTACGTATGAAATAATTATCCTAGTGTATATATTATTAAACACCAATTTAAATAACCTAGTTGTTCTCTTTCAAGATTTTCTCCCCCGTAACTTTGTTTTTTTTTTAATTGACGATCGATAATTAATCTTAATATTGATTGTCAACCATCAGATCTACTATTTTATTGTTTTTTCTTGTTTTTTTATATTTTAATAAAAATTTATACCTACATGGCAAATATTTTTCGGTCCTTGTGATATATTTTCTTGTTTTTATTTAACTAAAAATGTTTCAACCAACGTGATTTAAACGACGAAGCCTCCGTGACTGAGGGGATAAGTCTTCTTCACATGTTCAGAGTCGAATTAAACGTAAACGTATCTACAGTGCCACATAAGATGTAGATGGGTCCCACGACTCATTCTTGTAAGGTTCTTGTCTTTGGGACCCACATTGGAAATAATTAATTTTTTTTTGTTATTTTTATTTTTTAATAAAGCTTGTGTCACTCCCCCACATCTCTCCGGGGGTCCCCACATATGAAACATGAGGCCGAAAACTTTCATGGGAGTATGAGATACACTAGATCATGTAATTTTGATCATCTACTTTGTTGGATTGTTGATGGATTTTGGACCCTCGAATTGATTTATTCGGGACCGAGTTAGAATTTGGAGTTTAAGGGATAAAACATAAAAATTTAAAATTGAGAGACAAATTCATAAATAAATTAAAATTTTTTAAAAATTAAATAAAGGATAAAAAAAGAAAAAAAATCGTCGGGAGTTGGAGGTGATTGTCTATCTCACATCATGTAGCTTCGTCTCTAGATTCATCTAATGATGATTTTACCAAAAGGGGAAAGGTAAATGTAAGCATGAATTCGAAATTTAGTCTAGTTAGTTTGTACTCATTCTTAGGAAGATAGTTTCAAAACATTTAATATTTGAATCGTAACTAGGGGTGCTTAATGAGTTAAGCAGCTCGTGAGTTGTTCGAATTCGACTCGGTCAAAATTCGATAATTACTCGATTCGGATTAACTCGACTCGATACCTTAACAAGTTGAATCGAGCAAAGTCTAACTCAACTCGATAAGGAGCAACTCGTTAATTTTTTAGAATAATTTTTAATAATTACTTTAAATAATTTCATTCAAAAAATAAATTCAAATAATAATTATTAATGTGAAAATTATTACTTTAATTTTAATATGCTAGTTTGATGTATATATGAAATGTTACTTTTGAATTTTGACTTTAAAAATGTTTTATACACTATTATTTATACTTTTGGTTAAATTTATTAATTTAAGTTAATATTAAGCCTCATATGATATTATTAAATTTTACTTTTAGTTAAAAATAAGGTAAGTTTTTAATGAGCTTATCGAGCAAAAAGTTGAGCTTACCGAGCAATGAGTCGAGTTGAACAATAAAATATTTTAACGAGCACGAGTCGAGCCGAACAATAAAAAATTTTAACGAGCACGAGTCAAGTAATACCCAACTCACGATCGACTCGCTTGATAAGCACCCCTAATCATAACGTCTATAGTTTTACCTTATTTTCGAACTATGATTTTACCTATATTATTAGGATGATCCATGTCATCATCTTATTGAAGAGTACTAAATCATTTTGCTACAAAATAAAAAATATATATATATATATGATTGAAATATAACTTTTTAAAAATTACTCAAATTTTAATGACTATATAGTTTACCCTAATAATACACTATAATTTTGTATAAACTAAGTTGCTTCTTAGATAATAAAAATATACTATATATCCCAAACATATAAAGTAAAATTATAAATAATTAATATCATCATTCTTTTGCATCAAATTGAGAAAAAAAAAGTTTGAAGTTTTTTTTAACAAGCTAACAGTGATTATTGATAATAATTAATATAATCTTCATCGTCTGACATTGATCGCTCAATCACTCTGCTGGCATCAGTGGTGCTTGAATTCGTGACTTATAGGAACAACAATCGTTCTTTTAACCACTAAAAATCATCTATATCATCATTTTTTCCATGTTTTATATTTTTTAAAGTGAATTTTCATTCATATTTGTTAATTCATTTGTTGTTAAAATGAATTAATAACAAATATCAGTAAAAATTTACTTTAAAAAATACATAACAAAAAATATAATGATATAAATGATTTTTACCGTTCTCGACACCCAATGATTGTCGTTTTAATGAGTTTGGAGGACATTTAATATACAAACGTGTTTGTCTACATAGCTAAGATCCAAAAAAAATATTATTTTTGTTCTAATTTATATTATTTAATTTATATTATTTTGTCTACAAATATTAATTTATAATTTAGTTAGTATTTTTTTTACTCAAAATAAAAGATAATTAATTTTAACATAAATAGGAGTCGTCACTTTCATGGAAAATTGAAGGGGAAACAGAAAGAGTTTCTCGTAAGAATACGCGTACTTTGCATGCAAGTTTGAAATAAGTGAATGAAAAATCAGCACATTTAATTTGATGGGACAATATTATACGGGATAAACTATAACAAAGGTCACTCAATTATAGATATATTTATATTTGAGTCACTTAATTATTAAAAGTTATATTCAGGTCATTCATTTATGGGTAAAGTTATATTTGGGTCACTCAATTAAGGTAAAGTTATATTTAGGTCATCTTTCATATTTAAAAAAATACATTAATTTAATTGTTTTTTCTTCAAATCATTTATATGCCCTTATTAATATTAAAATATTTTATTTGAAATTATTAATTAAAAGCTGAAATCGTTTGAGAAGTATATATTTTTTCTCGTAAAACGGACTCAAACCTGAAATTTATTCGTCAAAAAATTATTTTATTATTTAGAACGATATTTTTATCTATATCAATATCAATGATATTATTAGACAAATAAGGTATAACCGATAATGAATTATATTTGTTGAGATTTGATAATAGATTATATTAAATAATTTATTTAATTGATTGCATCTAATTGTATAAAAAATATTTGATAAAAACAATAAATAATTTTCTGTTTACTTGAATAAATAAAATAATATATAATAATAAATTATGTTCAATAATTATTTAAATAGTTTATTGGTTATATATATGTGGTAACTATTAATATACATTAGATTACGAAAATTAATTCTTTAATATAATATTATTAAGAATATTTGAAGAATGTATACATTAATTTTTATTTACAAAATACCTTTCAATATAGTTTTGTTAATTATTAAATTCAAATTATAATATATATTAATCTCATCTATTTAAAGGAAAAATAATTATATAAATTATATATACAAATATGTTTTACTTCAAAAGTATATGTAATAATTATTTAAATTTATATTGTCCTGAGATTTTTTGTAATTATTTTAAATAATTATTGGAGATAAAAAAAATATTTATAATTTATATATTTAATCCTCTGGACAAAAAAATTGCTCCTAGCAGCTTATTCAGTTTTCTAAAATTAATTTAATACTTCAATTTAAATAATCCAAGTGGGTCCAAGTGTCATTATAAACACCTAGGTTGAAAATCCGGCCCATAAGCTAAAACCCAAAAACTCTGTTTGGTATAAAGAACACAAGAAAGCATGGTTTGCATAAGCTTCCGATCGTGATCACACCCTCGATTCGAATAAAAAAATCTAACTCAAAATTTTTTAAATAAAGTTTAAAAATAACGATTTTACCTATTAAGTTGAGGATATAATAGATTCTATTGTGGTTACTGCAGTTATCGTAGTCGTAAATTTTTCAAAGAACAAATAATATTGTAGACATAACAGTTACGAGTAACACGGTTTCAAACAATATCAAAATTTTTTATATAACAAACGTTATAGTGGTCTATGTTGCACCAATATGAATATAGATATGGGTATGGGTACGGAAACAAGAATAAAAAATGATAATTTTTAAATTACAGGGTACGAATACGTTAAGGAATCGACAAATAAAAAAATATATACTTATAGGAGAATTATATAGTTCTAAATTATAGGGTAAGAATACGTTAAGAATTCATAAATAAAATCATACGAACATGACATCACATATATTTATATACTTATAGTTGAATCATGCGAGCATTAAAGAAAATAAGAAAAATATAGAGAAATAAAAAATAAAATAAGAAGATAAAATATTGTGGAATATCCAAATTGTACCTAATATATCTTCGATACGAGGACGTATTAAATACGTAGTACAACACCAGATCGAAGTACTCGTGCTTCATAAATAGAGGTCACGTTTCGAACGGTATTGCTAGGGGTGTTCAAAAATACCCGACCCGAATGACCCAACCTGACTATCCGACTACCCGAACATAAAAAATCATTTATTTACCCGAAATTTTTTTGGTTCGGGTTGGATACCCGACACGTCATTTTTCGGATCGGGCCCGGGTCACAAAATTACAAATTTTCGTTTTTTTATTTTAAATAATATTATTATTTAAACAAAATATAGTTATATTATATTTTTCATATCAAACAATCTAATTTCTAAATCTTGATTCCACAAACTTTATTTTTAAAAAAGAATTAGGGACTCATGCTAAAAAAATAAAATTAGGATTCATTGTAAATTATAAATTTAATTTTTCGATTTGATAAAATTTGAACTTTACTCGTTTAGATATACACTATTTTTGTATATGCATTGACGAATACGAAAATCAACTCAAGATTATTTTCTATTTAATCATTAATTTTTATATATTATAATAAATAAACTAATTAAAAATATTTTAAATTTTTTTTTAAAAAAACTTCTTTCGACGTTATGTTTTATTTCGAATTAGCTTCTATAATTTGGGTTTTAAAATTTATGTTTAAATTATGTAACTAGTGTTTTAAAATTTTATATTTTGATGTTGGATTATGTAATTCAAATTTTTAAATTTATGCATATTTTTTTTTAAATTAAGTTTAAAATTTTATTAAAAAAATTGGGTACCCGACTACCTGAATTTTCGGGTACCCGGGTATTTGGGTACCCGAAAAATATGGGTTGAACACAGGCCGAAAATTTACTACCCAAAGGTTCGAGTACCCGGTACTTCGGGTACCCGGATTTGAACACCCCTAGGTATTGCTATTATTATACCATGAATGCGGACCGTTATTTGAATCCTTGGTAAAGAGCTCTTGCTGGAGTGGCTATCCCTATAGCTATGGATGTAAAACAATTACTCGGATGGTTTTCAGGTCGGGTTGTAACTACCCGAATTCGAATTCGAGTGTCGGGTTAACCCGAGGGGTTTGGACTTCAGTTTTGGGCCCTGGGTTTGTGTAGTTTGGGTCTTGTTAGGCCATAGGCTTGTTGGGCTTGCAGTGATATTGGGTTTTAGGAGTTTTGAGTTGGGGGCATTCTTGTAAATGCCTAAGTGGATGAAAGTTGGGTTTGGGGATGAGTTTTTCTACAGGAAACAGAGGGTGAAGTCACCATCTTTTCCCTTGTTCTTCATCTCTCCCTCACCCAAAATCTTTAAGAGGAAAGGGATTAACTTTCAGATTTTAAGTTAGAATCTCGGTTGGTGAGTTGAGAGGTTGTTGAGAGCATCTGGAGATCTATCCAAAGAGGTAAGAAAGATGTTAATTGGTGAGGAAGAAGGTTTTTGAGTAGGGATTTGAGAGAAAAACGGGAATGAAGTTTAAGGGCTTGAATCTTAGTTTTCTTAAATTTTGTGGTTCTGAGAATCTTCCAAAGAGTTGTGTAATGTTTGATTTAACATCTCTTGTACAAAAGGAAGTTGGAGAACCTTCAACAAGTCTTGGGAAGAAGAAAGCTTGAAGAGGAGTGAGCTTGGGTTGTGGTTGTTGTTGCTCAAGGTTGGTACTCCCAACTCTTACTTTCATCATTCATTCATGGTAGAATGCATAGCATATAGAGAAATCATGTATGTATATTGGTTTGCTTTGGTTGCTTGGGAAGGGTCATTAATGGTGAAATCCGAGTTTATTTGTTAAATGACTGGAAATTAATGTTAAAACATCCTAAACACTCTTAAAAACGAGTAGGAAGACTTTAGAATCGGTTAGGATAAGTTTGGGGTTGAATCCTTAAAATTTCTAAGTGTAGACCTGCATTTCGTGTAGGGGGTATCGATACACGGGCCACCGGTATCGATACCCCTGAGTAAATTTTGGCTTATCGTACAGGGGTACGAACCATGGTCCGATACCGAACCCTCCAGTGGCATAATTACATCGATACCAGTATCGAAGAGGTTTCTCCCCTTTCGTTAACTTTTGGACTGGTCAAAGGATATCGATGCTAGTATCGATACCATGTTTCGATACCCTCTTTGGGTGTGTATCGATGCAGGGTGTTTCGATACCCTACCTAAGGATATCGATACCCCTGTGCTTTTGGGTCAGGTTGGAGTAGAGTTTTGGGCTCGGTGATTTTAATAAATAGTTTCAATAATCTAAGAGTTGTAAAACGAATTATCGAACTAAAATTCATAATTATAACCCCGAAAGACTTAAGTATAATAAGACTTAATATATCTTGTTGTGGTAAGATCCTAGGTGGATCGCTTGTGTGGTTCGAGTCTTTATGTGTTGGATATCCATAAGTATTGCAACACGTCGAAGGCCATCCGATGTAACATTTTGGGTGATGATTTGGCTACCATCTCGGATTTAGGATCCCGATGCTATGTGGATGCAAGCCTCATTCGAAGATACTCGATGTGACATTCCGAGTATGGGATTGGAGGATCCCCATGCTGTGTATCCTGAATGTAGGATCCCAATGCTGTGTGGACGCGGGCCTTATCCTTGAGTATGAGATCCTGATGTTGTGTGGACGCGGGCCCTACTCGTAGTGTAGGATCCCGATGTTGTGTGGACGCGGGTCTCACTACCTTATGTTGTCTGTTTGATCTGTATATGCTGTGTGCGATAATATACATTTCATTATGCCATGTGTTAGGCAAGCATGCTAGACCATAATATCATGCACGAGATTTATATGTTATATTTTACTGCTTTTGATATGTATGATGTTGGCCGAGTTCGGCGTATCCACTGAGCTTTTGTGGCTCAGCGTTCGAAATGTGTTTTCGTGCGTAGGTTAGGTAAAGTAGGACCCGTGGAGCACCATCGAGGTTTGGATCTCAGCATCGACCGTGTTATAAGAATACACTTATTAGATGTAGTGGGCATAGTACTATGTCAAACCCTATATGTAATTTTGTAACTTTGTTTATTTAATTTGGGTCGAATGTTTAATGGATTTGTAATATTTTGGAGCCCCAGTTACTTTAAACTATTTGGGCTTTGTTTTATGTTAAATGAATTTTTATAGATCGTAATTGGACCCAAGTTTGATTTTATTTATTGGACTTTCCAAGGAAATTTTGAAATACAAGTTTTGGACCGAATAATATTGGACTTTCCAACAAAAATGTCATATAATGAATAATGATTCATATCTTAAAAAAATTATGCTAAATTATAAGAAATAAATATTAGACTATAAAGTCAAAGAATAAAATTTTAAATTAAAAATGAATAAATATTAATAAAATAAAGTATTATCTTATTAATACATTTCAAAAATAAAAATATAAAATTTAAAATATATATAGAATTTATATTATAAATGGAATAATAGTATATATAAAATTTATATCATATAAGAAATTTATACTATATATAGAATAATATTATATATGGATTAATACTATTTTTTGAAATAGAATAATACTATATATGAATTATATTATATATGAAATAATAAATTTATGCTAAGTATGAAAATATAGAATATATAAATATAATATTATATATAATACCAAAATAATTTAATATAAGTATGTATATAATATATATTGATAATTAGATGTATACATTAATATATCATATATGTATAATGTATACATAGTATATTCATATATACTATAATGATTAGATGTATACATAGTAGACTAGTAGTAGTATATTATTATAGACATAGTACATTAATATATATATATATTAATATCTGTATATATAATAATTAGATGTATCATATATGTATAAACTAGATGTATTATATACTAGATGTATATTATATATATAATATATATACATTAGTAATTTAGTATAATATACTATATTAATATATTAATAATTTATTATATGTACATATATTATATTTATATATATATGAAATTATGTATATTATATATGTATGTATACTTATAATATATGTGTATAATATATTATATTATATGTATATATGATTAACCCCTAAAAAAAAGTAGAAGTTTTTCTATTATTTTATTTTGTTGTTAGTTTCCCCCTTAAATCAAAAAATAAAAGTTTCCCTCATAACCTAAAAAGTTTTTTTCATTACTTTAATAGTTATAATTATTTTCTAATAAATTTTTTTAATTTAATGATTATAATATAGATTAATATATAATATATATACTTAAGTGTATTAATAAATATAATACTTTATGTATTAATATATTATATGTAATATAATATATATTATATATAATAAATTTTAATATATATATTAACATATGTATTTAATTTGTTTATGAATTAATGTATGTATATTATTAATTTTTTAAGTCCAACACTATTTTCTTAAGCTTAAATTATTAAACTATTTCTCTGAGTCCAATTCTTCAATCACTAAACTAATTTCTTATGATTAAATTAAAATAAATTTAAAATATAAAATCTGATTTTATTTAAATGAGGACCAAATCGAATAAAAAGATAATATTTAAAATTTAATTTTTGAATGATTATAACCAAATTAAAATAATTATAAAATAATGTGTAGAGCGGCGTGAAATTCGAATTTTTAGGCACGACCTATATAAAAAATACGAAATTTTTTACCCGTCTAAAGTAGTGTAAAATGAATACCTAAATCTAATATTTTTTATATGTTTTTAATTGATTCTATTTAATCAAAGTTTATTATTTGATTATATATTATAATAATAATGATAATCCACCAAAATTTATTATATATTAATTCTATTTCCCTCCAAAATTTTAAGTAACTTATATCCCTCTAAAATTTTTACACTAAAAGTAAATTAATTTCAAACTTAGAAAAATAAATGATTTATTTTCCTCCAAAATTTTGATTTTTCATTTTTTTATCAATTGTGTGTTTTTTTATCAATTATTTTGGTTTAATTTAATTGAGTCATAATTTAGATTAATTTAATAAAAATCTACGTCCCATTTTATAATTCTTTTAATTATGTTTATAATTTATGTTTTTATATTTTAATTTAGCTTGATAAGTTAATTTAACTTAATTAAATATAAATTTAAAATTATAATTTTTAAAGAAATATTAATTTAAAATTATAATTTTAATGAAATATTAATTTAAAATTAGAATTAAAATTAAATACTTTAAAATTAAATAAAATAGTAAATATATTAATTTAATTAAATATAATATTAAATTTAAATATTAATCCTTAAATTAATTCTCTTGTCTAATTCTATTTTTTAAGTTTAATTTTATTTATCAATATTTTAAATTTATTAAATTATAAATATACTTAATTATATGTTATGTAAATATTAAATCTTGTTAATATTAGTTCAGGTCAATAACAAGTCAGGTCATTTATCAGGTCGAGTTCAAAATAAGTCTCGGGTCGATTCAGTCGGGTAATATCGGTTATCTGTCAGGTCAGACTCAGGTTCTGGTTCGTTTCAGTCGGATGCAGGTCAAGTTTCGAGTCCACAGTAACAGGTTGAAATCAGGTTCAGGTCATTGTCGGTCGGATACAGTTTGAGTTCGGTTACTACAGTAATAGGTTCAACTCGAATTCAGGTTAACAACAGTCGGATATAGATCAGGTTCGGGTTATTATATCCCGAATCAAACCAAATTTTAACTCGAACAAATTTTAATCGGGTTTTCGGGTCGGGTAAGCTTTTTACGTCCTACTCTTACCAAAAAGCAAAGAATACGAAGGAAAAGGGAAAATATCGAATTTTATCTTCAAGCAAACGAATCAGGTGCCCAACTCAAAACTCTGGGGGAAAATAATAACCTAGAAATTTTGGAAAAGGAAATTCGCAGAATCGGAAACGGAATGGCGACGAGAGACCCAGTGGATTTCGATATTGGAGTGGAAGACGACGAAGAGGGAACGCCGTCGCCGTCATCGATATCGCCGCCGTCCTCTCCGCTGTCCTACTTCGACAGAGATCGGCACGTTGCGTTCTTTTTAATGCTGTACGATTTGATGCCCTATCACTACCAATCGCAGGAGATCAACCGCCTCACTCTTTCATTCTTCACTATCTCTGGCCTTCACCTTCTCAAAGCCTTAGATCGCGTAACCTTTTAATTATTTGCTTTCCTTTTTTTGTTATTTTAAAAAATTTAGGTTACGGATTTAGCAGAAATGTGAATGTGAAGTTAAAATAGTTAAATTTGAATTGATTGGAAATGAATCGTTCGGTTTATTTTGTTAAATGTTAATCTTTGATTTAAGAAATTTTCGATTGATTGCAGTAGCGTGTTAGCTTCTTTTACCTTCATAAAAAGTACTAATAGTTTTAGATTTTCTTTTTAAATTTTGTTATGAAAGTTGACTGTTGATCATCTTTTGTAGTTAATTAGGAGGTAAACAATTCCTCTTTCTCAAGACAATTAGAACATAAATTGACGTACTTAACTAGATGATACAAAAAAAAAAAAAAAAATCTAGAAATACTTATTGATTCCGGTTTGCATATATTTTAGGTTGATAAGGACAAAGTTACCAGTTGGGTGTTATCATTTCAAGCTCATCCAAGAAGTCGAGCCGAATTGGAAAATGGTTTGGGAGTTGCTTAAAAATGTTGTCTTGTTTTGTTGCATTTTGGTGCTCCATTATGCTTGTGATATAAAGAAGGAAGATATTTTCTAAAAGGAAATGTGATTTTTTGTGTAGGACAATTTTATGGGTTTCATGGTTCTAGGACTTCACAGTTCCCTCCGGATGAAAACGGGGTATGAAAAAAGTCATTATATTGTCCTTTAGTTATTTATTGTTTAGTTTAATTGTTTCTTTCTTTTTATTCTGTGTATAGGTTTCAATTCATAATGCCGGTCACTTGGCAAGCACATATTGTGCCCTAGCCATACTGAAGACGGTTGGCTTTAATATATTGACCATGGACAAAGAATCAATATTGATATCAATGAGGAATCTTCAACAGGCAGATGGAAGGTATGTTCAAAGTATTGTCCATCTACTTGTATTGGTTGTAAGGACAATGCAATTATATTGATGATATTCTCATGCACAAACATAGAATGGAAAGGGAAGGACCAATTTTGTTTTTTTTATTCCTTTCAAATTCTCATGTGATAGGTATTGAGACTGATTACTTTTGCATGAAGTACCAATTTTGTTTCTCATAATCTTGCAGTTTTATGCCAGTGCATGTTGGTGCAGAGACAGATCTTCGATTTGTATATTGTGCTGGTAAGAACTAAAAGCATTACCAGTTACAATTCAAGCTATGTAATTTCATGTTCTCCATATTGAAATCTTGGTTTAGCTAATTGATGTATCAGCTGCTATCTGTTTTATGCTTGAGGATTGGAGTGGCATGGATAGAGAGAAAGCCAAGGGCTATATCTTAAACTGCCAGGTCTACCTGCATTGCACTGCTGAACTATCAATCCTTCGATTTTATCTTTATTTTCTGCATAATGTTATGCCATGTATACTGAAGAAGTGATTTTATTATTTCAGTCTTATGATGGTGGCTTTGGCTTGACGCCTGGTTTAGAATCACATGGTGAGTTAAATAGTATCACATGTAATTGAATTTTTACAACATGTCAACTACATGCATCTAGAGTAGGCCTAATCACTGTTTCTCTGCCATTTTCTCATTGTTATCATGAAATTTTAAACAAATTCAGCTGAGCATGGGTTTGGTCAATACTTAACTGCTGCCAGTTCCTTTTGCCCTCTCATACTACTTTTATCAAATTTTCATATTGTTCGGTGTAAGTTGCCGGTAGGTTTGTATTTTAGTAGGAATAGTTTCTTCATGAAGCAACTCCAGGCTATATTTCTTCAGTTCTTGATTTTTTTCACTGAGGATTGATTACCAACAGCATTAGTCTTAATGATGCAGGGGGTGGTACGTATTGTGCTGTGGCATCTCTTCGACTAATGGGATACATTGAAGATGATCTTCTGTCAAAAAATGCAACATCTTCTATCATAAATGTGCCGTTATTGCTTGACTGGTGCATGCAGGTTTACTTTTATCATTTAGCATCTAGAAGCGTCACTTACCGTGCCTAGAAAATGTTGTTTTCTGCTTAACATATAAAAGTTGACAATGAACCTCAAGAGAGACGTTATAAGAGCTTAAAAGTGCTAATAAAGCAAACATTTTTTGGTAGATGATTTAATATTATTATCTGTGTGCAAACTCCATTTTTAAGTTGATTGTTAGGAAATTTATGCATTTTTTGCCTCAATAATAATTTCATCCTCTTTCCTCCCATCTCTTCTTTCAACAGAGACAGGCAATTGACGGTGGATTTCAAGGCAGAGCCAATAAATCTAGTGATACATGCTATGCATTTTGGTAAGAATAAAAACCTTTGTTCTTGTCATGATATAAGGTGCCTTTGTTTTGATTAAATGATGTTCTTGTGTAGGGTTGGGGCAGTTTTGAGGATCTTAGGGGGATACAAATTCGTTGACAAGATTGCTCTACGCAGATTTTTGCTGACTTGTCAGTCTGAGGTGCTGATACTACTTACCTCTTTATCTAGAAATCAGACTGCATTCAAAAGACTCCTCATCTAAATGAGGGTTTATTGATAGTTTCTCAAAAGAAGCCCTTTGCATTTAAATTTTAAGCAAATAGAACATAGCCCCATGATCTGTGGAAGATGAGGCTATTGAATGTTCTCTATAAATGCTTTTTCAGAAAGGAATTTAATACTAGGAGCTACAGAAAATGCCAAATCAGTTCCCTTACATCATATACATATATAATCCAATAGTGATATAATAACCCTCATCTCTGCATTAATATCTCTTTTATTTCTTCTATTAAGGTTGAGATTCTTATCTGCCAGATAAAGATTGTTAGTTATATTCCTTTCTTTATCATATTTTTGTCAGTTTGGAGGTTTCAGCAAGTATCCCATGGAGCTACCCGATTTGTATCATTCCTACTATGGATATACGGCATTCAGTCTATTGGAAGAGCCTGGCTTGAATCCACTCTGTGCTGAACTCGGAATGACTGATCTTGCTGCCTTAGGTATACTTTGACACCTTTTTGTTTATTACCCTCTTTTGGCGGCAATACATGTACCCTGAACTCCGTTGCACCTTTGACAGTGCATCTTGTTTGTTTGTTGGACTTGTAGTTTTTGTTCATCTTTTCTCGAGTTTGATTCTAAACCCGATTTTTTTGTATCCATGTTGTGAAGCTGTGGTAGTTAAGATTTAAGAAAACTTTAAACTCGGTGTTTTGTTGACAAATTTCATTATGTAAGTGCAAAGTACGGTGGGATCAGCAAGACATCCCTAATTTTTTTGCTACTAATCACATTGTTGTCCTTTATCGTACCCGGAATTGTCATGTTTGCTTCTCTCTTTCATGGCTTGAGTCTCTTAGGTTCTTGATCACTTATGCATAACTTGGAACATGTTAGTTTTGAATTCATTTCGCTATTTTCTGTTTTTCTGACAGATCAAAAGTGTTGCATCACGGTACACACACGCACACTCTCTTTTATTTGTCCAACTTTAGACACAAGGCTTCTATGCGGTTAAAAATCACTGTCACTGCAACAGAAGCCTCCGTGAGATGAAAAGTATTCTCACTGCACATTTTCCACCAAGGTGTTTTGAGAGTCCGCCATAGACGCGCGGCTCTCTCAAATGCTTTAATCGATGAAAATCACCGTCGTACCTTGGTGTAAAGCACATACACCTGTAGTTAGCACCTGTAGAGTATCCGGTAGTATGCATCGGCTTTTGTTTCCTTGTACAATACCTGAATTACTCATTATTCCCTAAAATCCTTGTGTGCAAACTGAATCAAGATCCGGTCGGTTGAATCGGTTTTCGGGGTGGGAAGAAAATAGTAGAGCATATATGGAGTGAGGAGTGGTGGATGTGGGCAACCCTGCCTGGTCGTCCTGGGTAATTAGAAACATAAAGGGGAAGGGTGGGATGTGAAGTTGGGATGATTTTTTCCCCGCTACACAATTTCACGGACAATTTCATATGCTTTGTCGTTTTGGAAAATGCTTACCTTATTCTTTTATTTTAGTTAAAAATTTAATGAACTGGGTTTGGAGAAAATAGACTGAACTTTAATGAACTGGTTTAATCATTTCATTTTCCCAAATTTCGTTTTTTCCCCTAATATTTGGTGTGGTCTCATAGTAATATATGTTATTTTTAGTTACTCCTCTGATAATATATATATTTTATAAGTGGGTGTGAGCATTCAAGTTGAGAAAAAAGTTTTGAGTTAGTTGAGTTTATGAATTTTATTTTATAATTCAAAATATATTTGAAAATTTAAATTGAGTTTATGAAATTTGAGATGAGAGGTATTTGATTTTCTTTTCAAATATAGTTATAAACGTTTATAATGTTATGATACTAATTAGTTTTAATTTAGACGATTATCAATGATCATAATATACATATATATTTTTTATATTTTGGGCAACTTAAAAATTATCGGTTAATTATGAAAAATTTTAAGTTATTAAAGTTTTTATTTTATAACTTAAAATTTTTAAATTGAGTTTTTTTGCACTGAGCCTAATAATTCTTTTTTTTTTTTGTCTTATCTAATTTTGTTCTCTGCATATAAATTGCTTAAATCTGAATCATTTAAAGATATTAATTTTTTTTCTAGGAGTAAAAACTAAACAATACTCATCCTGTAGAAGAACATCACCATGGAATCCAAATCAATACCTAAATCTTACATTGTAACACCAAACAACAAAGGAGAGACATGGAGATTAAAACAAAAACAGATCCCCATTTAGTTGGTGATTAGGAAAAGAACTCTAAAAACAATGTTAATTTTAATGGAAATCAGCCATTGCTGATGAAGAACAAGAACTAAGAGCAAAGTACCTGAGATTTCTGATTCAGGAATCCATCTTCTTCACCATTGTTACCAACTCTCTCCATTAATGCAACCCTTCTTCCTGTGCAGCTTCTCCTCAGCTAGTTGCAGGAACTGCAACTCTGGAGGAGGTGAAACCGAAGATGATGTGTCTAAATGTCTATGATTCGAGGATTCGAACAGAGGGTTGAATGATCCATGGCGGTTGTAGCAACAAGCAGCCTCTAATGGAATCAGTGGAGGTGTCAAAAATGGAGGTGAAGCGAGTGGGGTCAAGTATGGGGTTTCAACACTGAAAACCACATCACTTAAGCTTCTTCCTTTCTTTGATTTAGCTTCCTCAGACTCCAAATCCTCCTTTGTTTCTTCAACAATGGTGAACAATAGCCTTGGTGGCCACAAACCATCACTATCATCATCACCATTGCCATCATCATCATCATCAACATCATAGGGCTTGAAGAACAAATCTTTGTTGGATTGCAGATGATGAACTTGAGATGGTTGTTGTTGGCTTTCATGTGGATTCAAAGCTGATTTCTTCCAGCAAAACATGTACAACAGCTCAGCCATTAAAGCTAAGAACAGAACACCAAAAACTATGCTCAAACCAATCCCTACACTGCTCAAAGATTTCATTTTTTACATCAGATTGAACTCAAAATTTTCACTCAAAAATACCCTTTCATCAGTTCAATAAACAAGTTGAAATCCAAGAAAAAGAGCACAGAAATTAATGGCTAATGAGATGTTTCATTCAGAAAACAAAAACCCAGAAAGGAGAAGAAGTAAAGTAATGAAGTTTGACCGGAAAGTTGAAACATCCCCATCCCCAAGTGAGGCATATCTCTCTCTAGCATTGGAAATATACATTTTTTCAGCTTTTACCTGCAAAAATCACACTGGTTGAATCATTAAACACGAGTATGAAAAATGATTTTGTTTTTAATAATGATTATAAAATATAAGAAAATAAAAATGAAAACCCCATGAACTGCACAAATACGTTCCAGTTGATAACTACACTTTTTTAATTAAAATTAATAAATTCTTAAAATTTATTTTTAGTATATTCGTTTGTATTTAAGTTATTAATATTTTCGTTTAATCTAATTAAAATTACTCGTTCATAAAAATTGATGAATTGGATAAAATTTAAGAATATGTATTTTTAATAGTGTTATTGTGATTATAACGTAAAACATATTTATATTTTTCTAATTCATTAATAACAGACATTTTATAGATAAAATTATTGAACTCGAATCTCTTAAGAGTTAGGATGAATATTTTTTTATTGAAATTACTCGTTCTCGGTGATGGATCGAGAGGATATTGGGATGTAGTCGCACACTCTAAAAATTTTAAGTTCTGTTATATTTTATATATTTTCTTTATATTTTTTATTGATAATCTAATTTTGAATTCTTGTAATTTTTCACCCCCTACATTTCTGATATAACTTCTTGATAGTTTGCACCCCTTACATGGAATTTTGGGTCTGTCACTACTCGTTCTGTTTAATTTACGAACATGTTTATAATTGATCAAATCTAAATAACATATATATTATTTTTGTTTAACTATTGATATTCAATTTATTAATTAATTAATAGATCAATTTTATTGAGGTCGACATGATCGTTTTATAATTTTTGAGTTTTAAACGATCATTTTACATGTTTGACATGACTGTTTGACGTTGCTTTTACGTTCAACAACCCAACGTTTATTTAGAAAGCATTCCCGAACGAATCCTAAGACTTATATTTCAAGTCAACTCGAATTTAGACATCTATATAAAATAATTTTTATTTAAAAAAATTAAAATATAAATTATGTAAATATTTATATATATATATCGTGTATTAAAATAAAACGCCTTATTAAATGAGTATTATTTTATATACATGTTATATAAAAAATTATATATTATTAAATATTTATTCTTTAAAAATTAAAATTTATATGTGTATCCTTAAATTTTAAACAAAAAATTTAAATTCTAAAATTTATGTACTAAACTCTAAATCATAAATTTTAAGCCATAAAACTCAGAGATTTGTGTAGCATAAAAACTACACGACATGTGTATTGAATTGTTTCCCTTTTATTTTTTATATTCATATATAAATTTTAGTTTATATAAATTTATTAATTTTAGAGTTAAGAGTCCTATTTAGAGATTATGAGTATATTTGAATATTTATTTTAAGAATATAATTACTTTTTATTTAATAAAAAAATATTATACGTAAAAAAGTATAATTTTTCTATAAAGAAAAATGTATGTGTTCAACTAATATCTCTTAATTTAATTACAAAATTATATTATTTTAAAAAATAAAAGAATTCATTTCTATAATTATTAATGTTTAATTTTTAATCAATTAATTTAAAATAAATACTATAGAAATATATTATAAAAATAACTTTTAATATAATATATTGTTTTTTATACGGGAACTTTTGTCTTACTTCGTGGGAGTTTCACAACTTCACATGGGAGTGATTTTCAAATCCAAGAAAAAGTAAAGAATTTTTTTTGAAAAAACGTTTAATTAGTGTTTAAAAGTATGGGTTAAAAATAAATATTATATAACTTTTTATTACCCTCGCGATTCTTCAAGACTTTGTTCTGATTAATATTAACTTATTTATATCGTATATTTAATTTTAATGGGTAAATTTATCAGTAAAGAATTTTTGCGTCTACATGCCTTTAACTTAAAATCCTACTTAAACGATACAAAGTTGATTATCAGTGAAGGAGTCACATGTAAATTAGGGGTTAATTGGAGTAGAAATCTCTTGTCTCTTTATTGTGCCTCCTTTCATGTCTCCTACTTAAAAATCTTAAAAAATTGAATTTCATACCCTAACCTTTATTTTTTTAATTCTAAACCCTACACCTTAAAAAATACACTCTACTCCTATTTCTCTAAATCCTAACAACAAACCCTAACTTTAAACCATAAACCCTAAACCTACTAATTTAAAACGAAAACACCAATAAAGATACGATTAAGAAGTGGACGATTTATACCCGGTTAATTGATCCCATTTGATTTGTTGTGCTATCAGATTTTTGAAGAGTTAAATATGATGTTTAAAGAGTTAATATAATTTTTTATGAAATAATAATTTATCCCACTTAATTTGTTTGAGTATAGGTCAACAATTTACACTGTAGTATTATGAAATTTTTCGTACCTCATATTTTGCTTTGATTATATTATATAAAAATTGTGTTTTTATCAATGATGTTACTATTTGGACCAACTTCGTTAATAAATTATTTTTTATTTAATATAAAGATAAAGTTTTTCAAGAGTCAAAATTTATATTTTATTGAATTTTAATAAAAATAAATTATTAGTAGCTTGTGTTTCCCTTGTAATCGCATCTTAATTAATTAGTACAAGTAGATACCCACTAATCTTTGAAAACAAAATTGAAAGAATAAATGAGGGAGATAATGATTTGTTGGTGAAAAATATATATTTATTAATATTTATACTTCTAGGTATTGGTTTAAATATAGTGATGCAGCACCATTTATATTTTATAGGTGAGATAATGCATAATGAGCTTCCCTTTGCCTCTCATTTAAAGGCTTTTTATGATTTTTTCAATGTTCACTTATTTTTTAAGATTTTATCAATAGATTCAGATTGATTTATATCGTATATCTAGATTTGGTGAATGAATCTTTTAATGAATCTTTTTTATATACATAGAATCTTAACTCAAAACTCACTTAAATGATATCATATTATTCTCTATGTCCCATAAATATTGTCTCTTATTAACTTTTTTGAGTCAAACTTTTTTAACTTTGCCTCATGATTATTTAAAATTTATTAATGATAAAAATATAAAAAAATATATATTTTAAAAACTTCTAATCGAGTAGATTTTAGATATATAATTTATAAAATCTAATTATTTTAAATATTTAATATAATTATAGTCAAAGTTTAAAAAATTTGACTTTCAAAAGGTCAATAAGGGACATTACTTTTGGGACGGAGGAAGTACTTAGGATGAGTCTACCACATGTGACGAACATTGCTGAACATTATTAATATTAAACACCGCTGAACACCATTAAATTTTAAAATAATAAAATTATTTTAAAATAAAAAAAATAAATTTAATAAATTTATTATTTTTAACAATATTAAAAAATAATAGGTTAAAATCTAATATGGAGTACTTAATTTTCTTAATAACGTAACCCCTAATATACTCAACCCTTTATATTTTTGCTGTCAGTACCGCCTCCATTACCGTCACCATCGATGCCATTCCTGTCGAGATCCGTCAGACTTGTCTCATCGTTGTTCAACCAGGTCGCCCTGCTGCTCTGTCTTCCTATGTTCATCGTTCCAACCGCCCAAAGGTAAGAGTTTACTTTTTCTTTTCTGTCATCGTCTATCTTAATTGAGCATTACACCCATCCTCAGTTATAAGGACATTAAGTAAAAGCTAGAGGTTCTAAACTTACATATCTATGCTTTTTTAAGAAATTAAAGCTAGATGTCATTATAGATATTGAATATTTCTTTCAGGTGTTGGATAGCTTTTCCTAACTTCAGAAATTAAAGCTAGATGTAATTAGGGTTTGAAATTTAGGGTTTAAGGTTTGAGATGAATTTATGCATGGGTATTTGGGTGGTTGGGTTGGTTGGGAGAAGGCTGGGAACGGTTGGTGACTGCGCAAAATGGTCGGTGGCTGGGATTGGCCGACCAAGTTTACTGACAAAAGAAAAGACAGCAATTACGTACCTTTTTGCGGCTGAAACGATGAACGAAAGAGGACAACGGAAAAGCAGAGCGACTTAGAATTACCGGAGATGAGACAAGCCGATCGGATCTCTACGGTAATGACGACGACGATGGCAGCATGACAGAAAAAATATTGGGATTAAAATTTATGATATTAAGAAAGATTTGGGGATTTTTATTTTTTTATATTTAATTTTTATATTTTTAAAATAATTATAATTATAGTTTGAGTCCTTTAAATTTTTAATGTTTATTAATTAGTTTAATAATGTTTAACAATGTTTAGCGATGTGCGATGCCCGTTATAAAATTTTTCTATTACTTATCATTTAATTAACCCGTTAATTTTTTTAAGTTTTTGATTACAGTTTTTTTCAAATTGGGGCTATTTTGTTTTTTTAATTTAATTAAAAAATATAACCCTTGAGATTTTTAAAATATATTACGCTCGAGGTTTTTTGGTTTTTGATGACATAATTTTTTTATATAATTTGTGTATCAAAATATTACTCTTTATCCAATAGCAGAATCATTTAGATATGTACTCATTCCATTAATCTATGGTACGAGTAACTTACGAATGTAATTCATACACTCTAATTTAATTATTTTTAGTTCTTAAGCTTTTCAAAAATTAAAATTTCAATCCTATTTAAATTTATCAAATCAAGTTTTGTTATCGGTAAAAGTATTATGCATAAGTTATAGATTTTTTTTCCCATTCTCAAATTTATCATGTCAAGTACATCTAATTTAGTCATATTCTCATAAATTATTTGATCCATGACTAAAAATTTAAAAATATAAGGACCAAAATTGATCAAATTAAAATGCATTGGCTAAATCAATAATTTATATATAATATAAGGCTATAAATTATTTAATTTGACCGATATTTTTTACATTAACTAAATAGGTGTTCTAAAAACAATGTGCTAACTGATTATTTTATTTGAAAGGATATAATTGTTCGTGAAAATATCTTATCCTAGAATGATATTATGATAGCCAATGTGGGACAAATGTTTTTCTTTTAAAAATTATTAATATTTAATGTATCGATGATATATAATCGTAAATTTTGATGTAATAAAATTTTATATTTCGAATAATAATATTTTAAACAATTACATCATTACATGGAAGTCTAAAAACATTAACTCAAGATTGTCATGGTGAGATTGAAATCAATGAACCTTGAAATGGTCATATTGTTCAGGATTCTATAATATTATGGTACGTACCTGTATTCAAACGCACGGAACCCGAATTCGATAGATGTTGAGATACTTGCGGCGACGGTGTGGCGTCGGTACGGCACATAGGGCAGCTAGAATGCGAATAAAGCCACATATCGATACACGGTGCATGGTAAGAATGCGAGCATCCCGGTAATGTCTTCACTGCTTCACCTTCTTCGAATTGAGACAAGCACACCGCGCACATTCCGTCGTCATCAATCGAACCTGGGTCCTTTCGGTACTTGTGGGCTACGATGAGTTCGGCCGTCGAATTCTCCAAACTTGTAACCTCCAACATCTCATGTCCCAAAACATGTTGTCGTCGTTGTTGGTCTTGTTGTGATGTTTGGCCACGGATATTATTATAGTATCGGTGCCACCATCCCGTGGCGATACAATGGTAGATTGTTACGACCAAGGCCGCCGATCCCATGCCAGCTAAAATGATGGATAGTCTGCTGTCGCCGAAACCGCCATGTTTGCCATCTTCCATGACAGAGAATGAGCATGGAAAAAGTTTCAGACTTTTTGGTAGGAAGGAATTCTATGTAAGTTTGGACATTGCTTTGGTCGATAATTTCAAAGATCAGCCTTGTCCTATGAACAATATTATAAAGTTTAGTGAAAGATACGTTATATTATTACATGATCATTTTGACTTTGTATAAAGTCTATTTCAGTTCCTTGCAGACTCAGCCTAGTAGACTAATGTCACGGGATCATTACTCTCTTTTTAAAAGATATGTCTGATAGAATGTACAGCGTCAATGTATATATATCACAAGACCTTCCTTTTTTGATGTGAGATTAATGCTTCTTGTCTATTTTTAAGCATGACACTAGTCTAGTAATTTAGTGAAGTTAAACTACTATAAAAGTCACTTAATTATGGTTAAGATTATATTTTGGCCATTTAATTAATAAAAGTTATGTTTGGATCACTTAATTATGGGTAAGATTATATTTGGATCACTTGATTATTAAATGTTATATTTGAGTCACTCAATTATGGATAAGGTTATATTTGAGTTACACTTTATATTTAAAAGGTATATCAATTTAGTTATTTTTTTCTAATTGTTTCATTCTAAAGCAAAGATATTTATAAGGCGATTCGCGCTATTCAAATATTTCCGACCGAAAAATAATGATTTCTCTTTTGAATAGGTCTTGAAAGGAGAAGAAAAACTGAAATACCATCCGATGTCTATTATTGAATTCAGTCTAAAAGTCACGAAATAGATAAGCTCACTCTCTCTTTTAATTTACGATAGATTGTAAAAAAACAAAACTAGATTACTTTTGCTCTGTTTTTTAAGTTTCACTCGTCCTTTTTTTTGTGTTTGTTTATCATTATAATAAATAAATACAATAAATTATATTATTTAACGAGCAAACACAAATAAAAAATTATATTCATTTAATTATTTATATTTATTTGTTTATTTGATTATAATTAAACAAATAAATATAAATATATCTTACTCGTTCTGTTAGTCCTACTCGTTAGAAGTATATCTTTACTCATGTTCAGAAGAGATTATTAGGTAAACTTTATTCAGCACGTCATCTATGATCTAAACAATCAGAACCGTTTATCTTTACACAACGAACTAATAACTATTCACCATCACTTAGAAAAAATAATAATTTACTTTAAAAATTAAAATAAATAAATATAATTAGTTAATATTATGAATAATATGGTAAACATAATTATGTAATAATTTTATTTTACGTTCAGACATTGATGTAAGACATGGATTCCAGCCCCCCAAAAAATAATCTGGTGGTCAATAAAAGGTAAACACGTGTCAAAGCTACTATGAATCAAAGAAACAGTGCAGAGCGCGTGCAGCACAGAACCCAATGAGCAAGTGTGAGTATGACAAACCGGATTAAATTCTGAAAGAGAAAGGGAAAGGGGTACTTAAAAGATCGGGTACCCGATATTTTTGGTATCAAATTTTTTATTTATATCTCGGCCTATTTATAATATTGGATAGTCGTTATTGAATACTTGGTTAATCGGAAAATAGATATTTAATTTATATTTTTTTATTTTAAAATTAAAAAATTATATATTAAATGTATAAATTTTAAATTTTATAATATATAATCAAATATAAAAATTAATGATTTAAAGTTAATTTTAGAATATATATATATACATATATATTTATTAAAGTATATCACTAAAATAACATTAAAAATATTAATATTGTTTTTTCTTTCAATATTAACAAAATAATAAAAATATATCTAAAAATTTTAAAAGTTAGAAGTATATAATACAAACATAAAATTAATTAAAAGATTTAATATGTATAAATATTAAAAAATCTATAATAAAAAATATAATTTAAAACTAAAAATATAAATTAAAATTAGAGGGGACGAGTACTCGGCCCGATCGGATAAGTTTGTTGAAAATTATATGATATTTTTATTTTGAGTAATCTAATAGTTATATCGGATCGACTAATTTTAAACTCAAGTAAACACGTGTGAAGCTGCTATGAATCAAATAAACAGTGCAGAGCGCGTGAAGTACAGAAACCAATGAGCAAGTGAGACAAAGTGGATTAAATTCTGAAAGGGAAAGGGAAATGGGACCGTCAAAACGAAAGAAAAAGTGTCGTTTAACGTTAGCACACTCCCCTTGCTCTATCTTTTCAACTATTTCCTTTCAAAAATTAAGAATTATCATCTAAAAGTAATTTAATTTAATTAATTTACATATACAAACTATACAAATGAAATAGATCTACTTATATTAATATAAATTAAGTGAATTTTATATAATTTTATAAATTTATTATGTATGATCTACGTAAATAGAACATGAAATTCAACGGTTAAACTGTTAAGATAAATTTATTAAAAAGATTATATAAAAAATTTTATACTAAAATAAACGCATCGCTATGTTTAAAGAAATTTAATTCACGACTCTAATAATAATATTAATCGAATCAAAATTTAATCGATAATTAATATTTTATTGTATTTTTAATAAAGGATTGTATTTTATACGAGAAAAGATAATATTTATGAACTTATTCCTCATGTTCAGTCATTCATTTGATTATTTTAAAATTTTAGTGTTGCATATTTTGTAAGCAATTCTAATTATTAAATGTATTAACATGCAAAGTTTGTTCCATTTTGTAATTGTTACTTCTATTATGATATAAATTGAAATTTATGAAAATAAGAAGAAATTTCAACATTGATTTTTATTTTAGCTAATTAAGTTTCTCAGCGGAAAAAACAGATGATATATGTCCTAAATGATATAGATTCAAATCGTTTTGTTTATAAGATATATGTTCATTGTCAAAAAGGTTAAGAATATGTATGAACAGACAGCAACGAATCCAAAAAAATATTTGAGGATAGACACATAAATTTTTAAAATTTCAAGATTGACCCAACTTATAAATATTTTAAAAAATAAAGATTAACTCATAAAATTTTAAAAATTAAAGACGAATGTGTGAACTTTAAAAAGTTTAGAGTGGACATGTGCCCACAAAAAAATGAATCCACAACTGTGAACAAATATTATCTTATAATCACCTTTAGACATTCAATTGAACTCACAATCTAAAGGAGAGTAAAAGATATCAACCGAAAATTTTAACTATTTACTTTAAACGTTGTTGAATAATTAGTAATATTATTAAATATAAAAATTATCGGTGATATCATGTTTCAAAACTCTTGTTTTATAATTTGGTTTGAAAATAAACGACACTTATCATAGTTATTCATAAATTTTTTTTACAGATAATTATTCAATATACAAACGTTGAAAATAAAATTTTATTTACAAATATTTTAATTTAAAGTTTAAATTTAAGATTCGATGGTTAACAATTGAGTTATAATTTAAGGTTTATATATAAAGAATTAAATTCTAATCATATAATATTAAACTTTAACCTCTAAATTTTAAATTTTAATCTTAGATCTTTAAATTCAATTTTAACTTTTAAATTTTAAACACATAAATCTAAACTAATGCGCTTGCAGATAGATAGCTCTATGTATGAATATAAATTCATTTTTTACTATTTTAAAATAACAATTTTATAATTAATATTTTTTTATATATGGTATAATATAATATATAAAAATATTTATTTTTTAACTTTTATCTTTTAAAAATACGTTTAAAATCTTAGTTTGATTATTTCGGATCGATTCGGATCGTACACCTAACTTTGATAAATAAATCTTTCGATAAAGATTTTTTACGTACACATCTCAAACTTAAGATTTATTTAAACGGAACCAAACTGCTTACCACTTGAATCAACACTTATTAATATATTTATAATTTTTGAGATAAAATGCTTAGCGGTAGAACAATATAATATATATATATATGATGCGTATGATTAGAAGAACAATTAAAAAATTAATTTTTATTTGAAAAAAAAAAACACATTCTCCTTCTCCTTTCTTTTCATCCAATTTTTCTTTCTTTTTCTTTTCTTCTTTCCAGAATACTTTCCCTCTCATTTCCGCCCTTATCCCATGACTCCCACCACTCTCCCCCGTGACTCCCCTTCACTTCATCTCCTTCTCCTCTTCCCAATCCCTTCCAGTTTCCTCTCATGAATCTCACTTTCATTCAATTTCTCTTCATCCCATCACTAAATCATCACAACAACTCAGCAGAAGCAGCATGCGGTCGCCACATGCTTTACGCAACGGCGACACCCCTTCCCCGCACAACCGGAACCCTACTCCTCCATTCCACAACACCGTCACGCTCCGCAAAATCAGACGATTCAACTCACTGATTTTCGTATTCAGAGTCACTGCTTTCACTTTCTCACTCGCTTCATCCGTCTTCATGGTCACGAACTCTCGCGGCTCCGATTCTCCTCACTGGTTCGATTTCGACGCTTTCAGGTTAGTTTTCTTTTCTCTCTTTACTTATTTTCCAAGTAAATATGAAAACACACGCTTCTTTAGCTCGTAATTCAAATAATTTTAAAATGAAAAAATATTAAATTTCGAATTTATGTTCCTTTCGAGATTTGAATTCTATCATAAAAAAGCTTAAGAATTAAACTGGAAACGCGAAATCTTACCGCAGATTCGTTTTCGCGGCGAACGCAATCGTTGCCTTGTATTCTCTGTTCGAAATGGGCGTTTCCGTTTGGGAGATCTCCACCGGCGCCACTCTCTTCCCCGAAATCCTCCAAGTTTGGTTCGACTTCGGCCACGATCAGGTTTCCTTTTCCTTATCACTAGCAGAAATCCCTAAACTACAAAGCTTTTTCCATTTTGGTCAAATTACATGAAAAATCCCTACTTTATTTTTTATTAACGACTTTAACTACAATATAATTCCTTTTTTATACTTTCAATTGAAATAAAAATAATTAAATTGTAAAGGAAAACTAAATTTTTAAAAACATTAAGGACCTTTTATGTAATTTGACCTTTTTATTTTTTTTGTTAAATTAGAAATTAATTTAAAAAATTGGGTTAGGTTTTTGCGTACTTATTGTTATCGGCGGACTCCGCCGGAACGGCGTTGGCGAAGACGTTAAAGGGTACTGACACGTGTACGTCGTCGAACTCGTTCTGCGTGCAATCTGATATATCCGTGGCCTTGGGTTTCGCCGGGTTTTTGTTTCTCGGGTTTTCGTCCTTGCTCTCGGGTTTTCGGGTTGCCTGTTTTATAATCAACGGCTCTCGTTTCTATCTTTAATTTTTTTGAAGGGACGAGATATTTTTGGATGTGCTGAAATTACGTAACATGATGACGTGGCGAGTTCTGTATTTTTGTTTTATTTTTTTATTGCATTATCGCCTTATTAATTATAGTTTATTATATTATCAGATAGATTTAATATACTACTTAATATGATTGATGTGGTTTTTTATTTAAATTGATATTCATGTCTATTAATTATTACTATATTTAGGTACTTATTTTTTAAAACATTGCACAAAACGATCCATTTAAAATAACTTAGATTAAATTGTTTATTTTATTTTAAATTATAATATATTATGAAATTAAATCTACGTCAAAAATTTTATATATATTTTTATTAAATTAGTTATAAAGAAATATGTGTATCGCGTTTATAAAAATAATAATTTTGGTATTTTTAAAATAATTTAATTTTTAATGTTTTATTTTAAGTTAAAATAACCAGTTAATAATAAATAATTTAAAATAATATGACAAATTTACATTTATCTTAAAAATATTAATTCATATGACAATGCATGCTGATATAATATTGATGTATAAAAATATATTATCTTGAAAATGTTATATTGATTAAAAATAGTTTTATAAAATTATATAAAATATTTTTCTGTTAAATTATAATTTTATCAAATTATTTTAAACCATTTATTATTAGTTTTTTAACAATTTTTATTTGTAGTTGAACTATTTAGACCTAAAAAATAAAATATTGAAGATTTAATTTAAAACATAAAAATCAAAATAATTATTCAATTAAACATTTGGATATTTTTTTGACTTTATACCAATAATAAATATATTAAATTTACATTTTTAATTATTATTATTATTATTATTATTATTATTTGTCTATCAATTTCATCTATAATATAATATTTTTCTTACATTGTGTTGAGAATCAATTAATTGTTAAAACCAATATTTTAATGGGTAAATATACATTTTGATACCTAAACTTAATTTTAAAGCTGAATTTGATATCTAATATTTTTGCAATTATGTATTTGAAATTGATTTAAAATATTTATGGTAATTAATATATTTGAACCATGAAGTCATAATCATACCAATTCGAACAAAAAAATAATCAAGTTTCGATATCTAATCGAACAAAAATGTTAGAATTGTATCTAAATACCTATTTAGCTAAAAAAAAAAAACTTATTTCACGTAGCAGATAGAGAATTTTCAGTTTAAACTGTTTTCAAATATTTTTTTTTCTTTATGAAACATATTTAGGTTTTAAATTATTTATCAAAATATGTAAATCCGCAGTGAAAACAACGTGATATGCATGGAGTTTTTAAAATGTCCAGCTTATTGAACACACTTGGTTGATTCTTCAAAGTATCAATTCATGGGTACAACTTCTCCACTGAAGTGTTTATGCTTATGCTAAAACCAACAACTGCAAAGAATCCCTACTACTCTCAATAATTAAAGAGAATAAGGCATTGGAAATATCCGTTAGAGTTTTACGTATTTTTTGGATCGTAGAATGGGTTAGATAAATAATTGATATTATCAACACGATTAGGGACAGAATGAAAATTTGAGGTTGAAAATGGCAAAATATAAATGTTTAGAAATAAGAGACAAATTCATAAAAAAATAATTTAAAAAAAATATATAAAGGGGATAAAAGTGAAAAAAATTCTTTGGGAACGGGGGGCGATCGCCCCTCCCCACCCTCATATATATAGTTTCGTCTTTGAATACGATATGCAAAGATTATCACTGAAAAAAAATTAATTTGAGTCATTTATTTCTCTAATTCAGTGATTCAAAAAATATGTAAAACTAAAAAAAATTGTATATATTTTATCAATAGAATAGTGAAAATCAGTGGCTAAGATAAAAATAAGTGAATTATATATAATCTATCTACGCAACGTAAAACTTTTTAGTTTTTTATTTGTTTTAAACCATTGGATGAGTACATTCATGGTTGACATTAAACGTTAAAAATATTTAAGAAAAAAATTAAATAATCTCAATCATAATTTACATTTATCTAATAATTTAAAATCAATATAATTTTATTTTTACACAGAGTAAGTGAATACTACATATTTATATGATATAAGATCTGTTAAAAAAAGTAATATCTTTTTATGATCGTTGGATGAGTGAAAATAAATAATTAAGATTAACAATAAATTTATATAAAAAATAAAATAAATTTAATTTAAAAATTTTAACCTTAACTATTTATTTTTACTCATATACAACGATCCTAATAAAATATAAAACTAAAAGAATTATACAATATCAATGATTATTATATACTCCATATATATGGGGTCACCTGGAGGCTCTATTTATCAAGTGGGGTCAAGTTTAGAAGGCACCAGAAACAATCCAAACCATAATGGACAAAAAGAACAAAATCATGGGCACATCCTGTAAATATATAATCAGACATTTCACATCACATCAACAGCAGATATTGGCATGATGGGTGGGATGCTCTTCTTTTTCCAATTGGAAGGAATGAAAATTTAAAAGCAATACAACAACATATCACCAATTATTCTATTACAGGCCTACTTGGGCTTGGCTCAATGTGGTTTTCTAGTGATTTCTCGATATCCATATCGAATATGTGTTGAATACGAATACTTTAAAAAGACCAGTTGGAATAATGTAGGGTGTCCTAGTCTTGAGGTGTGGTGATCTTCTTGGCATGGTTAAAGAGCAATGTCATGTTGGTGCATCATGGACATAAATGTTTCAAGTCTAAAGAAAATTGATATAAATCAATCTTTATGCAAAGAAAACTAACATGATTTAAGTTCTCATCTGAAAGTGCATATATTAGTTCAGTATAGGCTTCAGCTTCCTTCATATTTCGGATCAGCCATCAATATAAAAATGCCTAGAAAATTGGCAAGAAACCCTAGTTATTGATCATCAATCATCTGCATGAACATGTAAAATCCCCATAAACCAATGGCTCATCAGAAACTGTGCTATATGATTTTAACACGAACTGGAAATAAAATCCATAATATAATGTTTCAAACTCGAGAGATTACGTAGTTTCCAAACAATTGGTCCCATCAACATGAGTACATTCTAGGTAAACTTTCATCCTATATAAGGTTTATAAACTTATTGTCTCTAATCATAATAAAGCTTCAATGGCATCTGGGAGTAGTTACAAGTTCATATTGACAGTCTTTAAAGATATATGAAGTAAAGGTCAAATTTTGTTATAAGTCCTTGTGGCTTGTACTATGCATAAGTAATGGATATAGTCTCATACTCAAAGTTTGAAATTTCAATCCTATCTTACACGGTAACTGTTAAATCAGCAAGGTCAAATTCTACTATTAGTTCCTATATTATCTTTAAGTTATGGATCTTGCTCATGTCCTCCAGTACGGTCACTTTTTGTTTCAAAATTTAACTATTATTATCTGAGTTAGGACTAAATCTGCAAAATTCGAAATGTACAGGGGCTAAGACCAAAATGGAGTATAGGTACTGAATTTACAAGTCACATATAGTATACTATCTGTGGAAGGTTATTCCAAACAAAGTAGATTAAAATTACTTCATTTCTTCCATGTAATGAGGTTGCTATAAACAATCAACATTGTAGGACCAAACTGCCAATCATTTCAATAATACTCAAAATTACTTCATTTCATCCAATTCTATTCATACTAACAAAGCTCATGCTTTGAGAACTATTTACATACAGCTTTACACATTGCTATTAGCAGTTATCAGTAAAAATGATAGAGATGCATTCGATTCTTCGGGTCTAAATTACTTCATCTCATCCAGTTCTGTAAATATAACTAGCTTGTGCACCAAAAACTAGTTTCACACCTTTAAATATTACTACAAGTACAAGCAATTATCACTGTTTATCAGCGTAGAAAGAACATCTGCATATGAACATATAAATTAAGCTAAGCTTTCTACTGTTCAACACTGTCATTAACAGAAGGCCATTCATTACCTTGTTACTTGAATTGAAGATCCAATTTACATATGCAACATGGGATTTGAATAATGTGATTAATGTAGTTCACTAATTGATCTTTAACATGGATTTCTCATGAAATTTCTTTCTTATAGTTCACAAATTTTATTTTTATTAAAAAAAGCCAAAACCCCCTAAAATTTATAATTTTCTCAAAGCTCAAAATCAGAAAAGAAAAGGGTAAAGTACAACGGATGTCATTCAATCATGGGTAAAATTACATTTTAGTCACTCAATTATTAAAAGTTACGTTTGGGTCACTTAATTATTGGTAAGGTTACATTTAGGTCACTTAATTATTGGTAAGGTTACATTTAGGTCACTTAATTAATAAAGGTTACGTTTGGTTCACTCAATTATAGGTAAGGTTGCATTTGAGTCATCTTTCATATTTAAAAAATGTTTATCAATACGTATATTAGATTAATTAATGATTTCAAATAAAGTATTCTAATGTTAGATAAAACAAATGATTTGAAAAAAAAAATAATCAAATTGATGTACTTTTTTAAATATAAAAGATGACCCAATCGTAATCTTACCTATAATTGAGTGATCCAAATGTAACATTTAGTAATTGGGTGACCAATGTAATCTTTCCCATAATTGAATGACCCAAACGTAACTTTTAATAATTGAGTAACCCAAACGTAACTTTTAATAATTGAGTGACCCAAATGTAACTTTACCTATGATTAATTGACATTCTTTATAGTTTACCAAAAAAAAAAGATTAGTGATCGCAGAAGGATTCGAACCCGTGACCTTTAGATCCAGTGTCTAACGTGATATCCACGATAATTATCATATTTTCTTTATCTTAGCAGAATCGAAACGACGCACTGCAATTCAAAATTTAAACCAGCAGCCTAAAATGTTTAAAAAAACAAAAAAGGAGAGGATTACAATACTGCAATATATATTCTGCTTAAACATAGAGCGACTCTAAAGAGATCGGCGAACTGCTAAAATGTTCATATGTAAAAACACAAAAAATTGAAGAAACACAATACACAAACACATAATCTGGACATAGAAAGAGTGAATCTAAAGAGATCGGCGAACTGCTAAATGTTCACATGTAAAAACACAAAAAATTGAAGAAACGCAATACACAAACACATAATATGGACATAGAAAGAGTGAATCTAAAGAGATCGGCTAACTGCTAAATATTCATATGTAAAAACACAAAAAATTGAAGAAATGCAATACACAAACATATAATCTGGAGATAGAAAGAGTGATTCTAAAGAGATCGACGATCTGCTAAACGTTCATATGTAAAAACACAAAAAAATTGAAGAAACGCAATACACAAACATATAATCTAGACATAGAAAGAGTGAATCTCAAGGGATCGGCGAATTGCTAAATGTTCATATGTAAAAACACACAAAATTGAAAAAATGCAATACACAAACATATAATCTGGAGATAGAAAGAGTGATTCTAAAGAGATCGACGATCTGCTAAACGTTCATATGTAAAAACACAAAAAATTGAAGAAACGCAATACACAAACATATAATGTAGACATAGAAAGAGTGAATCTCAAGGGATCGGCGAATTGCTAAATGTTCATATGTAAAAACACACAAAATTGAAAAAATGCAATACACAAACATATAATCTGAACATAGATAGAGTGAATCTAAAAGAGATCGGCGAATTGCTAAACGTTCATATGTAAAAACACAAAAAATTCAAGAAATGCAATACACCGACATATAATCTGGACATAGATAGAGTGAATCTAACAGAGATCGTCGATCTGTTTTGAGATCGTTATGTTTTGCTCCGATGATGAAAGAATGAAATCAGAAACAGAGTCCATTAAGGCGAAGTATAGAGTGAGAAACGACGTACCTTTGTGGATCGAGGAAAGGCCGAATCGTCCCAAGCAAAGAGTCAACGAGCAGATCCAAAGCAAAAATGAGGGGGAAAAAACAAACGTCTTTATTTCAAGTCAATGGATTTCTTTTAGAATTTGTAGTTGTTGATAGCAACGGCTTTACTGAAGCAAAACGACATGCGTTTTGGGCTCTTTCGAAGACAAAAGTTTGTAAAAAAATTTAAAAATAATGTGGCTGCTGGGATTCGAGCCCAGGTCTCCACGGCCACAACGTGGAATTCTTACCACTAAACTACAGCCACAAGTTGAAAACTTTTCAGAAACAATCTTATAAATCTTATATTTAAGATATGACAATAATTGAGCAAGGTAACGAAAGGATGAACTATCTAATTGAATTTCAATTATCAGTGATAGATAAAAAGATCCGAATTCAACGAGTTTTAATTCGATCTAATAAAATTAAAATATTTAACTATAATTATAATCTAATTCAACAAAATGTGATTATTCAAAATTATTTTAGTATTTCTCTTATAAAAATTATTGATGAATATTAGAATATAATTTTTTGAGACAGATCAGTGTCGAACGAAATACGTAATATGTTACATTAAACGGTCAAAAAATTCAACTCACCCCATCATATGTTCATCCCTACTTAATTGATTTAATTTTTTGTTTACATGTTTAATTATTTTTTTTCGAAAGTTCAATAAGTGCTTCTTACACCTAATTCATATATCTTATAGATAGAATGATTGAACATAAACCTCCTAGAATAACCGTCATCCGTTTTTCATCGAGGTTACTTATTGAATTCTAAACATTTATATTTTTAAGCTTAAGTGTCAAATAAAAAAAATACTCAAACTATAATATTTTACTTTTCTTTATTTTTTTTTTATTTTTCTAAATTCATTGTAATTATAATATTTTCTATGGATTTAATAAAAATTCAGTAGCAATTATCAAAAAAAAAAAACTCAAACTATAATTTTTTAGGCCAAACATGTGCCTAATATTTTTAACGTTACTCAAATAAGTACCTGTCGATTACTATACTGCCGCACATCATATTCGTCATCGGATCGTCACGAGCATTTACCTATCACCTCGTCGCACCGTGTAAAACATCAAAATCATCGAATAATTCATTCGAATAATATATAACGAACGACGACATAATAAATGATGAACAATGTGCGAATTGTTCATCAATGGAGTGAGGCTTCATTTGTCCGAAATACGATCAACACCAGTAATAGTGATCAAATTTAAGAAAGATTCAAGAATTTGAGGTTTAATTTAAGATTATTTTAAACAAATTATGATATTAACTTTATAATTACGTAAATTAAGTGAAATTTCAATATACAAATTAAAAGCTATGACCAAATTAGTAAGCTCTATGCAAACTACCTGACAAGAAAAATTTTGATGTTTGTCTTGTTATGCATATAGAATCATGGAATGTTCTAATAATTTTTTAATGAACAGTTATAATGAATATTTATTTAAATAACGTTAAAAATATTAAATATTTATTTTATTTAAATAATACTGTAAATACTTTTATAATAAATATAATTTGATTATTTATTTACTAATTGAGACTATAATGGTTAATTTTGTTGATAATTAATTTGGAGGGCCACCGCTTACAATTGATAATCTTCGATTATGATACATCTAACCGCACCAAACAACTGTAGATTTGAAAAGAATATATTCAAATATCCACGTCATCACCGTGACGTCATACACTCCTTTCCTTTTTTTATTAGGGTGAGCAAAACTCGACTAACTTGACTTAATTCGAAGTGAAAATATTCCACTCAAAATTTTATAATTTCGACTCGAAATTTTTTTAAATAAAGTTCGAGTTGTAAATTCGAATAACACGGAATTTTTAATAATTAAAAGATTTATTTTTAAGGTTGAGATAAGTCTCTTAACTTTTTATGATATATATACATTGATATATAAAAATATAAAGAAATATTATTATATATGAAAAAATATATACATATTTTATATGATTAGAAAAAGTCGTTTAAATTGTAATCAAGTCGTACTATAACATGATAAATAATTATAGGAACTGAAAACTCGATTTGAATCGACTCGACTCGAACTGAATAAATTTCAAATAAAGTTTGAGTTGTAAAATATGACTCGTCAACTCGAATAACTCAAATTTTTTTGACCCTGACTCGACTCGATCTAATACTCACCCCTACCGCAAATCTACGAACATCTAAGGCAACCTTAAAGGAACACAACACAACCTATAAAGCTGGTCCTACATTCTACTGTCAAGACATAGTTTTGAAGAATGATTCGTGATATGATTGTTCAAATACTCAAAAAAATCGAATATTTCGATGTCGGATGTATACCCGAGTCTGAGTAACATAGTTTTATTTGTAGTCCAACATGAGAATTCTGGTTACCGGAGGAGCAGGATTCATTGGCTCCCACCTAGTAGACAAGTTGATAGAGAATGAAAAGAATGAGGTTATGTCGCCGATAACTACTTTACCGGCTGTCAACACGAATATTTTTATATATATAATAAATAATATATAATAAATAAATAATTAATATAATTAATATAATAATAATTAAATAATAATATTAATATATTAAACAAAAAAAAGAAAAAAAAATCTGAAAAACTAAAAAACAGAGACGTGAAGAGCCGAACCTGGGATTTGGATTGAGGGGCAGTTGTGGCTAGTTTTTTGGGTTGTTGCGTTTGAATTTGAGGGGATAGGGTTTGTTTTAGTTGGTTAGATGGAGTTCTAGTTGGATTAGGACTTTGATTCAAGTCCTTTAAAAGGACTTGAATCGGCTGGAATGGGGGAGGTGAAGAGCAATCGGATTTGGAAGAGATTAAGGAGCTAGAATCGGTGGATTTCGATCGGAAAAGAGGAGTGATCAACAGTTGTCATCTGAGGTAAGCTTTTAGTCTTGATTTCGTTTTGTTTCAGTTGTTTAGTGACTTGAATCTGGTGGCCGATTGCTTTTGATGTTTAAGTGCTTGATCGTTGGTTTCTGGGTAGTTTTCAGGTGTCCGATTGTTTTTGGGGGTGTTAGGTTAGATTCAGATCGGTATTAGGTTGTTGAAATAAGGTTTTTAGTTGTTTCTGGGGGGTTTTAGCGTTGCCGGATGGTTCACCGGCGTCAAAAATCCTTTCCGGCGTCGGAAACATCATCGGGAGGTCGATCGGAGGTTCCGGTACGATGGCCGAAAAACTCGCCGGAGCGACACCCCACGGTGGCGCTCCGGATCTGGCAGTGGTGCATGCAGCGGTTTGGATGAACACTCATGGTGTTCATCATGTTCTTCCAAGAACATGAAGAACACCATCCGAAAGCATGGATTTTGATCCATTTGGTTCATGTTTCTGGGTTTTGGAAGTGTTAGCTGCAGAGGATTTTGAGGGAAATGAGTTAGGGCCGAGTTGGGTCTCGGTTTATCTGACCGAGCCAACTTGGCAGGCTAGGTTTTAAGGCTTGGCAAAACGCTGCCGTTTGGCAGACGAGTCTTGAGCGGGTCGGATCCAGGTTAAACCCGGATCCGCGTTCTTTTAAGCTTTTAGGCTTAATTACCCACTTAGTCCTTTTAGGTTTAGGAGTTTCACAATTTAGTCCCTGAACTCTTATTTTAGCCCCTAAACCTCTAATACTCATTCAATTAGGTCCCTAGAAACCTTCAATTGGACCCCTAGGATTAATTAATCACACTTAGACTTTAATTAGGATGAAAAATTAATTTTAAAGGCTTAAAAATTATTAATTAAGTTTAAATTAGAATTTAATTTAATTTTTAGGAAAATTTAAAATTTATTCGACCTAGTTAGATCTAATCCAGGATTAATTTGTTCCCTAAGACCTAAAAACTAGGCTTCAAATAGGTTTAATTTACCTCTTAAAATTTTGGAATTAATTTTGATTAATTATTTTAATTTTAATTAATTTCTAAAAAGGTTCTAGGATTAATTAAACTTAATTAGGTCTAATTTTAGCCCTAAAACTTTAAAATACTCACCAAATTAGACTTTAATTAGGTTTTTAATTCTTAAAAATTAGAAAATAATTTTAATTAATTATTTTAATTAATTTTAATTAATCTCTAAAGTTTAAAAATTAAACCCTTTAATTAGGTCTAGTTTGCCTTAAGCTTTAAAACATTCACCCAACTTAGACTTTAATTAGGTTTTAATTCTTAAAAATTGGAAAGATAGTTTTAATTAATTAATTTAATTGATTTTAATTAATTTCTAAAATGTTAAGATTTAAAATTAATTAGGTCTAATGAACCTTAAACTCACCAAAACTTTAATTAAGTTAAGTTAAATGCTTAAGACTTAGAAACGATTTTAATTAAAACTTTTAATTAATCTAAAACTTCTAAATTAAGATTTAATAACCAACTTAATTAAGTTTAACCCAACATTAAACCTTTGAACCTAAATACACTAAGTTAGACTTTAATTAAAATTTAATCAAGATTAGAAGTTAAGGAAAATTTAATTAATTAATTTTAATTAAAAATTCCCAAGACTTTTAAAATTAATTTCTTTTTTTTAAGTCTAATCCTTTTTGTTCAAGGCTTATTCTCGAGTCCCTTGTAATTTATTTTCCGTACAAGTCCCTTTTGTACTCATGTGAAGAGAAATTTTTGATGTAATGTGATGTACCCATGATTATAATAAAAGTGATGAAGTTCCTTTATCTTGTGTATACTTTATTTTATGTTTTGCATGACATATTTTAGGAAGGTCACCTAATAAACTTAGGTTAATTAATTTAGTGGCTTTTTTAGGATTAGTCACTTAAATTAATTAATTTAATTTAATTTAATTAGGGAGAAAATCTAGTAACATAACATGTGAATCTTATGTCTCGGATACACTAAAGAGGTTGATGTTTTGACGCACTATGATGCTGACCTAGAGAGTGTACCTTGGCATCGAATTCACGTGTTATTAAAAACCTAGAATTTTGATAAAAAACTTAAGTTTAGAATTAAAAATGGATAGGTAAATAACTAGTAAACGCTAGTAATTTAGGTTTTAAAAACTTAAGTAATGGAGCCTTTTTAGGGTTAGAACTTAAAATGAACAAGATAAAAAATAATCATGCATTTTACTTTAGCCTTTTGAGGCGGAAGTTACATTCTTTTAAATTTGGGTGAGGTTTCCTATCTAGAGGACGTCTCGATCAACTCAAGTTTAAAAGTGGTGTAACTTCTAAATCAAAAGGATATCCAAAATTCAAATAATGTTCGTTTAACAATGGAAAATTAAATTAATATCTTTCTTCAAAATGTCAAATGCCACGTAATGTTTTTTTCAAGGTACCAATTTTTGGGCGTTTGTAAGGGTCGTCCTTACACGTAACCGACTCCCGAACCCAATGTTTTTAAAACGAATCTCTGATTTATTTTTTGGTGTCTGGCCTACCTAAGTGACCGGTGGCGACTCCAAGTCAACCTTTTTCAAAATTAAATTACGTTTTTTAAAATTTGGGTTTTTTTTATTAAAATTAATAAAATCCATATTTTTCCAAAACTTATCGTCGAACAACACTTTTCACCTAAAAATCGCGTTTTTTTCAAAGAGGTCGCGACACCGGCACGAAAGACAACCTCAATAAATGGATCGGACATCCGAGATTCGAGCTGATCCGTCACGGGAATGTTATTTACTTTCATATGTTTCGGTACATATAGGCTGAGAATGTTGGAACTTGGACTGTATAATTCATGTTCTAAGTAGTGATGGTTTTTTAATCAGATGTCACTGAGACGTTGCTCGTTGAGGTTGATCGGATCTACCATCTCGCTTGCCCGGCTTCACCGATCTTCTACAAATACAATCCGGTTAAAGTATGTTTCCTCGGCAGCGTAACACTATCTCCTAGATGAGACCTTACTTGTGTTAGGACTCTGTCTGAATATTGTGTTTTCTTGACATGAATAAACAGACCATAAAGACCAATGTGATCGGGACATTGAACATGTAGGGGCTTGCAAAACGTGTCGGAGCAAGGTCCGAGACTGTTAACCCTATCGATATGTAGATACCCAGAAAGTGTTTACAGTTTTCGATCTTGTTACACGTAAATTTCGATTGATTTCTTTGTTTATCGTGCTTCAGGTGTTTGGAGCTGCTACGACGAGGGAAAACGAGTAGGGGAGACTCTGATGTTCGATTACCATAGGCAGCATGGCATAGGTAAACAATGCAGCATTAGCTCGTAGCTCTTTATGTCCCTTGTTGCATTCACTCATGTTCTTACTCTTTTCTTTATGATAACAGAGATTCGAATTGCTCGTATTTTTAACACTTACGGACCGCGCATGAACATCGATGACGGTCGTGTTGTTAGCAATTTCTTAGCTCAAGCAATCCGGTAAATAATAAGATTGTACAGACATGCTTAAGACCATTCCCCATGCTTGCTCACACTGTTCTTTAACCATTAAATTTTGCAGCAATGAACCTCTGACTGTTCAATTACCCGGAACACAGACAAGGAGTTTCTGTTATGTCTCCAACATGGTACGCCGAAAATTCCTGTTAAAAATCGAAGTGTTTTACATATTATTGCCGCTTCTCATATTTTTCTTTTTAATCGTTCAAGGTTGATGGCCTAATCCGACTTAAGGAAGGAGAGAACACCGGAACGGACCAATCAATATAGGGAATCCAGTTAACTATATACAAGTCCCTTGCTCGATTTCCGATCTTATCGAACTGTTTTATTCCTGATATCTACTTTGGTTTTCTTGTTCCTGCATTTTAGGTGAATTCACCATGATCGAACTTGCAGAAGCTGTGAAGGAGGTCAGTTGTCCATACATTTTTCATCGATATATTCTGAAAAGGCAATTAATGGAGTTGTGTTGGAATGTGGCTTTGCAGCTTATCAACCCGGAGGTGAAAATATCAATGGTGGAAAACACTCCTGATGATCCCCGACAAAGGAAGCCCGACATAACCAAAGCAAAGGAGCTACTCGGATGGAACCGACGGTGAGGTTGCGCAATGGACTTCCACTTATGGAGGAAGATTTCCAGCTGAGGCTCGGGGTCTCGAGGAAGAACTAATTGGGGTTATTTTACATATATACCACTGCCAGTGGCCGCGTCATATGTTCATGTTGATGCACAATAATGGCAGCAGTTTTCATCTCAAGTCGAGTCATTTTGGATGATTTCTTCTGTGTTTTCGACCGGTATACTTTGATTAATGGAAACGAGCTTTTTATTTTTGAAGTATCCGTTTTCGACATTCATATCTAACACGTAGATTTGGACGACATGATCCTAAAAATACTCTATATCTATGAAAAAAACATAGAAAGAAATAAAGCAGCTTCCACTCAGTGAAATCCGAGCTCTTTACTCGAAGCAGGAGCACAGGCATACTACTACACCTGAAACCCCTAATCGGTATTTGGTGGAGGTGGTGAAGAGATGGTGACAGTGAGTCAATCGATGTCACCACACAAACTTCCGATATCATTTCGCAAAGACGGAATCACAGCATCACTACTCGAGGATAGATAACAGTGAAGTGTCCTTCATACCGGCTATCATAAAAGCAATGGAACGGAAGGTTTCTGGAATATCTGGACGCACAGGAGAGACTGGTTGTAGCAGTTTTGGTAATCGGTGGACGGCAAGAAAGTGTTGTCGTGGTGATGGACCAAGAGGGTCGGCAAGCAAGAAGATTCCGTTAAGAATGGAAACAGAGGCTCAGAGAAAATGCTGCTTATTCCTGTCAAACATAGGTCTATATATACATAGTAGAAAAGAGAAAAGGGAAAACCATGTCCATCAAAGCTCTCTTTTAATATTCATCCTCCATCATCAGCACCGAAGGGATCAAAATAAACAAACAAATCTACGACAAAAAGACATCGTTATTTCAAAGCAATAGTCAAAAATATATTAATCAAACGTTTTCATTCTTTTCGAAGTACTCATGGTCAACACCTGTGTCTAACTTTCGGAGTATTCGTGTTTGACACCCGTGTCTAACACATAGACATGACGATATGATCCTCAAAAGACACTCTAAATGTATGGGAAAACACAGAAAGAAATGAACATATCCATGTCGGACAAATACCTATATCTGACACAGACGGAAGACCAAATGACATAAGAGGCAAAGAATTCGGAACCCCTAGGCTTCCATCACCCCCTGAACCTGTTTCTTTTTCTCTTTCTTTTTTACAACCTTTTTAGGCGCTTCAGCCGCACCATTTTCATTCTCCTTTAATTGTTCAATTCTTGCAAAGACTGGTTTAGGTTCAGCCATCACTTGACCACCCTTTAGTCCACCCCACTTTGTTTCACTCTGCAGTTACCGGCATTCGGAGCCGTTAATAAGACAATAACACTTATGCAAGTCTGTATACATACATATTGAGAGAGAGAGAGAGAGAGTACCCAGTTTAGGTTATCGAACTGGTACTCGGAGTAGCCAAGCTGTGCATGTATCCGCCTGCATAAACTAGGTGCAACCGGTGACAGAGCAATTGCTATAATCCTCATTGTTTCAAGTATGATAACAAGATCCTGTCCCAATATCAGAAAAGATATAAGCTGCAGATATGATAGCAGCCATTGAATAACAAGGGTGCCATGTGTCGATTTTTATTTAGACTTACAAGTAGCCTAGTCCGGTCAAGTCAAGTTTCTTGTTAAACAAAACAATGGAAACTAACAGATGTATCTCCTATGACCAAACTTTTTCTCCTTTCACATAGAATTTATGAAAGGATGTCTAAATATCCAACACACATGGGTGTTAAACACCGGTGTATCGAGGGAAAAAAATAAATCAGAAAAATATAGTGCAAATATTTTTATGTAAAGATATATAAGTGAAGGCAGAACCTTTGCGGCAGCATCAGAAGCATCACCTCCTTGCTTAAAAAGAGACCATGGTTGATGCTTATCCATGTACAAGTTTCCAGCATTCCCAATCTCTAGCACAGCTTCACAAGCTGATGATAGGGACAGATTTTCGTAATGGATACGAGCTTTTTCAACCTAAATATATATAGAACAGAAAGATATCAGTAATTGACCTAAAAGATACAATTAATATGGTTGAAAAGTTAAAGGAGAAATGCAAAAGAAAAAAGCGAGATAAAACCGATGAATCCATGGGCAGGTCTACATTAAAATGTGGGGTACATTGACCCAACTTGATTTGTTGGGATATGGGATTTTCAAGGAACTAATACAAAAATTTTAGAATTTAAATATAGAAAATATTAGAATTGACCCCACTTAATATGTTGAAGTATGGGGCCAGCAATAATTATTGTAGTGGTATGAGAATCCTCCATACCTCATGCTTTACACTGACCCCACTAAATGAAAATTCTGGCTCTACCACTGGATGAATCATAATAGGGGAAAATTAACCAAAAAGTTCCCAAACTTGAATATTGGGGTCATATTCATTACCATTCTATGTCAGTCCATAATTTGCAATAGAAACATTCTTACTGAAAAAACAATGTTTTCCTTTCAAATAAATAAGTATTTCATGTTCTGTCATATGCAAGTTAAATTCCTTTAACATCAACCAAATCACATTCCCGAAACAGACAACTGTAGTAAGAGATGGATCCAAGAATTCCTTAAGAAATCGCTTATACTGCTTGGTCTCCAAATTGAGTGTCGGATACAAGTCATTTTCCAACACCGGTATGCTCAAATTTTCAATTTCCCCCCATCTATTTGCGGAAGCATACCCTGATACTCTAGTTCGAATATGTTTAACATAGGTACTTCAAGAAAAACATGAGGTCAGAGTAACATAGGAAACTACTACCTATTACTGAAGATATGGTAATAGATTCACAATAATCTTACCAGCTTCTCAACGGTATCCTTAAATTCCTTTCCTTCAGCCGCAATAGTTGAATCAACCACTAAAGTCGACTGGCAGTTCTTCTTAAGAAGTCCAAGAGTACGGTTGAGAAGATTTCCTGCGTAGTAGTCAAGGTCATATGAGCATCATTCTTGTTCTACGAATATTAAAGAATGAAACAATAAAGCTACTTAAAAAAATACGAATAGTAACTGAAACTTACCTATTGTATTGGCAAGATGTGCATTGACAATATTAACGAAACGGTCTTTGGAATAATCCCCATCATTTCCGAACTCTACCTCTCTCAGGAAGAAATACCGGACTGCGTCAACCCCAAATTTATGAACTAATTCATTTGGTTCAATCGTATTCCCTAGTGATTTCCCCATCTTCATGCCATCCTATAATTTTCAAAATAAAAAGCATTGCTGCATGAAATAAAATTACCTATATGAGAGAAATTTATATAGGCTAAATATGAAGCTAGTTAGTGAGTACGTATATGCACATTACTTCTCAAAATATTTATACATACACTCAAATCTCAATTTCTTGAAGCTCTCATAGGCTATTAAAATATTCTATGCTTCATGGTGTTCAAGTACCTTTGTCAAGAAACCATGGCCGAACACCCTCTTAGGGAGACTCAATCCAGCAGACATCAGCATAGCTGGCCAGTAAACAGCATGAAAACGTAATATATCCTACAAAACAGAACAGGAAAAGAAGGAAAAGGCCAAACACATTACAATTCAAAAGGGGAATGTAACTCATTCACTTGGGTAACATTTAAAAATGGTGATAGCTTCATAAAATCTATACAAGTCTTCCCACATATAACTAATCTAGAAGTCCAGAAATAATATCAACATCTATGTTCATGAACTAAAAATGTAAAAGGGTCACCATTTCCAACAATAATTAGTCCAAGGAAATTGATAAAGAGCATTGAGGAAGCATGATGATGAACAAGAAGTTTTTTTTGAAACATCTTGGAGAATGTGACAACCAGCTTTCCAAGAGGATGCAAATCGTTAAACCATCAAAGGAAATCGGTAACAGGAAACTAAATATTTTAGCGCATATGATAACTCTTGCCATGCTGATAAGTTTCATACCTTTCCGATCAAGTGCAATGAGGCAGGCCAACCCGAAGAAACAGCACTTTGTAAATTAGGTTGATCCTTATCCTCCAACAGAGCTGTTATATAGCTGTTTTAAAAAAAGTTGTAATTGTTAAAATTCTTATTCAACAGAGATAACCTCAATGAGAAAAACAAGCAGATATTAAGTAAAAATCTGAATCTTTAATCATTGCCAGTGCTTTCTTTGTTTTTATTTTGTTTTTTAATATTTTCTGCAGCTATTAAACCATAAAATCTAATAGGTTTCAACTGTACCCAAGGAGTGCATCAAACCAAACATATATAGTTTGCTTATTGTCGTTGGGAACCGGAATACCCCAATCCACAGCTGCTCGGGAAATTGAAAAATCTCGTAAGCCACTTTTTATCCAACTTTGCACCTGGAAAAGTTATATTCATGAATAAGATGAGTTTATCAAAGAACATCATTCTATCCCCAAAAGAGAATAGTTGTACTTTGCTTCACCTCATTCAATCGGTATGAGGGCTGAACAAAATCTGGATTTTGTGCCAAAATTTCTTCTAATGATTTTTGGTATTTCGACAATGCAAAGAAATAATTATCCTCTTTACGAGGAACACATGGCTTTAGGTGTGTAGGGCAACAATTGTTTTCAAGCAGCTCTTTCTCATCCTGCAAAATGTTACAACAAGACATTGTTTGGTAAAATAACCAAGTGTTGTAAGAAAAAGATGTTGCATACGCATATCAATGCTTTATTCAAACCATGTAATCTCGTCGACCTCTAGAAATTATCAAACAAAGATTTTAATGTTTTCCACTCAAAGCATAAAAGAAAAGCAACCTTTAATGAAGATTTAGTCCACAAATCTGTGAACACATAGGTGCTATAAACTAGAAATGTGGATTACAACCTTATACTCCTCGCAATTGACACAGTAAAGTCCCTCGTAGTCGGCCCGGTAAATGTCATCATTGGCAAGAACTCTAGAATAAAATTCCTCAACGATTGCTTCGTGCTTTGGATCAGTTGTACGAATGAATTTGTCATAAGCTATATCTAACTGCAATCAGGAAACCATTGAGAATCATAATGAAATTCAAAATCTCAAATACTCAGATCAAGAAAAGGGAATTTTAAAAGTTTAATCACTCAGATTAAAAAAAATCCTAAAGTGGGAAAGAAAAGAAAAGAAATTACATCTTTCCACAACATTTTATAAGCTTGAGATATAACATCACAATGCTCTCTTGGACTGGAACCCCCAGCGGATGCTGCTGTAGCTATCTTCTCACCATGCTCGTCCGTCCCGGTAATAAACACAACTTTCTTTCCCAATAGCCTCTGTCACATATATGAAAAATAACAATCTAAAGGGATCTTTGCAGCTCAAAAACAAGTGGAATATTTAGCTTATTTTTCTTTTTTTCCATTTGTTTGATCTTCCTAACAAGATATTATAAAGCAAAATCACGCATTGCAAATTATTAACTGCCTACAAGCCGATACCGATTGTAACATAGTTGCAATATGTAAAAACACATTGGTTCTTAAGAAAAAAAACAAACAGCAAAAACAACAACCAAACTAGTCTAGCTTTCCTATGTAAACCAGTAAGCATCATTACCAATTCCAGTATCAAAGTTCTAAACCAGAACTAACTACATTACACACAAAAACACCATAAAAAAGTCAACAAAAACTAATTCATAGGAGTCCCCAAGAATTGGAAACCATTAACACAATACCTGAAACCTGGCAATGGCATCAGCAGCAATAGTTGTGTAGGCACTACCCATATGAGGAGGGGCATTCACATAATAAAGAGGAGTGGTGATAACAAAAGGCTCAGCTTTTTCTCCAGTTTGGAAACCATTGTTATTGCTCGAACAAGTACAAAACAAAGATCTTTTTGGAGCAATGAAGTTATTCTGAGGGAAATAAAGACGATTCTTGAAATGGGTAGTTCTGAAATTGAAAAAAGATGATGGTTTTAATATACACGAAAGGGTGCTTTGTATCGAACAGTTCATGTTCATCCTTGCTACTGCCATTTTTTCTCACTTAAATTGTTAAAAAGAGAAAAAAAAATATAGTAAAAAAAGCTTCTTTTTTGTACAAATTAAGCCATGAAATTGACTGACTTGCAATATTATACCAGAAAACAAGAGAGAAAGGAGAGGAAATTGGTTTGGCCGAAGGGATTAATGAGTTTTGGAGATGGAATAAGATAAGAGGAAGAAGATGAAGCTGCAATGGCCAATGAGAAGGGAAATTGAAAGTGTTGGGTTGTGCTGAGCCATTTAAGTTTCTATTGGGCTTAATGGATTGGTTAAATCATGGGGTCTTCAATTATCATACTTGAGATTAATTATATTTATTTAAAAAAATATATATTTAATTTGACATAAATTATAAAACATTATAATTAATACATTTTATAATTTAGATTGTAAGAATATATTTTAAAATATTTACAATTTTTAATTTTCTAATGTAAATTATAAATATTTTATAAAATTAATATTATTTTTCAATTATGTAATTAATATTTATTTTGCCTAGTGAGTAAGTATTAGATCTTTTAAAAGAGACATCATCAAGTAATTATATGGTAATATTTATTCTTCAATTTTATTTTATTTTTTTAATTTACACACATCATACATACAAATTACCTAATTATGAGTCTTTTAATAAAAAATAAAAAATTATTTTATTATATTTAAAAAGGTTATGAGCGCATCCTCTAAAATTGTTTTATTAATTTATTTTTATTAACATTTTATAACATGAAGGGTCCATAGCTCAGTGGTAGAGCATTTGACTGCAGATCAAGAGGTCACCGGTTCGAACCCGGTTGGGCCCTTTTGTTTAACTAGCATCTTTTTTATTTTTTTTCACTGTATTTACCATTTTAATCTTCTATGATCTACATTTTCACCCTTTATTCAAATATCAAACTAAAGAAATGTGTTTTTTTCCATGGAACAAACTAATCAATCCCTGCAGCCTGCAGGCTGCAGGTAGGGTGTATACATCCACTTCTGCTTGTAGACAAACAGTTTCGAACATTCGATATTAAGTTTCGAACATTCGGTATTAAGTTTCGAACACATTGAAGTCAAAGGGGTTGATCAGAAGCTGTGATTCTTGGATTGGGGCATGCAGGTTTACAAAGAGAGATGATTTGTAAGAGTCAAAATGGTTAAAAGCAGGTTTGACAGTGATGCTGCACCTGCATGTATGATGTTATCAGACAATGGATCTTCAGCTAATCTGACTGCACACTGCTGGGTGCAGCCATGTGAGAAGGTTGAAAGTTCTGTGCTACATGTTGCACCTTTTCGAGCGGTTTCTTCTGCACCGAGCATTGCCGGAGAAACCAACAATGACTTCAGGTACTTCTTTTTTCCAACTGTTAGTGGCATGGCTTTCAAGTGTTCTGCAAGAGCCATCTCCTTGCCCTGCTAGTTGTGGTTGAGGGAGTTTAGACTCGGTCAATTTTTTTACACCATTTAACTGAATGTAACCAAGATCATTTATTGACCTTTCATCTGTCTGCAAGATGTAACTTTCTCTGTGGAACGGCCCTTATGTTCACCTATTAGGCTGCTTGCCTTGCACATTCTGGTGCTGCATTTTCACCAATGAGACTGGATCCTCTCCGCTATGCAAAAATGCAACCATCAAAATTAAGAGCCGATAAAACTCGATTCGTCTCGAAAAAATTAAATTATTTAATTTAATGTGAATATACTCTCTTGACTCAAAAAAGAAGTTGCGGCTACATCTTCAAAGCATTTTTCATCACTAATCTCCGCAAGCCTCGAGGACTTGCCCTCTTCTGGTAGGATCAGTAATTTAGCTGAAAGCCTAGAGGAAAAAAAAGTTGAGGGGTTTTCTTCATAAGATTTTTGTTCTCGTTTTTAATTATTTATATTTTTTTGACATGGCAATTTATGAAAAAAATCATGAAATCTAAATTTTTTTAAAAAATATAATTTATAATCCATTAATCAAAGGATCTTATATTATGTGTGAAAATCATCTATCTTTTTTTATATCTCTTTTTTTGTTTCCATTTTAAATTAAAGGGTTTGACACGATATTGACAATCAATGTTACTCATGTTGATATTTTTGAAACAACACGGCTTTGCATATTTTCCGATAATCCATAAAAAAAATTTGTCTGAACTTGTAAGTCTTTCTTTTATCTTGTTTTCTCCCTTCAAATTACTTGGTTGTTAGAGAATGATGAACTTGTAACGTATAAAATAAACTTGTTTCATCCAAATTAAAACACATCATTCTTGGAAAAATTGATTTACTTTTTCCTTTTGGGCTTCAATTTTATTTTTATATCTTATATGTTCACTGAACCACTTTCTTTAAAACGATGAAATGATTTAATATCGTATTTTATCTTGAATTTTCCAAGTCAATCTTGAAAAAATTGATGCTCGGACGTATGTTGAGGATAAAAAAACTTCATTATCTCATTTACTTTTTCTAGAATCAACTCTCCTGTCATGTTTACTCGATCTTGGTATTAAAAAAATCATTTATAAATAACCTTTTTCATATTTGGATATTTTGTTGGTTTGTGTTGCTTAACATCTCTTTCTTTTTTAAAATTCTTCAGAGTTAGTTGCAAGGTACTCTGATGATCTTTTGAGAGTATTTGATAGTGTACCTTGATTAACTTCCAAACGACATTTTTTTCCAACCCACTCTTATAAATTTTTTTGAGTGCATGTAGGCTAGTCTCTCTTATACTCGCCTAGTGTGCTTTACACATTTGATCGGTCATGAATGATTTTAAGATACCTTTAGATGATAGACCATAGTTGGTGACTTGGTGTTGTGATCTTATTATTTTTCTTTTCATATTGAAATTTATATAATAATTTTGTTCACTTATCATGCATGAAATATTTAATTAGTTATATTAAATTAGTACATAGATTTTTAGTTTATTAGTTTATTAATTACGATGAACTTAATAGATACATAAAAATATTCAATTAGTTTCAATGAATTCGTAATTCATAAATATAATATTAAATTGAAACAATGAATTATTAAGCACACGCATTAGTCTAGTTAAATATAAATAATTTGATACATGCATATATTTAATAACATATACATAAATCTACTTAATTTTAATTAATTACAATTTTATGTATAATTTACAATTTATTTGCACACATCTTTATCAAAATTATATTTGCCGAAATGAGAATTTTTTTTAATTAATAAATTATTAATTTGTTAATATATTAATATCTCTATATTAATAAAATTTCATGGTCGGTTTTACTGTGTATCAAAAGAAAATCACATGTTTGAAAAAGTACATGTTAAATAGCTGTCAACACGATTTCTTTATATAATAAAAATAAATAATAAATAAATAATTAATATAATTAATATAGTAATATATAATTATAATAAATGATAAATATATAAATATTAATATTTAAAAATAAAAAAATAATAAATAACAAAAAATCCAAAAATAGTAAAAAAAATAATAAAAATAGAATAAAATTCAAAAATAAGAGATAATGGAGTTGAGGATTTTTTGGTTGGTGGAGTATTTTTAGGGATTTGAATTTTGTTTGGAGTTTTTTACTTCAATTAAAAGTCTGAATTTGAAGCCTATAAAAGGAGGAGGATTTCAAGGTTAAAGAGGCAGAGAACAAAACGAAGAGAAGGGGAATTGAGATCAGAATTCAAAGGAGCAAAATTACAAGCTTGAGTAAGGGGAAGGATTTCAATCGGTGAGGAAATAAAGGAGGTCGCTGGCGGTAAGTTCTTTTCCTCTTTAGTTTTGGCTTTTTTTTATGGATTAGACTCATAGATTCGAAATTAATTGTTCTTAAATTAATTAGGACTTAAAATTAGTTTTAAAGATTTTAAAAAATTTAATTAGGTTCTAAATTAGAATTTAATTTAGTTTTTTAAGAAAACTTTAAAATTAATTTAACTTAGTTAAATTTAATTAATTTAACCCTTTGAACCCTAAAATTAGACTCTAATTAGGTTTAATTTAATTCTTGAATTTTAGAAGATAACTTTAATTAATTATTTTAATTAATTTTAATTTCTAAAAATTAAGTTTTAAAATTAATCCAACTTAGGCCTAGTTTTGCCCTTAAACTTTAAAACACACACCAAGCTAGACTTTAATTAGGTTTTTAAAATTCTTAAAAATTAGAAGATAATTTTAATTAATTATTTTAATTAATTTTAATTAATTTCTAAGGTTTAAAGATTAAACTTCTTAATTAGGTCTAGTTAGCCTTAAACTTTAAAACATTCACCCAACTTATACTTTAATTAGGTTTTAATTCTTAAAAATTGGAAAGATAATTTTAATTTAATTAATTTTAATTAATTTCTAAAATCTTAAGATTTAAGATTAATTAAGTCTAATAAACCTTAACTTCACCAAAACTTTAATTAAGTTAAAATTAAATTCTTAAAAGATTAGAAATTATTTTAATTAAAACTTTTAATTAATCTAAAATTTCTAAGATAAGATTTAAAAATTAACTTAATTAAGTTTAACCCATCCCCAATTAAACCTTTGAACCTAAATACTAAGTCAGACTTTAATTAAATTAAGATTAGAAGTTAAGGAAAATTTAATTAATTAATTTTAATTAAAAATTCCCAAGACTTTTAAAATTAATTTCACTTAATTTAAGTCTTGTCTTTTGTTCAAGGTTTGTTCTCGAATCCCTTGTAATTTTTTTCATTCAAGTCCCTTTGTACTCATGTGAAAGAGAAATTTTTGATGTAACCTTTGTACCCATGATTCTAATAAAAATGATGAAGTTCCTCCATCTTGTGTACACTTCATTTTATGTTTTGCATGGCTAGGAAGGTCACCTAAAAAACTTAGGTTAATTAATTTAGTGCCTTTTTTAGGACTAGTCACTTAAATTAATTAATTTAATTAGGGAGAAAATCTAGTAACATAACATGTGAATCTTATGTTTCGGATACACTAAAGAGGTTGGTGTTTTGACGCACTATGATGCTGACCTAGAGAGTGTATCTTGGCATCGAATTCACGTGTTATTAAAAACCTAAAATTTTGATAAAAAACTTAAGTTTAGAATTAAAAATGGATAGGTAAATAACTAGTAAACGCTAAGAACTTAGGTTTTAAAAACTTAAGTAATGGAGCCTTGTTAGGGTTAGAACTTAAAATGAACAAGATAAAAATAATCATACATTTTACTTTAGCCTTTTGAGGCGGAAGTTACATTCTTTTAAATTTGGGTGAGGTTTCCTATCTAGAGGACGTCTCGATCAACTCAAGTTTAAAAGTAGTTAAACTTCAAAATCAAAAGGATATCCAAAATTTAAATAATGTTCATTTAACAATGAAAAATTAAATTAATATCTTTCTTCAAAATGTCAAATGTTACGTAATGTTTTTCAAGGTACCAATTTTTAGGCGTTTTGTAAGGGTCGTCCTTACACGTAACCGACCCCCGAACCCAACGTTTTTAAACGAATCTCTGGTCTTTTTTTTATGGTGTCTGGCCTACCTAAGTGGTCGGTGGCGACTCCAAGTCAACTTTTTCAAACTAAATTAAATTATGTTTTTCTAAAATTTGTTTTTTTTTTAATAAAATCCATGTTTTTGAAAACCATTCGTCTAACACTTTTCTCACCCTAAAAATTGTTTTTTTTAAAAAGAGGTCGCGGCAATAGCTTTATACAAAATTATTCCTAGAAACCAAACAAGTTTGAGATGGTTATATTGCCGAGATGGCTAAAGTCGCTAAGGATACTCATATTACCTCATCTTATATCAATTCAAATCCTCATCTTATATCAGTTCAGATCCCTATATGTGAATGTAATACCTCTCTATTTAATAAAAAATGTTCCTACAAACCAAACAAGTTTGAGATGGTAACTCAAAATTTGCTTTTACTTCAGAATCAAACAATCAAAACTTGCATATGCATCAAAATTGGCAGCAAACATTTTACAATAAGAGAATTAGTCTGAGCCAAAAAGAAAAAGTAAATCCCAAATCCACATATTTACAAGGTCATGTCATGCACACTTTGGAGATGTCCTTGAAAAACAGACATCCAAGGTGATAAACTGCCTATTAACGGAATCCAAGATGGTTGAAAGGTACTATTTTTGTAGAAAACAGTTCATATTGCCATCGCGGCAATGAACATTCACACGTTAAACATCGGAGTTTTTTTTTATCGCTTAAGATGGCCTTTAAAAAGTAGCCGATAATAACCCGCAGTGGCGGATGTAATATGTTAAAAAGGAAAGCCATGGAAAAATCTTTGTACAGTGAAAGGGTCTACTTTACTCGCCCAGAAAGTCTCCCGCGTTGTGTAAAGCACAAGGATTGCTGTTCCAAAATGAAGAAGTATTAAAGTACCTATACGAGTAACGATGATATTTCAATATGATGACTGACTTTGTTCAGCAGGTTTAAATCGGATCTTCAAAAAAGTAGTTAAACGATGTGCAAATGTTTTAACCTATATTAGCAGAAGTTGGAGGTGAGTGTTAGATATAGGTAGGTAGGTATTCTCTAGGTTTTGAACTAATTCTATATGCTAATCGGACGGTTCGGACCATACCCTATACCCATATCCAGACATGTGTTGTATGTGGATGTCTAACAACAACAGCATGATGGCAGAATGGAAGGATCGAATTTGAACATACAAAGATATTAAATGAATGACTGTGTGAGAACCGATAATACAACCGAAGTTAGATAAGGAATACCTGAAGACAAGTTCAATCCCTTGCTACACACAATCCTGAAGCAGAATCGATAGGCCTATGAATTGACAGCCCCAATCACTCCATTTTTTTCTCTTGGTTTTCCTGAAAATTAAGGTCTCAAGAAATAATCAGATATTTCTATAAAGTCACAAAACTTCATTTAATTAATGTTTGAATAAGTATGCGGAAACAATAAGGTTTTACCTTCTTCTCTATTTGTACAGCAGATCTGGGAGCAAGCAAAGAATTTACATCGTCATCCAAGTCTCAAAACTCACAATTTCTAATCTTTTTTCTTTTCTACAAAGTAAGGGAGAGGCTTGGAATCTCGCACTCTTGGCCGAAATTCGATAATTATGCAACTTAGAACTACTTTAGGATTCCAAATTATCTTGTGCAGGCTCACTAAATCAAAGCATTCATCAAGAACAGACTCGGACTCGGGCCAAATGTTTGCTAGGGTTAAAAATTCATAAGGAAAGTCATGTTAATGAATACTGCAGTGCCTCCAGCCGAATGCATATTTAAATTCTGCAGAGAAGAATATCAAATACGACTAAGTTCAAAGCTCATTTGATAGCTGGAATATCCCGCGCATCTGAAGATATGGATTCTCAAGCAGTTTTTCATTGTTACTCTGCAGATTTGACACACAGAACCAAATGCATTAGCAGCAAATAAACACACACACACACACATATCCTTTTCCATCAGCACTTAAAGAAATGGATGCATACATTAATTCAAGTAAAAGAGAACTAGGCACAACTATTGAGATGCAGAAGGTAAGGAAAATGGGTTGGAAGTTTTCTTTTGTGGAAATGCCTAAAAACACATTTCATATTCATTCCAATATTTTGATAAATTATTCTCAAGTACCAGTGCTTCATAATTGTAATAAATTTTCATACGGAACATTGAGAAAATTCTTACCTGTTGAGCTTTATAGACAAGCTTTTGTAGCATGTGTTGGTACTTTTCTGGTTTCTCAGTCATCATTCTCTGCAAAGTTCCCAGAATGGCTTAGTGGAAAAGCAAAACCACAAGGACTAAGGAGGGGAACAAAAGGGGAATATGAAGCGAATAAAAAAATAAGTGGAAGGGAGCGAAGAGAGAAAAATGTAAGCTAGAGTCTTCTTACCTTCAATAGAAAAGCTGAAGAGTAATATGCCACCCTCGAATCAGTATCATCCAACAGTTCCCTGAAAGGAAGGGTAAAAAAGAATGTTTATAATTTGACGACTGTGGATAAGCTTCTGTCAAATTCATTCATCACAAGCAAAAAACTTGAGATCACCTGAAAAATTCTTCCCCACCAACTTCTTGAAAAGCTGTAGGATCGGCAGTACATTTACCAACTAGAAGCAAAAGAAGGGTAGCCCGAATGTCGGAAGTAGCACCAGGAAGGTTCCCTCTTCCTTTGCTTCCAACAGCAACACCTAGTGCAATGTTGTCAGTTGCTGCACCAGCAAGTTGAATCAAAGGCCAATAAAACAGAGCAGCTGGAACACGTGCAACCAATTGCATTGGCGCAATGGCTTGTCCTTGGAGTAGCAGTGCAGCCATAGAAGCTGTCTCACAAATAGGACTACTAACACCATAGCCTGCTTTGCTATCAGTTTCCTCCATTGTTTCATCCCAGCGACAGCTTGCTTGAGTTGCAAACTCAAAATTAGTAGTTTTCTTAATTTCTTCTGAGCGAGTGAAAACTTTAGTCCGCTGTATTCCTTCACCAAATTGCATTGCAGGTGATTGGGGAACTTTTAAGCACAATTGAGAGAATAGAATATCACACATCTGTTCGACAAAGAGAAGTGAATTGCGACTCTTAGAGTTCTAAAATGCAAATTAGGAACTTGTGCACAAGAATTCAAATGCAAAATGCAAAAATGTATGATAAAATCCTCAAAATCTCAGATGTATACAATCTATTTTATGCTGTGCAACTTCAATTTGACTGGAAATATTAGTAGATAAATCCATCTCAGAGGAACCAAACATCAAGTTCAATAACAAGAAACGTGAAATTGGAACTTGGTACTTCTACAGCATTTTGAAATGGCTCTATAGTCCCCGATAATACAAAGAGATATAAATGAAGGTTTTTTTTCCTTCACCAAATTCACTCCAACTGGTTAAAGTATGAAGATCCACCTACTACACCACAAAGATCATATTAGATGGAGAAGTGTAAGTTAGATCATGTGTCAAGCAAGGAGGTTAAACGAGGAACCTCTTGGGATATAAACTGCCTAAACAATATCAACATTAGAGAGAGAACCTAGAAAAGAGGTGCAATATGAAAAAAAAGTAACAAAGCTACACTTGTAACAAACCAGAAAGTCAAAAGATAGAAAACATTATTTTTGCATAAAGTGTCCGCCTAAGTCTTTGTGGGGCATTGCTCAATTGGAGTCCCCTACCATTTTTTTCAAGTGTTACTTGTCTGCTGTTTTCTTTCATACATAAATTAATTTTTGAGTAATCTATAATCTAAACCACAATACATTAACTAATGTCACTTGGATGTAAATAAAGAACTGTGAACTTAAAAATTTGTAACAGTTTAAAGGTAGCACAAACTATTTTAGATTAAATTAAGCAGAAAAGGGTTAGTCAAAATCACCCTCATTCCTCCAAGGATTCTTTCCTGGAGACTATAAATAGAGAAATGCACTAATCATAAGACCAGCTAGGCAAGTAGCATTTTGGTCCAAGATTAGCTAGAAATGAATAACATGGGAATTTTACTTCACAAATATCAACATGAATCACACATCTTCATCAAATCAAATTTGATGAATTCAAATATTAATGGCATTTGAAAGATAGTCTGAAAGATCTCCAAGCATAATACCTTTAAAATATTTATGCGGTCTGTTTCATTTATTTGAGCTACCAAGGACAAAGCACTGCTCATGATGTCTATCACTGTATTTGCATTCTCAAGTCTGGCATTTCTATTATCATTGCTAACATCAGTGTTGCTTGGCTGTTGCATTTCACTCTCATCTAACAAAAACTTGCACCGCATGAGAAGCCTCTCTAGAACAACTAGGAAGCCCCACCTAACAGATTTGTTCTTTGACTTTAGAAGACCACACATCAACCAGATAGACAAAGGTATATCAGAAGGACCAGAGGAATCATGAACACCCGCATACACTATTTTATTCTGCAAGCTCCTAACATTGGACCATATACTCCCATTCCTTGTCTCACTTATTTCAGCAATAAGAAGATCTCCTAACCAGATAAATCCATTGTAGCAGTAAAGGATTATATCGGAATGAAGAAGAGAATGTAAAATGGACCAAGCAAGCTTAGCTTTCTTTCCAACACCATTCCGCACAGATGAATCCTCAATATTGTTCTTGAGATTGTTGGATTTTGTTATCTGTTTCAGCTGAAAGAACTCTGGGTCCAAATGAGTAAATGAACCTATTATTTTATCTAATTTCTCAGTAATATTTTCCAAAAGCTGCAAAAGAAAACAAACAATAATCAGAAAGAAGATATATACATACAATTCACACCGTTGGTTATCACTTCCAGCAAACTCCTGTAAATATTAGTAGAGATGAGGTGAGCAATACACACAATTCAACATGAATGCTAAACCCTCCACTGATTCATTTTTAATCTCAATAGAAAAGCTATGTTTGCACATATGAAATTAATCAAACAATGGAATCATAGAAGTCGTTACACAACAACAGAAAAATCAACAGCCTGCTTCTGATAAAAAATCATGCCGGTTATCTCAACACAAGCAAAAATGCAAAAATATTCACAAGAAATTACCATATCTAGTCGCTCGCTATTAGGGTAACTAGACAATGTAGTAGAAATTGATCTTCTCAAAAGCTCCCCAATTCCTTCCACCCCCAGCTTAACAGAAATATAAAAGGCTTCCAGTGCATCAACCAAAGAGAGCAATGCAGCAATTGGCTGAATCTCATCAGCACTATATTCAGAAACTCCGGTTGCTATGCATGTTTCATTTATTTGATGCAAAACATAGTCGAAAAGCACCAAATAAAGATGTTTTCTTTCTTCCCTTGAGGTTGACAATGAATACTGCACTCGGCAATTGAAAGAAAAAACATACATGTTAAAATATTTCTCTATATTTAAGAAGTTATGAATATATTACAATTAACCTTTGTATTTAGGAGGTGGTTAAAAACCATAATGTTAGTTTCTATTTAGGTCCAACAACTTACATAAATATGAACATTGCAAGTCATTACTCAGAACAAAACTCACACATTTCTAAAAGTTTGTTAAGCAATTAGAATCCTCAGCTTCTGTCATGTTATTAAATATTAGGTAGGGTCTAAAGGATTTTTCATTATAGCTCAAATTGTTACACGGAGAACCAAGAGTAGCAGGAATGTTGCCTTCTGCAGAGGACAAAATCAATTTTATTTCTAGACATGCCCATATCAAACTAATCAGCATACCTCAATGAAGATAAAATCAATTCCACCAATCAGATCAAGCTGGTCAACAAGAAATCTGGCCGCACTCATGATGGCCGTAGAAGACTCATCAGGTACTTGATATAACATGTTTGTTAGGATACAAAGAAGCTTGCAATGAACAAGTTCAGCCCAGGAATTTATCCGGCTAATCACCAGAAGTGCCTTGACAACCTGAAAACAAGTGAAGAGACCACAAATGAGACTCAGATATATTGCGATAATATCACCAAGTTTCAATAGATTAAGCTAAAACCAACCAAGTCATAAATTTCCTCAAAGGAAATCCAACCAAGGTCAGCTTTGATTGACCGACTGCATGAGTACGATATTGATAAAGAAAAATTGTAGAGTGTGCATAACATAAGACATGCAAAAATTTAAGAGTTACGGCTAACATAAAAATCGAGACCATGAATTTTTACACTTTTCCCAAGTAAGCCTAGACTTTTATCAACCCAAATAAGCTTGTAACCTTCAATTTCGGTCCAAATAAGCACCTTCCCACACAAAAAGTCGACTTTTATTCCAAGCAACGCTAGCTGGAATTTTTTTCTACAAATGAAAGGTTAATATGCTCTGCTGTTGTGGATGAAAATTGAAAAATATTTGGAGAAAAAAAATCCAGGAACAGATTAAGGATTAATGGCATACTTGTATGCAATAGAAATATGGTCTTACTTATGAAAAGCGGCAAAGTTCAGTTTTTATTTTTCTTTTGCTATTTTAACTAAAATTATTACAACATATTTAGTTTTCTAATGACAAGGTGTGAATCTGTTTCCGATGAGGCAAACCGAATACCAATCCCAACATCTACAAAACCTTAAGGATAAAACTGAATCACATATCAAGCAAATCCTATCAACGTATAATGCAGAAGGTGCATGATGTACAATAAAAGTGAAAATTATTCTCAATAATCTCTTCAGAATATGCAGCAATTTTCCAACAAGAAATGGGTTGACTTCCCATCAAGTAATACAAAAGCCACCCAATATTCTCAGACCCAAAACGGTTAGAAATCAATCACATATCTAGCAAATCCTAACAATCCCTCTATAGTAAAGAAAAAATTGCTCTGTGCATCACCCAACATAAAGTGGCATGGGAACTATTCAAAGGAATTGTAATGCTAGAGACAACAATTTTCATAGATCGGCTGTATAAATTCTTGCATAGCAGAGTCTGAACTTTGTTGAGAGGCACTTCACATTGCTAAAGCAAGCCTCTGAAGGTTAACATGGTAGATGCAAAAGTGTCATGTTACCGATTGGAGACCAATAAGTCAATAGGGATGTTTCATTTTTCCGTAGATGTTTAAAATGGAAGTTCCCTATCTTACAGGACAAGTACTTTCAAAAATTGAAGAACACACAAGAGATGAAACTTCCAAATCACCTCCTAGACATAATTTCCTCCACACAAAGAAAGATAAAGTTAAATCGAGGTAAGAAAATAATACTGTAACTTTTGAAAGCTCTAGGAAGTGGTAGCTACACAAGCAAAAACTGACTCACCCTGATGTCAAGTCCTTTTAATCGATTTCGCCAAATGTTGCCTCTATCACAGACAAAATATAATAAACAGCTTAGGGCAGAAGCCCAGACAGATTCTTCCATCTCATCAGTCTGAAACAAGTGTTAAAAGCATGAGAGATCATAAATAATACCGAGAACAAATGCAATAGCATAGGGAAGTAAAATGGAAGTAAAGACGAGCAGGGTTGGAACATCCTAAAATCAAAGCAGCCAAAGTGCACAAGCTTCAGTTAAAAGACTGTCTGTATGACTGTACCTGAACAAGAAGGAGAAGTATCTCATATAAAATGTTTAAAATCCAAGACTCAAATTTATCAATAGCCGAGGGCGATCCCAACTTCTTGGTAGAATCTATTTTCCTTATCCCTTGTGTGGTAAGCTGATCTTCGCTATTTAAAAGTAATTCTTGAGGATAGTCTTCCTCAATTGCAGAATTATCATCAATTATCAGCGGCTCTAACAAGTGAGCATGGACTGCAAGGTTTAGAATTAAATCAAAAGCACGCACCCTACACGCTGTCCTTGGAGAACTAAGCATCTCCTATAAGAAAGTTCATAAATTGAGGTAAGAACTAAAAGATGTTTTTACAATGCTATTGAATAAGAAACTAAAAATGTAATAAACAAAAACCTGAAGCATAGATAGAGTGAGAGGAGCAGCAGTTCCAGAATCCAAGACATACCTACATAGCAAAATTTTCAGCACCTTCATATTGACAATCATCATTAATGGCTAAATTTAAAAGAAGAAAACAAAGCAAAAAAAACATAATCAACCACATGATTCCGTGCACAAACAAATTATATTCGAAATTCAGGATCAAACCCCAGGTAACATTTATGAATAGATGACTCTTGTAATGGGTCAGATTTCCACCGAAATCAAGTGACAATTTAAAGTGTGACCACAACATGATCATGGGGATGTCAACTTCAGATGCTTAAAATACATTTTCTCGGATAAGTTATTGTTAAATAGCAATGAATTAGCGAACAATTTCAGGTGCATTAAATTACCATGTACTTGGGATTGAGGGATAAAAAAGAGGAAAGTTTTTCACCCTTTACATAAGAATGATTCCAAAATAACTCATACACCTTAGGCTAATTACACAAAATGTAATAACATTATTATAAGAACAAATAAACATTGCTGGGGAAAAAGCATACAATAACCAGCTTATAATATAGGACAAAAAGGTCCAAGTAAAGAAGAAAAAAACAACGTACATGTCAATAACCAACTTAATGAGGACGCTCACAGCCACATCCATAGATGGCTTTGGAGGGTTACTACTTAATCTAGAAGACACCGTCATGGTATTGGCATTAGTAAAAGGTGTCTCAGAGCAGACAGCAGCAATGACCTCGCATACCTCACCAGGGTTCAAACGTAGAGGTTGTTGTTCACTAATGCACACAAAAAAACTTGATTAGACAAAAAAAAAAGACATGTAAACTACATTGAGATCTGTCAATGTTTTAAAAGAAACAACACTTCAAATTAAATACAATAATTATGCACTCCGGCACAAGCACAATAGAGTATAGACCCAGCCACAGCGCATGGTGGTGCTATGGAACAATTACACAAATAGAAGTAAATGGATGCTAGTATGCTACATGTTCAACTCAACAACATAAATGTCCTCAAATTAAATATGGAGTGTTTGCTAACAGGAAAAAAAAGAAGCTTACTTTTAATCCCAGAAGTAGTAAACTAGAAATAGAGGCCAAATTCCTTGCCTAAAAAATCACAAAAGAAAGATACAATCGACTAAAGCATGTAAAATTGCACACCTGTAATGACGATATTGGAAAAGTGTTCGGGCACGTGGGCGGAACGTGCTTGCTGAAGAATCATCCCTACACAAATGCAAGAACCCGAATTGTAACCATACAACTTCATGCAAAATTAACGCTTAAACTATGCATAGTTAATTTTCTCTTAAACTCACAGTTCCATCTAACTAATTATTCCACCATTTAAAGAAGCTTCAGTTGTAAATTATGCATAATGTTATGCTAATTTTCTCTTTTACAGACACATATAATTCTAACAGGATTGGTTAAACTTGTTTAAATCCAGATTATTGCTAACATCAGATTGGTTGTACATAGGATGGCACCAACAAGCCAAAACATGCAAATCTGTACCTATGTTGAACACTCATAACCAAGTGAAAGAAAAAAAAATGTTAGTATGAAACAGAAGTTATTCATGTTAGGCATACATCTTTCTAACAGAACTGGTTAAAAATTCTGTCAAATTTGGAGTATGGCTAACATCAGATTGGAAGTACGTAGTATGGCACTAACAAACAAAAACAAGCAGATTTCATTCACAGTTTCAATTTCCCAGGCCATTCAACTAAAACAATTTGACAAAAGTCCATAAGAGCAGTCATAATATATTACATACAGAAAAAACGGTTTGATAGACAAACAGAACCTAAAGCTACCAGATTCCAAACTTTTAACTAGGAAAATAGCTTGAAACCATTGCCTTAAGCTACCAGTCTATGACCATTCCCATTCCTCAAGTAGCAAACATAAGTCTGACATAGCATAACAAATCCCAAGGAACCATGCAAATAATATAATGACACAAAATATAAAGCCATCAAAGCAATAATCTGAGAGTAAGTGAAGAACATGCCAAATGTCATGAGGTCCTCCTTTACTACGTTTCAATGCAGTAATTGCTCTCAAATGGGATCGGGCAGAAGCAGAATTGCCAATTGTTGTGACCGGAGAGGGCTGTAAGAGTTGATCAAGATAAGGCATATCAGCAGTGCCAAAATACTTCCAAGGCTGGTCACTCATTTTAGCTTCCATGTCTCCAACAAGTAAAGCCGCTGCTCCTACTTCTAAGAAATTATGTGTTCTCATGTCTTGCACATTCGCAGGTTGATCACTGTTTTTTAATATAGAAAAGTTCAAATGTTAATTTGACTTAGAAGAGGCAGAACGCATGGAAGAACAGTATTAAAAGCCAAAACACACCAGAGACTTAGAAGACTTATAAAAGAAGAAAATAAAGTCAACACAAACTATTTGATACTTGATAAGCATATGAAAATTGCAAAATCAATTACCTTTCAGTAAACAATGGTGAGTGATGATCCTTGAGCCAGCGCCATTTCAAAACATCATCAGCAATGTATTCAGGATTCTCTATTCCATCAGCTTCCTCAATGTTTGACAAGTTTGAAACGGATAAAGTTGTAGCATCTTTCTTTTCTGTAATCTCCCCAACATTCACAGGGCTTAGATGGGAATTGAAAGATCTACTCAACAAAGATGTCAACGAAGGAAGTGACTGCCTAGATGCCAAGGATGCCCCAGCAAAAGCTGCTGGTTGGAATGAACGCTTTGGAATATGTTGAGACACTAAGGATCTCACATAATTCAATGATTTTACAAGGGCTACAGAAGCAAAACTAGATACAGGCAACAAAGGAGAAACACTTGCTGATTGTGTTGGAGTTGCTGACGTACTAGGTTGCTGATTTAAAGATCGAGACCAAGGTGACAACCTTCGATTTGGACTAATGTCACATTCAGCAATTAAGTTGACACAAAACCGATCTATCTGCAGCAATATCTCCTCGCTGGGCTTATACCTGCACCAAACAGAATACAAAAGAAATTTTAAAACAAACCAACAGTATAAAATAGACCCGATAAATCTTGGAACTTATTGTCTTGATAATTTTTTCAGTCGGGCTAAAACTGGATATCAACCACAGCAAGTTCTATATTTACAAAGAGAGTATAGTGGTAACCTAATTTTATGAATACTTGCTAGATGTCAATTCTGGTTCAATTATAGCAATTTGAAACCAATAAATAGATGAAAATAAGAGAGATACAAGTTCATGGCAGCAAACCTTAAGAGGTAACGCTTCAGGAGTGCCACACACCTTCCCACTACAGCTGGGCTGGCACAAATTGTATACAATTAAGCAGAAAAAAAAATTAGTTCTAGAACCAAGCTAAGCGCATGAATAGATTAAAAAGGGGGGAAATCAGACTTTATATGACATGCAACAACAGGTGAATCAGTAATCAACCATAAAATAATAATGCACCTTATTTCAACAGTTATTTATAACTCCATTCAAGTGTTTAATAATTATTGAAATAAATTGTATATTCTTCTTCCGTTGTCTAATGAAATTTCCAAACATCCAATCATAACTCACAGGTGTTTCTGGAAGAACTTACACAAGACTTTAATACCATAGCCTAAATTTGCATAAATACACTGTCTCATATGGATGAAGCATTCTAAGCTTTAAACACATCATCAACTTGCTCAAACAATCTAACACAACACCATCATTTATCAGAGATAGGCATTATCTCACAATCACTTAAAATCCATGTCTCCAATCTATTTACCACCCAAACATGCACATAACCCCATCTCTCTCTAAAACACTTTATGGTCGGTTCACGGTTGTACATGTTCACTATGCAAATAAATCACCTTCGTTCCCTCTCTGCAATTGTATGCTCTAAAATAACAATGTAAGACTGGTCAGTTGTGGAGGGTGATGCCAGATAGTCCTGTCATAGTTAAATATAAGTTCAGATATTATAAGGTTCAAATACCAATTCCACAGATGAAGAAAAAAAGGTCTAATACTAAAATATATACTAACAAAAACTAGAAGAAAAAAAAATCTAAAATATATGAACCATAATATTACAAAATTCAAATATAAATTCTATGTGAAGAAAACAAAAATGCTTAGACACTTCAGTATAATAAAATAAAGGCAAAAAACAAAATTAGCAAGTAATTAATTAAGTTGAGCAGTATTCTTGTGCTTTACCAAGTTATTGCATGCCTGAAGCAAAAGACAAATTGTAAAGAAAAAAAAAATCCAAATCTAACTTCTGCAAATAACAAAATTCAGGCTTATAATTTTTTGACCATAAACTTAACACTTAATTCATTTGGCCATTATCAATGTTAATCAAATAGGATGTCCATTTTCATCCAGAGCGGAACAATCATGTAGAACTACAAAGCAAATCTCATTTTTTACTAATTTGCATCCATAATTCTCTATCTTCTGCCAGTACCTCAATGTCTCCAAACGCATTGCTACTAAATGAACTCTAAAATAAAATTCTATTATGTAATTTATCCTTTTAGTAAATATGCACAAGCAGCAGAAAATCACTCATTCAATTACAAAATGAAAATGCACAACAATATTTCAAGATCTAATAATAAAACAATGAGAGGAATTTCAAATCCAACAAAGAATAATAACGAACCCGAAGTGTCCTCGAGGCTTCAGTTAAACCCAACGGACTACCATGGTGATACGAGCTAACACATCCAGTTGCCGGCGACGAAGAAGAAGAAGAAGACGAGGAAGAAAGACAATCCGCCACCGCCCGACGCAACGGCTCGGGCGGCTTCTTGAGCGACGAAGATCTAAGCCTCGATACTCCGCTAGCAGTTCCTAACTGAAACCTCGAACTCCCGGGACTCCTACCGGGACTGAACACCGTTGTCATCAGATCTCCCCCTGCTCCAAATCTAAACTACAACCGTCTCAAAATTCAACACCTCCAATCAAGAAGATGAATCAGAGTTTCGGTTTAGGGTTAATTATTGAGAAATGATTAGGGTTTAATTGATAATTTTTGTGTTAATTTCTACATTTGAACATGGAAAAGACGAAGCAAGAAAATGTGGAAATTCTTAAAGTTCGGCGAGGAAATGAGTCTGAGCTGTAAGTCTAAGCGTTGTTCTATGCGAGGTGTTATTTTGAGCTGGCAACCGCTAGTTTATAATTCTTTTTATTTTTGCTTTTTGTTGTCACATTTTTTTCTTGGTTTAATTTTGGGATTTTTTCATTTCTTTTCCGGCTTTTAAGGTTTTGGCTTAATTAATCCGCATCGATCTAGGTCGTATCTCTAGTTTTGATAGGTGAATTTATCAACAAAGATTTTTTACGTACACAATATCTCAATCCTGAGTTTATTGAAGCAGAATCAAACTGTTTATCACTTGAACTAACTCCTGGTTTAATTTTGAAATTTTTTATTATTTATTTGTTTTATTTATTAGTATGTTATTTTTATATTTAAATTTTAATAATGTTGCAGTAATTGAATTGAGAGAAAATGTTTTAACCGTCGTTGATAAAATATTTTATTTTTGTTTAGTAGAATATTTGATTAAGTTGAATAAAAAAATTGAAGTTATTTAAATTTATATTTTATATTTTATAATTTTATTTTTATTTATTTATTTTTAAATTGTATTGATTTTTTAAGTTTTTATACAAATTTAATTATAATTGTTTATTATGTTAGAATAAAATTTGATTCTCTAATTATACAATATATTTTTATTTTTCATATTTATACTAAAAAATTAAAAAAACGACTTAGACATAGAAATCAATCAACTCATTATTAAAATTTTGAGTTATTCAAATTTTCATATTACAACTCCAATTTTACTTAAAATTTTTTCGATCAAATTTAATTTATGAAGTTTTAATCAATCAAAACAAGTTAAATTTTTTTATCTTAAAACGAAATAATTTTTTTAAGTCGAATTAAATTTTATTCATCCCAGTTACAGATCTAATTAATTTAGAATTCTAATTTAAAATGCATGAATTTATGTTCTAAATTTTAGAAGGTATATGTTACTATTTATAACTCAGGTTTTTGAGGGTTAATTATATATTTTTTAGTTTTTAAAAGGCATAAAGATAATTTTTACCCTTAACGTTTATAATTTTTGTCATTTTGGCCCTTATTCTTTTTTTGGGATAAATTTAGCCCTTGACCTATGTCTTTTTAACAAATAACTCATTTTTTAACTACCATAATAATTGAACCGTTAAAAATTTAATAATGATGACATGTCATATATATATGTAATAATATATTTTAAATGAATTAACATCTAGTATATCAAATACATACACGCGGAATATAGTTTTATTTTGATCTAAAAATCTAAAACAATTGAAATTCAAATAAAGTATTAAAAATTATTTTTTTATTCATTAAAAATTAATTAAATCTAAAACAAAAGGCTACTAAATATTCTCAACCTAGTAAAATCAAAATTTATTTGAAAAGGTATGAACATAATCTGAAAAGAAAGAGTTTTGTATAGTTTGTTACCGGTGAATAAAAGATAAATTGAATTTTTATTATTTTAGTTTAGAATTTAGATATTTTAGTTTTAATCTAAATCAGAGTTTTAGGGTTTTATAAAGATATTTTAGTTTAGTTAGGGTTGAGAATATTTAGTAAATTTTTATTTTGGATTTAATTAATTTTTAATATTTTATTTAAATTTTAATTATTTTATATTTTATATTGGAATAAAATTATATTCTATATATATCTATATATTTATTAGGTTAGATTCTATGTCATTTAAAACATATTATCACATATATGATATGTTACCATTATTAAATTTTTAACGGTTCAGTTATCATGGTAGTTAAAAAATGAGTGATTTGTTAAAAAGACATAGGTCAAGGGCTAAATTTATCCCAAAAAAAGAATAAGGGCTAAAATGACAAAAATTATAAACGTTAAGGGTGAAAACTATCTTTATGCCTTTTTAAAAATAATACTAAATATGTTCATAGGGGTGTTTAAACGATCGATTAAACTGAATTAACCGACTAAATCGAATTAATTCAATTAAACGGCCAACCATCGAACTTTGTTTGGTCGATGAGTTATTAAGTTTTTTTTTTAAGTTTAGTTAATGGTTAATTCGGTTCAAAATAAGTTAATTAACCGAATTAACCAAAATTTTATATTTTATATATTTGTTTTTAGTTACTAAACTTTTAAAAATTATAAATTGGTCGCTAAATTTTATCAAATTAATATAAAATAATAATAATTAAATTTATTAAATTATTAAAAATATTTATTAAAATTTTTAATATTTATCAATAATTTATAATATACAATAATTAAATGATCAATTTATAATAATTAGATAAGTTTAGTGGTTGTTTTCTAATTTTTGAAAGTTCGATGGCTAAAAAGACTATTTTAAATTGTTGAGTGATCATTTGTGTAATGTACCCAAAATTTTATAACAAATTTCGGTTAACCGAATTAACCGAAATTTATTCAGTTCGGTTAATGTATTTCAAAAAAAGTTTGATTTTGTTAATAATTAAAGATTTAAAAAATTCGATTAATTCGAGTTTTAATAATGCAATTCGGCCACCGACTGAATTACCCGTTTACACACCCTATATTTTGATTGAGTTTCTTTTTTCTAAGTGAATAAATCGAAGTTAGCAAGCTAGCAATTCGGCCACCGACTGAATTAGGAACAGTATCCTTACATTTTGATTGAGTTTTTTTTTTCTAAGTGTTCAAATTAGACACTTTTTCGATGTAACCGATAACGGATCTCAAATATTCATCGTTAACTTTCTTTTAACCGTTCATGGATTTTTTTCATGGTATCAATGAATGATTCGTTTTAAGATTATCGACTTGAGCGACAAATGCTACTAGAAAGATTACGTTACCTAAGTAACCTTGTGGGAGCGGAGGATTCGATCGAAACCGACCATCGACCGGAAATTGCAGCTTGGTGGCTTGGTCATCAGAGAGACCCCTTGCTTTTACTTACACAACGCCATATATGTGCAGCCAAGATGTTGAAACTGATATATTTAGAGTTCATTGATGGAGGTCGATCATATTCGACATGGTGGGATTTAGGCATCGGTGGATCTCGAGCTCGAAGAAGAGTCCGATCGATGAACGGACCGATCGCAGGTGACATTCCCCTGGCAGTGTCTGCCCAACTATTGATGAAATGAAGAGCTGATATGCCATCTCCTTAGGCATGTTGCAGCCCAACTTCAAGGCAAACTCCTTAAATATTAATTAAAAAAAAAAACTTAATATTTTCGATCTTTAAATATTAATTAAATCGTAAATTATAACTTTAATTAATTTTCTCTAATATTTCTTAAGTCATGGGTTTTGAACTCATTAAGAGCACCTCTTTTGGAATAAAAATCTTCTATCTTTTCTGGAATCCCTATGTTCTCGCAGTAAAAAATTATGTTTAAATTAAGGATAAGAGTTAGGATTTAGAAAATTAAAAGTAACGTATATTTTTAGGATTTACATTGAGATCAAAATTTTGATATAACAAATTAAAAATGTTTTTGGATTTAATTCAAATGTGGTAAGAATTATTTAAAATCCCAATAACTTGAAAAATATTTTTGAAATATTTTGGAAGAGCTTTTAATTAAACAAATATTTTTCAATACCAGTACCCTATCCTCGGTAATAATACTCTATAATACATACTGGTCCAATTAAATTGAGTACTGATACGTTGTGTTTTAAGAAAGTTTCAGTTATACATTATGTTTCGTAAGAAATAAATTTATAATCGTGCAAATGAACACAACGGAAATATTAACGTTAAATTTAAATTTTTAATGTTAGAGCATAAAATAAAATAAAAAACTATTTCTATTCATCAACCTGCTTGTGTTCATCCTGGTATCAAAAAAACAATTTACCAAAAATTTATAATAAAAAACACATTAATTTTCAATGAAAAGAAGATATACTGATATATATTAGTAACAAATATATACAAGAACCCTCCCGATAATTCTTTTAAAAAATCATATAGCTAGAAATAATTATAGAAGGTAAGAGTTTAGAAGAAACAATCTATTATAGCAGGAGCTGTCTTCCCCAGCTTCAACCATTCCAAATCATTCTCCAATGGAGTCAAGTTCAAATCCAAGCACAAAACACTTCTGCTATTAGATTTCTTCACAACTGGTGTCGTCACCGTCCCTTGTGACGACAAACCAGTCTTGTGCCTCCTCATGTGTCCCCCTAACGCTTGCCCGATCGCGAACTCGACCCCACAGATCGAGCACTCGTGTGTCTTAGGTTTTATCGGCAGTTGATACTCCGTTGATCCGGTATCGGCATCGATCAATTTGGGTTTCTTATGGCTTGCTCGGTGACCTCCTAGAGCTTGGAACGAAGCGAATTGCCGATTACATGTTTTGCACTCGAAAACCCTAGTAGGGTTGTCCATGGCAGGTTGCTGATCATACTTGTTTCTTCCTTGTGAAAGGAGAAGTAAGCAATTTTCCAGAGCCAAATTCTGAAATTCATTGGGAAAACTTCTCTTCATTGTGGTTGGGTATGGTGTGAAAATGCAAGTTGTTTGGTGTTATTTGATTTCTTTTCTAATAAAAATGGTGTGCAATGGGGTATATGTATAGGTTGGTTTGTGACTTGAGAGAGAAGGATAGGAGTTTTGACTTTTAAACTTGACCTTTTTAGATGACGTTTGTACTTTTATTTTAATTGTTTTTTTAAAGGTATAAAGATAATTTTATTATTATTATTATTATTATTATTATTATTATAAAATATGGGAGATTCAAAGGGTTATGATGTACTATATAATTTATTAAAATAAAATCTTTTAATCTGTAATCTAAAAGATTTGTAAGTTTCTTTTAAAAAATATCTTAGTAAAAATTTTAGACTCTTTTTAAACCCTTTCTTTTATTTTTTTATATTTTATTAAACTAAATCTTTTAAAAAATTTCTTGGGACTTTGTGTACAGTGGCAGATGCACGTGGTGTATAGGGTGGGCACGTGCTCACATTAAACTTTTTAAAATTCACATATTTATCTTTAATTTTTAAAATTTTATGAATTAATCCTTTAAATTTTTTAATATCTATGAGTTATACTTACCTTAAAATCTTAAATTTTCATGTATAACCGCTCTCAAATATTTTTTAGATCCGTTACTGTTTATTCTTTCACCTCGTACATATCCAAAACCTCTATTATTATGTGATAATGCTGAATGCATTCACATACACTACTCAAATGTAATCTTGCGTATGCTTTCCAAATACTAAAAGATTGAATTTGAAGAGGGAGGAACTCATTTCCACAACTATTACTTTAAAAATCTAATCATCAATATTTGATCTATTAATTGATTATAACGATTAAAATCTTCTAAAATATATATATGTATTCAAATTTTATATTTTAATTTTAGTTTTAGATAAAATAGGTGTCTATGTCTATGTATAGTTTTTTATTGTTAATCACCACAATTAAAATTAGGGGCGTTTATAATCGGGTACCCGGGATTTTGGGTACCCAAAATTTCGGCCTATGACCTGGCCTATAAAAATCGGATACCCGCAAAATTCGGATACCCGTAAAATCGGGGGTATCGGGTATCCGGTTTAATTTTTTATATATATATTTTTTAAACATAAATTTTAAAAAAATATATATAAGAAATACTTAAAATTTTATGATATATTTCAAACATAAAATTATTGATTTAAGATAAATTTTAAAGATAAATATTTGGATATATATGCATATATTAAAGTTTATCGATAAAAGAATGTATTATTCTCGATTATAATTTTTCTTTCAAATCTCATATTGACAAATTAATATAAATATTTATAAAAAATTCAAAACTTAAAAAGTATATCATACAAGTATAAAAAGAAGTTAAGGATTTAAAATTAATTTTAGAGAAAAATAATAAAAATATAATTTAAAATTTAAAAATATATATTTATTAAAATTATCGGGTTGGGTTGGGTCGGGTACCCGGTTCTTAAAAAATTTCGGTCCTGACCTGGTCCAACTATCCAGAAAAAAATATGGGTCGGTATCCGGCCCAAAAAATTTGAGTATTTCATTTTAAATACCCAGTAATTTTTAATCGAGAATGCGAGTCAACGGGTCAGATAGTTAGGATCGGGTATTTTTGAGCACCCCTAGTTAAAATGTAGATATCATGTGCATGGACGAAACCAGAATTTGGGATTGAAGGGGACAAAATATAATTATTTAAAAGTAAGAGAAAAAATTCATAAAAAATAATTTAAAAAAATAAATATGAAGACAAAATTAAAAAAAAAACTTCAAAAGTGAGAGGACGATTATCTCTTTCTATCCATGTAGTTTTGTCGCTGATCATGTGATTTGTATATATAATTTGTTCATCTAGTGCTTCGTCATCGCTTACTAGATCTTTTACGGACGAAATTGAAAAGAAGAAAAAAATAGATTTAATCAAACGTCACAAGAAACTTCCATTTGTATAAAAATTGACGTGTCAAACAGTCTACTTTATTAGCGACGAAAAATTATTATATAGGTACATTTATTACGTTATTTGATAAAATTTATTTATTTAATATATATAAGAAGAAATAAAGATTTATTTTATTAAAAAATATTAATGTGACCGAGAATAATATTATAAATTAAAAAAATATTAGATGAATTATGTTTCTCATGTCATTCATAGTTTAAATAATTAAATTGTCCGTTTTTTTAAGATGAATCATCATTTTCCCTATATATAATTCGAGAGTAAATTATTTATTAAACAATTATTTTGATATGAAAGGATCAGATTAATTAAAAAATAACTTATTAAATAATTATTTTTAGATAAAAAATTAATTTAAAATTTTAGATAATGTAATATACAAAATTTATTTAATAATTTCTAATAAATCAGATTTATCTAATAATTTTTTTTCCGACCGCTTCGTCTTAAATTTCGGAGGTTATGCCACTCCTTACGTGTCGAACACTCACAAGGCAAAATACTTTTAGGGACGCTAATCTGTATTTGTGGACAAAAGTGTTTCTTTGTTTGTTTTTGCTTAATTTTCCATGGTACTCCTTTCGAGTTGGATTGAAATTATTGTTGATACTATACATAAATTAAAAATATGGAATCGAATATTATTTTTAATAGTTTAAAGTATTATAAAATATTTTATATTATATATTTTTAATTTTTTTAATAAAATATACACTAACACATATCTTACGATCAAAACCCAAATTTCTTAAGACGAATGTTGTATTTTTTTAATGAGATATTTTTTGAGTTCAAGGAAGTGATTATTTTTAATGTATAATATTACTTGTAGAGACGAAATAAAGATTGAATCTTTACAAGAGTTAGAATATAGATTTAAAAAATACAAGGATTTATTAAGTATTTACATGGCCTATTCTGTCTAATATTTTAATTTATAAGGCATAAATTGGTAGTGGGTCAAAAAATTTGAAGATGGATGTTAATTTTTCTTTAGTTTGATCTTAATTAATTATATATTTAATAAATTTTTATATTTTTAAATTTAAATATTTATTTTATATTAAATTATTATTTTTATAAAGACTAAATTATTATTTAAACTAAATTTTAGAGTAAGGACGGAGTCTCCTTGGATCTCAATGGAGCTCTATACCTGATTATTTGATTTATAGGATGAACAATGGACAAAATCACAAATAAATTATTTTTTAAAATTATATAGGATAAAAAAATCTAGGTGGTGGTTAATTATTCTATCTCATCCGTATAAACTTCGTCTTTAAATAAATATCATCAATCTTTTTTACTCGAACTTCGTTGAATTTATAAAATTAAATAGTTTAAAATATTTAATATCATTTGATTTATAAGTAAGAAAAAATATTTTAATAAAAATAATTCAACAACAAAAATTATATATCTGTTGTTTTTATTAGGATACTATGAGAGTGGATTGAGACACTAGGTTCTCGATTATTTGTTGACTTTTTTAGAAGAAGTGATGTCATATATTATTTGACGCAAATTATGTTGAGCGAGATAATCTGGTTCAAATTTGTCAATGCCTATCGATTGAGTATCAAGAACTTTTTCCGATATAAATGAGAATTCTATTACTCAGCAAGTTAGGGAATTCAATTGACAATGTCCAACCTAAAGGTTGGATAAAAGTAAATAATGATGATGTTGTGAACTTGTCTAATAAAAGTTGTTTGCGGTGTGTGTTGCGTGATAAACATGGATTTTTGATTTTTGATTTTTCTCGTAGTCTTGGTTGTTGCTCGTTATTATTAGTTGAACTTTAGGGGCACTTGATGCTCTTGTCAATGCGTGGAGGCATGGATTCAAACAGATTGAGTTAGAGATAGATAGTCGTGAGATTGTCAGGATTTTAAGTGATGAATTTGAGACACTTATAGATAATACTTTAGTTACGACAATTTAGAAACTTCTTAATCGTGAATAAAACATACGTGTTCGTCATATATTTAAAGAAGATGGAGTGATCGATAGACTCGTTGTCTTGGATCGTGATACACCTATTAAAATTTTGGAGTTTACTTTAACACCGAATATAATAGTAAACTTTAGTGAATATGGAAGCTGATATTAACATTAGCTGCACTTTAAAATCCGTATTAATAAAAAAATTATTTTTTTAAAAAAATTGAATACGAAACCATTAGTTATATATTATATTACTTTAATTCCTATAAGTAATTAGTGTGAAATCTATAAAATGTTTTTTAATTAAAGAACTGACCAAGGTGGAGAATGAGAGGTTGTTGAACAAAATATTAACAAACACCAAATTAGTGTCTAGTCAACTTTTGTAGCTGATTAAAGCTATTAATTACTTAATTATTTTTTTTAAGTACATTCAATTGGTGACTGTTGCTAATAATTAATTACATTTTCAAGTAAACTCTTTTAGTTGAAGCCGATGTAGACATTAAACTTTTCCCAAACACAAGTTAAGAGTGTAATGAGGGGTGGCAACATCGGGTATTCGATCAATTTAAATAGAATTGATTTTGATTTCGATAATCATCGGTTCCTAAAAATTGGAATCAGTCCCGGTCTCGGTTATATCAGATCCTAAATTTTAAGAATTGATCCCGTTACTGGTGGGTACAGGTTTCAATATCGGGTACCCGGTCAATTAGTTTATTCTTAAAAAATTGAATAATTAGAAAGAAAAAAATCCAACCACCAATAATAATATTAAATAATAAAATTAGAATATTATAGACTTAAAAAATTAAAATTTTAAAACTAGTCATACTCATAATATTCATACATAAAAAAAAGTTTAATAAAAAAAATTAAAAAAAAACAATACCGAATTTTTGGTATTATTTCCGTCCTACTGGGTTTAAATAATTAAATCTCAATTTTAAGTAGTATCAATAGGATTTTATTAATTTTTAATATTTAATGATCTAATAAATATTATTTAAATAATTAAAATTCTTGATAGATAAAATTTATAATATATTACTAATTAATTAAAAAAATTGTACCATGCAGTATGTATTATGATGTGAATATTAATATATATATAATTTTCTCAGGAAATTTAGCATCCTTCTGGACCATTAAAACTCTGAAACTTTTCTAGGAAACTATGGCTATTGATAATGTCACTTTAAGACGACTTCTTGATTTGAAAGTGGCCGGAAACACTGAATTTTTTACTAATTTTTTCAATAAAATACAAAAAAATTTCTACTTGCTTTTATGGTTATAGATAAGGACGGATCTAGAAATATCGATATAATAGTAAGTTTTAGAATTTTTTTTTTAATTTAAATAATTTTTATTTATATTGACAATATAATTTTATACCTCTAAAATTTTGAAAATATTTTGTATATAGGGGTATTTGTTGAGTTGAGCAGTACGTAAACAATTTAAGCTTGATTCGGTCAAAACTCGATTATCGCTCGATTCGAATTGATACTACTTAAAATTGAGTTTGACATGAGCTATTAGCGAGACACGTCGAATAAGACTCAACTCGATTCGATAAATTTGTGACTAACTTAAAAAGTTATTTCCGAAAAATTTAAATACTAGACTAAAACTCTACAATTTTTTAATGAATTGTTATAAAATTTTGGGTTCGGATTTTTAAATATTTTATATTTTCTTATAACTAAAAAATTTAAATTACAATAAGAGTTTTTTTTTAAGTTCTTTATTTTATGTATAAAAGGAAAAAAGGAAAAGTTTTCGATTTCTAATTTTTATATAAAAAATATAATTGAAAGTTAAAACTACGAGATTTTTAAAATATTCTACTTTTTGTTACTCTTTGAATGTTATTGAAAACTAAAGAGAATTTCATACTCGAATATTGATTTTATCACTGATTTAGTCATGATAAGATCGTTTATTTATTTTCTTAGACCTTAATTTTTTCCGAATTTATATATTTATATTAAGCTTTAATAGAATCAATAGATTTTATCTATATTTATAAAATAAAGTAAATTTTTTGACAAGCTTGATGAGCAACAAGTTTAGTTGAGCAACGAGAATTTCTAATGAGCACGAGTCAAACAAAAATTTATGAAGCTTAACAAGCAATAATTTGAGTCAAACAATAAAATTTTTAACGAGCATGAGTAAAGAACTATTCAACTCGCGATCAACTCGCTCGATAATTACCTCTACTCATACAATGACGGTAGAAATAAACAATTTTCACAAACACCTTAAGACTTCATTTAGAGTTTATGATTTAAGTGTAGATGTTTAGAATTTAGGGTTTAAATATTAGAGTTTATTCTTAGGATAATATGATTAGGGATTTAGATTTTAACCCCTAAACCCTAAAATTTAACCACACCCAATAAATTCAAAACTCGTCAACTAAAATCCATAAACACTTGACCTTAAATTAAACTTTTAAACCCTAAAATTAAGATACTTATACAAATTCTTACGTAATTATCTTAAAATTTTATATTTTTAATTTTTATATTTTTTAACAATTTATACCTCTTACATAAAATTTATATTCATATCTAGTTTTAAAATACATTTAAATAAATTTTATGTTTCTAGAACATGTCCAATGCCGTGCAATTTCTGTACTTCACATCTTTATCTCATCTCTGGATCGTATCTTCAAAATTTCAACGCTAGCTATATAAATTATGTAGGTCATTAAATAGAATGCCATCCACGCTAAGTATTTTTAAATTCATTAATAATAATTTTTTATATAAATTCAAAAATATTTTTATAATCTTATTTTTAACAGGCTAAAATAAAATCCTCTACCTAATTTTTATTATAATTAGCTAGAAATTATCCGAATTTGTATGAAATTATATATATATATATATATTGAGATATGTATATTTAATGTGTCTGGTTATAATTTTTGGGTTTAAATATACATTTGATATTTAAACTAAATATATTTTTTAAGTCGGTGTCTAAATGATTTTTTTAAGCTAATACCCGAATTTTAATTTTATTCACCGGTTTAGTATTTTATTTAACGGTTTTAGTCCCTAAAACTTATACATATTATTAATTTAATCATAATTTAAAATAATTCAATAAATGTAGCTATTCATATTTTAAAAATTACATCAATATAATCATTTTTATGATATAGTCAAACCAGACGATATCGGATCCATACAACAATTTGATAGATATATTCTACGATAATACAATAAGGTACTCTTAATTTTTTTATAAAAAAAATAATATAACACTTATGTGAAAAGAATAAATAGTTTAGGAGAATAACAAAGAGTAAATTGATAGAATTTTTAAATACGTTAGTTTAATTTATTAAATAATATAAATTAAAACTAAATTAATAAAATATAAAACTTTTAATATTAATTTAAAAAATATCTAATTCAATTATCGATTTTAAAATAAAAATTCTATAAGTTCTAATTTAAGAGAATATACAAAATTTAAGAACAAAATATATATCTAATGCTAATGATTTTTTAATACCAATAGTCTAAATACTAATTTAAAATATATTTTCTCAAATGAAAATTAACAGCCTTTCTAGATGAGTCATATATCTAATAAATTTTCTAGGAAAATACAAATGTATATTAACTGTCAAATATAGTCATTGATAATGTCACTTTAAAATGACTTTTCTAATTAAATTTGAAAATGGCCACATGCATTGTATTATATTTCGTTTTTTAATGGTCAGATATTTATATCCTTATAAGATACACTTAAACTAATTGGGGTTTTGAAATTTTAAATATTCATCATAAGGTTTAAGTAAGATGATAAAAAAATTTTATTCGAACCATCTAGCTTTATCAGTTAAAGAAACAGTTATTGTTCTTGGAGGTTACGGGTTCGATTATCAGTAATAACAGTATAGTGATTGAGCGATCAATGTTCAATGATTGAGAAGTATATTCTAGAACAGATATTACTGTAATCACTATAGTTAAATAGAAAAAGATGATAAAAATATTTTACACCAATTCATGACCATTGGATGAATGAAATGAATGGATAAGATGAAATACACTCTCTATAAAATATTTTGATACACAACTTGTGTAAACTTTAGTTTATGCAAGCCTTTCACTTTTTGTGTTTAGGATTTTATATTTGGATTTAAAGTATAAGGTTTTAGGTTTTATGGTGTAGAATTTAAGATTTATGACTAGAATTTAGAGTTTAGGGTTTAGATTTTTTGTCGTTAAGGTTAAGAATTTAGGTTTTAGATTTTATAGTTTAAATATAAAGAATTGCGTAAATTTTTTTACACAACTAGTGTATCAAAATATAACTCATATGTATGACTGAAACATAAAATTGATCCATTATCACGGGCGGAAATCACCTATTTTTATACCTCTTTCTATGTCTCTATTTTAAATTAAAGGGTTTAGTGTTTAGTGTTTAAGGTTAGGGGTTGTGGTTAGGGTTTAAGAAATTAAGGGTATAGTGTATTTTTTAGGGTTTAGAGTTTAGGATATAGAAAATAAAGGTTAGGGATAAAAATTGATTTTTTAGAAAAAATTTGAAGGAGGCATGAAATGATGTATCATAAAAAGACAGATGATTTTTGCTCCATTAATATCACATATGAAAAATATGAATATATATACGTAAAGTTATTTAAATTAGAATCAATTTGTATTACCATGTTATAAATAATTAAATTTCTACAAAAACTTTAATGGATTTGACTTAAATTTTATAAACTCGACTCAAATTAAAAAAAAAAATCAAATAAAATTTAAGTGATAAAACAAGATTTATGAATTTGACTAACTCAAAATTTTTTTAACTCGATTCGATCGAAACTTTTCATTGTTGATTGCCTCCCAAGTGAGTTTGACATGAATTCTTTGATTGTAATTATAGTCAACATCATATTGTAATTGGAAGGGCAAGATTTTCGTTTATTGGAGTAATTTTCTCTTCACAACCAAGCTTACGTTTCCCATAAGATAACATACAAAATTGAAATAGTCAATAGCCATAGACTTTTTTAAAATAAATAAATAAATATGGTAGAAACTTAAATCATTTTCATGGTCATAATCACAATTTTTGTCCTTGTGATTTTCTTTTACTATTCTCTTGTGTTTGATTACATTAAGCAAAGCTTAATGCACTCAACAAGATGTTGCTTGCAAAGTTGAAAACGATATAAATGATGATATTTTATGGGATTGTATGTAGAATCCTATAAAATATCATATATTCGATACGTCATTATACTAAAGATATATCAGATATAGTTCGAATACTCACATAATTCAATTATAGATATATAAGTATGCGTGATGTTATACTCATATATATTTTTAAAAAGGAACTGATCCACCCGGGCAATTAACCATATTTGATATATTTTCGTGAATTGATATATTTAATTTATACAAAAATAAGAGATAAGTACTAAATATGTATTTTTTTCAATTTTTGTGACTTTTTTATTTTAATATTTTTGAATTTTCGAAACTTTTTGAAGCTCCTGATAGTCAAAATTCAGTGTCCTTTTGATGACCTTTCTAGTTTCTGCAACCCCAAAAGGTCATCTTCCGACTCTTGATCCTGAGAATGAAAATCAAATATGGCATCGACCGTACAATTTGTTGGTCGAGTGGGGAGACTTTGTAGTGTAGGTAATCAAAATTCAATTCCCTATACTTTCAAATACAGGGAAAAACAAGGAAGAAGGTTGTAGATGACTATGACTGCCGGTGCCGTAAACGAACTGAAAGTTCAGCGAACTGTTTATAAATCGTTTGGCAAAAAATTCGTTTATATTGTTTATTTATTAAACGAACGAGCATGAATAAGATTTTTATTCGTTTAATCAAATGAATAAACACAAATAAAGGGTTGGTTCGTTCATTTATGTTCGTGAACGTTCGGTAATACATTCATTTATGGTTGTGAACGTTCGGTAATTTATTCGTTTAAATTTATTCATATATGTCTAAGGGTGAGCATTAGATCAAATCAAATCGAGTAAAAAAAATTCAGTTACTCGTTTGAGAAGTCTTATTTTATGACTTAAAAACTTTCTTGTTATAGACTAAGGGTGTTCATTGTTCTGTTAAACCGAACTAACCGATTGAACCAAAATAAAATTGATTAATCAGTTAAATTTTAGGTTTCGTCTAATAATTAAGAGTTTATTTAATTCTAATTATCAATTAATTTGGTTTAAAATCAATTAATTAACTGAATTAATCGAATTAATCTAAATTATTAAATATTTAACATATTATATATGTTATTTATGTTTGTCCGTTTACGTTCTTTTATCATTTAAACGAAAGAACATAAATGAACACGAACAAGCTACAATCCTTAACGAACAAACACACACAAAAAAATTTATATTCATTTATGTTTGTGTCGGTTCATTTGTTCAGTTAAAGTTAGACTAGCAAAAATGAACACACACTCGTTCGTATTTGTTCGGTTCGTTTACAGCCCTAATAACAACATTTCCATAAAAGTTGTAGGAAAATCTAGTTCCTCTGATGTAACTTTTTCGTAGGTACGAGCAAGAACGAAATTAAGATCAAATATTAAGAGGACTAAAAGTTATTCAGCCTGTAACTTTAAAAATTGAGAAAGACAGATTTATTTAAATAATATTAAAACTAAAAAAGACCTAAAATATCATTATCCTAAAATTTTTGGGAGAGACAACAACCCCACCTACACTACATATAGATTCGTCTCTAAGTAGAAGTTTCTTCCTAAGGAAACTTCACCATATCATCCATTCGACTATAATTTCTCGACTCGTCATTAAGTTTACTTAATCTATCAGCTAACTTTATTAATTGATAGTCGAGTTTATACGAACTTTTAAAATAAGAAATAATTATACTTAAATATATTTGAGCTTATATCAACGTAGAGTAAACCGAGTGTGAATCTATCGATCGAAACTTGAACCCAATTTTAATAAACTATTGAGTTATTACGTCATTGGTTTCATTTGGCTCAAAACATTCAAAACTGAACTTCTAGAATTCCAGACATAAATGGATAGCTTGCAATAAGAATACATGTCTGGTTCACAACCTTGTCGAAGATAAACAAAGTCATGGTGATGGGAGAGTGACATCGTCCTCAAAGAACTCGAGTCGAGACTGATACGAATATCGTAAACTTCAAGCCATTCTCTAATGGGGAAAAATAATTTTATTATATATCTGAATCTGTAAATTAATGAACAAAATATATACAAGAACCCTTCCTGGAAAAAAAATTCAGAAGAAACAATCTATTACTGCAGGAGCTGTCTTCCCCAGCTTCAACCATTCCAAATCATTCTCCAATGGAGTCAAGTTCAAATCCAAACACAAAACACTTCTGCTAGTAGATTTCTTCACAACTGGTGTCATCAACGTAGGTTCATCTTGGTGTTGGTTTTCACTCAAATCAGTCCTATGCCTCCTCATGTGTCCTCCCAAGGCTTGCCCGATCGCGAACTCGACCCCGCAGATCGAGCACTTGTGTGTCTTAGGCTTCGTCGGTTGTTGATTCTCCGTTGATCCGGTATCGGCATCGATCAACTTGGGTTTCTTATGACTTGCTCGGTGACCTCCTAGAGCTTGGAACGAAGCGAATTGCCGATTACATGTTTTGCACTCGAAAACCCTAGTAGGGTTGTTCATGGCATGTTGATCATACTTGTTTCTTCCTTGTGAAAGGAGGATCAAACAATTTGCCAAAGACAAATTGCTCTCAATTTCACTAGGAAAACTTCTCTTCATATAGTTTATGGCAGGCTGAGGATGGTATGGAAATGCTTGTTTTGGGGTATTTGATTTCTTTTCAAATAAAAATAAGTAATAGGATATATATATAGGTAGTAACCGTTTACATGACGTAAAAAATTAAAAAAATTATAATTTTTAATTTTCTGGTGTAAATTTATCGTTGAGATTATTTATTTTATTTTTCTCTTAAATATTTATTATTTTCAATTTTAATATCAATTATTAATTTATACTTATCGAACAATCTAAAATTAATCTAAATAAAAAATTATATTACATAACTAGATCTTATCTCAATTTACTGACTCGAAATTTTATATTGATTTTGAATTATAGGATGATTTGATAAGTATTAGAGATGGAAATTTTGACTTTTAGATTTGACCTTCTAGAATGACATTTCTACCCTTGCTTTATAAATCGATATGATAGTTTTAGGACTAAGACATGTCAGCATGACCTAGTTGCTGAGCCAAACGGTAATAAATAATAATAATGGGTTTTGTTCGGTGATTAGTAATTTAGTTACGTTTAAATAAATTTTAAAAAATATTTATTATTTTCTTTGATAAAATTTGTTTTTATTTTTGTCTAGAGAGGATAGTAAAAACTTTAATAGAAGAATGTTTATATTAATCAGTTTTATTAATCAAACACCAACGTTTATTCTATTAAAATAAAAATAATATAAATCGATTTAAATTAGTTAAGATAAAGTTTTGAAGAATTAAGAAGATGTACGAGCCCTTTAATCTAAGTGGTTAAAGGAACGGTTAATGTTTTTATAGGTTACGGGTTTGAACACCGATGATATTATCAGAGTGATTGAGCGATCAATATCAAATGATAGAGATTATATTCTAGAATATATACTACTGTAATTACTATTAACCGATTAAAAAAATAAAATTAAGAAAACAAAAAATAATCTCTAACAATATTTTAACCGACATATATTATTTTAATAGTTGTTAACAAATCATTGACGGATTTAGAGTAAAATTAAAAATTTAATAATATTATTAAAGTTATTAAAAGTCTAATTACCGGATTAAATACTTTATCAAAGTTCAATTATAATTTGTATATTTTATTAAAAACAAGCTAAAATTATATATAAAAATTATTAACAATGCTTTTTGGTTTTTATGATTTTAAAAATAATTAAAATGATAAACAATACATTACATACATAATATTAGATAATATTGAACTTATTTAGGTGACTTATAAAAAATTATTTGATATACCATAAAATTCAAACTATTATATTTTAATTTAGAGTTTATAATTTTATATTTTAATATTTTAATTATGTATTTACATGTTTAATATAAATTAAATTGATTAAGGAGACGCTAACCAATCGAAAATATTTATTTAATTACTTTATCTATATTATTTTTTTATTAAGTAAATTTTTATTTGATAAAAATTGTTTTTAAACTTAATTTGTAGTAAATATTAATCAAGATTCTATTGATAAAAAAAATGAGAATAACTCATGATATAATTTTTAGGGGTGTGCATTTAGGATTATCCGACCAAAATTTCGGATATCTGAAATTTTTGGATTGATAATTTAACGATCTATATTCGATCCGAAAAAATCGGATATCCGATTTTTTGGATACCCAAAATTTCAGATCAAAATTTTAAATATCCAAATTTATTACTTAATTTTAGTATTTTTTTAAAATTTGACGGTCTTACATATAAAAAATTTGGGTTTTCAAATATAACAATCAATAAATTATTGAATATAACAATATTTTTATCCATGATAATTTCAAATTTTTATATATAACAAGTAAAATATAACAAAATTCAAATATTTTAAATATTTGAATTTTCAGATATTGATAATCAGATATCCGATCCAAAAGTAAAATCATTATTCATATTTGATTTAAAATTTTCGGATATCAAATCCAAATTATCCAAAAAATAAAGAACGAATTGAATTCAAAATTTTGAATCGAATCAACATATAGGATCAAATTTTTTTATGCACCCCTAATAATTTCTCCTGAATAGGACATTTACTCAACATATTTAATTAATTTAACCGATAGTTCTTTATTCTAGAATACCCCTAGTCCCTAGGTGATAAATTTGATAATTATAACTAAAAATTGATAATCAATTGTTAATTACTTTTTTAACCTGTACACATTTCCCATATAGCTAATTTTATTTTCCCCATTTCCAAGTCCAAATTCTAGAGTTCATTTCCAAATCAGCAGTGCCGTGAACTTTATTCTTTTAATTCTTGCTTGCTCCAACTTCCAAGTCTTGGTTTACTTAAGAATTGTCTTCAATTGGAAGTCTACAAGTATATATAACTTGAAAAATAAATGAATAAATTAACAAAGAGATAACTATAAATTTAATATTTTATTTATTTTTATTTTTTTATTATTTTTATAAAATAGTATATAATGTTACATTTTGTTTTTATTTTATATTTTATCGTTAAAATATAACGTAAATTAAATAAGAGAAAAAAATCATATAACAAGCTATTACATTATTTTTTCTCTTAGTTTGCATGTCACGTCTATTAGAATTATAAAAACACACGTGACATCAAGGGCGAAACTAGTAATTTATTATAGGTTTAAGGGTTAAAGAAGCCCTTGAACTTTTTAAAAAAATTAATTAAGCCTTTTAATTTTTTTCGCTCAATTAAGCCCTTTAATTTTTTTCGCTCAATTAAGCCCTTCAACCAAGAAATTGAATCAATTATGCACTTGAACTAAGAAATTAAATCAATTAAGTCATTTGACCAATTTTGATCATTAAATTTAAACAATTTTTATCCACTATTACAGTACAATATGCCATAATGTTTTTACTTGATATTTTTTAAAATTTTATTTTATTTAAAATATTTATTATATATTTAAAATATTTTAAAATAACATATAAAAATTATAAAAAAATATTCTTATTTTTTTAAATGCTACATGATAGAATAAATTCAAGGACTTAATTTTTTTTAATTGATTAATTTGTTTGATTCAAGAGTTTAATTGAGTGTAAAATAAATTTAAAGGCTTAATTTATTTTTTATCAAAAGTTTAAGGGCTTCTTAAACCCTTAAGCCTTTGTTATAAAGAGGACCAAAATATGTATTTTAAAATTTTTCTTGATTGGTGGGTGTTGAGTGTCATGGTGTGCTTATAATATGATTAATTTTCGTGCAAGTATACACATTGAACAAGTAATAAAGTATGTGAGCGAGATCGTTCCCACGATGATTGGGTAGAAAATTTCAAAAATAGTTAACATGCACAAAAGATAAGAAAATCTTATGTATAAACATATGCTAAAACAATTCTGCAATTGTCACCAAAATATTGTAGCAAAATAAAATTAAAAATAAAAAAATAGATAAAGCTGCACAAACACAACATAGAGGAGTATTCAAGCTTAAGACTGGCTAGGCTTGCTTTGAAAATTTCTTCTATTTTTATCCTGAATGTTTACTGTGGATTATGCTCTCACAGTAACCTCATTGTTTATGTTGATCTAGCTTTATCTATCCTAGATCTAAGCTATCCGAACCCCTTAGCTACGACAATCTCCCGAGAGCTCTTACAAATCAAGATTTAAGTAAAAAATGTGTTAGCTTTCATGAACAAAACACATTGTAAAACTAAAAGCAGTAAATCATTCATTCAAAAAAATAAAATCATCCATAACAAGCCTAAGTTATACTAGATTCGTTCATGGCTAGTTTTAGAAAATTATTCAACTTTCCGTCTTTGAAATACATTTTAAACAAAAAAAAAAAGAGGTAAAGTAAAGTGAAGAGGAAGGAAGTCTCAAACGCTTGGCTGTAAAGCTTTCTAGCTTGTCGTTTCTCCCGAAGTCTTGTAAAATTCTTTGCTTGAAGCTCTCTAATAATAATGGTTCAATTGAGGTAAAAGATGAAAGAAAGTTGTCGTCTTTCTTTTTTCTTCTCACCTTTTTGTTCTTTTTAAAATTTATTTTTTTTTTGGCTCTCTTCTCTGTTTTATTCTCTATTCTTTTCTTTTTATTGAAAGAGGCTTGACATTGTATATATAAGAGAATTTTCGGGTTTTGTTGTTGCAACGTGGAGGGAAATGATGAAACAAGTTGCATAGCCTTTCGATGGTTACTGACCTCAAAAACCAGGTGATTTTAAAAATATATTATGCATACATATATATTATTATAAATTACATTAGTTTTATTTTTTGTTTTTTTAATATAAAAATAGAATGTTACATAATGAAGAATTCTTAATTTTCTATTAAATATTTACAATGTTATCATTTTATGGATGCTTCATTTTTTCATGAAATAAAAAGCTTCCAATTCATTTCTGGTTATATAATTTGAATCATATTGCGAAATTTCGAAGTGATTAAGTGAATCCTATTAGGGTGAGTAAAACTCAACTCGACTCAAAAAAATCGAATAACTTGATTCGACTCAAGGCGAAAATACTCAACTCGTTTTGACTCGGTTCGAAATTTTATAGACTCGACTCGAAAAAATTTCAAATAAAGTTTGAGTTATAAAATAAAAATTTGAATAACTCAAAATTTTTAATAATTAAAGGTTTAATTTTTAAGTTTGAGACGAATCTATCAATTTTTATGATATATATATACATAGATATATAAAAATATAAAGAAATATTGCTACATATAAAAATATATATATGCATATCTTATATGATTAGAGAAAGTCGTTTAAATTGGAATCAAATCATACTATAATATGATAAATAATTAGAACTAAATATTTATAGGAACTCGAAAACTCGAATCAATTCGAATCGACTTCAATTTTTTAAACTCAACTCGAACCGAAAAAAATTCAAATAAAGTTTGAGTTGTAAAATATGACTCATCAGCTCGAATAACTCGAAATTTTTTAACTCGACTCGATCGAATACTCACTGCTAAATCCTACAGTAAAAGAGAATCTTGATATTGTATTATATCCAAAAATAAATAAATATGTATCGGATATGAATATCGGCTATATGCTTTTTAAAAAGAAAACGAAAAATCTTGGCCCTAATCCATGAGTCTAACTAGCATTTCTGGCCCAGACTTGGAACAGCCCAAGCTTATTTCTTGAAGCCTAGAATCTATTCTTTTTATATTGGAACACAGAATTCACTTTCATTTCAGAAACCCATCTTGTTTTGTTTTTGAGTGAAAAAACATGAATTGCCAGCAAATAATTACACATCAAGACAATCAAGAACACAGGACACTCTCAGTTCTGGTCTCAAATCTGTTCTATTGTTTTCGAGGGAGGTTCTAAAAAAACCTCCTCAAATGGAGCCTAAAAGAAGTCCTTCCTTAAGGGTAATGGGGAACCGGTTAACAGCGGGTTCTAATGTAAACTTTTTTTTATATAAATAATGGTTACTTAATTTATTTTTATATATTCGAATAAAAAATATACGAATAAAAATATTTATATAATAAATATTTGAATAAAAATATTCATAAAATAAATATTCGAATAAAAATATTCGTATAATAAATATTTGAATAAAAATATTTGTGTAATAAATATTTGAATAAAAATATTCATACAATAAATATTTGAATAAATATATATACGAATAAAAATATTCATATAATAAATATTCGAATAAAAATATTCATATAATAAATATTCAAATAAAAATATTCGAATAATAAATATTCGAATAAAATATTCAAATAAAAAGATCCGAATAAAATATATACGAATAAAAATATTCGTATAAAAAGATATTCGAATAAAAATATTCATATATAAATATTTGAATAAAAATACTCGAATAAAAAATATACGAATAAAAATATTCGTCTAATAAATATTCAAATAAAAGTATTCTTATAATAAATATTAGAATAAAAATATTCGTATAATAAATATTCGGATAAAAATATTCGAATAAAAAATATTTGAATAAAAATATTCGAATAAAAATATTCGTATAATAAATATTTGAATAAAAATATTCATATAATAAATATTGGAATAAAATATTCGAATAAAAAATATACAAATAAAAATATCCGTATAATAAATATTCGAATAAAAATATTCATATAATAAATATTGGAATAAAATAATCGAATACAAAATATACAAATAAAAATATTAGTATAATAAATATTCGAATAAAAATTTTTGAATAAAAATATTTGAATAAAAAATATTCGAATAAAAATATCCGTATAATAAATATTCGAATAAAAATATTCATATAATAAATATTGGAATAAAAATATTCGAATAAAAAATATACAAATAAAAATATTCGTATAATAAATATTTGAATAAAAATTTTTGAATAAAAATATTCGAATAAAATATATTTGAATAAAAATATTCTTATAATAAATATTCGAATAAAAATATTCATATAATAAATATTCGAATAAAAATATTCGAATAAAAAGTATACGAATAAAAGTACTTAAATAAAAATATTTGAATAAAAAATATACGAATAAAAATATTCATATAATAACTATTCAAATAAAAATATTTGAATAAAAATACTCGAATAAAAATATTCGAATAAAAATATTTGTATAATAAATATTCAAATAAAAATATTCGAATAAAAAATATACGAATAAATATTATACACAATTCCTTACAAAGTATACACAATGGTTTACAAAAACCATAAGGAAAAAGGTATGTACACAATTCCTTACAACTTCTCACCATGAGCTAAAGGAACCATCCAAAGGTAAGGTTTTATGTACATACACAATATACTACGATTTTCGTAAGTCGTTGTGTATAATTTGTAAGGAATTGTGTACAAACATAAATCCTTACCATTTTGGTGTCATATTGTGTATTATTGTAGAAAATTGTGTATGTACACAAATCCTTACCCTTGGATGCCTCCTTTAGCTCATGGTTTTGAAGTCGTAAGGATTTGTGTACATACATTTTTTCTTACGGTTTTCGTAAGCCGTTGTGTATACTTTGTAAGGATTTGTGTACAAACACAAATCCTTACCGTTTTCGTACTATATTGTGTATTCATGTAGGAAATTGTGTATGTACACAAATCCTTACCTTTGGAAGCCTCCTTTAGCTCATGGTTTTGAAGTGGTAAGGATTTGTGTACATACCTTTTTTCTTACGGTTTTCGTAAGCCGTTGTGCATACTTTGTAAGGATTTGTGTACAAACATAAATCCTTACGGTTTTCGTGCCATATTGTGTATTCTTGTAGGAAATTGTGTCTGTACACAAATCCTTACCCTTGGAAGCCTCCTTTAGCTCATGGTTTTGAAGTCGTAATGATTTGTTTACATACCTTTTTTCTTACGGTTTTCGTAGGCCGTTGTGTATAATTTTTAAGGAATTGTGTACAAACATAAATCCTTACCCTTTTGGTGTCATATTGTGTATTATTGTAGGAAATTGTGTTTGTACACAAATCCTTACCCTTGGATGCCTCCTTTAGCTCATGATTTTGAAGTCGTAAGGATTTGTGTACATACCTTTTTTCTTACGGTTTTAGTAAGCCGTTGTGCATACTTTGTAAGGATTTGTGTACAAACACAAATTCTTACCGTTTTCGTGTCATATTGTGTATTCTTGTAGGAAATTGTGTCTGTACACAAATCCTTACCCTTGGAAGCCTCCTTTAGCTCATGGTTTTGAAGTGGTAAGTATTTGTGTACATACATTTTTTCTTACGATTTTCATAAGTCGTTTATACTTTGTAAGAAATTGTGTACATACACAAATCCTTATTATTTTTGTGCAAATTTATGTATTCTCGTAGTGATTTATGTATGTACATAAATCCTTACGTTTGTAACAATTTATGTATGTACCGTTTTTCTTACAGTTTTTGTAAGGAATTGTGTACATACACAAATCCTTACTATTTTTGTGCTAATTTATGTATGTACCGTTTTTCTTACAGTTTTTGTAAGAAATTGTGTATATAATATGACCGGGTAAATCGGTTAAGGCTTATTTTAGGCTTTTTCTTAGAGGCTTTCTCCAGAATTACCCTTTTTCAAATCTTAATGACATTAACAAAATAACATTGGAATTGCATAAAAAGATGGTGGCAACATTCTTTTTCATTTCAAGAACTGAAATACATTAACAATGGCATATGACTAGTTTCTCATCGACCCTTTATTTCCATTGATTCCCAGTCCTTGACCCTTTTTGATCCACAAGCAATCCATTGCATTAGCATTGCAGATGCTTTGATCCTCCCACTGGGACGAACATTTTCAGCACTTTGATCTCTAATGTCTGCTGAGATGTTAAGGCCTTTCAGAATTTCGGAATTCAAATTCGAAGATTGTCGAGAAGCAAGCGAATCGTTCTGTTCCATCTCATGTTCTTTAGCTATTTCAACATTAAATCTTCCTTGTTTGACACTATCATCTGTCCGAGTCGATACACTGTTGCCTTTGCTGATAAGTTCTCTGCTGGTTTTGGCCATGAAGATTATGTGTTCATCTTCATCAAGATCCTTGAATTCACTCCATGAATGGTGTTTCCTTCTTGTTTTCCAAACAATGTCGGAACCTTTGCTCGAACTAGATGTTTCCGAGGAGTTTTTCGAGATTGATGAAGCTGAAGAAACTGTTTCGTAGGATCGAAAACTCAGAGACGTTTCTAAAAGCAGTGAGCCTTTGAGAATGTATTCACGTCCATGACAAGGGTATATGAAGTCGTTTTCGGATAAATCTTGCCACACATATCCATTAGCTCCTGAAATGAAATTTTTACATTAACTCCCTCAATATGTATTCAAATATGATTACTTCAAGAAGAATAAAAAAGAATCTATAATACCTTTTTGAAGACCAGGAAAACCTGTTGGCCATGCCATCACCTCGAAGGGTGTTCAGTTTGTTTATAACATCTGCAAAGATGGATCAGATTACAACACAAGCAAAATACAACCCAGATGAAGTATACTAAATTTCAACAGAATCCCATCTCTTTACCTTTGAGAAAGAGTCCCTGTGGAGAAGAAAGAGGGACTTCCAGGAAATGAGGATGTTCAAGCCGGCCACTGCGAGACAAGTAGTAAACAACAGGAACTTTCTGTTCATTGTTCGATTTTCTTTCGACCCAAACGATGTTTCTCTCAGGACTAGCTTCTCTCTTTTGCATTGTTAACTCTGATTTCCTTCTTGCACTAGTTGCCATTGCTTTCTTACACAAAGCTCATATGAAGTTAAATATTATGCATTCAAAAGTTTTTGAAAATCTATTCAGGGCAGGTAACGTTAGGCTAATAGGGTTCAGGAATCAAAGGGAACAGCTGAGAGGAAAAGTGGGATTCTGCATATTTATGAGAGCCTGGAAAATTAATAAAGACAAGTACTAGAAAACATAGAGAAACTGTGATTCGGTTACATAAAGAACCTTCTCACTTATAGAGGAAAGGAGGCCCACTTTTCAAATATTGGACACTGAATCCAAAATTTAACTCAATCAGTTCATGTTGTTGTTTTCAAAATATGGCATTCAATAAGTCAAGTTGCATGGATTAAAAAAAGGATGTAATCTTTGACAATCATGAATAAGATATGTAAGGGATCAATACTATAAAATGGATAAATATAAATTCATTTGATTTTAAACCAACATATCATAGGACAATGTCTTCAGTTGTAGGGCCAAAATCCCAGCATGTTCTTGCACAATTTGTGAACTACCAGAAAGCTCACGGACCAAAGTAAAATGAGGACAAAATTTCAATTTTCAACATTAAAAGTCAAAGCCAGACCCGTGAAACCATGATGCTGAAAACATGGAAACAAGTTGACAGCCTTCGGAGCTTCCAAAACTGCAACGGTTGAAGCTCAAATATAGATATGGATAACTATCGAGGAAACTCGAATCTTTACCAATTTGTAAAAACAACAGGAGTCGCAGGTAAATGGTTGCAGCAACTGAGGTGATAGGTGAAAAGCATTCCATTAAGGGTCAATTTGTGTTTGCATTTGTTGTTTCTGCAGATTTCGTATTTGGGCAAGCGGAAGAAATATGGCCTTTTTGTCCACACTCGTAGCACGTCCTTCTCCTCAACTTACCACTGCTAACGCTCGAAGCCCCGTTCTCAACTTCAATAACTGGAGGTGGTTCATTACTCCTAGGTGCTTCGACTTTCAAAGTTGCTTCATTACTGGTAGGTGCTTTGGTGCTCGCAGGTTGTTTTGGGCAATCAGAAGAAATATGACCCTTTTGTCCGCATTCGTAGCATCTCCTCCTCCTCAACTTACCACTGCTAACGCTCAAGCCAACATTATCAACTTCATTAACTGTAGGTGCTTCGATGCTCAGAGGTTCTTCATTAGCAGTAGGTGCTTCGACGCTCAGAGGTGCTTCGTTAACAGCAGGTGCTATAACACTCACAGATCCTTTTGGGCAGTCAGAAGAAATATGACCCTTTTGTCCACACTGGTAGCACGTCCTTCTCCTCAGCTTACCACTGATAACGCTCAAACCTCCATTATCAACTTCATTAACTGTAGGTGCTTCGACACACACAGCCTCAGGTGTTTCGATACTCATAGGTACTTCTTTACTTGAGGCTCTTTCATCACCTGCACGGACTTCATTACTTGTTTGATGAGATCTTGATTGAGTTTGCCCTCCTTTCTTAGGAACTGCACACCTTATTTTCAAAGGTCTACCACGCACAATTTCTTGGTCCAACTTTAATGCCATGGCTACTGATACACTATCAGAGAAATCAACATGAGCATAGCCTCCGAATTCCCCTGTTTCCTTGTTTGTGCCAAGGCGTATAGATGATACATTGCAATCACAGAAATACTTCTTCAAATCATCCTCGGTTATATCCCTAGATAGATTTCCGACATATATTCTGTTGTATCCTTCCACCATCTTCGGGGCAAAACCAGTTGCTTTATTGGTTCGAGTGGATTTGTAGGGTTGAATCGTCAGCTGCATTCCACCCCTGAGGAAACATCAGAAAATTATAAGCACGGTTTAACAACGGAAAATAATGATACGGACAACTGAAGATCATAACATTTACTCACATTTCAGCTCTATCAAAAGACAAGGCTTCTTTTGCTGCCGTTTCTGTCTGTATGAAGCGAAAATAAAAATGTCAGCAAACTCTATCCGTAGTCAAGCAACTACAAGAAGACTTTTACTTATTTCATATATATATATACACACACACACACACACATGAAAATCCCATTTTCAAAGAACAAATAGAACCAACTCTCATGTAAAAGAATAGTGTTAGAAACTTAGAATACTTCAGCTTCAACTCCTTCAGACTTTCATACAAATTAGCTTGTCATAACAATAACCATAAACACAGAAGATGATACAAATATGAAGAAACTGATCTACCACAACTGAATATAGCATTCATAGGTGTATACAAACAAGCATTGTGGATAATTACCTCGAAACTAACAATTGCAATTCCTCTGAAATTCCCGGTGTCAGGAAACTTCATACAATCAATATCAGTTATGGTGCCACAACTTTCAAAATAATATCGGATATCATCCTCGGTATATCGATATGGAATCCCTCCAACATATACTTTTGTGGCAACATCCTCCCTCACCTGGCTGCATAAAGACGGCATGACATGACAGAAACTTAGAAACAATAACCCTATTTACAAGCACAAGGAGATAAAAAATATATAGCATCAATCAACAAACAACCAAATCAGAGAAAAGCAAAAAGGAAATATAAATTTTTGAACCTAACTCTTAAAAGGAAAATCAACCAAGTAGATGCAGCAAATTGAGTTTCAAAAAGCAACATTTAAATTTCAATTGTTCTTCCTTCCAATCTCCACTTTTTTCCAGCTTTCTAGTTGACTATTAAAAAGCCAATATCTTTACAAACAGCAAACCATAACAAAAGGAAATACAAATACAGTTCTGAATTCTGATAACAAACTGAGACAATCAATAGCAAATAAATGATACTTAAGTGGCTAAAATAAGCAAAATTTAGCTTAAGAAACTAATAAAATATGGTCTTTTTTTAATAACCAAAATGCCAACTGAAACACCAATTACCAAAAGCACAATCAAACCTCTTTCTTTATTTTTTGGTATAAAGGATTATATTAAACATTAAAAATCAATTAAAAAAATTACCTTTGGGCTCCATTCTCAACCTGCAGAACACCATGCTCTTCGCTCGCGTTCTTCTGCTTCCTTCTCTTCTTATTCTTAGTCTTGTTCTTCTTATTCTTATTAGTTTCATTGTTCTCCGACGTCGTTTTGCCCTCCTTCACCTTCTTCTCCTCTCTCTTCCTCTTCTTTGTCTTCTTTTCACCATCCTCGTTGTTTCCTTTTTCTTCATCTTCTTCAACTCCCACTCCATTTTCTTCAGTTTCCTGGTTCGAACGACTAGGAAAAGGCAAGTTTTTTCTTCTCTTTTCTCGCTTTGACAATCTGGGTTTCTGAGTTACCGAGTCCATGAGCGATTTCAGGGACTGGAGATCCGAATTTGAATCTGGGTTTTTCTCGTTTGGTTCGGATTCGGACACCCTTTTTGCCAACAATTCTGCTCTAAGCTTCTGCTTCAACTTCTTATTTGACAACACCATTTTCCCTTTGTATCTCGGTTCTCACAGAACAGAATACCGATGGCTAAAACCCTAGACTCTGGGTTCTTAGATTGAAGTAGACGGCGAGAGCAATTATACGATATCGTTTAAGAGTGGTGGTGCTGTTAATTTACGGGTAAAATACACCAAATTGTCCTTCAATTATGTGTTTAATACTAAATGAGTTATATTTTTCTAAAATTTACAAATATATCACTAAATTAAAAATTATTACAAATATATCACTAATGTTAAATTTAAAAGGAATAAAGATGTGAAGGAATAATGAAAAATTGATTTGTCTTGGGAATAAACAAGTGATCGTGATAAAAAAGTTATCGATATTTATTTAAGGAAGTTTAAATTTAAATTATTTTATTTATAAAGAATATAGTTTTTTATTTAAAATAATTTAATAAATTTAATTATTTATATATTTAAAAATTTCAATATTACACCTCTGACGTACCCTCCAATTATTTATCGTACTTTATGTTATTGTGTATAAATTGACTAATCAAGATCAAATATTATAACGTTTTATTACAGTGTTAATCCTTTCAACTCAATTTATTTTATTAAATTAAATTTAGAATTTTTAATATTATTTAAGAGATTTAATATCTAATCACGTTAAATCAACTGATTGTTGATAAAATTTTATTTTTTTAATAAATTTAAGCTAGTGTGTAACGAATATTAGTTTTAAACCGTAAAATTTAAATAATCAATCCTAAATTAATAATGAATACTCTGATCCGATTTTTTAAATTCAAAACTTTTTTAAATAAATTTTTTTTTTAATTAAAATCATTCATTGAATTCGTACTAAACGTAAAATTTAACTGTTACATAAAAAAAAAATTAATGTACACTCTGACCATATTGGACCTACCAATTTCCAAACAAGCTTCTCCTACAACACTTGCATCTTACATAATAATTGAATTTATTTCCCTTCTTAATACATGTTTAGTCTTTATGGATAGATATATTTTGGTTCTATGCAACTTTTTATAATTCAATTAAAATTTAAATTTTAATTTTAATGAATTAAATTTTAAATTCTAAATTATAAATTCTAATCTCTATATCTTATGACATAAACTTTTAAATTCTAACTTAAATCTGTAACCTCTTTGAAAGGCTTGCACGTAACCTTATGTATTAAAGTTTTTTTTTATTTAATCAGTCAGTCATATTTATAAATGATAAACATTTTTTGAGTAAATATATTTGGACAGTTGATTAAGATGTTCATCTTTATCCATTATAGGTTATATTTGGTTTTATACTTATAATAATATATGTTTTTTAATAAATTTAAGATCATAATATTTTTAATGATCCCAATAACCGAGATATATCTACAATCAGTGTAAATCGTCTACCTCTTTCTCATACCTCTATTTATGTCTTCACTTCAAATTAGAGGGTTTAAGATTTAGGGTTAGGAGTTATAATTAGGGTTTAGGGAATTAGAAATAGTGTATACTTTTAAGGTATAGGGTTTAGGATATAAAAAATAAAGGTTATGGTTTAAAATTCGATTTTTTAAAAATTTTCAATAGGAAGCATGGTTAAAGGTAAAATAAAGATGCAGGAGATTTTTACCCTCTACAATCGTGTTAAACGTAATTCGAACAAAAACATAACCAGTTAAACGTAATTCGAACAAAAACATAACCACAACCGTAATTTAAATTCTTGATCGGACCACAACTCTCTGAGAGTGCAAAGGGATGGAAAGTTACAATGGAATAAAATGATGTTCGAAGGAAGAGTGATCCCCACTGTCCCATCCAAAATAGGAACCAATGCTGTATGAGTGCCTACTGGCTACTGCTGCTGTTTCATCAGTCTTCCAAGGAAGAAGAAAGTAGGAAAATACCAGTTTTTATGTTTTTATGGCAGACACCAAAGGCAGGACATGAAATTGAACTGTTACATACATTCATGCAGACAAAACAAGGCATGTTTTTGCTGTGTCAGATTCTTATGATTTTTGCAAGAATTGTGCCAGTGAATCAGTTTATGACCTCAATTTTCCAAAGTATAAATTTCAAACAATGGCAAACTAAAAGAAATCTAAATTAACTGCATGTTTATTTACAGAGTAGGACCTGTCACCTTGTTTCTCTCTTCTAAACGATCTTTTAGGTGATCGAATGTCGAAAATTTTACAGACAAAACACACATCATCCAAGCTTTTTGTTCATAGAAGAGTTGCAGAAATTCATGGAAACAAGTCCAGAAGAACACACCTCAAATAATCTAATATTATCAACCCTTTTTTCTGATCAGTAAACAAAATTAATATACCTGGAGACAAGAGGTCAGCCCCGATCTAATGCTGCTTTACCCCCTTTAAAGAATATGGTTCTATCTCTCTAAACAACCACCCAAATTCACAAACACTAAAGTCTAAACCCTAACTTTAAACAATGTTAACTAAAACCGCTCCGATGCCTACCTGCCGGAGTTGAAGTTGTTACTGCCCTCCGTCATTCTCACATGTTCACCGCTTAGAGAGCTGCACATCATCCTCCTTCTGGATTTTTCAATCAAAACCCCACAGGTTGATGGCAGTTCTGGCTCTTCAATGAGCGATATACAGAAGAACCAATGTATGTTACACTCGATCACAAGCCAAATTAAACCAGCCGATGCTGACGCAAACCTTTCCCGAAATGAGGTTGCATTAAACGAACGTACAAGCCATTTTTTGCTACCAAAGAATCATGTGTCCCTTCCTCCACAATTCGACCGCCGTTAAGTACTACAATGTTGTCAACATGCCTCATCATCGCAGCTCGATGGGCTATCAAAATGGTAGTTTTGTTCCCCATTATCAGCGTATCAAGTGCCTCCTGCACGACTCGGCTTGACTCGGACTCAATGGATGAGCTAGCTTCGTCCAATAATAAGATGGGAGCATTCTTTAGCACCACTCGAGCGATAGCAATTCTTTGTTTCTGTCCTGGGGTCAAGTCCACACCCCTCATACCGACATGTGTGTCGTAACCGTGGGGCAAGCTGCTGATGAAATGGTGAGCATTAGCTATTCTTGCAGCCTCTTTCATCTCGGCTTCGCTAGCATTGTGCCTTGCATATATAATGTTTTCCCTGATAGTAGTTGAGAAGATAATGGGTTCCTGTTGAACAAGACCCAAGTGATTCCTCAGCCATCTCAAATTGTATTGTTTCAAGTCCCGCCCATCAAGTAGAACCTGACCTGATACGGGATCGTAAAATCTCTCGATGAGAGAGATTATAGTACTCTTCCCAGATCCTGAAACTCCAACAACTGCTAAAGTTTGCCCGCCATTAACTTTAAGACTAAAATTGCTTAATACCAACATTTCTGGACGAGTAGGATAGCAGAAATCAACATTTTTCAACTCGATGCTCCCATATACATTTGGCGGCTTCAATGCTGAGTTATCATCTGGCTCGATTTTAGGGACCCGCTCAATAATTTCAAACACTGAAGCAAGAGATTTCCGCCTCTTGAGAATGTATGGTGCCAATCCAAATGGCTCCACCAGTGCAAAAGTTGCAAAAGAGAAAACTATGTACTCCTTGACAGCTGTAGGCAGATCTATGTAGCCTCTTTTAACACAGAGAGCAGTGTACCAAAGGAGAAGAGCGTTACAGGCGAAAAGAAGGAACTGTGAAAGGCCAAATGCAAACCCTATTGCCATTCCATGAAAGAAACTCTTTTTCAGTATTTTCTTCAGCTGCAATCTGTAGAGCTCCATTACCTTATTGCCAGCACAGAATGCTACAACAGTGTAAATGTTTCTCACTGCATCCTCGAGGACCAATGACGCCTTCCTATGCATCTCTTGGATTCCTTTCGAAAATCCAGCAAGCCATAATTTCTGAAAAGTAACAATAACATGATGCATCGAAGTGAGAATAATTAACCAAGATGCACAAATATCTAGAAACTTCACTTTTTTTTCCTTCTTTTTCTTTCAATAATGAAGTAAAAACCAAATAATAATAAAAATAAGATATTCAAACCTGTGCAATAGCAGAGATGCTTAGAACTGGCAGGGTTGCCAATGCCACAAGTGCCAACCGCCAATGAAGCAACAACCCAATTAGCAAAGCAACAACAACAGCAGTACCATCCTGTACAAATATTGAAAGCCGGTTGCTAAAAGAAGCCCGCACAAATGTAGCATCATTTGCCAATCGCATGGACAAGGTATCAGCATTATTCTCTTCTTCATCAAACCATCCAACTTCATTCCGCAGCATTGCTGTAAATGGTAGGCAAAGCACGGTAAACAATATGCATTGAATTCAGCATTCTGGTAAATTTGCAATATTGATTTGAAGTGTCAGATACCTGAGAACATCATCCTGCGAACCCGTTCAGTCATCTTTTCTCCCATAATGCCAAAGTAGAAGTGTTGCAGAAAGTTGGCAACAACAGTTACTATACCCATACAGGCAATTATCAAACACCACCTGTCTACTTCATCCCGTATGTGATGATGTTCCTGACGCCTATAATATGCTGTTACTATCAGAGCGATAACATAAGCAAGAAGTGGATTAAAAGAGCCAAAGATTGCAGCACCAATGCTTCCCAACACGGCATAGAGCCACTCTGCGAAGCTAAGCTGTGCTAACCTCCAAAAGGATGGAGCTTCCTTATGATGAGCTTCCTTAGATTTCATTGGGATGTCACCAGAGTGACTGGGAGGGCGACTAAAAGTCTGAGAATGAGAACGTTCACTTTTAGGATCAGAAGTCAGAAGAGGTGATACAGGAGATTCTGGGTCGGAACCGTTTGATTTCTGCCTCTTAATAGACTGAACGTCAAGTTTGGGCAACTCTGGTAGCCTCATTTCCAAACTATCCTGCCTCCTGATTGATGGTTCCTTATCAATACCATCCACAGGTAAACCGTTTCCGTGCATTTTCTCTGGTGGTGGACTATGAGCTTTGGGTGATTCTTGTGAGTTAAAAGCACCATCATGGGCCCGAAATGCACCAGGATCTCTTTGAAGAGATGGTGATTTGATCAATTTTGGAGATGATGATTCTTGGAAGCTGTAAATCGATGAAGACTCCTTTTCAATCTGGAAAGTAGATGTCTCCTTGTAGTTCCTAACTGGCGTCCTGAAAGAAAAACCATAAAACCAGAATATAGAAACACAGGAGCATTTTTTAATCTAAACCAAGAAAAAACACTGACAACTAGTGACAAGGAATAGACTTCCCTAGCCTTAATCAAAGCACGTATATTTCTAATTACCTCCTGGGAAGTTTTGCTGCCTCTTCACATTTAAGGAGCTCTGCGTACAAGCCATTGAGGGCTACTAACTCATCATGTGTACCCATTTCAACCAGCTGACCCTCCTCCATCACAGCTATATAATCGGCATTTCTTATGAGACTAAGACGTCGAGCAATTATTATAGTTGAACGCCCCAACATCAGAAGATCTAGAGCTTCCTGAACAGTTCTTTCAGCTTCAAAATCGAGCCCACCAGTAACCTCGTCAAGCAGAAGGATTGTTGGGTTCAAAAGCACAGCTCTAGCAATAGAAAGTTTGATTTTCTGTTCCTCTGTCAATCCTAAGCCACCCCTCCCAACCTGAAAGTCAAAGTAAACTGATTTTAACAAAATATGACACAAATGAGAAATAATCAAGATGATCAGTAAGATTGTCCAAAAATAGTATATCTTGTTCTTCCATGTTTCACCTGTGTCTCATATCCTCTCTCAAGCGAGCTAATAAATGCGTGCGTGTGTGCTATTTTTGCAGCTTCTTCAATTTGATCAAGTGTAGCATCTCGCCCATAAGCAATATTATCTTTTATGCTCAAACTGAGTAATGCAGGTTCCTGAGTAACAAGTCCTATTTGGCTTCTCAGCCACTCCAGCTTTAGGTTCTTAATGTTCTCTCCATCAAGAAGAACTTCCCCTGCATCATACAAAATAAAATTTTTCAAATCCTGAAGGGTGGTTCACCACTAAGCAATTATTTCAACAACCCAAATAGCATGCCACTGCAGTGTGATGCATAAAATCATATGAACATAATACCTAGTGTAGGATCATAAAACCGTTCCATAAGTGGAATAATACTACTTTTCCCTGAGCCATTTCTGCCAACAAGGGCCACAGCCTTTTTAGCAGGTACAGTGAGGTAAAATCCGCTCAATATAGGGATTTCAGGTCGAGAGAGATAACTAAAATATACATTGCGAAACTCAATATTTCCTTGAAGGGAGGGTAGGGTATTCCCCTCCTGATTAGAACCAGAGGATGACCGACTAATCATCTCAAAAAGTCTATACGCTGCAATTCGTCCTTGGTCAAATGAATAAAAATTTGTTGCAGCTTGGTTCAGCCCACTGCAGAATATGGAAAGGATTGGTAAGTAAAGATTATACAGCAAAATAAAAGAGAGGAACTGATGCTTACAGGCCACTTAAAATTACAGCGAAAAGAGCTGTGATTATTTCACCACCATGAGCTCTATTATGTGTGACCAGGAACATTCCAACCCAAAGTTGTAAGGCACAGGAACATATTGCAAGCCCATATGTAAATCCAAGCCCAAGCCCTTGCACAAGACTAATCAATATACCATATCTCAAAGTTGCTTGCAATGAGGTCGCGTAAGAATATTTGGCCAGAGTTTCATTAGTAAATGCATACAAGGTCTTAATATAAGAGATTGCCTGCAAAAAAACAAAAACTATATGTATATTAGCATCACTTCCTACTATGCTTACCAATCAGAACGTTGATTCTATGCAGGACGTGAAGTTCAACAAGGAATTCATATCACCATTTCAACAAATTCAACAAGCTTGATCCCTCAAAGATATAATATGCATGATGCTTGGATGATAAAAAAAAATGTCTAGTGCAAGTTCCACCGAGCTTTGGGGAAATTCTTCACTTCAGAAAACATAAATAGTTTTCCAAGCTTGAACAGAGTTTAAATAAAGTAGTCTTATAGCTTCTATAGAAACTGCAAATCAGCTTTTTATGGGCTGAAAGCTGAAACCCAAAGTTGGATCTTCTAATAATAAAATATATTCCAAGTTAACTCAAGAAATTCCAATTTGACAACACCTTTGAAAAGCTAGCAGCACTTTTTTGCACAACTCCAGCTGGGCCAAAGAGGCTCCTAAGCAAAGCATCTAAAGGCTCCTATAAATATTAAGCAAACATAGGGGGTAACTTTGCCGTCATTTCTGTTTCAAATGCATAAAACTAGTAAAGTTTAGTCCATAGGTCCTTATAAGTTTAAATAAACTCATTATAGTTAAAATGCTAAGGTAACTGGCACTGCACTCTTAAGCCAGTGTTATGCATTGTGGTCAACTCATTCTGAATAAACATTAAGCAAAGTAGCCAATTCAAATTCAAAACAACAATATTAAGAAAATTAAGTTTTGGTGAAAGGAGTGGAGACAGAAGAGAAGAGGAAAACCTGTTCAGCAACGCTAGCTGCCTCAGCATAAGCATCTTGAATGTTCTCAGCAAGCCTATGAAGAAATATATTGGATATGCCCCCAGCAGCAACAATGAATGGACCAGTGGCTAGAGTTATGAGCGTGATCTCCCAACAGTTGATAAAACCAATTGCTAGACCACTGAAAAATGTAGCCATGTTATGAATGTAATTCCCAACCTGTATAATAGTACAAATATTAGGATTAGAACAGACATCAGCAAGGAAATCGCCCCAGAGAATAAGTTACTAAAAAAAGTAGGGAAACCCACATGAGACTGAACATACTTTTTCACTAAGAGCAGACTGGATGAGCAATACATCACTCAACACTTGACTCACTATGTCTCCATTATTCCCATAAGTATCGAAAAAGCTCATATCTTGGTTCAATAAAACTTGTACATAATTTGACCTGATGACAGCAGTCTGCCGCTCTCCCGTCAGAATCCAGCATGAAACCTCTATTACACAGAGCAAGCCAGTGACAAATGGAAGAAACAATGCATTAACAGAAGAGAACAGAAATGAAGCAATAACTGATTTTGATAATCAACTTACCAATCCAGCCAGCAGCAAAAACACCCACAGCAATATACACAATAGTTAAAGCAAGCTGCAGAACAAGAATGAAATGGTTGGTGTTTTCACTTGGTGATAAGTACAAGTACAAACAACAGAGTGTCTGAAGGGAACTACAAACGATAGTTGCTTTTATCAAGCAAAAGAAGAGATAAACCAGAAAGAAACTCAAGCCACAAAAGGTGGTGTTGCATTACCCCATGTTATTTGCAAATTATATTACTAATTAACACATCTTAAGAATAAAGGCAATCCAGACTTAACCCAGCAGATAGTTTCTATATTTTAATGGAAAAGATTAAAAGAAAACATTATTTACGAACAAGCAGAGATAATCACATAGAATCAGAGTTTATATGCACCCATGATAACAACTACATGAGAGAGTGGCTACATAACTTGGTGCACATATCATCTAATACAGTAATACTACAACCGAACTGTGGATGTTAGACTTGCAATGAACTAAACCATCACATTAAAAGTTCCATTCTTTCTGTAGTTCACTACCCATTCTATTCCCTTTCCTTCCCTTTACTTTTCTAAAATAAGCAACCCTTGAAATCTAAGATGAAACACATCCTCCGTTCCCATTGCTAGTCTATACTTTATTGTTAAAATGATGCTTTTCAACTAGAATGTGGAAGAACCACCTTGTCCCCAACCTAGAGGGGGTAGTAAAGGACTCTCTTACCCGGGTTTAGGGTTAAGTGTTGGATATGGGAATGTTTACAATACGGGTATGCTCAAGTTTTCCTAAATTTCCATAGATTTTGGAGGATCATATCTACACCCATGTCCAAATATTTGGAGGATTTAGGATTCGGGCACAGTTATTTTAAGAAAAAAAATGAGGAGCCTGTGTAACATAGGTTAAAGACCACCCATCCACCCAGAAAATTAAAACAACAATATCCTAATATAGCAATACCTAAGCCTATACAAGCAATAACCATTAATGTCACAAAATAGGTTTCCAACATTTCATGCTTTTCTACACCACAGAATTTCCTGCCGATCCACGTCAAAGCCTATACAAGCAAAATAACCATTAATAACCATCTCCCCTAATCTCTCCAACTACATAAAAATAAAACGTCTCAGTTAACTACAGTGTCAAAAATTGTAAACTTCTGAGAAACCATAAATTCATCAACTACAACACTAACCTAAGCCTAGCCTTTTCACTTCGTGAATAAAATAGGGCAAAATAGCTAACCTCTCTAAACCTTTCAAATTGCTCATCCAATCTCTCCGGCCCCGGAACTGACGATCCAATTCCAAGTACATGAACAATCTTCGCAAAGTAATGCAAGTAAACAACGAGAGCGGTCCCATGAGCAGCAGCAGCAAGCGATCCAACGATCATGAGAGCCCAATCAAGCCCGTCAGCACAGGCGAAGAGCTTCGAGAAAGGAACAGCAGCAGGTGGCGGCTCCATCTCTTCAACCTCCTCCATTTCCTCCTCCGCCTCAACCTGCACCGCCGCCCCAGCTGCGGCTTCCGCACTTGTATCCAAGTACGGAGAAGGCGATTCCGGCGGCTCCGAAACCTCCGATACTGGTGTCAACGGCTGTATGTGGGGTGGAGACCACCCGAATAAACCTCTTGATATCATCATCTTCAAAGAAATCCAAAACCCTATCCCCCCCCAAAGTATCCTTCATCTAAATTTAGCAGAAACTTTCCCCGGATCTGCTAAATTCAGAGACAAAAAAAATTACGAAAAAAACCCAGATTTTCCCTTCTCAAAGTAAATTAAAGGTTTGTGATTTCCATTTAATCAGCCTTTCTTTGAACTAAAAACGGAGAACAAGTCAACAATGGCGGAAGAGACAGAAGCAAACGCAGAGAAAATCTGGAGTAACCCACGCTTACAGTACATTATAGCAGAGCTCAGAAGGAAAATTTCGGAAATTTAAGAGATTTTTCCAAAATATTTAGGTTTTTTAATGATTCCAGTTTTTGTTTTTGATACCGGCAAAAGTTAATTCGATATTTAGTTGGATTGTATTGTTTATTCTTAATTTTAAAACAAGTGAATAAATAAGATTTATTTTAATTTACCATTTATTATTTTGGGGTAAATTACAGTTTAAGTTACTTAATGTTATAAAATAATTTTAAAAAATAATTATAAAATTATAGTGTTTGATTTAAAAATTATGTTTAAAAAATAAATTATTTATTTAGATATAATATTATAAAATAAAAATAAATAAACATAAATGATATTTAAACTAATTCTTATATACTATTGTATCTAAAATAAATCAATCTATTTTAATATGTTAATAATTTTTATATAAAAAATATAAATTTTAACTATTTTATATAAATAATATAGATTTTAGATTAAATAAGGAATTAACCTCTAAACAATATATTTTTATATTAATATAATGTAATTAAATACTAATTTAATATGTTAATAATTATTATATTTAATATTAATATTTTAATATACTATATGAATAGAGTATGATACAGTAATATTATATGCATATTGTATGATATAGTAATATTTATTTTTAAATTTATATATACTATTAGTTTTATCAGAATTTATAATAATTTAATAAATTTAATATTTATATTTAAAAGTCATATTTTAAGTCTTTATTTTAAAAAAATATTTTAATCACATTTAAATTTCCTTTTGTATGTGATTCGTTTTATAATTTTCTAATAAAATATGTTATTATTAGAAAATGTCTATTTTAATTGGTTCATTTAATAAAAAATAATGCAAATTATTTTTTTTAAATAAATCAATCAATCAAATAAATAAGTACTAGTGTAACGCTGTTCTGTGTGAAATCGGATACTGCGAGATAACAGCTGGATCTTCGCTTGACAGTGAATATTTTAATAAAGACACGTGTGGATCTCTGTGATTGTCAGGGTGAGTTTAGCATTGCTCAGTGGAACATTTGTTTTAGACACAGCTTTCTTTCAGCTGCCGCTGACAGTCCATTTGCTCTGGACTCTGTTCTTTTATTCATATATATATACCGTAGTTTATATTAATTTAGGGTTAATTTATGATTTTTTTAATAATATTATTTTTAAGTTCCCAATTTAATTGGGATTTTGATTAAATTTTATGTGCGTTAGGGGTGAGATTATTTTATAGGTTCGGCTCGTCTCGTCACGTTAGTCGTGGTCCTTAATCAATGAAAATTATTCATTTCATCACTAATCATTCACGTTATTAATATAATTTTTATAAATTATATTTTTAAATGATATGGAAAAATTGAGTGAAATTTCATTGGTTTAAAAAAAACTTGGAAGATAGTGTTGAAGTGGATGATTATAATTGGATGAGACCATGACTGATTGGTAAGCCATGGGTGCAAATCGTCTACATCTTTTTCATATTTCTCTTTGTGCCTCCGTTTTAAATTAGAGGATTTAAGGTGTAAAGCGTAGGGTTTAATGTTAGGGGTTATAGTTAGGGTTTAGGGAATTAAAGGTATGATATATTTTTTAGGGTTTAGGGTTTAAGGTTTATGATATAAAAAATAAGAGTTAGGGTTTAAAATTTAATTTTTAAAAAAATTCAATAAGAGGTATGGATGAAGGCATAATAAAGAGACAAATGATTTTTACCTGTAAGCCAGACCCATGATATAATTTCTCGTGTTAGAGTGAGTTTAATAATGTATGTTATTATTATATTCAATGTTAATCGATAGTGATTCCCTTTTTTGGATTAAGTTTTATAATAATTCATATATTATTATTTTTATAAAAAATATTTTTTAATAGTCTTAAGTGAGTAACAAGTAATATATGTTTTCTACATATAATTTGATTTAAATGACTAGTTTGATATTGTTTAACCAAATTTCGAGTTTAAAGATTTTTATGTAAAAAAATTTCGCTGAGAAATATATTCATTAAAATTAAATGTTCGACATAAATTGATTCTAATTAAAAAAACTTTGAGAATCATGAGTGCAACAAAAAATTATATATATTCATACTTTTTCTTAATGTATTATTATTTTTTTTCAATCTTAATTAATGGTTAAGATTTGATCATCACTCATGAAGCAGCTTTAAAATTTATGATCATTTATTGGAATCGTATTTAGACTTAGACAGGAGAAATAACCGCCCAATGCCCATAATTTTTATAGTCAATTATATTTGTAAAAATATTTTTATATTAATTATATGATTTTTTAATACTTATTATTATGTTCTAAAATTTTTAATATTTATTATTATAAATATAATTTTATTTTAATAATTATTATTATGAAGTTTATGTTTTAATATTTATTATTAGAAGTTTATTTTTAAAATTTAATTTTTATTAAGGGTTATTTTTTAATATTTATTATTATAGAATAAAAATTATTTTTTTAGTATATGTTATTAGGATTCAATTTTTTAATATTTTTTATTAAAAGTTTTTTATTTTTTATAATATTTTTAATTTGATAAGTGCTCAGAATAATTAATATTTTATTTTTAGTTACTCTTTGATTTGATATTTATGTTACTAATTTATGTGTTTTCGTGTGATTTTTGTGCAGAACCTCGAATGCCGAAAATCACACTTAAAGTTTTATAAAATCTCTTTCTTTACTTTTTTCACTTTATTTTATTTTTTAGGTCGAGTATAATTCTCATAATTATGCTCGACTAAATTTTCTATAGTCAAGGGCTTAAGCAATGACTCGATCCAACCGTAAAGATTGAAAAACGCTTCATTAACTTCGATTTTTACTTGTTTCAGTTTTCTGAACTTATTTCTAAAATCAAAATGATTTCAAAAACTAAAGATTGAGTTAGAACATTGTTTTGATTATTTGTGTGGGGAAACATAGACTATTAAAGCAAATTTGACTTCCTGAGAACACACTTAGTAAATTGTTTGCTAATAGAAAAACGAGATCGAATCAGTTATTATAGTAACAACATAATCTGAGTCGGTCTTAATAATTTAAATGTTTTTATCTACAAACATTGTGTCAGTAGATGAATCCATGAAACCAACATCAAAGATAACACTTGGGTATTCGATTTGAAAGTTTTACTACAAGGATTGAACCTCGAAGGCTAAGTACCGACGTAAAATCCCGAAATGAAAATTCTTTTTTTGATTTGATCCGGTAAAATCGAGTTAAAACGAGAGCTTAAGGCTAGTTTTTATTATATTTAATCACTTTCTTTACTCTATTTAATTACTTAATTTTTATTCGGCAATCCCTTTTTACTTAAACACCATTCAACTTTTTTCTTAGATCACTAATCGAACAAGTATAATCAGAAAATTTTTAGTTCCTGTGAGGTCGACCCTTACTTCTCCTTTACTACATTTAATTTTTTTATTTATTATTTGAGAATAAGGTATTTTAATTTGACACTACACGATGCATGTCATTATTATAAGCACATTCTTAATTTTTTTAATATTTGTTACTATAAGTTCATTTTTAAAAGTACGTTATTAAATTTTATTTTTTAATACTTGTTATTAGGACAAAAATTTAACGACGATATGCAATCGCAACAACAATATTTATATAATGATAATGATATCGTCTGAAACTAATATATTTGTAATTATTATGTTTAAAATAGCGTATATTATTAAAAATTCACAAACCATGGTATTTAAAGTGACTGTAATAAAATTCGTTATGTCCACAAATGCAAAAAATATAACGTGACAAAAACTATGATCATAAATCATAATTTAAAATTTTAATTAGAGATTTAATGTTTTTGTACACCTAAGGTCACCAAAATCTTAAAAATAAACCTACTTTCTATATAAATTAACATAACAAAAAAAAAAAATCGTCAAGTTCGCTCAAGAACCATTTGAGAAACCCAAAAAATTTCTCCATCATATAGCACGTAAATCATCATTAAATTTTATTCTTTAATTTATTTTGATCACTATAATTTTAAAATATTTAGTATATCCACTGAATTTTTATACATTGATTTTTTAGTCACTCTTTCATTAACTCTTTAATACCGTTATAATTAGAATAAAAATGTAATAATAATAATTAATGGGTAAAATATGTAAATCATCATTGATTTTTATTCTCTAACCTATTTTGGTCACTAAACTTTACTTTTTGTCCTATTTTAGTCATTAAAACTTTATATATAATGGTCCAAGTCATAACGATGTTACAGAGATGTAAGAATGATAAAAAAATTAATATAATTTTTTTTTGTAAATAATTAAACGTTTTAAGCTCTATCGATCAAAATAGGTAAGAGATAGAATTTAATGATAATTTATGTATTTTACTAAAAAATTAAATATTATTGACAGAAAATATTTAATAATTTTAGGGCTGAAGTGTAATTTTTAAATCAAACAATTATAGAGATTTAATTTTTGATTTTTTAAATATATATTGATCAAAAATTTTAATAGAAAATACTAATGGTATATTTTGATTTTTTGTTTGGAATTACTTTTTTTTCTTCGATTTAATTTTTTTAAAAATTTGTTCTATTTATAAATTTATTTTATATTTTTAAATATTTATATTTTATTATAATTTTAATTTCTAACTCATTCTGGAATACGTATTTCACAAGTTTGCTAATGGACAGATTGGAGCATACGACCTATAGCCATAAACGTTAAAATAATTTTATGAAAAACTTTGGATACCATTAAAATGTAGCATATCAAAAGACAAAGTTAGCATCACCAAAAACATTAATATTATATTAAATGAAAAATTATTCAATATATTAAGGATGAATATTTCATAGAATCGAGTCGTGATAATATTTTGAGTTAATTAAGTTGACGAGTCATATTTTATAACTCAAATTTTATTTAGAAAACTTCGAGTCAAGTTAATTTGTTTTAGTTTATGTTCAAATTTCATTGTAAATATTTATAATGTTATGATACTAACTGATTCTAAATCAAACAACCTTTTACAACAATATACGATATATATTTTTTATATATGATATACACATATCAAACAAAAATATAGATGACAAAAATACTTGAATCTAACCTGGATATCTTTTTCTCTTGAATTTTGGGTTCGAGGCGGGGGTTGGTAAAGATTGAGTTGGGGTTGGAGCGAGTTCGGATTTAGGATAAAAAACTATTAACTCAACCTAGTATATTTTAATTATATATATAATATCTTATCTATAAAATCAGGGTGAATTTAATTAAGTCTTTTTGTTAAAATTTTAAGGTCGAGTCAGAGTTATGATAAAAATATATTGAATTCGAGGTTGAGCAGGGCCAGGTTAAGAATTTTCAAATTTTGGGTTGAGAGACCTAACACTTACCTCGCTCTATTGTTGTCCATAGACAAAATCGAGAGAAACAATTCAAATTTAAAAATCAATCTATTAATAATTAAAAATTTAAGACAAACAAGTCTCATTTTATAATCCATTTATTTAATTTTTTGAGTCGAATTAAATTCATAAAATTATAGTTTAAGTAAAGTCGAGTTTATCGACAAAATTATTGATCGTTTGTCAACTAACGATTTTATCCAGCTAGAATTACTTTAACCAAAACTGAAAATTTGAAATGTTAGGGACTAAAATGCTTTAAAAACTATAAAGACTAAAGGAATCAAACAAACATTAAAGGGAGCAAATTTTGATTTTATATCGATTTTAATTTTTTTAATCACTTAACAATGATTATAATAGTATCTGTTCTTAGAGTATACTCTCAACCATTAGACATTTATCGCTCAATCACTATGGTGGCTTTACTGGTGCTCTAACCCGTGACCTCTAAGAACAACTAAATCTACAAATCTTACGGGACTTGCGTTTCAAATATTTCTTTAACGAAAATAATATTAACATTACTTACAAATTGTTTTTTAGAAATTATATCATGGGGCTGGCTTATCACATTAACCATGGTTTCATTCAATTAAAATCACATACTTTACCACTATCTTTCAAGTTAAATTTTCTAACTAATGAATCTCCACACATTTTTTTTATGTTATTTAAAAATATATTTTCTGAAAGTTAGATTGATAACATGGATGATTATTGATGGAATAGATGATTTTCATTGGTTAAGGACCATAAATGACGTGACGAGTCGAGTCCATGATATAATCTCTCTTGTTTTTGCTATAGACTACATTGATGTATATCAAAAAATCCATTTTCTTATTCGGTTAATTTCTTATAATAAGTTTTTTTTATATTCTTATAACTTGGTTTCGTTTTTTTTATTGATCATTTTGTTATTTTTTTAGATATTTTTAAGGATATCGTTTCTATTGATTATTATGACACTAATTTATTATCTTATTGATCTTTCTTATCATAAACTCTCGGATTAAATTTAGATGTGCGGTTCATGTTGTTGGATAATTTTCTCACGATGCTCGATTTTGATTTATAATTGTCGACGACCTAGACATTATTAATATCGAAGATTTTTCCCTTGAATGGAGACGGGAGGGACGAAGTGGGTGTTAAACAGTTATGATTGGGTTGGTTGTTAATTGTTAGTTAGTCCGTTTAATTAAGTTTGTTTGTTTGTTAGAGGTGCATAATTGAACTATACGTGTGTGCATTGAGTTGAGACCCAATCTCATCTTAACTTTATTTCTGCATTGATTCAATTTTAATAAAATTCTGAGATTACATTCGATCTTCAAATTTAATCTTTATTTGCTCTTCATCTCCACCATATATCGGTCTTTGGCCATTCATATTATTCGTTAACTATGCCGACTTTCTCATATTGTATCAATCGCTAGTGATCTTGGATGTCGTTGCTACCTGTATTGCTTTCTAGATTAACTCACCTTTTTCTTAATTTCCCCTTTCTTTTATTCGATTGGAGCTTGTCGATTTGGTCATTGTTGTTACTATCGTTCGAGTTTGCTTCAAAAATTTAAGAATTTTTTTTTTTCAGATTTAGTTGACCATTTCGTTGTGTGCAACAGTGCAGATCTGTTTTTCCTAGCCGTTAGGAAAAGGGAGTCTTTTAAATTTTTAATTTTCAGTTATTGTTTTAATGATACGGTGCGTTTTAGCACCTGAGAATAGGAAGACCAAAAACGCAGTCGTTTGGCTCCAACGGTTAGATTAAAAGCTGGCAGCAGTAATAGTTCGATTATCCTTTGAATGAAAAACAAACTTTGTCTTCTTCCTCTATTCTGTTTTCTCTCCTTAACCCCTCTATTTTCCTTCTCTTTTCTCGTGACTTTCCGATCAACAGGTTTCAACTGTTACAAGGGTATCAGAGCTTGCCGATCCTCAGATTACCATGGTGGAAACGCGAAGCCAGTCGACTTTATTAGCTCAGGAAGTACAGACAGACGCACCAGCGGTAGGAGAACAGGAGCGAGTGCCTGAATGGAAACAAGAGACGAGTCGAATCCAGGCGGATGTGCAGTGTTTGGAACAGACCATCGATTCTCGTTTTGAGGATATGCAGAACACAATGCTGGCTAATCTTCAGAAGTTATTGGAGATTGGGTTGGAGAAGAAGATCGACACCACAACGATGAGAGTACAACATGTTGGTTTGGCCGAGAGCAGACCCAATGGGCAAGCTACAAGCTGTGCAAATCCTACGCCTATGGTGCAGATTGAAGATGACTCAAACCTAGAGGTGAAAGAGGTGGGTCGAGTGATGGTGGATACGGATCGAACTTTGGCACAAACCAGTAATTTGGCTTACAAATTACTTTATCCCAGGTTCGATGGTTCTGACTTCCTTGATTGGGTGCTGAAGTTAGAACAATACTTTGAAGCTGAAATGATTTCGGACGGAGCTAAGGTACGAGTAGTGATGCTTCACTTGGAGGGCAGGGCATTACAGTGGCATCATTATTTAACCAAAAGTTTGGGGTCCTTGAATCAAATGGAGTGTAATGATTACCTGAAGCTGATCAGAGATAGATTTTCAACTGGAGGGATGGATGAACCTTTCGCAGATTTGGTGGAGCTGAGACAACTGATTCGGTGGACAAATACTATGAAGATTTCATTCAGCTATTGAATTAGGTTCAGTTTCCAGATGCATATGCTTTGAGTATTTTTAAGAATCACTTATGGGTAGAAATTAGTCAAATGGTTAAGCTCTTGCAACCTAAAAACTTGATAGAAGCTTTTTATTTGGCTAAGCATGTGGAGAACATGTATAGTCTAGGAAATCGAAAGTGGAATGGATGGTCTCCGAGGGCTAGTTCTGTTTCCCCAATGGCTATATCCGTTCCAGTTAGAGAAGAGGGTCCTGTGATTAGAAGTGTGGGTGAAGGTTTTGGGAGTGAAGGTCCCTCGAAAGGGGCTACACCTCATAGTGTAAGTCCAAATTCATCTCGAGGGAGCAACTTAGTGGGGTAGAAAGGAACTGGTAAGAGCATTTCTTCAATTGAGATTGAAGAAAGAAGGAGGAAAGGGCAGTGTTTTTGGTGTGCAACCAAATACACTCTAGGGCACAAGTGTGTCAAAACACAAATGTATCAAATTGTAGTGGAAGGGATGGAGGAGGAAACTAACCCGAAGGTATTTGTGGATTGTGAAGAGCATATGGAGCTTGAGGGATAGTTAGAGGAGAAACCAGTGTTATCTTTGAATGCTATTTATGAGGAAGCTGCAATTGACACAATGAAGTTGGCACTGAGTATGGGGAGTTTACCATGTGTGGCTTTATTAGATTCAGGAAGTTCACATAACTTCTTGAGTTTGGATATGGTCAAAAGATTGAGGTTAGGGGTTGAGCAACAAACCCAGATGAAGGTGGTAGTGGCTAATGGGGACTATTTAATGACCATTAGAGTTTGCAGAGCTGTGAAATAGGAGACACAAGGGTGGAACTTTAGATCTGATTTCTTTGTGATACCTATGAAATGCTCGAAAATGGTACTTGGGATGCAATGGTTGACTAAGTTAGGAGTTATTACTTCGAATTTTGCTGAGCTCAAGATGAAGTTTTGTCATCAAGGGAAAAAAATGGAATTGAAGGGAATCCAACCTGTTGCCTTGTTTATGATAACATCCAGGGAATGTACCAAAAGGTTGAGAGGCTCTTTGAAGCCTTGGACTGCAAGTTTGTGGATGATTAATCCTCAGATGGAAATTAAGGAAGTGGATAGGTTGTTGGGACAGAGAATACATGAACTATTGTCACATTTTGAGGAGGTGTTCAAGGAACCTCAAGGGCTTCCCCCTGAGAGGAACCATACTCATAAAATTGAGCTCAAAGATGAGACTACTGTGGTCAAGGTAAAACCATACAGATATCCTTCCATGCAGAAAAATGAAATTGAGAAATTGGTGGGTGAATTGTTAGCTTCTAGGGTCATTAGGGACAACAACAGTGCTTTCGTTTCACCAGTGGTCATGGTGAAGAAAAAAGATGGTTTCTGGCGTATGTGTGTGAATTATAGAAAATTGAATGGTTTGACTATAAAGGACAGTTCCCTATGCCAATTATTGAAGAATTGCTGGATGAGTTGGGAGGTGCTCACTATTTTTCCAAGCTGGATTTACGATCTGGATATCACCAGATTCGAATGAGGGAAGGAGACATTGCCAAGACTGCTTTTAGAACTCATGAAGGGCACTATAAGTTCTTGGTTATGCCTTTTGGCTTAACCAATGCTCCAGCTACATTCCAAGGGTTAATGAATAAGGTGTTTAAGAAAGCAGCTCAGGAAGTTTGTCTTGGTCTTCTTTGATGACATTCTAGTGTATTCAGAGAGTTGGCAAGCACATTTGGAGCATCTCAAAGTGGTTTTGGAAATTTTACTGAAACACAAACTGTTTGCCAAGAGGATAAAGTGCGATTTTGGAGCTAGGACAGTAGATTATCTTGGTTATGTAATATCTCAAGGTAAGGTGGCTATGGATGAAACAAAAGTAAAAAGTATTTCAGAATGGCCTAGTCCTGTTTCTGTTAAGGAAGTTAGTCCTTTTTGGGGTTGACAGGTTACTAAAGAAGATTTGTGAGAAGTTATGGATGCATTGCCAAACCATTGACAGAGTTATTGAAGAAAAATACATGGAAATGAGAGGCTAAAGAAGAAATGGCTTTTAGAAGATTGAAAGAAGCAATTTGCTCAGCTCCAGTATTGTCCTTGCCAGACTTTACAAAGGTCTTTGTGGTTGAAACTAATGCTTCAAACCAGGGGGTTGGTGTTGTCTTAGTCCAACAATGGAGACCTTTAGCCTTTTTCAGCAAGGCTTTGGGAGTGAGATATCAGGGATTGTCTGTGTATAAAAAGGAGATGATGGTTGTGTTATTAGCTGTGAAGAAATTGTTGGTTTTCCTGGTAGGCAGACACTTCATTATTAAAACTGACCATCAAAGTCTGAAGTTTCTAGTTGAGAACCAGGTTTTAACACCATTCCAACAAAAATGAGCGGTAAAGATGATGGGCCTGGATTATGAGGTGCAATATAGGAAGGGTATTAACAACATTGTGGCAAATATGTTATCAAGAAGGCCTGAAAGAGAATCTGGAAGCAGTAGGAGTTGTAAGGTGATGGGAATTAGCAGAGTGACTACTGATTTAATGGAGAAGATTAAGAAAACTTGGGAAGGAGATGAGAGACTGAAGAAGATCATCAAGGAGTTGGAACAAGGGAGTGGGAAACATGGCAAATATAAGTGGGAAGGGCAAGTATTGACCAGAAAGGACAAAGTGATGGTAGGAGAGAACATTCCAATCAGAAGGGAACTTCTGCAATTCTTCCATGATAGCCCTTTGGGAGGACACTATGGGGTACATGCAACTGTGAAGAGATTGACTGCCACCTTTTACTGGAAGGGTTTGAGAAGGGAAGTGAAGCAGTTTGTGAGGGAATGTTTAGTATGCCAATAAAACAAAGGAGATTTGCATCATCCTAGGGGCCTATTACAACCTCTCCCAATCCCAAATTGAATTTGGTCCTCCATCAGTATAGATTTCATAGAAGGACTGCCTGTTTCAAGAAGGAATAACTGTATTTTTGTGGTAGTTGATAAACTAACTAAATACAGTCACTTCATATCGATGACACACCCTTTCACAGCTAAGGAGGTTGCCCAAATTTTCCTTGAAAACGTGTTCAAGTTATATGGCAGTCTAGAAGAAATTATTTGTGATAGAGACAAGGTGTTTATGAGCACTTTCTGAAAGGAGATTATGAGTAAGTTGGGAGTAAAAGTTAAGGCCTCAACAGCTTACCATCCAGAATGGAAACAAGAGTATGTCTGGTGAAAAACCAAAAGAATGGGATGAATGGTTGTATTTAGCTGAGAGATGGTATAACTGTTGTTTCCATTCTACTATTCAATTGTCCCCTTATGAAGCTTTGTATGGAGAGGCTCCCCCATGCCATGTCTCTTATATCCTAGGAGACTCCAAAGTGGTAGCAGTGGCTCGAAGTCTTCAGAACAGAGAAGCTGTGTTGAAAATGATCAAATTCCATTTACAAAGGGCAAGAGATAGGATGAAAACACAGGCTGATAGGAGAAGGGTTGACTGTGAGTATCAGGTGGGCGAGTATGTTTTCTTGAAGTTGCAGCCTTATAGGCAACAGTCAGTAGTAGGAAGAATGAACCAAAAATTAACTTCCAAGTGGTTTGGTCCATTTGAGATTTTGGAACGGGTGGGCCAAGTTGCTTATAAGTTGGAGCTCTCACTGGACTCTAAAGTGCATTCAGTGTTCCATGTTTCTCAGCTCAAGAAGAGGGTTGGAAGTAGTTTGGTGCAGGAGGATTTACCAATTATGGATTCAACTAGATGTATTAGCAAAGAACCAGCAAGGGTGATTGGAGAAGGATTGGAAGGAGGGGAAGACGAGCTATCACAGAAGTCTTGGTGGAATGGACTAACGCTTATCCTGAAGACGCCACCTGGGAGGTTCTACATCTTCTGCAGCAGAGGTTTTCCAATTTTAATCCTTGAGGACAAGGATTGTTTTTGAGAAAGGAGCATTGCAACAATGCAGATCTGTTTTTCCTAGCCGTTAGGAAAAAAGAGTCTTTTAAATTTTTAATTTTCAGTTATTGTTTTAATGATACGGTGCGTTTTAGCACCTGAGAATAGAGAGACCCAAAACACAGTCGTTTGGGTCCAACGGTTAGATTAAAAGCTGGCAGCAGTAATGGTCGGTTATCCTTTGAATGAAAAACAAACTTTGTCTTCTTCCTCTATTCTGTTTTCTCTCCTTAACCCCTCTATTTTCCTTCTCTTTTCTTGTGACTTTCCGATCAACAGGTTTCAGCTGTTACATTATGCTCTTCAATCATCGATGCAAACTTGGCTCTTCGCCGATCATCTTGTTGGTCGACAATGAAGATCTTGATATTGTCCTTATTCCGCTGTTGTTGTTTGGGTCTAGTTCTCTATGTATCTTTTGTGTTTCTTGAAGTCGTTTCTTTATTATTTGGATTTTCAGACATTGTTGATTGTTGCAATCTTGACCATCAAACGTCACTTTTACAATTCTCGAATATCATCGTCTTCCATCTCATATATGATTTTATTATCCTGCGGTGTATTTTCTGGTAAAATCTTTTAATTTGTTTCTTGTTTGTGTCATCTAGAACAAACCTGTACAATGTTCAAAATATTCTTAGATTCATTCTTTGATATGGTTTCTTGCGGTGAATCATGTCTTGCTCATATTGGGAAAGTATAGCTGAATAAAGTTTTTGTTTCAATCTCTGCTTTGTGGTAATTCACATGTTGCTCCTCGGCTATTGGAAGTTCAAATCTACTGTTGATGGATTGCTGAATATTTTGTTCATTAGTTTTGAAATGAGTAATTGCTGAGACTGTAATTTGTTAAATATTGATTCTTGTTAAAGAATTGAGTTGTTCTACAGTTTGGAATTCTTTATTGTCTTGTTGATTCTTCTTCATAGTACACATGGACACTTGATGTTTCACTGCCAAGCTTTCTATGAAAGAAAATCTCTAGAGAGTGTTAAGTGTTTAACCGCCTTACTCTTCGTTAACCAGACAAAAGAAGGTGCTTTCTTGCTCGAAAGTGGACTTCAAATTAAACCTGATAACATTGTAGCTTGACCGCCTTGCTTTCACAAAAGAAAGACTGAATAAATGTCGAAGGAGGTAACAATAATGAAGAAAAAAATGCTTCTGAAATTATTTTTTTTGAAGAAATTTCGAATGAGAGAAAACAAATAATGATCATGAAAAAAAGTAAACAGTGTGAAAAAGTGAAGAAAGAGAAAAAGAAAAATATAAAGACTAATTATCTTCTTCATTCAAGTAAGATTTAAGAAATTGTTTAATTTTCATATGTTCTTCTTTAGTAATATCATGATCATCACTAGTCAACCTTTTTCGAACTACGCCATAACCATTGTTTGGATCACTGAAAAAATTGTTAACATGACCATCTTTGTTAAGGATAGTTACCAACTCATATCATGTTTCCAGTTTATTGTGTTATGTCTCAGGAAGTTCACAAGGGTGAGGAAAATATGGTGAATGTTAGTCGCTTGAAGTTCTTTGTTTTGAGTGTGTTGGGACCGATTGAAAGCACAATGTCAATGGATCAAGTTGTTTTTTTTAGAGATTTAGAAGGTTGAGAAAACAGAGAGAATGTTAGACAGTTGAGATTGGATTGGTTGTTAATTGTTAGTTAACCCGTTTAAATAAGTTTGTTTGTTTGTTAGAGGTGTATAATTGGACAATAAGTATGTGCATTGGGTTGAGACCCAATCCCATCTTAACTCTATTTTCTGTATTGATTCAATTTTAATAAAATTCTGCGATTATATTCGATCCTTAAATATAATCTTTATCTGCTCTTCATCTCCACAATACACCGACCTTTGGCCATTTATCTTCTCCTTTAACTATGCCATCTTTCTCACAGTGGGGAGGATCGTTTTATAAAATTTTAGCATCATTAGAATTTTGCTGAAAAGTTGCCGAAGCACTGCCTGGAACCTGACTGACAGTGGAGGGGGTGTTCTGGTGATGGGGACTTAGCCTAGGACGGTGCCCTATAATTTGCCGCAACAAATCAAATTTGTAGGACATCGTCTTAGGCCAAGTCTCTATCACCGGAGCATCCCCTCTACTATCGGTCAAGTTCTCGGCAATGCTCTAATAACTTTTCAGCGAAATTCTAGCGAGGTTAAAATTATAAAAAATACTCTTCCCCCTCCCTCCCTCCCCTCTTCATCCAAAGGAAAAATCTTTGATATTAATAATGTCTAAGCCGTAAACAATTATAAATTAATACCGACGTGAGAAAATTATAAATAAAAAACGATCAAAGTCAACGATTAACTCGGGTTAATAGTTAACTTGGGTCAAGACGTGGATCACGGTTCATGGTCTGGTTACTGGTTTGATTTCATGGCTTTAGGTTAGTGTGGTTCAGTGAATTGATTTGGGCTTGAATCCAGACTGTGCCTTAGGTAGGGGTGATAACGATCCGAGCTCGAAATTTTAGGCTCGGGCTTGGCTCAGAAACAATATTATTAGGCTCGTCTTGGGTTTGAAGCTCGTTGGGCTTAGCTCGGGCTCGTCAGGCTCAGCTCGACTCAAAATAGACAATTTGCTATAATTTTTTTTAATAAAAAAATGGGTCTCGTTAAAAATCCTTTTCATAACCAGCACAGAAACAAAATTCAATATCGAGAAAAGGAAAAAAATGCCCAATTTATTTTAGTTAATTTATTTTTAGTAGATTTTCCCTATTTATTTTATTGTTTTTCTTTTGCTAAGTAGATTACTTTTTATGTATATGTAACATATATAATATAATTATTCTGAGCTTGTTCATGAGCTTTTTGTAAAGTTTCGAGTTGAACCCGAGCCCGAGTTAAGCTCACTCGAGCCGAGCTTTGATCAAGCTTTAACCGAGTCGAACCTGAATAGTGCGCGAGCCGGTCGGGTATCACCCGTAGTCTTAGGTTTAGGTCACAGTCGGTTTGGGCTACAAGTTAGTGCTTTACCCCCGGATTATAGCCTCACACCAACTTGTGCTCCTCATAATAGACCATGTTACAAGGTCTATTCCTCCAGGTTTCAACTTTTTCTTAGATCAGTTTAAGGATTTTAAACATTCAAGGTGTAGTAGGTGAAAAAAATGGCACGTCACGATGAATGGGTTCGATAGGAGTAGAAATCCTATGCTCTCTAATCGTATTTCCTTTAATCATGTTCGATAGGAGTACGAACCGATGCCAAGGTTTTATTCACGAAGCAACGGTGAACACATTGCTAGGGCGATGTAGCCACGAAATATGGCTTCAAGAGACGAATGGTAACACAAACAGTTTTGATGTTCTTGTCGTAATTACAAAGAAATTAAATACTAAACAACTCCCTACTTTTTCCCCTTTATTTATGTCTCAAGGAAAGAATGTTTCAAACTGCAAGGTTGTAGAGCTGTCATTAAATATTTTAAAACATATAAAGCAACGACCTGCAAAACGAAAGCAAGCAGCTTTGAACGTGACTGAAACCAAGTTAGAGGAGGCGTGGAGTGTGGAACTTGTTAGAGGAGGCGCATTGTTCAAAATGGAAGATAATCAAAAAGCATTGCTGTGGAAGCATGAAATGAATCTGACATTTGCTGTGTTGTTCTACTACAGACATACCCTCCACAGAGACCAAACCACTCGGTTTAGATATACGGTTTGTGTTCGTGGATAATTTCTTACAATGTAAAGTTATGATTTACGATTTTCAATGATCTTTTAATAATTTTTTTTTGTGGTTCATGTATTGATGTAGTTAAATTTGTTCATATCTATTTTGGGTAGGATCGGATTTTCGACACACCTGCACTCGTCCCAAACTTCAAACCCTTCCACCTTTACCTGACCCAACTTGGTTTTAGGTTGAAAAAAAATCCAATCAGACTCAAGTTTTAAGCTTCAAAACCCGACCCGACCCGTTCCAGCCCAAACTATTAAATTTTAGGGACTTAATTGTATAAAATAGGGATCTAATTGTATAAAATATATAAAAAAGGAATGATTATTGCAAATATCCTTAAAAATATATGAAAAATTTACACTATTAATCCCGGATCGAATCTGATTTTTTTTACCCAAACTCGAACATGACCCGACTTCGAAATTATTCTAAAAAACCCTCGACCCACTTGACCCGAACCCAAATTTTCTAACCAAATTCTAATCCAATCCGATCAGGTCGTAATCAGTTGGATTTGAATTTCGTGTCATCCCTATATATGATATAAAGTGTCTAGTTTTTTGTGTCAATGTTATAAAAAAATGTCCAAATTATATATTTAATTTACTCCTGTATAGTTGTAGACCCTAATCGAAAGTGTAGCCTTGCTGCAAAACGAAGACAAGCACCTTTGAACATTACTCCAACCAAGGGTAATTCCTATATAAAGCAAACTATTCTCCTCTTTCCTTCTCACACAAGCCCTTTCGAATTTTTATCCTTTTACCTCCTGACATGGATCAAAATTTGAAAGCAGCTGCTGAGTCAGGCAACATTACCCAACTTTATGAACTAATTGAGAGAGATGGAAATGTTTTGAGGAGCTTTGATGAGGTGGAGTTTATCGAGACACCATTACACGTAGCTGCAGAAAGAGGGCGCATTGGTTTTGCAATGGAGATCATCACCTTAAAACCAGCTTTCCCTAGGAAGCTAAACCACCGAGGCTTGAGCTCCATGCACCTTGCAGTCGAACAAGGGCAACAAGAGATGGCACTACGTCTGTTGGAAGTTGATAAAGATCTTGTTCGTGTCAGAGGAAAGAATGGGGAGACTCCTTTGCACTACCTGTGTAAAGTTGAAAACCAACACCACCTACTGGTTAGATTTATACAGGCTTGTCCTGAGTGTATCAGAGATGCTACAGTTCAAAATAGAACAGCTTTACATATTGCAGTTGAAAACAACAGACCGGACGTTCTTCAAGTCCTACTCCGATCCCTCAGAAAGAAAGACTATTGCCAGGAAGTGGTGAACAGACAAGACGAAGATGGAAACACTGCACTCCACATTGCTGCTGACAATAATCAACCTCAGGTTCTACTCATCCCACTCTAATAATACATATTAAATGCAATTTTCATGTCATGGTTAACTTATTGTGATGATCTATATCTCAAACAATCAAAATAACAGATGCTGAAGTTGCTATTAGAATTCAAGACTGATAAATATATAATCAATCAAGCTGGTTTGACGGCACTGGATGTGGCATATCAAAGTAATAACAGAGAAAGTATTTCTATTCTGCGTCGTTGCCTTCTTCCGGGAGTTTCAAACTTCAAACATAGGCTGAAGAAACAGATCGTCATGTATGCTACAAAAGCATCATCTCTAATTTTCCACGACATGGATAATATATCAGGCGATGACCGTAATGCGTTACTAGTCATTTTAGGACTACTTTTAACTGCAACCTACCAAGCCACTCTTAGCCCACCTGGTGGTCTTTGGCAGGGTGAAAATACATCAAAATCCAAAGGCTCATATGATGGAGCGGCTTTAGGGAATTCAGTGATGGATGAAACCGATTTTCTTACTTTCTTTATCCCAACCTATATCGTCTTCCTCGTCTCCTTTTCCCTAACTCTAACCCTGCTTGAACCATTTCCTCAGGGTTTTAGGACATCTCTCCAAGTCCTACTTTCTTTTCTCGCAATGTCCTTCGATCAATCAATATTTGTCATATCCCCCAACTTTTCAACATACGTAATTATCTATATATTGTATGGAATTGTTTTCATTTTCACGGGGTTCATGTGCATCACCCATAAGGTGTCAAAACTAAGTGTTTTAATCGTGGGATGTTGGATATTCCCTGCCTTTTTAGTTAGAGATTATGTTGAAGAATCATGTTTAAATGTAACGAAAGGATTGTTGTTGTTCCTTTTCTTACATGATGAATTCTGGAAAGGAACCATATTGGTTGTAGGGTTTACTTTAATAGGTTTCACTAATTTTTTTACTGATCCTTATTTTAGCTGGAGATTCATTTATTCTAGGGTAGAAATTGTATTTTTTTACACTTGGATGTTTCTTCATTTGTGTAGGTTCTGTATAAAGCGTTGCATTCAATATTGTAGTCATTAAAAAATATATTGACAGATAATTCATGTGATTTTATTTTGGGTTTATTTTTTTAATTGAAATCTGCTAGTTAATTGAAAGATGAAATATTCAAAATTACTCATATCATGAAAGTTGAGGATTGGGGTTGTGCCCCTTTTTTATTGCGGAATATAATGAGAATTTTATTTATTTAGTTTTTTATTTTTTTATCAAAAAATTGATAGAAACTTGATTAACAAGTAATAACTAAGATAAAGGACAAATTTAAAGGAATATTGAGATTTAAAAAATTTGACACATAATGAAACACTAGTAATTTTGTAATAAGTAGTGTTGCTGTGCCACTGTCATTTACGATGATTTTATTAATACCTGTATCACTACACTAAAACAGATCTTTAACGACGTTTTTTTAATTCTATATCGATCTTTTTTAGCGTCGCTAAAAACTTTTGCAGCGCTTAAAAAATGTCACAAAAAACAACGTTAAAACCCATGTCGCAATAATTTGCGGTATTTTTTACTTAAAATATCGCAAATGATTAAGATCTATAGTAACGTTTTTATTTTCAAACGTCGCAACAAAATATTCTTTAGTGGCGTTTGTGTTTTTTTTACTGTAGTGCCGACATCACATTCATATAAACTCAACTCAGTGGGAAACATTACCAGAGTTCATTAAGTATTTGTGAAGGACTGGGAAATGCTTTTAAAGGAGAAAATGAAGAATAAAAAGAATCAAGTTTGGTATGGTAGAGGGAAGAGAAGCACAAGAGGGAAATTCAAAAGCAAATTGAGAAAGCTGAGCAGTTGAAAACTCATTGGGAAGCTGATGATAATGAAAGAAAGGCTGTAATCAAAGAGTTAAATTTAGAGAGAGGAATGAAAGAAATACTGCAAATTCAGTGAATGGTGAGAGTTGTAGGCATCTACTTGAAGTCTTCTTCTATCATTTCTCATTGGAAGTTAGAAAGTGCGTTTACTTGAAGTCTTCCTCCATCAATTTCATGTCTTCAAGATCTCAATTATGATAAAAATCCACTATGAAGCCAACCCAAGGAGACAAATTATCAGCTGAGTTGAAACAGTCAATCTCCTCCACTTCAATGCTTCTTCCACTTAAACCAGGATATGACTTTGCACATTCAGTTCATCATGCAAAACTCAAGCATGTAGAGCTTGATACATGCTTTGTAAGGAAAAAAGTTGCAGAGGGGGCTTTTCAAATCAACTATTTTCCCACTAGAGATCAAGTTGAAGACACTCGAACTAAGCCACTGTCAGCTACATAATTGAGAGCCTGCTTCAAGCATGATTGTTTACTTGAATGTAGAAAGTGGTGGCAAAAGTGGGTTTATTAGTCTTGTCTTAGTGTAAGGGAAGTGGCAACACTGCATTATCTAATTAGAAACCACCCAAGTGAATCTGCAATTAAATTTTCATGGTGACTTTGGAAAATGATTTATCCTTTTTTTCTTTTCCACAAAGAAATCATGGGGTACTTAACTTTGTTTCAATGGAAAAAAAAAATTATAGTCCATAGGGGCTCCATAATGCTGACAATAGGGGGCCTCAATAATGGTTTCCTGATAGGGATGTACATTCGGTTAATTCGGTCAGTGGTCGAATCGAATTCGCCATAACCGAATTAACTAAAATTTTTAGAACTTTAACTATTAATCGAACCGAATTACTCATAACTGAATTAATCGAACCAAAATTATTTTAGATAATTTAATCGGTTTTTGAATTAATCGAAATTTATTATAAAACTTTGGATAAATTACGCAATAGGTGACTAAATTATGATAAAATAATTTTTTAGTTACCAAAATTTCATTTTATGCTAATTTTATAAAAGTTTAATAATCATTTTATACTACTTCAAAAAATTTAATGACCATTTTATAATTTTTAAAATTTCAATGATTAAAAATAAATATATGTAATATAAATAATATTTAATATATAATAATTTTGGTTAATTCGACTAATTAACCGCTTTTGAACAAAATTAATCTATAACTAAATTTTTCCCAAAAATTAACCATTAACCAAATTTATCTAATATTAACCAACTGAATTATCTGAAATAAATTTAATTTGATCAGTTGATTAAATTAAAACCGAATGATGTACACCCCTATCTCCTTCATAGAATCTCGAATTTACCTTGAGGTATCCTCTTATCATTTTCTCATACAAGAATTTAATGAAAAAACTATTTTAAATAATCAATTAAACATTATTCGATGATGATATATAAAAATTTGATTATCGAACTTAGTGATTTGGGAAATATGACTTTGTTTATTGGACTGTTTCAAAAATCACACCAAGGAAACCTTAATCACGAGGAAAGATGATTCCGACGAACAAAACTTGACTAAAATTTTTAAAAGTTTGTTTGAATTATAAAATAAGATCCGAATAACTCAAAAATTTTTGATAAGTAATATATCGATTTCGAAAATCGAGTTGAGTCACTCAAACTCTGCATGATACATGCATATTGCATATTAAAAATATATATATGATTCATCAATCAGACTAACACTAATTATTTTACTGGACTGGATGAAATACTGACCCCTAAATAAGACTTCCTTGTTACAACGTTTCCATTGTGTTGGCAAGTATGAATCAATCAGTTAGGGAAAAAGATGGCGACCAGAAAACCCAATTTTTCCATGTAGACGCATCTGTGGAAAAAGTAGCCATGTCACTTTTAATGTTGGAAAACTTGAACCAATTGACGGGAGATAGAATAAGATCATATCAGACTTCCGAAACTACTTATATTGAACTCTACTTCTTGTTGATGAGCCAAACATTCCCAGATACAAATCATTCTCTTCAGTTAAGAATTTGTTTTGATCTAATGGAGCTTTCAAAAACCCATTTTGAAGCTTCCAACTCTCGTTTACTTGTTTATGTTGTTGAGGTTATGGTTCTTCTCTCATGCTTCAACTTGCAGGGTCATGACTCGCTTGGTTTTGCAACAGCAACCCCTGTAGTTAGAGGAAATGACACGGATCAACAAGCCTTACTCCAGTTCAAAGCCAAGATAACTGGTGATCAGCTGAAGGTTATGGAGTCCTGGAATACTTCCATTCACTTCTGTCAGTGGCGTGGTGTTACATGTGGTCGCAGACATCAAAGAGTCACCAAGTTGGACCTGAAATTCCTCAAACTCTCAGGATCTTTATCACCATATATTGGAAACCTGAGCTTTCTTAGGGTGTTGAATCTTGCGGGCAACAACTTCTACAACCAGCTTGTTGAAGAAATTGGTCGTTTAAGAAGATTGGAAGTATTAGACCTCACCAATAACTCCATTAGTGGTGAAATTCCTTCCAATTTATCTGCTTGTTTTAAGCTTACAGAGGTTGTCATGACAAGAAACCATCTACAGGAGAAATACCTACCTGGCTGGGTCTCTTGTCAAACCTGAAAGTGTTGCGGTTTAACTACAACAGTTTGAGAGGGAGTATCCCACCTACTTTGGGGAACTTGTCATCCCTGGAGAAACTTGGTTTGAGTTTTAATGCATTAAGTGGGATTATACCTGAATCTCTTGGACAGCTGACAAATCTTTCATATTTCTCGGCATCAGAAAATGCAATTTCTGGCGTTGTTCCTGTCACAATGTTCAACCTCTCCAATATTAGAGTTTTTGATATTGGTGATAACAATATTCAAGGTACTCTTCATTCTAACTTGCCAATCAATATGCCATATGTTGAGTTCTTTTCTGTAGGGAGTAATCAAATCTCAGGACAAATCCCGATTTCAATATTCAATGCTTCAAATCTGAATGTACTTCAATTTGATAATAACAGTTTCAGTGGAAACGTGCCTTCATTAGAAAAGTTGGATCAACTTTATAATCTTGAACTAGGCGGAAACCATTTGGGACATGGGAAAGAAGGTGACTTGAACTTTCTCTGCACTTTACTCAATAGTACCAAATTAACATTTCTGCATATAGGCGGAAGTAATTTTGGAGGCCAACTTCCCGAGTGCATTAGCAATTTTTCCAGCACTCTTGGGGGTTTAGCACTGGACATGAACAAAATATGGGGAAGAATCCCCGATGGGATTGGTAATCTCATTAATTTGGAGGTGCTAGGCGCATCAGGAAATCAACTATCAGGTCCCATTCCCTTTGAAATTGGGAGGCTTCAGAAGCTAAAGATATTTTTAGCTTTTGAAAATTTTCTCTCTGGAAGTATTCCTCGTTCTATTGGAAATTTGTCAGGGTTAATCAAACTTAAGTTAGATTTTAACAATCTTCAGGGCAACATTCCTTCAAGTCTAGGTAACTGTCGAAACTTGCTTTTGATGGATCTTTCTCATAATAATCTTAGTGGACCTATACCCCCTCAAGTACTCAGTCTCCCATCCATGTCCATAGAATTAGACCTATCATCAAATAATTTGACTGGTGAACTTCCTGCTGCTGTAGGATACATGAAAAATCTAGGTGGATTTGGTGTTTCTCAAAACAGGTTATCTGGCTTGATTCCAAATGACCTCGGTAGTTGTGTAAGTCTAGAGAAGTTGTTCCTGAATGGCAATTTGTTTGAAGGGCACATTCCTTCATCTTTGAGTTCATTGAAAGGTCTCGAGGCATTGGACATATCATCTAATAATTTTTCAGGCCGGGTTCCAGAATTTCTTGTGAGCTTCAGAGCATTAAAATATTTGAATCTCTCCTTCAATGATTTTGAAGGTGTGATACCAAGTGAAGGAGTCTTTAAGAATGCAAGTGCTACATTTGTTGAGGGAAACAATAAGCTATGTGGAGGCATCCAAGAGTTAAACTTATCAAGATGTAACACGAAAATATTACCAAACAATTCATTTAAATTGAAAATTGCAGTTGTTATTGTGATTTTAGGAGTGGCTTTGGTCTTCATGTGTCTCCTCATCTTGCGTTTTAGAAAGAAGAAAGAGCCGAAGCCAACAACAACTTGTGCAGAAAATTCACTTTTACAGTTATCATACCAAAGTATCCTAAGGGCTACTGATGGATTTGCCGTGCAAAATTTGGTTGGTTCGGGAAGTTTTGGTTCTGTATTCAAAGGAATTCTTGAAGAGAGTGGAGCAACTATTGCAGTAAAGGTGTTGGATCTTCTAAATCGTGGAGCTTCTAGGAGTTTCTTGGCTGAATGTGAGGCCTTGAAGAACATTCGACATCGGAATCTTGTCAAGGTATTAACAGCCATTTCAAGTGTCGATTATCAAGGCAATGATTTTAAAGCCTTGGTTTATGAGTTCATGGAAAATGGAAGCTTGGAGGATTGGTTGCATCCATCTACCGACATGAATGAACCAGAGATGATGAGAAACTTAAACTTCTTCCAAAGAGTTGACGTGGCCATAGATGTTGCTCATGCACTTGAATATCTCCACCATCGGTGTGAAACGACGATAATTCATTGTGACCTCAAGCCAAGCAATATTCTACTTGATGGCGACATGGTTGGCCATATAACTGACTTTGGATTAGCAAAGATCCTCTTTGCAGACAGGATTAATCATTATACTGATCAATCAAGCTCAGTTGGATTAAGAGGAACTATTGGTTATGCTCCACCAGGTATTTATATTGTATTTATTCTTCTACTTTTATATTCACTATTTATTTACTTTTGTATATTTAGAGGGTTTTCAACTACAATTATGTATGTGTAATTCGTGGCGAATTAATGGTAGAATATGGCATGGGAAGCGAGTTATCAACAAAAGGCGATGTGTATAGCTATGGGATCCTTTTACTGGAGATGTTTACAGGGAAAAGACCAACTGATGAAAGGTTCAAAGAAGGTTTAAGTCTTCACATCTTTGTTAAGGCAGCTTTGCCCGATCGAGTGCTTGATATTATAGATCCCATTCTACTCCAAGAGAGTGCAAGAGGAGCAACTGTCACAGACATCACTCGTAATGCAAACAGGAAAGATGAATCTCGACTTCATTGCTTGAATTCAGTATTTGGAATAGGACTTGCTTGTTCCGTTGAATCACCAAGTGAGCGTATGGACATGAGTGATGTTGTTAACAAGCTTTGTTCTATTCGAGACAAGCTTCTTCGTCCAACTCGACTACGTAATGGGATTCGGACTCCATACGTTGCTTAATCATCAGGTAATAAGGTCTTCTTTTCTTAGCAAAATACTCAAACATATCACCAATAAGGTACATTTCAACTCCATCTTTGCCTGTATGGTGTGTTGTGGTAAATCATTGTTTCTTAAGTTGCAGGTAGACACCTGTCGTATGAATGAACTTGGGAGGTTTGGTCACATTCTGCTGTGAGAAATGATAATAAATGTGTGTTTTTCAGTGTACTTTGTTTTTATATTTTGTTCATGTATTTACATCATAAGCTACAGAATTATGGTTGAATTAGAGTTTAAATTATATTGTAGGGTTTTGACTCTGCATCTTATTGTATCAGTAATGCTGTTGAACATGTCTATCGATAGTTATTCATAAGAGTTGTAGAATTTTCTTAGTTTATGTTTTCATTAAAAAATCAGTATAAAAATATGACTTGGCATGGGCATATGAAATCTTACCAAAGCTAATTCCCAAGGTCTAGTACCAATGTACCATGTAATCTGGAGACACTACAAAGGAACTAACTCGCTACATGTTCCAGCTCAACTTCAAACCTTAGACTTCCACTTCCTCCATCCATTTACGATCATTCCTCGATTATTCGTTGTAGGTACAACATTGTGCTATCCGAGATGATCCTCTAGTTTATACATCCAACTAAACTATAGGAATGAAAGAGGAAAACAAAAATAAAAATAGGACTTCAAGCCTTCTTCCCCCTAGATGATGACCATTAATGACCACTCTTGATGGAAGTGGATTGTTCAGATCCTCTACTATGGCCAAGCATACAAATCTACCCACGTTTAGATACAAATCGAGACATCATGAATGTAAAGGGTTAACAATCCCCAACCCTTGATCCTACAACAAAACATAAAGATGATTTCCCTAACATGGCCCATGCTTTGGTTTCTTGGCAACAGAGTTGAGTGAAGCAGACAAGGCTGAGGAAGACCACAAACAAGCACCCAATAAAGCAATGGCTTCAATCTCTCCAATATTAATTCCTTTAGTAGGAATATGCTAGAAACCAGAAGAGTTTGTAGTCGGATTATTGATTGAAAAGCTACCCCATCATGGAATGATTACAAACAACTCAAACACAAATACAAACAATTCTCTTTGAAGGAACTCATCACTCGAGAAAACCAATCGAAAGGAGGTAATGATCGCCAACAAGAGGGAGTTTACAACGAAAGCCAATCTCATCGAAGCAAGGTTTAAAAATCATGTTATGCCTAAGTCTAATAATTCTAGAAATCATGTCAGGCCTAAGTTTCATAACCCTACCTTCAAAAGGAAAGAAAATTGTTGTCATGTTTGTGGAAAGCCAGAACATGATGCACACCAATATAGACATCGAAAGGAGAGACATAAAAATCCTGTTCAGTTAAATGTCAGTTTGGTTGAGATAAATGACATTATTATTGCGGTTGTCTCTCAAACAAACATTGTCACAAACATGATTGACCGAGTCATAGATTGTGGTTCCACTCGGCACATATGTGGCAACAGAACTGTGTTTACCTCTTATACTCCGGTAAAGGAAGGGGAAATATCGGTTTATTGGGGGATTCTCGAACTACAGAAATGTGTTTAACTCTTACCTTAAGTGATGTATTTTATGTCCCTGATATTCGAACCAACCTAGTATCGGTTGTGCTGTTAGAGAAAGTTGAAATAAAAATTTCCTTCGAATCCGATAAGGTCATGTTGACCAAAAGCAATAACTTTGTGGGTAAGAGATATTGTAAGAATGGCTTGTTTGTACTAAATTTTCTAAAATAATGAATGAGAATGCTAGCTCTTTTTCTGCTTACTTATTGATTCGTATGATTTATGACATGTTAGATTAGGAACAGAGAGAAAAAAATAGAACATTAAAAGGAATGATTTATTGTACGTTTGTCTCCTCTAATATTTATGAAAATCTTTAAGGTGAAGCTATTCTTTCTGCATGTCATTTATAAAATCGAATTCCTCATAAGAAAACCGATCCAACACCATATGAATCGTAAAAAGGATATTCATCTAATTTGAAATATTTAAAAGTGTGGGGTATCTTGCTAAAGTTATGCTTTCAGACCTTAAAAAATGGTTCTAAAACTTCTGATTGCATGTTCATCGGTTATGTTGCACATAGTGTTGTATATAAATTTCTTATTTTGAGAAGTGATATATATACTTGAAAATAATACAATTATTGAGACGAAAAATGCTAAAACACCATTTAAAAACATGATTTTCCTTTAAAAATTGATCTTATTTCACATGCACTTATCATTTAATTTGATTGTGAATATAATGAATTGAAAAGATATGAACGCCATTTAAAGATACATTGTGTTAGGTCATGAAAGTATGTAAATTTCTCATATCTTTGTATGGCTTGAAACAAGAACATAAATTTTGGCATAAAAAGTTTGATCAAGTATTAATGAGGGATGGTTTTTGTTCTGTTGATATTGATAAATGTGCTCATACTAAACTAATCGATAGTAGTTATGTTATCATATGCTTATACGTTGATGACATGCTTATTTTTCGTAATTGTTATAAGTTGTTACTGGGGTGAAAATCATCTACCTTTTTTCATGCCTCCTTTCATACTTCCATTTCAAGTTTTAAGGTTTAGGGTTTATGGTTCAAGGTTAGGGTTTGTGGTTAGGGTTTAAGAAATTAAGGGTATTGTGTATTTTTTACAGTGTAGGATTTAGGATTTATGAGTAAAAAATAAGGGTCATGGTTGAAAATTTAATTTTTTGAAAATTTTTAAAAGAGGCTTGGAATGATACATCATAGAGAGGCAAATGATTTTTACTCTGTTACTTGATACAAATAGATATCTTGATTTAAATTTGATATAAAAGATATGGGTGAATCAAATGTTATATTGGGTGTTCAAATTATAAGGAAAGATGACAGTATAATAGTCTCACAAGGACACTAGGTTGAGAAGCTTTTAAAGAAGTTTGGTTAATTTGACACCAATCCTATGAATACTCCTTATGATGCTAACACTCAATTAAGGAAAAATACACGTGAACCTGTTGCTCAATCCAAGCATGTATAGATTATTGAAAGTCTGATACACTTGATGAATTTCACTAAACCTGATATGACATACGTTGTTTGTCGGTTAAGCAGATATACTAATATAGGTTGTAACAGTCTTCAAGGCAAGATTCCTTCATGTCTAGGCAACTGCCAAAATTTGCATTCAATGAGTCTTTCTCATAATAATCTTACTGGACCTATACCCCCTCAAGTACTCAGTCTCCCATCCATGTCTATAACATTAGATTTATCATCAAATAATTTGACTGGTGAACTTTCTACTGTTGTAGAATATCTAAAAAATCTAGCTGAATTCTCTATTTCTAACAAGTTGTCAGGCTTGATTCCAATCAATCTCGGTAGCTGTGTAAGTCTGGAGAAGCTGCTCTTGAATGGAAATTTGTTTGAAGGGACCCTCCCTTCAGCTTTGAGTTCACTAAAAGGTCTTGAGGCATTGGATCTATCTGATAATAATCTTGAGGCATTGGACCTATCTGATAATAATAATCTTTCAGGTAGGGTTTCCGAATTTCTTGTCAGCCTTAGAGCATTAAAGTATTTGAATCTCTCTTTCAATGATTTTGAGAGAATGATACCAAGTGGAGGAGTCTTTGGGAATGCAAGTGCTACATTTGTTGTGGGAAACAGTAAGCTGTGTGGAGGTATCCTGGAGTTACATTTGTCGAGATGTAACAGATAAACATCATCAAATTCTTCCCATAAATTGAAAATTTCAATTGTTGTGATTTTAGGAGTGGTGTTGGTTTTCACTTGTCTCTTCATCTTGTGATTTAGAAAAAAAAAAAGAGCCAAAGGCAACAACTTGTGCAGAAATTCCACGTTTACAATTATCCTACCAAAGTATCCTAAGGGCTACTGACGGATTCTCCATACAAAATTTGGTTGGTTCGGGAAGTTTCGATTCTGTATACAAAGCAATTCTTGAAGAGAGTGGAGCAACTATAGTTGTAAAGGTGCTTAATCTTCGGAATCATGGAACATCAAGAAATTTCTTTGCTGAATGAGAGGCCTTGAAGAACATTCAACATTGAAATCTAGTCAAGTTATTAACTGCCATTTCAGGTGTGGATTATAAAGGCAATGACTTTAAGGCCTTGGTTTATGAGTTCATGCAAAATGGAAGCTTGGAGGACTGGTTGCGTCCATCTATCAACATGAATGAATCGGAGACCATGAAAAACTTGAATTTCCTCCAAAGAGCAGATTCCCTAAGGCTAGTACCATGTAATCTGGAGACACTACAAACAAAGGAACAGAGAAAAACACTAATCACATAAAGCAAAGAAGATAGCAACATCCTTAAAAGCATCAACACTTGAAGAACCAGAATTGGCTACATGTTTCAGCTCAACTTCAAACCTTAGATTTCCATTTGCTCCATCCATTTGCGACCATTCCTTGATTATTCATTGTAGGTACAAAATCGTGATATCCTAGATGATACTGTAGTATATACATCCAACTAAACTATAGGAATGAAAGAGGAAAACAAAAATGAAAATAGGATGACTTTGAGCCTTCTTCCCCTAGCTGATAACCATTAATGACCACTCTTGATGCCAGTGGTTTGTTCAGATCCACTACCAAGGCCAAACATGCAAATCTATCCACGTTTACCTACAGACGTGTTATACTCTATCTTGACAATATGGCCTATCACACCAGCAATGATCCGGAAAAGGCTCTTGGTATGATATCGATAGTGCAAATGTGGAAGTCCTGGTTAAACCATGATCTGTAATGGATAATCCATTATTAAGCAATCCAAACGCAGCGTTGGGGCTTTTAACACTGCCTTTTTTAAGAACATGATCTATAATTAACTCAGATCTTACATGAAATTAAACAAAACATGCTTACAAGTAAATCGAACCAAGGGGTGATAATAAGATGGAGAAAATGAAGAAACATTGGTTACAAGTAGATGGAAACAAGGGGAGGCAACAAAGAGAAGATGAATAAAGTAACGTCGAGTTTTAAACTGTGAATTTGACAAACATTAGAAGAAGGTAAATCGAGACATCATGGATGTAATGGGTTAATAAATCCCAACCCTTGATCCTACAACAAAACATAAAGATGATTTCCCTAACATGGCTCAAGCTTTAGTTTCTTGGCAACAGAGTAAAGTGAAGCAGACAAGGCCGAGGAAGACCACAAACAACCCCACAATAAAGCAATGGCTTCACCCTCTCCGATACATATAAATTTGGATTCCACGTCATCAAGCTGAATCCCCTTATCCAACAGTAGGGATATGCTAGAAACCAAGGACCATGGTTGAACTACAAGGTCATCTGTGACCACAAACGTATTTTTCTGAACATAGCCCGAACTGTTTGTGGGGATTCGCACTGGAGACTTCGGGTCCATTGGCTTGAGGTGTACTTCTGATTTTTTATCACCACCAGTCAAGTGGTCGTATTCGACGTTATAATAATAATACTTGGGAGGATCCCGAGAGCGGATATTTGGAAACAGATTTGGACAGCTATAAAACGGGGGAAGAATACCTTTCTGGGGATTTTTCTGCTTAGATACTGAGAAAATAGTGTTTAAATCTCTGAACAAGTTGAAGATGGATCCAAATGTCCGCATACCTTTGGCTCCTATGACCAATTCCAAGACAGATTCCAGAGGGATGGTGAGAAAGCTAAATAAAAGATCAACAAAATCTTCACTTGCTTCAGCATATAATACCTTCCTATACGACTTTCTTAACATCATCTTCACTCTTCTTTTCCCATCTTTCTCGGTTGATTTCTTTCCACTTGGAGCTATGGAACTGAACAGTTCTTCAAGTATCGTGATAGTTCTACCAATTCCTTGTTTTTTCAGAAAAACATCCGTAAACGTTGTATTTGAGAACAATGAACGGATCAAAAGACGAGTCATCTGTTTTGGACATATTTCCACAACTTTCTCTTCAACCCGATGAACATTCTTGAAACCCATATTGAGAAGGAATTGAATTAGAAGTTCTGGAGAAGCTTTCATCACCCTTAAATCATCAGTGATGAAAAACATTGTTTCTCCCTTGTATAACACTTCCTCAGTTTCATCTTCAACCTCATCACTTTTAATAATATCGCGTGCATCTTTATTCGCCCCCCATTTGCAGATGCATCTTGTACCCTTATAATAACTAAACAAACCACCAAATATTTCATCACATTCCACATTACCGCATATAAAACACCCAGTAGGGACCGAAAGATCCATGTTAAGCTTCAGTTTCTTGAATTCAACGTCGTGAACGTTCCTAGGATAAAGCAGCATATGCTTACATGCTTCAGTCCGAAAGATTTCCAGGTCGAGATTTTGAACGCTGTTGTAAAGATTATTCAAGCAACCGGACTGCAAACACTGGTACATGTCAGCAAGTTGTGCAAGATTTCCAAGGGGAAGCTTAAGGAGACTGTAGAGAGTATTAATAAAATCACTGCCAGCTTCAGCCAGAAGAACGGTCTTTGTTTCAAGGCTTATCAAAAGTTTGATTGAAATGTCGGGAGTTTCAGAAGCCATAGATAAAATTTGAATGGAAAACCGAACAGAAGATTCAGATAAATGAAGCTTGGAGCACTGTAGACTTGAATCCGAAACCAGTGTCTTTAAAAGGGGCTATTACTGCTTCATGAAATAAGCTTTTGAAGTTCCCTATACATCATTTAATTAAGAATTTCAAAAGTTTAAAGTTCCATTAATTGGGACTGGAGCATGTTCATGAACATCAGAACATGTGCAAAGTACATTGAATCATATTGAAGTTCCCCAAATCACTTTGACTGATCATCTGCTTTAACAATTAACACAAGGGTCTCTAGGAATTCACATTGGGACCTTTTTCGGATTTATGATTCTTCTCACTTATATAACTTCAATATTTTACCTTTCATTTGTTTCTTATTTTTCTATGATTTTAGTTTTACTATTGTTTTAAACTAATTCAGAAAATAATACTGTGTTTGAAACGTAGTTGTGGACATGCTAGAGTGTTTATCGGGAATGACTAGAAATGCCTTGGTTAACAGTAGCAACAACAATATATTTCGTATCTACTGTTGATTAAGCAATTCTTTCTTATCTTCTAGAATTCCATAAAAAATTATCAAAATCAAATATAAAAAATACCTAAAAATATTTTTTATATTATCAACTGACCAACCCAATCATTATCCGTATACCCAATCAAACTTATTTTTTCAACCTTCATGAACTAGACATCATAATAAAGTGTTTTTTATATACCTCAATACTTTCTTGGCTATCTTAAAGTGAAATACATCACAACAAAATGATACAACAAAGATTCAATAAGATTTCTGTAATTTTTCTCATCAAATTTGTTAAAGTTAACTCTACTACTAAGTTGTTCACCTTAGCAACGAGAGTAGTAACATATTTGTAATTCTCCATACAAAACTTCTTCAATAATAAAAATCTTTGTTGACTTATGAAAATACCTTGCTAGATTGTTAAACTTCTATCCCAAGATAGTAGATCATTTCACCAAGATCTGACATTTCAATCTCATTTTTTATTTATTTTTTAACTCGACTAATAATTTTTTACTACTTTCAATTATTAAGAGATCATTGACATACAAAAATACTATCAATAAAGTATCTTTTTCTTACTTTTTCACATATAATGTAGGTACACTCACACTCTTTTCGAAACCCAACGTCAACAGGTGAGTATCTATCCTCTCATACTAAGTCCTAGGTGTCTACTTCAGACTATAAAAACTTTCTTAAGGCGATGAACTTTTGTTTTATTTCTCTCAACAACGAACTTTTATGACTACTCAATAGAAAAAAAAAAATTAAAAGTCATTTTAAAATGTTAATTTAACATCAAACTGATGTATTTTTCATCCCATTTGAGTTGTCAAAGGTAGCAATAATCTAAAGGTATTCAACGTCGCCACTAGTGTAAAATTTTCAAAATAATCCACTTCAAATTGTTAAACATCTCTTCACCACAAGTCTTGCTTTTATTTAATTGACAAAACCTTCAATATTTAGCTTCATTCTAAACACCCATTTTGCATCTATTATCCTGTTTTAGATTAGCTTATCAACCAACACCCAGGTTTGATTTTTTAAATCATGAACATCTCATTTTACATGATCTTATTCCAATCTTCAATGTTGATTGCTTCCTCAAAGTCAACGGGTTCTAAACTTGTTACATTCATCTTTTATAAACATCTGAAAGTGACCTAGTACCTCGTACATAATGATCATCATCTGATATTTTAAAATTATTTTAATCTTCGACAAGATCTTGACGTATGTCATCTTTAATCTGAAGTTCTTTAAAAATCTCAACTTCACATTTGTTCCAGTTGTAAAATACATACTCGCTAAACTTAACATCTCTACTTACAAATATCTTGTTAGTAAGGATTAAAAATTCTATACCGTTTCTTTTTAATGTTGTAGCCAACAAAGATTTTAAGTTTGAATTTCTTTTTTTAGTTTGTCTCTTTTGATTTTTGGAATGTGAGCATAACATATGCTTTCAAATACCCATAAATGAAGTATCAAAGGTTTTTATCCGAACCAAGCTTGAAATGGTGTTTTTTTATAGTATTAGTTGGTATTCTATTTGACAGATACACAAAGATATTTATAGCTTTTTTCGATAATTTTTCAAGTAAATTTTTTTCGAACATAAGATATCTTGTGATTTTCATCACAAATCTATTTTTTCTCTCACCGATCCTATTTCGTTGGAGCTGTAAATGTTTATCAATTAATGTTTAATGTCAACAGTGTAATACCCAAAAATTATTTCTAATTTTAAAACCCTAATTTTGAAATCCTAATTAAAAATCATATTTTTTAGATTCATAATTTCTGAAATCCTAATTTTTTTTGAGGTTTTAAATTGTTTTTTCAAATTTGATGGAAAATTTTTGATATAAGATTATAAAGTTTTGAAAGTTTTAAATGTGAATTTAAAGATTAAAAGTTAACGTGGATATTTTGAAATTTGATGACTTTTGGATAACTTATTTGCTTTTAAATTGAATTTTATTTTCATTGAGATTAATTATTATTTTTTCATTAAAAGTTTTTTTTTCTACAATCAATCTTTTTATTAAAAATATTGTTTTATTCTAATTAATGTTTTATCAAAATTCTTTATTTAATATTATATATATTAGATAAAGAAAAGAAATTCCTTTAAAATTATACAAATTTATTTTTTATGGTCTAATAGAATTTTAATTCTAATTGGAATCATTTACTTTTTTTTTCTATAAATACATATTATGATCTAAGAGAAAATCATAAATTGTTTTTCTCCATTAAGAATCTCTAAAGCCTCTATTCTCACTCTTTTTCTGTTCGAGTTCAGAACTATGATATTCAGTGATTTGAGTCATTTTGGCTAAGGTGTTTCTCTTATTGGTGTTAGATTTGTTTTGTTTTATATTTTTTTGTGTTCAATGATTATCTGTTTATTGTGACACTGTGATATTGAACATACTATATGATACTGTGATCTTGAGTTACCCTGTGAGATTGTGATCAGATTATTTGAATTGTGTGTTTTGTATTCTATATGAATATCTGTGATGAGACTTTTGAGAACTGTGATATTGATTGCATAGAATGTGCATGAGTGGGATTGTACGGAGGAATGTGGTTTTACCACACAACGTTTTGGTGAAATAAGGGGTGAGGGGTTCTGGGGAACTACCTCCACAGCGATCGGTTGGTTTAGCCATCACTATATTTGGCGTTCGGAGTATGAGACTGCATTCTCTGTGACATTGCATACATCATTCTCTGTGTTTACTTACTACGAAAAGATATATATTTTATTTGTGAATATGAATTGAGTGACATTGTGATGTTTGACTGCACTTTAGAAACACATTGAGCTTTGTAGCTTATTCTTTTAATTTTTTTAGATATCTGACCCTAAGAGTTGGTACTTAAAGATCTTTATCGGACAACATTTTTTTTCAGTACGGTTATTTACAACCATTTTTTATTTAAGTTATTTGGGGATTATCAGAGATCTAAGATGTTTTTAAATCTCATGCATAAAACAGTTATTCAAATTTGTTAATTTTAAATGAGAATATTTATTTTTTAACCGTGTTTTTATCTTTTGGTTTACAAATTTGTTTTTTAAATCACTTTTTACGATTACTTGACATGAAAGTTTTAAAAGTAACAGTTTTAACCTATCGTGCTCTTTAAATTAAAATTAAAGGGTTACATTTTTTGTATCAGAGCCGAGTTTAATACTCGAACTGTGAGGCCATTACAAGTGTTTTTACAAAATTTTTGAAAAACATACATGCATTAAATATTTTTGGGATATGAGATGTTTTTGAAAAAATACTTATTCATGAGTTTTAAATCCAAGACTCCAGTACCAAATCTTATTTTAGGTTTGTTATTTATTTACACACTACTTTATGTTATCATCTTTAGTAGATAGATTATTATGTCACCTTGCATGGGTTTTTGATTTGTGTATATTCATATAGATTCAGATCTATAAAGATTATGTACATGTTAGTTAGTGATTATTACTCGTAATATAGATTTTTTATTTGCGACCTCAAAAGTGATGCTTTTGAACTATATGAATCATTGAGTTATGTTTTTTTAGTAAATTTTATAAGTCTTAACTTAAGTTCTGATCAAGAACGTAAACCTTAGTTATCGAGCAATAGATCGTATTTGTACCAATTCCTATAAATTAAGATCAAAGCCTCTCTTAGAACTCTTTGTTGTTGTTTGTTACCTGATCCTAAATGCTCTTTTAAGATTTTCTCTGAATATTTGTGCTTTTGAAAATCTACAGCTAAGTCTGAAAAATTTCGAGGATGAAATTTCTTTTAAGGGTGAGAGAGTTGTAATACTAAAAAATTATTCATAATTTTAAAACCCTAATTTTGAAATCCTTAATTAAAAAATCATAATTTTTAGATTAATTATTTCTGAAACCTTAATTTTTTTGAGGTTTTAAATTGATTTTCTAAATTTGATGGAAAATTTTTGATATAAGATTATAAAGTTTTGAAAGTTTTAAATGTGAAATTAAAGATTAAAAGTTAATGTGATATTTTGAAATTTGATGACTTTTGGATAATTTATTTGCTTTTATATACATACTTATATTAAATTATTAATGTATTATAAATATAATATTATATTTATATATTCTATATTTTCATATTAGTATAAATTTATTTTTCATATATAGTATTATTCTATTTCGAAAAATAATATTATTCTATATATAGTATAATTCATATATAGTATTATTCATTTTCAAAAAATAGTATTAGTTCATATATAATATTATTCTACATAGTATATTTTTTATATCTAGTATAAATTTCTTATATGATATAAATTTTATATATACTATTATTCTATTTATAATATAAATTCTATTTATAATATAAATTCTATATATAGTCTAAATTTCATATTTTTATTTTTGAAATATATTAATAAGATGATATTTTATTTTATTTTATTTTATTTAATGTTTATCCTTTTTAGTTTAAAATTTTATTCTTTGACTTTATAGTCCAATATTTATTCTTTATTCTTTTTTTATTTTTGTAATTTAGCATAGTTTTTATATTTTAAGATATGAATCATTATTCATTATATGATATTTTTGTTAAGTTTATTGCGTAATATTTATTTTTAATGGAATTTATGCTAGTAAAAGACGGTAGATATTAAATAATTAATTCGAAATGAATGATCAACCATTCAACCTAAAGTTTATTGTTTATTTACTTACTTTTACAAAATCAAACTTAATAATTTTAATTATTATGAATTTAAAACCAAAATTAATTCAACCTGAAACAAAATTGACTTGAAATGAACCTGACCTGAAGTGCAACCGAACTGAAATCTACCCGACCTTAAATGAAATTGTCAATTATCCGATTTGGACCCGAACCATTTGAACCCGACTTGAAATGGACCTGACCTGAAATAGACCCAACCTGAAATGGACTCGACCTGAAATGGACATGCACCTAATCCGAATCGAGTCAAAACATCAAATCAACCTGAAATAATATGTATCCGATTTTAGCCGACCTAACAGTACCCAACTTGAAACTCATTCGAGTAACTGTTTTTACATCCCTACTTGTTACAATATTTCCATTGCGTTGGCAATATGTCTCGGTTAGAAGAAATTATATCATAGGCCCGACCTACCACGTCAGTTGTGGTCTCATCCAATAATAACCACTCACTTCACCACTCACTTCCACACTAACTTCCACCTTATTTTTTCCAACCAATGAATCTTCACTCAGAATTTTTATGTCATTTTAAAAATATCATTTATGAAAATTATATTAAATACATGGATGATTAATGACAAAATGAGTAATTTTCATTGGTTAGGGACCACGACTGACGTGGTAGGCTTGGCCTATAATATAATCTCTCATCAAGGGAAACCAAATTTTCCAAGTAGACGCATCTGTGGAAAAAGTGGCCACGTCACTTTCAATGTCGGAAAACTTGAACCAATTAATGTATATAATATATAAGTATAATATATTTATTAATGTATTATATTTATATGTATATAAATTATATAATATAATTTAATATTATATATGTATGTATAATATATATGTATATATTTAAATATAATATATATTAATGTATATGTATATTATATATGCATACTTTAATATATATGTATATGTTTATTTTAATGTATATTTATTAATGTATATGTATATAGCATACAATAATAATATATATTTTAATATATTAAAATTCGTCCAATATATACTTTAGTATATAGTATATAGTTTTAACGTATACTTTAATCTACACTTAAATAATAATAATGTTCCTCCAAAATTTATTATTTATTATAATTCCCTCCAAAATTTTATTTTTTTCTTTTTATTATATAATAATTAAAGTTTATTTTTAATTCCTCCAAAATTTTGGTTAACTTATATCCCTCCAAATTTTTTATACTAAAAGTAAATCCAAAACTTAAAAAAAATGGTAGCTTATTTCCCTCCAATTATTTGTCTTTTTCCTTTTTTTTTTTTAACTTGTTTTTTTTTTATCAATTGTGATGGTTTAATTCAATCAAGTCTTACAAATATATTAATTTAATAAAAATCTAAATTTAATTTTAGAATTCTTTTATTTATGTTCGTAATTTATACTTTTTAGATACTTAATTAAATCTTAAGTTTAATAAGTTAATTCAATTTAAATATATAATATATAATACAATTTGATAAAATATAATTATACATAAAATTTTAATATAAATGTGAATATGTAATTGTACATATTATGACATTAACATTTTAATTAAATATATTATAATTAAATATTATTTTTATTATAATTACAATAATTGAAATATTAAAATTAAATATTAATTTAAATTTAAAAAATTATAATTTTTAGCAAAATATTAATTTAAAATTATAATTAAAATTAAGTATACTAAAACTAAATAAAATAGTAAATAAATTAAATACATAATACTAAATTTAAATATTAATTCCTAAATTAATTTTCTAAATTCATGCTCAATTTTAATTTCTTAAGACTACTTATATTTATTAATTTTTAAATTCATCAAATTATAGATATCCTTAATTACATGTAATGTAAATATCAAGTCTTGTAAATATTAGTTTATATCAATAACAGGTCGGGTTCAAAACAAGTTGGGTCAATTATTAGGTCAAGTTCAAAACATGTCAGGTAAAATCAAGTCTCATGTTGATTCAGTCGGGTAATCGGTTATTTTTCAAGTCAGACTCGGGTTCAGGTTTATTTCAGTTGGATGCAGGTCAGGTTTTGGGTCCACGGTAACAGGTTCAAATCGGATTCGGGTAATTCTCGGTCGGATGCAGGTCCAAGTTGGGTTCGATTACAATAGTAACAAGTCCAAATTGGGTTCGGGTCAACAACAGTCGGATATAGATCATGTTCGGATCATTACATCCTCTGGCCGAAGTCAGGTTCTGACTCGAACAGATTTCAGTCAAGTTTTCAGGTCGGATCAATTTCTTACATCCCTAGTTTTGCTTGTCATGGAATATTATAGCTTTTTTTACCTTCAATTTTTAATATATATTTATTTTTTAAAAATAATTTTATATTTTCTATTATTAATCTCTTTTATCCATTTCATATTAAAATATAATAATACAAATAAGATATTCTAATTAATCCACAATTGACATGAAAGTTCAAAGTCTATAGGCTTGTCCTTAATCTTACATGTCCATTTGTGGCCAATGTTATTTGATCAAAAAAAAGTTGGAAAGGATTATCGTGTCCCCACTCCCCTAGTCAGTCATTTGACAATAAACTTATGTTATATATGATTAGTAATAAAATATATCAAATACCATCGAATTAAAAGTCGATATTGTTTTAACACTTAATTTTAAATAAATTGTATTCGTTTGCATTATTTCTCGAAAGATTACTCGAAAAAAAAATATTCGACATAGTCTCGAAAATGAGCAGAGACAAAACTATTTGGCCTGTCATGGAATGATAGAGATATGGTTTATGCCAAATTTCTATTATTAAATATAATATATTAAAAATATATTAATCTTTTAATTAATGTACATAAATATTAGCTTTCTATTTGAGGAGTAGAAATCTTTGTTTTTATTATGCCTCCTTTTATGTACCTTACTAAAAATTTTTAAAAAATTAAATTTTAAACCTTAACACTTATCTTCTACTTCTTAAATCTTAAACCCAACACCCTAAAAATACACCTACTCCTAATTCTCTAAATTTTAACCAAAATTCTTAATCTTAAACACTAAATCTTAAACTTACTAATTTAAAGTGGAAACATCAATGAGGCATGTTTAGGGGAGAAATTATATCATGGGTAAGTCTCACCACGTCATATATAAGACCAACCATTAAAAATAATCTATATCATCATTTTTTTCATGTCATATATTCTCTAAAGTGAATCTTTACTCATATTTATTGTTAATTTATTTTAAAAATATTTTTTCAAGTAAAAGTTCACTTTACTTTAGAAAATATTTAACATGAAAAAAATGATAATATGAAAATATTTACTTTAGAAATTATTTTTAGTGGTTGATCGCATAGAAAAGTGGTGAAAATTACTCTTGATATAATTTCTCATCTAGGGACAGCTGGTGATCACTGATTTGCACCCTCTATTTGGTTCCTTCGTTCCAACAGCTGTGCAGCTTATTGGGCAAATCCTGAACCGCACCCATTTCTCAAAACCAACAATTCTCTAGCAAGCAACTGATTGAAGATTCCAAAGGTAGCAAGGATATTGAAAAACATGCTATGGACTTGGTCTATTACAGACAAGTTTCATCCAGCTCTGTCGAAAATGAAACAAGTCTCACTGTCATTTTGTCAATGAAGAAACTCATGTCTTTTGAATCTGTGGAAATATTGACCCCTAAATAAGACTTCCTTGTTACAACGTTTCCATTACGTTGGCAAGTATGACTCGGTTAGGGAAAAAGATGGCGACCATAAAACCCAATTTTTCCAAGTAGACGCATTTGTGGAAAAAATAGCCACGTAACTTTCAATGTCGGAAAACTTGAACCAGTTGACGGGAGATAGACTAGGATCATATCAGACTTCCAGAACTACTTATATTGAACTCTACTTCTTGTTGATGAACCAAACATTCCCAGATACAAATCATTCTCTTCAATTAAGAAATTGTTTTGATCTAATGGAGCTATCAAAAACCCATTTTGAAGCATCCGGCTCTCTTTTAGTTGTTTACGTTGTTGAAGTTATGGTTCTCTCATGCTTCAACTTGCAGGGTCTTGATTCGCCTGGTTATGCAACAGCAACTCCTGTAGTTGGAGGAAATGACACGGATCAACATGCCTTACTCCAGTTCAAAGCCAAGACAACCGGTGACCAGCTTCAGATTATGGAGTCCTGGAATACTTCCATTCACTTCTGTCAGTGGCATGGTGTTACATGCGGTCGCAAGCATCAAAGAGTTACCAAGTTGGAACTGCAGTTCCTCAAACTCTCGGGATCTATTTCACCATCCATTGGAAACTTGAGCTTTCTCAGGGAGTTGAAACTTGCAGGCAACAGCTTCCACAACCAGCTTCCTCAAGAAATTGGTGGCTTAAGAAGATTGGAAATATTAGACCTCACCAATAACTCCATCAGTGGGGAAATTCCTTCCAATTTATCTGCTTGTTCTAAGCTTACATATATTGGTATGAGGGGAAACCAGGTAACAGGAGAAATACCTGCTTTTGGGGACCTCTTGCAAAACCTGAAACACTTGAGTTTTAGGAACAATAGTTTGAGAGGGAGTATCCCAGCTTCGTTGGGGAACTTGTCATGCCTGGAGGGACTTGATTTGGCAATGAATGCATTAAGTGGGATTATACCTGAAGTTCTTGGACAATTGACAAATCTTTCATATTTCTCGGCAGCAGAAAATGCAATTTCTGGTGTTGTTCCTGTCACAATGTTCAACCTCTCCAATATTAGAGTTTTTGATATTGGTCATAACAAGATTCAAGGTACTCTTCGTTCTAACCTGGAAATCACTATGCCATATGTTCAATTCTTTTCCATAGCGAGCAACCAAATATCTGGACAAATCCCGATTTCAATATCCAATGCCTCAAAGTTGGATGTACTAAACCTTTATAATAATAGTTTCAGTGGAAACGTGCCTTCCTTAGACAAGTTGGATAAGCTGTTTAACCTTGAACTAGGTGAAAATCATTTGGGATATGGGAGACAAGGTGACTTGAACTTTCTCTGCAGTTTAGTTAATAACACCAAACTCAAATTTCTAGCTGTGAGAGCCAATAATTTTGGAGGGGAATTTCCGAAATGTATTAGCAATATTTCTAGCACCCTTTTGGGTTTATCTATAGATGGGAATAAACTATTTGGAAGAATCCCAGATGGGATTGTAAATCTTATCAATTTGGAGGTGCTAATGGCATTTTAAAATCAACTATCAGGTCCCATTCCCTTTGACATTGGGAGGCTTCAGAAGCTAAAGGCAATTGGTCTTCAAAGTAATCATCTCTCAGGAACTATTCCCCATTCTATAGGAAATTTAACCGAGTTAACCAAACTAGGTTTACATTTTAACAATCTTCATGGCAACATTCCTTCAAATCTAGGGAACTGTCAAAATTTGCTTTTGATGAGTCTTTCTCATAACAATCTTAGTGGACCTATACCCCCTCAAGTACTTAGTCTCCCATCCATGTCCATTTACTTAGATCTATCATCAAACAATTTGACCGGTGCACTCCCTGTAGCAGTAGGATACATGAAAAATCTAGGTGAAATTGATGTTTCTCAAAACAGGTTATCTGGCTTGATTCCAAATGACATCGGTAGTTGTGTAAGTCTTGAGTACTTGTTCTTGAATGACAATTTTTTTGAGGGGTACATTCCTTCATCTTTGAGTTCACTGAAAGGTCTCGAGGCATTGGATGTATCGGGTAATAATCTTTCAGGCAGGGTTCCAGAATTTCTTGTGAGCTTCAGGGCATTAAAATATTTGAATCTCTCTTTCAATGATTTTGAGGGTGTGATACCAAGTGAAGGAGTCTTTGGGAATGCAAGTGCTACGTTTATAAAGGGAAACAATAAGCTCTGTGGAGGTATTCCTGAGTTAAACTTGCCAAGATGCAACACGGAAACATCATCAAACACTTCCCATAAATTAAAAATTGTAATTGTTGTTGTGATTTTAGGAGTGGCTTTGGTCTTCACTTGTGTCTTCATCTTGTGGTTTAGAAAGAAGAAAGAGCCAAAGCCAACAGCAACTTGTGCAGAAAATTCACTTCTACAGTTATCCTACCAAAGCATCCTAAGGGCTACTGATGGATTTGCCGTGCAAAATTTGGTTGGTTCGGGAAGTTTTGGTTCTGTATTCAAAGGAATTCTTGAAGAGAGTGGAACAACTATTGCAGTAAAGGTGATGGATCTTATGAATCGTGGAGCATCAAGAAGCTTCTTGGCTGAATGTGAGACCTTGAAGAACATTCGACATCGGAATCTTGTCAAGGTATTAACAACCATTTCAGGTGTCGATTATCAAGGCAATGATTTTAAAGCCTTGGTTTATGAATTCATGGCAAATGGAAGCTTGGAGGACTGGTTGCATCCATCTATTAGCATGAATGAATCGGAGACCATGAAAAGCTTGAATTTCTTCCAAAGAGTTGATGTGGCCATAGATGTGGCTCATGCACTCGAATATCTCCACCATCGTTGTGAAACATCGATAATTCATTGTGACGTAAAGCCAAGCAATATTCTACTCGATGACGAAATGGTTGGCCATGTAAGTGACTTTGGATTAGCAAAGTTCCTCTTTGCAGACAGGATTAACCATTATGCTAATCAATCAAGCTCAGTAGGATTAAGAGGAACTATTGGTTATGCTCCACCAGGTATTTACGTTCATTTTATTCTTCTACTTTTATATTCACTATTTATTTACTTTTTTATATTTAGAAGCTTTTCCTCTACAATTATTATTTGTGTATGTAATCTGTGATGGATTGATTGTAGAATATGGCATGGGAAGTGAGTTATCAACGAAAGGCGATGTGTATAGCTATGGGATCCTTTTACTGGAGATGTTTACAGGGAAAAGACCAACTGATGAAAGGTTCAAAGAAGGTTTAAGTCTTCACATCTTTGTTAAGGCAGCTTTGCCCGATCGAGTGCTTGATATTATAGATCCCATTCTACTCCAGGAGAGTTCAAGAGGAGCAACTGTCACAGACATCACTCGTAATGCAAACAGGAAAGATGAATCTCGACTTCATTGCTTGAATTCAGTATTTGGAATAGGACTTGCTTGTTCCGTTGAATCACCAAGTGAGCGTATGGACATGAGTAATGTTGTTACCAAGCTTTGTTCTGTTCGAGACAAGCTTCTTCGTCCAACTCGATTACGTCGTGGGATTCGAACTCCATACGTTGCTCAATCATCAGGTAATAAGGTCTTCTTTCTTAGCAAATACTCAAACATATCACCGTTTAGTCACATTTCAACTCCCTCTTTGCTGGTATGGTGTGTTATGGTAAATCTCTGTTTCTTATGTTGCAGGTACCTAAGTTGTCGCATGAATGAACTTGGGAGGCATAGTCAGACAAAATGCTTGCTTAGAGTCTGCTTTTGGAAAAGATAATAAATCTGGGGTTTTTCCGGTGTCATTGGCTTTGTATTTTGTTCAAGTATTTGCATCCTAAGCTACTGGGTTGTCATCAAATTGGAGTTTAAATAACAATGTCGGATTTTGAGTCTGCATCTTATTGTATGTGTAATACTATTGAATATGTCTATTCATGAGAGCTGGGATGAAAGTAATGTTGAGTTTTAAACTGTGAATTTGACAAGTCCCAACGATTGATCCTACAACAAAACATAAAGATGTTTTTCCTATAACAGCTCATGTTTTGTTTGAGTTGACTCAGATAAGTCGAACAACTCAAATAACTAAAAATTAAAAATAATTTTTTAACCGAATCGAGTTTTATTCACTCCTGCTTACATGTTTATTCGGTCTCTCCGGTAACTAAATATAATTATTATGGATTCATAAACTAAGAACATTTTTAAACTAGTAAACGATATTAGAGTAAAGAGAAATAGTTCCCTTATTAATACATCAACATAACGATTAGTTTTGATAAATACAATAAATAATTTTAGTATTTGGAGAAATGAGGGTGTTGGAGTATATTTTGGATTTACGATAAAAACTGCAATACAAGAAAAAATCACTACTTGCATATGACGATTTGGGTGAAGACGTCATCAATAGGTAATGACTTTCTTTAACTGTCTTGAATCGATAAAAAATATTAAAATACTGTAAATTCGAGGAATATCGCCATCTGCAGATAGCGACTTTTCTCTGTACTATAATTTTTACCGCAAATCCTAAAATACACTCTAACGCCTCATTTTTCAAAAATTGTTTATGTTTACATTATTCAATAAAAAATGCCAACATAATAGATGTTTTCTGAAGTTGTTAATTGGATTGATTTAGGCTTAATTTGTTCACCTCGTATAACCACATCATTGCGTAAATTCAATTAGGTTAAATAGTTGAATACGAAGTGAGACTAAACTAGAGATAAAATGGTCTAATTTTATGGAATGAAACAAAATATAAATTAAATAAAATAAATTATTTAATTAGACAATTAATTTTAATAATTTAAATTCAAATTATTTATAAATCCAAAATAAATTTAAATGACTTCGGGAGTTTGCTAGTGTAATTAGGGTTTATATTTTGTCCATCTATTTGCATGATAAGCTACTGGATTGTCACAAATCAGAGTTTGAATAACAATGTTGGGTTTCAACTCTGTATCTTATTGTATGAGTAATGTTCTTGTACCGATGAAATGTAGAATTTTTTTAGTTTTATTTATATTTTCATTGAAATAATCATTTATCAATGTATGAGACTATATATATATATATGAATTAAATCTATTCATTGTAAAACTCATTTAATTTTATATTAATTTTGGACCGTTAGATGATTATAATAAATGGTTAAGATTATGTCATTATCTTTTTTAAAAGCGATAATCTTTATATTTCCTTTTGTTAATCTCATCCATTTATTTCACTCGTCCAATAACCATGAAATGGTGTAAAACTAAATGAGTTACACCATGTAACCAGATATCTATTGTTTGAAATAAGTTTGATAGATGACAGAGTGACTGACACATAACTGTAGGGATGAGAATTCAATCGATTCGAACTGAACCAAAAAATTTTAAATTATTTGAGTTGATGTGTTATTTAATTAAATAATTAATGTAAATCTTACAAGTTAAAATTATTTACAAATAAAAATAAATACGCAGTTAATATTTATGCTACCAGAAAAAGAAGTCAGTTATGCAAGTCCGATATAGATGATTTATAAAGATAGAAGTTAATATTTAACGCGTCGTCATTATAAAATTTTACACAAATATATTATTAAAAACGGATAATATTATTTTGTAATATGTTTAGAAATAGATTCAGATCGTTGTCTGCACGATATATGTGTATTATCAAAGAGTTAAGAATATTTATGAACAAATATTACTTTATAATCACTTTTAGACTATTAAAAAAGGAAAATAATTTAATACACAAGCTTATATAAACTCTTTAATTTTAGGGTTTTAAGTTAGTGTTTAGAAGTTTTATGTATAGAGAGTAGAATTTAAGATTTATAATTAGAACTTAGTGTTTAGAATTTGGGGTATTAGGGTATAAGATTAATTAGATTTTAAATTTTATAAAAAGATTACGCTGTTTTTTATATAGTTTGTGTATTGAAATATATAAAAATAGATAATATGTTGTAATTAATCCACCATTGACTTGAAAATTCAAAGTCTGCCCTTGTCCTTAATCTTACATTTCCATGTGTATCCCATGTTAAATAGATTCACACCAAAGTCACAGCTTGTTTGAGGGAAATCATGGAACAAAGCATTTCTCAAAACCAACAGTTCTCTAGCAAACAACTGATTGAAGATTCCAAAGGTAATAAGGACATTGAAAAACATGCAATGGACTAGGTCTATTACAGACAAGTTTCGTCCAGCTCGGTCGAAAATGAAACAAGTCTCACTGTCATCTTGTCAGGGAAGAAACGCAGGTCTTTTGAATCTATGGAATCCAACCTTTTACACAGGGAAAGGGGAAAATGATAAATCATCCAACTTAGTCATTGGGAAAATATGACTTTTTTATTGGATTGTTACAAAAATCACGCCAAGGAATCCTTAAGCACGGGAAACATGACTCCGACGACCAAAACTTGACTTGATTTCTTTTTTAAAAAAGATATTTTTGATAAGTAGTGTATCGGTTTTGAAATTCGAGTTGAGTCACTCAACTGTACATGATATATGTATATTGCGCATGAAGAAATATATATGACTCGTCAATCCCACTAACAAGAATCTGGATAAAATATTGACCCCTAAGTATTGCTTCCTTGTTACAAAGTTTCCATTGTGTTGACAAGCAGGAATCAGTTAGGGAAAAAGATGGCGACCAGAAAACCCAATTTCCAGAAAGGACTTAAGATGCTACCGAGCATCTTCATTGGCCGAACCCTCAAACTGGCCTAGGGTGTTGATCATGTTGAACATAATCGGTTTTAAATTGAAGTATTCTGCCTCTATATTAGGCATCACAACGGTAGGAGTTTACCTATCCAAATCTTCCTCTAGATAATCACGAACGGTTCGTGCGCGTTCCTTTCTTGGGAGGTTCACTGGGTCAACAACTGCGAATGCACCGCGGTTGTCGACCTCGGCGGCATTCATGCCAGCGTTGTTCTGCTGGTCAGGTGCTGCATTCATTCTTTCGCGTACCCTACGTTTCAGATTTCGTGTTGTTTTTTCGATTTTTGGATCGTAAGGGTATTGATCAAGCGATGGGTTGGACCTAGTCATACACAAAACAACCCCAGTAAGTTAAAATAGACTAAAACTAAAACTAAATAAAATAAAATAAAAAGTGCATAAATAATTAGTAGTAAAATAGAGCGTCAGTCCTTAGTCCCCGGCAATGGCGTCAAATCTGATGGAGGCTCGGAAGTCCTTTTGATTCCACCTTTGTCAGATTGTAATACTTTAGGTTGTCGAACCCACAAGGACTGTGTCGACTTCACTACTTCTTAAAGTTGCAATATAAAAATAAAAACACAAGTATTTTTATTGAGTTTGAATTAATTAATAGGAAAACTAAATAACAAAAAGATAAGTATGATAAAGGTGAGGCTAAGTTGAATACTTTCTAGAGGAGGATCCAATTGTATTGTTTATCCACTTATCAATGCAAAGGGTTGAATTGCCACCTCGGCGGGTCGCACTAAGGGTCGCCGCAGCTGCTTAGGCGGGGTTATGCCTTGTCGATAATTCAACTTTTCATAGTTCGATAGAGCATCCTTGTATGTCTTCTTCCTTATCCCTAAGCGAAGAGAACTGTTAAAATCTACGTCTTGATGATACCTCCAGGCGTGAATCAGGGGTGAACAACAACCAAACAAATACGTCTTGTTAGTCGCTGAAATCCTGGACGGTTAATATCTCAACTGGATTAGTCAATGCCCTTGAGCAAAGACCATATTCTCTTGTTTCGTGAGCCTAAATCTCCCGATATTAGACAAATAGATTTTTCTTCACATACTATCATCTCAAGCTCATATGCAAAGAAGAGTAAATGCCAAGAGAGAATAAACTATGAAATAAGTTTTTTCATTAATAAGTACAAGAATAATACAACCTTCTTCTCCAACTACTCCACAAACAACCTAAACCTCCAAAGAAGTTTAGAATATAATATAGTCGACGACTAAGGATATATAAGATGTAAGATCTGAATCTTCTCTAAACCTAGACCTAAGGGTAGTTTATATAGTTCAAGCCCTAGGTTAAAGTTTTCCATGCAAGGAAAGAGTTCTAAAAGAGAAATAATTGCAACTTCTAATTAAACTATAATACTTTATTTTTATTTCCTAAAATAACTCTTCTTTCCCACATTTAACTTTGACCAAGGCTTGACTTCTTAAATCGGCTTCGCCTTTCTCTCGCTCTTTGTTTGTTAAGATCAACATTTTTTTCTCTTTCGGTTGAGCACCAGTTGCCATCTTTATGCTGTTGTCTCAGCCTCCAAAGTATTGTCGTGGCGGGTGCTTCATCTGCATTCCATCTAGACCTGGAAAACTTGATCCGAGAATCAAAAACCGAACCGATTTACTCAAACGAAACCTGAACCGAAACCGAAATTGATAATTTAGCGTGATCCGAAACCTGAACTGAAACCGAAACTGATCCGAATTCTAGAAGAACCGATTTGACCCAAACTGATTTTCACCTGAACCGAAAGTAACACGAACCGAAAGCAACCCAAAATTAACTTGTTAAAATCGATTTAAACCGAACATCAATCCGATTTTAACCCGATAATTGAGTCAAAGTGAATGAATAATATATTTTTATTATTGTTTATTTTTTAACAATATGATAAGTAATTAAATAATATATATTTTATTATCTTTTTGTATTATGATAATACTAATTGATCACTACATCGATAATAATTTTATTTTTAGTATTACATTTGCTTCTTTAAAAATCAATTTATTTTTTGTTAAAATTTGGGGTGTTATAAAAATGACCAAAATGTTATTAATGAATCCATGTATTTACAAAAATGGCATTATCCCTTAAATTATCAATACTGACTTTACTCGAATAAAAGCTGAGGCAAAAATTTTCAAAACACTTCCAATATAAAATAAAAAATATATATTTTTACAAGAATATATGATTAATTCTATATATAATATAGACGATTACATTTATACTTAAGTCCAACTCAAACCAAATTAACCCGAAAATTTAAAGATTGACCCGACCCGAACCGATCTGAATGACCAGCATGGACCCGATCCGAAAACATCCGATCCAATATTGACCCGACCCGAAAACAACCAAGCCGATATTGACCCGAATCACTAATCCGATATCCGAACCGAACCGAATTATCATGTAACCGAATTAAAACCGAAATCAAAACCAGAACCGAACTAAATCTAAACCGAATGCAAACAAACCCGAAATGAACCGAACCGAAACAATCCGAACCGAACCCGAACCGAATGACCCGTTTGTCACCTCTAATTCCAGCATCTATCCTCTCAATTGGCCATCTCTATAATATAGTTTCTTATCTAAGGAAGAAAACTATCAAATATATATGTTTTATGCCAAATATTAGATAAATTCATGTTTTAAGTGTTTGGATGCTGAAATATGAAAAATAAGCAGAAATATCCATTATTACCTGTAAATCTGTCCTTTAGTAGCAATAAACGAGTGGGAAAATGACATAAAATTTAGGACTTTTAGGCACTTATCACCATTCTACACCTCTGGATCTTTTAGACTTGGTTAGGAAATAGGCTGAATATGGCTAATTGTAGTTCTTTGTTGAGACACTTATTACTATTTTTTTTATGTTTCATCTCATTTGAGTCGTGTTCTTCAGTTTCTCTTTGTATGATAACACTTTGGGTACTCTTTTCCTCCATTTAGGTTGAGGTTTTTAACTAGGCCTATAGTGTTATTCACCTATCAATAAAAAATATAATAAAAAATAGATAAGATTTTCTAATTAATTCACCATTGACTTGAACGTTCAAAGTCTTCGCTTGTTCATAATCTTACATTTCCATGTGTGGCGAATGTTAAATTGATCGATAAAAAAAGTTGGAAAGCATTGCCGTGTCCCCATTCCCCATAGTCTGTAGTTTGACACTAAACTTATGTTATATATGACTACTATTAAACTATATCCGCTACTATTGAACTAAAAATTGATAATATTTTTTAAAAATAAAATAAGTTGTATAGAAGTGACGAAGTTAAACCCCTCCCACCCTCAAAGAATTTTTTCACGTTTATTTTTTATTTAAATTTTTTAAAATTTAATTTATTTATGATTTCTTCCCATTTTCAAATATTAATGATTTATGCTTTTCAATTATCTTTCTTTGAGTCTACTTTCAACAAGCCTCCATAATCTGGTCAATTGTTATATGCCACTGTAGACTGTTATGGTTTCAAATGACACCCAGTTTCGTAGCAGTGGTAAGTTTAAATAGCAAACATTTTGCTGTAAAGTTTTACTTTTAAGATTGTTTTGTAAAATTTAGAGTTATTATTTCTGTTTGTTTTGCTTCTGATGACAATGGGATTTAAAAAAAATAGCACTCAAGTTGACATAAATTTTTCTACATTTACTTCATTGTTTATTGAGTTTTTTTGCGTTCTGCATGTTCCTTGGATTTGGATGTTAAAATATGTATGCACCAGTTTTTATGTACAATTTTTGGTCTTTGATTTGGTAGGTTACTACAGCTACTTGTATGTTAAGTGTTTCTCAGCAAACATATGGAAGAAGCTATGCCAAGAACAGGGGCGGTTCAAAAATTTTGGGGGCCCTGTGCAATTTATTAAAATACGACCCTTAGAAATAATTGTCTATAACTTTTGCTAGTTATAAAATTGTAACCTTTAGAAGCAAATGTCCTTTCTAGGGGGCCCATGTGCGATTATTTCTATTGTGCCTATCCAAAACTTCACTAGTTCTATAGAAGCAATAATAATAAAAATAATTAATAAGATTCTATAACCAATTATCGCATTTAAGAAATAATTATAACGTTTAAACAATTATAATACATCTTTCTTAATTACATTTTCAAAATCTTTCAATGAATTTCGGAATTAACATCATCTAAAGAATGTTTTATCAAAATTTTGGGGTCCCTCTTTTTTCGGGAGCCCTGTGCGGTCGCTCCTATTGCGCATGTCCAGAACCCCCACCGGCCAAGAAGATCCTCTATCACCAACAACTTGAACATTGCTTAAAACTAAACTTTTGCAGCATGAAGGAGTCAAAGAACTATCTGATTTGTTGATTGATCTGGAACAGTATTTCAAAGACCATTCTAAGTCTTTGAAACTATACATGTCACAACTGAGCCTTGATGTGAATGTGGTAAGGTCTCTTCTCTTATGAATTAAACACTTGTAAGAACTTATGATTCTAGAGTTGTCTTTAAAGCAAACCTTTGATTAAAATTTAGAAGCATATCCCTGAATATGATTCTCTTGTTGGTGACTTGGTGTTACATAGAACTGATTAATCTTTACCGGTTTTTAAGCAAGTAACTGTAATGTAATTAAACAAGAAACGGTTGGTCTTCGCTCAGAAAGCATTGTAAAGCATCTGTCTCTTTGACTAGACTGCAACGGCTAATGTAATTGGTTTGTCAGGATATGGTGCCCCCAAAAGATCCCTACATCAAAGTAAGGGTGCTTGAAGATTTAGGTAGCGGAATAATTCTCAGCGATAAATCTACCAATTTTTCTCGTCATTCGATGCACTTCCTCAAACGAAATACATTGCACGAGTGAGTGGTGTTTTTCAGTTAGTTAGCTTTACTTGTATCATGATAAGGGCTTGTTTTTTTTTTACATTCTTTGTATGTGCATTATAGCACCCGGTAAGATTGATATAACTTGAATAGCCATTAAAATAATTTATTATTATTTTTATATTTTTTTTAAATATAGTGTTATTAGCGGCGTTTGTAAAAGAAAAACGTCACAAGAAAACCCTTCTCTAGTGGCGTTTGTGGGGAAAAGTGCCGCAATAAAACCCTCCTTTAGCGGCGTTTATGTATAAATATGATGCAAGAAAACCCCTTTTTTAGCAGCGTTTGTGGGAAAATACCGTAAGAAAACCCATCTTTAGCGGCGTTTGTGGGAAAAACGTCGCAAGAGAACCTTTCTTTAACGATGTTTGGAAAGACAAACGCCACTAAAGTTCTGGACCTGTTGTGACGATTTTTGGTTCAAAAAGCCGCAAATTCTTGTGGCGTTGGTTTTAGCGGCGGTTTTTATGGCGCTTTTTTAAGCGCTAGAAACGTTTTTAGTAGCGCTAAAAAACGCCACTATAGAACTAAAACAACGCTGCTAAAAACCTATTTTGTTGTAGTTCTCGGACAACAAGCATTTGACATGATCTCGAAAATGAGCAGAGACAAAACCATTAGGCTTGTCATGGAACGATAGAGATAAGTTTTAGGCCAAATATGTCTGAATAAATATGATACATTAAAAATGTATTAATCTTTTAATTAATGTACAGAAATATTAGCTTTATGTTTCTTGCCTTCACTCCTACAGCTGTGCAGCTTTGGAACTTCCCTATTGGACAAATCCTGGACCACAGCCAATTCTCAAAACCAACAGTTCTCTAGCAAACAACTGATTCAAGATTCCAAAGTTAATAAGGACATTGAAAACCATGCTTTGGACTTGGTCTATTACAGACAAGTTTCGTCCAGCTCGGTCGAAAATGAAACAAGTCTCACTGTCATCTTGTCAGGGAAGAAACGCAGGTCTTTTGAATCTATGGAATCCAACCTTTTACACAGGGAAAGGGGAAAATGATAAATCATCCAATTAGTCACTGGGCAACATGACTTTCTGTATTGGATTGTTCCAAAAACCACGCCAAGGTATCCTTGGTCATTGGGGAAATATGACTCGGATGAGCAAAATTACTCGACTTGTAATTTTATAAACTTGACTCAAATTTTTTTAAATAAAGTTTGAGATATGAATAAGATCTAAATAATTAAAAAAATTCTAGTAAGTAGTGTATCGGTTTTAAAATTCGAGTTCAATCTCTCAACTCTACATGATATATATATATATATATATATTGCATTTTAAGAAATATATGGCTCGTCAATTTGAATAACTTGAAATTTTTTACTCGACTAAATGAAATACTGACCCCTAAATATGACTTCTTTGTTACAACGTCTCCATTACGTTGGCAAGTATGACTGAGTTAGCGGAAAAAGATGGCGACATAAAACACAATCAATTGAAGGGAGATAGAATAGTATCATATCAGACTTCCAAAACTTCTTATACTGAACTCTACTTCTTGATGAACCAAACATTCCCAAATACAAATCATTCTCTTCAATAAAGAAATTGTTTCGATCTAATGGAGATATCAAAAACCCATTTTGAAGTATCCAGCTCTCGTTTACTTATTTACGTTGTTGAAGTTATGGTTCTTCTCTCATGCTTCAACTTGCAGGGTCATGACTCGCCTGGTTTTGCAACAGCAAGCCCTGTAGTTAGAGGAAATGACACGGATCAACAAGCTTTACTCCAGTTCAAAGCCAAGATAACTGGTGATCGGATGAAGATTATGGAGTCCTGGAATACTTCCATTCACTTCTGTCAGTGGCGTGGCGTTACATGCGGTCGCAGGCATCGAAGAGTCACCAAGTTGGACCTGAAAGTCCTCAAACTCTCAGGATCTTTTTCACCATATATTGGAAACCTGAGCTTTCTAAGGGTGTTGGATCTTGCGGGCAACAACTTCTACAACCAGCTTGCAGAAGAAATTGGTCGTTTAAGAAGATTGGAAGTATTATACCTCACCAATAAATCCATTAGTGGGGAAATTCCTTCCAATTTATCAGCTTGTTCTAAGCTTACGGTGATTGATATGACAGGCAACCATCTAGCAGGAGAAATACCTACCTGGCTGGGTCTCTTGTCAAACCTGAGAGTGTTGGGGTTTTATTACAACAGTTTGAGAGGGAGTATCCCACCTTCGTTGGGGAACTTGTCATCCCTGGAGAAACTTGGTTTGAGGTCTAATACATTAAGTGGGATTATACCTGAAGCTCTTGGACAACTGACTAATCTTTCATTTTTCTCGACATCAGAAAATGCAATTTCTGGCGTTGTTCCTGTCACAATGTTCAACCTCTCCAATATTAGAGTTTTTGATATTGGTGATAACAATATTCAAGGTACTCTTCATTCTAACTTGCCAATCAATATGCCATATCTTGACTTCTTTTCTATATGGGGCAATCAAATCTCAGGACAACTCCCGATTTTAATATTCAATGCTTCAAATCTGAAAGAACTTCAACTTGATACTAACAATTTCAGTGGAAACGTGCCTTCGTTGGAAAAGTTGGATCAATTGTTTACTCTTCAACTAGGCAGAAACCATTTGGGATATGGGAGAGAAGGTGACTTAAACTTTCTCTGCACTTTACTCAATAGTACCAAACTAACATTTCTCAACATAGGCAACAATAATTTTGGAGGCCAACTTCCCCAGTGCATTAGGAATTTTTCCAGCACCCTTGGGGATTTAGTACTGCACAATAACAAAATATGGGGAAGAATCCCCAATGGGATTGGTAATCTCATCAATTTGGAGGTTCTAACCGCATTAGAAAATCAACTATCAGGTCCCATTCCCTTTGAAATTGGGAGGCTTCAGAAGCTAAAGATATTTTTAGCTTCCGAAAATTTTCTCTCTGGAAGTATTCCTCATTCTATTGGAAATTTGTCAGAGTTAATCAAACTTGACTTAGAGTTTAACAATCTTCAGGGCAACATTCCTTCAAGTTTAGGTAACTGCCGAAACTTGCTTTTGATGGCTCTTTCTCATAACAACCTAAGTGGACCTATACCCCCTCAAGTACTCAGTCTCCCATCCATGTCCATAGCATTAGACTTGTCATCAAATAATTTGACTGGTGAACTTCCTGCTGCTGTAGAATATATGAAAAATCCAGCTCAATTCTCGGTCTCTAACAACAAGTTATCAGGCTTGATTCCAATCAGCCTTGGTAGCTGTTTAAGTCTGGAGAAACTGCTCTTGAATGACAATTTATTTGAAGGGCCCCTCCCTTCATCTTTGAGTTCACTAAAAGGTCTTGAGGTATTGGACCTATCTGATAATAATCTTTCAGGGGGGATTCCAGAATTTCTTGTAAGCTTTAGAGCATTAAAGTATTTGAATCTCTCTTTCAATGATTTTGAGGGAATGATACCAAGTGGAGGAGTCTTTGGGAATGCAAGTGCTACATTTGTTGAGGGAAACAGTAAGCTGTGTGGAGGTATCCCGGAGTTACACTTGTCGAGATGTAACAGAAAAACATCATCAAACACTTCCCATAAATTAAAAATTTCAATTGTTGTTGTGATTTTAGGAGTGGTGTTGGTTTTCACTTGTCTTTTCATCTTGTGGTTTAGAAAGAAGAAAGAGCCAAAGCCAACAACAACTTATGTAGAAAATCCACTTTTACAGTTGTCCTACCAAAGTATCCTACGGGCTACTGAAGGATTCTCCATGCAAAATTTGATTGGTTCGGGAAGTTTCGGTTTTGTATACAAAGCAATTCTTGAAGAGAGTGGAGCAACTGTAGCTGTAAAGGTGCTTAATCTTCTGAATCATGGAGCATCAAGAAGTTTCTTGGCTGAATGTGAGGCTTTGAAGAACATTCGACATCGAAATCTAGTCAAGTTATTAACTGTCATTTCAGGTGTGGATTATAAAGGCAATGACTTTAAGGCCTTGGTTTATGAGTTCATGGCAAATGGAAGCTTGGAGGACTGGTTGCATCCATCTATCAGCATGAATGAATCGGAGACCGTGAAAAACTTGAGCTTTCTCCAAAGAGTTGATGTGGTCATAGATGTGGCTCATGCACTCGAATATCTTCACCATCGTTGTGAAACATCTACAATTCATTGTGACGTAAAGCCAAGCAATATTCTACTCGATGACGAAATGGTTGGCCATATAAGTGACTTTGGATTAGCAAAGATCCTTTTTGCAGACAGAATTAACTATTATGCTAATCAGTCTAGCTCAGTCGGATTAAGAGGAACTATTGGTTATGCTCCACCAGGTATTTACATTGTATTTATTCTTCTACTTGATATTCACTATTTATTTACTTTTGTATATTTATAGGGTTTTCCTCTATAATTATTATTTGTGTATGTAATCTGTGATGGATTGATTGTAGAATATGGCATGGGAAGTGAGTTATCAACAAAAGGCGATGTGTATAGCTATGGGATCCTTTTACTGGAGATGTTTACAGGAAAAAAGCCAATTGATGAAAGGTTCAAAGAAGGTTTAAGTCTTCACATCTTTGTTAAGGCAGCTTTGCCCGATAGAGTGCTTGATATTATAGATCCCATTCTACTCCAGGAGAGTTCAAGAGGAGCAACTGTCACAGACATCACTCGTAATGCAAACTGGAAAGATGAATCTCGATTTCATTGCTTGAATTCAGTATTTGGAATAGGACTTGCTTGTTCTTCTGAATCACCAAGTGAGCGTATGGACATGAGTGATGTTGTTAACAAGCTTTGTTCTATTCGAGACAAGCTTCTTCGTCCAACTCGACTACGTAATGGGATTCGAACTACTTATGCTGCTCAATCATCAGGTAATATGGTCTTCTTTTCTTAGCAAAATACTCAAAACATATCATCACTAAGGTACATTTCAACTCCGTCTTTGCTGGTATGGAATGGTAAATCTTTGTTTCTTAAGTTGCAGGTACCTAAGGAGTCGTTGGAATGAACTTGGGAGGTTTGGTCACATTCTGCTTTGAGAAATGATAATAAATGTGTTTATCAGTGTACTTTTGGTTTATATTTTGTTCATGTATGTTCATGTAGTTTCAGCTTAACTTCAAACATTAGACTTTCATTTGCTCCATCCATATACGATCATTCCTCGATTATTCATTGTAGGGACAAAATCGTGCTATCCTAAATGATACATCCAACTAAACTGTAGGAATGAAAGGGGAAAACAAAAATGAAAATAGGACTTCGAGGCCAAACCATGATCTGTAATAGTTAATCCATTATTAAACTGTGAATTTGACAAACGTTAGATGAAGGTAAATCAAGCCATAATGAATGTAAAGGGTTCACAAATCCCAACCCTTGATCCTGACAGAAAACATAAAGATGATTTCCCTAACATGGCTCATGCTTTGGTTTCTCGGCAACAAAGTTGAGTGAAGCAGACAAGACCGAGGAAGACCACAAACAAGCACCCAATAAAGCAATGGCTTCAATCTCTCCAATATTAATAACTTTCTGTTCCACATCATCAAATGAGATCTCTAATTCCTTTAGTAAGAATATGCTAGAAATCAAGGATAGTGGTTTAACAACTAGATCATCTGTCACCACAAAAGTGTTCTTCTCAACATAGCCACAACTGTTAGTTGTGCTCGGACTAGGAAACTTGGGGTCCAAAGGTTTCCTAATAAAAGTAAAGGTGTTTAAATAACGAAAATCCCAAGGATCCCAAGATCGGATATTCGAAAACTCAGGTGGACAGCTATAAAACAGGGGAAGAACATATTTCTCAGAAATCTCTTGTTCGGATACTGAGAAAATAGTGTTTAAATCTCTGAACAAATTGGAGATGGATCCCAATGTGAGGTTACTCTTGGCTCCTAACACCAGTTCCAACACAGAATCCAGAGGGATGGTGAGGAAGCTAAATAGAAAATCTACGAAATCTTCACTTGCTTCCACAAATACAATCTTACGATCAGATTTTCTCACCACCATCTTCACACTTGTTTTCCTACATTTCTCACTGGAATTCTTTTTATTTGGTGCCATGAAACCGAACTGTTTATCAAACATTGGATTACGACCACAAACTCCTTGTTTCCTCAGGAAAACATCCGACAACATAGTCTTCGAGGTCAATGAATGGATCAAAAGATCAGTCATCTCTTTTGATCCAATTTCCACAACTTTTTCTTCAATCCCACTAGCATTCTTGATTCCCTGATCGAGAAGGATTCGAATCAGATCTCCTGGAAAACCTTTCATCACTCTTAAATCATCCGTGATGAAAAACATTGATTCTCCTTTGTACAACATTTCCGGAGTTTCATCATCTTTAAACCATACATTCATCAATTTCCCGCAGGTGCATGCTGGGGTGTCATAATAACTAAACAAGCCATCCTGTTTCACAGTGCATTTCTTATTTTTGCATATGAAATACCCTGTAGGCCCTGTAAGATCAATGTTAAGCTTCAATTTCTCAAACTCTAAATCATGAACATTTCTGGGATAAAGCAACATATGCTTACAAGCTTCAGTCCGAAAGATTTCCAGGCCAAGATTTTGAACGCTGTTGTATAGGTTATTCAAGCAACCGGGCGGCAAAGACTGGTGCCTGTCAACAAGTCGTGCAAGGTTTCCAAGGGGAAGCTTAAGGAGACCGTGGAGAGTATTAACAAAATCACTGCCAGCTTCAGCCAGAAGAACGGTGTTAGTTTCCTGGTTTATCAAAAGTTTGATTGAAATGGTGGGAGTTTCAGAAGCCATAGAATTTGAATGGAAAATGGAACAACAGAAGATTCAGACAAATGAAGCTTGGAGCACTGCAGACTTGAATCCGAAACCAGTGTCTTTAAAAGGGGTTATTATTGCTTCAAGAAACAAGCTTTTAAAGTTCCCTATACACCATTTAATTGGGAATTTCAAAAGTTTAAAGCTCCATTAATAGGGACTGGAGCAAGTTCATGCACATCAGAACCTGCAAATCACTTTGAATGATCATCTGATGTAACAATTAACACAAGGGTCTCTAGGAATTCACAATGGGACCATTTTCAGCTTTATGATTCTTCTTATTCTATAACTTCAATATTTTACCTTTCATTTGTTTCTTTTTTTTCTATGATTTTAGTTTTACTGTCATTTCAAATATTTATTTATTATATTCAATCTGTTGATCAATTAATTTAAATCGAATTCAGTATAGTAGAAACTAATTACGAAAAAATAAAGATCATTCCAATTCAAGTTTACTATATTCATAGAGTTACAATTATAATTTACTTTGATATCCATTTTGTAACACAACTCACCTATTCACCTATACCAATTCACCTTTTCATTCATTTCCTTAATACCACGAAAACTTAGCTTCTGCGACCATTCAATTCATTATTTTTCATCAATCATCGTCTATCTATTTCAAAATATTCGATTTATAAGGCTTACTTATATTCACAGTCGAAAATAATCAAGTTTTTCTTGACAACTTGTTGAGATATTGATTTTAATATAATAATTGAAAAATGTTTTGGACTAATTTGAAGAGAATTCAAAAATGATTCTTATGTTCAAACAACTTGAAAATAAGTTTGAAAAGTTTTTGAGAGATTTTAGAAGTGTTTGAAACGTTTTTTAAAATAGTTAAAATTGTGTTTTAAATGAAAGTTTCGAAACCTCATTTAAAGGTTTCGAAACCTCTCAAGGCAGTCTCAAACATTTCGCTACTGGAATGAAAGTCTCGGAACTTTTAGCAGAAAGTTTGGAAACTTTTGATGAAAAGTTTCGAAACCTTAATAAAGGTTTCGAAACCTTAGACATGTAACGGCTATATTTTTTGAATTGCTTAAAGGTTTCCAAACCTATGGTAAAGGTTTGGAAACAGTTTTGAAAAAGTTTCGAAACCTCTAGTAAAGGTTTCGAAACCTTTGTGCTGGTGAAAATTTAATGCTCAACTTTTTGACTTTCTAACGGCTCCAAAACATCTCCAACGGCTATAAACGGCTAGAATATGATTCTACACTATAAAAGCAAGCTTGGGACACTTGAAGAAGGTTAGAGAACATATCCAAGCTTCATGATCAAGAGAAATTAGATTTCAAGTTTTATTTCTTCATTTCTCTTGTACATAGTGTTTTAGAGAGTGTTTTAATTGTAATTTTTCTTATACTCTTTTGTGAGCTTAATTGTTGTAAACACCCACCTTTGTGAGGTACTTAGTTTACCAAACAAATCCCTTTATAAAAGGAGAGGTTCTAGTTTAGTCTTAGACAAAAACTAGAGTTGGTTTTATCTTAGCCAAGTTCAAAAGATAGGGTTGTAACGGTTATCCTTTAAACCGGTAAAAAGGTCGAATTCTTTAGTGAATTGGTTGAAATCCTTAGTGGTGTGCTAAGGTAGTGGATGTAGGCGTGGCCGAACCACTCTAAAATCATTATGTTCTTTGTCTCAATCTTTCGATTTTAGCAAATTCAACCAAGCACCAAAAACAACCATCTTGACGGTAATAGGTGATTGATTCAAGCTTGCGCATCAACTCCTTTCACAATTATTAAAAAGTTGAAACATATCATTACCCTATCAAAATAAATAAAATTGTTATTGATGATTAGGGCTGAGCGTTCGTTTGAGTTGCGCCGAATCAAATAATTTTGAGTTATTCGAGTTGACGAGTTTAATTTTATCATTCTAACTTTCATTCAAAAAAATTTCGAGTCAAATCGAGTTGAAAAATTCCACTCGAGTTTCGAGTTCTTTTAAAGATTTAATTATAATTATTTATTATGTTATAATACGATTTGATTGTAATTTAAACAAATTTCACTAATCATATAAGCTTGCTAATAAAACTAAAGAACTCCCTTCCTTTTATTTAGGAGGTTTAGAAACCTTGCTATCTATGAACTTTAGAAGAAGTCTGTGAGTTTTAATCATTAGAAATAAGTTTTCCAAGTGTAAAGGCATAAATTATCAAAATGAAGTCTAATGCTATTCCTTATACTGGTACATGTCATAAATTTCATGTGGTTAAAGTTTTTCCTTATCTGGCGTTATTTTCGGTTTTGGTCCCTGGTATGTGCACTTTAAGGATGGTGTTTATTACTTTTTCCCCTTTATATGTCTCTTTATTGTGTTCCATCTTAGATCGTTTATTCCTTGGTTCACATGCCAATATTGTAGCTAAAAACACCATGATAAGACATTCATTGACACTTTCACCATTGTAGATAGCTGGAATTGAGGCTCCAGAAAACCGGGTTGTTCTACAAAGTACAATTACAAAAATCAAGTCATTCAGCACATGTCACATATCAACTTTTAAGAACTTAAATGAAAAAGATGATATAATTTGAGTACCTATTTTGATTAAAAAAAAACTTTAACTAAAAAAATTCGATATACTTTACGCACTTATTTGTGATATAAGCCAAAGAAAAAGGTCTATGAAACAATCAACTAAAAAGGGTCCCCCTGATGCTATCTATATCAGCCTTTCTATGATTCCTTCTCACAACAAAACCAACCTGCCAAGTAAAACCTAGACCCAAATCTCATCATCATTTATACCCTTTTTTTTTCAAATGTTAAGCATTCTCTTTGAATTTTATACCTGAATATAGTTACTAATACTACTAGCAATACATAAATGACTAGCAATGAGCTTTCTCATATGTTCACAAGTATTTCCATTACAGTTTACCTTATTGTTCACAAGTATTTCCCATCACAATATCTTTTAACAATTGCGTCTAAGGCAGACAAAAGAATGAAAGGTCCCTAATTTATATAATTAAACAAACACCACGTTATCCTATCACAATATGCTATAACCAAGACTTACCCCCACCAACACACACACACAAACTGAGACATATAGCAATCAAAGCACTTACTAATGAAAATGCTCTAGCAAATTACAAGACAATTGGTGGAGCTGGAACAAGATACTGCACCTACTCAAAAAGAAAGATGAACCCTAAAAACAGCAGGAAAGAAAAGCTCAAGCACTTTAAAAGTTGTATTTCTGTGAACTAAGTTGTTTAACTAAGAAAAGAAAATATTAGTTTGAGATATCTAAACATGTTGGACATGTTAAAAGTATACAAAAAACTGTGTAACAAGCGATAAAACAAAAACAATTTGTTAATTTTTAAAAAAATTCCAGCATCAACCAGCTAAATGGTATCCTTCCCTCCTTTCATCTTTAAAAGAAAAATAAATACCATTTTGTATTGCATCGACGACGTGTGAGATGCTACATTCAAAATCTCAAGAAAGTGATAGCAACACCATCAAAGATTAAACATTCAAGTTCCAAGTCTCACATTCTAAAAATGTCAACCGAGGCAAAGCAACAAACTGTAGTGCTACATCAGACCAGACCCACCATGAAAACGACTGAAACAGCAGAGGAAGGATTTATACACAAAATGTAAAATCAAAGTCCACAAACTTACCTGGCGTCGACGAAGGAAGGCGGCGAAAAGAGGCAAAACGGCCGCACCAACCGGAGAACAAGAACGGCGACGAGAAGCTCTTTCTCTTCGGTCTGAAAGTGAGGCAGAGAGTTTGGGGATTTTTCACCGTTATTTCGATTGAGAAGAGAAGCAGTGTGATAAGGACGATGACCTTGCGGCGTTTGTAACAAAAAACGCCGCTATAACACGATATACTGGGGTGTGTTTTAATGAAACGCCACAACGTTTCTTACTTCTGCGGCGTTTCTACCAAAAACGCAACAACCTATCTCTCTATTGTGGCGTTTTTAATGAAACGCCACTAAATGTTCACGCTATTGCGGCGTTTATGAAGCAAAACGCCACTGTATGAGGGGTCGTTACGGTGCTTTAATCTAAAACGCCATTGATTTTAAAGTTTTGCGGCGTTTTTTTCGAAAAATATCACTGTAATTCGATTTGTTGTGGCGTTTGTTACAAAAACGCCACTATATTTGCTGCTATAGAACTGTTTTGCTGTAGTGTATGTATATATACATATTTCTTCATGTGTAGTAATATTTTTTTCATATTTTTATATATCAATATATTATAAAAAATTAAGAGAACCGTCTCGAACTTAAAAATAAATCTTTTAATTACTAAAAAATTTCGAGTTATTCGAATTTCCGTTTTATAACTCAAACTTTATTTAAAATTTTTTCAAGTTATTCGAGTTTATGAAATTTTGAGTCGAATCAAAATGAGCCGAATATTTTTTACATAAATGTACACACATTTTAGTTTTTTAGGGGTTTTTTTGTATTTGTATTTTCTAAATTCAATAGTTTTTTTTTTCTTGAATTATACTTATACACTTGTCTTATACAAAATTTTATTTAAAAAAAATTACACACTTATAAACACACAATTAAAAAGTGACAAATATATATACATATATTCTTACCCTAAAAATAACAATATATTATCATCTCTTAATGGTTAATAAGTTATCTAGGGATAGCTTTCCCATTCGATTCTTAATATTTTTTATTTAAACGATGAGATTAAAGTTTATTTTCTTTTTATAAAAATACTTTATGAATATTGATAAAATATTTATCTTATTAAGCTTTTCCTTTATTTTTTATTTTTAGATTTAAATATTTTTATACACAAAAATTTTATTATAGTTACTGTCGATAAAAATTACATTAACAATTCAAATTAACAATTATGACATTGAAAATTGCATAAATGTTGTGAATAAAATAAAGAACAAGAATAAAATAGGAGAACAAAGATGAGAGACTAAAGAGAGAATAAAGCTCATTAAACTTTAACTTAATATATGGATATCCACCATGAATAAATATATTCATAACACTCCCCTTGGATATCCATAAAGATAATGTGCCTTGTTAAAACCTTACTAAGATAAAAACCCTGTGGGAAAAAAATTCTTAGTGAAGGAAAAAGAGTACACACATCTTTGATACGCATAACATGTTGCCTCATTAAAAACCTTACAAGGAAAACCCATTGGAACAACATAACATGTTGCCTCATTAAAAACATTACCAGGAAAACCCATTGAGACAAAACCTCGGTTAAGGGAAAAAGAGTGCAACGCGTATTTACCCCCATCATGAAAATATCATATATAAATTTTTTATATTGTGCTTTAGACCAAGAATATCTTGTGAAAAACACATATCTTCAGGATATGTTTAGCCAAACACATATTTCAGTTTTGCCTCATGCATAACAATTATTTAAAGGTAATGATCTCGTAGTACTTAAATAATATTTCTGGATCAGCTAAGATACGATGCTTCCAGATCAAATAATGTGTATATTGTGCTTTAGACCAAGAATATATGTACCCTTTTCGTGAGGCGAAAAAATCTTTGTTTACAGTAAGAGACCTAGCAACAACCATAAGAGTGATCAATAGATATGCATTATGCATGTAAAGTCTCTTTCAATATTTTTTTGTATGTCGATAGATGCACAAGGATTTGAGGAGATCTCTTCACGAGTCTCAATGATATTCAAATCATCGACATACACAACAATAAAAACTCAGAGCTAAACCTCTTAATAAAAATACTCAGGGAAATAATTCATATAACATTATGCTAATATGTATTCAATGAGGCGATTATACCAAATACGCCTAAATTGTTTTAAGCCATAAAAAGATATATTCAATATGAATGAATAATATTCTCGAGAACTTGAATGAACTGCTTATGGTAATCTAAACCTTTCCGGAAGTTTCATATAAATATTACTGTCAAAAGACCCATTCAAATATGATGTAACAACATCCATTAGGCAAGAACCGAATAATTTTATATATTACTAGACTGATCAAAATCTAAAAGTAATTGCTTCCACCACCGAGGAATATATTTTCCTCATAATTAATTTCATGTCTTTGTGAGAATCCTTATGCAACCAAATGAGCTTATATCTCAAGATTTTCCCTTTTGATTTCTCTTTCTCACAAAGGCTCGTTTATATCCATGAGCTTTACACATTTCAATGTACGAGATATAGGCCCAAATACTTGTCTATTCAAAAGAGATTTTAGTTTGGCCTCAATTGCCTCTTTCATGTTGGTCAATCATTTCTTTGTTTACATTACCCAATTGACATTGATTCTTGATCCACATCATCAAATAAAATCTCTAGTGCTATATTACATGTAAATATATTAACGACGTCGATTTAATTTCAGTTTCACTTATTATCAGACATGACATAATCTATTGAGATCTCTTTATTATCAGGTAGCTAAGTCATGTTGATGTCTCTGCTAGAGACCATTTAATCTCTTCTAGAGATTTTCATAATCATTGATTCTTTGATCAAACCATCATAAAATATAACTCTTTTTCTTTTTTGAGGATCTCTTATCTTTGGAACTTACTTGTCTACTACGCTTTAAGCATAAACTAAACTCATTAGCAACTAGATTTTATCCTTCAATGACATCAAATTTAATCAGAGCATTCATAGCTGGTATACGTGACTTAGTCACTCTTTTAGGGTCAGCAAAATCATTTGACAATTGATTTGCTAAATAAATTATACATTGAACATATAGTTCACATTTTGTAATACGTGGATCAAAAAGAGAAAATGATAATTCATTCCAACTTATTTCTTTCCTCAGCTATTTATTTTCTCCCCCTAATGTTGGGTAAATTGACTTATTAAAATGATAGTCAATAAATTGGGTTGTAAATAAATTCCTTATCAGAAGCTCAAGATATTTAAATCTGATACATATTCCCAACAAAACTCATCTTTGTGTGTTATGGTGGAGCAATTAGAACATATATCGCACAAAAAAACTCTAGGATGAAAAATATTTGGTTCTTGACCAAAAACCATTTGTAATAGGGAGAACTTATGATCATTTATTGATTTGATGCGAATTTGTGATACTACATGTAAAATTACATGTCATCAACATTATCAAGACTGATTGTCTTTAGAAAATAATCTAGAAAATATGTTCGGAATTTTATTAACTAAGCAAGTAGCCTCGCAAACACCAAATTGCGGGTTAATAACAAGGATACACATAAACAACTAGCCGATGCATCGATAAAAATCTTAAAATATCTAGATGGTCTTTAAGAAAAGTGTATGGGCCCATATATATCACCTTGTATCCGTTCCAGAAAATTAATAGCACTTTATCTTATATGTTGATGATTGAATAATCAAATTGCCTTCATAGCAAGTATCACGTGAAATATTACCATGAAGAAAATCTTAGTTCTTCAATAAATGACCACATGAAAGTGTCAACAAATTTTCGCATCATAATTGAATCGGGATGGTCTAACCGGTCATATCAAATAAAATTATCAGTAAACATCTAGTTTTTAATAGCATGAGCTTCAATTTGTACTAATTCTTATGTAGTATAATCTGGATGAAAGTACATGTAATTTTACCAAGATTTCATTATTGCCTTAAGTTATACTCGTAATATTGAGATAGTCAACATCCCTTTAACTAATATTCTTAATATATTTCTACAAATATATTTAAAATTCAATAAGTCTCTTTGCGACTTTGACAAGCATAATGCACTGTAAATATGAGATAAAATCTCATTTGGCAAATAACATATTTGCTCAATCAGAGCTTTCTATGATATTAGTACTTCCGGATATAATACTTATATTATTCTCTTGCATTTAAAATGGGAAAATATGTATAATTATGCACCTTTTAATACGTGTTTTATTTCATTCACTTTAGGAAATGAAAAATATGTGTTTTGTACCATTCACTTTGGGAAATGAAAAAATATTAAAAAAATATTAAAAAAATAGCACATCATATCAAATCGGATCAAAGATAAGCTCTCAAGAGCTCTTCTGAAGCATTGATATTTTAGTATTTTGAGATATAGTACTCATATTTCCCTTGTATTTAAATGAGAAAATATTTCTTATGCTTATGTATTGTAAGAGTATTGATAAGTGCTCAAAAGATTATTATTTTTCACACTTTTCATGGACAAGAATTACATAATCTACACCTACTTGGACTAATGCATAGGCTTAATATGTGATATTTGGATACTTTGCCTTTGGGACTTACAAGGATGATATTTAGGAAAAATGTAAGCTTTAATGTATCTTTGTGTATTTGCACGTAGACTAGGGTCGGGGCAGGAACCAAACTCTAGGGTCACGATAGCCTGATAAGGAAGCATGAAAAGCAGTGAAGGACAATAGGGTAATGAACTATGAAAAAAGACCCTGATCGAACCAGCCACAGATGGGAGCTTCTATTGATGGATGTTGAGCAGACTCAGAGTGAGACCTCCGCCGGGGCAGCATATGCAACCTGCCGAGGCGGGGAATTCTATAACACCAAAAGTCAAAGTGGTGATCGATTTGAAGAGCATAAAAAGATGGATTTTTCTAGACACTTTGCGTGGCAATTGGAGTTCGAGAAGGCGATGAAAAGTTGGAAAGAAATTAAAGTTTGTGTTTGGTCTCTTTAAGGAAATAATCGTCCAAACCAAGTTTACTTCTTCTATAAGGTCGTTGTTGCCCTAATCGTCCAAACCAACTTTGCTTCTTCTCCAAGGCCGGTGTTGCCCTAATTTTAGCATATAAAGGAGGTGTCATCCAAGAAGAAAGGGAGAGGAGAGTTCACCATAGACTTTAGAGTTTTCTTTGTTTTCATTATGTTCTAAACTCTCTAGGGCTTAGGTGAAAGTTGTCGAGTATTTAGGTGAAAATTGTACTTTGCCATTCATTGTTCTTGCATTCAAGCTTGGGAGAGAAGTTTGTGAGAGATTCATTTATCTAATATCGAGAGAGTTAAATTCACAAAAGGAATAAGAATAATATTTTTTAGCTGAAAAATACTAACTCGGCCTATGGATAGGTTAGAGTTTCAACGGCTAAAAGAAGTATGATATTGGTTGATGGTTATAGTTGATTCACGCCGGGAGGTTTCATCAAGGACTAATCATCAACAGTACTTCGACTTAGGACTAAGCGGAGTTATTAGAGGATACTTTGCCGAACCTTGGTAAAGTCCACCCAATAGCAAGGGATTACCGCGGCAGATATAACCCTTCACTGTCGAGGCAGTAAAACTGCAGTTCTGCCGAGGCAGTGTTGCATAGTTGCATTGGATAAAAACAAGTCAATTGAACCCACAATACAACACAACTAGATCTTGGTCATTCTCTCAATCTGATTTTATTTTCATTTTCTGTTTTCTTTTTATTATTTAAGTTGTTTTAGTTTAGTTCAGAACAATCAAATCAATCTGTTTTTTTTTGCAGAGCGAGAAAAGAAAAGGAAACACATTAAGTACACCAATCCCTGTGGATACGATACTCTATATTCATCACTTTATTACTTGCGAAGTGTATATTTTCACAAATTGCGCAACTCCTTTTACATGCAACAAGTACTTCACTGTCTGCTAAGCATAAATCACCATAAATTATTGCATATTTTATTCCGGAAGTAATCATATTCTTTTAAAGAAAAAAATAACATAAAAGATAATATATAAAGTAAATTAACATAAATAATAAATAAAATAAATTAACATAAATAAATAAATTAATATTAAACAAAATAAATTAAAGATCAATTACTCATTTTAGAATTTATAAAGGAAATAAATGGCGAATTATCCCTTCAAGGGTTATGAGAAAAATTATCAATATCCAATTGAGTTCGATCAACGCCATTATTTTCACCACAAAGAAAATCTTCTTATATTTTCTTTAATTTATCATTCATGATTATGGATAAAGTCCATAATACTTCGACGTTTGACAAGTACGAGATCAATGATTTGTACCATCGCATTGATAACATAAAGATTTTGAGATGATCTCTATCATTCTTGTCATCTTTATAATTCCACTTCTTGTGGATATAAGCATTCTCAAAATAATCATCTTATCCATGTTTATTTTATGATCTCAATCATGACCATAATTACTAATGTGGGATTTATTTTTTCCGCTATAAAATATCACATTCACTTCAGAGAATGAAGCGAAGACTGATAGGTATTTAAAACCCTTGTATGATATTGTGTTTGTAAGACAACATCAATGTGTGAAAAGTAGAGTATGTTTTCTAACATATCCTCATCAGTGATACTCTGACACATAATTGAGTTTTATTCACTAACCATATAGTGAACTATCACGTTTACATTCACTTCAAGGAATGAAAAAAATCCAATAATCGCATGGAATAAACATCATGCTTGCATTCACTTCAGGGAATGACATAAATCAAATAATCACATGGAATAATCATCATGCTTACATTGACTTCAATGAATATCATAAATCTAATAATCGCATGAAATAATCATCATGTTTGCATTCACTTTAAGGAATGTCATAAATTCAATAATCACATGGAATAAACATCATGCATGCATTCACTTCAGGGAATGCCTCCCATAAAAATTCTTTGATCAAGATAATTTTCGTAACTTGAATTTGGGAGAAGTCTATAGTCAAGTTTTACGACACAAAAAATATTGTTTCTAAGCAAATATAGACTTTATAATATTCATACTATTAAATAGTAATTGATCAACCAATATATATACAATAAGGAACAAAAATTTAATCCTTATACGCGGTGTTGTTAAACCAGTCCACAAGGTCCTTTAAAAAAACTCTTTTAAGGCTAGTAGTCTCACAGAACGGAATTTCCATCCAATATACTCGGATTAAACCAACTTAACAAAGAATATATTAATTAATTAAAGGTTTAATATTTATTCTAATATCATGTAATACTTAGAACATGATTAAAACATAAACTTTCATCATCATAATAAAATAAACAAATATTGATTATAAATAAAGATAAAAAAAATCTCAAATTAAATAAATAAAACATACTAAATTTTTCACTAATTTGAATATAGGATAGATTTAGTTACCAATATCTTGTTAAAATATTTTTCGAGAATTGTAGACAAGAACCGCGATAATTGAGTCACTTTATTGCTACACAAATACCAAACAACCAAAGATTTTTAATAAATTAAAAAACAAATCAAAGATCAAGAGAGAAAAATAACCGATAATTAAAATATAATTGAGGGAGAAGAACTTATCTTTGATTTATGTCAGTAACAAATTCTTTTCAATAACTCCTTCAAGATTCGAACGATAAACACCTTCGTTGGTTAGAGTCTCGTGCTGATAACATGTTGTGAATAAAATAGAAGAATAAAGATGAGAGACTAAAGAGAGATTTTATTATATTCTTAAAGTAGGTTTGTGTACAATGCTTTGTCCAAAAGTCTATATTTATAGGCATAAGATAAAAACCCTAATTCAAATGGGTATTAAACCCTAATAATAAAGCCTATTAAACTTTAACTTAATATATAAATATGCACAATGAATAAATATATTCATAACAATAAAACTATAATGAAAGTTAACTCAATTATTTTTAATTTTACTTATTAACCATCATTGATATTATGTATTTACCTTATTTTTAACTGTCTTGTAAGATTAATATCTCGCAGAAATTGTTTTATCAATTATATTTATATAGATGTATGTAGGGATGAGTAAAACTCGACTGGAGATAAAAAATTTTGTTTTTCAAAAATTTTTAATAATTAAAATATCTATTTTTAAGTTCGAGACGAGTCCCTCAATTTTTTATTATATATTGATATATAAAAATATGAAAAATATTGCTACTCGTGAATATATTTATATATACATAGCTTATATGATTAGTAAAATTATTTAAATTATAATCAAACCGTACTATAACATAATAAATAATTATAACTAAATTTTTAAAAGAACTAGAAACTCGACTCGAATTTTTTAACTCGATTTTTTAAATAAAAATTTGAATGATAAAATTAAACTCGTCAACTCGAATAACTCAAAAATTTTGACTCAACTCGATCGAACGCTCACCTAGATGTATGTACGCTTATACAAATCATGTGATGTTATTTCATCCATCAACTAATATAAAAAAATTAAAACTGAGATTTTTTAAAATGGGTTTGTTAAGTCATTAAACTAAATTAGCAAAACAATTGAAATTTATCAAAATTAATATTTAAGTTAAATCCCAATACCATTAAATTAATTAAATAAATATTTTTTATAAAATTAATATTAAAGTATTCATAAAAAATATAAATTTAATAGGTGAAATATAAAAACTAAAAATACGAGAAGAGGTGAAATATTATTTATATAATATTTTTTAAAATATAATATTAAAATTTTTAATAATTTATTATTAAAAACCAACAAAGCAAAGGTAATTCTAGTAGTACTTGTTTAGTCTAGTCCAAGTAGTATTTAAATACAATTATCAATTTAATTTTCGTATTTGTTTCATCAGAAAAACGTCCGATCCCAACTCTGTTTCCGTAAATCCTCACCAGCCACCTCCAAGCAAGCCTTTTACTCGCCGCCGCCGCCGCCGCCGTCGTCTCACCCTCGTCCTCCACTCCCTGACCCAAAGACTTTTATTGCCTTCAATTTCCGGACAGACTAGGAAATTAAATAAGGTAACTTTTCAAACCCTAAATTTAAATTGAGGATTGATTTCTAATTGATTCATGCGATTTGGGTTATCCGGTCTCTGTTATATTTGATTTTATGTTTTCGATCATATTGCTTGTTATTCCCTCCATTTCTCTCTGTTTACTTTTTCTAGAAGGAGAATTTGTTTAATAGCTATCGGTTTAGCAGAAATACGGGAACATTGCTGGTATTATTGATGTTAAATTTGTTCGCACCGCCATTGATTTGAATCTGTATTCATTGTGTTTTTCTTTTATGTTCAATTGTAATTTCTGATTAGCTTTTTTTCTTTCAAACCCTAGGTTTTTTTGACTCGTTACCAGATGGGAAAGAACGATTTCTTAACCCCGAAAGCAATCGCGAATAGAATTAAAGCCAAAGGTCTCCAGAAGCTGCGATGGTATTGTCAAATGTGTCAAAAGCAATGCCGAGATGAGAATGGATTCAAATGCCACTGCATGAGTGAATCTCACCAACGTCAGATGCAAATCTTTGGGCAAAACCCAGACCGGATTGTATCTGGGTATTCTGAAGAGTTTGAGAGTAACTTCCTTGACCTTATGAAACGGAGCCACCGGTTCAGTCGTGTTGCTGCCACTGTTGTGTACAATGAGTTTATTAATGACCGGCATCACGTCCATATGAACTCGACCCAGTGGGCGACATTAACGGAGTTCGTCAAGCATTTGGGAAGGACTGGGAAATGTAAGGTTGATGAGACACCCAAAGGATGGTTTATTACTTATATTGATAGAGATTCAGAGACACTTTTTAAAGAGAGAATGAAGAATAAAAGAATCAAGTTGGATATGGTAGAGGAAGAGAAGCACGAGAGAGAAATTCAGAAGCAAATTGAGAAAGCTGAGCTGTTCAAAGCTCCTTCGGAAGCTGAGGAGAATGAAGAAAAGGCTGTAATCAAAGAGATAAATCTAGAGAGTGGAATGAAAATAGGGTTTTCTTTAGGAGGGGGAACTGCAGCAAAAGCGGAGAAAGGTGAGAGTTCTAGTACTGCTCGATTGGTTTTTGAAGAGGAAGAGAACGAGAAGGCGAAGGCAAAGACTGAGAGGAGAGAAAATAGCACCCGAAAAAGTGCATTGGAAGAGTTGATGAGGGAAGAAGAGAAGGCAAAGGAGAGGAGTAATAGGAAAGACTACTGGCTTTGTGAGGGAATCATTGTGAAGGTAATGAGTAAAGCATTGGCTCAAAAAGGATACTATAAGCAGAAGGGAGTTGTGAGGAAAGTTATCGACCGATATGTAGGGGAGATTGAGATGCTCGAGAGTAAACACGTATTGCGAGTTGATCAAGAGGAGCTTGAAACCGTTATTCCACAAATTGGGTGTACCGTAAGGATAGTTAACGGTGCATATCGTGGATCAACCGCAAGGTTGTTGGGTGTAGATACAGATAAGTTCTGTGCAAAAGTGCAGATCGAAAAAGGAGTCTACGACGGCAGGGTGCTTAAGGCCATCGAGTATGAGGATATCTGCAAAGTTGCTCAGTGAGTTATCCCTACATTCTGGCTTATAGTGATGTAATTTGTTGTTTGTTCACTTAATCAGTTCATTAAAATTGTATTTGTTTGTTGATGCATCATTTGCTTGATAAATGCTCTGATAATCTGTGCTAAAAGCTTTCAGTAGAAAACATTTAGCATAGTATTAAATTGTAATTGCGGTGTTTGTCACAGTTGCGGTGTTATGGTAACTTTAAAAGCTGTTAAGTCCCGACTAAAAAAAATATTTTTTTGATTCGACTCGATTCAGGCGATACTCACTCGTATTACTAACCACAGGCTGTGGACTACAGCAGACGGATCATTAGTTTCTCACCACTTTGAAGTTTTAAGCTAAGTAACTTCTGATTTGATACAATTATTTGAGTTATGACTGGAAATTTAAAATTCAAAAATTATAAAAATTTGAATGAACAGAAATTAAATCCATACATTACATATACAAAAAAATATTAATAATTTTTTTCGATAGATATTAATTTGTAAATACGCATATTAAAAAATATGTCTTTTATTAAAAACCGAAACTAGGGTAAAATCGACTGTTCCACTAGTTTTATTTATTTTAAAATTTTTATTTAATAATTATTCAATAACGATTGGACCAGTTAACAAAAAACTCAGTGATACACTGTAGAAAATGAAAAAGAAACAAGATAGATGACGTGTCAATATCGTCACCGTAAAATCCATGATCCACCCCCAAATGGTCCCCTTGCATTCACTCAACCGTTCAACTCAGCCATTAAAGAAAGAATCGGCGTCGGTTCATCGGCCAAGATAGTTAGCTCTCCTACCCTAACCATACGTTTTTAATAATCTCTCAATTCCAGCAGGTCCCCCATTTCTTAAATTTCCACCAGCTTTCTCACTTTCTTTTTAGCCAAGTTCTAATCTTTGAGATCCGGAAAGTCTAAAGATCCAAACTTTTCCGACTTCCAAGCTTAACTCTTCAAAAGGTTGGTTCCTTTTGCTAAAACAAAAACTGGGTTTCTTTTGTTTTGGGTTTAGAACAGATGAAGGTCACTCTGGTTTCTCGCAGTGGGAGAGAGTTCATCAAAGGTGGCCTTGAGCTTAATGATTCGGTATGCATTTCTTTATCTTCATTGTGATTTGTTTGTTTTTAATGGCTTTTTTTTTTAAGGAACAAATGAAAAGAAAGAAAGGAAATTTATTGTGTTTCTTTATTTTTTATTTTGTTTTACAGGCTACTGTGGCTGATCTGCAGGAGGCAATTCACAAGAGAAGTAAGTGATTTTGTTGTAGTTGTCAATTAAGTTCTAATTTACAAAACTTTAATTCTGAAATTGGGGAGAATTATTGCTTGTTTGATGGAATTTCTGGTAATTTTGCTTGTGTTTATGTTTAGGGTATTGTCTTTTGCTTCAAATCTTTACAAATTGAATCAATTAGATGCTCTTTTCACCCTTTTCTAGTCCACATTGTATTGCATGGATCATGATTTCCTAATTTTGTTGATTTGAATCTCGACTCGACATGTTGATCTTTGACTGATTTGTATGATTTTTATGTTATTATCTTGATCTTTTTACCTTAATTTATGGAGAGGTGTTTGTGATTGCGTCGGTGTAGGCGGTTTCATTGATCATTAGATTCTTTCTAATCAAGTATCGTGTGTTGTTATAACAGCTAAAAAGTTCTATCCATCGAGACAACGACTGACTCTTCCCGTGCCATCGGGATCAAGGGAAAGGCCTGTTGTCCTTAACTCCAAGAAGAATCTCAAAGACTACTGTGATGGGAACGAAAACAGCTTAACCATAGTGTTCAAGGACTTGGGTCCACAAGTGTCTTACCGAACACTTTTCTTCTTCGAGTACTTGGGTCCTTTGATCCTCTATCCCGTCTTCTACTACTTCCCAGTGTATAAGTTCTTTGGATACGAAGAGAAGCGTGTCATCCACCCCGTTCAAACATATGCTTTATATTACTGGTGTTTCCACTACTTCAAACGAATTATGGAAACGTTCTTCGTCCACCGTTTCAGCCATGCAACATCTCCACTATCAAACGTCTTCAGAAATTGTGCTTATTACTGGTCCTTTGGTTCGTACATTGCTTACTACGTCAACCACCCGCTTTACATGCCTGTCGGTGACCTTCAGATGAAGATTGGCTTTGGGTTCGGAATGGTTTGTCAACTTGCAAACTTCTATTGTCATATCATACTGAAGAATCTACGCAGTCCTGACGGCAGTGGAGGGTATCAAATTCCTCGTGGCTTTCTGTTCAACATCGTGACATGTGCGAATTACACAACAGAGATTTATCAATGGTTGGGCTTCAATATTGCTACTCAGACAGTTGCAGGCTACGTGTTTCTTGTGGTTGCTACTTCTATCATGACAAATTGGGCCCTCGCAAAGCATCGACGATTGAAGAAGGTATTTCCCTGGAACACCTTTCCTTTTCACCTTAGTCTGAAAGTAAATTAGATAAACTTATTTGCACTATTATTTAGTTTGTCGAGCACATACCGGATTAACAGAATCGGATTTCTTTGAGTAACATGTTAAGTTACTTTCTTGTGTTAATTGAATGCATAGGCAAAGCTGTCTGCATATAAACTCCTATAAGTTCATATATGGTGCCAAATTAACTGTTTAGGAATTTTGCTATGGTTGGGGCTTATCGTTTTGTTTGTTCATGTTTACGCTTACCTTTTACTCCTCGTTGCTTGCAGCTATTTGATGGTAACGATGGAAGGCCGAAGTACCCTCGAAGATGGGTCATTCTTCCCCCATTCCTGTAGATCGGATCGGAAAACATGCTACTTGTTAGTCTTTTCGACATCAAATTTACGATGCCGAAGCTGGGTTTCCGAGTTTGTTGAAGATGAATTCTTTTTTAGATTTTGAATTTCAGTTTACTCTTGAATCAATGTTGCTGTAGTGACTGTCATTTTGATATTTTTGCTCCTTTTAAATATAGATATTGATAACTTGAGCTTACATGTCAAGAACATTTCAATGGGTGATAAGATTATAATAATTTTTCAATTTGGTCCTCTACTTTTAGGACTATTAGTGTTGTGTTAAATTGTTACAAGGGTTTCCACATCAGCATAGCGAAAAATTTAACAGTTTAAGACATTTTCAATTAAAACACAACAAATTGATTTAAAATGTTAAGGTTAAGTTTAGATAAAAATGATGGGATCAAATTGAGAAAGGTGTAATATATGGAGACTAAATTATAAATTATTCCAAACCAATAAAACTAGAACCCTGAAAATCTACTTTACTTGAGTGATGATTGGGAATTATAGTAAGGGGTCATCTTTCTCTATCTGTTTTCATCTTCTGCAGCAATTGTTGTAATTATAGTGGACACTGAAGATTGGGAAAGATGTTCAGACACTGATGTCTATCTTGAAGACAGAACCGAGGACAATGATTGAAAGGATTGCTACTTGTCCGGGCTCGTATCCAGGTTACAGTTTAGGTACTCCTTGTTTCATTGGCTATCTGCTTAGAATTGTTGTCCATGCATGAAACCATGCTATTTTGCTTTTGTTTTGTAGCAAACATCTAAGGAAAGTAAAAGTTGGTATCTGTTTTCAGGAACGATATCTCAAAGGCTCAACTGATTGATGATCTGGCTATGGCTGAGGATGTTGAAAAGAAGGGTAAGATGTGGGTGACTGGGGATAATTCGCGATGGCAACACATATTGCTCCATCGAGGAAACTTTGTGAGTGAAATCAACTTGACTTTTAGATTTTTGGTTGTTGAAAGTTTATTTTCTTTAATTTTAAGCAATTATTTTCCAGGATTTTGGTTGAAATAAGGGCATTGCATGTTTTCGATGGAAATGGTATACATTTTTCTCTAAAAGAATTAAATGAGAAGCTTTCAGATGAAAAGGGTGGATGCAACTGGGATCTTTTTGAGGCGTATAGGCACTTGAAATCTCTTGGTTATGTAGTTGGGCGCCATGGTATCCCTTGGTCTTTGAAGGCACAAAAGATCAAGTCTGGAACCTGTTCACTCAAGAGCAGTCAAAAGTGCAGTGGATTGCTAGAAATGGAGCAAGAAAACAAGAACTCCATCATCGTGTTGTTCAATAATTTGCAGATTACAGAAGTGACTCCGGCTTTCCATGTTTATCTTCCAAACAGCAAGTTTAGAAAGTCTTCTCCGCGTGATCCGTGATCCAAGTTTTATTCTATGCATGAATAGGTGAGATCATATTGCTTATTCCGAGAGTTTGGGAACTCTTGTACCCTCATGAATATGGTGATTCACTGCATACATTTCGTTCATGTTATTGTTTTTCCTTGATGTTGAATGGTTAACAATGCAAGTGTACTGGAGAAGAATGTACTGTTGCTTACGCATCACGGTAACTTTTTTGCAGAAGGCCTGCAAATCATCGTGGTAAAGACGAGCAATTTAAAACCGGAATTCATTAGAAATAATACTATTTGAACTTTTTTGTGCTAGTTGGACTCGGGTGTGAGTGTCAGATGTGGCTATGGTTACAATGTATTGCATTGTTTGGTTTGGTTTGGAATTAGGACTGTCTTGCATTCTTGAAATGAACATGTATGGTTGTATGGAGAAAGCATGTATATATGTATGTAAGATTCATTATCCATGTATGTAGGAATTTCACATTTTGCTTGACTTGTCTTCTCATGCAGGGATAGTCCACCATCCAGAGTACAGATTGAAGCTGTTGAAAGAAAGCACCGCGCCGTCCCTTTGAAATTTTGTCGAGTAGAAAACGGGTGTGTCAGTTTCTTCTCCTTTGTGAAGGTTGAGGCCGTTTAGCTGCCAGTTTTACCTTGAAACATTTTGTTATCTTACAGGGAACAAACCAAAGAATTATCGGAGTTGCCGATCCTTGTGTTAGATTGGGTATTTTCATCTTCCTTCAACAGATACAGTTTAAATATCATACAAAATGAGGTATCATGAAGTCCGTACTTTTCGGAATGGACACCACTCCCAACTATGTATTACAGAGGATGAACACATCGAGCAGCATACAATTGATGGCTGCATTGTTGTCTACGAGAAGATCGGTCAAATGCACACTATCTTCCAGCGTGATAATTGACTCACGGCATAGATGGAGTGTGTCTCGGAACGCAGGCGATCAGCTTTGGGACAATCTGAAAGTGAGACATCGGAACGCAGGCGATCAGCTTTGGGACAATCTGAAAGCAAGACATGGGAACACAGGCGATCAGCTTTGGGACAATCTGAAAGTAAGACATCGGAACTACATGATGCTTTACAACTGAAAACATCATGTTCTGGCCGTGACATTGTATAAACTACAAGGCTTCTCTTTCGTTTGCTGTTGCTTGTCGAATCCGAAAAAATTGCAACATCAGGAGTTAGTTTTCCACATACGAGTTCTGTATCCGAGGGACATGAGGGCGAGTTCCCAAAGAATGTTCAGTATGCTCAATAAGTTTACCTTGGATCCTGAAATTTCAGACCAGTTAATGGATACCTCCGGCTCCGGCAATGGAGTACAAACCATTTGCAGAGGAAAACTTTCTCGACATCGAAACACCACCTGCATGCACAATCCAAGATGATAAACAACTCATGATCATGAAAGTAAAACCTCCATTGTTACTTGCAAACCATGTTCTATGTTCCAACAGTTAAGAAATGTAAAACTCAAGTTCGATGGCTGCGACGTCCATTCGGGCAAAAGTTGAACTTTCATCTGTAGGCAAATGATCGTTCAAGCCAATCCATTGTCGACAAAATAATCTAGGCTGAAAGTGATTTCATGCAGTTAAACGCAACCAAAAACAAAATCTTAAGCCATATGGAGCAGACAATAAGGGATTTAAAAGGAGTTCATTAACTTACTTCATGGTTTCATCGATGGCACCGGGAAGGATAGCCTGCGTTCTTCACTGAAAGCAAGAATTATCAACTGCATGTATTTCTCGGCTGAATTGAATATGTCAGGACATGGAATCTGGTGAAAAGAATATGCATCCGGAAAAGGGTATTAGCATCCAAACCCATTTTGCATACATCATTATCTAGGGTGAGCAAGACTGGGTACCCGGTCAATTTGAATAGAATTGGTTCCAGTCTTGGTAACCACCGGTTCCTAAAATTGATACCAGTCCTAGTTCCGGTCATGTCAGGTTCTAAATTTTAAGAATCAATCCCGTTACTGGTGTGAATCGGTACCAATACCGGATACCTAGTCAATTAGTTTATTCTTAAAAAATTGAATAATTGGAGGAAAAAAAGTAACCACCAATAATAATATAAAATTAGAATATTATAAAGTTAAAAATTAATGTTTTAAAACTAGTCATACTTGTAATATTTATACATAAAAGAGAAAGTTTGATAAAAAAAATAAACAAAAGAAAACCAATACCGAATATTTGGTGTTGGTCTTGGTCCTATTGGGTATCCACCAGGTACCATGTCTAAAAAATCGAGATCCAATCTCGGTCTCGTTTATAACAAATGATTAAATTTTAGATCCAATCTTGATCCCACCAAAACCAATACAAAATAAAAACCTACCGAATCTTACTAAGACCGGATAATTGAGTTTTTTTCTCACCCCTATCATTACCTCCCTAAATAAATCAAAACAGAAAACTCTTTAGGTAGGGAACGAAGTTGAAAATGGTGTTCTTAATATTTTTGTCGTTTACAATGGACGTCAATCTCAAAGCCCGTCTAGCTCAGTCGGTAGAACGCAAGGCTTTTAACCTTGTGGTCGTGGGTTCGAGCCCCACGGTTGGCGATTAAAGCATTTTTGTCCTTTTTCTTCACTAAGTTTTCCTCTTGATAGATTCGGCCTTTGAAAGGTTTAACCCCCTGTTATTATTTATTTGATACAATAATCTTTTTATTATATCAAAATAATTTATGCAATATTAACTTTTTTTTTGAAAATATTGATTGCAATACTACTTTATATAATATAGATAAATAAATAAATCATCCAGTATTATATAAAACTTAATTAATTTTATAATAATTTATATCAGATTGAACCATATATATAAGTTAAGATTATTTTTTAGACAGGTAAAATGGATGAGTAAAATTAATTTTTTTTATTTTTCGAGCGATAATATTCACATAACTCACTATTAATCTTAACATTTTATTTCACTCATCTAGTAATCAAAAAAATATGTAAAATTTAGAAAGTTTAAAACTATATAACTTGATGTTATCTCTATAAAACTAAGGCGCCGTTTAACAATGCTTTTGAAATCAGCTTTTGGCTCCAAAAGCTGATTTGAGATAAAAAAAAAAAAAAACAATGCTAAACGAGTAGCTTTGGAAAAAAAAATACGTTTGAAAAGTGTTTTTCAACTCAAACGGAAAAGCTAAATATTTTAGCTTTTACAATTGAAAAAGTACTTTTAAGAGTTAAATTACAAATTTAACCTTCATCTACTATTGTTTTATTTAAAATTTAATTTATAATTTTTATAAAGATATAAGTAATAAAATATTTTTAATTTAAAAATTATATATATTAATTAAAATTTTTAAATTTATTATATTTTCATAAAATACATAATTATTAGAAATATATATATATATTAATAACAATATTTTTTATATTTTTATGATATTTTTATATTATAACATAAAAAATTAGGTATCGTTTATAAAAATAACTTACAATACCATGTTTAAAATGGTCATTTATCTTATTAAAAGCACTTTTTGACAGTAATACTAAACACTTAAAATTTTAAATCCAAAAATCTAAAAAGCACTTCTGTAAAGAACTTTTAAAAGTACTTTTTCACCGCACTTTAAAATCAATGCTAAATTGGCCCTAAATGAGTTATACCATATAAATTAATCTTAACCCTATAAATATATATATATTACCTATCTAATGACCATGAATAAGAATAAAATTAATTAAATGTTATAAAATATATGTGATGCAATTAAATTTTTATAAAATAAATAGAATTACATTGCACGTTAACAATTAATTTATTTATTTTAATACAATACATAAATTACCTCTAAAACTCCAAACTAATTAAATTAAAATCGTTGCACACTTAAAAATACTCAAACCTACAAGCTCATTATTTTAGCAACAAACTCATCCAATTCTTCAAGCATATTTGCAGTTTCCATGACCTGCATAAAATTGATTACTCAATCAAATGAAGAAAATTAAATTATACCTAAGATTTTAAAACGTTTAATTTACTCACTAAATATTAGATCTTAAACATTTTCGGTAACTGAATTTTACTCTCAAACCTATCTTGGTCATTGAAGTTTAGACATTGAACGTAGATTGTTGTTGTTTTATCCAAAATTTTACTGGTCTCTTTGTCTTTGTCCCCTACGTCCGAGTTTGACCTTTATTTCAATAGAAAATACCTCAAAATCCACGAATATTTTTTTTTGATTTTTCTCTTGTCAATCTCTCTCTTCCATCATCGGATGGAGTTCTTTTCGTAATGCATTGTTTTTCTCATGTCGATAAAGCTTTCTACTATATAGATCTTAGAAAAGTTATTTTGTTTCTCGTTAAATGAACGTCATCAAAAAATTAACAGATAAGTGATAAAAAAAGTTCAATGTCTAAACTTCGATGAATAATTTGAATGTTTTGAAACTTCAGTGATCAAAATAGATTTGAAAGTAAAATTCATTAATGATTTACATAATTTACCTATTTTTATTCAGACTTTTTACATTAGTCATCAAATTAAATCAAATTCTTGAATTTTCAAATTTGATTCTATTTTTTCTTTTAATTTAATTCAAATAATCATCTTCCTTAGTTATTTTGATTAAAATAATATATATATCAATATTTTGAGTGAATTATTTAACGTATTATCTATTTCGAATAACTGACAACATAATAAAATTAGAAATCAAATTAAATAAAATACGGGGACTAAAATATAAAATTTAACATAATCAAGAGATGAAAACAAAAGTTTTTCAAACTTACTTGGATCATTGGTTGTGATCATACCAGTGCCCTCAAAATTACAGGCGCTTTCCACACTTCCTTTAAGCCTAAAGTAAGAGTTCATGGCAAATGATGCATAAGACCGGGAGTCGGACGGTTGGGAACAAGCGCCGCCGGTGTCAATCGGACTGCAATGAGTGCCTTCGTTGCATGCAGTATCTATGTTTCTCAAGAGTTCATCGTTGCTAGTTCCGGGTTTCGGAACACAATACTTCTTAGTATCGACATCGAGTAATCTTCCTCTAATCATACCCGCTGCGGCGGAGGAGAAGAGGTGGAAGACGACAGTGCCGAGGAAGAGAAGGAGGAGGAAAGAAATGTTGCTCAATGACTTCATGATTCCAATTTTGTTATTATTTGACACTTGATTTTGTTATATATAGAGAAGATGAATCCACTATGGAAGGTATTATTTGTTAGGATTTTGACATATGGGGAACTAAGAGATTAAAAAGCTTCATTGATCCATAATTTTTGTTTTATTTTTAGTTAAAAAGTAGGGACAAAAAAGATAAATAATACTATTGGTCAATAAATTATTTTTTTTTTTGTTTTGATCATTAAACTATTATTTTTTATAAAATATTCACTACGGTTACGTTTTTTCTCTATTTCGATCACCTATCGGTAAAAAGCTAGAAAAATAATAGTTTGGTGACCAAAACATGAAGGAAGTAATGGATTGATGATCAAACAGAAAAAAAAAAGTAACATTAGTGACGAAAATAAAAAAATGTAATATTAGTGTTGATTTCATCAAAAATAATAATTTAATGACTAAAATATAAAAATGAGATAATTTGATTACCAATAAATGTTGTTTACCCTAAAAAATTCGTACCTGATAAATTATACGGATAATTTGATTTTTTTAGGGTAAATTATACGGATAGCCACAATATTATGGGGTTGGTATCAAAAAAGTCATAATGCTTTAAAAAGTGTTAAATACACCGGTGAACTATTAAAATGGTATCGAAATAGTCACCGACTGTTAAAAACTAACGGACCTGATGATGTGGCAGTTAAAAATAAAATAGAATAATTATACATTTACTCTCTGTCATTCATATATTTTTTTAATTTAATCTTAATTTTAATATAATAAAATAATATAATTATTTAATTAGACGGTGACACGTAAAATAAAAACTATTCATACATGATTTTTTTTTGTTTTTATCATCTTCTCACAAACTTTCGGAAACTCATCTTCATGTCTGATGTTCTTTGATATTTTATTTAACTACTTCAGACATTAACGAATTTGCATCGTCTTTTCATTTTATCAATTTATTTTTTAAAATCTTTTTAAAATTTATTAAACTTTAACTTGAAGAAAAACAATTGCGATCTACGATCTTCAACGTCCGATCAACGTAAAATAAAAATATACTTGTTTTTTTTTTCCATCTCCTACCTTGAAAAATATCCTCCAACAGTATGAAATTTTTTGGCTTAAGGGTCTAATAAGCCCTTAAACTTTTGCAAAAAAATCAATTAAGTCCTTAAATTTTTTTTACACTCAAATAAGACCTCAAACTCAAAAGAAAAATCAATTAAGCCCTTAAATTTTTTAACACCCAATTAAACCCTCAAACTCAAGAAAAAAAAATCAATTTGACCCTTTTACCAACTTTAACCGTTAACTTTAACTTTTTTTTAAAAAAAAATTAACACGTGTGCAACAAAATAACACTACTTTTTTGTTTCTAGAAATTTTAAAATTTATTTTTTAAAATCATATAAAAATCATGAAAAAAATAATTTTAAAATATAAAAAAATAATTTCAAATTTTAATTTAAAATTATAAATAATATTTTTTAAAAAGATTTAAAATAAAAAATAAAAATATTAAACATTACTTTATAGTTATAAAAAAATATTTTTATATTTTAAAATAATTTAAAATTTTTCAAGTTTTTATAAAGTTTTTAGATATATTTTTAAAATTTAAAATTTCTTAAAAAATATAAGTAGAATTATCTTGTCACAATAAGTGTCAAAATTTTAAAAAATAAAACGTTAAACTTAACGGTCTTGATCAAAGAGTCAAATTGATTTTTTCTTGAGTTTGAGGGTTTAATTGAATGCAATAAAAGTTTAAAGACTTAATTGATTTTTTACAACAGTTTAAGGGCTAAATTAATTTTTTAGTGAGTTTGAGAGCTTTATTGAATGCAAAAAGAGTTTAAGAGCTTAATTGACTTTTTTACAAAAGTTTAAGGGCTTATTGAACCCTTAAACCAAATTTTTTTCTTTAAAAATCAGGTTCAAACTCCGGGGAAGAAAATTGTGAGTCTTTTTATTACAAAATTAAAATAAGGTTTTGGGTTCATAAATTTAAAAATGTTACATCATAAGGTTGTTAGGTATATAACGGTAAGGTGACTTAAAAATCAGTTTCATAATTTAAGTGATGAGATTGATAATTTTTAAAGTTGTATAGTCAAATCAGAAACAGAGACAAAGTTGGGTATTTCATTTTGATGAGTTTCCCAAAAATCAAATATACGATTAGAGGCGGTAAATGGGTCATTCGGTTTGGATTATTTCGGTTTAATTTATTTTTGGGTTTGTTTGCATTAGGTTTGGGTCGGTTCGGTTTTGGTTTTAATTTGGTTATATGATCATTCGGGTCAATTCAAATATCGGATTGGTGATTCGGGTCAATATCGGATCGGTTATTTTTGGGTTGGGTCTTGAGTTGGACTTGAGTATGAATCTAATCGTGTATATTATATATAGAATTAATCATATATTCTTGTAAAAATATATCTTTTCATTTGTTTGAGGATAAAAGAAAAAAGAGAAAAAAGTATAAGGACCAACTTGATAACAATCCCAATAATTATTTTTATTCCATAAATGAAAAAAGGAAAAAGTATAAGGACCAACTTGATAGCAATCTCAATAATTATTTTTATTCCATAAATGAAAAGAGGAAAAAATATCACTTTTTAACAAAAATTATTTATTTAAGACTTGTTTTTATGTTACCGGGTGTACTTTCTAATTTCTATCTTTAAATTAGCTGTGTTATTTTCTTGTATGAATATTTTCAAATGCAAACACCATTTTGATTGTGGATTATTGGTTTTTAGTGTTTACTACGAGTAGTTGAATCAAAATGGAGGTCCAACTCTAATGGAGATTAATTGATAAAAATAAATTGATTTTTAAATAATAAAATATGATAGTAAATAATAAATTATTATCAGATATAGTGATTAACTAGTATTATCACAACACAAAAAGATAATAAAACATATATTATTTTAATATTTATCATTTTATTAAAAATAAATAATAGTAAAAATAAATTATTCATTCACTTTGACTCAATTATCGGGTTAAAATCGAATTGATATTGATGTTCGATTTAGATTAGTTTTGAGCAAGTTAATTTCGGGTTGTTTTCAGCTCGGGTGAAAATCGGTTTGGGTCAAATAGGTTACGGGTCAACTCGGTTACGTGTTTATAACGGTTCTTCTAGAATTCGTATCGATTTCGGTTTTGGTTCGGGTTTCAAATCACATTAGGACCATCTTGTTCGGATTCAATCGGGTTTCAGTTCGAATAAACCGATTCGGTTTTCGGTTCTCGGATCAAGTTTGCCGGATCTAAATGCAATTGTATTCTTCTCCAAATTCATTCAATATACAATTAAATGTCATAATTTTGTAAATTTGTGAATAACAAAGAAAATTATTGGACTGAAAGTGTAATTTATCCAGACTAATAAAAAAACTCAACGAAACCTAAGATGTTTGCGTCATCGTAACCTATCCTCAAGATATTAAACATCCTCAAAATCATACACTTAAACTAATCTTATTTTATTTCAACAAAAATCATAACGAAATGATTTCTTAATCATCAAATAAGTACTTAAATTATATTTTATATTTCGATAGATATATATCATTTTTAATGTTACTTACATAGATGTTTCGCTATTAACTTTTAAATTTTGTTATATTTTTCAAAATTGATAAATAACCCTCAAATTCTTAAATTTACAAATATGTTCATTGCCGTTACCGTTCATTACTCGACTACGAAATAAAGCATCCTTCTCATATCGTAAGACTCGAGCATTATACATTGAACAATTGATCATTATTTGTCGTCAATCATTTTTTTAGAGTTTATTTATTTCGATAATAAGCATATCGTCTGTCGACTATCAGCAATAAAAAGATGGAGAAAACGATTTGGAGGTTTGGTGATGGAAGTGATGGGCACTTCATCGACATTGGCAGCTACAACTATAATTTAGTATTGTTTTGTAAAGATTTAAATTTGATAATTTTTTTAAAATAATCAAAATTAAAACTTTAACATTTATTTAGAGCTAAAAATAGTTTAGACACCAAAAAAATATCTACAAACATACTTTAGGCACCTATTTATTTAAGTAAATAAAACTAATTTTAATTATTTCAATTTAATATTTTTTCAAATATTTTTTACATAAACTTTTTTTTTAAATCTTCTTCAAGCAAAGTAAAGGCTTCCCTCGTAACTAATCTTTCCTCATCCAATTCTTCAAACATGTTTGCATTTTCCATAACCTGCATAGAAAAATTAAAGTAGAAATTAAATATTTTTGTAAAATTATGGTTTTGGTCCCTATATTAAATTAAGATTTAAGATTTTATGCTTGATACTTTAATTTAGCATAATTTGATTCCTCCACTTTCATTGTATCGTTATCAACTAATTCCATTAAAATGCGACTTATTAGTGTGTTTTTTTTCATAAAAATATCTATATGTCAACGCTAGGGATGATAAAGAGTCGCCCGAGAATGATTAAGTTCGATTTGGCTCGGAAACAATTATATTGGGTTCGGCTCGAAGCTCGACGAGCTCGAAATTTTAGGCTCGAGCTCGGCTTGGTTCAAAATGAATAATTTTATTATAATTTTTTATAAAAGGTTGAAAAAGGGGAAAATATGTCCAAAAAGTTGCCTAATTTATTTTATTATTTTTCTTTTACTAAAAAAACTACTTTTAGTATATATATAATTATTCCGAACTTGTTCATGAGCTTTTCGAGTCGAGTTGAACTCAAGCCGAGATCGAGTTGAACTCATTTGAACCAAGCTTTGACCAAACTTTAACTGAGTCGAACCCGAGTAACCTATGAGCCGGTCAGACTCATTATCTGCCCCAATCAACGCATTAACTTAAATAGTTAATGGTGTTATAAAAGTATAGGGGCTAAATAACAAAAAAAAAAATCCAACTTGTTTCTGACTTACTTGGATCCTTGGTGGTGGTCTGAGCAGTGCTTCTAAAATCGCAGGCGCTCTCAATGTCTCCTTTCCTCCTATGGTAAGAATTCACGGCGAATGTTGCGCGACACCTGATGACGGCCGGGGCAACGTAAACAACATCGGATTGGATCGGACTGCGATCGATCCCTTGACCGTAATCCCAATCGAGTTTTGTGTGCAATGTAACATCGTCAACTCCATCTTTGGACACACAGAGCTTCGTTTTTCCCATAGTATTTATACCTCTAAATGGATTGCCTTCTTCCTGTATGAACTCCAAGACGCAGCTGCTCTATGACTTCATGAATCCAATTTTATTTTATTTTATTTTATTCAAAATTTATTTTTTATTCCTGATGTTGTTTTTGGGTTGTAATTCTTGTGTTTAAATAGATTAGTTTATGATCAACATTTTGACAGATGGAAAACTCTGAGAATTTTAATATAATTTCAACGGGATGCTAGGATTGATTTTAGGATAGGTATAACGGTATTTTAATCATAATTTAAATATAATTTATTTTTGTAAAATATCTAGATTTGTACAAGAAATTATATCATAGGTAAGTCTTACCACGTTATTTATGGGATCAACCATTAAAAATCATTTATATCATCATTTTTTCATATCATATATTTTTGGATGAATTATAAAAATATTGTGGTTTGAAACATTATTTCCAAAAAAATGGTTCATCCTTCTTTATTTCCTACAATATTGTGGTTCATTGTAGCTTTCAGAAGGTTGGGGGTTTACAAGCAGTCTTTGAACAGTGATTTGGAGAAAAATTAATTTTTTATTAAAGGCAACGGGTTTATAACCCGACTTTGAACAGTGTTCTGAAAAAAAATAAACACATGAAGGTTTCTTGCTTGCAGCCCGTCTTTCAATAGTAGCAGCGGGTGAAGGTTGCTTGCATGCAGCCCGACTTTGTCTTGTTCAAAGTCACGAGGTTTACCACCCGACTTTGCTGTAGGCTTTGCAGCTTTGCAGGCACGAGGGAGCAGCGGGTTTGGGGGGATAGGAGCAGAGGGTCGATTAGGTGGTGTGAATAATTGGTGTCAGGGTAATAAATTTGATTGGATAAATAAAAGTTTGAAATGTGTGGTAGATATTGGGTGAAGATTGGATTAAATAGAGGTGTTGAAGAGTTGAAAATTGGTTGAAAATTGAAACGAAAAAGTAGAAGAAGAAGAGAAAGGGAAGTGTAGAAGTAAAAAAAAATTAGAGTTCAATTTGTAAGTAAAATATTTTTTATTTTAGAAAAAATATTTTAATTGTATTTTTATATTTATAATATTCTATTTTAACATTGTTAATTTTTTTTATATTTTTAGAGATCTAATTTAATTATTAGAGTTAAATTTTTAGATTATATTAGTTAATTAGTGATTTAATAGTTGATTTCAATCTTCTTTTTAAATTTTAGCAATATTAATTTATTAAAAAACTTAACTTAGTAACTACTTATGATAATAGTTTATAATAATTATTTTTAACTAATATGACTTGGTTTAACAAAATAATTAAAAATAATAATTTAGAAAAAAAGTTATTACTATTTTTAGTTTAGCAAAATAATTAAAATATTAGTTTATCAAATAAGTTAGTATTATTTTTATGAATTATTTTGTATTTTAACAAAACAATTAGAAAATTAGTTTAGCAAAATAATTAGAATATTATTTTAGAAAATAAGTTATTTAGTATTATTTTATAAATTATTTTGTATTTTAACAAAGTAATTAGAATATTAGTTTAGTTAGCAAAATAATTAGTTTAGCAAAATAATTAGAATATTAGTTTAACAAATAAGTTAGTATTATTTTTATAAATTAGTTTTTAGTTTAGCCAAATAATTAGATTTTTTTTACAAATAAGTTAGTACTATTTTTATAAATCACTTTTTAGTTTAGCAAAATAATTAGGAAAAAATTTTAGGTTTAGTTAGTACTATTTTTTATAAATTAGTTTTTAGTTTAGCAAAATAATTAGAAAATTATTTGCAATTTTCTACTATTTTTGCAAATAAGTTTAACCCAAAAAAGTACATTTTTATAAATTAGTCTTTAGTTTAGGAAAATAATTAATTTTGTAAATATATGTGAAATATTTGTACAATTTTTTTAATATATTTTTTTGTCGGGTAGGATGGATGAGCAAGTTCCTCTTTTGTGGTTACAAGATCGACATATTAACAGTTTACCAATTCCTGAGATGGTACTAATTTGTTTGAATTTTATTTAATAAAAATTTAATTATGTTAAAACTAATATTTGTTATATATTTTAATGTGTTACAGGATTATGAGGATACATTTAGACATCATTTGACCATGACTCATAACCATCCAGACGATCGGAACATTGATTGGTTAAAAGGTGTTGGATTTTATCATGCGACATTCATTCAGGGGTATAAGTTGGTACCCAGATTGATAGTCGCTCTGATTGAGCACTGGAGGCCTGAAACCCATACGTTCTATATGCCGTGTGGGGAATATACGATCACACTTGAAGATGTGGTCATATTGATTGGGCTCCCAGTAAACGGAGCACCATTGATCGGTAGTCCATTGACCGATGACCCAGACATCATTAATGTCAAAGCTACACCTGAAACCATCTACGAATTTTACCTTGGAAAGGTTCTTGATAAATCTAATTTGAAAGGAGGTCAGGTAAAATTGAGTTGGTTGCAAAATAATTTCCAACTTGGTGAATATAGCTCTGTTGGTGCAATTTATAATGTCAGTCGAGCTTACATTCTTCAACTGATTGGGGGTATATTAATGCTAGATAAATCTGGCAATGTTGTTCATACAAGATATCTACGTTTTTTAAGGTATCCGTGGGAAGCTACCACTTATAGTTGGGGTTCTGTTGTATTAGCATTCTTGTATCGTGAGTTGTGCAAGGGTGCTACTATAGTAGATGGTCATAAGATTCGTGGTATCGGCGGGTGTTTGTTGTTGTTGCAAGTGTGAGCTTGGCAACGATTTCCTTTTTGGACACCAGTTACACGGACATCGCTTCAGTTTTCTCTCGTCTCTCGATAATTTTATTCTTTTAATTTTAAGTTTAGGGTTTTTTAATTTAATTATTTAATAGAATCTTTTATTTTGTTCAGCTGGTACGGCAAAAAAACTCACACAGAGTTGATGCATAACAATGTAAAAGTTTTTCGAGCTCAAATTGATCTTTATGCTCAAGAGAAGGTATTATTTATACTTAATTTAAATTTAAAAATAAATGATTATTTATATTCTATGTCTGACTAAAATAATATTTTTTTGTAATTTATTTAGATGCCGTACAACACTGATGATATAAATTTTATACCTAAAGAACTGTTGGTGGATTCTTTATTCTTGTGTTCTGTTACACCATTAATACACTCCGCCTTTATTGAGTTTGCTTTCTTCGATAGGGTGCTAAGGTAGTTTGGCTTCCACCAACCAATTTCGAATAGTCCATTTAAGCATGACTTTTTGCATGAGTTGGATGGACGCGGCAGAGCTTACGTGCAATGAGAAATTGTTCATGCAGACTACATATATATGTGGAATAATAGAGCTCAGAATTTATCGTTACGAGCTGCACTCTAGGAGGATGATTTTGATTTTTAGGGGTCTAAATATTTGATCTACTTTCTTAATAATGGAAAGCCTTACCTAACTTCTGTCAATGAGCGAGACCAATGTAGAACATATAAGAAAAAATATGGTGGTAAGGGTGAATCTTCTAAAATTTCAACAACAGGCACATCTCAAAATACCACATGGAGTCGAAATCCTGAAGGTTGGCCAACCACTTGGGAACATCCAGCGGCAGAGCCAGTTGTATGGGAAAAAGAACCGGATCTAACATACATTGGTCCATATAGCTGTACGGGTCAACCCTGTATTTGAGATCGATAGAAACTCAACTCTGTAGATATTGACTATCCATTGTAGATTAAAACATTAGTCCACATAGCTATACGGGTCAACCCCAACATACATACATGCTGCAACTACATGCGCACAAGGATATCTCCATGCTTGAAATTTGCCACAGTCACACCATGTACGTCTGAAATCGACTCGAAATACATTTGACTGAGGTGCTTCATTGTTACGTCTAGCAACAACAACATCGAAAGTCGGATTATTTCGATTGAATACGTGAACGGTCAACCTTGTTGCCTCTTTAATATTATTCTGCATTTTGGTAACAATATCTGTGGTATAACGATGCCCCCTATTTAATAAGGTCTCAATATTCTTCCCTTTAACAGACCATACCTTAGCTAAACGGTAGTACGTTGCTTTCACCAAACTTGTTACTGGCAAGTGGCGTGATCCTTTAAGAACTCCGTTTATACACTCTACAAGGTTGGTGGTCATTTGCATGTACCGTCTTCCACCTTCATCATAAGATTGTGCCCATTTTTCTCTTTCGATATTGTTGGCCCAACTCCAAACACGCTCACCGTGTCGAATAAGTTGATACCCTAAGAAACAAATATATATTGTTAGCATCTGAAAAATGGTATATATGAAATTAAAAAAAATATATCATAAAATATTACTTACCCATGCTAATTATCTTATTGCGAAGATATGGATTTTTAAACCGCTCAAAGCTATTCATACTGATATGACGAACACAATATGTTGGGTATGCATACGGAGGTGTCCAACGACTTCCAACTCAATTAATTGCTGCAATGATACCAGTCCCTCGATCGGATATGATGCAAACACCATCTTGTTGGACAACATGTTCGCGTAAAATGGTCAGAAAAAAATTTCAAGCTTCCCTTGACTCCCCTTCTACAATTGCGAATGCAATCGGAATAACATTGCTCTCACCATCTTGTGCAACTACAATCAACAGTATGTGAGAGTACCTCCCATACAACCATGTACCGTCGACTTGGATCATTCGTTTACAATATGGAAAATCTTCAATGCATGGCTTGAATGCCCAAAAGAGTCTATGAAAAAATTTGGTACCTTCAATCAGTTGCCCTTGTCGGCTGTATGCATCCTTTGTTTGATACCTTACAATGGTACCTGGGATAAAACGAGTCATAGCTACTAAGAAACTCGATAGCTCATTGTATGATTTATCGTAATCATCTTACACCAAATGCAATGCCTTCTCTCTAGCAAGCCACCCCTTCTTGTATTGTATATGATATTCAAATTGTTACACTACGGATGCATGTATTGTAGAAACGGGAACCCTGGGATTCGCTTCAACCAACTTCATCACGTGATGACTTATTACATTTGAGTCCAATTTGTTGTGGTCTTGATCAATGGATGTTCGTAGACACGTGTGGTCACCATTGTACTTTGTCACCTCCCAACGATCAATCTTCTTAACATATGACACTCGAATCTTCCAATTATACTCTTGTCCAAATTTTACGCACTTCGCAAAGAAAGTCCGTGGGGTAGATTCAGCAACCACATAATCTACATGTTACATAATGCTATACTCTTTAATTGTCAATGTTGCTTCAGTTTTTTCGTAAAATCGAAGTCCAACAAATAATTCACCCTGCTGGCTAGAATTTAAATGAGGCATATCTGGAAAATCCGGCGTTCTCATCGCTTCGAAATCCACTGAGCTCATATGACTGGGTGGTTCATAGAACGTAGTGTCATCTCCCGTTTGAACTAATTCTCTAACACCGAAATTAGGGACTTCTCCAACGTTATCAGGAAACAAATCAGAATCATCAATATCTTCATCTTCGCTTGAGTCTTCAAGTGATTCTCCCCATGGACATCGTAGATTCTCCCCGATTGAAATCAGTGAAATAAAACCTCCTCCAACTAGATCAAATTCGTTACCAATACACATTTCACTACTTTCTCCAACAACGTTTTTTCTGGATGAGATAGAATGATCACCAATCTCAGCAAATAAATCAACATTTCGAATACTCATTGACTCATGCTCTGCGATCATTAATTCCAAATCTGTTTTATCTTCGAGAGATATTGCAGAATATTTGACTGAACTATCACAAAGCCACCGATATCTCAAACCATGAATCTGACCTCCAATTTTCTCTGATATCCTCCTTTAATATTCGAATCGTGATGTCTTTTCTAATCTCATCTTCGTAAGACTATAAAAGTCGAATTCAATACCGGCATCGGTTTTCACAAGTTTTCCATTGTAATGAACATTCACAACGAAGCTATTTTTGCTCATTTTGACTGCATTTTTTGAGAAATAATATAAATAATAATACACAATATAAAAAATAAAACGAGACTAAATTTAAAAAATAATACTAACATTTTTAGATCAGAAAAATAATTCACAAATATTTTCAAAATAACTTTCTAAAACTATACAAATTTCCTAAATAAAACGCTTCATCGTTCGATTTAAAAAATAAATATACATGAACAATATTCATCTAAATTATCAATCTCTGATTTTTACACAAACAAACAAACATTTTACAAAAATAAATAAATTAATCTAAAAATACTTACAAATTTTTCTGCTCAAACTTCTTTTCTTTCTTCCTTCTTGCTCTTTACAAAAAATGATATTCAAACAAAATTTTCACCATCCTCAACATACATATTTAAAATAAAGATTAATAAATTTTACATAATTACCCCTACACGAATTTTAAAAATCACTGATAACCATCAAATCAGAAAATATTTAATACCCTTATAAAATTTAAAATTATTATAATAATTAAAAAAATACTAACCTATAACTAAAACACTATAAAAATATTTTTACAGTATCCTAACACCCCTTATTTAACACTCTTATTCAGCCTTTTCCCACCAACACTGCCATTTCCCATCAATACTTTAAAAAACACCGAACCCTCTGCTCCTATCCCCCAAAACCTGCTGCTCCCTCATGCCTGCAAAGCTGCAAAGCCTGCAGCAAAGTCGGGTGGTAAACCCCATGACTTTGAACAAGACAAAGTCAGGCTGCATGCAAGCAACCTTCACCCGCTGCTACTATTGAAAGACGGGTTGCATACAAGCAACCTTCATGTGTTTATTTTTTCAGAATACTGTTCAAAGTCGGGTTATAAACCCATTGCCTTCAATAAAAAATTAATTTTTTTCCAAATCATTGTTCAAAGACTGCTTGTAAACCCCCAGCCTTCTGAAAGCTACAGTGAACCACAATATTGTGGAAAATAAAGAAGGATAAACCATTTTTTTGGAAATAATGTTTCAAACCATAATATTTTTATAATTCATCCTATATTTTTTAAAGAGAATATTCACTTATATTTACTGTTAATTTATTTTAAAAACAGTTTTTCTAAGCGATGGTTCACTTTAAAAAATATATGACATGACAAAAATAGTGGTTGGTCCCATGAACACGTAGTGGGACTTACCATAATATAATTTCTCAAATTTGTATTTTGTTTGAGCTAAACCATATAGAAAATACAGGGACGGAGCTAGGATAAAATATTGAGAGGGGCAAATATCTATTAAGCTTTTAATTCTAAAAATTGGGAGGGGCAAAAACCTTATTTTATTACTATTTAAACTAAAAGGGACCTCATGTATAATTATACCAAAAAAATTAAGAGGATAAGAGCCCCTCCTATACACAAGGTAGCTTTGTCCCCGAAAAACTTATAAAATAAAAAAAAATCTCTAAAAATGTCTACAACAAGATTAATGGAGAAGTGTAAAAATATGTTAATTATAATCTAAATAATTAATAAATTATTAAAAATTAAATATTAAAATTCCTAACATATATTAAAGGAAAATACATGTATGTTTATGTATGTATATTACCCTCAAAGTTTGATAGTATTTTATTAATAAATATTAAAAATAAACACTAACTTTGGTCAAATGTGTAATATTATATATGAATTTTGATTTTATATATTAATATAAATAATTTTTATGGGTAAACTGCAACAAAGATCATTTAATTATGAGTATAGTTATATTTGGGTCACTTAATTATTGAAAATTATATTTAGATCACTCATTTATGGGTAAAATTATATTTGGGTCACCCAATCATTAAATCTTATATTTGAGTCATTCAATTATAAGTAGGTCACATTTGGGTCACTCTTTATATTTGAAAAAGTACACCAATTTGATAGTTTTTTCTGCTAAGTCACTTGTATACCGTTGTTAACAGTAGAGTACTTCATTTAAAATCATTAATTAATCTAATACATGATTGATAAACTTTTTTTTCAAATATAAAGAGCGACCAAAATTTAATATTACCTATAATTGAGTGATCTAAATGTAACCTTTAATAATTAGGTGACCTAAATATAACATTATTCAAAAATGAGTGACCCAAATATAACTTTCAATAATTAAGTGACCCAAATGTGATCCTATCTATAATTAAGTGACCTTCATTGCAGTTTACCCTTTTTATTTTATTTAAAAAGCTCTTAAAATTATCATATTATTTATGAATAAATAGCGCATACATAAATAATTGTTAATTGTCTATCTAATATTAATTAATATCATTCGCTTTTTCACTATGATCACTTGTTGAGTTCATAAGCATATATTCATTTCTATTTTATATTGTTTTGTGTTTTGATTTGGTATATGAGATTTTTTAATGTGATTCTAAACTAATTTAAAAGTAATAGTATAAATATTTAAATAATATTTTAATACATTAAAATTAAATTTATTTATAATTTTTCAGCGATAGTCGGGTATAAAAATCTAGTATTTTTCAAACCCTAAATATCCGTTATATCATTTTTCTTTTTTCCTCTTCTCTTTTTTCCTAAGATGTTGAAACGATTTTATCCTCCAACAATAGATCATCTCTTTTTATCAGATTCAGAGACAGAATCAGACAACGACGATTCTATTGTCAACGAACACTCAGACAAAAAAGTTAGAGGTAATAATAAAAGAAAATCTAGTAAAAAGGAATGTAAGAGATCTAATCACGAGAAGATCAATGAAGAAAGTAGTCGAGACAAGGGAGCATTCAAGGAAGAGCCAGGTTATTTTTTTTTTCTATAACTCAATTTTATTTATTTCCTCCTTTTTTTCATATATCAATTGTTTTCCTCTTATATTCGAGTATTAGACTCTGAAGTAACAAAAGAAGCGAAAAGATATCAGGAAAAGATGCAGAAGTTTTCAATACCAAAACTGAAGTCGTATCAAGAAGAGATGAAGAAATTCTCAATACCGGAGCAGAAGTCGGCTCCGGTATCGATTTTTTCTAAACCGTCATTCGTCACATGGATAAAACTAGGAGAATCCATGAGGCAAAAGTATGAACAACCATTGCATTACCTCACACAAATCCTCTTGAAACAATGGGATGAATCAAGAGGCAACAATGAAGTGATGATGAAGCAGCCTATTGGCAATGTTATTGATCCAAGTAAAGCTGAAGAAAGTGTGTGGGTTATTGAACAATTTAATAGGCAATTTGTATCTTATCATTACATTGCTAAACTCTGGATTTCCGATCCGAATTATCGTTACTTTATTGATGATTTACAAAATTATTCATCCCCTTAGTGTTAGCTCGGATTTTGCTTCCATTGTAATAAAATTTTATTTTTATTTTCGAGTTTCTTGCGAATTTAATACATGGAACAATTCACTTTCTGACATAGATGATACAAAATATGATGTATTTAGACAATGAGAGGGACCTATGTCTCTCCTAATTTTTTTTTTCTAAATTTTAGTCTTTGTTAATTTAAATATTTAAAATTTTTAAGTCATTTCTTTCAAATTTTAATTTTGCCTCTTATATAAATAATATAAATATTATAAAAGTCAAAATTATATAGGAGATTAATATGGTAAATCCACCTTGAAAAATTATTAGGGACAATTAAGGAAATAAGTGAAATAAAAGGTAACATTTCATACCTACCAATTGACTAGCAGTGGACCAAAATGTAAAACTGTAGAATTCTTGGGAGGATAAACAAAATCTCCAATAATCAATGCTAGAAAATTTTAAGAGAAATTATATTATGGGATATCTCATCACACTAGGGGTGAGTATTCGATCGAATTGAGTCGAATCGAGTCAAAATTTTTCGAGTTATTCGAGTTGACGAGTAATATTTTACAACTCAAACTTTATTTGAAAATTTTCCGGTTCGAGTCAAGTTTAAGAAATTCGAGTCGAGCCGAATCGAGTCGAGTTTTCGAGTACCTATAAATATTTAATTATAATTATTTATCATGTTATAATATGATCTGATTTCAATTTAAATGACTTTTTCTGATTATATAAGATATGTATATATATATTCATATGTAATGATATTTCTTTATATTTTCATATATCAATGTATGTATCATAAAAAATTAAGAGACTCGTCTCAAACTTAAAAATAAATCCTTTAATTACTAAAAATTTTGAGTTATTCGAGTTATTCGAATTTTGATTTTACAACTCGAACTTTATTTAAAATTTTTTGAGTCGAGTCAAAACGAATTGAGTATTTTCGCCTCAAACCGATTCAAGTTATTCAGTTTTTTTTAGTCGAGTCGAGTTTTGCTCACCCCTACGTCACACTCTATATATGAGATTAACTAATTAAATGGATTAATTTTATTAATTTTTTATTTTATTTTTTTACCGAATAAATTTTTACTCTGTAAAAACTGTTTTTAAATTTAATTTATAATAAATATGAGTGAAGATTTACTCGATAAAAAATAATCAATTAAGCCCTTGAACCAAGAAATTAAATCAATTAAGCCCTTTGACTAATTTTGCCTATTAAATCTTGATAGTTTTTTTCTTTGGATATTACCGACACATGATACAGTATAATTCTATCATGTTGTATTTATAAAAAATCAAAAAGTATTTTTTTTATAATTTTTATAAATTATTCTAGAATTTTTAAATAAAATAAAATTTCTAAAAAATATCAAGTGAAAACATTGTAGCACGTTGCACTGTAATAGTGGATCAAAAAATTGTTCAAATTTAATGGTCAAAATTGATCAAAAGGTTTAATTGATTCAATTTTTTAGTTCAAAGATTTAATTGATTCAATTTCTTAATTCAAGGGCTTAATTGATTTTTTTTAATTGTTAAGGGTTTCTTTAACCCTTAAGACAAATATTTAAAATTTTAAACAGAAAAATAGATTAAATAACGTACATATTACAAAAATTAGGAAGAGAATTGAATAAAAAATACTTAAAAAATATTATTTTCTTTAAAAGTAATTAATTCCCATAATTTATTTGCATAATATTATACATGATTTTATGATTTAATAGTAAAAACAGAAATTGCATCCGTCTTTAACAACTTTACCTTGTTGGGGATAAAAAATTATTTCATGATTCATTCTCGACACATCATTTATGATATCAACCAATTAAATATATATATATATATTAAATTTTTTATCTTGTTTCTTTTTTAAATAAATCTTCACTAATATTTAACGTAAGTTAAATTTAAAAATAATTTTTATCAAATGAATATTCACTTGATAACAGACAAGAATGATCCATGATATAATTTCTTTATTAGCAACTGATAAAATTTATTACCATATACAATAAATACTTTTTTTAATTATCCTTTAAAATATATATATATGGTACGTAATTTTTAAAATTTAATAATAATTTCAAGTTTTTTTTCTTCAATTCCCTTGATGTATTATCGAATTTTGATTTAAATCCATTATTTTAAATTATTTTCAATTAAGTCCATCAAAATATTTTTAATTCCTTAAAACACCCTCCTCCCCTTCTCTTAACATGATAAGTTCATTAAGATTTCCTTTAACATTTTTAATTCCAACAATATTACCATATAATATTCACGGACAGAGCCAGGATTGAACTATGAGGGGGGCAAATCGATTAATTTTAAAATAATGTCTTAAAAATAATTAAATTGTAAAAATTAAAAAAGTTTAGGCTTAATTTTAGAAAACTTAAAATTGAAAGGTCTTAAAAAGTAAAACTTAAAATAATAAGAAAGTTTAGGCTTAATTTTAAAAAACTTAAAATTGAAAGGTCTTAAAAAATAATTAAACTAGAAAAGGAGGGTCAAAGTTTAATTTTATTCATTTTAGATTATATGATCTTAAAATATAATAAACCATAAAATTTTAGGAGGGACAAGAAAGAAAAAGACTTAATTATAAAAATTTTAAAATTTTAAAATTATAAGGCCTAAAATAGAATTATCTCATAAAATTTAGGAGGGGTCACAATGCATATAAATTGGTCCCTGACAATATTATTATTTAATATCACGATGAAATTGTCATGATATAATCAATATTAATTATACGTATTTAATTCTCGATACTTAAGTTAAAAACCTAAAATTACAAAGACGTGCGAATAAAAGACATGTAATGTACACATTCATGCAACATGCGTAAGTGACACGCGTCGTGTAATGTCAAAAATAAATTTTTTATTCTCAAATAATAAATAGGAAATTAAATATAGTAAAGGAGCAGTAAGGGTCGATCCCACAGGGACTAGAAACTTCCTGATTATGCTCTGTTTGATTGGTGATTCAAGAAAATTGTTCAAATAGTGTTTGAGTAAAAGGAGAGTTGTCGAATAAAAACTAATAATTGAAAATAAAATGAAGAAAGTAATTTAATTATAATAAAAACTAGCCTTAGGCTTTCACTTGACTTGATTTAATTGATCAATGGATAAAGATTTTCACTTAGGGATTTTACGTCGGTACTTAGCATTCAAGTTTCAATCCTTGAAGCAAAACTTTCAAACCGAATACCCAAGTGCTATCTTTGATATTGGTTTCATGGATTAATCAACCAACTCAATGTTTGTATACAAAAACATTTAATTCATTAAAACCGGCTTGGATTATGTTATTTCAATAATAAATGATTCAATCTTAGTTTTCTTAGCAATCAATTTGCTAATGTGTTCCCATGAAGTCGAATTTGCTTCAATAGCCGACCTTTCATCCCACATAAATGATCAAATCAACGTCTTGGCCAAAATCAATCTTTAGTTTTGAAATCAATTTGATTTAAAAAATAAGTTCTTAAATAAATAAAAAAACGAAGTTATTGGTGTATTTTTCAATCCTCACGTTTAGATCGAGTCATTGCTTAAGCACTTGGCTATGGAGAAATTAGACGAGCATAATTATGAAAGAAATTATACTCGATATAATAAATAAAAACAAGAAAAATAAATAAAGAAAAATTTTATAAAACCTAGAACAAAGAGATAGATTTCAGAAAAAATGAATGATGAGTTCTAGGCTTACACAAGGTGGGTATTTATAATCTTCTACAAACTCTAAAATAAGGGGATAAAACCAAGATAATCCTAAAAATATTTAAATTCAAATTACAAAAGATAATCCTAATTTAAAATTCAAATCTCGGCTGATAAGCTCTCTGGAACGCTCATAAGCTATCACGCGCTTGTTGACGACATCTTCTAGAAGCTATTAACCGAGTGTCACGTCTGATTTTCATGCCCAACAATCCAGACTCGATCAAAAAATCAAAAAAAATCAGTCATTTAAGTGCATTTTCCAGATTCAGAGTCCTGCATAAAAACATACGAAAACACCAAGATCAGTAACTTAATTCATCAAATAAAAGAGTAATTAAGCATAAAATATTAACTATTTTGAATACTTATCAATAATTTTATCCATGTACATCGAGTACGATTTTTCGTTTTTAAAATAATAGTATACACTCCAAAGATTTAACACTAAACAAATTTGTAAAAAAAAATCAAATATAAGAAACTAAACATATAATTAGAATGTATACACTAAAATTATTGTAACATGAGTAATATTAATTAAAAGATTTCTTAATTTTCCGATATTTAAGTCAAAAATAGAAAATTATGAATGTACGCAAATAGAAGTAACGTAACGTTCATGTGACGTACGTTATTTTATCCGTGAATGTTGAGTATATAATTTTTCATCTTCAAAATAATACCATACTCAATAGATTTTCTTAACTGAATTGTTGAAATAGTAACTCAAATTAAACAACATGTAGGACTAAACTGAAAGGAAAGTAAAATTGAGAGAGAAGTCTGCAAAATATACAAACCTTCTAACGCCTATTTATAGTGCAACAAACAGAACGTTCTAAGCATTACGTTAGCATTTCCGAACTCTTTCATAGTGAAGGTGATGGTGAGTACTAGGGAGCAGTCGGCTAGTTCGACAAGGGCAAGGTCGGTATCTCCTCCTCCGTGTTTCAGGGAGCATGGGGCTAGCTCGAGAAAGGGGAGGAGTGTCTCCAGGGACGGAGCTAAGATTTGAGATGGACAAAACATAAACATTTAAAAGTATGAGGCAAATTCATAAAAAATAATTTTTAAAAAATTTAAATAGAGAATAAAAGTGAGAAAAAATTACGATTCTCTCACCCTACTCCCATATAATTTTGTCCTTGAATGTCTTTCCTTTCCCAAATTTAAGAAAGCATCAAGCTATCTCCAATAAGGGGAGAAATACGTCTCCTTCCCCACCCGATTTCGGAGAGCAATAGTCACGGATAACATTGGCCACTCTAAGAAAGATGAGACAAAGGCAATATTAATAGAAAGGAACGAAATTAGGCGGCTTAAAATGATATTTCGACAACACAGAGTTTCATTATAGTTGACTATTATCAGGATGGGTAGCTGAGAAGCGAATCGTCCCATTAGACAAACTTTATAAGGTAAACTCCTTGACAATAAACATATATTTATACATATTTTATATATATTCTTTAAAAATTTTATATTATATGAAATTACGGTGATTACAATATTATTATGATCTGATAAGATTCTAGAAGTTGTGAGTTGAGATGAGGTGGTTGTGTGGTTAGGAAGGTTGTTAAATAACCCTTAGCTGTTAGGGTTATCGGTTAGGGTTGTTAGTTAACTGAGTACAGCTATTGGTTTTGTATAAATAAGTGGTGTGTGTAAGTTTACAATTCACTGAATTCAATATACAAATTCCTAAAGTTTTCAACATGGTATCTTCGCTGAGGTCCTGGTAGCCTCTTTAAGCTTCGTTTTTCTTCGTCGTCTTTCGGCTGCGTCTCAACTCTTCGTCGTCTTTCTCTTTTCTTCTATCGTTATGTCTTTCACCAACAAGAAAGTTAATGTGATGCTCGACGAGTTTAATTTCCTTCTGTGGAAACAACAGGTCTTGTTAACAGTGAGAAGTCATAGGCTTGAGAAGTTAATGACTGGTTCCATGCCAGCTCCTCCTGAGATGGTGCTTGATGCTGATGGTTCACAAGTGGTGAATGAGAAGTACGAGGACTTTGTTGTACAAGACAGTGTGCTTGCATACTAGTTGCTCTCAACCATTAGCTCGACGTTGTTACCACAATTTGTTGATGCCGAGACGCTACGGATGTTTGGAATATAGTGATGAAAATTTTTGCTCGTCGCTCTACCACCTCAGTGATGAGTCTGCATTATAAGCTTCGAGCTTTGAAGAAAGGAGATGCCAGCATTCGGATCTATTTGACATAAATCAAGGAAGTCTGTGATGCCTTAGCTTCCTGTGGGAATCCTGTTCCTGAAGTTGAACACATTGCGAGCATTCTCAATGATTTACCCAGGGAGTATCAACCTTGGATAACTCTTATTACTGCTAGTAAAGATTCTCATTCAATTGATAGTGTGCAATCCATGTTAATGGATGATGAGTATCAGTTAGCAGGTTTTGGCAGTCAGCATGAAGAATGGGTCATGAGTGCTAACGTTGCTCAAATGTTTGGTGAGTCTGGTGGTTCGTTTCGAGGAGTTTATATGTTGAGGGGTCGAGCTAGTTCTTTGATGTAGTCAGGAAGGTTTTCTGGTTGAGGACGCGATCGTGTTAAATTTCAATGTCAGTTGTGTGGTAAATTGGGGCATTTGGTTGATCGGTGTTGGTATAGGTTCGATCAATCGTTTCCTGGTGTAACGTCGGGCTCCTCTGGTCAAGCTGCTCTTGATTCAGTAAATGCTAACCTGGGCATTTATGATGAGTCTCTTTTGCTGGAAGGTGTTGATCCTGCCTCTCCATAAATCAATTTGGCTGTTGTTGATGGCTCGTGGGTAGTCGACTCTGGTGCTACACATCATGTAACACCTGAGTCAGCTAACATGCTTCATGCCTCGTCCTACAATGGTCCAGGTAACTTAGTGGTTGGTAATGGGGTTCAGTTGACTATTAAACACAAGGGTTCTTCTGTTTTTAATACTTTTTCCTCTCGTAAACTGGTGTTGAATGAGATGTTACATGTTCCTAACATGACCAAAAATCTTTTGTCTGTTTCAAAGCTTACTAGGGATAATGATGTGTATTTTGAGTTCCATGCTCATACTTGTCTAGTTAAAGATGAAGGCACTGGTGTTGTTTTGCTTCGTGGTTAAGAGTATGGTGGTTTGTACAAATTTGATGCTGATGTGGATCGCTCAAGACTGAATGTTGCGGCCAACCTAACTACTGTTGGTGTTGATGCTTATGAATTGTGGCACAAGCGGTTAGGACATCCTAGTCATAATAGCTTAGTTCAAGTTTGTAATACCATTGATGTAAATCTTGTGAAATGTGTTAATAAAGCTTCTTTACCTATGTGTGTTGCGTGTCAAATGGGCAACAGCCATAGGTTGCCTTTTCACACTTCTCAAACTCGATATAATGAACCTTTCCAATTGGTTTTATACTGATTTATGGGGACCTTCTCACATTGTGTCTAATGGCTATAAATACTATATAAATTTTATGGATGCCTGCACGAGACACACTTGGCTTTATCTGTTGCAAGATAAAGCTCAGGCAGAAGAAATGGTTCAGGTGTTTCAAAAGATGGTTTCAGTTCAGTTTGATTGCTCAGTTAAGGAAATTCAGAGTGATTGGGGAGGAGAGTACAGAAAGATGTCCAAGAGGCTTGCTCAGGAAGGAGTTGTTCATCGAATCACTTGTCCTCACACCTTAGAACAGAATGGTGTGGTGGAGGCACGTGATTGAATTAGCCTTGGTGCTCTTGGCTCAAGCCCCATTGCCTTTGAAGTTCTGGGTGTATGCTGTTTGTACTGCGGTATATCTTATTAATAGGTTGCCTACCTCGGTTTTGTTGGGCAAGTCTCTATTTGAGGTTTTGTTTAAGAAAGAGCCTGATTATGCTCAAATCAAGGTGTTTAGATGTAGGTGTTTTCCACACCTGAGGTTGTTTCAACAACATAAGCTTGACTTTAGGTCACAACCTTGTACTTTTCTTGGCTACAGTCTACAACATCGAGGATACTATTGTTTGGCACCCAATGGTAAGGTTTACATCTCTCGACATGTGGTGTTTGATGAGCTGGTGTTTCTATTTGCAGATACAACAAAAGTGGGTCCAGACTTCCAGGCTCGAGCTGGTAAGACAAGAGTGACTCAGTCTTTTCCTACAAAGCAGAAACAACAGCCTTGTGCTCCAGGCGATGATGAAACAGTTCCAGGAAATGTTGTTGGTTCAGAAGCAATTCCTGGAGCCACTACTGGTCTTGATCCTCCTGGTGAACCTGAGGATGAAGTTTGTCATGTGGTTGGTGTTGGTCTAGGTGGTGGAGTTGAACCAGAAACTGAACCTGTAGCTACTGAGCATACACTTGTGCCAGAAGTTTTTGGTCATGGTGAGGATCTTCCTCAAACACCTGGTGACTCTCGTGTTCATGAGAAGTTAGTTTTATGTGTTGATGAGTCAGGTCCTTCTGGTCGATCTACTCAAGGACAGGTTCGTGGTAATACCACTGAGAATGATACTGAGCACGATATTGGTGATGCCCCTCCAGAAGCAGTTTCTCAAAGTCCACTTCTGAGAACTCATGCCATGATGACTCGTAGTCGAAATGGCATCTTCAAGCCAAAGGTGTATGTGGTAGAAGGAGTTGGTGAAGAGGTAGAACCTACTACTATTCAAGAAGCGTTAGCCTCTCCTAAGTGGAAGGAAGCGGTTTTTGCAGAATTTGATGCTCTTTGTAACAATGGTACTTGGTCGCTAGTTAAACTTCCTGAAGATCGTTCTCCAGTAGGCTGCAAATGGATCTTTAAACTTAAGCGAAATCCAGATGGTACTGTTCTGAGGCAAAAGGTACGTTTGGTGGCCAAGGGTTTTTCACAAATCCCTGGTTAAGATTTTTGTGATACATTCAGTCCAATGGTGAAGATATCCACTCTGAATGTTGTTCTTTCTCTTGCAGTATCTAAAGGATGGTTCTTGAGGCAAGTTGGTGTGAATAATGCTTTTTTTAATGGGGATTTGGTAGAAGATGTGTACATGGTACAGCCGTCTGGGTTTGAGAAGACTGCAGCAGATGGTTCGAGTCTGGTTTGCAAATTATAGAAGGCGTTATATGGGCTGAGGCAAGCCCCTCGAAATTGGCATGCCAAGCTGAAAGGGTTCTTGCTTGAAGTTGGCTTCAGAGAGACTCAGGCAGATGCGTCCTTGTTTATTCGCAACAAGGATGGAGTTCAGACATTGATGTTAATATATGTGGATGATATTATCATCACTGGAGAATCAAGTACTGAGATTGACTTGGTGGTTAAGCAGTTAGGGGATCGGTTTGCATTGAAGGATCTTGGAAGCTTGAATTTTTTCCTTGGTATTCAAGTTGTTCGTAAGGAAGGTTGCTTGATGCTGAGTCAAAGAAAGTATATTGTTGAGTTATTGCAACGAGCTAATATGTATGGTGTTGTGGGAGTACCTACGCCTATGGTGAGTTTGTCTGCATTAACTAGGGATGCTGGTAGTCCAATTTTTGATGCCAAGGAATATCGAAGTCTTGTAGGTACGTTATTGTATGTGTTTCATACACGACCAGAGATTGTGTTCTATGTGAATAGGTTGGCTCAGTTCATGCACGATCCACGTGAGAAGCATTTAGCTGCTGTTAAGAGGGTGCTTAGATACTTGAGTGGAACACTGGATCATGGTTTAGTGTTTACTCCAGCTGTGACTGGTGAAGAGCTTCTTATTGAAGCGTTTGCTGATGTTGACTGGGGTGGTAGCTTTGAAGATCGTCGGTCGATAACAGGGTATGATGTGTATCTTGGGGGGAACTTGGTGGCTTGGAACTCGAAGAAGCAGAAGACAGTGTCTCGGTCAACTACGGAAGCTGAGTATCGGAGCATTGTCGATGTCACTTCAGAAGTAACCTGGATTTCGGCTTTACTTGCCGAGCTTGGTCATGAGTAGAAAACAGTACCAGTGGTTTGGAATGACAATTCCGATGCAGTGGCGTTAAGTGTCAATCTCGTATACCATGCACAAACAAAGCATGTGGAGTTGGATATACACTTTGTGCGAGAGAAGGTGTCTGCAGGACAGTTGAGAGTGAACTACGTTCCGGCTATACATCAAGTAGCTGATGGACTCACCAAGGAGTTGTCCAGATCTTATTTTCTGGAGTTTCGGCAAAAGGTTTGCGTGTTTGACAATGAAGAACTTAGAAAGCCAAGAAGCAGGGAGAATGATAAGATTCTAGAAGTTGTGAGTTGAGATGAGGTGGCTGTGTGGTTAGGAAGGTTGTTAAATAACCCTTAGCTGTTAGGGTTATCGGTTAGGGTTGTTATTTAACTGAGTACAGCTATTGGTTTTGTATAAATAAGTGGTGTGTGTAAGTTTACAATTCACTAAATTCAATATACAAATTCCTACAGTTTTCAACATGATTTAACTGATCGTTGGTACAACACCAACTATGAAATATTGTATACATAAAAAAAATGGGCATAATTTGTCTTGATCTTTGATTAGACTCATGCCAAAGGTGACACTAAACATGTTCTTTATTATTTATGTTTACTTTCGAATATCTTTATTTATATGATTTATTACCTAATTCAGGGGTGATATTTTCATTTTTTTTCAAGGATTATTGATTTTCCAAAGCAACAGTTGAATGATTTAAAAGAAAATTGAGCATCCATATTGGGTTACCATGATATCTTTCTTGTTTAATTGCTTAGGTTGTATTTCCATATTAGGGGTGGTTAAAAAATTTTGGGGCCCGGTACAATTTATAAAATGTGGTCCTTAAAAACAATTGTTCATAGTCTCATTGGTTCTAAAAATATGTCACTTAGAAGCAATTGTCCTTTTTAGGGGACCTTGTGCGATCGTTTGTATTGTTTATGTCCATAACCTCGTTAAATTTATTGAAACAATAATAAGAAGAAAAATATTCTATATTCAATTGTCACGTTTAGGACATAATTATAACGTTTTAACAATTATAACTCATCTTTTTAAAAGTATTTTTAAAATTTCTGCAATGAACTTCGAAATTAATATCAATTAATGAATGCATTTTATCAAATTTTGAGGCCTTCTTTTTTAAGAGGTCCTGTGCAGTCGTTCCTACTGTGCTTGTCCATTACCTCATTGTTCCATATGTATGTACCAGTGGGTGAGATTAAGAAAATAAAATTATATGTTTTATTGTGGCCTTGGATATTTCTTTAATATACTCGAATATTTTTATGATTTTGTCGTGATCATTTATTTGGACATTAATCAATTATAATAATTAATGTCATAAGAATCAAATCGGTGATTGAGCTAATAAACTATCATATAGACAATAACTGTATTACCTAACATAAATTGAATTTAATCAAATCGAGCTCAAAGGAAAAGTGTACACTCAAGGTCAAGGCATAATAAGAGTACATTTAAAATGAGTCAAGTTCACCGACAAATCGAATATACGACTCTAAAGTTTAATGGTAAAATTATTTAAAAAAACAGTCTTATACCTTAAACATAATCCTTAAGACTACTATGAATATCATTAAAACTGAGTCAAGCTCATTATTGGGTTTGGACTCGGTTCACTCAGATTTTAGGATACTTTAAGCTACTATATTGTTGTTGAGGCTTTAGATGTCTTGTTCTTTCGTTTATTTCTTTCATTTATGGTTATACGTAAATTATGTAAAAAAAATTTATACAATCTTTTTATAAAATTTAAAATTTAAATCTTAAATTTTAACGTCTTAAAATCTATATTTTAAATCTTAAAACTTAAAATTAAAAAGGTTTATATAAATTTTTTAAATATTTCCGTTCATTTATTTATAAAAAGGTATATATATAATAATAAGATACTCTGATATAATAACAATTTTAATCTTTAAAATTATTATATTTTATTAATTTAATGTTAACTTAAAATAATTTAATAAATATAACAATACATATATTATTATAGTATCCGGTCTAATTACTTGTAATTAACGAAAACACATAACCTTCAGACAAATCGTTTAAAACGTTAACAACCATAAGTAGAACTTGACCTGGTAAACTTGATCCGAGGACCGAAAACTAATTGAATCCAAGCAAAATGATCTTAATGTAATTCGAAACCCAAATCAAAATCGAAATCGATCCAAATTCTAGAAGAACCGATATAGACGTATAGAACATACGAGTCATATGCATTTGAGCAGAATGAAGAACAATTAGAGTTCATAGGTAAACAACTCAACAAGACAAACGTTAATGATTTATTGGTTAGTGGTCCTAAACAGAAGAACAAACATTCAGTTCTTCAATCTTCATCTTCCTCAAAATCTGAATCCTCTGTAGCATCGTCTTCCGTCTCCGAATCGCTTACAACATAAGTTGTCTTCGTCCTGTTAGCCCTTTGAGGTCTAGATCTTGGTTCAACAACCACAGCCACTTCTTCATCATCTTCATCGGTGTCAATTTCCTGCATGGAAGGCAGCGAAGAAGCAGTGCTTGTCTTTCCCAAGACCGAACCACTCTTCTTGTTAAACGGTGACGCCCTCATTTTCCTCACTTTCTTCTCTGGTGATATCCCTGAACTTTCTGCAACTGATGCAGGATTCAGCATTTGAGTTAAAAGCTTTTGTTGTTGCTGCTTGCCTGCAGGGCCTCTCTTCCCCGCTGCAGCAGCCTGCGGCTTACTGGCTTTGGAATTTGCAGCCGGTTTACGTCCCCCTTTCTTGGCCGGTGCTACGACTTCCATGTCTTCATCACGGATGTTGATATCACCTATGCTTTCTGAAATCTCTGTGAGAGAGATGGCAGGGTTCTTAGCAGCAGGTGCCCTTTTGCTAGGTACTTTCTTTCCAGCAGGTTCTTTGGCCACTTCAGTTTCCATATCTGTGACATTATGAAGATTAACACAAGAACAAATTCATCACTCACAGAGTTGAATATCAATGTTTAGGATAAACATACCAGCAGAATGATCGGGAGAAGAATCAATGTTGTGCTTGGCTAGACGCTCTCTTAGATCAGGAATATCGAAGTCTTCGTCCTCATCATCGCTGGAATCCTGCGAATGAACATCGAAGTAACGAAATGTCATCGGCTGAAAAACCAGGCATGAGAAAGAGAGTATAAGACATGAAAATGACAACCAGACCTTCTTGGCCTTCTTTGCACCACCCCTGCCTTTAGGTTTCACAACAGCAGCAGGGACATTTTCTGGTTCAATCAAGTGGAAGAAATCATTATCAATTTCCAAATCTCCATGTCAAGGTAAATGTTCAGAGTGAAAAGGAAATAGAAATTAGGATCACAAGCAAACCTGTTTCCATTGAACTCAGTGAAATATCTGAGGCTTCTGTACCAGCTTGGTCTTTCTTAATTGGCTTTCTTGTGACTTTAGATGCTTGTCTCCCAGCCTTCTTGCCGGCTCCATTCTTCGCTCTGTCTTGAGCGTGCTGTTCTTCCGCATCCTGATCGGCTTTATCTTGCTCCTGATCAAACAAAACAGAATGTATCATATAATCACGAGAACACTGATATGTGACAAGTAATGAATTTAAGAGAACTAGTTTAGGGTCCATACATCAAGCTGTTTCTCAAGTTCATCAACGTCTTTCAGCCATAGAGTCTGTGGGCTTGATGCTCTCCAATATTCAACCTCGTGCTCGAGTTTATCTTTATCTGAAATAAGCTCGCGGACCTTCTCCAAGGTCAGAGTACCGATTGCCATCGACAACAGATAGTCATAATCACTCTCCATAATTGCTGCAGAGCTAACCTCAGAGTTTTCCTCGAGTTCCTCTCCATCTATATCCCCAGCCACAGTTATTTCCACCACTTTCTTCTTCTTTGGGAAAGGAGTAAAACCTTTCTCTTTCAGCTCAAGGAAGAGATCAGCTCTCTTCCTATTATTCACAATGATATCCCCCTTTACTACATCTAGAATAAACCTAACTTTGTTATCCATTTTCAACAATTCCAGTTCAAGAGTGTCCAATACATGTTTCTGCAGCAATAGATAGGTGTTTAATAGATAAATCTATTCAAATATTTCAATAAGCTCAAAGCAAACTCTAATGGCCTTACCCTGCGTTTCACGTAAAAATCGAGCCTCAAGTGAAAAAATTCCTCAAGGACTGCAATTCGACAAATTAAGGTCAGTGTTGCAACAATTTACCATTATTATTGCTACTAAAAATATAGGGAATAGTTTAGCACATACTTTCCTCAGGGGTGTCATATTTCTTAATCACCCCTCTCGAATCAAACAGGTGCATGTTACTTGTGCTAACAGTTGTTGTTAGCTTAAACTTCTTCAGCAATCCATCTTGCTTGGCCAACATCATGTTCTCCTCGGTCATGATAATCTCAAAGTCAACAGTTTTATCATCACTGAATTGTTTAAACTCCTACAAGCCAATTACATCTTCATGAGATTGAAATTATGAAGATAAATAAGTAAATAGGAATTGTCATTTGAAAGTAGAACTACCTTGATGAATGAATCATTTGAGGTTATGATAGATTCCAAAAACTCCTTATAATCTTGGGTCCATCTACGAATTGGAAGTTCCTTTATTTTGAGTGTGGTCTCATTAATTTCCTCTATTGTTCCAGTTATGGTGTAGGTGACACCAGATTCCTTTGAAGCAGTTTGCTCAATAGTCCCTTTGAAACCTCTATACCATGGATGCATGGGCTTCATTTGATCGCCATTCAACAAGCACCTCACATTTGCCACAATGTCTCTCGGATTGTAGTTTGGAATGAAAGAACTCCACCCTGTCCCAATTCCTTCACTTCCATTGACGAGAACCATCGGTATGATAGGTACATACCTAAAAATCAGAAAAGAGACATTAATTTTATGCATATGCAGTTCCAGCCAAAACGATTAGTAACTTTGACATTGAACTTACCAGAAAGGCTCAATGGATTGACCATCTTCATTCAAATAGTCAAGCAGGCCATCATCTTCCTTGGGGAATAGATACCGTGTAATCGGAGAAAGACTAGTAAATATGTACCTAGCACTTGCAGCATCTTTTCCACCCTGGGACATGTGAAAGCAGCAGAATTAGTATAAGTGGTCAAAAGAGTACTCAAGATATTGAAGTTATATCCTGAATTGATACAGTTCTCAGTACCGAGACAAACATCAACTAACCTGGTTACGGGTACCAAATTGACCATTAGGACGAAGAACATTTATATTATTGCTGCCCACAAAATCTTGAGCCATTCCAACAATGGTACTCATAAGACTCTGCTCCCCATGATGGTAAGCTGAGTGCTCAGAAACATAACCTGAAAATTGAGAGACCTTTGCCTCTTTTACAAAATTCCTCTTAAAGGCACAGAAAAGGATCTTCCTCTGACCAGGCTTCAGGCCATCAACCATTGAAGGAATTGATCTTTGAAGATCAGCAATGGAAAACAAAATAAGTTCCTTATTAATGAAGTCACTATAATTGATGAGCTTCTCATTGTGATCAAGGTGCGTGCCAGGCTGCAATACATAAAAGTAAGAAAATTCCATCAATAGGCTAACAATTTAAATTTCCTAGAATTAATGCAATTGAAGTTAACAGTAACTGAAAAGACTTAAAACCTCAAACTGTCGCAGCCAATTCTTCCTTGCTTCTATTTTCTTCTTACTAAATGCAAGCTCAATTGAATCCCCATCCTGATCACCATCCCATACAAATTCTTTCTTGTGCTTATCAATTTCTTTAAAGTAATCTTTCCCTTCAGCTGCTGTGCTTGTTCCCAACCCCTGCAACAAAATGATCATGTTAAAAATAAAGGCTACAAAAGTAGAAACCAATAGACAGGAAATCAATCCTGCTTAAGCCACGAACCTTATAGTACTTAATGGTCCAGCCCTTCGTATTGCCACCCAAACTTTCCTTCCAAGATTGGTACTCAGGCATAGAATAAAATGGTATCTCTTCCTTCTTTTTGTTGACCATGCGAGAAGCCTGTGCAAAAATCAAAAGCATAAATAACAAGAAAGCTTGCTGCAAGACATTCAACAGGCATACTCTAACAGGTATTACCTTCACAATAGGAGTTATAAACTCAACCATGAATGATTTTACTTTTAACAGTGATGGCCAGAAGGAATGAATAAAATTGATCAGCAAACCCTTAATATGGGAGCCATCGTGATCCTGTGAGAAAATCAAGATGATCAGTCACTAGCATGGAGACAAGAAAAAACAGCAAAAAAAATAAAGCAAATTTAATGAGAATATCGCTTCAACAGCACTAAACCTGATCGGTCATTATCATCAAATGCCCGTATCTCAAGGATTTGACATCTGTATACTCCTTGTTCTGCTGGAGTCCAAGAATACGCTTGAGATTTTGTATTTCAGCATTTTCCATTAACTGCTTATGGCTGGCTTCCCTTACATTGAGAAGCTTACCTCTCAAGGGGTAGACACCATAGTGGTTTCGGCCTACAACAGAAAGGCCAGCCAACTGCAAAAAGTAAACACTGTTAGAGACAAAATGATTAGCATAGTTACATTGCATCATAGTGGATATTTTAAAAATTCAGAACACACCGCAAGAGATTTTGCTGAATCCCCCTCAGTCAAAATCAATGTGCATTTTTCAGAATTCCTTCCTCCAGCATCATTAGCATCATCAAGCTTGGGGATTCCACGAATACTGCCTGACTTGGTTCCATCGGTCTTCTTAAGATCTTTGTTATGCTTGAATTCTGCCCACTGGAGCAAACTATCAACAATTCCAGACTTTGTAACTGCAATGCATTTTACCAATCAAGAACCAGATTAGTTAGCACTAAACACTATGGCTACAAAATCCTAAATACAAATGAGTTATTTTAACTTGCCTTTCTTCAAAAAATCTTCTGAAAGTTCACATTTAGAGCCGAAACTGCTCTGACGAAGTGTCAAAGTTTCCTTGGTTTGAGAATCAAAAGCAGGGTTGTCAATAAGAGCATTGACAAAAACCCACAGATGGTTTTTCACATTATGTGCTTTGATGTTAGCATTCTTGTTCTTCTTATTTATGGCATTCATCACATAATTTGATATCTGATTCGTAACATAGTCGACATGGGTTCCACCCTTGATCGTAGCTATGCTATTAACAAAGCTGACCTGCAAAGTACAGCAAAAATAATGACATTGTTATAATATATAAACAACTCTTAAAATATAATCTAAAAAAAGTTAAATGATCGAAAAATACCTGCTGAAACTGTCCTTCGCTGATACTCACACAAACTTCCCATCTAGGATTAACCTTCTCTGGAATCCTGGGAAAATAAACATCTTTAAATGAGAAACCCCCTTCAATTGACATGTGCAACAAACATACAACAAAATCAATAATACAGACCTTGGGAGAGGTTCAGTCCTAGATTTAGAAGCAGCACTAAGGTAAAGGTTGACATAATCAAGAAATGATTTCACTGCAATGCGTTTCCCGTTCAACTCAACCTTCACAGTCTTGCCAAGACAGCCAGCTAAATCAAACACCCTCTTCCTCATCAATGCAACCACATCTTCCTCCAAGTGAGTCATATTAAATTTGGCTAAGTCAGGCTTAAAAGTAACCTTTGTCCAATTATCACCCTCCTTGCATTTCGTTATAACAGGCTTAGTTTTGTTTCCCATGTTGTTTGTAAATACCTACAAGACGACCCAACAGTTTGAAAAGAAATAAATTTCTCGTCATTAAGTAATACCCAGTTTGAACAGCATCAACTTAACGTCAGAATTCTAAACCACATCCTCAATAGAATATATCCACCAACTTTTTTGCTTGACAAAGCAGTAACCCAGAAAAAAATGATCATAAACAAACCATAGTTCAGAATCTAGATCAATATCAAATAAGTAAAAAAACGAAGATTCAAAGTAATAATCAACTAAAAAACAGCACCCATACGTTCAATTTCCCTCTTTCTTACTTCCCGAACCAGGTTCCCAGCTTGAAATCTAAGGGAAAAAAAAAAGAGAAGAAAACAATACCTGTTTATACTTCTTTTGCCGCTTTCCATCAGCAGTCTCAATAGTAAACTCGGTTGAAAATATATTCGTAAGCTTCGCACCGTAACCATTTCTCCCACCCGTCGTCTTCTTAACAGTATCGTCGTAATTACTGCTAGTCAACAAATGACCAAAGATCAACTCCGGAACATAAACCTTTTCCTCCTGATGAATCTCGACCGGAACCCCCGCCCCGTTGTTATAAACGGAGATCAAGTTCTGCTCCGCATCGATCACTACTTTAACGGAATCCATAGACGGATCCCGCTGCTTGTTATCGGCGGCATTTACTAATATCTCGTCGAAGATCTTGTAAAGTCCCGGCACGTATTTAATCTCGCGATGGGTCATTTCATCGTTCTCGTAAACCCATAGCTTTTGGGCGTGTTGCTCGATCGAACCGATGTAGGTGTCCGGTCGGAGGAGGATGTGCTCCAATTGACTCTTCTTTTGGTAGGTTTCTTCGATGGTTTTCGGGCCGTTGATGTTTGCGTTGTTGCCGCTTTGCAGCGGAAGGTTTGAATCGGCAACCATGGCGGATTTGGGGAAGACGCAAGGGTTTCTCTCTGTTAGAAATGCTAGATCGGAGAGAAACGTTAGTTCTGTAGTTAATTAAGCGAACAGCAGTAGTACATTTGGATTTGAAATTCAAAAATTGGGCGGGATTTTTGAAAATTGATGACGGTAACGGTAAAGTTCTCATCGCTAGGAATCTCAACGAGTGGGATGATCCAACGGTTGTCCTTTGTTCTGTATCGTTAATGTTCTAAAAAGGAATTTTTATAGAAAATTATAAAGAAAATTAAGTTTAACTACTTAATCGAATCTACATTCATTATCTTAGCAAACGATTAAGAATTTATAATTTATTACTATGAATTCTTTCTTTTAAAAATAAAGGGATAATTTTATAAACTTATCTTTTTCTTTAAGCTTAGAATATTTCGCTTTTACAAGGTAATTCACTACAATGAAAATCTCACAGAATAAGTCTTTCCGAGAATTAAACTCACAAGACTATAAAAAAAAATGAAGTAATAAAAACGCGTTTTATACGATATATACAATAGAAATGAAGAATAAAAGACTTAAATGTTATTTCTTTTGATTATGAAATTCGAATATATTCTCTAACCATCTTCAAGTGCCTTGAACTTATTTTATAACGTGAAATGATATTCTAATCGTTTATGGTCGTTGATGATATTTTAAAACCGTTAAAAATCATTAAATTGAGTATTAAAACTTGTAAAAATGGTTAAAATGACTTTAAAAGATATATTCAATGTAATAACAAAATTAAATCATTTTGATCAAAATTTTAAATTTTTTGAACTTTAAATAAATTTTGTAATATTTCAAACAAATTGAAAAATATTTGTCATATTATCTTATCAAAACAAATATCTCAACACAAAATATTCACGATAGTTTTGAGAATTCTATATATTTTTTTATCCTACGATTATTTTTACTTTAGGAGGCGTATCAGTACCCGTAGCCCAACACTCATCAACAATTAGAATCATATTTGAGAGAATAAGAGGACCCTTCAAGCTCCAAGAACAACTAATAATTTATAAGTCAACGTCAATTGATTAAGAATTATTTTAGTACTCAAAATTTTGATAATTTTTGTACAGACAAACACTTTTAAAATCAATTATTAAATATGTTTTGATGTTTTAGGATTGAGTAAGAGTTAAAGGGGTGAAATCATATATCTCTTTTCGTTGCTTTCATTTTAAATTAAAGAGTTTAGAGTTTAGGGTTTAAGGTTCAAAGTTAGGATTTATGGTTGAGGTTTAGGAAATTAGGAGTAGAGTGTACGGTTTAGGATATAAAAAATAAGAGTTAAAGGGGTGAAATCTTAATATTTAATTTTAATATATTTTGAATAATAATAAATCTAAACCATAATTAATCGGCAGTCGCGAATAGATTCAATTATAAGTTTGTAATACTCTATAGTTATTTTCACTTCAATTCTCATGGAAGCTGGAGTAGCTCAGTGGTTAGATTGTGCGGCCATTGATCACAGGGTCGGAGATTTTGAATATGTAAAATACGTTGTATGAGGAATCTCAGTGGCCTATTAGCTCAGTTGGTTAGAGCGTCGTGCTAATAACGCGAAGGTCGCAGGTTCGAGACCTGCATGGGCCATTTTTTTGTTTTAGGATTTTCAGGAACGGCGTCGTTTTCTCCACTAACTCTTAGAAGCGGCGCTTCGGGTTCTAAACGCAGTGGACCCGGTGGAGTCGGCTCGCTCGGCTCGCTCGGCTCGCTCGGCTCGGCTGCCATCGATTTACCCATACGTTAACTGTTTTTAAAAAATTTTGGGTAAAGAAATAATGGGTTTTTTTGTTTTTCTGGTGTCCCCAAGGCCAAGTTTGATGCCAAAGCTCGGGAAAGCAGGTAGCTAGCAGAGCAGGCAAGCCATTGTGCATAGTCTCGGGCATACTGAGAGTTGGGATCCTGACTTGTCTCGGTATCTTTTTGTTTTCGCACATGCTTTTTTTATTTTAGTTGATTTGTATATGATGATGGTTGATTTCATTGTTTTAAGGCAATTAAGGTTGAAGAATTTAAACCCTTTTCATACTTAGTGTCTTCATTGATTCTAGCTATGCATACTTTCGGATAATTAGAGTTTGAAACTTTGTTTAAATATAGGATCCATACCATTAAAAGCTTCAAATTAAATTGTTTCTTATGTCTTTTGTTAATTGTTGGGAACTAGAGGTTGAATATAGGATCCATATCAAGTCTTATGAGTTGAGTTAGTGCAACTCTTCTGTATTGAGGTGTTTATGATTTAGGAAGTGGTGTGTTTGTTTGTATATCTATTCTTTTTAATTTAGATATTTGATATAGGATAGAATTGCTCGTTTCGGTAAGAAAGAAGGAATGCCGAGACAGTTCTTCACCGATTTTTTGAAGGTAGCTCAAGACGAAGGCCGGCACTTCAGCCTGCACGCAGCTCGACTTGAAGAACTTGGTTCTTATTGGTGAGTTACCAGCTCATGATGGGCTATGGGACTCTGCAATTGCTACATCCGAGGATTTTTGACACGATTGGCGATGGAGCATTGCGTCCATGAGGTGCATGATTTTCTTGTACTCATCTTTTATATTAGAAGCATTGCTATAAGGCCTGAATACTGTTAAGCAGCGGATAACACTGCATGGATGGCAATTATAATCACTTGATCTCCATATTAATTTATGAAATCAATGTAAAGTCCTGCTTGTTAAACAGGGCTGAACAAGGCCTAAAAATATGAGGAAAATACCAAGCAAAATTTTACATCAGTAACGATTTGGTTCTCGAGAAGAAGTCGAATGACTTGAAAAAACGTTGGTAACCATTTCGGTAACCAGGACTGCACTACGATTTTTATGCCCGATCCAAAGTTCCGGAACAAATAACAATGATCAGTTTGAAGAATTATTAACGAGCTTTAAGGAAGACACCTCTCCACCATAGCTGAATCGCTCGGTATTTCAACACAATGTTATCACAGAAGCAGCCTTTGAATATCATTGAAGTTTGCTTTTAATACTGAAACAAAGGCACCTGAAAAAAATATTGCAGAAATGTCAGGCAGGTATCATACTGAGGTATTTTTAGGTTTTAGATTTGGGGTATCCATATCCTGTCAGAATATCTGTATTTATACCTCCAACATTTCCGTCAAAAACGCGATGATCAGCAGATAACGTCAAGTTCATTTTTGTCACACCTGCAAGCCTCTCAATCCATTTTTGTACAGACAAACACTTTTAAAATCAATTATTAAATATGTTTTGATATTTTAGGATTGAGTAAGAGTTAAAGGGGTGAAATCATATACCTCTTTTTGTTGCTTCCATTTTAAAATTAAAGAGTTCAGGGTTAAGGTTCAAGGTTAAGATTTATGATTAAGATTTAGAAAATTAAGGGTATGGTGTAGGGTTTAGGATATAAAAAATAAGAGTTAAGGTTAAAAATTTAAATTTAAAAAAAAACATAAAAAGATGACAGATGATTTTTACCCGAGCTAAAGAGTGCTAACTCTTACCTAATTAAATGGATAACGTTTAACCAGGCTCAAAACCTTGAACATGCCAGGACTCACAAAACAAGCTCCCATATTTAAAAACTATCAATTTGCTCCCCAAATTTAAGTAAAAAAACTTACCCTAAAATATTGGAATGTTACAATATTTCAAATATCACTTTTTGTATTGTAAAAAAGAAAATTAAACCTAATTTTAGGAGACATTGTGTTGATGAGCTAAAACGTTACCTTCTCAATTCTCTCGAGCGCATCTTTTAAAGTTGAATATGTAAAAGATGATTGTGAAATATTTCTGTCATGTAGCCTAATTTGTCTTTTTCAATAAGGAAGAGTTTGATTGATTGTGACCATTAAAGATAGTTGTCGCCAACTAATCAATAACATGTAACAGTAGTATCATAAATATCTGAAAAATCCTTCAGGCCAACAGAAGTTTCTATTGTAGATTATTGCTCAATATGTTAAAAAAATCTTGTGAATTTACCGAGATAGGATCGGTTAGGCTTTGATTGCATGAAGAGAAACATAAAACTTTAAAGAAATACAGAAAAACTTTTTATTCTGTTTTTATTTTCAATTGGTGATCAAAGTTACATAAGTTACTACCTTTTATAGGCTTTAGAATAGGACTTAGAATATAATTAAAAGTCCTACTTATTTTAGATTTTTAGTCCTACTTAAGATTTTTAATTCTATTAATATTAGTCTTTTACGTCTCTAAGTAATAAATTTTTAATTAAATTCCTACCTATATAAATACTATAAATACTTTATAAACTTACAATTATTGAACATTTAGAGAAGAGACTTATTTCGAAGTAGTCAAATGAGGTAAACTAGTGTTTGATCAGACTATAAATACTAAAACCTATAGACCTCCGATTGATATTAATGAATATTCACTTAATAGAAAAGATGAGATAAAAAAATTGATTTCCCGTCTTTATACCACATATCTTATTTTGGTTTTGATTTTGACACCAAAAAATAAAAAGTGATTTCTTAAATGTTTAAAAATGAAAAAGATTTTTCATAAATTAACTTGTAATAAGAGTTGAGTTTTTCAATAAAAAAATTCTTTCATACTAACAATCACATATAGTGACAAGTTCTAAACTAAATAGAATTCTTTGATAAAAAGATCAAAATCGAACGGGTTAATCCCATAAATAATGTGAACTGAATGCCCTATTATTTCCAGGTTCCATCACTGCTGCAAACTGCCGGGAACTAGCGGCTCAGCCAGATGTCGATGGTTTCTTGGTTGGTGGAGCGTCGCTCAAGGTAGGATGAGTCTACAATGGGCGTCGAATACCGCTGAACATCTTTAATGTTGAACTCCGCTAAATATTATTAAATTAATTTATAGAAAATAAAAATCTAAATGACTAATCGTACAATTATTAATTATATATTGAGTTTATCATTCTTTTATTAATTACATACCGAGCCTTAAAAAATTTAAATTTTTATTAATTAATTTAATAATGTTTAATAATATTTAATATTAATGATGTTTAACGGTGTCCGGTTGATTGTAAAATTTTCCCTCAAGGTAACTAATATTGCTACTTCTCCCGTCATATCCCCTTCCCTTTTATTTCAGGCTTATATTTATGTTTATCATCTATTACTTTCTATTAAACAAATTTGTTGTTGTGGATTTATCATTACTAGAACAAGCAAAAGATTACTAAATTGAAGCTTAGCCCTAATGCTATGGATTCCGATAGACCTTTTAGGTGGATAAGATTGGGTACTTAAAAAGTTGAATCAACTTGAAAAACCGAGTAAAACTTGTTTGAGTCAGAATTTGGTTTTATTCGAGAATATAATAACCTGAACCTTATCTATACCTGATTGTTGTTGACCTGAACTCAAGTTGGACATGTTACTATAGTAACCGAACCTGAACTGTATCCGACCGACAATGATCCGAACTCGATTTCAACCTGTTACTGTGGACTCGAAACCCAACTTGCATCTTACTGAAATAAACCCGAAATTGAGTTTGACCTGGCAGATAACTAATATTGTCCGACTGAATCGACTAGAGACCTAATTTTACCTGACATGTTTTGAACCCGACCTGATAAATGACCCAACTTGTTTTGAACAAAACATGATATTGATCTGAACTAATTTTAACAATACTTAATATTTACATGACATATTATTAAGGCATAAAGATAATTTTAACCCTTAATGTTTATAATTTTTATCATTTTGACCCTCATTCTTTTTTTAAGATAAATTTAATCCTTAACTTATGCCTTTTTGACAAATGACTTAGTTTTTAACTAACATAATAATTAAACCGTTAAAAATTTAACGATATTGACATGTCATATATATGTGATAGTATATTTTAAATAACATGACATCTAGTCTCATTCTATATATATGTAATACGTCATTATCATTAATTTTTTTTACGATAATGACAGATATATACATGTAAAATATAATTTTATTCTAACATAAAATATAAAACAATTAAAATTCAAATAAAATATTAAAAATTAATTAAATAAAAAATAAAATACTACTAAGCATTCTCAAATTTTAAATATCATTTTACATATACATGACATATCATTATCGTTAATTTTTAACTATCTAATTATTATGCTAGTTAAAAAATGAGATATTTATTAAAAAAATATAGGTTAAAGGCTAAATTTATCCTAAAAAAGGATGATGGCCAAAATGATAAAAATCATACGCGTTAAGGGTTAAAATCATCTTTATGCCTATAATTAAATTAAGTATATCTATAATTTGATAAATTTAAAATATTGGTAAATATAATTAGGCTTAAAAAATAAAATTAGACATGAGAATTAATTTAGGGATTATTATTTAAATTTAATATTACATATTAAATTAAATTAATTTATTTACTATTTTATTTAGTTTTAATGTATTTAATTTTAATTATAATTTTAAATTAATATTTAGTTTTAATTTATTTAATTTAAATTTAAATTTAAATTAATATTTCATTAAAAATTATAATTTAAAATTAATATTTAATTAAGTTAAATTAACTTATTAAACTTAGTATCAGTTAAGCTAAATTAAAGTATAAAAATATAAATCAAAAATATAATTTAAAAAATTCTAAAATCAAATGTATATTTTTATTAAATTAATCTAAATTATAACTCAATTAAATTATCAAAACAATTGATAAAAAAAAGATAATTGATAAAAAAGAGTAAAAAGATAAAATTTTAGAGAAAAATAAGTTACTCATTTTTTAATTTTTAGATTAATTTACTTGTAGTGTAAAAATTTTAGAGGATATAAGTTACCCAAAATTTTAGAGGAAATTAAAAATAAATTTTGATTATTATATAAAAAAGAGGGAAAAAATAAAATTTTGGAGGGAATTAATATATATAGAAAATTTTGGAGGATTATTATTATTACAATATATAATCAAATAATAAATTTTGATTAAATATAATCAGTTAAAATATAAAAAAGGAGATTAAATTTAGATATTCATTTTACTACTCTAGGTCAGGTAAAAAATTTCGTATATTTTTATATAGGTCGCGCCTAAAAAGTTGACTATCACCCCACTCTACACCTTATTTTACAATTATTTCAATTTTGGATATGATCACTTGAAAACTAGGTTTTAAATTTTATTTTTATTCGATTTAATCATCATTTAATTAAATTTAGATTATATGTTTTAAAATTGTTTTATTTTAATCATAGAAAATTAGTTTAATGATTGGAGAATTGGTCTTAGAGAACTAATTTAGTGATTTGGGCTTAGGGAATTAGTTAATAATATATATATTAATTAAATACTTATACGTACATTAATTCATAAACAAATTAAATACATATATTAATATATATTTAAGTGTTTTTATATATATTAAAGTATATTATATATTGCATATAATACGTTAACACATAAAATATAATATATATTAAAGTATATTATATACGGTATATATTAATGTATATTATATACATATAATAAGTATACATATATTAATATACATTATATAGTATATAAGTACATGCATACATTTTATATAAAAACTGATACTTAATTCGTCTGATGTATCTTTGAGTTATTTATAATATTTTTTAATTAAAAGATACTATAATATTATGCGGACACAATCACTTGAAAAATTAATATAATAAATTATTATGAATCTAAATCATCTATTACATAATACAATTATTTTAGTAAGTACAAATTTAGATATTAAAAAATTAATTTATTAAAATTTAAATCGATATAATATATAAATTTTGAGTCAAAATTATTATCATCGTCATATCAAAATACATTAAATAATAATTTTTAATTGGCATAACTCATTTTTACAAATATCTTATTTTTTAACTAGTATAATGATTAAATAGTTAAAAAAATTAACGATAATGATATGTCATATATATCGAATGATATTTAAGATTTGAGAATATTTAGTAACCTTTTATTTTAGATTTAATTAATTTTTAATATTTTATTTGAATGTTAATTGTTATATTTTTATATTAGAATAAAATTATATTATATATATTTGCCATCATTGTAAAAAACTTTAACGATAATGATATGTTATATATATATATAGGATGAGACTAGATGTCATGTTATTTAAAATATATTATCACATATATATGACTTGTCAATATCGTTAAATTTTTAACGATTTACTCTTTATGATAGTTAAAAATAAGTTATTTATAAAAAAAACATAAATTAAAGATTAAATTTATTTAAAATATAAAGATCAAAATAATAAAAATTATAAACATTAAAAATTAAAATTATTTTTATACCTTTTTAATTTTAGTAGTTTAACATTTTTAATAAAATTTTAGATAATGATCAAATTGTAACCTTGAAAAATAACCGTTTTCTTTTTTACTCATACTTGACCTAAGGTGTATTTTATGGTAAGAAAAATATAAAGGGAGGAATTGTTATACGCACGCATAAAGCAAAGAAGCAGAGAAACGGAAGCAGGGGGGTTCTTGTTCCTGCGTGGAGGAAAACAAGTGGTGAGTCAGTTCATGCTCCTTATGGTTTTCTTTTGTGTAATTGATTTTGGAATCTGTAATCAGGCGATTCGTTGTGTTGATTTGCAAATCCCTAATCCCTAAATCATTTTTTATAACCTAGGGAGAGTTTATTTTGTTTTTAGGGTTTTTCTGAGCGATGGAAGATTCTGAGAAGAGGAGGAAACGTGAGAGGAGGGATAGGGATCGTGAACGTCGGCGTTCCGAGAGAGAGAAGAGCAGCGATTCCGATAGGGAGAAGGAAAGGGACAAGGAAAAGCACAGGGAACGGCGTCGTTTTGAGAGGGAGAAGAGCAGCGATTCAGATAGAGAGAAGGAGAGGGATAAGGAAAAGCACAGAGAACGGCGTCGTTCTGAGAGGGAGAAGAGCAGCGATTCCGATAGGGAGAAAGAAAGGGATAAGCAAAAGCATAGGGAACGACGTCGTTCTGAGAGGGAGAAGAGCAGCGATTCTGATAGAGAGGAGAGGGACAAGGAAAAGTACAGAGAACGTCGTCGTTCTGAGAGGGAGAAGAGCAGTGATTCCAATAGAGAGGAGAGGGACAAGGAAAAGTACAGAGAACGGCGTCGTTCTGAAAGGGAGAAGAGCAGTGATTTAGATAGAGAGGAGAGGGAAAAAGAAAAGCATCGAGAAAGAGGGAGGGAAAGGAAAGATAGGGAACGGGAGAAAGAAAAGGAAAGGGAAAGAGCGAGGGAGAAGGAAAGGGAAAAGCGTGAAAGGGAGAGGGAAAGAGAAAGGGAAAGGGAAAGGGAGAAGAGAGAAAGGGAAAAGGAAAAGGAAAGGGAAAGGGAAAGAAAATTGAGGGAAAGGGAGAAGAGGAGGGAATATGATAGTGATGATAGTAAGGAGGAGAAGGAACGACATAGGAAGCGCCGAGGGAGGGAACGGGATGATGATGATGCCGGTAATGATGATTATAAGGAAAGAGAGAGCAAATCGAATAGAGGTGAGAGTCCGGTCAGAAAAAAGAGCAATGAAGAAGAGTTAGAGAAGAAAGGGAAGAAGAGTAGGGAAGAGGAGATGGAAGATGAACAGCGGAAATTGGATGAGGAGATGGAGAAAAGGAGGAGGAGGGTTCAAGAATGGCAAGAGTTGAGGAGGAAGAAGGAAGAGGCGGAGAAGGAAAAACTTGGGGAAGGGAATGCTGTGGAGGAGGGGGAGTCTAAGGTCGGTAAAGCTTGGACTCTTGAAGGGGAATCAGATGACGATGAAGCTGGATCTCCAATGAAATCTGAGACTGATATGGATGTTGATAATAACGAGAATTCTAAGCCTGATGGTAAGGAAATTGGAGATGCAATGATTGAAGGTGAGAATTCTGAGGATGGAAAAGATAAAATGGTTGTTGACCAAAATGGGGGTAATGGGACTGCTGAGGATGAAGACGAAATCGATCCCTTGGATGCATTTATGAATTCAATGGTGTTACCTGAAGTTGAGAAGCTAAGTAATGCAGTTGTTGAGCCTCCACCTAGTGATAACAATGGGGAGTTTAAGAATGATAAAAAAGATGGCTTGAGTAACGGTGGACAGAAGCAGCCAAAGAAAGGTCAGATCAAGGCACTTGGCAGAATCATTCCTGGGGAAGATTCAGATTCAGATTATGGGGATATTGAGATTGATGAAGAAAATTTAGAAGATGAAGATGATGATGAATTCATGAAAAGGGTAAAGAAGACAAAGGCTGAAAAACTTTCTATTGTTGATCACTCAAAGATTGATTATAAACCATTCAGGAAAAATTTCTATATTGAAGTTAAGGAGATCTCCAGAATGACTCCTGAGGAAGTGGCTGCTTCCAGAAAGGAATTGGAACTGAAGTTACATGGAAAGGATGTGCCAAAACCAATCAAAACCTGGCATCAAACTGGACTCACAAGTAAAATATTAGAGACAATAAGAAAGCATAATTTTGAGAAGCCAATGCCAATTCAAGCTCAGGCATTGCCCACAATTATGAGTGGTCGAGACTGCATTGGCATAGCAAAAACCGGCTCTGGTAAAACCCTTGCTTTTGTGCTACCTATGTTAAGGCATATTAAAGATCAGCCACCTGTAGTAGCTGGAGATGGACCTATTGGACTCATTATGGCACCTACAAGGGAGCTTGTCCAGCAGATTCATAGTGACATAAAGAAGTTTACCAAGGCAATGGGAATCAGATGTGTTCCTGTCTATGGAGGTTCTGGTGTGGCCCAGCAGATTAGTGAATTAAAGCGGGGAACAGAGATTGTTGTATGTACTCCAGGCAGGATGATTGATATACTTTGTACTAGTGGGGGGAAAATTAGCAATCTGCGTAGAGTGACCTACTTGGTTATGGATGAAGCTGACAGAATGTTTGATATGGGTTTTGAACCTCAAATTACTCGAATTGTTCAAAATATTCGGCCTGATCGCCAAACTGTACTGTTTTCTGCCACTTTCCCTCGCCAGGTTGAGATTTTGGCTCGTAAAGTCTTAAATAAACCTGTTGAAATACAGGTTGGTGGGAGAAGTGTTGTGAATAAGGACATAACTCAGTTGGTCGAGATGAGGCCAGAAAGTGAAAGGTTCCTAAGATTGTTGGAACTTCTAGGTGAATGGTATGAGAAGGGGAAAATTCTGATTTTTGTCCACTCCCAAGAAAAGTGTGATGCTTTGTTCAGGGATTTGCTCAAACATGGTTACCCTTGCCTGTCACTTCATGGGGCCAAGGATCAGACTGATCGGGAATCCACCATTTCTGATTTTAAGAGCAACGTCTGCAATTTGTTGATTGCAACTAGTGTTGCAGCTAGGGGTTTAGATGTAAAGGAGCTTGAATTGGTGATTAATTTTGATGTTCCAAATCATTATGAGGATTATGTTCACCGTGTTGGTAGAACTGGTAGAGCTGGGCGGAAAGGTTGTGCTATCACATTTATCTCCGAGGATGATGCAAGATATGCACCAGATCTTGTAAAAGCTTTAGAACTCTCTGAGCAAGTTGTTCCTGATGACCTGAAAGCACTTGCTGATGGCTTTATGGCAAAAGTAAATCAGGGACTTGAGCAGGCCCATGGAACAGGTTATGGTGGAAGTGGCTTTAAATTCAATGAAGAGGAGGATGAAAAGAGAAAAGCAGCAAAGAAAGCACAAGCAAAGGAATATGGGTTTGAGGAAGACAAATCAGATTCAGAAGATGAAGATGAAGGGGTGCGGAAGGCAGGTGGTGACATTTCACAACAGACAGCACTTGCTCAGATAGCTGCCATGGCTGCTGCCACCAAAGCTAGTACTGGTTTGATGCAGAATCCTCTATCATCTGCTCAACTGCTTCCAAATGCTGTATTGCCTATTTCTCTTCCTGGTGTACTCGGTGTGTCAATGCCCAGTACTGCAGCAGTTGTTGCTGGTAGTGTGTTACCCGGTCTTCCAAATGAAGAGGCTGCTCGAAAAGCTGCACTGCAAGCCGCTCTCAATTTACAGCATAACCTAGCTAAGATTCAAGCTGATGTTATGCCTGAACATTATGAAGCCGAGTTAGAAATTAATGAATTTCCACAAAATGCTCGATGGAAGGTTACCCACAAGGAAACTTTGGGCCCAATATCAGAATGGACTGGAGCTGCTATTACTACGAGGGGCCAGTATTTTCCACCTGGTCGGATCCCAGGACCAGGAGAACGGAAGCTTTACTTGTTCATTGAGGGGCCTACTGAGGTATCTGTTAAGAGAGCTAAGGCAGAACTGAAAAGGGTCCTGGAAGACATCTCACACCAGTCCTTACAACTTCCTGGTGGGAATCAACCTGGCAGATACCAAGTTCTGTAGATGTAAGAAGTCATCCAACTTACTACAGATTAAATTGCTACCTTAGCTTCTCTGTAAATCTGCATTGTTGCCCATGTTCAATTTTCTCTGTTGAATGGTTTTCCCAGTTGCTTTGAACTTGTAATGAAGGTGGTCAGATAGGATTAAAGTATAGAACCTAACAAAAACAAAATCTGTAGTTCTGATATTATAGTCAATTAGGATCGAAGTATGAAACCTAACTTATTTATTATAGGCAAGCTGAATTGGTCCTGACTTTATCTTTGGTACAACGAATGATTTAGTTAAACTACACGCTCAACTCTTGCATGGATTGTTGGATTTGTGATCGGACTTGTCTCTCAGACCCGTAAGTTGATCTTCCTCATGGCGTTCCTCTTCAAGTGATTCAAGACGCATCCTATATGGGGTATGAAACTAACCAATATTTGTTAGCTAAAAATGATTATAATTCTAGTGCTATTGCTTGAAAGGGAAAAATTGATGATAGGTTGAGGGTGGTGTGGTAATTAGTTAGTGGCATTTTTGAATGAGTCTAAGTAATTTGGTAGATACTTGATTAATGATACTGGTGACCATGGTGAAGTAATTTAGTGCAAAATACAGTCATTTAGTGAAAGTGATGTGCACCGGGATGTGAAATGAGAACAATGTGATGTGCATCGTATAAGTTCTATAATGTTATTTGTCAATGACTGATTCCTTTGTTTTCTTTCCAGATGATTGATTTATCCCCTGTTGATCAAGTGACAGCTTATGACCTTCATAAATTATTTCTCTTTGATTTTCGTTCTGACTTCCAAATGCTTGTTTTCTTTCCAGATGTTTGAGTCTCATGAGCTTAACATCATAAATCCCCAGTGAAACCTAAAATAAATATGCTGTTAAATATGGTTGTCATTTGCCACTTTAGATACTCATATGATGTTTCTGAAGTTTCCTTATTTTCTTTTGAGAATCTTATTCTATTTTATTTTTCAATTCTGATCGCAGAGATATATCCATTACTAGCTCTCACCTTTATGGGAGGAACTTTCGCAAAAGTACTAGCTGATAAAGGCTGATTTTCTTATGTGCATGGTTAACCTCTGTTGAGTTTCATTTAATACTGGTGATTAACTAGGGTTTTTCCCTTTCCCTTTTCTTTCTCTTGTTTTTCAGGTCTGAGGAGTGGAGCTGTAAGTCCATTATTTTCAATTTAGGAGCATGCGGTTCTGGTTTTGGAGCATTCTGATTCATTGGCTCGTTTTATCTGGACTCGGATTCACTAGTCCTTTAGTCAATTTCATATGGATGGAGCCTTGAATCCTGTTTAAGTGCTTGCTCGGGAACTTGGTGTAACCAAAAGTCAAATAGTGGAATGAGATTCTATAGTTCCATATTCATATGATATGATGGAGTTTCTTTCTTTATAGTCGAAAGTGGTGTTTCTATATTATTAATTACTCTTTTGATGAGGAAGATGATGTATTTTTTTTCATGTCTTAGGTGTTACTGAAAACATTTTGCTCCCTAATGCGAGGACCAATCTGAGATTGCATTTTGGTTTTAAAAGATGTGGATGTCATGGATCCTTGGAAAGTTCATACCTTAGCCATATTTTCTTCTTAACTTGATTTTTTGGTAATATTTATGTTAGATCTGATTCCTATCTGAAGTTGTGAGCAGCATATAGCAAAAGCCAGATCGGTTGGAATTTGATTTGTGTGAAGAACGGTGTCATCACAATAGATGGTTTTGCATGGAGATCACCTTCTTTATCGAGAAGGGAAAGAAGTAAAAATGATGGTCAGGTTCGTCAGACATGGATCCGATCTTCTCCAACAAAAAGCTATCAATGGTGCATGGTAGGTTGATGTTTTTGGATCCCCATAATAACTTTGCTCCTTGCTTAGTGGGAGTAAACTATTGTTCCCCTCGATATTTCTCATGTGTTGCATGCTCTATTAGTTGGGTTTTTTAGACATATCGATACGATTTAAATGTGTATTTATCTTGTTGAGGTTGTTTTATTTCTTTGTTCTAACAACCCTTTTTAAAATCGAACTTATGCGGAATGTTTAGTGCATTATGCTTGTGTTGCACCATACTGTACAAGTAAATTTGAGATTCGAACACATGCGTATAACTGTAAATATTAGAGGGACTGCACTTATTCGTGCTTCGAGTATTGTTTGCTAATTGCAGCAAGCACCTTGGTGAATTATTGTTTACTGTTCCAATGGCAGCGGAGGCATCGAGTTGGGCAGATATTGTTCAGCTAGTTGGTACATCCCGAGCTCGACAGAAGCTAGGTGAGTTGGAAGAGTTATATTTTAATATTAGAAGTACATCCTTGGCACAGTTTAAGCTTGTCTTTTATATTATTATTCGGTTCCTCCTCGAATAATGCATCCAGATTCCTTGCCGTAGAATTTTCCGACTGTGTTTCCCTTGTTGATGTGCCCCCACTGGCGGTGAAACGCCGACCATACCGATCAACTCTTTCTATGATGAAAAGGTAGATTTGTATAAGCAATCTGATTATTTAGGTTAATATATGCAGTTTATGTGTACTCTGAATTCAATTTGTGGTCAGCTCGTTATGCCAGGGTCAGTCAGGGATAATAGCCCAATGTTTTTTACTTCTGTACCTGAACATATAGTCTCACACTTGTGATTATTCGTGTCGAATTAGATATTCGAGATCGTTTCCGATTAGGATCATTCGGGTTTCTTATTCGATGTTTTGGTTGGGTTATCTCTTTGTTTTAGGGATGAGTATTTGTAGGGGAGGAAATTGACAATATAGGTTTAGGTTGATGGTGTCTATTTAAAATTTTTGAAGGGTTTGATTTAATCTTTTCTTAAAATTTAGGAGCTTAACTGAACTTTTTTTAAAATATGGGACTTGATTTAAATTTTTAAGAATTTTAACAAAAGGTTAATTCGTAAAATTTGGGTTCGAGTAAGGCCTTTGCTGCCTCTCATAAGTTTTAAGGATCCGTCCAAGTTGAGTAATTTTTCAAAAAAGTTGAGTTGGTGAGTTTTGTTTTATAAATCAAGTAAATTTTTATTGAATTTATTAAATTTGAGTTTAATTAAATTATTTGTTTTTAATTTAATTTTAAATATTTGTAATATTATAATATTAATTGATTTTAATTTAAATATTTTTTTTTATCATCATAATCGAGTTTATTATTCTCACTCTACTACTAATCTCATTAGATCAACTAAACCCATAAGCAATTTCTTAATATTACATTATTCTTTGCTAAATAAAAGTTGTCCCAAAGAAGGGTTGTTAGTATGTTTATTGTTTAGGGTACAGAACAAACCCTAAATCTTTAGGTATTAATATAAATCTTAACTTATAAACATTAAAATCTAAATATAAAATTTAAATAATAACCAAAATTTTAAATTTTAAACCCTAAACTTTAAAACTAGTATGCCTTATTTTTTCTTGCATGATTATTGATATTTATCTTGTTGATTGGTTAATTTGAAACTAATATTGTATCGAGTTAGTATGCGTGTAATCCTCTTAAATTGATTATTTTATTTAAAATATTAAGATATGAATCCTAAATATTAACAATAATATCTTATCATGTTAAACTAAAGATATGAATCCTAAATATTAACAATAATATCTTATCATGTTAAACTAATCGATAATTGATTATTTATCGATTTATAGTAATTCAATATTTAGTAGTATAATTACTGTCTAATTCACGATTCATAATATCAAATTTAATAAACAAAAATATTACCAAATTTATTTTATTGCTTTCTCACCCAACCTTACTGTCAATTTTTTAAACATGTACCTTATTGATTATTGAAAAATAAAAATCATATTTTCCTTAAATTCCTTCTAAAACTGTAATATATCTGTTCCCATTCAAGCTATCTAACATCTCATTTATATGCTTTTCACTTAGTTTTAAAATTATGATTTGTATTTAGAATTGATACCTAAAATTTAGAATGTTTTAATTAAGTCATTGAAGTATTAATATTGTATCAATTAAACAGTTTCATTAATCTAATGTTGGTTAAGATATTAAATATCAACTTGAATATGATGTAAAAAATATTTAAAATACATGAATTGAGACTTAAACATGTGTATCTATATATCGTAAAGATATGATATCCAAAAGCTATAAAAGAACGAGCAGCAAAATTTGATTTGATTTAAAAAATTAAAAATAAATCTTTAAAATTTATTAATTTCATAATATATATATATTTCGTATCGATTTCTTCATTTTATTTAATATTTTTTGATTTTGGGTTGAATTAAATTATAACGTCAATAAGTGAAATTGGTGTATATATATATATATATAATCTTAAATTTATGTAATCAATTTGAAATACAATTTAATTCAAAAAAAATATTATAGAGATATTATTTTTTCAACTTAACTTATTTTATTTATAAATCAAAAAGATAATTATTCCCCTTATAAATACTTATGGGAAAATTTTCCACTTCTAGGATTTTGTTTAGATTTCAGAGTTTTAATCAACGAATTTTTGATTTAGGGATGTGATTAAAATTTAAAGTTTAATATAAAAATTTAAGATTTATAAATTAAGATTTAAATTTCTAATTATATTATTATAAAAATTAAACTCTAAATTTTAAATCAAATTCTAAATATCAATTAATTAAGATAACATGGATGTAATTAGAATTTAAAGTTTAAAATAAAAATTTAAGATTCATAGATTAAGATTTAAATATTTAATTATATTATTATAAAAATTAAATTTTATACCTTAAATCAAATTCTAAATATCAATTAATTAAGATAAACATTAGCTTACCATCAAGTGGCTAAAGTCTTTCACTTTCCAAACCAATGTTCGAACTTTTTGACTAGGGGTAATAACAAGTTGAGTCCGAGCCTGGCATATATTGAAAAGAAAAAAAAATCCAATTTGTTTTAATTAATTTATTTTTAAAGGATTTCTCATATTTATTTTATTATTATTTTTTAAAAAGATTATCTTTATTGTATATGTAGCATATATAGTATAATTATTTCGAGTTTGTTTATGAATTTTTTGAGCCGAAATTGAGTAAACTTGACTCGTTAAAGTCACGAACCGAATTCGATCCTGAATGAATCTATTTGAACCGAATTTTAACTGAGCCAAATCCGAATAGCTCGGGAGAGCGAGGATCGTTACCTCCCCTATTTATGACAAACATACAAACAAACATGTAAAACCAAACAATCTTAAGCCAACCATTTTTCAAACCTGGTTTGCTCTTTAAATCTTCGTTTTCTCATCCATTTCTGACTTTTTATTTGTTAAATTTCTCCCCTTTTTTGTTTAATCAGTCAGTTTTTCCTTACAACTTTTCACACTGTTTCTCCTTTTGTTTCACGGCCCTTTTTGGGTTTCATTGCCTCAAATTCTTCTCTGTAATCTCTACTTTCTTCTCCTCTTTCCTTCTGGATTGAAAGGATTAGCAAAGCTCCGAGCTTTGATTCCATGGGGTCTTGCTTTAGTTCCAGAATTAAAGCTGCTGAGAGCCCTCTTCACCATGGCATGCTTCATCTTCTTTCCCCATATTTATGAACATATAAACTCCTTTTAGAAGTACCCTTCTTGTTATGTTTATGATATGTAACCCAAAAATTAACCTAATTTCTTAGATTACAAGTTAGGGTTTATGTTATTAAAATTTGTTGTCGGTTATATGAATTAAATCTAAAATTTCTGAAAAATAATTAAAGAATTAATAATTTAAAACACTAAAAATATTTTAATATAAAACAATTCAAGATTCAACACATATTTTTAAATAACAGTTCCAAACCAAATAATTATTCAAAGTCCGATACAAAAATTTTAAATGAAAATCAAAACAAGTCTGAAACATTAAAACGTACAGAACAACAAAAATTCAGATTCAACAGTCCTCCAAGTACCGATGCCTAAACCGAATATCTGAAACAGAAACTGAGAGGGTGTAAGCTAGGGAGCCTAGTGTGTCTTTAGTGTGCAGATAAACAGAATTAGAGAACAGAGTATACAGATGATGAATGTATGCATGATATGCATCCAACACCGAACACCAACAGAAGAGTAGGTTATCCCAAAATCTCTCTAACTCCATCACACAAACAGAAGTGGAAACTCGATCCGGAAGAGGAGCCACTGAATAGAAGTGGTATCTTGACCTGAAGGTGGAGCCACTGAACAGAAGTGATAAAATCACTGATCTTCCCCGTACAGATAATCCAACCAGATGCAATATTATGAGCAGATACACAATCAGAATGCGTGCCTTAAAATCTAACAGGAGACATTCATGATGATGTCGGAATCAAGTATGCATAAAAATGACAGAGCAAAATATTATGCTCAATTTTTAGAGAAATCAGGATAAATGCAATCAACATGCTTTTTCAGAAAACAAAATCTGTACACAACGGTAAAACAGGAAAGATAGCGGAAGAGACACACCTGAACCAGAAAGCTTAACATTGAGAATGAAGTCTATTAGACTTGGCTCTACCACTAGATCGAGCAGGTGTAGAACTTACGAGTAACAAAATATATTAGATACACTACTATGCCACTAAACCGATAAGTACACAAAACAAAATTAAACCGAAAAATCATGTGCGTGTCCCGATGTCTGAAGAATAGGAGGTCGTCCAGGAGGAGGAGAAAGATGCTCGAGGTCAGAATCCACGTCACCTGAACCAAACAGAAACTCTTTCAGAATCCAATAAAGATAACTTCCAGATAAATGTTCGAACTAAAAAGGCTTAAAAATGACACTTCGGGTTCGAATTTTAAAAAACAGACACCGCCAACGAAAAAAACATAAAATAGGACCGGGTCAGAAAAAATCAACGCTAACGTTAGCACTAATCAACGCTGAGCACCGGTCAATACTAACATCAACATGTCAAATGCTAACGTAAGCGGACGACGTTAGTCGGGTCACGAGTCAGGTCTCGGATCGGGTCACGATCGAGTCTTGGGTTACGGTTCGGACAACCGGTTCGGTTTTGGATTTTCCAAGAAAATCTGAAAATCTAGATTTTTTCAGATTTTTTGAGAAATTTCAAATTTTCCCAGAACCCTAAAAAATCCTAAATTTGATCCTCTTTTCCATACTCGTTAGACTCACCCCTTCTAATTCGATTCAAAACACATCTAATCCTTTTAAACACCCAAAATCGAAACCAAACAACACACCAACATCTTTTGAACCGAGGATTAAAACTTAAATAATAACAACCCCAAACTTCAACATTCAAACCAACACAACACTCCTAAACGAAAAGAACCAAGCCGAAACTGAAATAGACAAGAAAGATGATAGGGTGTTTACCAAAACTTATCAAATTGAACGAATCGAAGGCCTCAAAAGATGTTGGATTGAAACAAAACGAGAGGAAAACAAAATGAAGAACACCCAAAAGATGGAAGGAAAACAACTCGGTTGATTATTAGATTAAAAACGGAAGGTTAAAACGGAATAAATATTAGAATTAAATTTCTTTAATTCTCCAGGCTGAAAATAAAAAACGAAAATGAGGAAGAACAGTTACCATATTCGAAAAGGTAAAACTACCCTACAAGGGTTCAGACATTTTAAATATTTTCAAAAGTACCACTCAACTTTCTGAAAATGCAATTTAACCACTGAAAAAATCCTAAATTCTAAGGGTTTTTGAACTAGGGATTTTGAATTTTAATTTGGGGAAGAATTGGGGTGTGACATGATCCGTTTGATATATTGCCGGGGAGGATTCGATGTGTGTTGAAAAAAGTGGGAATGAGACGAGTGGCTCAAACAGCAAGGTCTCGGTGCCTAGAACCGAGGGGGAGATTTTGCAGTCTTCCAATTTGAAGGGCTTTGCTTTCACTGAACTGAGAACATCCACCAGGAATTTCCGACCGGATAGTGTTTTGGGTGAAGGCGGTTTCGGTTGTGTTTTCAAGGGTTGGATTGATGAGAATTCGTTTGCAGCTTCTAAGCCTGGTACTGGCATGATTATTGCTGTTAAAAGGCTTAACCAGGAGGGCATTCAAGGACACCATGAATGACTGGTGAGTTTTATATATTCCATGTTCAATAGTTTCGAATTAAGCTTCTACTATATTTGTGTGGTATGGTTCTTTACATATATATAGGTGGGTTATGACATAGTTGTGTTATGATTCTCTGCATACATGGAAAACTTATAAAGGTTTGAACATAGTTATGAACTTATTGAAACATCCTTAGATGTAAAATGGTACTACTTTATGATTGCTGTCAAGAGACTTAACCAGGAGGGGGTCAGGGCCACCAGGAATGTCCGGTGATCATCTTATATGTGTTGCTTATCCCTTAGATTAAGCTTTTACATGTATGTTGGTATTTGGTATGAGTTATGACACCTGTATCGAGACGTATTTGAATATGGGGTATTGGTATGATTTGCTAAATATTTGATAACTTACAAAATTGTGAAAATTTCATGTAGGAGACATATCCATCTCCTCTAAGTCCAAGTAACGTAGGTTTGAACAATGATGGTCCAAGTAACTTGGCAAGATTTTCCAAGTTATGGATGCTCGTATCGAAGGCAAATACACGCAGGAAGCAGCGTGCCGCTTATCTAGCCCTGCAATGTCTTTCTATAGAACCGAAGTCTAGACCAAAAAAGGATGCAGTAGTGAAAGCACTAGAGCAACTTCAAGATTCCGGCGACGACAAAGAAAAATCCTCAGAATGTATCTGTTAATGGTTCTCATGGCAAGAACATGATACCGGAAAGAGGAAAGAGTTGAATTATTGCAGATGATGTTCTGATCAGGTTTGGTCCATTGCTTTTATTACTGTACAGTTCTTGAATTCAATAATATTCGAAATCCGAGTTTACGATTTCAACTCATTCATGTTATTTAATATTCAAAAAAAAGGTATCGGCAAAGAACCCCATCTAAGTATAACCAGGGCTGGCATTTGAAACAAGCAACAATGCTTGATTCAAGACCGAAATCGCACTGGATTTTATCACTTTCCCGACCCTTAAACAACTCTACTTACAATCATAGTATCAACATCCGATTTCCGACAACATTCCTTAATTTTCAATCTAACGTCTTGATAATCTCATCCACATTTTCCAACATCTCTTTAAGGACAATAACTTCATTAAACTGCTTCTTGTCCGGCAATTGTGATTCCACCTCCGTTAGTTCTTTAATGCAGTTCTCGGTATTAGCTATGGCATCTTGCATATTCAGTTTCTCCGATACTCGGTTACTCAATTCCATGGATGTCCGGACCTTATCGAGTTCCTTCATAGCTGATACAACTTCTTGGTCACATATTCCGTATTTTGCTCGAACCTCGGGTGTTAACGGTACGGGACCTTCGAGCACAGTTGTCTTGAGATTTCGTGACACATCCGAGGCGTTATTAACAACAATCTTGATAATTATCGATGCGAGCAGCTTCGGCCTGGCATTCTCGGGGAGATATCTTCCTAGGTATGATTCCTGAAAGCTTCCAATGCATAGGTCCTTGTGCTTAGTCTTTTCACAGGTTGGTGTGATGTCTGGCATGGCGTTTAGCAATGGCAAGAAAGAAATGCAGATGAAGAACGATAGAGCGACTGCAACATTATTCGTGATGGGGTTCATCGTTTTCGTCTGTTGATTATTGGTTTTGGAAGATGAATTGGATGAAACAAGAGGATCTGCCATATTTTTATACCTTATTGCTTGTGGCTTTGAACCACCAAAGATAAATGCGCTTAACCTCCCTTTGTGATAGCTAAAAATGGTGTTTGTTAGGTTGAAACTCTTGGTCTAGATTATAATTGTTTTTTAGAGCTCAATGCATAAATAAAGACCAATCAATTAATCTAAATTGAAAATTGACACAAACCCAAAATTAATTAAATTAAAATGAAGCAATAGAATTTAAATTTAAATTAATTTGAGCCACTCAATTAACTTAGATACTTACTCAAAACCGTTCCTGAGATTTTAGTGGCCCTAGGGCAAACGTAAAAAAAATAGACCTTTAATAATAAATATTAAAAAAATAATTTTTAATAAAAGTTATAGTAAAATTAAATTAAGTATATGCCTACTAAAAAATATTAGAAAAAATTAAACCCCTAATAATAAATATTGATAAAAAATTAATCATTAATAATAAATACGAGAAAAATAAATTTTAAGAATAAACCTCTAATAACAAATATTGTGAAAAACCTAACCTCTAATAATAAGTATTGAAAAACTATGATCCTATTAATAATTATTGAAAAAAATAAACCTCTTATATATAAGTAGTAAAAAATTAGACCCTAATAACAAATATATTGAAAAAAATAGGTTTCTTACAATAAATATTGAAAAATAAATTTTAAAATTAGACTCTTAATAACAAGTGTTAAAAAAAATTATGACTCTAATAGCACATAAATAAAATAAATAAATATTAATAAATATTTTTAAAGTACACCTAATAATAAGTTTAGTAAAAGATAGACCCGTAGCAACAAATATTGCAAAAAATCAAAATTTAAGAATCATAATAAAAAATAATGAAAAATAAATTTTAAGAGTATAACTAATACAAATATTGAAAAAAATAAAATAAAAACATAATAATAAATACTAAAAAATAAAATCGTATAATAATAAGTATTAAAAAATAACCAATATATAATAATAAATATTAAAAATTAAAATTAAATATATTTATTAAAAAAGATAAAATTTGAGGTCTTGAATAGGGGTGGGTCCAGCGCCGTCGCTCTTATTACCCACCTCCAGAGCCGGCTCTGTACTTACTAAAAGTAGGTAGTCATGCTGTCATGGAAAATGTGTCATCTAGATTTTGACTCTTGATAAGACACGTACACTATAGATAAAGTTGTTCAAATTTGAGTCTTATAATATGAACACCGTCATCTTTTTCATCAAAACCGCTAGTTAGTTGGGTTCAATTAAATGTAATGGCAAGGCAATATATGTTTATACTTTTTCTTAACCCTCTGATAAATATTAGCGACGAAGCTAAAATTTTTACATAATGGGGTCAAAGTGAGGTATGAAATTTGTGAAATTTTTTATAGCATTATGATAAGTATTGTTGATCTCATATCCTAAAAATCTTAGAGAGATCAATTCTTATATTTTATATGAAAAAAATTAAGTTTTTTTTTTATTTTTTTATATTAGATAATGAGTAGAAATCTCACGTTTCCTAATTGTGTCTCCTTTCACGTCTTATGTTAAAAAATCTTAAAAATTTAAATTCTAAACTCTAACCCTAATTTTTTAATCATAAACTCTAAACCTACACCTTAAAAATACACCTTACTCTTAATTTCCTAAATTCTAACCACACCCCTTAACCTTGAACTTAAACCCTAAATCTTAAATCACTAATTTAAAGTGGAGACACAAATAGAAGTACGATTAAGAGGTAGACGACTTACACTCATTTATAATGGGTTTGAAAATTATTAATAGGGTCAATCACACCCTAAAAATCCCATATACATCCTCGGTGGAATTTACAGAATAATCCAACCAAATATTTTTATTTGGTATATAGAGATTTTCAAGTGATATTTGGGGATCTAGGCTATTTTCTACAGTACCACACAAAAAAGCCACCTGCACATATATTTTTTATGTTTAATATTTTTGGTCATTCAAGTTGCACAAAAACGCCATGTGCATGTGGTGTTAGATGAAAAAAGCCATGTGCATGTGGTGTTTTTTGTGTGTTATGTATAAAATGACCTAGATCCGAAATATCACTTGTAGATCTCTATATACCAAATAAAAATATTTGGCTAGATTATTTTACAAATTTTTCCTACATCCTCCCATGGATAATATAAATATATCTTACAATTATAGATAAAATTATTCAAATTCGAATATTTTAAGATGAATATTTCATCTATTCTCTAAAATCAATCATTGGTTCAATTCTCATGTTCAAACTAGAATTGATTTGTCTAATTATTATATATGTATATAGCTTTAGAACATTATATATATAAATATATATAATCTAGACCAAGAGTTCAACCTAACCACCACCACCATTTTTAGTGGTCACAATGAGTGGTTAAGCGCATTTATCTTTGATTCTTGAACAACAAACCTTACACAAAAGGTATAAAAAGATCATAACTCCTCTACCTTCATCAAAATCTGTATAAGAATAATATCAATAAACCTAGAGGCCAAAACCATGAACCCCATCCCAAATAATGTTGCATTGGCTCTATCTTTATTCATTTGCATCTCTTTCTTGCCATTGCTAAACGCCATGCCAGACATCACACCAACCTGTGAAAAGACTAAGCACAAGGAACTCTGCATTGGAAGCTTTCAGGAATCATATCTAGGCAGATATCTCCCCGACAACGCCAACCCGAAGCTGCTGGCATCGATAATTATCAAAATCGTTGTTAATAACGCCTCAGATGTGTCACGAAATCTCAAGACCACTGTACTCGAAGGTCCTGTACCGTTGACACCCGAGGTCCGGGCGAAATACGGGATATGTGACCACGAAGTCGTGGCCGCTATGAAGGAACTCGATAAGGTCCGGACGGCGATGGAAATGAGTAATCGGAGATCGGAGAAACTCAATATGAAAGCTGCTGTGACTAATACTGAGAACTGTGTGAAAGAATTAACGGAAGTGGAAGCGCAATTGCCCGACAAGAAGCAGTTTGATGAAGTTGTTGTCCTTAAAGAGATGTTAGAAAATATTGATGACATTATCAAAACGATTGGTTGAAAATTATGAGATGTTATCACAAATTATACTTTGATGGGGTTCTTTGTCTACATTTTTTTAATATTAAATAAATGTTTATGTCAAATAAAAATAAAATAAAGTATTTTTATGTGTTTTGTTATTTTTCGTATATTTTTTAAATAATTTCTATTAAGAGAAGTAGGGATGTTTATTATTCGATTTTAACCGAATTAACTGATCGAACGATTTTTTTAGTTAAATCGATTAGTAAATTTTAGGTAGGTTCAATTAAAGGTTAAATTTTTGGGCAAATTCAGTTATCGGTTAATTTAATTTGAAATTGGTTAATTAACTGAATTAACTAAAATTATCGTATGTTAAATATTATATATATTAAGTATATATTTTTTTGGTTATTGAACTTTTAAAAATTATAATTTGATGATTAAATTTTTTGATATATTATAAAATTATCATTAAAATTTTGTTATCAAATTAGAATAAAATAAGAGTTTAGTGACTAAAAATACCATTTTAGCACAATTTTGTGACATATTATGTAGTTTACCAAAATTTTATAAAAAAAATTAAGTTAATTCAAAAACCGACTGAATTAACCGAAATAATTTCGGTTCAATTAATTCGGTTATGACTAATTCGGTTTGATTAACGATTAAAATTTTAAATTTTTTAATTAATTTCGTTATAGTTTATTTTATTTAGTTATCGATCGAATTAACCGAATACATACTAATAAAGGGAGAGGGAAAGAGAATTTTTCTCCTATTGGGTCCTGAACCCATAACTTAGGAGAATTGGAGGGTGTGAACCGAAAATTTACCCATCTACTTTAAAATTTATTGACCCTTTTTGAGATAGTTAAATGGATTATTTGAGTTAATCCAAGCCTAACCAAAATGAGCTTGAATAAGTAATTGAAAACTTTTCCCTTAATTAAACTCATGAAATATGGATGTTACAGCGAGAAATTATATTATGGATAGGTCTCACTACGAAAAATTATATTATGGACAGGTTCCACTATGATTTTATGGATTAACCACTAAAGATCACTCATCTCATCAATTTTTCATGTCATATTTTTTCCTAAGTGAATCTTCACTTGAAAAAATTGTTTTTAAAATGAATTAACAGTAAATATAAGTGAAGATTCACTTAAGAAAATACAACATGGAAAGAAATGATGAGATGGATGATTTTTAGTGGTTGATCCATGAATAATGTGGTAAGACGTACCCATAATATAATTTTTCATGTTACAACATTATTAATGTACAGTTGATTTAAGTTTAGAAGTAGTTGTTTGAGCTTAAATCTTTTCTAAATTATTTAGCATTAATAATTCATTTAGAGTAATTATTTTATACAACAACGATAATAATCTTTTATTTTTATAGTTCAGATTTTAAATTTTAAATTTTAAGATTTATAGTTTAATAGTTATGACCAATAAAAATTATAAATCATATATTACGTTGTTTAAAAAAAATAAAATTTTAGTACAATTGACCCCAAAATAAAACTAAATATAGTAATAAAATTTCGGTATAATTTCTATATAAAGGATAATATTTATGTTTTTGATATATATTATCTGTGTTGTGTAATTAAAATTTCAATATATCTTCTATTTTCTGTCATTGCTAGTTGATCAGAATGCAAAATGAGGACTAGTATATTAAATTGTTTTTGTTTATTAAATATTGTTAATGATAAGGATTATACTTAATTTTTTATTGTGATTTTATGTCAAAAATCGAACTTATATAAAATAAGACAGTATAAATATCTTTAGTTATTAAATCAATCAGTGGTTCTCTTTTTATAATGATTTTATTGATTCATTATACGTTATAAATTATTGATAAATATTAAAAGTTCAATGATTATTTTTAATAATTCAATAAATTTAATGATATTTTTTGCTAATTTGATAAAGTTTAATGATCAATTTATAATGCATCGAAAAATTTAATGATCATTTTATAATTTTTAAAAGTTTAATGACAAAAATAAATATGTATAATATATAGAAATTTTGGTTAATTAATTAATTTCAAACTAAATTAACCGATAATCAAAGTTTTAAAAAATGATTAACCGTTAATCGCTAGAATCTAAAATTATTCAATCGATTAATCGAAAAAACTTTAATTCGATCGATTAATTTGATTAAAACTAATATTTGAATCCCTATTTTATGGTTTTCGACCCATTTTTTTATTATTCTAAAAACGAAAAAATACATGGAAAAATATTTTTATTTTATTTTACTCAACATGAACAATTATTTCAATATTAAAAAATGTAGGCAAAGAACCCCATCAAAGTACAATCAAGGCCGGAAACATAATATCAACATCCGATTTCCGACAACATCCCTTAATTTTTAATGTAACGATTTGATAATCTCATCCACATTTTCCAACATCTCTTTAAGGACAATAACTTCATTAAACTGCTTCTTGTCTGGTAATTGCGATTCCACCTCCGTTAGTTCTTTAATGCAGTTCTCGGTATTAGCTATGGCAGCTTGCATATTGAGTTTCTCCGATACTCGGTTACTCATTTCCATGGCTGTCCGGACCTTATCGAGTTCCTTCATAGCGGCCACGACTTCATGGTCACATATTCCGTATTTCGCCCGGACCTCGGGCGTCAACGGTACAGGACCTTCGAGTACGGTTGTCTTGAGATTTCGTGACACGTCCGAGGCATTATTAACGACGATTTTGATAATTATCGATGCGAGCAGCTTCGGCCTGGCATTGCTAGGGAGGTATCTTCCTAGGTATGATTCCTGAAAGCTTTCTATGCATAGATCCTTGTGCTTAGTCTTTTCACAGGTTGGGGTGATGTCGGGCATGGAGTTTAGCAATGGGAAGAAGGAAATGCAGATGAATAAAGATAGAGCGACAGCAACATTAATATTTGAGATGGGGTTCATGTTCTTTTTTTTGTCTTTATATTATTTTAGACAGGTTTTGAAGATGTTTTGTATGAAGGAAGAGGAGGTATGATGTTTTTTATACCTTTTGTGTAAGGTTTGTTATTCAAGAATCAAAGACAAATGCGCTTAACCATTCATTGTGAACACTAAAAATGGTTTTATTGTTAGTCTAGTTTTAATTTTAACTCGAAAATTTATCGTTAATTTGACCCCTAATATCTAAAGGAGTGGATGCCGTAGTGTAAGGAAATTATATCATGGGTAAGTTTTACCACGTCATCAATGAGACAAACCACTAAAAATTATTTATCTCCTCACTTTTTCCGTGTCATATGTTTTATCAAGTGAATCTTCACTTGGAAAAACTGTTTTTAAAATGAATTAACGATAAATATGAGTGAAGATTCACTTGAAAAAATATATGACACAAAAAAAGTGATGAGATGTGTGATTTTTAGTGGTTGGTCCCATTAACACGTGGTGAGACTTAACCATAATATAATTTTACAACCATATCACTTTGGTCTCATGCACAAACATACATATGTCATAAAATTTTTAGTTGTGGAGCCTTTTGAGAACTTTAGGTACCTTGCTCAGGTGATATATGTGTTGTGTTTGTAGTTCAACGGTTAGGATAATTGCCTTCCAAGCAATAGACTCAGGTTTGACACCCGACAAACGCAGAAATTGTTTGAGAAAACAAATCACTCTTGATGATACCTTTTTTATTTCTTTAGGGGGAAAGCTCACTACAGTATCTTGCTACTGGGGCTTTCAGATGTTGTTCAAGTGTTGCACTATAGAACTTAAGTCATGGGAAACTTATCTCACGCTATAATTCTCGTCTATACCGGAGTGTAGAACGAACATGTCTACAGTAGTGAAAGCGGTACTGTGACTTCGAGACTCTTGTGATGATAAGCAGGACCTTGGAATGCATCAGCTCCTAGCTCTCATATAAATTGTCAGGCCATCGATCACCGGTATGAACCACCAAGGAACCCCACTGGCAGTGGAAGAAGCAGTTGAACCAAATGTTATCGTAGATGACAATTCACAGCTCTTGTCTGGATATTGTGAAGAGATGTTGCCATTGCAGATGCTGATGTTGAAACATCGGTTGCCAACAGGTAATCCTAGTTTTGTTGCTGGTTGAATGTATGCATCACTCGAGTTTTCAGCTCTTTCGTAAAGATTTGCATGGCAGCCAACCATGCCTTCTTTTGAGAGCAAACTTGTAACACTACCAACGAGTATTAACATATTCTGTACCCAATTTCTTGATAATCAGTTGTAACACTTTCCAGTGCAAAGAATAGTTCAATGTTTGTGATGAGACATGGAATTTCATATACAGCTTAACACGAATCTGTGGTTACATCATTTCACAATCTGAGGATTTGGCGGTGTAAGATTTTCAAGGGACCTATGACACTGTGTAGACACCACATTTGCTTCGAGTCGGCATAGAATGATTATTGGTAGATGGAGCTGGAACTGATGCACAGAGACAGGTTCTTCAGACTCTGCAATGCAATGGTCTATTTATATCTTGCACAATCTCCGATTTAGAATGCATCGATTCTTCAATATTTAACATTTTGAAACATGATCTAATAACTACAAGACACTCTCACTTCCAACATCCATATTGGATTGAGTAGAATTGCAATATTATTTCAATCATGCCTTTTTTCAGCCTCAGTATTAGTGTGTGTCAAATGTTGGTCTATTTTTTAATATTACTTCTACTTTTCTTAATAGTTTATATTTTGGGGATTGATTTCTATTTTTGTATGCTAAGGGTATGATGCCAAACCAGGACCATGAACAGGCAAGTTCTCATGCACACACATATGTCCTAAACCTTTGAGTTGTGCTGCCTTTTCGAACTTTCGGTTCCTTTTTCAGCTGTCAAATATGTTGCGTTTGTAGTCCAACGGTTAGGATAATTGCCTTCCAAGCAATAGACCCGGGTTTTTGACTCCCGGCAAACGCAGTAAAGATACAGTAGTCTCCCATGTCACTTGTTAAGCTATCTCTTGTAGCAAAATGGGCACTGTATCTCGTTATGTTTGTTTAGTAAAGATACAGTAGTCTCCCATTTCACTTGGAACCCTACAAGCACTTAAAGTAGCAGTTGGACAGCAAAAATTTCAAGGTAAAAGTAGTATACAAGTTGTCCATTTCAAGTCGGGTTCAAAAATGAAAAAATAAATGAAAAAAAATAAAAAAAATAAATTATATTATAGTTTAATATATTTTAAAAATAAAAAAAAATAAATTTTAGACGATATATAGAACTTATACTATAAACGAAATAATATTATTTTTAATGTAAAATAATACTAGAATAAGGAATAATACTATTTATGACATAATACTATAAATGTACTAACACTATTTTCGGAAATAGAATAATATTATATATGGATTAATAATATATGAAATAATATTATTTTTAATGTAAAATAATACTAGAATAAGGAATAATACTATTTATGACATAATACCATTTATGAAATAATATTATTTTTACAAATGGAATAATACTATAAATGAATTAATATTATAAATAAAAAATAAAATTATAATATATATTAAAATATGGTATACATAACACTATAGACTACAGTCTATATATATAATACATTAATAATTTAATAATTAATATAAGTATTTATATAATATATATTGATAATTAGATGTCTAGTAATTATATATGTATAATGTATGCATAATATATTTATAATGTATACAATTATTAATTATACATAATACATAGCTACATAACATAAGTATATTCTAACATTCATATATGTATCAATGTATGTGATATGTATACATAATGAATTAGTGATAGTAGTAATATTATACATAGTACATTAATATATTAATATGTATTATATATCAATATATCATATATGTATGTTAATGTTATATGTATATGTATAATTGTATATAGTAATTGATATATAGTACATGTATATATGTATATATATCATATATGTATGTTATAACTTATATCAATATATAATTACGTATATTGTATATGTATATATGGCAAAATCCATGAAATATTGAAGAAAAAAAAATTCCAAATATATTGAATGTTAAAGATTATTTCCAGAACTATGGATCTTTCAACAGTGCCATGGAAGTCGGTTCCAAATGAACCCGACTTTGAACAGTGATTTCATGATTTGAAGAAAAAATATAAACAATTGAAGTCGGTACCAGCTAGTACCGACTTTGAACAGTGCTGGTGCAGGCAGGCGGGCAGGGTGCAGACGTGGTGCAGTGATGGCAGCGGGGGATGGGATGGGTGGGGTGGCAGGCTGGTTAGTGATAGGGTGGTAGGGAGGTGTAAGCTTTTTTTTGAAATTTTTATAGGGTAGTGTGAAAAATTAATTTAGGGTATTTTTGGGATAAAAAATTGGTGGGAAGTTTTGGTTATAAATAGATGAGAATGTTAGATAGTTTTGAGATTTATAGAGTTGAAAGTGTTGGAAGAAGTTTAAAATTTGTAAGTATTTAATTTATTTTTATTATTTAATGTTATTGTTTTTATTTTAAGTTGATAGAAAAATTTAGTTTAGTTTAATTTTTTGATATTCTGTAATTTTATATTTTTTTATATTTTTTTGAATTATTTTTTTTGATAATGGTTAAAATATTGAATTTTTTATGATAGTTTAGTTTAGTTTAGTTTAGTTTGGTTGGTTTTAGTTGAATTATTTTATGATATTATAACTTGATATATTTTTATTTTGTTTTGATAGTTAACTAAATTGGTTAGATTATATAGTGATATTTTAGTTTATTCCTCAAATTTTGTAAGTATTTTTTTTATTCTGTAAATTTATATATTTTTTAATTATTTGATGATATATTTTAGTTTAGTTGAATTATTTTATGATAGTGTAAGGTGATAATTTTTAAATTATTTTATGATAATTTATTTTAGTTTATTAGTTTAGTTTATTTTAGTTTGGTTTGGTTATAGTTAAATTATTTTATTATATTGTAAGTTGATAATTATTGTATGTATTAGTTTAGTTTATTTTAGTTTGGTTTGATAAATTTTAAGTATATTTTAGTTTGTTAAATTATTTTTATGTTTTTTGTTTAAAATTTTTACAGGATGGCTGAGCAAACTCCACTATTGTATTTAGATGATCGATACATTTTTAGCCTTACGGTTTCTGAACCGGTATATTTTTTTATATAATTTATGTTTTAAATTTGTAATTTGTTAATTAATCATGTTATATTTTTGTTTATTGTAGGATACAACTGAGACATTTAGACATCATCGTTGTCTTGTGAAAACTCCACTCGATAATAGGATTTTCAATTTCTTACATAGCAGTGGTTTTTATTATGCTACGTTTCTTCGTGGGTATAAGTTGGTACCAGGCTTAGTAACTGCTTTAATCGAGCGGTGGAGACCTGAGACTCATACTTTCCACATGCCTTGTGGAGAATGCTCAATCACTTTAGAAGATGTAGTTTATCTGATAGGAGTTCCGGTCAATGGGAGACCTGTGATTGAGCGTAGTGAAGGGTCCACTGCTTCCATTTGTGAGAGGTACCTTGGAAAAGTCCCATATGAAAATAACGTCAAAGGTTCTCGGGTTAAATTAAGTTGGCTTGAGAGTGAGTTTGAATTGAATGATTATAGCCCGATAGAAGAGATTTATCAGGTTAGTCGAGCGTATATTCTGCAATTGATTGGTGGTATACTACTTCCTGATAAATCTGGAAATTTAGTTAGTGTTCGATACCTCAAATTTTTTAGTACACCTTGGTCTGGAGGTGAATATAGCTGGGGATCCGCCATTTTAGCGTGTTTGTATCGTGAGTTATGCAAAGGCGCTTTACTAGAAAAAGGGAAGAGTCGGCGGTATTGGCGGTTGTCTTTTGTTACTACAGGCTTGGGCTTGGCAACGACTGCCATTTTTCACTCCAGTTAGTCGAACTACTATACAATTTCTGCTCTGTGCGAGGTAATTTAATTTTTTAGTTTATTTTTGTATTCTAAATTATATTTTTATAAATAATTATAATTTTTTATTTAGGTGGTACGATGAAAATCATGATACTGGATTAGCACATAATAATGTAAGAGTATGCAGATCTCTTATTGATTTATATTGTCAAGACCAGGTAAATGATGTTATTTTTTAAGTTATAATTTTTTTCAATCTCGTATTTTTATTTGTAAGTGATTATAATTTTTTTCATATTTTCGCAGTTTATTTGGAAGGCGTATGATGATGACCGCATTTTTGTACCGGATTATCTGATGTTCGATTCTGTATTATGGTGTAGCGTGACACCTTTGATCCATTTCTCTACGGTCGAGTTCCACTTTCCAGATAGAGTCTTGAGACAATTTGGATTTCACCAGCCTATTCCGGGTATTCCACGCGACCATTACTTTCTTCATGCTTATGATGGGCGTGGTAAAGCTGAGACAGATTGGGAGGCCGTACATGTTGAGTATATTACTTTGTGGGCTAATAGAGCTCTAGCCTTACCAGTAAGATACCCAATCGAAGGAGCTGATTTTGATTTTGAGAGTTCGGAGTATATTCAGTGGTATCGTCATCATGGAAAACCATTTTTAACCACTGTTGAAGGACGAGAAGAATGCGAACGGTATAGGAAAAATATGGTGGAAAAGGGAAAGCTTTATCTGGAACATCTCGAAGTTCAAATCTTTCGAGTCAAAACACGGAGGGTTGGCCAACAACATGGGAGCCAGATATGAGTAACGTAACACCATATGCGGTATGGGAACCAAAACCGACTCCTACATATATCCCTCCAGCTGCGTGTTCCAGTGGTGGATATCATGATCCCGTGTTTGATGATGCAACTTTATACAGACCTGAGTTTAGTCAGCATCAGTCTCCCACTTTTGTTTATGACGATCATAGTCAATTCCAGGAAATGCAAAATATCCTGAATTCACCAGATTTGGCGGGAGGGAATATTAGTTCTATTTTCATGACTTCACCTACGTATCCCTCTGTGATTGAAGATGATGTTGAAGAGGATGCTAAAGAAGATGCTGAAGAGGATGCTGATGAAGGTGCTGAAGATGATACATCACATAGGCCACAAAGGGCGAGACGTCCACCGCGACGTTATCTTTCTACCACACCTCGTCATGGTCAAAAGCTGCATAAGAAGTGATGTACTTTTATTTAGACTTTTAATTTCCTTTTATTTAGACTTTTAATTTAATTTCGTACTTGTAATTTTATTATTTCCTTTTATTTAGACTTTTAATTTCATTCCGTACTTGAAATGCTATTATTTCCTTTTAATTTCATTTCCGTACTTGTAATGTTATTATTTCCTTCTATTCAGACTTTTAATCTCATTCCGTACTTATAATGTTATTATTTTTTACTTGTATTTTTTGTACACAAACAAACTTTATTCAAAACTCAAAGAGGAATAGATACAAATTGGGGCTCATTTGGACAATTAGTTCTAGAATGACCTTCTGCTCTACATATTGTGCATCGTTTGCCTTGTCCTTTCTCTCTATAATGTAGATCCATACTCGTATGAATTCGAGTTGATTTTGGTCTTCCTTTTGGAGTACGACGAAGGGTAGGATCGGGTAACCATCTTTCATTCCCTACTGCTGGCCAATAGTTTGAATTAGCAATTGGTGGGAACTCAGTTCTGTAGATATTAACTATCCTCTGCAGATTGAAGCATTCATCGACATAGGTGTAGGGATCAACTCCGACAGACATACATGCCGCAACTGCATGAGGACAAGGGTATCGCCATGCCTGAAACGCTCCACAATCACAGTACCTCCGTCGGAAATCAACTCTAAATATATTGGCGTGTGCAGCTTGATTCAAGCGTCTCGGACCAACAACATCAAACGTCTGATTCATTCGATCAAAGCTGTGAACTCTCATTGATGTTGCATTCGTCATATTCTCTTGGATTTTCCTCACTAGGTCTGTAGCCCAACTTTGGCCTCTATTGATTAATGCCTCAATTTCTTTCCCTTTTACGGTCCAAACTTTAGCCAACCTGTAGTATGTCGCTTTTACAAGGCTTGCAATCGGAAGATGTCGTGATCCTTTTAGTACTCCATTGATGCACTCCACAAGGTTGGTTGTCATTTGGCCGTATCGTCTTCCAGATTCATCGTAACATTGAGCCCATTTTTCCCTTTCTAGACTGTTTGCCCAATTCCAATGCCGGTCGCTATACCTAGTTAGATTTGCCATTTTCCTCTCAAAATCGGGCTGTGTTAGTATATATCCTGTTTGTCAATAATATTGTTAGTGTACTTATATACAAATAGAATAAAAAAATATAATCAAATATCAGAGACGTACCCATGCTAACAATTTCACTATGAAAGTATGTATTTTTGAATTGTTCCATACTATTCTTCCCGATATGGCGAACACAGTACGCGGGGTACACGTGGGGAGGTGTCCAACGACTTCCTTCTCGATTAATAGCAGCTTTGATACCTGTCCCTCGATCATATATAATACATACACCATCTTCTCTCACGACATGCTCACGTAGATTTGTCAAAAAGAAATTCCAAGCTTCCGCCGACTCTTGCTCCACAATTGCGAATGCAATCGGAAAGATATTGTTATCACCATCTTGCGCAACAGCAATCAATAATATATGAGAGTATCTCCCATATAACCATGTACCATCTACTTGGATTATACGTTTGCAGTAAGGGAAGCCATCTATGCAAGGCTTGAACGCTCAAAATAGTCAATGGAAAAATTTATAATCTTGATGAACTTGTCCTTGTTGGTCGTAAGCATCTTTTGTTTGATATCTCACGATGGTGCCTGGGATGAAATGCGTCATTGCAAGCAATAAAGCTGGTAGCTCGTTGTATGACTTATCATAATCACCATAAACAGAGTCTAATGCTTTCTCTCTAGCACGCCAACCTTTCTTGTATTTTATTTGATATTGAAATTGTTGAGCAATGGTTGCCTGAATCGTTGAAACGGGAACCCTTGGATTTATTTCGACCAGATTCTTCACATGGTGGCTTATTACACTCGTATCTAATTTTCGGTGATCTTGTGCAATGGAACTTCGTAAACATGTATGATCTCCACTGTACTTACTGACCTCCCACATATTTGACCGTTTACGTTTGGTAATTCGAATCTTCCAATTGCACTCTTGCCCATACTTGACACACTTGGCTAAGAAGGTCTTCTGACTGGACTCTACTACAATGTAGTCAACGTGATTCTTGATGCTATACTCTTTCACTGCCAATGTAGCTTGATCCTTATCCTCAAATTGAATGCCATTCGATAATTCATCCGAGCCACTATAAGTTAATCGAGAAACATCCGGGAATTCAGCAGCTCTCATAGCATCAAAGTCCAATGAGACCATGTGAGTAGGAGGCTCATAACATGTAATATCTCCTGCGGGTGCCACAAATTCTCCCACACCATAATTAGGGGCATTACCAACATCATCCGGAAATAAATCATCATCATCAATATCTTCATCCTCGCTAGAATCGTCAAGAGCTTCTCCCCATCGACCGCGTAGGTTGTTCACATTATCTGTTGAAGTGTCAACTGGATTAAATTCATTAGTTGTACCACTAGACAACATTGCGAGGAGACTGCCTCCAGGTAGTTCAGTCTCAGTAACGTAATTCATTTGAGAAGATTCTCCAATAAAAGTTCTAGAAGGATTCGGAACATCAGAAATCTCCGCAAATAACTCGATATATCGAGTACCTACAGATTCATGTTCACCAATCATCATTGCAACATCATCATCATCTTCAAGATTGATTGCACAATATGTTACCGGATTTTCACATGTAAGTCACCGGTAACGCAAACCATGAATATCTCTTCCAATCTTTTGAGATATTTTCCCCTTCAACTGTCGAAGCGTGATTTCCTTTTCAAATCGCATTTTTGTTGTGTTCTCAGCTTCAAATACAATCCCGCCATCCGTTCTCACAATTTTTCCATTATAATGGATAATTGTCAGAAATTTATTCTGATTCATTTTCTGTTTTAAATCGAATTAATAAAATAAATTAATATAAAAAAATAAAACATATCACATAGCAAAGATAAAACTATAAAGAAATCTCAAGTTTCGTAGATAAATAACTTCAATTTCACTAGTTTCATAAAATATATAAACTTAAAATTATTCATTAAATTTTAACATAATGAACTATATGAACTATAAATTAAAAAAATTTATCTATAAAAAAAAAAACTAACAGTAAAAAATTAACAATTACCTGAAACAAAGCTTCAAATTTCTTCTGCTTACTCCCTCTTAATTTTTTTCCTACACACTCTCCACTTCCAACAATAATCTTTTACTCCCTTTCAGATTTTACACTCACCATTGATATTTTATATACCAAATAAATTCATATTTTTAATCCTATTTACACCTAAATAACCCGTGACTACCTCTCTGAAATACTACACCCCTACCCCTGTACCCCTATGACTAATCAGACTACCCTATAAAAATTTCAAAAAAAAGCTTACACCTCCTTACCACCCTATCACTAACCAGCCTGCCACCCCACCCATCCCATCCCCCGCTGCCATCACTACACCACGCCTGCACCCTGCCCGCCTGCCTGCACCAGCACTGTTCAAAGTCGGTACCAGCTGGTACCGACTTCAATTGTTTATATTTTTTTTTCAAGCACCCTGCCCGCCTGCCTGCACCAGCATTGTTCAAAGTCGGTACCAGCTGGTACCGACTTTAATTGTTTATATTTTTTTTTTCAAATCATGAAATCACTGTTCAAAGTCGGGTTCATTTGGAACCGACTTCTATGACACTGTTGAAAGATCCATAGTTCTGAAAATAATCTTTAACATTCAATATATTTGGAATTTTTTTTTCTTCAATATTTCATGGATTTTGCCATGTATATATACATTAGTATATATATAATTATGTATCATGTATGCTATAATCTATATGTATATATATTATATATATGTATGTTATATGTATATATATAATATATTATACATATATCATACATGTTAATATGTATATTAATTTTAGTACATGTATTATATATATGTATGTTATATGTATATGTATTATACATATATACATTACATATATCTTACATGTATATTAATTTTTGATGTATATAATATATATATCATATTATATTATTATACACATATATAATATGTATTATATTTATACATATATGATATATCATATATACATATATTATGTATATACATGTATTATGTACATTAATTTTTAATATATATATGTATATATATAAATATGTATATGTTATATAACATATTAATATATGTATGTTAGCATACTATACATATTATATATATATCTAACATATTAATTATTATACATATTTAATATTTAATATATTATACATATTTAATATGTATATATATCATATATAAATATTATATGTTATAAATATTATATTAATACTATATAAATACTATATTATATATACATACTATAAAATATATAAATACTACATAATATACATATAGTATATAAATATTATATAATATATAATACTATATAATATATATATAATAACAAAAATTCTATTTTTCCCTCCCCCACCCTCACCCTACGGGTAAAATCAAAATTTTAACAAAATTTCATTTTTTCCGCCCCACTAAAATAAAAAATTTCTCTCCCCCTGAAATAAAAAATTTCCCTCCCTCTCACCCGGTTAATAAAAATATATATATAATATGATATTTATATTATATATTAATATATGTATACTTATATATGTTAGACGTATAATTAGATATATATTTTAATATATGTATATAATATACATTAATATATACTATGTATATAATATAATTTAATATATATGATATACTTATATATATATATTATATTTTATGTATTAATGTATTATATGTAATATATAATATACTTTAATATATAATATATATTATATATACCTAAATGTATATTAATATATGTATTTAATTTATTTATGAGTTAATGTATGTATTTAATTTAAAATTATAATTTTAATAAAATATTATTTTAAAATTATAATTTTAATATATATGATATATTTATATATATTATATTTTATATATTAATGTATTATATGTAATATATAATATACTTTAATATATAATATATATTATATATACTTAAATGTATACTAAACCTTTGAGCTGTAAAGTCTTTTAAAACTTCTAATTTCTTGCTCAGCTGTTGGATGGGCTGCGTTTGTAGTCCAACGGTTAGGATAATTACCTTTCAAGCAATAGACCTGAATAACCAAAGAGAAGTACTCAGAAACACTTGGTTTAACAAGTCTTTCCTTGTCTCTCACTGTTCTTATATATTTCTATTTGTTTAACAAGTTATATACTCTTTCAATGAGTATTGTGAGTGTAGGATATATTTGAGTGTTGAGAAGGTCCGAAGTTGTTGTTCAACGGTGCTCAATATGGGTACGTGCTTGTCAATTTTTGTATTAGATGACTTGCAATACATTGTCGATGTAAACATAAATTCCATAGTTGATGTTTTACTCCATGGCTGGAACTTCATACTTCACAACTCTTCTGTGGAAATGGTGAAGGGAGAGTTGCCGTTGCAGAAGCTGATGTTGAAACATCGGTTGCCAACAAGTAATCCTTGTTTTGTTGCGGGTTGAATGTATGCATCACTCGAGTTTTCAGCTCTTTCGTAAAGATTTGCAACACATCCAACCATGCCATCTTTTGAGAGTAACCTTGTAACACTGCCAATAAGTATTAACATATTCTGTACCTAATTTCTTGATAATCAGTTGTAACACTTTCCAGTGCAAAGAATAGTTCAATGTTTGTGATAAGCCATGGTATTTCATATACAACTCAACACGAACCTGTGGTTACATCATTTCACAATCTGAAGATTTTGCGGTATAAGATTTTCAAGGGACCTATGACTCTGTGTAGACACCACATTTGCTTCAAGTCGGCACAGAATGAGTGTTGCTAGATGGAGTTGGAACTGATGCACAGAGACAGGCTCTTCAGACTCTGCATTCCAATGGTCTATTTATACGTTGCACAATCTCCGATTTAGAATGCTTCGATTCTTCAACATTTAAAATTTTGAAACATGATCAAATAATTACAAGACACTCTCACTTCCAACATCCATATTGTTTGACAAGAATTGCAATATCATTTCAATCACGCCTTTTGTCAGCTTAACTATTAGTGTTTGTGTCAAATGTTGGTCTATATTTTAGTATTACTTCTACTTTTCTTAATAGTTTATATTTTTGGGATTGATTTCTATTTTTGTAGCTAAGGATACGATGCCAAACCAGGACCATGCACAGGCAGGTTCTCATGCACACACACATGTCCTAAATCCTTTGAGTTGTGCTGCCTTTTCGAACTTCCAATTCCTTTTTCAGTTGTCAAATGTGTTGCGTTTGTAGTCCAATGATTAGGATAATTGCCTTCTATTCCAAGCAATAGACTTAGGTTCAACTCCCAGCCAACGCAGAAATTGTTTGAGAAAGCCAGATGCAATAGGCCAATGAAACATATTTCAACAAAGCATAGTTATAATTTAACAATGAGCTTTATTTTGTGCATCAAAGCCAACATTTACCACTCTCTCTACCAAAGCATCCACTTTTTTAACATTGAATATATGTTTGCCTTGTTATGCTTCAAATAGCTGACATAATGGTAAACGTTACATCATCCACTTTCTCTTGTAACCTTACTTGGGTGGTGTTTACAGATGTTGGAGGGGAGAATGGAGATCATGATTCTGGAGCAAGAAGGGTAAGTAGATTTTGGATAATTTTCATAAGACAAACGATCATCAGTATTTTAACATATATGAACAATGATAAAATCTGTATCGATGATGATTGAATAGTTGATCATTAATAACCGAAATGCTCAATTCAGACTTTTGGGAGGGGCTCCTATACATAGCATGACTCCGTCCCTTCTTAGAGGCATAACAGATGGAAAAATCTGATTTCAAAGTTGATTTTGGAAACATTTAGGAGATAATACAACACAGATTAATCCTTATAGGATGAACTATTTGCGTTTGTAGTCCGCCAATTAGGATAATTGTCGTCCAAGCAAGAGGCCCGGGTTCGACTCCTGGTTGTTTTTTTGGGGCCAACAAGAGTGGCTAGTGAGTTTCTCATATACATGGTGGGAAGAGTCTTTATCTGCTGAATGAGACACAGCCGATAAGAACCATTCTGGATCACAACAACGCACACAGCGAGTGAAACACAGTCAATAAGAACTATTCCAGATCACAACTCGTGTGCACAAAGGAAATTTCAAGCTAACGACACATACATATATATACATATACATGTCCATATACATGCAAAATGTGATCATGATCTACCTGCTGAAATCAATCACCTTTTCCCCCAATAACATCTTCTCTTTTTATAGTTTGACAGTCACTCTTTTGCAGAAACCATTTTATTTTTATCCCCTACCAGGCATGGAAGAGAATACGAGACAGGAGACTGCTTATAAAAATTGTAGCCTTAGGCTTTGAATAGTCATTACCCTTCTCGGCCTTTTGTCTAAGATCAAGTGTAGGATCTGTACTTTAATCATTGGCCCACATGATATTACATTTATTTGTTTAAGGGAAAGCTGACTACAATAGCTTGCTGTTGTTGCTTTTATGTGTCGCTTAAGTGTTACACTATAGCTTGTGTCTTACACACTCTACCAAACAAAAGTTTCAAAGATTTTGTTTCCAAGGCATACCAACTGTACTTTAGGCAAAGACATAGTGATGGAAACAACTGATAAAACAATAAATGAATATAATTAGAACTTAAATATTATTCAAAATAAATTTCTTCCTTCACAAAACTTGTACTGAAAATTTTTTAAATAAAATAATAATAATTAAAACCCCAGTGCAACTATGTGAAGGAACAAACTCTTGCGAAGAGAGATGTTTGTGCTTTAATTCAAACACTTTGTGCGTTTTATTTATAAACCATTGTGGAGTGGGATTGTCTATTGCTTAGGAATGCGGGATACTACTCTCCTCTACAGCTCTTAAGACATGGAAAACTTCTTTACAGATCTATTGAAGATAGTTGATCATAATTCAGTAAGTCTTGCTCTTGAATGAAAGACAAATGGTTTTAATTGTGTTCATCTTTACTTCAATTCTATAAAGCATCCTCTTAGAGGTATAGCAGATGGAAACATTAGATTTCAAAGCTGACCTTAAGGAAAAATGATGCGCGCTATGGTCGTTTCAGATTAAACACGTTTTCGAAGAGGATAATTGTGTTGTTGACTTCATGTCAAAGGTGTTTATTGGTGCATATCTGAAGCTATAAATGTTTGGGAGTGTTTTGCCAGAATGTTGCGATATGCTAAGGAATGATTTTGATCCTAGCATTGAGAATGAAGGAGTAAACAAAAGAAGGATCGATCTATGGGCGCTGGCTCTGGTTATGTTTGGAGGACTATAATTTGTTATAACACTTCCCCATGTGTGCCCAGCAGATGGCTATAAGTTGTTGGAAATATGTAATGCTTGAATCCCACACTCTGTTTTTATAGGTTGTATGAGAGCAGTTCAGTTGATTTAAAATTCTCTTAGAATTTTAAATACTTAACCGAATAGATTTAATAACAAAATATCCGAGATTTAAATGGATATTTTCGGTTATAAAATCTACTATTTTTAGATAGATATTAACAGATTATCCGAGATTTAATTAGATTTTATCTATTAATAAATCTAATTTTGAATAGATTTTATCCGAGATTTAAATGGATATTTTCGGTTAGCAAATCTACTATTTTTTGATAGATATTATCTGATATTAAATTTAAATCAGATTTTATTTGATTCTCGGACAGATTTGCCCCTGCTTTCAACCTATAAATAATATGCTTTTCTCTCATTTTTAATCATCCCATTCAGAGTTCATCTGTCTTACTTGAGAGAGAATTAGAGAGCATCATTTTGTTCGACTCCGGTTCCGACGATCATTTCCTCCACAGTCCACTCCAAACTTTGGGTGTACACTGTTTGGAGGACCGTGCTAACCTTCGGGGGACAACCGCCTAAAGTAGCGAGTACACACATCAGGGCGATTTGTTTCTAAGGCAGTGGCCTCCATACCACGACACGGTCAAACTTTCTATCAGTTTGTTCCTTTAGTTTTTCCTGTCAGTGCTAACGCCCTGTTTTGCAGTCTATTTAACCAACAATTTAGAAACAAATCTACTGCAAAAATGATATTATTGTCAAGTTGGTTTTGGGTTTGTTCAAGCTTGACGCACTTGACGCACTTGACGCACTTGACGGGTCAATAATCGAAGGTGGTGGTGAAGAACCAAAATCCTAAAGATAAGGATATTTTACGATCAGTGAATTTTATTTATTTATTTATTTATTATTAATGTTAGTAAATTATTTTCGTGACTAACCATATATAATTTTTATTTGAATTTTGTAGATTCAAAATGGTTATGAAATGTCGGTCACGATGAATTTGGGATCGTGATACAAGGATTGGAGTTGCAGACATGATCAAAATAGACAAAGTCTATATGAATTGTGTTTCTACTTATAAGGTCAGATTATTTAAATCATGATTTATATTACATGAATTTATATTAAATCCTTTACCTAGTCTATAAGCTTAGAGAGTATGGTTTAGACTAGGTTGTAAAAGAAGGCTAGATGACCTTTTCTAGTAGAAAACTTATCTTGAGTATGCTTAATAATTTTTTTTAGTGGGGAATATATATATTAAGCATAACTTTTAAAAGACTTAAATGAGGAGAGAAATATTCATGAGAGATTAATTGAAAAGTAGTGAGATAGTTTAAATAATGCATGTCTAGATTGGTTTTTGAAAGACTTGGTATTTAAGTATGTTTTATGCATCACCTCTCTTTCTAAACGTACCTGGTGCATTACTATGCTCATTATTCCAATTTATAAAATACTATGACTAAATAAATATTCTATACTTAGTGTAGAAGTTAGAATAATAATCTTAATAATTTTTAAGATATCTTTTTTTTAGTCATAGTAGATGAATATTTCTAGTGGTCTTTTAAGGTAAGAACCTTGTCTAAAATAAAGAGAAAATGATAGATATTAATGCTACTAAAAGATGTTTGTAGCTATTAAATCTCTTTGAGTTCTTTTCTTTAGATAATTAAGAAGGGAGAAAAGATTTGTCTATCTTAGGAGTGTGCAGAAATCTCCATAAAAGTTCTCTTTATGAAAAAAGATAAAAAGAGTTAGGTCCGATAGAGGTGGTGAGTTTGGATCTAAATTTCTTAAAGAGGTATATGAGACGAATGATATAGTTTATGAAACTTATGCCCCTTACTTTCCTCAACAAAACGACATAGCCGAGAGAAAAAAAAAGAACTTTAAAAGAGATGATAATTTTATTATTAATAAGTTCTGGGTTAGCTTATAACATATTGAGGAAAGTCATTCTATCGGTAAATCTTAAACCGAATACCTCATAAAGAAATTAGATTTAACCTCATACGAACTGTGAAAAAGTTATGCACCTAACTTGCAATACCTAAAAGTGTGGGGGTGTCTGGCTAAAATAAGTTTGTCTGACTTTAAGAAGTCCACTATCGGTGCATAAACCATTGATGTAGTATTTATTGGATATGTTACCAACAATGTTGTATGAGATGCTTTAGAGTTTGAGTTAGAGCCTAAACAAAGATAAAAATATCTTTTGGACCAGACTTTGTTACTTCCTTTATTTCTGAGATAAATGATTTAGACAACTTATCAGATCCTAAAACTTATGAAGAAGCTATGAGATCTATTGACACTAGTTTTGGAGGAGTAGTTAATGATAAACTAGAGTCAATAATGTCTAAATCATGCTTGGGAATTGGTAGATTTGCCTAAAGGATTTAATCCTATCAGCAACAAATGAGTTTTTAAGAAGAAACTCATACCAGATGGGTCAATCCAGAGTAAAGCAAGGCTAGTAGTTATAGGGTTCACTCAAAAATATTAAAGAATTTGAAAGTTGAGATGTCATTTATACTCGAACCCCTTTTGACTCTAGCACTCATCTCGTTAAAAATAAAGGAAGCTATGTTTCCCAGGTTGAATATGCTAAAATTATTGAAAGCCTAATGTTCTTAGTGAACTATACTCGGCCCGATATTGCCTATGTAATGAGTAGATTAAGTAGATATACTCATAATCCAAGTGGTGAATATTGAACGACTCTTAGATGCTTACTAAAATACCTTACGGGTATTATGGATTGGAAACTCAAATTTGTTGGCTATCCTGTTATTTAAAAGGATGTTGTGACGCCAACTAGGTTTCTGATAGTGATGAGGTAAGGTCTACGAGTAGATATGTTTTCACTTTAGATGAAGCTGAAATCTCGTGAAAGTCCATCAAGTACTTATATTGCACGCTCCATCATAAAGTCAGAGTTTATAGCTTTAGACTTAACTAGGCAAGAAACCGAGTGGCTAAGGAATCTTTTAGCAAAGATACCTTTGTGGGGAAAACCGACTCCTCCGATATCTTTATTGTGAGATTCGTAATTTTCGATACATGTGGATCTAAATCAAGTTTACAATGGTAAGAAGAGACACATTCGCATAAGGTACGAATATGTGAGGCACCTAATAAAGAACGGAGTACTCACCTTAGAGTATGTTAAGTCGGAGATGAATTTGGTTGATCCTACTACCAAAGGATTGAGCAGGAAACAAATTCTAGATTCGTCGAGGGGATGGGTCTTAAGCCCATTTGTTGAGAGATTCATGGTGTATACCCAACTTAGTTCTCTAAGTTCAATGTGGTTTAACGAAACCATGAAAGAGACTCATAGTGTACATGTCCCTTTACCCAATCCCTATGACATTTCATGTATATGCCCAGGTTGAGCTTAAATGCTCTTAATAAATTCATAGCCCAAGTTTGGGTGGTCTTAGTGAGAAAGACTTGATGAATTTATCGATTTTGGTTGAATAACTACTCTTAATAAGTTCGTGAATAACTACTCTTAATAAGTTCTTAGACCTATTGCTAAGGACTAATTGAACTTACCGCTCGGAAGGATGAGTTTATTTTTAAACTCTTAATAAATTCTATCCAAAGAGGTTGGATTGTTCTATTGAGAAGAACATTATTGAATTTACCGAACAAAGAGGTTGAGTTTTTATTCTTAATGATTTCTTAGCCCAGAGTTTGGGTGGTTCATTTAATATGAACTTGAAGAAAATCACCTTATTTTCTTGTGAGGTTGAGCTTTATACAAAGCTCTTAATTATTTCATAGCCCGATTTTGGGTGGTTTATGTTGAGACAAACTTGATGAAATAACCTATGTAAGTGAGAAGAGTTAGCCGCCTTCTATGAAAAACGATGGGCCGTTTTTCTAGTACACTTACTAAAATCCCGGGGTAAGATGGCTAAATATATATACTTTATGTATATACATATCTTTACATCGTGGACTGTGGTGGATGAAGGGATTAGTTATGTGTTATGAGTTCACCCCGATCTTAGAAAGTTCAAGTCTAGTTTCACTTATCTAAGAGGAGGATTACTCATCATCACTACGTACTAGTTCAAGATTCGTTCACTATGTACTTAAGTAACTAATCTCGCAAGTGCTCGTCTAGTGATAGTCGAATTTTGTGACATCATAAGGATTCTTTCGTATTAGTGGGGGATTGTTGGAAATATGTAATGCTTGAATCCCACACTCTGTTTTTATAGGTTGTATTAGAGCAGTTTAGTTGATTTAAAATTCTCTTAGAATTTTAAATACTTAACCAAATAGATTTAATAACAAAATATCTGAGATTTAAATGGATATTTTCGGTTATAAAATCTACTATTTTTAGATAGATATTAACAAATTATCCGAGATTTAATTAGATTTTATCTGTTAATAAATCTAATTTTGAATAGATTTTATCCGAGATTTAAATGGATATTTTCAGTTAGCAAATCTACTATTTTTGGATAGATATTATCTAATATTAAATTTAAAATTTAAATTTAAATCAGATTTTATTTGATTCTCGGATAGATTTGCCCCTGCTTTCAACCTATAAATAAGATGCTTTTCTCTCATTCTTAATCATCCCATTCAGAGTTCATCTGTCTTACTTGAGAGAGAATTAGAGAGCATCATTCTGTTCGACTCCGGTTCCGACGATCATTTCCTCTACAATCCACTCCAAACTTTGGGTGTACACTGTTTGGAGGACCGTGCTAACCTTCGGGGGACAACTGCCTAAAGTAGAGAATACACACATCGGGGCGATTTGTTTCTAAGGCAGTGGCCTCCATACCACGACACGGTCAAACTTTCTATCAGTTTGTTCCTTTAGTTTTTCCTGTCAGTGCTAACGCCCTGTTTTGCAGTCTATTTAACCAACATAAGTTATAATGTGAATCTGGTTTGATCCCATGGACATTTTGTGTCCTATAGAGTTTTATTTGGCAAAATGACGAGTTGTGTTTGCAGTCCAACGATGAGGACAATTCCCTTCCAAGCTATATACCCGTGTTTGACTCTCGAGTCTCAGACATATGCACATTTTGTGTGCTGGTTATTTTTTTCTGTTGATCTTGATAAGCTTGTATTTGCAGTGCTATATTTGATTCTCATAGTGTTGTTAAGAGGGGAAAATATTGCAGACTTCAAATTTGAAGTGCTTTAAGTTCCAATTAATCAATAACAGTTAAACACTTTATCGAAATCGAGTCTCATTAGGACTCATAAACATTTTTATTTCTAACCCACATTAGGTACGGAAGATAGTAAGAGGCTTGAGACAGCTGATAAAAGTGACAGGCTTAATTAGGATTAATCATACCTTTTTCGGCCTTTTGGCTAAGATCAAGTGTAGTATCTGTTTTTATCAGTTTAATATTTGATATGTGGGCCATTGGCACACATGATTTTAAATTTATTTCTTCTCGCTACAGTAGCTTGCTACTGGGACTTTAGTGTGTCACCCCAAGTGTTGCACTATAACTCGAACCTGGCACACCTTACCAAACACGAGTTTCAAGGTTTAGTAGTTTTAACTTTGATGTTTGTTATATCACATGCAGATATGCACTTAAATGGAAAATAGAACTATTGTTATTGATATTTTACTGTCGTTTATGTGAACCAGGATGATTCTACAAGCTACCAAGCCATTTTCAATAATGGGGTTTTCGATTGTTCAAGCTTTCAATTAGTGATCACTAGATGGACATGCTGGGGATCACTTACTGCAGAACTGGGCATAGAATGATCTGAATCGCTATGGAACCCCACCAGCAGCAATTAGATCAATGCCAAATGTTACCATGAATGACAATTCACAGTGTTCCATTGATATTTTACCATATGAACTCTTACAACATTGACTTTCTCTTCAAGGTAACCCACATCCTTAACGTTGAACCTGTTGAGCAAAGTGATAATTGATGTAGTAGACAGAGACATCACCGTTAGATCATATATTATCATGTAATGTGCTCTTTCCTTGACAAAACCTCCGTCGAGTATGGAGCTTTGTTTGTTGGATTCAAAAATGTTATATTTTGATTCATACTATAATCATAACCGCATGGACACGGGACTTAGGTTCAAATGACATATTTTTGGAACTGTGGGAATCTCACTAAGAGAGGATGGTGTGTTCTTAGGATTCCATGCTTGGAAGCAAGAAAGCTATGTCAGCTGCAAGGTTTGTCAACATTGGCTTCAAAAGCATATCCTTTTTTTGTGCTGACAGCATGATGGAATCCCAAAATTTTCGATGCTTTCTATTTTTGTATGGTGATAGCTGCAAGGTTCACATTTTCCGAACTGATTTCTATTTTTTGTATGCAAAGGATATGATGCCAGACCAGGAGGTCTTTCAAGGCTAACATGAACAGGCGAATTTCTCATGGACACACATATGTCCTAAGTCTTTGAGCTATGCAGCCGTTTTGAACATTAAATTCTTTGCTCAACCGTTAAATGTGTAGAGTTTGTAATCCAACAGTTAGGATAATTGCCTTCCAAGTAATCCTTCCTTTTTGTCTATGCTACTCTTTCCTGTCTTTCTTCTTTTTGCCAATGTAAAATGACAAAACTATAATGCAAAACAATTTCATTCTTTCTATCTCTTGTCCAGTTTGCAGGTTTCAGTAGCCTTTGTATGAGTCAAAGGTCGAGAAAAACGTCAATGAAAATGGTGAAGGGAAGAATGTCTTTGCCAGATACTAAAATGGAAGTAGAAAAAGACTTTAACTAACATTATTCACAATAAGTTTCTTCCTCCACAAAACTTGCACTGAATATCTTTTATATAAAATAATAAGAATTAAAAACTCGGTACAACTTTGTGAAGGAATAAACAACTGTGAAGAGAGATGTTTGTGCTTTAATTAAAACACTTTGTGCTTTTTATTTATAAACAATGGTGGAGTGGGATTGTCTAATGCTTAGGAATGTGGGATACTACTCTCCTCTACAGATCTTAATACATGGGAAACTTCTTTACAGATCTATTGAAGACTGATACATGCTGGATGCAGTGTCAAAAGCTGAGTATCTCACTCTACAATTTCCGTATATACCGGAGTGTAGAATGAACATGTTTACAGTAGTGAAAGCACAACTGCGACTTCGATTCTTCAATATTTAACGTTTTGAAACATGATCTAATAACTACAAGACACTCTCACTTCCAACATCCATATTGTCTTGACAAGAATTGCAATATCATATCAATCATGGCTTTTGCCAGCCTCACTATTAGTGTTTGTGTCAAATGTTGGTCTATTTTTAAGTATTACTTCTATTTTTCTTAATAGTTTATATGTTTGGGATTGATTTCTATTTTTGTATGCTAAGGATATGATGCCAAACCAGGACCATGCATAGGCAAGTTCGCATGCACACACATATGTCCTAAACCTTTGAGTTGTGCTGCCTTTTTGAATTTCCAATTCCTTTTTCAAATGTTAAATGTGTTGCGTTTGTAGTCCAACGGTTAGGATAATTGCCTTCCAAGCAATAGACCCGGGTTTGACTCTCTCGGCAAACGCAGTAATAATTTTGATAAAATGATTCCTGCAACTCAGGGTAACAAGTGTTAGAAAGGTAGCAATCTTAAGTATCCTTTGAGTCAAAGAAAATCCCCTCAGCAATGCCAAATTAACAACATGCTTCCATGTCCAATTTTATTTTGTTTTTTTTTTACTTCTTTACATTTATTTGCTGCTATAGACATATTTGAGTGTTGAAAAGGTCTGAGGTTGTTGTTCAACAATGATCAATATGGGTGTGTGAGTGTCGATTTTGTTTACACTTCCTGCAATATGTGTAGTTGCACCAAACTGAAGACAGTTCATCATATTTCAGTAAGTCTTGTACTTGAATGAAAGGCAAATGGTGTTAATTGTGCTGATCTTGACTGGGATTGTTGTATAAAGCACATCCTGTTAGAGACATAACAGATGGAAACATTATATTTCAAAGCTGATCTTTGGAAACATTTAGGAGATATGCTGCACCCAATGGTCCTTACAGATTGAACACGTGTACGGAGAGGATAACTAATATAACGCGGAATTCGTCGGAACGGACTTTCCTCGTTAATTTCGGATCTAGGAATGTTGTAGGCACGTTCCTGCAATAAAAACGACAAAAGATAACAATATGTTGAACGAACCCGAATCGAATCTGTTTAACGTCGTAGGACTTGGACCCGCTAAATATCAATTTAGGAACCCGAAGTATCAAATGACCATCAACGAATTGAGTGTCGAATAGTTCTAAAAAGAACCGAAATAAGAAAGAACTCTCAAATAAATTTCATTCATTCAAATTGCGTAACGTTTACAAAGTATTTGCTTTACATATATATAGGAAATAAAGGAAATGTCGTTTGAAATATATGGATAGTAAATAAGTAAAGTAAATTGAATTTCAAATATTGTTAACTTCTTCGGCCGGCCATTTCATCCACAAATTTGAATGTTGTGCGCCAATGGAAGAGAGCACATGTTAATTGTGCAAAACTGTTTTCATCCAAATTATTGTCACATGTTAAATGTGCATTTGGATGAGATTCAAAATGTGGATAAGCTTCAGCAAATTGAATTGCACAAATTCAGCAAACATATGTGCACAAATTGGACATATTCGAACGCACGTCTGGAGCATGCAGTGGACACCGAAATCAAGTTCAACAATCAAATGATATTTCCTATACACTCGAATATAACAAATAAGTTAGATATATATTTAAACGTATATAATAAGTATTATAATTTAATATGTCACATATCAGCATGCAACACATTATAAACCCTATGTTTTAAGGCATAAATATTATCAAAAAAATTTGGAATTGAAACGCAAGTAAGGAAAAGTGCTTCCCTGAAATATTTTACCTTAGATCGAGTAATTGGTCCTAAAGGCAAGACCTCTGGATCAGCATCAAGTGTTGGTGAAGATTTGCTCACATCAATAATTGTGCTGCCGATTTCATGTCAAAGGTGTCCCCTATCCGGCCTGGTGGAAAATCGAGTTGGAGAGTGTTACCGGAGAATCAATGATTGATAAAAAATAATTATTATTTTCTGTAGCTCTTTTTAATCTTTTCAACTTTTGTCTTACTACTCATTTTATTGAGTTTTTTTTATTTAATCAGATATGTGAATGGGTTAATTTCGGACATACAATACACAAGTCAAATAATGTTCAAACACTTATAACACACGCATAATGACTGCAATATTAGAGCCAAGTTTCGATCCTGGGACCTGTGGGTTATGGGCCCACCACGCTTCCGCTGCGCCACTCTGATGTGATTGGTCTATTTATACGTTGCACAATCTCTGATTTAGAATGCTTCGATTCTTCAACATTTAACGTTTTGAAACATGATCTAATAACTACAAGACACTCTCACTTCCAACATCCATATTGTCTTGACAAGAATTGCAATATCATTTTAATCATGCCTTTTGTCAGCTTAACTATTAGTGTTTGTGTCAAATGTTGGTCTATATTTTAGTATTACTTCTAATTTTCTTAATAGTTTATATTTTTGGGATTGATTTCTATTTTTGTAGCTAAGGATATGCTGCCAAACCAGGACCATGCATAGGCAAGTTCTCATGCACACACATATGTCCTAAATCCTTTGAGTTGTGCTGCCTTTTCGAGTTTCCAATTCCTTTTACAGCTATCAAATGTGTTGCGTTTGTAGTTCAACGGTTAGGATAATTGCCTTCCAAGCAATCGATCCGGGTTTGGCTCCCGGAAAACGCAGAAATTGTTTGACAAAGCAAGATGTAATAGGCCAATGAAAAATATTTCAAGAAAGAGGGGCTCTTATACATAGCATGACTTCATCCCTGCTTAGAGGCATAATAGATGGAAAAATCTGATTCCAAAGTTGATTTTGGAAACATTTAGGAGATAATGCAGCACAGGTTAATCCTTATTGTATTATTGAAATGTAGAGACTTATTATTTGTAGCAATCCTACAAAGTTAACATGAAAAATAGATAAATAGATGACTTCAAACAAGGAATTGTTTTAAGAAGGATTAATAATAAATTATTATATATAATATATTTTTTGGATTATATTTGAGATTTTTTTTGAAAATATGGTGTTTTTAGCGGCGTTTGTGTTCATAAACGCCACTATGAAACAAGTTTATTGCGGCGTTTGTGTTTTCAAACGCCACAACAGAGTGGTTCTTTAGTGGCGTTTGTGTATATAAACGCCACTATAATAATTAAAACCCCAGTGCAACTATGTGAAGGAATAAACTCTTGTGAAGACGGATGATTGTGCTTTAATTCAAACACTTTGTGTGTTTTATTTATAAACCATGGTGGAGTGGGATTGTCTATTGCTTAGGAATGTGGGATACTACTCTCCTCTACAGCTCTTAAGACATGGAAAACTTCTTTACAGATCTACTGAAGACAGATATATGCTGGATGCAGAGTCAAAAGCTGTTTATCTCACGCTATAATTCTCGTCTATACCGGACTGTAGAATGCACATGTCTACAGTAGTGAAAGCTCAACAGCAAGTTCGAAACTCTGGTGATGATAACCTGTATGCATTTTCTTGATAATCTGTTGTAACGCTTCCCAGTGCAAAGATGTTTATCTATTTGATATATCGCAAGGCTTAATTCAAAGGTATATTAGCGAAAATGAGAATGAGATGAGTGGTTCAGGCAGCAAGGAATTGACATCAGTTTCGTCTCTACAACCAAGGGGACAGTCTTCCACTTTGAAGGGCTTTAATTTCATCGAACTAAGAACAGCCACCGAGAACTTCCAGCCAGATTGTGTTTTGGGTAAAGGTGGTTTCGGTTGTCCTGAAATACTTGTGTGGTTAAGTTATATTTAAACACAATTATTAAGATATGATCCTCTTAAATTGTGCAACAAAAGACTCTTGTCGATACTATGAAGTCAACTCGATAGAAACAGAAGAAATGATGGATCCGGATGGATGTATCGAATTGAGAGAAATTGTGACAGAAAACATTCATGGCATCAATATAACTCAACCCTGAGTAGTAAAACCTGGGATTTTAAAAGATATGATTTCTATCTTGACAACGTTTGTGATGACCTGCCTGTGAAGCACCATAGATTGACTTCAGGTTGTAATCTTCGATGTTATATTTGTCCATACTCGTGTTGAATTTAAACATCATTGAGCCATGGTATTTCACATACAGCACAACACGAATCTGTGGTTACCTCATCTCACAATCTGAGGATTTTGTAGTATGAGATTTTCAAGGGACATATGACTCTGCAATGCAATGGTCTATTTATATCTTGCACAATTTCTGAGTTAGAACCCTTCAGTTCTTCAATATTCAACGTTTTGAAACACGAACTGATAACTACAAGACTCACTTCCAACATCCATATTGTCTTGACAAGAATTACTATATCATTTCAATCTTGCCTTTTGTCACCCTAACTATTAGTTATTGTGTCAAATGTTCGTCGATTTTTCAGTACTTTTCTTAATAGTTCATATTTTCCGAATTGATTTCTATTTTTGTATGCGAAGGATATGATGCCAGATCAGGAGGTCTTTCAAGGCTAACATGAGCAGGCGAATTTCTCATGCACAACACATATGTCCTAAACCTTTGAGCTGTGCAGTCGTTTTGAACATTAAATTCTTTGCTCAATCGTTAAATGTGTTGCGTTTGTAGTCCAACTGTTAGGATAATTGCCTTCTAAACAATCCTTTCTTTTTGTCTATGCTGCTCTTTCATGTCTTTATTTTTTTTGCCAATGTAAAATGACAAAATTATGAAGAAAAACTCTTTGATTCTGGTTTGGCCAAGGACGTGACCAACGGATGATAAAAGCCATGTCTCGACTCGGGTCACGGGCACCTACGGCTATGCAGCTCTCAAGTATTTTAGCAACAAGGAGGTTTTTAACATATTCTTATATATATCCGATAAGAATCATATGAGTGCATAGCAGTTCTACATTCTAAGACAATAAAATATTTGATATCAACAATATATAATAACTGCCCGTAATTTAATGATTCATATGGCTGTAGGATGGGCAGCTTTATCATCCCGGTCTTGTGGAATACTGCTTAGAAAATGATCATCAGCTTCTTGTTTACAAGTTCATGCCGAAAGGCAGAGCTTGAAGAATCATCTTGCTTACAATACTAGTATAATGCAAGACTCTCTAGTTTGTTTTTATGAAGGCCATCTGACAATGTTTTATGGTTTCAGGTTGTTCTTCAGGAAATTTTAGCTGGAAAATGCGCATCCGAAAAGAACAAACCTTCTAGACAAGGAAGAGTTGAGCCGGAAAGAAGTTGCACAAAGTACTCTAGAAAAGTATTTCATTCTTTAAGAGCAAAAACAGTATAATATTGCAGAAAGATGATACCATCATTACATACAACAATACACAAGTCAAATAATGTTCAAACACTTATAACACTTGCATAGTGACTGCAATATCTCCTGGGACCTGTGGGTTATGGGCCCACCACACTCCGCTGCACCACTCTGATGTGATGGAAAAGACACTAAAGCAACTATTTTTGCAGGGAAACAATGCAGATTGCTGATTGGTGGTGGATGTTGCAGATTGCAGCATAGTTAGAAACCATATGTTTCAAAAGGGTGCCTTTGTTTCCTTCATCCTGGATTGCAGGTATCAGGGAGATTTTCTATGCTGTCAAAAAGGATTCCAATATATTATGTATATTATATACTATGTATATGTATATTAATGTTAATGTTATATGTAAAATATGTATATGTATAATTACTATGTATAATTTTATATATGTATATATATCATATATGTATGTTATAACTTATATCAATATATAATTACGTATATTGTATATGTATATATACATTAGTCTATAGTACATGTTGTAATCACTAATTTTATCTGGGGTTCGAAACTCTGGTTAATGCTAAGTTTTAATTCGAATAACGGGTTAAACTTTAATTTCTAGTATTTATTTTGTTTCTTCAAAAAAAAACAAAAATATATTATTATCATTAGGATTTTTTTTAAATCTAAAATATTATAAATATACATCATTATTCTCTTTGGTTTGTACTATTAGTTTACTTATTATTACTATATTAATCTTTGAGAAAATCCCAAAAAAAAACATTATACTATATATTTCTATTACTTTACTTTAATTTTATTATTACTATAATAATTATTATTACATATTTTAAATAAAAAATTTTCCAAAAATGTCATAACTTTAAATATTATTTCTTTTTTGGTTTCTTTATCTTTGTTTTCATTATTATTATTATTATTACCGCTTATTATTATTATAAATAAATAATGATAAATAAAATTGTATTTATAAGTAAATAACCCAAACAAATATTTTATAACAGTCCAAATATATATACAAGCCAATTTAAATAATAAACAACCCACAAATAATTTTATCACATAAGCACGTTTTTTATTATCATTTACAAGGCCCGAATAAAATTAAATATTAGCCCAATATTTAGCCCAAGTCGGATAACAAAGGAAAACCCTAACCACCCCTTTCTTTTGATTATGCGCAGTCGATCGTGGGCCGTTAGATCAGTGGCAGATCTAACGGCCATGATTACAAGGAAAGAACCGGTTCACATGCAGCACGCGCCCACGCGCTGTCTGTTGGGCTCTCCACGCGCGCGTGCCCTTCACGCGGGAGACCCTTCAGATCCCAGTCGTCCATTCGTTTCCCTTCACCGGACGGTGACCGCTCCGATAGACTCCGGTGGTTCCCTCCATCCTCGTCCGAATGCCACATGCATAATAAACAAACAAAATCATCAGAAGTGTACAACGATTACAACAAACGAATGATTTTAAAACCCACAAGTTTCGTAGAACTTCAGAGGCACAATTCAACCAAATATTCAGAAAACAATCAGAGCCATTGCAACCAAATCAGAAGCATATCAGAGGCAAATACAAACAAGAAGTAAGAGCAACCAATAGCGAAATTAGTTTTTTTTTCTTTTAATATTTTGTAACAATTAGTTATAAAAACCGAGACCAGCAACATTTGTAAGTATCTTTTCCACACTTAATCAATACAAAAAAACGAAGTCTTTGAGGTAACATTAACCTCCGTTTTGCCCTTCTTACATCAAAATATAGAATTTAGGTTGTTGTTTTTTTTTTACCTTCGAAAGGCCCTAGTCTCCTTTCTAGTTTCGTCTCCGACGATAAGCTCACAGTTGTCATGCCGTTTGAAGGGTGAGCCGAGATCGAACAAAGGGGGCGGTGTCTTCATCTCATTTTTCTTCAAATCGAAACGAGAAGATAATTTTCGGTTTCGATTTCGAGAGGGAATAAGAGTTTTTCGGTTTGTTTTCGTAAAAGAGGGAGGATCTTTGATTTTGGTTTCGTGAAATAAGGGTTCAAAATCGTGTATTGGTTTCGAATAGGGAGTTTCTCAAGTGGTTTTAGCCTCGCCGGCCGCCGATTTCTGGGTTAGTATGGAGTTTTCTGGAAAAAATGAAGAACATTCAAGTGTTCTTCATGTGTTCTTGGTCTTGGGTTGAGAGAAAACAGAAGGGAAAGGGGGTTTCGGTTTGTAAAAATGGATCAAAGGGTGAGTTTATTTTTTTAAAGTATATTATATACTCAAGCCCTTTTTTAAAAATGGTTAAACTACTTCATTAAAACCCTTCGTGTTTTGTCTCTTACACCTGAAGTCCCTGACCCTTTGTTTCGGTTTACAATTTAATCACAAATTCGGCCATAACCATCTCTTCAAAAAGGTTTAATTATCTTAGGGTCCCTCCGTGTCTGGAGGTTTAAATTTAAACCCTGCCCTTGGTTTAATCCTTTTGGAAGTCCCTGTTAATTTAAAAGGCTTTATGATTTAGTCACTCTTCGAAAATAAAACTTGTTTTCTTTTGATTTTGGCTTTAAATTTTATTTTCTTTTGTTTGGATCCATTTTAGTTGCCCTTTTCTTTATTTTTTGGTTTTTATTTATTTATTATTTTATCTTATTTACTTATTTATTTATTTTACATCTTATTTCTTTATTTATGTTGTTTCTGGTTTATTTTTGTATTTGGTATATATGTTTTATCATGCTTTAATTTATTATGTCACACATGTATTTTATACCCTCATTTTATTTTGTTATGCACGTTATTTCATGTTTGTATGTGTACATTTTTTACTTATGCTACATTATGCATTTGTGTATATTTCTTCATTATGTTGTTTTGTTGTTTATGCCCATGTTTACTTTAATATTGCTTTTTTTGTTGTATTTTCCTTTTGCTCAAGAATCACATCTCACACTTTGAATATTAACGAACCTAAGAAATAAGTCTTTATTCTGTCGTAATAGGCCCGTGTTCCAACGTAGTGGTCACGGTGTATACGTTGTCTTCGAATAAAGACACGGTAAAAATAAAATTAAATTCGAATATTTAAACAAATATTAATTTAAATGCCCATTTTAATACGAAAAATCCAAAATTAATTTAAACGGTTATTTTAATAAAGGTATCAATTTTTGGGCGGTTTTTTAAATCTTAAACCCGTTTTTAAACCGTAACCGACTCTTGAACCCGTCTTTTTTGAATCTTTGTTTTTTTACGGTGTCCGGCCTACCAAAGTGGCCGGTGGCGACTCCACCCTATTTTTAAATCGTTTTTCAATTATTTTCCACCTCTTTTTTTAATCCCTTTCAAATGTTTTAATCCCTGAGTTTCAAATCCCTAAAACCAGTTTTAACCCTAATTTATAAATTCCTTTTTAATTAAATTTTCAATTTTGTTTCTCAAACCCTAAATCCCTAATTTACCCATTTCAATTTCCAACTTTTAAACCCTAATTTTCAATTTAAAATTTTGGATCTCCTTTTTTCAAAATTCAAAATTTTTGAGACATTTAAATTTTCAATTTCACTATACTTAATTAATAAATTTTTTGCAAAAGGGTCGCTATACATGTATATATTAATATATATAATTATGTATCATATATGCTATAATCTATATGTATATGTATTATATATATATATGTATGTTATATGTATATATATAATATATTATATATATCATACATGTTAATATGTATATTAATTTTAGTACATGTATTATATATATGTATGTTAATATGTCACATGTCTTAAGTATGTATTAGTACATTATATATATTATATATGTATATAGTACATTGTATATGTATGTTATATGTATATGTATTATACATAATACATATATATACATTACATATATCTTACATGTATATTAATTTTTGATGTATATAATATATATCATATTATATTATTATACACTTATATAATATGTATTATATTTATATATATATTATATATACATATATGATATATCATATATACATATATTACATATATAGATGTATTATGTATATTAATTTTTAATATATATATGTATATATAAAAATATGTATATGTTATATAACATATTAATATATGTATGTTAGCATACTATACATATTATATATATCTAAGATATTTTTTTTTTGAAATTTAATCGATTACTTTTATTAAAAACAATAAAGATCCTTACAAAATATATCTAACATATTAATTATTATACATATTTAATATATTATACATATTTAATATGTATATATATCATATATAAATACTATATATTATAAATATTATATTAATACTATATAAATACATATTATATAAATACTATATTATATATACATACTATATAATATAATAATATACACATATATAATAATATAATATATATATATAAATATTACATAATATACATATAGTATATAAATATTATATAATATATAATACTATATTATATATATAATAACAAAAATTCTATTTTTCTTTCCCCCACCCCCACGTGTAAAATCAAAATTAAAAAAAAAATCCATTTTCTCGCCTCCACCCCCACCCCACGGGTAAAATCAAAATTTTAACAAAACTCCATTTTTTCCGCCCCCGCTAAAATAAAAAATTTCCCTCCCCCTAAAATCAAAAATTTCCCTCCCTTTCACCGGTTAATAAAAATATATGTATATTTATTCTGATATTTATATGTATATATTAATATATGTATACTTATATATATTAGATGTATACATTAATATATGTATATATATTAGATTTATATATTAATATATGTATATAATATACATTAATATATACTATGTATATAATATAATTTAATATATATGATATATTTATATATTAATGTATTATATGTAATATATAATATACTTTAATATATAATATATATTATATATACTTAAATGTATACTAATATATGTAATTAATTTGTTTATGAGTTAATGTATATATTTAATTTAAAATTATAATTTTAATGAAATATTATTTTAAAATAATTAAAATTAAATACATTAAAACTAAATAAAATAGTAAATAAATTAATTTAGTTAAATATGTAATACTATATTTAAATATAGATTTTCAAGTCGGGTTAGCTTTTTACATCCCTACCTAGAAGAACGAAATGTAGATTTTTCTTCAAGACTACCATAAAAACAGAGTTTTTCTCATGCAAACACACAACATGTCCTAAACCTGTGAGCTTTGCAGCCTTTTCAAACTAAAATATTAGAGCCAAGTTTTGATCCTAGGACCTATGGGTTATGGGCCCACCAAGCTTCCGCTGCACCACTCTAATCAACAGTTTATTAATTTATCATTAAGTAGTATTTATTTGTTGTTGGAGTTGTGTATATATTTTCAGAACAAAACGTTTCCTCGTTGAACTGCAAGTGTGAGAAAAGTAGCAATGTCAAAGAAATTCCCTCAGCAACACCCAATGATTGTTGACCAAATAAATGGAAACTTCAGATTCCAAAGCTGATCTTAAGAAACATTCAGTAGATATGCTGCACGCTATGTTCGTTTCAGATACAAAGAGGATAATTGTGCAGCTGACTTCATGTTAAAGGTGTTGATTGATGCAGATCCGAAGGTACGAGTGTTTTGCATCCCTCCACCAGAACGATGGGATGTGCTAATTAAGGAATGATTTTGCTCTTATCATAGAGGATGAACGAGTAAACTAAAGAACGATCCACTGTTGGGCACTGGCTCTTGTTATGTTTGTCTAGTAGATACAGTTGTCTCATGTCAAACACTCTTTTGAAGAAACTCATAAATCTTTTTACTTTTATCCCATAGGCCATATCAAGCACGAAAGACAGTATGAGGCATGAGACTGCTAATAAAAGTGACAGTCTTAACAAGGATCAATCGTACCTTTCTCGGCCTTTTGGTTAAGATCAAGTTTAGTATCTGTTCTTATCAGTTTAATATCTGATATGTGGGTCATTGGTCCACATGATATTAAATTTATTTCTTTAGGGGGAAAGCTCACTACAGTAGCTTGCTACTGGGGCTTTTAGGTGTTTTCCAAGGTTTAATAGCTTAACTTTAATGTTTGTTATATCACATGCAGATATGCTCTTAAATGGAAAATGCAACTATAGTTCATAAGATTGAGTCTCCTCTATGTGAACCAGGATGATTCTTCCAGCTACCAAGCCATTTTTGAGGATTGTGTTTTGATTCTTCAAGCTTCATTTAGTGATCACTTGATGAACATTATGGGGATCTCTTATTGCAAAACTGGTCATAGACCGCTATGGTACCCCACCAACAGGAGCAATTGGAGCAAATCCAAATGTTACTGTGGATGGCGATTTCCAGTGTTGTGTTTGGAGAATACTAAGATTGGATGTAAAGCAAAGGAAATGTCATGTAAACATAAATTCCATAAGTGGATGTAGTACACCAGGAGGGGAACTTCATATTTCACATCTCTTATCGATTTTGCAGGTTTCAGCTGCCTTTGGATGATTCAAAGTTTGAGGAACATGTCACCAGGAATGGTAAAGGGAGAGTTCACTTTGCAAATGCCCCAAGTGGTGGTAGATTAGGGACCAACAGACGGTATTGGATGGTTTACTTGCCTAAGTAGGTTCCCAAGGTTATATCAGTTTCATCATTGCAGTGCTGTTGTAGCTTTATTGTATTCTAAATTGAAGGGAAATTACTTAGATTTTGTTTGTATATATATGAAGACATCCAAAACCTGATAATCCAGAATTTGTTCATCTGGAGATCAACTACTTAAATCGAACTTTACAATATGATGAAACTGAAGATTATAGCAAGTATTTCTTAGACAGTTAGGCTCAAGATTGTAATTTGGTTCATTACACTAATGCAAGAATGAAAAATAGGTACAATATTTCAATAGGTTTGATGTGCCATTCTTTTCTTGATAAATTAAATGTCCATTATATGATGGCTTATGTTTGGGATTCATGTCTCTCCCTCTCACCAATGTCTTCTCCAAAGTTTGAACCTGAGTTCTCCCGAAAGCAATGTGCCTTGCCATTGCACCCAATACTTGTTGGTTGATGTGCCATTCTTTGATAGGCGTTGTTCATGTAATTCCATGACTGCAATGCCTTGGTAAACATTGAATAGCTTTGTATCTGTTATGAACCATCCAACAGAGGTTGCATAAACATTCTAAAGCAACACACAATTATCTAGACATACTATTGACCACTCACAAACAATCCGATCACTCCTTCGTACGAAAGAAATCAGCAACCTTAAACATTATGAATGCATCTATATAAAACTTGAGGAGAAGGCCAGTGAACTTTTAGTCATGTTCTTTACTTTTAGCAGACTAACTATTAGAGTTTGAGTTAAATGTTGGTCTAATTTTTAGTATTATTTCTAGTTTTCTTCATAGTTTATATTTTCCATATTGATTTATATTTTTTTATGCTAAGGATATGATGCCAAACCAGGTGGTCTTTCAAGGCTACCATGAACAAGAGAGTTTCTTATGCGCACACACATATGTCCTAAACCTTTGAGCTGTAAAGTCTTTTAAAACTTCTAATTTCTTGCTTATCTGTTGGATGGGTTGCGTTTGTAGTCCAACGGTTAGGATAATTTCCTTCCAAGCAATAAACCTGAATAACCAAAGAGAAATACTCAGAAACACTTGGTTTAACAAGTCTTTCCTGTCTCTCATTGTTCCTATATTTTTATTTGTTTAACAAGTTATATACTCTTTCAATGAGTATTGTGAGTGTAGGACATATTTGAGTGTTCAGAAGGTCCGAGGTTGTTGTTCAACAGTGCTCAATATGGGTGCATGCTTGTCGATTTTTGTATTTAGACGACCTACAATACATTGTCGATGTAAACATAAATTCCATAGTTGATGTTTTACTCCATGGCTGGAACTTCATACTTCACAGCTCTTCTCTGGAAATGGAGAAGGGAGAGTTCCCGTTGCAGATGCTGATGTTGAAACATCGGTTGCCAACAAGTAATCCTTGTTTTGTTGCGGGTTGAATGTACGCATCAGTCGATTTTCAGCTCTTTCGTAAAGATTTGCAACACATCCAACCATGCCTTCTTTTAAGAGCAACCTTGTAACACTACCAATAAGTATTAACATATTTTGTACCCAATTTCTTGATAATCAGTTGTAACACTTTCCGTTGTAAAGAATACTTCAATGTTTGTGATGAGCCATGGTATTTCATATACAGCTCAACACGAACCTGTGGTTACATCATTTCACAATCTGAGGATTTTGCGGTATAAGTTTTTCAAGGGACCTATGACTCTGTGTAGACACCACATTTGCTTCAATTCGGCACAGAATGAGTGTTGCTAGATAGAGATGGAACTGATGCATAAAGACAGGTTCTTCAGACTTTGCAATCCAATGGTCTATTTATACGTTGCACAATCTTTGATTTAGAATGCTTCGATTCTTCAACATTTAACGTTTTGAAACATGATCTAGTAACTACAAGACACTCTCACTTCCAACATCCATATTGTCTTGACAAGAATTGCAATATCATTTCAATCATGCCTTTTGTCAGCTTAACTATTAGTGTTTGTGTCAAATGTTGGTCTATATTTTAGTATTACTTCTAATTTTCTTAATAGTTTATATTTTTGGGATTGATTTCTATTTTTGTAGCTAAGGATATGCTGCCAAACCAGGACCATGCACAAGCAAGTTCTCATGCACACACATATGTCCTAAATCCTTTGAGTTGTGCTGCCTTTTCGAACTTCCAATTCCTTTTTCAATTATCAAATGTGTTGCGTTTTTAATCCAACGGTTAGGATAATTGCCTTCCAAGCAATAGACCCGGGTTTGACTCCCGGTAAACGCAAAAATTATTTAAGAAAGCCAGATGCAATATGTTAGTATTTTAACATATATGAACAATGATAAAGTCTATCGACGATGATTGAATAGTTGATCATTAATAACCGAAATGCTCAATTCAGACTTTTGGGAGGGGCTCCTATACATAGCATGACTCCATCCCTGCTTAGAGGCATAACAGATGGAAAAATCTGATTTCAAAGTTGATTTGGAAACATTTAGGAGATAATGCAGAACAGATTAATCCTTATAGGATGAACTATTTGCATTTGTAGTCCGCCGATTAGGATAATTGCCTTCCAAGCAAGAGGCCCGGGTTCGACTCCTGGACGTTTTTTTGGGGCCAACAAGAGTGGTTAGTGAGTTTCTCATATACATGGTGGGAAGAGTCTTTATCCCTGCTTAGGGGCGCTCCTATACATGTACATATACATGCAAAATGTGATCATGATCTACCTGCTGAAATCAAAATCACCTTTTCCACCAATAACATCCTCTCTTTTTATAGTTTGACAGTCACTCTTTTGCAGAAACCATTTTATTTTTATCCCCTACCAGGCATGGAAGAGAATACGAGGCAGGAGACTGCTTATAAAATTTGCAGCTTTAGGCTTTGAATAGTCATTACCCTTCTCGGCCTTTTTTCTAAGATCAAGTGTAGGATCTGTACTTTAATCATTAGCCCACATGATATTACCTTTATTTGTTTAGGGGAAAGCTGACTACAATAGCTTGCTATTGTTGCTTATATGTGTCGCTTAAGTGTTACACTATAGCTTGGGTCTGGCACACTCTACCAAACAGAAGTTTCAAGGATTTTGTTTCCAACGCATACCAACTGTACTTTAGGCAAAGACATAGATAAAACAATTAATGAATATAATTAATGTTAACTTAAATATTATTCACAATAAATTTCTTCCTTCACAAAACTTGCACTAAAAAACTTTTAAACAAAATAATAATAATTAAAACCCCAGTGGAACTATGTGAAGGAAAAAACTCTTGTGAAAAGAGATGTTTGTGCTTTTATTCAAACACTTTGTGCGTTTTATTTATAAACCATGGTGGAGTGGGATTGTCTATTGCTTAGGAATGTGGGATAGTACTCTCCTCTACAACTATTAAGATATGGGAAACTTCTTTACAGATCTATTGAAGATAGATACATGCTGGATGCAGAGTCAAAAGCTGCTCATCTCACGCTATAATTCTCGTCTATACTGGATTGTAGAATGCACATGTCTACAGTAGTGAAAGCTCAACAGCAAGTTCGAGACTCTGGTGATGATAAGCAGGACCTTGGAAGTTGGAATGCATCAGTTCCTAGCTCTCATATAAATTGTCAGTCCATCAATCAGACAATCACCGGTATGAACCACCATGGAACCCCACTGGCACTGGAAGTAGCAGTTGAAACAAATGTTACCTTGGATGACAATTTAGTGTCGATGTAAACATATATTCCATAGTTGATGTTTTATTCCATGGCTTCACAGCTCTTCTCTGAAATGGTGAAGGGAGAGTTGTTGTTGCAGATGCTGATGTTGAAACATCGGTTGCCGACAAGTAATCCTTGTTTTGTTGCCGGTTGAATGTATGCATCACTCGAATTTTCAGCGGTTTTGTAAAGACTTGCAAGGCATCCAACAACGCCTTGTTTTGAGAGCAACCTTTGTAACACTACCAACAAGCAATAACATATTCTGTATGTATGCATTTTCTTGATAATCTGTTGTAACGCTTCCCAGTGCAAAGATGTTTATCTGTTTGATATATCGCAAGGCTTAATTCAAAGGTATATTAGCGAGAATGATAATGAGATGAGTGGTTCAAGCAAGCAAGGAATTGACAACAATACAGTTTTCCACATTGAAGGGCTTTAATCGAACTAAGAACCACCACCGAGAACTTCCATCCAGATTGTGTGGTTGATTTATTTATTTATATTTAAACACAAGTATTAAGATATGATCCACTAAATGATGGACCCGAATGGATATATCGAATTGAGAGAAATTGTGACAGACATGAGGATTAAACATTCATGGCATCAATATAACTCAACCTTGAGTAGTGAAATCTGGGATTTTAAAAGATATGATTTCTATCTCGACAACGTTTGTGATGACTTGCATGTGAAGCATATTCTAATTTATATCCGATAAGAATCATATAAGTGCATACCAGTTCTACATTCCAAGACAATTAAATATTTGATATCAACAATATATAATAACTGCAATATCAGAGGCAGTTTCGATCTTGGGACCTATGTGTTATAGGCCTACCACGCTTCCGCTGTGCCACTCTGATGTTATGGAAAAGACACTAAAGCAACTATCCTTGAAGGGAAACAATGCAAATTGCAGATTTGTGGTGGATGTTGCAGATTGCAGCATAGTTAGAAACCATATCTTTCGAAAGGGTGCCTTTGTTTCCTTCATCCTGGATTGCAGGTATCAGGGAGATTTTCTATGCTGTTAAAAATGATTCCAATGGCATCTGACCGCTTCTTATTTAGTAAGTAGCCTTATATCAGTGCCAACTGCCAACAAGAAATGACAAAATGTTGAAGAGAAAATCATGAAAACCTTTTTGTAGACAATGATCACAAACTATGTTGTTAATGTAGCTTTGTCTTTGGCAAGCATTCATTCCTCATCATGCGCCAACATTTATAAAATTAGAAGTTACATGAATTTGACAGATCAATTAAATACCACTTGTCGTCCTTCATGCGGTTATAATAGTATGAACTTGTTGAAACTATAAGTTAATTTGGAGGACTATACGTTATAATGCGAATCTGGTTCGAAACCATGGACATTTTCTGTCCTATAGAGTTTTGTTTTGCCAAATGGTGAGTTGTGTTTGCAGTCCAATGATGAGGACAATTGCCTTCCAAGCAATGGCTCGCGTTTGAGTCTCGACAATGCATTTTGTGTGTTGGTTATTGCTTTTTTTTTTTTCTGTTGATCTTGATAAGCTTATATTTAAAGTGTTATATTTAATTCTCATAGCGTTGTTGAGAGAGGAAAATATTGACGACTTCGAATTTCATAATGTCATTGATATTTTTTATGTTATAACATCTCTTTAAGGACGATAACTTCATCAAACTGCTTCTTGTCCGGCAATTGTCCTTCCGCTTGCATTAGTTCTTTCACACAATTCTCGGTATTAGTCACAACAGCAGGCATATTGAGTTTCTCCAATCTCTGATTACTCATTTCCATGGCCGACCGGACCTTATCGAGTTCCTTCATGGAGGACACGATTTCTTGGTCATTATTCCATATTTCACCCGCAGCTTGGGTGTTAAAGGTACATGGCGTACGAGTACGATGGTCTTGAGGTTTTGGGACACATCAGAGGCATTATTAGCGACGATTTTGATAATTATCGATGTGAGCAGCTTCGGGTTGGCGTTTTCGGGGAGATATCTTCCAATGTATGATTCCTGAAAGATTCCAATCCATAGTTCCAATGATATTTTACCTTATTAACTCCTACAGCAACGACTTCCTGTTCAAGGTAACCCACATCCTCAACGTTGAACCTGTTGAGCAAAGTGATAATTGAAGTAGCAGACATAGACATCACCGTCAGATCATATATTATCATGTAATAGATCATCTATTATCATGTAATGTGCTCTTTCCTTGACAAGACCTCCGTCGTCACCCGAGTACAAAGCTTTGTTTGATGGATTCACAAATGTTAGGTTTTGTTTCATACGTGTAACCGCATGGACAACGAAGGACAATTGCCGGTGAAATTCGAAGCAATAAACCCAGGTTGGAAGGCAATAAACCCAGGTTTGACTCCCGGCAAATATGGACAACTACAATCGTTTGTAGTCCAACGATTAGGATAATTGCATTCTAAGCAATAAACCCAGGTTTGACTCCCGGCAAACGCAGAAATAATATGATAACATGATTCCTGCAACTCAGGTAACAAGTGTTAGAAAAGTAGCAATCTCAAGTAGTATCCTTTGATTCAAAGAAATCCCCTCAGCAACGCCAAATGGTTGTTGAACATATTTGTTATCTGGTTAGTTACTGGAAGTTATTACAAGAATTGACTAAAGCTTGTGTATATATTCATATTAAAAAAACTTTGTGGTCTACCTATTCTATCTCTCACATGCTTCCATGTCACATTTTATTTTGTTTATTTTCTTCTTTCCATTTATTTGCAGCTATAGACATATTTGAGTATTGAAATGGTCCGAGGTTGTTGTTCAGCAATGCTCAATATGGGTGCGTGCATGTCGATTTTGTATTTAGACTTCCTGCAATATGTGTAGTTGCACCAAAGGAAAGACAGTTGATCATAATTCAGTAAGTCTTGCTCTTGAATGAAAGACAAATGGTTTTAATAGTGTTCATCTTTACTTGAATTCTATAAAGCATCCTCTTAGAGGTGTAGCAGATGGAAACATTAGATTTCAAAGCTGACCTTAAGGAAAAATGATGCACGCTATGATCGTTTCAGATTAAATACATTTACGGAGAGGATAATTGTTCTGCTGACTTCATGTCAAAGGTGTTGATTGGAGTATATCTGTTGGATTTATAGCTCTCCAAGATCATAAACTTGAGACTAGAACGAGAGAAAATGAAAGAAAGACTAAAGAACTTTTCTTATGCTGGAAATTAGTTCATTTCATTACAGCAAAACTTTTACATTATAATCTAACAAGTTTCTACCAAAAACAACCACTACAAGTCTTTTCTATCAACTTGCTCATAAGTAACTTACACACAAAAGATTTTCAGCCAAATCAATCATCAAACACTAACATATCAGTGTACAAAATAAACATGTTGATCTAAACAAAATAAAGTAAAAGATATCAGCAGAGTAGTCATTTAGTTCAACACTCCTCCTTGGCTAATTTGCTGTGAACACCGATTTGCATCCTTAAATCTTCAAATCTGACCTTGCTAAGAGGCTTAGTAAGAATTTCTGTCAATTGATTTTCAGAACTGCAATAAACCAGTGTAACTTCATTATTCTGCTCCATTTCTCGCACAAAATAAAACTTTATCTTGAAATGCTTTGTTTTTTCATGAAAGATGGGGTTCTTTGCAATTGCAACAGCAGATTGATTGTCACAAAATATCTCTATTGCTTCCTCTTGCATCATATTCAAATCAGACAGCAACTTTCTTAGCCAAATGGCTTGGTTAATAGCAGTAGCGACAACAATATATTCGGCTTCTGCTGTTGATTGAGCAATTGTTTCTTGCTTCCTGGAACTCCATGAAAAAACACTAGAACCAAGTGTAGAAAAGTACCCAGAAGTACTTTTCATATCATCAATTGATCCATCCCAATCATTGTCTGTATATCCAACAAAACTCAATTTTTCAGCCTTCTTGAACCATACACCAAAATCAAAAGTGCCTTTTATATATCTCAACACTCGTTTTGCTGCCTTGAAGTGAGAGACATTGCAACAATGCATAAATCATGATAGTAAACTTACAACAAACATGATATCCGGTCTGGTTATTATTAGATACAACAAGCATCGAATGAGACTTCTGTAGCTTTTCTCATCAACTCTTTCAAAGTATTCTTTGCTGCTAAGTTTTTCACCTTGAGCAATGGGAGTAGTAACATGCTTACAATTCTCCATGCAAAACTTCTTCAAAATCTTCAATGAAAAGCTTTGTTGACTTATGAAAGTGCCTTGTTGGGATTGTTGAACTTCCATCCTAAGAAAGTAGGTCATTTTACCAAGATCCAACATTTCAAACTCGCTTTCCTTTTGTTTTTTAAACTCCACCAGCAACTTTTCACTACTTCCAGTCACCAAGAGATCATCGACCTACAGGATACTATAAATGGAGTTTCTTCTTTTGACTTCTTCACATATATAGTAGGCTCACACTTCTTTCAAAACCCAACTTCAGTAGGTGAGTATCAATTCTCTCGTACCAGGCCCTTGGTGCTTGCTTCAGACCATAAAGAGCTTTCTTGAGGCGGTAGACTTTTGCTTCATTCCCCTCGACAATAAAACCATGTGGCTGCTCAATGTAGATTTCTTCCTTTATAAAACCATTCAAGAAGGCAGATTTAACATCAAGCGGTGGATTTTTCATCCCATTTGTACTGCCAAAGCTAGCAACAATCTAACGGTGTCTAACCTTGCTACTGGTGCAAAAGTTTCAAAATAATCAATTCCAAATTGCTGAGCATATCCCTTAACCACAAGTCTTGCTTTAAGTCGATTGACAAAACCATAAACATTTAGTTTTGTTCTAAACACCCATTTCACATCTATTACCTTCTTTTGAATTGGCCTATCAACTAACACCCAAGTCTGATTTTTTTTAATCATGGACATCTCATTTTTCATGGACTTCTTCCAATCTTCTGAGTTGATCGCCAACTCGAAATCAGTAGGTTCAAAGACCTCTATATTTTATCTTTCATAAACATCAGAAAGTGGTCGAGTACCTCGAACATGATGATCATCATTAGATTCTTCAAAGTCATTTTCATCTTCAACTTGTTCTCGAGACATGTCAACTTCAATCTGATTTCCTTTGGAAAGCTCAACCTCATATTTACTCCAGTTCCAAAAAGCATATTCATAAAACTTAACATCTCTGCTTACAAGCATCTTGTCAGTATAAGGATCAAAAATCCTATACCCTTTCTTTTTACTACTGTAGCCAACAAAGATCCCAAGTTGGGACTTCTTCTCCAGCTTGTCTCTTTTAGTTTCTAGAATATGAGCATAACATATGCATCCAAACACCCTTAAGTGAAGCATTGAAGGTTTGAATCCGAACCAAGCTTGAAATGGTGTTTTTTCTTTCACAGCTTTAGTTGGTAGCCTATTTAGCAGATACACTGATGTGTTTACAGCTTCTGCCCAGAATTTTTTTGACAAATTTCTTTCAAACAGAAGACATCTTGCCATCTCCATCACGGTTCTATTTTTTCTTTCACTAACCCCATTTTGCTGAGGGGTGCAAGTGTTTGTTAATTGGTTTTCAATACTAGCAACTTCACAAAACCTTTCAAACTTGTCAGATGTGTATTCTGTCCCATTGTCTGATATAATAATCTTCAGCTTACAACTGGACTGATTTTCCATGAACACTTTGAACTTTCAGAAGACTTGTGCAACCTCTGACTTTTGCTTCAAGAAGTAAACTCAGTAGAATCTGGTACAATCATCAATGAACAGAATAAAATACTTGCTTACATTAAGTGACAATGTATTCATAGGCCCACACACATCGGTATGAACAAGATGCAATTTATCCGTTGCTCTCCAAGCTTTATTCACTGGAAATGGCAGTCTGTTTTGCTTCCCCAATTAACACACTTCACACGTTTCATTATGCTTAACAACTTTCGACAAGTTTAAAACAAAATCACCTTTGTACAAATGAGGAAGTGTATTGTAATTCACATGCCCCAATTGAATAGTTTTTTTCTAAAAACTGACCAACACTAAGTAGGTTCTGATCAATATCAGGAACAAAAAAGACATCAAAAACTATTTTAGTACTTGTTGGAGTGTTAACAAGTACACCTCCTTTTCCTTTTGCTTCAATAAACTGTCCATTGCCTATTTTGACATGTGAAATGCTGGTTCTATCAATTTTCTTGAACATACTCTCATCTGAGGCCATGTGGTTTGTACAACCACTATCTATTAACCAATTTTCTTTGGTTTTGCTTCTAGTTGTATAGCAAGATGCAGTGAACATTTGCTCCTCCTTGGATTTATTTCCATCTGCAGCTTGAGCTTGTGCATTTTGTTGCTGCTGGCCATTGTTCTTGCAAACTTTTTCCATGTGACCAAGTTGCTTGTAGGATCTACATTGTATGTCTGGTCTGAACCAGCAATACTTCTCCAAGTGAGTAGTTTTTTTACAATGTGCACAAGGTGGATATTTCTTTTTTTCACCATCTTGGCATTGTCTTTGTCTCTTCTGTCATTCTAGTTCTTCCTTCCTTTGTTGTTTGAAGGGCTTATTCTCTTATTACTCTTCATCTAAAATGCAGCCTCTGAGTGTTCCTCTTGTCTTCTTGCTCTCCTTTGCTCTTGAGCGTAGAGTGCATTTATCAACTCAGTAAAAGAGATGCTGGAAAAATCTCTCGAGTCTTCAAGAGAGGAGGTCTTGGACTCATATTTTTCTGGAAGGATTGTAATCACCTTTTCCACTATTCTTTTGTCACTAAATTCATCTCCAAGCAGCCTAATTCTATTAACAATAGCCATTATTTTGTCCGAATACTGTTTGACAGTCTCACTTTCTTTTATCTTCAAATTCTCGAAATCCTTCTTAGGTTTATAAGTTGCTACTGCCTGGCTTCTCAAACCCTATAAACTCCTCTTTCAGCTTGTCTCAGGCTTGCTTTGGAGTCTCACAAGCCATAATCCTGGTGAAAATCACGTCAGAAACACCATTCTGAAGGCAAGACATGGCTTTGTGTTTCTTGGCACACTCTTCACTGTGTTGCCTCATTTGAGCAAGCGTAGGATTAGCTCTCAAAGCTGGTGGATCCCTATCCATCTCAACAACTCCCCACAGATCATAAGCTTGCAGGTAAGTCTTCATCTTCACTGCCCAAATATGATAATTTCCTCCAGCAAGGACAAGAGGTGGTGGAGGAGAAAAGCTGGCTGACGACATAAGAACAACAACAACTAAACCAGAAACCTATGTTGATAAACTCTCAAGAACAACAACAAATATTTCAAAACAGAAACCTATGTTGGTAAACTCTCAACAACAACAACAAATACTTCAGGCCCCTAAAGATTACAGCTCTGATGCCAATTGTTGGATTTCTAGCTCTCAAAGATCATAAACTTGAGACTAAAACGAGAGAAAATGAAAGAAAGACTAAAGAACTTTTCCTATGCTGGAAATTAGTTCATTTCATTACAACAAAACTTTTAGATTATAATCCAATAAGTTTCTACCAAACACAACCCCTACAAGTCTTTTCTACCAACTTGCTACATAAGTAACTTACACACAAAAGATTTTCAGCCAAATCAATCATCAAACACTGACATATCAGTGTACAAAATAAACATGTTGATCAAAACAAAATAAAGTAAAAGATATCAACAGAGTAGCCATTTATTTCAACAATATCTGAAGCTATAAATGTTTAAGATCCTTTACCAGAATGTTGGGATGTGCTAAGGAATGATTTTGATCCTAGCATTGAGGATGAAGGAGTAAAAAAAAGAAGGATCGATCTTTGGGCGCCTCGTTATGTTTGGAGGACTATAATTTGTTGTAACACTTCCCCATATGTGCCTTACAGAGGGATATAAGTTATAATGCGAATTTGGTTTGATCCCATGGACATTTTGTGTCCTATAGAGTTTTATTTGGAAAAATGACGAGTTGTGTTTGCATTCTGACGATGAGGACAATTCCCTTCCAAGCTATATACCCGTGTTTGACTCTCGAGTCTCGAAAAATTCTCATTTTGTGTGCTGGTTATTTTTTTTCTATTGATCTTGATAAGCTTGTACTTGCAGTGCTATATTTAATTCTCATAGTGTTGTTGAGAGGGGAAAATATTGCAGACTTCAAATTTGAAGAGCTTTAAGTCCAACCAATATCAGTTAAACACTTTATCAGAATCGAGTCTCATCAGGACTCATAAACCTTTTTATTTCTAACCCACATTAGGCACGGAAGATAGTAAGAGGCATGAGACAACTGATAAAAGTGACTGGCTTAACAAGGATTAAGCATACCTTTCTCGGCCTTTTGGATAAGATCAAGTGTAATATTTGTTCTTATCAGTTTAATATATGACATCTAGGCCATTGTCACACATGATATAAAATTTATTTCTTCTCGCTACAGTAGCTTGCTATTGGGGCTTTAGTGTGTCACCCCAAGTGTTCCACTATAACTCGAACCTGGAACACCTCACCAAACACGAGTTTCAAGGTTTAGTAGTTTTAACTTTGATGTTTGTTATATCACATGCAGATATGCTCTTAAATGGAAAGTACAACTGTTGTTATTGATATTGAATTCCATTTATGTGTACCAGGATGATTCTACAAGCTATCAAGCCATTTTCAATAATGGGGTTTTCGATTGTTCAAGCTTTCAATTAGTGATCACTAGATGGACATGCTGGGGATCACTTACTGCAGAACTGGGCATAGAATGATCTGAATCGCTATGGAACCCCACCAGCAGCAATTAGATCAATGCCAAATGTTACCATGAATGACAATTCACAGTGTTCCATTGATATTTTACCATATGAACTCTTACAACATTGACTTTCTCTTCAAGGTAACCCACATCCTTAACGTTGAACCTGTTGAGCAAAGTGATAATTGATGTAGTAGACAGAGACATCACCGTTAGATCATATATTATCATGTAATGTGCTCTTTCCTTGACAAAACCTCCGTCGAGTATGGAGCTTTGTTTGTTGGATTCAAAAATGTTATATTTTGATTCATACTATAATCATAACCGCATGGACACGGGACTTAGGTTCAAATGACATATTTTTGGAACTGTGGGAATCTCACTAAGAGAGGATGGTGTGTTCTTAGGATTCCATGCTTGGAAGCAAGAAAGCTATGTCAGCTGCAAGGTTTGTCAACATTGGCTTCAAAAGCATATCCTTTTTTTGTGCTGACAGCATGATGGAATCCCAAAATTTTCGATGCTTTCTATTTTTGTATGGTGATAGCTGCAAGGTTCACATTTTCCGAACTGATTTCTATTTTTTGTATGCAAAGGATATGATGCCAGACCAGGAGGTCTTTCAAGGCTAACATGAACAGGCGAATTTCTCATGGACACACATATGTCCTAAGTCTTTGAGCTATGCAGCCGTTTTGAACATTAAATTCTTTGCTCAACCGTTAAATGTGTAGAGTTTGTAATCCAACAGTTAGGATAATTGCCTTCCAAGTAATCCTTCCTTTTTGTCTATGCTACTCTTTCCTGTCTTTCTTCTTTTTGCCAATGTAAAATGACAAAACTATAATGCAAAACAATTTCATTCTTTCTATCTCTTGTCCAGTTTGCAGGTTTCAGTAGCCTTTGTATGAGTCAAAGGTCGAGAAAAACGTCAATGAAAATGGTGAAGGGAAGAATGTCTTTGCCAGATACTAAAATGGAAGTAGAAAAAGACTTTAACTAACATTATTCACAATAAGTTTCTTCCTCCACAAAACTTGCACTGAATATCTTTTATATAAAATAATAAGAATTAAAAACTCGGTACAACTTTGTGAAGGAATAAACAACTGTGAAGAGAGATGTTTGTGCTTTAATTAAAACACTTTGTGCTTTTTATTTATAAACAATGGTGGAGTGGGATTGTCTAATGCTTAGGAATGTGGGATACTACTCTCCTCTACAGATCTTAATACATGGGAAACTTCTTTACAGATCTATTGAAGACTGATACATGCTGGATGCAGTGTCAAAAGCTGAGTATCTCACTCTACAATTTCCGTATATACCGGAGTGTAGAATGAACATGTTTACAGTAGTGAAAGCACAACTGCGACTTCGATTCTTCAATATTTAACGTTTTGAAACATGATCTAATAACTACAAGACACTCTCACTTCCAACATCCATATTGTCTTGACAAGAATTGCAATATCATATCAATCATGGCTTTTGCCAGCCTCACTATTAGTGTTTGTGTCAAATGTTGGTCTATTTTTAAGTATTACTTCTATTTTTCTTAATAGTTTATATGTTTGGGATTGATTTCTATTTTTGTATGCTAAGGATATGATGCCAAACCAGGACCATGCATAGGCAAGTTCGCATGCACACACATATGTCCTAAACCTTTGAGTTGTGCTGCCTTTTTGAATTTCCAATTCCTTTTTCAAATGTTAAATGTGTTGCGTTTGTAGTCCAACGGTTAGGATAATTGCCTTCCAAGCAATAGACCCGGGTTTGACTCTCTCGGCAAACGCAGTAATAATTTTGATAAAATGATTCCTGCAACTCAGGGTAACAAGTGTTAGAAAGGTAGCAATCTTAAGTATCCTTTGAGTCAAAGAAAATCCCCTCAGCAATGCCAAATTAACAACATGCTTCCATGTCCAATTTTATTTTGTTTTTTTTTTACTTCTTTACATTTATTTGCTGCTATAGACATATTTGAGTGTTGAAAAGGTCTGAGGTTGTTGTTCAACAATGATCAATATGGGTGTGTGAGTGTCGATTTTGTTTACACTTCCTGCAATATGTGTAGTTGCACCAAACTGAAGACAGTTCATCATATTTCAGTAAGTCTTGTACTTGAATGAAAGGCAAATGGTGTTAATTGTGCTGATCTTGACTGGGATTGTTGTATAAAGCACATCCTGTTAGAGACATAACAGATGGAAACATTATATTTCAAAGCTGATCTTTGGAAACATTTAGGAGATATGCTGCACCCAATGGTCCTTACAGATTGAACACGTGTACGGAGAGGATAACTGTGTTGCCGACTTCATGTCAAAGGTGTTGATTGATGCATATCTGAAGCCACGTTGGCTCTCATTTTGTTTCTTTAGTAGATTTAGTCGTCTCCCAGGTAAGAGTACTATACAAGTTCCTATATCATGTTGTAGAGTGCATTTTGGTTCCCGTACTAAGCACAGAAGACAGTAAGAGGCAAGAGAGTGCTTATAAACTGCACAGGGATAGCTGGGATTAAGCATACCTTTCTTGGCCTTTCGGCTAAGATCAAGTGCTGTAACACCCCTATCCGGCCTGGTAGAAAATCGAGTTGGAGAATGTTACCGGAGAATCAATGACTGATCAAAAATAATTATTATTTTTGGTAACTCTTTTTAATCTTTTCAACTTTTGTCTTACTACTTCATTTTATTAAGTTTTTTTTATTAATCAGATATGTGGATGGGTTAATTTCGGACATACAATACACAAGTCAAATAATGTTCAAACACTTATAACACATGCATAGTGACTGCAATATCAGAGCTAGGTTTCGATCCTGGGACCTGTGGGTTATGGGCCCATCACGCTTCTGCTGCGCCACTCTGATGTGATTGAAAAGACACTAAAGCAACTATCCTTGCAGGGAAACAATGCAGATTGCAGATTGGTGGTGGATGTTGCAGATTGCAGCATAGTTAGAAACCATATGTTTCGAAAGGGTGCTTTTGTTTCCTTCATCTTGGATAGCAGGTATCAAGGAGATTTTTTATGCTGTCAAAAAGAATTCCAATGGCATATGAATGCTTCTTATTTAGTAAGTAGCCTTATATCAGTGCCAACAAGAAATGATAGAATGTTGAAGAGAAAATCATCAAAACCTTTTTGCAGACAATGATCACAGACTATGTTGTTAATGTAGCTTTCTTTTTGGCAAGCATGCATTCCTCATCATAAGCCAACATTTATAAAAGTAGAAGTTACATTAATTTGACAAATCAATTAAATACCAATTGTCCTTCACGCGGTTATAATAGTATGAACTTGTTCAAACTATAAGTTAATTTGGAGGACTATAAGTTATAATGCGAATCTGGTTCGAACCCATTGGCATTTTCTTTCCTATAAAGTTTTGTTTTGCCAAATGATGAGTTGTGTTTACAATCCTACGATGAGAACAATTGCTTTCCAAGCAATAGACTCGCGTTTGAGCAGAGTTGTTTCTGAGATTTTGATGACCCAGGGCAAATTTAAAAATAAGGCCCCTAATAATAAGTATTAAAATTTTAAACTTAAAGAATAAAAAATAATTTTAATTTATTTATAAATTATTTTTTACTACACTCAATAATTATCAAATGAAAAATATCAATAAATTTTATTAAATACCAAACAAATTATACAAAACAACTTCTACGAGTATTTTTAGATGCAAAATCACTAATAATATTATCTACAGCAATGCAATCTAACATATCTTTTTCAATACATAAAATGACTAGACCATTCAACCTTTCTTGTGACATTGATGATCTCAAATAACTTTTCAACAATTTTAACTTGGAAAAACTTCTTTTAGTAGATGCAACTGTCACCGGCATAGTTAAGAGGATTCGATAAGCTATTGAAGTATTTGGATAACAATCCGCAACTTTGACAAACTTGAGAATTTCTAATGCCGACATCAACTCATTCGGCAAAGTCAATTACAATACTTTTAATTCTGAAAAAAGATCATCTGCATCAATATCAGACAAACCATTATGAGAAAATATAATCTTAAAGTTTGTGCAAGATTTTTTTAATTCATCATTATTTAAAGATTTTAATATTTTAGAATCAAATAAAAATCCAAAAATATTATCAAATAACTTTAATTGTTTAAATCTATTTTTTAAAGAAGTTATAGTCAAATCAACAGCCACAAGAAAATAATTAACTTTAAAAGATTCCTCGGGTGATTGTACTTCTTTTCCATCATTATTCTCATCAAATTGTTTTTTTCTAGAACTATGACATTTTATTGGTAGTATTGATTCTATATCCATATTCAATGCAAGACTTTTGGTAATATCCATGCAAGACTCAAACCCTTCGCTTCTATATTTTTCAAAGAATAACATTATACTTTTTACTTCACTAATTATAGTTCTAATGCAAACAGCTTTAGATTCTAATTTCTTATTCACCTTGTTAATAATAAATAAAATCTCATGCCAAATCACCAAGCTAAGTAGGAATTTAAAACTTGTAAGAGAATTAGCTAAACTTTACGCTTCACTTCTTGTTTTGGCATCTTCACCACTAGAATTATACAATGTCAATAAAGCTAATTTTATTTGAGGTGCTTGAAATCTAATAGCTTTAACACTTCTAATTCGACTTTCCCATTGAGTATTACACAGATTTTACTGTAAAACCTTTAACATTATCAACTAAAATCTTCCATTTTTGGTAGAACTTGCAAAGAAAGTATATATGCGTTGCACAATTCCAAAAAAAGAAATAGCTTTCACACAAGAATGTGTCACATCCGATATAGTGAGATTAATACTATGACAAGCACAAAGCATATATAATACCCTTGAATTTATTTCAAGTAATTTCTTTTGAACTCCTTGGTGTTTTTCTTTCATATTAGAACCATTATCATAACTTTAACCTCTAATATCATTAATATCTAAATTAACACGTCAAACTATCAAACTCATTTGTTCTTGATGGTTCACATCTGGGGTACAATCAAGAATAATCGAAAAATATTTTACCTCTTTAATGTTTTTTTATTATGGAAGTTCTAACACCATGAGACAAAAGAGAAATCAACTCATTTTGGATTGTATGTCCAAGATAATGATGGTGAATTTCTTGGTTCTGGATTCGTCTAATATGATCTTGTATTATTAAATCGAATTAGGCTATCATTTCAATTAAACCTAAAAATTTTCATTACTATCCTCACAAAGTTTATCACTACATCCACGAAAAGCTAAATTATTTTTGGCAAGGCATTTCACAACGGATATAATTCTTATTAAAACTTGTCTTCAATATTTTCTTTTGAAATTCCTTCTTGTAAATCTTTATCGATGTCTTTATTCTTTTCTAATCTAATTTTTGTTTCATTCCAAGTATTCATATTAGTCATATGTTCAACACTATTTTCATGTTGTTTAAGCCTCTCACTCAAATGTTTTTATTCATCCAATCCATCATTTGCTAAAAGACTTTTATTATTTAGAGAAGTGAACAATTTACAACAAAAACAATATACTTTATTCATATGTCTAGAATAAACTAACCATTTTTTATCTAAACTTTCTCCGTTGCTAAATTTTCTAGAATAATATGAGTATGAAAAATACCTAGAAAGACTATTCTTGAGGAATGTGTGGTTCAATTCTCTAATGGGTCCGTTTTCAATCAAAATGTCTCTAGTTTTAGTATTAAGAACACCCCAAATTCTAGGATCATAGATATCAAAAGGTGAAATTATATGTTCATCGACATCAATATTTAACTCATTAACTACATTATTATCCTCGATATTCAAATTAATATTATCATTATTAATCAAATTAGTATTATTGTCATTAAGACAATTATCATCACTCAAATTTGTATCATTTAAATTTTCATTAGAATGTTCAATATTATCCTCATTTATTTCTAACGCATCACCATCGTCTAAAGGTTCTTCTACTCATTTCAAAAAAAATTTATCTAAAAGCTCATTTTTGTGATTCTACCAATTCTTATGTTTTCCTTTTTTTTCTTTTTTCACTACTGGAAGTATATTTTCGTGTAAACATTATTCAATAAAATTTATAAAAAAAGTATAGACTGATAGAACCTGAGTTTTGTTGTTGAAGCTTTGCCTCAAACTTGATTGTAGAATATCAACAATATATCTGAACGATGATCTTTTTGAATAAATGGATCTTTGCCTTCTTGAAATATTGAATCAAAAATTATAAATAAAATTTTTTGAATAAGTTGAGAGAAAGTGGTAAAAAGATGAGATGTGAAGAACAAAACCAATGAAAATATTATTTATAGATGTATATGAATTTTTTATTCTTAATTTAAAAATATTATTTTAATATTAATTATGACCATATAATACATTAATACCTAGCTAATTAGATACCGATAATTTTATAATTAATAATAAAATCTATAAATAATAGTTTTTAAAATTTATTTAATAATAAAAATTTTAAAAAATAAAAGTAAGTTATCTTTTTAACTTTTAACGGCAAATTATGTTTTCTAAGAAAAAAATTAAAATTAAAAGCAATTTAATTTTAAGTTTCAAGACTGCACATTAAATGCTTTTAGATGTTTTGTTGCCCAACTACCATTAATTTTTAACGGTAAAAAAATTATTTTAATATTTTAATAATTATTAATATTTTATTTTACTAATCTTTAAGCCTAACTGCCTTGGGGCCCTGGGCCGTCGCCCTTATTGCCCAGGACCAGGGCCGGCTCTGCGTTTGAGTCTCGACAAATGCATTTTGTTTGCTAGTTATTGTTTTCTTTTGTTGATCTTGATAAGCTTGTATTTAAAGTGTTATATTTGATTCTCATAGTGTTGTTGAGAGGGGAAAATATTACAGACTTCAAATTTGAAAATGTCATTGATATTTTCTAAGTTCTAACATCTCTTTAAGGACGATAACTTCAGCAAACTGCTTCTTGTCCGGCAATTGCCCTTTCTCTTGCATTAATTCTTTCACACAGTTCTCGGTATTACTCACAACAACATGCACATTGAGTTTCTCCGATCTCTGATTACTCATTTCCATGGCCGTCCGGACCTTATCGAGTTCCTTCATGGAGGACAGGACTTCCGTATTTCGCCCGCACCTCTGGTGTTAAAGGTACATGACCTTCGAGTACGATGGTCTTGAGGTTTCGGGACACTTCAGAGGCATTATTAGCAACGATTTTGATAACTATCGATGCTAGCAGCTTTGGGTTGGCGTTGTCAGGGAGATATCTTCCGACGTATGATTCCTGAAAGCTTCCAATGTAGAGTTCCAATGATGTTTTACCTTATTAACTCCTACAAAAATGACTTTCTCTTCAAGGTAACCCACATCCTTAACGTTGAACCTGTTGAGCAAAGTGATAATTGATGTAGCAGACATAGACATCACCGTCCGATCATCCATTATCATGTAATGTGCTCTTTCCTTGACAAAACCTCCGTCGAGTACGGAGCTTTGTTTGTTGGATTCACAATTGTTAGATTTTGGTTCATACTATAATTATAAGTTTATAACCACATGGACAACGGAACTTAGGTTCAAATGACACATTTTTGCAAATGTGGGAGTCACACTTAGAGAGGATGGTGTGTTCTTAAGATTCCATGCTTGGAAGCAAGAAAGCTATGTCAGCTGCAAGGTTTGTCAACATTGGCTTCAAAAGCATATCCTTTTTCTGTGCTGACAGCATGATGGAATCCCGAAATTTTCGATGTTGCTGCAAATGTTTCCAATGGACTCAACAGTTCCTTGTTTATCGAGTAGCCTTATCACGGTGCCGATCGGTAATGACATGATGTAGAAGAGAAAATCAATGAAATATATGCTGACTGCCGGTGAGTTTCTCATGCACAAACATACATATGTCCTAAACCTTTGAGCTGTGCAGCCTTTTTGATCTTTAGATTCCTTGCTCCGCTGAAAAATCTGCAGCGTTTGTAGTCCAACGGTTAGGATAATTTCCTTTCAAGCAATAGACCCGGGTTTGACTCCTGACAAAAGCAGTAATTGCTTGTTGAGTTATCTCCTATAGCAAAATGGGCACTGGATCTCATTTTGTTTGTTTAGTAGATACAGTAGTCTCCCATGTCACTTGGAACCCCACAAGCACTTAAAGTAGCAGTTGGACAACAAAAGTTTACATGGTTTACAGGTTTCTGTATCATGTTGTAGACTGTATTTTGGTTCCTTTACTTTTAGAATGAGATACAAAACTATTTATTAGAAAAGGATGAGTCTACTTCGTGCGTCAAGCACTGTTGGACACTATTAAATTGATTAATAAAAATTAAAAATTCTAAGGACTCAACTAACAATTATAAATTATTTTTATTATGTATTATAAATTTTAATTTTTATATAAAAGATTAAATTAAATAACAACTTTAATTATTAAAAACCGCTAAATTCTAAATCTAAAATCATAAACCCTTAAACTATAAACCCTAAATCTTAAGATTATCTATTCTCAGTATCTGTTGAAGAAACAATTTCGCCGAAAAATTTAGGGTTTATCCATTTGATAACCTAATTCAAACAATCCCATCTACTAAATTTGGGATCTTGGAAACTCGATTTAAAACTTTCATGAAAATTTTCCAAATATTCGCTTTCCACTCGAACAACAATCTGCGAACCTCAAAATTTCATATTCATATTCCATTCACTTTTATCCTGAATTGAGATATTTTGCCAGATTTCTTTATGTTATAGTATAGATTCTCGGAAAAAAATTGTTTAAAATTTTAGGTTTAAAGATCTCGCTTTAGGGATTTGAGTTTAAGAGTTTGTATTTTTTTTAAAATTAATTAAGGTAGATTATTAGTTTAATTATTTAAAAAATTAAAAATAATAAAAGCATTTAACTCATGTTATCAAAACAAAAGCATTCTTATCATGCTGCTAACAAAACATGTATATCATGTGCACAAACAAACTTGCATACCATGATGCCAAACAAATATTCATATCATCATAAACATGCTTCATGCATGCTTCACATACTTGACATCCCGTGCCGCGTGCCATAACTTACCTCGGCATTTTCAAGCTATGCAAATGTACTAAGCTAGCCTTAACGATCTAGCATTCAAACATGTTATTACACAAGCCATTTAACATTAAGCCCCCTTCCCTTTTTACCGAATATGAGATTAGTCCATTTACATGACAAATCAAATAAACAAAAGGTGGTTAGGACCTAGGTCCTAACCTTAAGGTTTGTCACACTCACAATTTTTCCAAGAAATTTAAGGGTTGAAGATGGTGATCCTTTTGTCCCTCTATCTGTCTAGCTCGAGCCTTTCTCCTTCTTCGATGTCCTCTTCTCTTGGATTCTCTAGTAAACGATATACACATAGCAATTCTTTAAGACATATCCAAATCACTTAATTCAAACGATCACATGCTTAACAAATGTAAACATTCACATTTGTTCACTAGGGACAACTTTGCTACCCTTCAGAAAATCGATCATATCTCATAGCTCCCACATCCTAGTTGAGCTTATTTTATATCGTTAGAAAGCTAAGAAAATCTTATACAAGGACAAAATAACATCACATTTTAATTCCTAACCAATCAGTACCAGATTTCGTTCGAAGCAGACCTGTCCAGATTCAGGACTATTCGAACAACCCTTACAGAAAGACTTATAACTTTCTCTACAAAACTCAAAATAAGGTTCCGTAAATTTTCAGATAAACTAGATACGTGAGACTATTTAACTGAAAAATTTCAGCTCTTAATTCCCTCAAATTCGACCTAAGAAATTTTTCCAGAATGAATACCCGGAATTGCATATTTCGGCCAATTTGACTATCTTACTTACCATAAGTTCAAATCTTAAACAAAGTTTGTTCTTATAAATTTTTTTTTCCAGCATTCTAACATAATATTAACATCCTTAAATCCATTTTACAACAACCATTCTCATGCACGTGAAACCACTCATAAGCTCTCTAATTTTGGTGGATAAAAGATGAAATTTCCAAAAAAAAATGAAGCTTTTTTCTCCCTCTTTTCTTTCTCATTTACGTGAAAATGGGGGAAGAGGGAAGAAGACTATTTTCTCAGTTACGATTATATCCTTAATTTAGCTTAGTATTGAGGGTGTTACACAACCAAACTGAAATGGACCGCACTCGACCCAAGTCAAAACACCAGGCATGGTTTTGGTTTGTGTTGACCGCATCTTTTATTTATCATCATAAACCTATGAGCTTTGCAAGCTTTTCAAACTTAAATATCAGAGCCAGGTTTTGATCCTGGGACCTGTGGGTTATGGCCCACCACACTTCCGCTGCGCCACTCTGATCAATAAGCTGTCAATTAATCACTAACTAGTATTTAATTGTTGTTGGAGTTGTGTGTATGTATTTTCAAAACAAAATGTTTCCTCATTGAACTGCAAGTTTGAGAAAAGTAGCAATGTCAAAGAAATCCCCTCAGCAACACCCAATGAATGTTGACCAAATAAATGGAAACTTCAGATTTCAAAGCTGATCTTAAGAAACATTTAGCAGATATGCCGCATGCTATGTTCGTTTCAGATACAAAGAGGATAATTGTGCAGCTGACTTCATGTTAAAGGTATTGATTGGTGCAGATCCAAGCTACGAGTGTTTTGGAGCCCTCCACCAGAACGTTGGGATGTGCTAATTAAGAAATGATTTTGCTCCTATCATAGAGGATGAACGAGTAAACTAAAGAACGATCCATTGTTGGGAACTGGCTCTTGTTATGTTTGTTTAGTAGATACAGTTGTCTCCCATGTCAAACACTCTTTTAAAGAAACTCATAAAACTTTTTACTTATATCCCATAGGCCATATCAAGCACGAAAGACAGTAGGAGGTATGAGACTGTTGATAAAAGTGACAGTCTTAACAAGGATTAATCATACCTTTCTCGGCCTTTAGGTTAAGCTCAAGTTTAGTATCTATTCTTATCAGTTTAATATCTGATATGTGGGTCATTAGTCCACATGATATTAAATTTATTTCTTTAGGGGGAAAGCTCACTACAGTAGCTTGCTACTGGGGCTTTTAGGTGTTTTCCAAGGTTTAATAGCTTAACTTTAATGTTTGTTATATCACATGCAGATATGCTCTTAAATGGAAAATACAACTATAGTTCCTAAGATTGAGTCTCCTTTATGTGAACCAGGATGATTCTTCCAGCTACCAAGCCATTTTTGATGATTGTGTTTTGATTCTTCAAGCATCATTTAGTGATCACTTGATGAACATGATGGGGATCACTTATTGCAGAACTGGTTATAGACCGCTATGGAACCCCACCAACACTTAAAGGAGCAGTTGGAGCAAATCCAAATGTTACTGTGAATGGCGATTTCTAGTGTTGTGTTTGGAGAATACTGAGATTGGATGTTAAGCAAAGGAAATGTCACCAGGAATGGTAAAGGGTGGTTGGTTTACTTTGCATGGGTTTTGCAGGTTTCGGCTGCCTTTGGATGATTCAAAGTTTGAGGAACATGTCACCAGGAATGGTAAGAGAGTTCACTTTGCAGATGCCCCAAGTGGTGGTAGATTAGGGACCAATAGACGATCTTGGATGCTTTACTTGCCTGAGTAGGTTCCCAAGGTTACATTAGTTTCATCATTGCAGTATACTTTGCTGTTGTTGTAACTTAGATTTTGTTTGTATATATATGAAGACATTCAAAACCTGATAATCTAGAATCTGTTCATCTGGAGATCAACTACTTAAATCGAACTTTACAATATGATGTAATTGAAGAATCTAGCAAGTATTTCTTAGATAGTTAGGCTCAAGATTGTAATTTGGTTCATTACACTAATCCAAAATTTGTTCATGTGATTCCATGACTGCAATGCCTTGGTAGACATTGAATAGCTTTGTATCTGTTATGAATCATCCAACGGAGGTTACATAACCTTTCTAAAGTAATACAAAATTATCTAGATATACTATCGACCACTCACAAACAACCCGATCACTCCTTCGTACGAAAGAAATCAGCAACCTTAAACATGATGAATGGATCAATATAAAAGTTGAGGAGAAGGCCATTGAACTTTTAGTGATGTTCTTTACTTTTAGCAGACTAACTATTAGTGTTTGAACCAAATGTTGGTCTAATTTTCAGTATTATTTCTTGTTTTCTTCATAGTTTATATTTTCCATATTGATTTCTATTTTTGTATGCTAAGGATATGGTGCCAAACCAGGTGGTCTTTCAAGGCTACCATGAACAAGAGAGTTTCTCATGCGCACACACATATGTTCTAAACCTTTTAACTTTGAAGCCTTTTAAAACTTCTAATTTCTTGCTCAACTATTGGATGGACTGCGTTTGGAGTCCAACGGTTAGGATAATTGCCTTCCAAGCAATAGACCTGAATAACCAAAGAGAAATACTAAGAAACACTTGGTTTAACAAGTTTTTCCTTGTCTCTCACTATTCCTATATATTTCTATTTGTTTAACAAGTTATATACTCTTTCAATGAGTATTGTGAGTGTAGGACATATTTGAGTGTTCAGAAGGTCCGAGGTTGTTGTTCAACAGTGCTCAATATGGGTGCGTGCTTGTCGATTTTTGTATTTAGACGACCTGCAATACATTATCAATGTAAACATAAATTCCATAGTTGATGTTTTACTCCATGGCTGGAACTTCATACTTCACAGCTCTTCTCTGGAAATGGTGAAGGGAGAGTTGCCGTTGCAGATGCTGATGTTGAAACATCGGTTGCCAACAAGTAATCCTTGTTTTGTTGTGGGTTGAATGTATGCATCACTCGAGTTTTCAGCTCTTTCGTAAAGATTTGCAACACATCCAACCATGCCTTCTTTTGAGAACAACCTTGTAACACTACCAATAAGTATTAACATATTCTGTATCCAATTTCTTGATAATCAGTTGTAACACTTTCCAGTGCAAAGAATAGTTCAATGTTTGTGATAAGCCATGGTATTTCATATACAACTCAACACGAACCTGTGGTTACATCATTTCACAATCTGAGGATTTTGCGGTATAAGATTTTCAAGGGACCTATGACTCTGTGTAGACACCACATTTGCTTCAAGTCGGCACAGAATGAGTGTTGCTAAATGGAGTTGGAACTGATGCACAGAGACAGGCTCTTCAGACTCTGCATTCCAATGGTCTATTTATACATTGTACAATCTCCGATTTAGAATGCTTCGATTCTTCAACATTTAAAATTTTGAAACATGATCAAATAATTACAAGACACTCTCACTTCCAACATCCATATTGTTTGACAAGAATTGCAATATCATTTCAATCACGCCTTTTGTCAGCTTAACTATTAGTGTTTGTGTCAAATGTTGGTCTATATTTTAGTATTACTTCTACTTTTCTTAATAGTTTATATTTTTGGGATTGATTTCTATTTTTGTAGCTAAGGATACGATGCCAAACCAGGACCATGCACATGCAAGTTCTCATGTACACACACATGTCCTAAATCCTTTGAGTTGTGCTGCCTTTTCGAACTTCCAATTCCTTTTTCAGTTGTCAAATGTGTTGCGTTTGTAGTCCAATGGTTAGGATAATTGCCTTCTATTCCAAGAAATAGACTCAGGTTCAACTCCCAGCTAACGTAGAAATTGTTTGAGAAAGCCAGATGCAATAGGCCAATGAAACATATTTCAACAAAGCATAGTTATAATTTAACAATGAGCTTTATTTTGTGCATCAAAGCCAACATTTACCACTTTCTCTTCCAATGCATCCACTTTTTTAACATTGAATATATGTTTGCCTTGTTATGCTTCAAATAGCTGACATAATGGTAAACGTTACATCATCTACTTTCTCTTGTAACCTTACTTGGGTGGTGTTTACAGATGTTGCAGGGGAGAATGGAGATCATGATTTTGGAGCAAGAAGGGTAAGTAGATTTTGGATAATTTTCATAAGACAAACGATCATCAAGTAATGGAAGTAGAAGTAATAACTACAAGACACTCACACTTCCAACATCCATATTGTCCTGACAAGAATTGCAATATCATTTCAATCATGCTTTTTTTCAGCTTAACTATTAGTGTTTGTGTCAAATGTTGGTCTATATTTTAGTATTACTTCTAATTTTCTTAATAGTTTATATTTTTGGAATTGATTTCTATTTTTGTAGCTAAGGATATGCTGCCAAACCAGGACCATGCACGGGCAAGTTCGCATGCACACACATATGTCCTAAACCTTTGAGTTGTGCTGCCTTTTTGAACTTCCAATTCCTTTTTCAGCTGTTAAATGTGTTGCGTTTGTAGTCCAACGGTTAGGATAATTGCCTTCCAAGCAATAGACCCGAGTTTGACTCCTGGCCAACGCAGTAATAATTTGATAAAATGATTCCTGCAACTTAAGGTAACAAGTGTTAGAAAGGTAGTCTTAAGTATCCCTTGAGTCAAAGAAAAATCCCCTCAGCAACGCCCAATTAACATATGCTTCCATGTCCAATTTCTTTTTTACTTCTTTCCCTTTATTTGCTGCTATAGACATATTTGAGTGTTGAAAAGGTCCGAGGTTGTTGTTCAACAATGATCAATATGGGTGCGTGCGTGTTGATTTTGTTTACACTTCCTGCAATATGTGGAGTTGCACCAAACCGAAGACAGTCGATCATATTTCAGTAAGTCTTGCTCTTGAATGAAAAAAGGCAAATGGTGTTAATTGTGCTGATCTTGACTGGGATTGTTGTATAAAGCACATCCTGTTAGAGACATAAAAGATGGAAACATTATATTTCAAAGCTGATCTTTGGAAACATTCAGGAGATATGCTGCACCCAATGGTCCTTACAGATTGAACACGTGTACGGAGAGGATAATTGTGCTGCCGATTTCATGTCAAAGGTGTACCCTATCCGGCCTGGTAGAATATCGAGTTGGAGAGTGTTACCGGAGAATCAATAACTGATAAAAAATAATTATTATTTTTGGTAGCTCTTTTTAATCGTTTCAACTTTTGTCTTACTACTCGTTTTATTCAGTTTTTTTATTAATCAGATATGTGAATGGGTTAATTTCGGACATACAATACACAAGTCAAATAATGTTCAAACACTTATAACACACACATAGTGACTGCAATATCAGAGCCAGTTTCAATCCTGGGACCTGTGGGTTATGGGCCCACCACGCTTCCGCTGCGCCACTCTGATATGATTGGTCTATTTATACGTTGCACAATCTCTGATTTAGAATGCTTCGATTCTTCAACATTTAACGTTTTGAAACATGATCTAATAACTACAAGACACTCACACTTCCAACATCCATATTGTCCTGACAAGAATTGTAATATCATTTCAATCATGCCTTTTGTCAGCTTAACTATTAGTGTTTGTGTCAAATCTTGGTCTATATTTTATTATTACTTCTAATTTTCATAATAGTTTATATTTTTGGGATTGATTTCTATTTTTGTAGCTAAGGATATGTTGCCAAACCAGAACCATGCACAGGCAAGTTCGCATGCACACACATATGTCCTAAATCCTTTGAGTTGTGCTGCCTTTTCGAGTTTCCGATTCCTTTTTCAGCTGTCAAATGTGTTGCGTTTGTAGTCCAATGGTTAGGATAATTGCCTTCCAAGCAATCGATCCGGGTTTGGCTCCCGGAAAACGCAGAAATTGTTTGAGAAAGCCAGATGTAATACGCCAATGAAAAATTTTTCAAGAAAGAGGGGCTCCTATACATAGCATGACTTCATCCCTGCTTAGAGGCATAATTGATGGAAAAATCTGATTCCAAAGTTGATTTTGGAAACATTTAGGAGATAATGCAGCGCAGATTAATCCTTATTGTATTATTGAAATGTAGAGACTTATTATTTGTAGCAATCCTACAAAGTTAACATGAAAAATAGATAAATAGATGACTTCAAACAAGGAATTGTTTTAAGAAGGATTAATAATAAATTATTATATATAATATATTTTTTGGATTATATTTGAGATTTTTTTTAAAATATGATGTTTTTAGCGGCGTTTTTGTTCATAAACGCCACTATGAAACAAGTTTATTGCGGCGTTTGCGTTTTCAAATGCCACAACAGAGTGGTTCTTTAGCGGCGTTTGTGTATATAAACGCCACTATTGAACAGATTTATTGCGGCGTTTGTATATCTAAACGCCACTAAGAAACTACTCTATTGTAGCGTTTGTATACACAAACGCTGCTAAAGAACCACTCTGTTATGGCATTTGGAAACACAAACGCCGCTGAAAATCTTGTCCTTTTGCGGCGTTTTTTACACAAAAACGCCGCATACTATTGCGGCGCAGTTTTTAACGGCACTTATTGTGGCGTTTTCATAAGTGCCGGGATGATTTTTAGCGGCGTTAAAAACGCCACTATAGAATTATAAAAACGCCGCTGATGACCTGTTTTGGTGTAGTGTGGGGGGCCAACAAGAGTGGCTATTGAGTTTCTCATATACATGGTGGGAAGAGTCTTTATCACAACAACGCACACAGCGAGTGAAACACAGTCGATAAGAACCATTCCAGATCACAACTCGTGTGCACAAAGGAAAGTTCAAGCTAACGACATATACATGTACATATACATATACATGCAAAATGTGATCATGATCTACCTGCTGAAATCAATCACCTTTTCCACCAATGACATCCTCTCTTTCTAAGATCAAGTGTGTAGGATCTGTTCTTTATGCATTGGCCCACATGATATTACATTTATTTGTTTAGGGTAAAGCTGCCTACAATGGCTAGCTATTGTTGCTTTTATGTTTCGCTTAAGTGTTAATGAATATAATTAATGTTACCTTGAATATTATTCACAATAAATTTCTTCCTTCACAAAACTTGCACTGAAAAACTTTTAAATAAAATAATAATAATTAAAACCCCAGTGCAACTATGTAAAGGAATAAACTCTTGTGAAGACAGATGATTGTGCTTTAATTCAAACACTTTGTGTGTTTTATTTAGAAACCATGGTGGAGTGAGATTGTCTATTGCTTAGGAATGTGGGATACTACTCTCCTCTACAGCTCTTAAGACATGGAAAACTTCTTTACAGATCTACTGAAGACAGATATATGCTGGATGCAGAGTCAAAAGTTGTTTATCTCACGCTATAATTCTCGTCTATACCGGACTGTAGAATGCACATGTCTACAGTAGTGCAAGTTCGAAACTCTGGTGATGATAACTTGTATGCATTTTCTTGATAATCTGTTGTAACGCTTCCCAGTGCAAAGATGTTTATCTATTTGATATATCGCAAGGCTTAATTCAAAGGTATATTAGCGAAAATGAGAATGAGATGAGTGGTTCAGGCAGCAAGGAATTGACATCAGTTTCGTCTCTACAACCAAGGGGATAGTCTTCCACTTTGAAGGGCTTTAATTTCATCGAACTAGAACAGCCACCGAGAACTTCCAGCCAGATTGTGTTTTGGGTGAAGGTGGTTTCGGTTGTCCTGAAATACTAGTGTGGTTGAGTTATATTTAAACACAATTATTAAGATATGATCCTCTTAAATTGTGCAACAAAAGACTCTTGTTGATACTATGAAGTCAACTCGATAGAAACAGAAGAAATGATGGACCAGATGGATGTATCGAATTGAGAGAAATTGTGATAGAAAACATTCATGGCATCAGTATAACTCAACCTTGAGTAGTAAAATCTGGGATTTTAAAAGATATGATTTCTATCTTGACAACGTTTGTGATGGCCTGCCTGTGAAGCATCGTAGATTGACTTCAGGTTGTAATCTTCGATGTTATATTTGTCCATACTCGTGTTGAACGTAAACATCATTGAGCCATGGTAATTCACATACAGCACAACACGAATCTGTGGTTACCTCATCTCACAATCTGAGGATTTTGCAGTATGAGATTTTCAAGGGACATATGACTCTGCAATGCAATGGTCTATTTATATTTTGCACAATTTCTGAGTTAGAACCCTTCAGTTCTTCAATATTCAACGTTTTGAAACACGAACTGATAACTACAAGACTCTCACTTCCGGCATCCATATTGTCTTGACAAGAATTACTATATCATTTCAATCTTGCCTTTTGTCAGCCTAACTATTAGTTATTGTGTCAAATGTTCGTCGATTTTCAGTACTTTTCTTAATAGTTCATATTTTCCGAATTGATTTCTATTTTTGTATGCGAAGGATATGATGCCAGATCAGGAGGTCCTTCAAGGCTAACATGACAAGGAGAATTTCTCGTGCACACACATATGTCCAAAATCTTTGAGCTGTGCAGTCGTTTTGAACATTAAATTCTTTGTTCAATCGTTAAATGTGTTACGTTTGTAGTCCAACGGTTAGGATAATTTCCTTCCAAACAATCCTTTCTTTTTGTCTATGCTGCTCTTTCATGTCTTTCTTCTTTTTGCCAATGTAAAATGAAAAAAATATGACGAAAAACTCTTTGATTCTGGTTTGGCCAAGGACGTGACCAACGGATGATAAAAGCCATGTCTCGACTCGGGTCACGGGCACCTACGGCTATGCAGCTCTCAAATATTTTAGCAACAAGGAGGTTTTTAACATATTCTTATAGTAATTAGTAATTAGTATATTAATGTTAATGTTAATGTTATATGTAAAATATGTATATGTATAATTGTATATAGTAATTAGTATATAGTATATGTATACATGTATATATATCATATATGTATGTTATAACTTATATCAATATATAATTACGTATATTGTATATGTATATATACATTATTCTATAGTACATGTTGTAATTACTAATTTTATCCGGGGTTCAAAACCCGGGTTAATGCTAAGTTTTAATTCGAATAACGGATTAAACTTTAATTTCTAGTATTTATTTTGTTTCTTCAAAAAAAACCAAAAAATATATTATTATCATTAGGATTTTTTTAAAATCTAAAATATTATAACTATACATTATTATTCTCTTTGGTTTGTACTATTAGTTTACTTATTATTACTCTATTAATCTTTGAGAAAATCCAAAAAAAAAATATTATACTATATATTTCTATTACTTTACTTTAATTTTATTATTACTATTATAATTATTATTACATATTTTAAATAAAAAATATCCCAAAAAATGTCATAACTTTAAATATTATTTCTTTTCGGTTTCTCTATCTTTGTTTTCGTTATTATTATTATTATCGCTTATTATTATTACTTGTTATTATTATAAATAAATAATAATAAATAAAATTGTATTTATAAATAAATAACCCAAACAAATATTTTATACAATCCAAATATATATACAAGTCAATTTAAATAATAAACAACCCACAAATAATTTTATCACACAAGCCCGTTTTTTATTATCATTTACAAGGCCCGAATTAAATTAAATATTAGCCCAATATTTGGCCCAAGTCGGATAACAAAGGAAAACCCTAACCACCCCTTTCTTTTCATTATGCCCAGTCGATCGTGGGCCGTTAGATCAGTGGCAGATCTAACGGCCACGATTACAAGGAAAGAACCGGTTCACATGCAGCACGCGCCCACGCGCTGTCTGTTGGGCTCTCCAAGCGCGCGTGCCCTCCACGCGGGAGACCCTTCAGATCCCAGTAGTCCATTCGTTTCCCTTCGCCGAACGGTGACCGCTTCGATAGACTCTGGTGGTCCCCTCCATCCTCGTCCGAATGCCACATGCATAAAAAAACAAACGAAATCATCAGGAGTGTACAACGATTACAACAAACGAATGATTTCAAAACCCACAAGTTTCGTACAACTTCAGAGGCACAATTCGATCAAATATTCAGAAAACAATCAGAGCCATTGCAACCAAATCAGAAGCATACTAGAGGCGAATACAAACAAGAAGTCAGAGCAACCAATAGCGAAATTAGGTTTTCTTTCTTTTAATATTTTGTAACAATCGGTTATAAAAACCGAGACCAACAACATTTGTAAGGATCTTTTCCATACTCAATCAATACAAAAAAAAAAACGAAGTCTTTGAGGTAACATTAACCTCCCTTTTGCCCTTCTTACATCAAAATATAGAATTTAGGTTATTTTTTTTTACCTTCGAAAGGCCCTAGTCTCCTTTCTAGTTTCGTCTCCGGCGATAAGCTCACGGTCGTCGAGCCGTTTGAAGGGTGAGTCGAGAACGAACTAAGGGGGCGGTGTCTTCATCTCCTTTTCTTCAAATCGAAACGAGAAGATAATTTTCGGTTTCAATTTCGAGAGGGAATAAGAATTTTTCGGTTTGTTTTCGTAAAAGAGGGAGGATCTTTGATTTTGGTTTCATGAAATAAGGGTTCAAAATAGTGTTTTGGTTTCGAACAGGGAGCTTCTCAAGTGGTTTTCGCCTCGCAGACCGTCGCTAGCGGTGGCCGAGGCAGAAGATTTTTGGGTTTGTATGGGGGTTTCTGAAAAAAAATGAAGAACACTTGAGTGTTCTTCATGTGTTCTTGGTCTTGGGTTGAGAGAAAACAGAAGGGAAAGGGGGTTTCGGTTTGTAAAAATGGATCAAAGGCTGAGTTTATTTTTTAAAAGTATATTATATACTCAAGCCTTTTTTTAAAAATGGTTAAACTACTTCATTAAAACCCTCCGTGTTTTGTCTCTTACACCCGAAGTCCCTGACCCTTTGTTTCGGTTTACAATTTAATCACAAATTCGGACATAACCATCTCTTCAAAAAGTTTTAATTATCTTAGGGTCCCTCCGTGTCTGGAGGTTTAAATTTAAACCCTTCCCCTTGGTTTAATCCTTCTGGAAGTCCCTGTTAATTTAAAAGGCTTTATGATTCAGTCACTCTTCAAAAATAAAATTGTTTTCTTTTGATTTTGACTTTAAATTTTATTTTCTTTTATTTGGATCCATTTCAGTTGCCCTTTTCTTTATTTTTTTGGTTTTTATCTATTTATTATTTTATCTTATTTATTTATTTTACATCTTATTTCTTTATTTATGTTGTTTCTTGTTTATTTTTGTATTTGGTATATATGTTTTATCATGCTTTAATTTTTTATGCAACACGTGTGTTTTATACCCTCATTTTATTTTGTTATGCACGTTATTTCATGTTTGTATATGTACATTTTTTACTTATGCTACATTATGCATTTGTTTATATTTCTTCATTATGTTTTTTTTTTGTTGTTGTTTATGCCCATGTTTACTTTAATGTTGCTTTTTTTGTTGTATTTTCCTTTTGCTCAAGAATCACATCTCACACTTTGAATATTAACGAACCCAAGAAATAAGTCTTTATTCGGTCGTAACGGGCTCGTGTTCCAACGTAGTGGTCACGGTGTATACGTTGCCTTCGAATAAAGACACGGTAAAAATAAAATTAAATTCGAATATTTAGACAAATATTAATTTAAAAGCCCATTTTTATACGAAAAATCCAAAATTAATTTAAGCGGTTATTTTGATAAAGGTATCAATTTTTGGGTAGTTTTTTAAACCCGAAACCCCTTTCTAAACCGTAACCGACTCTCGAACCCATCTTTTTTGAATCTCTGGTTTTTACGATGTCTGGCCAACCAGTGGCCGGTGGCGACTCCACCTTGTTTTTAAATCGTTTTTCAATTATTTTTCACCTCTTTTTTAATCCCTTTCAAATGTTTTAATCCCTAAGTTTCAAATCCCTAAAACCAGTTTTAACCCTAATTTGTAAATTCCTTTTTAATTCAATTTTCAATTTTGTTTCTCAAACCCTAAATTCCTAATTTATCCATTTCAATTTCCAACTTCTAAACCCTAATTTTCAATTTAAACCTAATTTTCCATCTCCTTTTTTCAAAATTCAAAATTTTTGAGACATTTAAATTTTTAATTTCACTATACTTAATTAATAAATTTTTAACAAAAGGGTCGCTACACATGTATATATTAATATATATATATATATAATTATGTATCATGTATGCTATAATCTATATGTATATGTATTATATATATATGTATGTTATATGTATATATATAATATATTATATATATATCATACATGTTAATATGTATATTAATTTTAGTATATGTATTATATATGTATGTTAATATGTCACATGTCTTAAGTATGTATTAGTACATTATATATATTATATATGTATATAGTACATTGTATATGTATGTTATATGTATATGTATTATACATAATACATATATATAAATTACATATATCTTACATATATATTAATTTTTTAATTATATTATATTATATTATTATACACAAATATAATATGTATTATATATACATATATGATACATGTATTAAGATATGATCCACTTAAATTGTGTAACAAAAGACTCGTGTCGATACTATGAAGTCGACTCGATAGAAATAGAAGAAATGATGGACCCGGATGGATATATCGAATTGAGAGAAATTGTGACAGACATGTGGATTAAACATTCATAGCATCAATATAATTCAACCTTGAGTAGTGAAATCTGGGATTTTAAAAGGTATGATTTCTATCTCGACAACGTTTGTGATGACTTGCCTGTGAAGCCTCGTAGATTTACTTCAGGTTGTAATCTTCGATGTTATATTTGTCCATACTCGTGTTGAATGCATACATCATTGAGCCATGGTATTTCACATACAACACAACACGAATCTGTGGTTACCTCATTTCACAATTTGAGGATTTTGCAGTATGAGATTTTCAATGGACATATGACTCTGCAAGGAAATGGTCTATTTATATCTTGCACAATCTCCAAATTAGAACCCTTTAGTTCTTCACTGTTCAACGTTTTGAAACATGAACTGATAACTATAAGACTCACTTCTAACATCCATAGTGTCTTGACAAGAATTACTATATCATTTCGGTCATACCTTTTGTCAACCTAACTATTAGTGTTTGTGTCAAATGTTCGTCGATTTTTCAGTACTTTTCTTAATAGTTTATATTTTCTGAATTGATTTCTATTTTTGTATGCGAAGGATATGATGCCAGACCATGAGGTCTTTCAAGGCTAACATGAACAGGCGAATTTTTCATGCGCACACATATGTCCTAAATCTTTGAGCTGGGCAGCCGTTTTGAACATTAAATTCTTTGCTCAACCATTAAATGTTTTGCGTTTGTAGTCCAACGCTTAGGATAATTGTCTTCCAAACAATCCTTTATTTTTGTTTATGCGGCGCTTTCATATCTTTCTACTTTTTGCCAATGTAAAATGACAAAACTATGATGAAAAACTCTTTGATTCTGGTCTGGCCAAGGACGTGACCAACGAATGATAAAAGCCATGTCTTGACTCGGGTCACGGGCACCTACGGCCATGCATCTCTCAAGTATTTAGCAACAAGTAGGTTTTTAACATATTCTTATATATATAAGATAAGTGCATAGCAGTTCTACATTCCAAGACAATAAAATATTTGATATCAACAATATATAATAATTGTCCGTAATTTTAAGACCAAAAACAGTATAATATTGGAGATAGATGATACCATTATGTAAATATCAGAGCCAAGTTTCGATCTTGGGACCTATGGGTTATGGGCCCACCACACTTCCGCTGCGCCACTCTGATGTGATGGAAAAATCAATAAAGCTTTTTAAATAATATTGTAATTTTCAGAACAATCTATGAGAAAAGCAGCAATGCCAATTATCCTTGCAGGGAAACAATGCAGATTTCAGATTGGTGGTGGATGTTGCAGATTGCAGCATAGTTAGAAACCATATGTTTCAAAAGGTTGCCTTTGTTTCCTTCATCCTACAATGCAGGTATTAGGGAGATTTTCAATGCTGTCAAAAAGGATTCCAATGGCATCTATATCAGTGCCAACAAGAAATGATAGAATGTTTTAAGAAAAAATCATCAAAACCTTTTTGCAGACAATGATCACAAACTATGTTGTTAATTTAGCTTTCCTTTTGGCAAGCATGCATTTCTCATCATACGCCTACATTTATAAATGTAGAAGTTACATGAATTTGACAGTTCAATTAAATAGCAGTTGTCACTCATGCGGTTATAATAGTATAAACTTGTTGAAACAATAAGTTAATTTGGAGGACTATACGTTATAATGCAAATCTGGTTTGAACTCATGGACATTTTTTGTCCTATAGAGTTTTATTCTGTCAAATGTTGAGTTGTGTTTGCAGTCCAACGATGAGGACAATTGCCTTCCAAGCAATAGACTCGCGTTTGAGTCTCGACAAATGCATTTTGTGTGCTGGTTATTGTTTTCTTTTGTTGATCTTGATAAGATTGTATTTAAAGTATTATATTTGATTCTCATAGTGTTGTTGAGAGGGGAAAATATTGCAGACTTCAAATTTGATAATGTCATTGATATTTTCTAAGTTCTAACATCTCTTTAAGGACGATAACTTCAGCAAACTGCTTCTTGTCCAGCAATTGCCCTTCCTCTTGCATTAATATTTTCACACAGTTCTCGGTATTAGTCACAACAGCATGCATATTGAATTTCTCCAATCTCTGATTACTCATTTCCATGGCCGTTCGGACCTTATCGAGTTCCTTCATGGAGGACAGGACTTCTTGGTCACATATTCCATATTTCACCCGCACCTCTGGTGTTAAAGGTACATGACCTACGAGTACGATGGTCTTGAGGTTTCGGACCCAACCGTTCCTTGTTTACCGAGTAACCTTATCACGGTGCCGACCGGTAATGACATGATGGAGAAGAGAAAATCAATGAAACATCTACTGGTGAGTTTCTCATGCACAAGGACATGTCCTAAACCTTTGAGTTGTGCATCCTTTTCGAACTTCAAGTTCCTTGCTCATGTGATAAATGTGTTGTGTTTGTAGTCCAACAGTTAGGATAATTACCTTCCAAGCAATAGACCCAGGTTCGAATCCCGGCAAACGTAGTATTAATATAATAAAATGATTCCTGCAACTCAGGTAACAAGTTTTAGAAAAGTAGAAATCTCAAGTATTGACTAAAACTTGTTAGTAGAAATGAACAAAGCTTATTTATATATTCATATTAAAAAAACTTTGTGGTGTACCTATTCTATCTCTCACATACGCTACGTGCATGTTATAAACTTTTGTATTAACCAGTGAGGGTTCTGGACATGCGCAATAGGAGCGACCGCACAGGGGCCTCAAAATTTTGATAAAACATTCTTTAGATGATGTTAATTCCGAAATTCATTGAAAGATTTTGAAAATACAATTAAGAAAGATGTGTTATAATTGTTTAAATGTTATAATTATTTCTTAAATGCGATAATTGGTTATAGAATCTTATTGATTATTCTTATTATTATTGCTTCTATAGAACTAGTGAAGTTTTGAATAGGCACAATAGAAATAATCGCACATGGGCCCCTAGAAAGGATATTTTCTTCTAAGGGTTACAATTTTATAACTAGCAAAAGTTATGGACAATTATTTCTAAGGGTCGTACTTTAATAAATTGCACAGGGCCCCCGAAATTTTTGAACCGCCCCTGGTATTAACTCATGCTTCTATTTCACATTTTATTTTGTTTATTTTCCTCTTTCCATTTATTTGCAGCTATAGACATATTTGAGTATTGAAATGGTCTGAGGTAGTTGTTCAGCAATGCTCAATATGGGTGTGTGAGTGTCGATTGTGTATTTAGACTTCCTGCAATATGTGTAGTTCCACCAAACAAAAGACAGTTGATCATAATTCAGTAAGTCTTGCTCTTGAATGAAAGACAAATGGTTTTAATTGTGTTCATCTTTACTTGAATTCTATAAAGCATCCTCTTAGAGGTATAGCAGATGGAATCATTAGATTTCAAAGCTGACCTTAAAGAAAAATGATGCGCGTTATGATCGTTTCAGATTAAATACATTTACAGAGAAGATAATTGTGCTGCTGACTGCATGTCAAAGGTGTTGATTGGTGCATATCTGAAGCTCTAAATGTTTGGGAGCCCTTTGCCAGAATGTTGGGATGTTCTAAGGAATGATTTTGATCCTAGCATTGAGGATGGATTAAACAAAAGAAGGATCGATCTCTGGGCGCTGGCTCTCATTATGTTTGGAGGACTATAATTTGTTGTAACACTTACCCATGTGTGCCCTACAGAGGGCTATAAGTTATAATGTGAATCTGGTTTGATCCCACGGACATTTTGTGTCCTACAGAGTTTTATTTGGCAAAATGACGAGTTGTGTTTGCAGTTCGATGATGACGACAATTCCGTTCCAAGCTATATACCCGTGTTTGGCTCTCGAGTCTCGACAAATTCTCATTGTGTGTGTTGGTTATTTTTTTCTGTTGATCTTGATAAGCTTGTATCTGCAGTGCTATATTTGATCCTCATAGTGTTGTTGAGAGGGGAAAATATTGCAGACTTCAAATTTGAAGAGCTTTAAGTCCAACCAATAACAGTCAAACACTTTATCAGAATCGAGTCTTATCAGGACTCATAAACCTTTTTATTTCTAAACCTTATTAGGCACGGAAGATAGTAAGAGGCATGAGACAGCTGATAAAAGTGATAGGCTTAACAAGGATTAAGCATACCTTGTAAGAATTAAACGAGTATAAACGCAGTGGAAAAGGATCGAAATAAATACCTTCAGTTATTGTCAAAACCTTATGCCAAATGAGATGTGGTTGCACCACCGTCGAGCTCGTCGGACCATCGTGGTAATACCTCAAACCACCGTTAAAATAAAGAACTCGGCTACAAAATAACTAAAACCGTCAAGATCTTCTAAGAACTCAAAAGCTCAATTGATGGAATATATGATTCTGTGTTTTTTATGCTTAGGGACCTTAGGTTAGGTTGGTATTTATAAGGGTTCATCCATCAAGAACCACCAACCAAATGGATAAAATTACCCCTTAACCTCTTGTCAGTATCTCCCTTAACCGAACCATGACATGGACGTGAGAAACATCTATCATATCCACTATGCATTTTCTTTCATGTTTAACATTTTAATAGTGGAAACATTAAATGCATGGGGTATGGGAAACAATTCACGAACCACAACTTTAATCGATTATCCAACCAACATACCTTTTTCGACCTTTTGGATAAGATCAAGTGTAGTATCTATTCTTATCAGTTTAATATCTGATATGTGGGTCATTGGCACACATAATATTAAATTTATTTCTTCTTGCTACTGGGGCTTTCGTGTGTCACCCCGAGTGTTGCACTATAACTCGGACCTGGCACACCTCACCAAACACGAGTTTCAAGGTTTAGTAGTTTAACTTTGATGTTTGTTATATCATATGAAGATATGCTCTTAAATGGAAAATACAAATGTAGTTATTGATATTGACTGTCGTTTATGTGAACCATGATGATTCTACAAGCTACCAAGCCATTTTCAACAATGGGGTTTTTAATTGTTCAAGCTTTCATTTAGTAATCACTAGATGGACATGATGGGGATCACTTACTGCAGAACTGGGCATAGAATGATCTGAATCGCTATGGAACCCCACCAGCAGCAGTTAGTGTCAGAATTAAAAAAAAATATTCGATACGAATATAAACCCAAGATTTATATGTCAAATCATCAAGAAAAATAAAATAAATAAACTGAATGCGGAAGCGCACCTGAATTAATTGATAGATGAAGATTTTCCAAAGGGTTTGATCTTCTAAGAAGTTAGGTTTTCTCTTGCGGCACAACTCTCAGACGGGGAAAAAAGATATGCAAGATGACCTAATTCTTGGGGACCATAACCCATTTATATAGTTGATTTAATAACCAACTATTAAGTATTTATAACTCTACCCTTCATCAAATTATAAATACACCTTATGGTATCTACACTTTTAATTCCACGATAATTTAATACCTATAACACGTATAACATAATTGGTCACTTAATTACGTGTTAAATTTTATAATAGCAATATACATTATACATATGTGACCACTATTATTGAATTTTAATCCAACAATCTCTTACTTGGGCAACATATGTTTCTTGACAAATGTATAACCTTATGAGCTCAAAAATTTGTTATTATATAATAGGTATTCTAAAACAATCTCGTCTATCAATTATATCCATATAGGATCAAAGCAGTCTTCATCATATTTGTTATCACGAATTTTTAGTAGAAAAACAATAAATAATAAATAATTAAAAATAATAAAATTAATAAAATATAAAAAATATATAAAATAATAAAATAATTAAAAAAACAAAAAACAGAAATAGAAGACGTGGGAAGCCGGATTTGAAGGATATTTTGAGAGTTTGTTGAGTGAGGGATTTAAGGGATGATTTGGTTGAGAATTTTTTAGGATAAAGTTGGTTTTTGTTTAGGATTGTGTTTTGAATCCTTTAAAAAGAGGAGCTTCAATCGAAACTGGGGTGGATTTTGGAGATCAAAAATCAAAGGGGAGATCGGAATTAAAGGGGATCGGCAGAGAGATTGAAGAGGATCAAATTCACTGCTTTGGATCATCAAGAGGTAATGTTTTGTTTTTGTGTCCCTTTTCGCCATTAATTTCTGTTTTTTAGCTCGGGTCTGGGTTTCAAAGGGGAGATTGGAGTGTTAGGGTTGTTTTTTGGTGTGGTTTGATGTTTAGATCTTGAAGGGTATAGGTTTCCGGTAGGTTTTTAGGTTCTTTTAGGTTTCCGATAGGTTTATCGACGTTGGGAGTTGTGGTCAGAGCGAAAAGGCGGTGACCGGACGTTTCTAGGGTTGCCGGAAAACTCGCCGGAGCAATCGTAGAGGCGGCGCTTTAGATCAGTGCAGCAGACGGGACGACATTGCTGGGCTTGTTCTTGGTGTTCATCTTTGTTCAAGATGAACGAGGATGAACATCAAGCCATTTAGGTGTTTTTGATCCAAGAAGGCCTTAGTTTCTGGAAATTTTGTGTTACGGGGAAAGAATCCTTTAGCCAGCAAGTTGAACCGAGTTGGGGGAGGCTTTCTGACCGAGTCCACTCGGTTTAGGGGGTTTTGTGGCAGATCAAAACGCTGTCGTTTGGGGCAAACGGGTCACGCGGGTCGGATTCGGGTTAACCCTGATCCGTGTGTTTTCACGCAAAGAGGGATAATTACCTCTTTGGTCCTCCCTAGTTTGAACCGTATTATATTTTAGTCACCAAATCCCTAATTTAAGCCCTAAAACTCTAGGATTCATTCAATTTAGTCCCTATTTATCCCTAATTGAACCCCAAGCATAAAAATAATTAATTTAGATATTAATTAGGATTAAAACTAATTCTTAAAACTTAGAAATATTTTAATTAGGTTCTTAATAGAATTTAATTTATAAGATAAAATTTAAGATTAATTTAGCCTAGTTAGATCTAATTTAAACTTAAATTGACCCCTAAACTTAAAATTAGACATAAATTAGGTTTAATTTAATTCTTAAAACTTAGAAGTTATTTTTAATCAAGTTCTTGATAGGATTTAATTTAATTTCTAAGATAAAATTTAAAAATAATTTAACCTAATTGAATCTAATTTAGCCCTAATTGGACTTTAAGACCAAAAATTTATCAAATTAGACTTTAATTAGGATTAATTAAAATTTAGAGTTTAGGAAAAATTTGATTAAATGATTAATTTAATTTAAGATTCTAAACTTTAAAATTAATTAAACTTAATTAAGTCTAATTCACCCCTTGAAGTTGAACTCTTGTTTTTTTGTGTCTTTAGCATGTAAGTCCCTTTTCAATTTTGATCATCTTGGTTGTAATGTGAACTCCCATATTTCTAATGAAAAGTAACTTAGTTCCTTTATTTTGCTTATTTGTTTTATTTTATTTAATTATGTTTCATCTTAAAAAATCACATGGCATATTTGTTAGGAGATCAATTAATCATCATTTAGTTAATTAATCTAGAGCCTTCTAGGATTAGTTACTTTAATTAATTAATTAAATAGGGAGATAATTAGTAACGATAGTATTTGAATCTTATACCTCGGATACACTAAGAGGCCGGTGTTTTGACGTACCATGATGTTGGCCTAAAAAGTGTATCTTGGTATCGAATTTATGTGCTATTAAAGACCTAGAACTTGATAAAATAATTTAGGTTTAGAATTAAATAAAATCGGTAGGTAAATAATTAGTGACATTAGTAAAGTTATTAATTTTGTTAAGTGACAAGATGATAGTGTCCGAGCATTCGGATGTTATCATACACTTGGCGAAATTAATAATTTAAATAGGTTTTAAATATTTAATTAATGGAGTCCTCCTAGTTTAGAACTTAAAATGAACAAGAGAAATAAATGGACATGCATTTAAACCTTTTGAGGCGGAGTTTATATATCTTTAAATTCGGGTGAAATTTCCTATCTAGAGGACGTTTCATTCAGCCCAAGTTTAAAAGGGATATATTCTCTTAATCAAAAGGATATCCGCAATTCAAGCAATGTTTAATTAACAATGAAGAATTAAATTAATATCTATATTCAAAATATCAAAATGCCACGTGAAATTAATAAGGTACCAATTTTGGGGCGTTTGTAAGGACCGTCCTTACACGTAACGACTCCCGAACCCAAATGTTTTTTAACGAATCTCTGGTTTGTTTTATGGTGTCTGGCCTACCAAAGTGGCCAGTGGCGACTCCAAATCAATTTTCAAAATTAAATAATAAGTTTATTTTAAAATTTGGGTTTTTTCAAAATAAAAAATGATAAAATTCGGATTTTTTAAAACCAATTCGCCAGGCCATTTTTCACACATTTTCAATTTTAAAAGGTCGCAACAGCTTGGCGACTCCGCTAGGGAACTAAAAAATTATTTTTGTGAGTCAGGCCTAACTTTTTTATAAAAAATTATGTGGCATTTCAGTATTTTGAATATAAATATTAACTTAATTCTTTATTGTTAAATGAACATTGTTTGAATGATGGTAGCTTTTTTTGTGATATATCCTGTCATTCATGCATAAGCTCTCGACCCGAGCTTTCACCCTTAAGTGTGAGTTAGATATTATCCGACGTGATGCTCTCCAACTCTGAGTTTCGGATTTTTATCTGCTTCCGGTATACTAACCTTACGCATCGTGGGGTCTTCACCTTCGTTGTAAGGGACCTATACCACCAAATCGATGTCTTATCGTCGCAGTAGACGATAACGATAGTTTGGGAACCCAGTGTCTAGACCAAAAACCACATATATAGAGTAGAAACCCACCCATATTAGAGCCAGACATGGACCATAAGATAAGGCGGTATGCTGCTGAAATGCCGCCGAAATTAGGATTTCTCTGTTAACATGCTCTCTAGTTACTTATATGCAATTTAACCTGCTCTCTAGTTAACTTTCTTTGCATTATAAATTGCTCTCTGGTTATTTTTGGGTACCTTTTTTTATCTTATTTTATTTTTATATTCATCCTACTAACACAATTCTTTTTGTTTTGTTTTGGTCCTTTTATGCACTTTTTATTTATTTGGCATATCATTTGCATGGGTATTAATTTGGGGAAAAGTAAAGTTAGAAGTGTCCAAAAATGTCAGAAGGGATCATTATAGGAGAAGATAATACAGAAGTCTGGACATGGTCAGAAGCAGTTCAGCATTGAAAGGTTATGTTAGGATCAACACGAATCAGAGCCCGTGTCTCTCCGAAGTTCAGGAAATATGGGAACAATGGACTAGTGACATGAAGGAGCAATTCAAGAAGGAATTTGGAGATATTGCATTGTTAGTAAAATTTCCCATCGACAAACACTTAATTAGAGCAATGACACAGTTCTGGAATCCAGCGTATAATTGTTCCACTTTTGGGAAGATTGACATGACACTTACATTAGAGGAGTGTGAGATTTTGATTAATTGTCCGACAATAAAGAGCGATAGGATATACGTTAAGCCCAACAGCACTTCGGGTTTCAAGAAGAAGTTGATATAGATCACCGGGAAGGATAAGGAATTTTGGGACCAGAAGATAATGGGTCACGATCACAAAGACGTGAGTGAGGAAAAGCAAAGAGTGAGTTGGAAGGTTTTAAGGTATTTAATAGCCGCTAGTAGTGAAGAGCCAACCAAGGCAAGAAGAATTTACACTCTTTGCAATTATGGGTTGGTATTGTTTCCGAGAACTCCCGAGCATATAGACCCATCCACTGTTGGTTTGTTCGATAGACTGTTCAAAGGTATGAATCTGATTCCTGCCATTTTAGCCGAGACTTATAGATCATTGACCACATGCAAGAAGACCGGTGAAGGAAGGTTTTGGGGTTACGCACAGCTAGTAGAGGTATAGTTTAGAGGTCATTGTTGGAGCTCGCCGTATAGCGCCTTAAAGTTTAGGACTACTTACTCACCCATTGAAGAACATCTGAAGAGTTGTGTTTTGGAGAAGAAGACTGAAACCCAATGAAGAGATCTCTTCCGAAACTTGACGGATTCAGACGTTGTTTGGAAGGCTGCTGGTTGAACAGAGGAACTACTTTTCGATATCGGTGTGGAGATAGAGATTGAATTCCATTGGCGGGCATATAGGGTGGAACAGCATATTGCCCATTGCTAGTTTCGAGGTAGTTCAGGTCTAGATAGTTCATACCGGTAACAACGGGGATGGCAAGTTTCAGCTATACGCACCAAACCGAAGGGTACAGATCTAGGATAGCTCAGATTGTGAAAGCTTGGGATTCGCCCAGAAGAGTTCAACCTTACCGAGAGTCTGAAGTTATGGCCCGATACGACGAATGGAGGGCGCAAAGGGTGAATGATGAAGCCTTCCGAGGAGTACCGAGGGATAATGGATAGTCGTCGAACAAAGTAGCCCAAGAAGCACCATCAGCACTAGAAAAACTAAAGGAAGATCGGGATCTAGATTTTCAAAGACAGGAGGGGAAGATCTACGACCTTATGCAAGAGTTGAACTTCACGAAGTATCAGGTAATGATACAAGAGAGGAAAGAGAAAGAGATAACACTTCAGAATGAAAAGTTAAGTCGGGATCTGAAAGAGGCACGAGAAATGTCTGAGGGCCATAAGAGGAAATACCCAAGGAAAGGTGAAAGCAAGATCATTGGGGATTTATCTGACTGCTTAGACAAGATGATGAGGGAAAAGGAAGATTACAAGAAGCTCTACGAGCAAAAATGCCGTGAAGCAAGGGAAGCAAACTACAAAGCTAGGAAGATGTTAGATAAAGAGCAGGCAAAGAACCTTGAGCTGACAACCCATGTAGCATAGTTAGAGGAGTTGGTTACCAGGTATCACAACGAGGAAAAAGCTAAGATGGAAGAAGAAAAGGAGGGGCTTCAACAGAAGATTGTCTCACTTGAGAACCAAGTACAAGGGTTACGAGAGAAGTTAGTCGACTTCGAAGGGGCTTTATGCCAGGATACCGGAGGAGCATGGAAGAAAAAGTATGAAGCAGCGTAGCGTACCATTTAGACTCAGAATAATGAGATGGTCAACTTCAGAGAACAAGTCAGAAGCATCGCATCTTATGTACAGATATTGTCGAGGGAAGCTACAACTCTTCTGAGGTAGCCGAACATCGAGCAAGAGCACGGAGAAGCCATTGTACGCATGTTGCATGAGTTGACCAATTTGGGGATTAGGGCTAGCAGTTTTATGTAGTTATCTTTAATTTGTAGTGAATCCTTTTTGGATAAACGAATATTTTTAAGACACTGTTTTTCGGATTCAATACCCTCTTGCATTCATGCATTCATACATCATATGCATTATTAATTAAAATAAAGTTTAATAATAAGGTTTTTATGGTAGTGAACTCTAAAAATTGCAAACATACTATATATATACTCAACACGCTCGCGTACAAGAAAGCTAGCAATGGAAGAAAGGCTAAAGAAATTAGAGGAAGATCGTGTTGAATTCCAAAATCGATTGGATGGGATAGAAAACATCATGAAAGATGGTTTTGCCAAGGTTCAGGCAGATATTGTCAGTCAGTTAACCGCTTTGTTGGGACCAAGACAAGGTGAGACAGACAAGGCACCAATGGGAGGGAGGGATGAGACTGAAGGACAAGCAGACACTATATCTCACATCAGGGGGCAACCTGAAATGCAGTCAGCACCAGGAAGAGTGTTGTTCAATTTGGCAGGGGCATCCACAAGTCACCTCGTGGTAGTTGATGATTTCACTCCGAATGTCGACGAGGTCCCAAATCTCAATTTTATGAGCGAAGTAGATAAGATGCGTTAAGACATGAAAAAAAAATATGCTAACCATTTCAAGGCACTCGAGGCGAAGATTCAAGAAATACAACGGTCAGCTGATAAGAGCACTGATGCATTTGATCTAGGGTTGGTTTCTAATTTGGTCCTACCACCAAAATTTAAGATACCCGATTTTGAGAAATATGATGGAACGTTATGTCCTAGCGCCTATATGACAATGTATTGCCGGAAGATGACCGCTTTTAGCAAGGATGAGAAGTTGTTGATCCATTGCTTTCGAGATAGCCTGACAGGTTCTGTTATCCGATGGTACACACAACTGATCCGGGAAAACATAAAGTCGTAGAAGGATTTATATCATGTTTTTATGGAAAATTATAAACATGTGTCAGAGATGGGACCCACAAGGATTATGTTACAGCAGATGGGGCAGAAGTCGAATGAAACGTTCCGACAATATGCTCACAGATGGAGGGATCTAGCCTCTCAAGTGCAGCCTCCATTGATTGAGAGGGAAATGACTCACATGTTCTTGCAAACGTCGAAGGGCCCGATGTACGATCGTTTGTTTACTAGTACATCAATGCAAAGCTTCTTTCAGATAGTTGCTACCGAAGAGTTGGTGGAAGCGGCTATTAAGAGCGGGAGAATTGAGGGGTCTAACAGCTCTAAAAAGAGCTTTAAGAAGAAGGATAATGAAGTGAATAACGCTACTGTGTACGAAGCACCAAGAAATGTGACGATTTCTAAACCAGGGACAAGAACAGGCAGCTCGCAGGGTTCGAATAAGAAAGATTCGAAATGGGAAAGGCTGAATTTCACACCTATCACAGTCACATATGTTGATTTGTACACTCAGCTACATGATGCGGATATGATACGTCCGTATTTCATCATACCATTCAAACCTCCATATCCGCATTGGTATGACCCGAAGGCTTAGTGCGAATACCATGCTAAAGTTCACGGACATAGCATCGAGAATTGCACCACCTTTAAAAGGATTATTGAAAACATGATTAATACCGGGGTTTTGAAATTCGATGAACCCAGTGTATCTACAAACCTACTACCGAACCATGGCGGTCGAGGTGTAAATGCGATTGAAGATGATCAAATGAGGTAGATCAAAATGAGTGTATCGGAGATCCGATCACCATTGAAGTGGGTATTTAAACAGCTATTAGATAACGGGCTTATATGCCAAGGGATGAGGATGAAGGAATCTGCTGAGGTAGGCTTGTACTGCGAGTTCCACCAGGAATAGGGACATATAATTCAATATTGTAGTGAGTTTAGGAATTTACTACAAAGAATAATGGACAACAAGGAAATAGAGTTCTTTGCGAAAGAGGGGGGCCGAAGAGTGATGGATGTATGCACGTCTGAAAGAACCGGGCCAAAGTATAGCGCAGATAGGTCGTTGGTCATTTCAGCTCGACCAAGGGGTAATAATTTAGTTGGAGAAACAAGACCAGCAGTTGCTCCTCGCATAGTAATTACTCCTCCAGCACCCTTCCCGTTTAAAGATACACAAAGAGTTCCATGGAATTATGTCGCAAGTGTGGCTGGGCCAAGTAATTCGAAGCCCGTCGAGGAAGTGTAGCCAAGAAAACCTGAAACCGTCGAGAAAGTCGAAACGAAGGAGCCAGTGAATGAGGTAGGACATTTCACAAGAAGCGGGAGATATTACTCACCGGCTCAAGAAAAAGAAGACAAGGCCAAGCATACTGAGAAAAAGAAAATTTTTGCAGATCCGATTCCAAAAGTGAATGAGCCTGTCACCGAGGAACAAGCGCATGAATTTTTGCGATTCTTGAAGCACAGTGAATATAACATTGTTGAGCAGTTGAAAAAGCAATCAGCCAAAATCTCTATTCTCGATCTATTGTTGAGTTTTGAAGGACACCGCGATGCCCTATTGAAGGTATTAAACCAGACTTTCGTCCCAAAGGATATATCAATGAACAAGTTAGACCGGATCGTTAATCATATCAAGGCAGATAATTATATAACATTCACTGATGATGAGATCTCGGACGGTGGAATGGGGTCTATCAAAGCTTTAAATATCACGACCCACTGCAAGGGTCATGTTGTACCGGGAATGATAATTGATAATGGTTCAACTTTGAACATGTTACCTATGGCGACTTTGCAAAGGTTACCCATAGATGTTGCCCACATGAAAAGCTACCAAAATATGGTCAGAGTATTCGATGGGACCACAAGGGACGTGTTAGGCAGAATAGATGTGTCGTTGTTGATTGGGCCGTCCGTGTACAATGTAGATTTTGTTGTAATGGATATCAAGCCCACCTATAATTGTTTGCTCGGAAGACCCTGGATTAGATTTACTTAAATATCTGTATAACAATCTAATAATGTACGTAATATCCAAATGCATACATACTTAAGCATAAATTAGATTCTCAATAGCTTATGGAATCTTTTGTATTTTATAAATTTTAAGGTTACTTGTAGGGCACCAAAAAAATTGTCTTCTTTAATAATATGAGTGTCACTTAGTTTACTCCCACTGAACTTGTAATACATACAATTTTCAACTAAATTTATCTCAAAACCGAATGAGATAATCAATATGAAATTTATAATTTTATTAATGAGAGTTAAAATTAAGCTCATAGATGGGTTTCTTTAATTTACATTCATTAATTTTGTATCATTAGACACAAATTAATGATTGTACCATATAATTAATTTATTCAATATTGTCATTAAAAAATACAAGTTAATATCTATCTAATGTAGCTCAAGATTAAAAGCAATAAGTGTCAAGATTATTTTAAAAAAGTCTTTCAGTAAAACTTGAGAGAAAGCCTTCACAAAATCAATATCTTCTTTTAGAGTATATCCTTTAGATACAAGACATGCTTATACTTGTCCACATTATCATTTACATCCCTCTTGGTTTTAAATATTAATTTACAACTAATTGGTTTGTACCATAAAGTAATGCGACAAGTTCCTAAACTTTATTGTCTTGTATAAAATTATACTCTTTTTTAATGACATCTATCCACTTTTGAGAGTTAAAACTTTTATGGTTTGATAAAAATAACTGGTCAGATTATTTTCTATCATTCTTTTATTATACTTATTTTCTTGATGAAAAACTAAGTAATAATCCTTAATAATATTTCTCTTTTCTCTTATGGATATCTTAAAAGACACTTTTTGAGGTTTTGAGTTTGTTCTTCTAAAAAATAATTACCTTATCTTGAATGAGAGTTGTTCAACATTGCTTTGCTGATTTACTTGATTCATTTTTTTGATTAATGATAGATGTGAAAACCTAAACATCGTCAAAAGTGATAGTAGGAATTAAATTAATATTCAATTTCTCTTTAACAACAATGTATTTAACCTTATTCTCCCTCCAAACTCAACATCCTAAAATATAATTATAAATCTCTCATTAAAATGATCTTAATTGTGGGATCATAAACTTTACAACCCATTAATCATCCAAAATAACTTAAGTAGTTGTTACTTTTGAAGTTTAATTTTTTTACATGTATCCTAGCTTATACAAAAGAATCAACACTTTATAACTTATTGTTATTCCTTTTGAGCAGGACCCTTAGCAACTTCATTCTAATATATTTTTTATTGCTCTTATTCTTAGAAACACTAACCAAAGAGCACTAACTTATTGAGTATTTTTATAATTATAATACTTCAACTTTTCTTCTTCTTTAACACAATGAGAAATCATCTCATTTGAAGTTTATTTCTCCTTTAATAATTGTAACTAATTTTGAATTAGTTAAACTGTATAGGAAGTTATATTAAAATTATAAGAACAAACAATTGTTATAAAGTTTGATCTTATGTGCCTTGAGTTTTGAAGCAATATAATATACTCCCTCACATTTCCTTGATCCTTATACTTCATAGACATCAAGTAAACCAAAAGTGATGTCCAAAAGTGATGTCATGTTAATCTTTAAAAAAAAGTAATTTTTTTCTCAATAGAAAACCTTTAGTTAATGGTATGAACATAAAACTTGCACTAAGTGAATAACAATTTGCACCTCTCACGACGGTAATCATTCATAAATAAGTTTTTGAGAGGTGAGTTTATTCAAGTTGCATAAGTCTAATAATCATAAAGTATAATATTTTAGAAACTTTTAAGAGCATAAATCTAAAGAAATTATTCATAAGGGTTTTCTATTGAGAAAAAAAATTACTATTTTTTAAAAATTAACATGACATCATTTTTGGTTTACTTGATGTGTATGAAGTATAAGGATCAAGGAAATGTGAGGGAGTATATTATATTTCTTCAAAACTTAAAATTATAAGAACAAACAGTTGTTATAAAGTTTGATCTTATGTTCTTTTTTTCTCTTGCCGAAACCTTTTTATTTCTTTAGGGGGAAAGCTCAACTACAGTATCTTGCTACTGGGGCTTTCAGATGTCGTTCAAGTGTTGCACTATAGAGCTCGGGTCTGGCACACCCCACCAAACACAACTTTAATTTTGGTTATATCACATGCAGATATGCTCTTAAATTGAAAATCCAACTATAGTTCTAGAAATGTTATCCAGCAAATGAACAGTAGAGATAAAACAGATCATCTAGACAACATAATTTAGTTAGGGTCAATCCTTAACAGAAATCTTATCAGATGAAACATATAACAAAGTAAAGTTATGCTTTAATATTAAGTAAATAGCTGACAAATTATCTTAACCGTTGTACTACAAACACGACACATTAATTAATGATACGAAACTATCTCAATTTTCTTGATCTTAATCAAACCTTCAAACTCGAGAAGAGCTATGAAGTTGCAGCTGATGCAATTTATGTTTCTTCGGCTTCACCCAAAACATCTTTGTACTGAAAAGTGTTACAGTAGATTAAGAAAATGGGTACCGAATATGTTATTGCCTGTTGGTATGTAGGTTGCACTAATACAAATATAGATATGAGATGACGAAAAACGATAAATTTTAAAATTATAAAATACAGATACAGTAAGGGTATAAAAATATAAAATAACATTATATATAATATATAATAATAATTAAATGAATCAATAAAAACATAATATTAATAAAAATTAATATAGAAAATAACATTATATTTTTTTCTAATAAAATGTTGATAAAAATTTAATAAAAAAATCACCCACAATTAAATAAATATCAAATAATATTACTTTTAACTTTTTAAGTACCACAAAAATTATAATATATTTTATTTGTTTAAAATCTCGTAAAACAATTCCATTTAATTTAACTGAGCATTGTTCATCTTCTTCTTCATTTTCTCAAACTTTTTTTCTAAGTTTTTATCTAGTATTTTTTTGAGTTTTTTTCGTTTATCGCTCCTCCTAAACCGATAAAACTATTGTACTGGTCCCTCTTCTGCCAAAAAAAAAAAAGTTTGAGAACGCGTAAGAAACTCAAGATGTCATCTTCGAAATATTCTAACCGTCGTCGACCATTTTCAACCGTGCCCTGTCAATATTAAGTGTTCCTAGTACTTACCTCAGCTGTATCTATTTCATAAACGTTTCAAGTACTTGATACGGCACGTGATTGTTGTACCTGTATTTCATAGGTTGATATTATTATAATGATATACCCGAAATAAAATAATAGTATTAAGAAAAATCCGAATCGATCGGATAAAATCAACACAATTAATACCGTTGATCTTTCATTCAAGAACCAAATTGTGCGAAGATATATATAATAAATAATACCCCCTGGCTCATCATAAACACTGAACTACTCTGGTTACTTTCCCGTAGCAGGATGAAGAAATGTTCATGTCCATGAGATCAGAAACTAGGCATTATCCCAATTCAACACGAGTATGGACAAATATAAATGGTTTAAGGGTTTAATGAGTCCTTAAACTTTTACAAGAAAATCAATTAAGCCCTTAAAGTTTTTTTACACTCAAATAAGCCTTCAAACTCAAAAAAAATTAATTCAGCCCTTCAATTTTTTAACACCCAATTAAACCCTCAAACTCAAAAAAAAAATCAATTTGACCCTTTTACCAATTTTAACCGTTAACTTTAACTTTTTTTTAAAAAAATTTAACACGTGTTGCAACAAAATAACACAACTTTTTTGTTTCTAGGAATTTTTAAAATTTATTTTTTAAATATAAAAAAATTAATTTTGAAATTTAATTTAAAATGATGAATAATATTTTTTAAAAAATTAAAAATAAAAAATAAAAATATTAAATATTACTTTATAATTATAAAAATATTTTTATATTTTAAAATAATTTAAAATTTTTCAAGATTTTTTATAAAAGTTTTTAGATTTTTTATATATTTTTAAAATTTAAAATTTCTTAAAAACGATAAGTGGCATTTTATTGCTACAAGTGTCAAAAAATTAAAACAAAACTTTAAAGTTAACGTTCATAGTTGATCAAAGGACCAAATTGATTTTTTTTTCTTGAGTTTAAGAGTTTAATTGAATGCAATAAAAGTTTAAAGGCTTAATTGATTTTTTACAACAGTTTAAAGGCTAAATTAATTTTTTTTAGTAAATTTGAAGGTTTTATTGGGTACAAAAAAATTTAAGGGCTTAATTAACTTTTTTTTACCAAAGTTTAAGGGTTTATTAAACCCTTAACCCAATATAAATCAACCACACAAGTATTTCAGGACACAACCGAAACCACTGTCACTCAAAACACAATCTCGTTGGAAGTTCTCGGTGTCTGTTCTTGATTCCTTGCTCTGCCTGCTTGAACCTCAACACCTGAGAGCACCAGTAGCAAGCTCTACTGTAATGAGCTTTCCCCCTAAAGAAATAAATTTAATATCATGTGTGCCAATGACCCACATATCAGATATTAAATTGATAAGAACAAATATTACATTTATCTTAGACAGAAAGTCGAGAAAGGTATGTTTAATCCTTGTTAAGCCTGTCACTTTTATCAGCTGTCTCATGCCTCTTACTATCCTCTTACAGCAAGTTCATACTATTATAGCCTCGTGAAGGACAACTGGTATTTAGTTGAACTGTCACATTCTGTCATTGTCTGCAAAAGGTTGAACATGTCATTTCTGTCATTCATGTATCCTTTTTGACCGCGTTGAAAATCTCCGTGATGCCTGCATTGCAGGATGCAGGAAACAAAGACACCCTTCCGAAACCTATGGTTTTTAACTAAGCTGGAATCTGCAACATCCACCACCAATCTGCAATCTGCATTTTTTCCATGAAAGGATAGTTGTTTCAGTGACATTTTCATCGCATCATCAGAGTGGCGCAGCGGAAGCGTGGTGGGCCCATAACCCACAGGTCCCAGGATCGAAACCTGGCTCTGATATTGCTGTCACAATATCTGTGTTACAAGTATTTGAACATTTTTTTAATTTGTGCCTTGTTCTTAATTATAACAGAGGCCTTGTAAAATTTCTGTTTCTAATGTCCTGATGGGGTCATTGATTATCTGCAACTTCTTTCCGGCTCAACTCTTCTTCGTCTAGACGGTTTGTTCTTGCCGGATGCACCTTTTCCGGCTAAAATTTCCCGAAGAACAACCTGAAACTATGAAACATTGCACAGATGGGCTTCATAAAAACAAACCAGAGAGTCTTGCATTATACTAGTTATTGTAAACAAGATGATTCTTCAAGCTCTGCCTTTCGGAATGAACTTGTAAAGAAGAGGCTGGTGATCATCTTCTAAGCAGTATTCCACTAGACCAGGATAAGAAAGCTTGCCCAGCCTACAGCCATATCAATCATTAAAATTACTGGCAGTTATTATACATATACTGGGATGTGTTACAATAAATCATCAAGAAAATGGGTACCGAATATGCTATTGCGTATTGATAGTGTTACAAGGTTGCTGTCAAAAGAAGGCATGGTTGGATACCTTGCAAATCTTTACAAAATCGCTGAAAACTCGAGTGATGCATACATTCAACCAGCAAAAAAACAAGGAATGCTTGTTGGCAACCGATGTTTCAACATCAGCATCTGCAATGGAAACTCTCCCTTCACCATTTCCAGAGAAGAGCTGTGAAGTATGAAGTTCCAGCCATGGAGTAAAACATCAAATACGGAATTTATGTTTACACCGACACTGTGAATTGTCATCCACGGTAACATTTGGTTCAACTGCTTCTTCCGGTGCCAGTGGGGTTCCATGGTGGTTCATACTGGTGATCGATGGACTTACAGTTTCTATGAGAGCTAGGAAGTAGGAACTGATGCATTCCATGGTCCCGCTTATCATCACCAGAGTCTCGAAGTCGCAGTTGCGCTTTCACTACTGTAGACATGTTCGTTCTATACTCCGGTATAGACGAGAACTATAGCGTGAGATAAGCAGCTTTTGACACTGCATCCGTCATGTATCTGTCTTCAATAGATCTGTAAAGAAGTTTCCCATGTCTTAAGAGCTGTAGAGGAGAGTAATATCCCACATTCCTAAGCAATAGACAAGCCCACTCCACCATGGTTTATAAATAAATAGCACAAGGTGTATGAATTAAAGCATAATTTTCTCTCTTCACAATAGTTTATTCCTTCACAAAGTTGTACTGAGTTTTTAATTATTATTACTTTATTTAAAAGGGTACTCAGTGCAAGTTTTGTGGAGGAAGAAATTTATTGTGAATAATATCAAGTTAAAGGTTTTGTCTATCACCTTTTTAGTATCTGGCAAAGACATTCTTCCCTTCACCATTTTCAGTGTCGTTTACCTCGGTGTTTGACTCACAAAGGCTCTGCTGAAACCTGCAAACTGGAATTTATGTTTACATGGCATTTCATTTGCTTCACTTCCCATCTTGATATCCACTTAAACTTAAAACTGATCAAAATCTCTTCTTTATTTTTTTAAAAATATTGTTTATATGTTATATTTTACAACCTTAAAAAAACTTTTGGTTTGAACAACAACCTCATACCTGTTTTACACTTGAATATGTATTGGACACAGATATATTTTCATTAAAATGATATTTGCGTTTGCCGGGCGTTGAACCTAGGTCTATTACTTACAAGGCAATTATCCTAATTGTTGAACTACAAACTACAAACACAACACATTTAACAGATGAAAAAGCAATTGGAAGTTCGACAACACAACTCAAAGGTTTAAGACATATGTGTGTTCATGAGAACTTGCCTCTGCATGGTCCTGGTTTGGCAGCATATCCTTAGCATACAGAAATAGAAATCAATCTCAAAAATATAAACTATTAAGAAAAGTAGAAATATACTGAAAAATAGACCAATATTTGACACAAACATTAATACTGAGGCTGACAAAAGGCGTGATTGAAATGAGACCATCGCATTGCAGTCTGAAGAACCTGTCTCTATGCTTCAGTTCCAGCTCCATCTAGCAACACTCATTCTATGGCTATGCCGACTCAAAGCAAATGTGTTGTCTACAAAGAGTCATAGGTTCCTTGAAAGTCTCGTACCGCAAAACCTCAGATTGTCAAATGATGTAACCACCGGTGGGGTTTTGTATAGGAGCGATCGCACAAGGCCTTTAAAAAAGAGGGTCCCAAAATTTGATAAACTATATTGATTAATTCGTTGTAAAAATTTTGAAAATAATCTTTAAAAAGATGAGTTACAATTGTTAAAACGTTATAATTATGTCTTAAATGTGATAAATAATTATAGAATCTTATTGATTATTTCTATTACTATTGTTGTTATAAATATAATGAGGTTTTAGACAAACACAATACAAACAACTGCACGGGGCCCCTAAAATGGATAATTTCTTCTAAAAGTCACATTTTTTAAATCAGTGAGAGTTATGGATAATTGTTTTTAAAGGTTATTTAGTTTTGAAAAAGTATTACAGAAAAAAAAAGAACAAAAATAAGTTTTTTCTGCATTTACCGGGAGTTAAACACGAGTCTATTGCTTGGAAGGTAATTATCCTAATCATTGGACTACAAACGCTGCATTTTCTATAGATGAGCAAGAAATTAGAAGTTTTAAAAGTCTTCACAGCTCAAAGGTTTAGAACATATGTGTGTGCGCACGAGAAACTCTCTTGTTCATGGTAGCCTTAAAAGACCACCTGGTTTGGCATCATATCCTTAGCATACAAAAATAGAAATCAATGTGGAAAATATAAACTATGAATAAAACTAGAAATAATACTGAAAATTAGACCAACATTTGACTCAAACACTAATAGTTAGTCTACTAAAAGTAAAGAACATCACTAGAAGTTCACTAGCCTTCTCCTCAACTTTTATATAGATGCATTCATCATGTTAAAGGTTGTTGATTTCTTTCGTACGAAAGAATGATCGGATTATTTGTGAGTGGTCAATAATATGTCTAGATATTTTGTGTTGCTTTAGAATGTTTATGTAATCCAACAATGGTTCATAACAGATACAAAGCTATTCAATGTCTACCAAGGCATTGCAGTCATGGAATCACATGAACAGATTCTGGATTAGTGTAATAAACCAAATTACAATCTTGAGCCTAACTGTCTAAGAAATACTTGTTAGATTCTTCAGTTTCATTATATTGTAAAGTTCGATTTAAGTAATTGATCTTCAGATGAACAGATTCTGGATTATCAGGTTTTGAGTGTCTTCATATATATATATACAAACGAAAACTAAGTTACAACAGTAGCAAAGTATACTGCAATGATGAAACTGATGTAACCTAGGGAACCTACTCAGACAAGTAAACCATCCAATACCGTCTGGTGGTCCCTAATCTACCACCACTTGGGACATCTGCAAAGTGAACTCTTCTTTTACCATTTCTGATGACATATTCCTCAAACTTTGAATCATCCACTTATGGAATTTATGTTTACATGACATTTCTTTGCCTAACATCCAATCTCAGTATTCTTTAAACACAACACTGAAAATTGCCATCCACAGTAACATTTGGATTTGCTCCAACTGCTCCTTTAAGTGTTGGTAGGGTCTTATAGCGATCTATGACCATTTCTGCAATAAGTGATCCCCATCATGTTCATCAAGTGATCACTAAATAAAGCTTGAAGAATCAAAATCTCAATCATCAAAAATAGCTTGGTAGCTGGAAGAATCATCCTGCAAATAAAGGAGACTCATTCTTAGGAACTATAGTTGCATTTTCCATTTAAGAGCATATCTGTATGTGATATAACAAACATTAAAGTTAAGCTATTAAACCTTGGACAACACCTAAAAGCCCTAGTAGCAAGCTACTATAGTGAGATTTCCCCTAAAGAAGTAAATTTAATATCATGCATCATACTGTCTTTCGTGCTTGATATGGCCTATGGGATAAAAGTAAAAAAGGTTTATGAGTTTCTTCAAAAGAGTGTTTGACATGGGATACTACTGTATCTACTAAACAAACATAACAAGAGCTAGTACCCAACGGTGGATGTTTTTTAGTTTACTCGTTCACCCTCTATGATAGGATCAAAATCATTCCTTAATTAGCACATCCCAACGTTCTGGTGGAGGGCTCCAAAACACTTGTAGCTTCGGATCTGCACCAATCAACACCTTTAACATGAAGTCAGCTGTACAATTATTCTCTTTGTATCTGAAACGAACATACCGTGAAGCATATCTGCTGAATGTTTCTTAAGATCAACTTTGAAATTTGAAGTTTCCATTGATTTGGTCAACATTCATTGGGTGTTGCTGAGGGGATTTCTTTGACATTGCTTCTTTCTCACACTTGCAGTTCAATGAGGAAACATTTTGTCCTGAAAATACATACACACAACTCCAACAACAATTAAATACTAGTTAGTGATCCATTGGAAACTTGTTGATCAGAGTGGCGTAGCGGAAGCATGGTGGGCCATAATCCACAGGTCCCAGGATCAAAGCCTGCTCTGATATTTTAGTTTGAAAAGGCTGCAAAGCTCGAACATTTTCCTGGAAAGCAAAAATTTTGCCCATTTTTCATGCTTCCTTTGTTATTTTACTAAAAAATTAAATTTTAAACCCTAACCCATATTCATGGAAAGGGGCAGATGATTTGGACTCCGATAGAATTTGATAATAAGTAACATGAAATGGATGCATGCATGAAATTTCTTTATTTTATCAAATCAAGCACAATGGAACTTTAGCTTTTCATGTATTTGGAAGGTAGGCGAATCATATCCTAATCCTTGTGTCTAAATATAAATCAACCACACTGGTATTTCAGGACAACCGAAATCACATTCACCTCCATGAAGTTGCCATTGTCATTTCACTACTCCAGGCATGTTCGTTCTACCCTCCGGTATAGACGGGAATTGTAGTGTGAGATAAGCACCTTTTGACACTGCATGTGCCATGCATCGGTCTTAGATAGAGTTGGAAGAAAACAGTACACATGATAATAATTATATGAGAAAACCTAGGCAAAGTAACAAAATAGATTAACAGTTACACCAATAGCTTCAAGTAACGAGTGAAAGAGTCTTGTAGTTAATATTAGTTCATGTTTCAAAACGTTTAATATTGAAGAACCAAAGCGTTCGAAATTGGAGATTGTGCCAGTTATAAATAGACCATTGCAAAAGTCTTATGTCCATTGAAATCTCATACGGGCTTTAGCCATTCCACTTCTATGGTCGTTAGCTACTGCAAATTAAGCTCTATATAAAGAATAGACTCTTCCTTAATTCTCAAGGTTTTCACTCATGGCTGCCACCAGTCCCAGTCCCAGTCCCAGCACTGTTAGCTTGAAGCTCATGATAGACCCTAAATCCAACAGGCTTTTGTTTGCAGAAGCAGGCAAAGATTTCGTTGATTTTCTCTTCTATATCATGTCATTACCCGTCAGCACTGTGATAAGGCTACTCGGTGAACAAGGAACGGCGGGAAGCATCGGGAACATTTACAGCAGCATCATAAACTTGGACGATTCCTACATGCTGTCGGCTCCCAGAAAGGATATGCTCTTGAAGCCAATGTTGACAAACTATCTTCCTAATGCAGCATTCTTGTTGCCAAGTCTGCAGTCTTCAACACACACCAACCTCTACAAGTGTTACAGCCGCAGTTGCTTAAATGTGGCAATTGTACCTGGTTTACGCTGTCCTACCAACGGTCATTACGATAGTATGTCCCGTAATCTTACGTTTGTAAATCCGACATACAGTGATCCCAACTTGAGTGGCTCCCTAGGTTTTGTGAAGGGAGGAGTACCGTACATGATTCTGGATGATCTATCTGTGATGCCGATGTCTGCTAAATCAATTATCACTTTGCTCAACGAGTTCAACGTCAAGGATGTGAGTTGTCTTGAAGAGAAAGTCATTGATGTCGGTGTTAACGAGGTATGGATTATGTGTTTTGCTTTAGTTTGACATGATCTACATTGTCGTCATTGTGGATAGTTATTTTTCGTAATAACATTTCCGTATAGTTGTGATGCTGCTTCTGCTATATAATGCTTGTATTGCTGTAACGGACTATTTTTTGAATCTTTGGCTAATCTTTTCTTAATCATTTTTTGTGCTTAGTGTGTGGAGTTGGTTAGGTCATCGATGCAGTCCAAGACGGTGCTTTCTTCTGTTTTTCTTGTGAATAAGGAATCAGTTATGAAGTCTGAACCTTTAAACTGATGTTTAGAGCAATCTGTTGGAGTAGAACATCTTCTTTTACAGGCTGAAAACTTGGAATTGCAGTATCATATTATGAATTGGTTCGTTTTGTTCTTGCAACTGTTATGATCTTAAGTTGTTAATTTGATAAATAAATTTTGGGGTTCTTGCTAATAAATTGTTTATAATTTCACAAGTTAAATCGAGCGAGTCTCTGTACTGTGAGAAAAAACAAGTGTCATTTCCCAACACCATAATGGAACACACCTAACGAAATTGTCATTAACATTCACCACACCCTCTGTACTAATTTTAATCCAATACTCCCTCGGACATGACCATGTCCCCAACTCATCCCCCTATGGAACCTTAAGAGACCAAATGCACTTCTAAATAGTTGAAGTGTCAACCCAAACCCTCTAAGCAAGGCTTTATCAGTCGAGTCAAGTTTTTTATTGTTTTCAAGTCAAATTTTTATTATTTTATATTGATTCTATAATATTAAGATCAGTTAAATTTTATTTAGTGACTTCGGGTATTGAATTAGACGATTGATATGTTAGATATACTATTTATAAAAAAGAAAAGATATATTGTCAAATTATTTTAATATTTGTCTGAATAGTCATTTTAATCTATATTTTTTTAATTAATTTAACTTTTAATACTTTATTTGGGTTAAAATACTTTCTTGGATTAAAATTATTAGTTAATTTATGATAAATGACTTCAAATAAATGACTTCAGGGTGGTTATAGTTTAGAGAATTAAGGGTAGGATGTACTTTTAAGGTTAAGGTTTAAGATATAGAAAATAAAAGTTAGGATTTAAATTTAATTCTTTAAAATTTTTCGATAAGAAGTATGGATAAAGAAATGGTAAAGAGATTTTTACCCCTTAAACATGTCTTAAAATAATGCAAGCACGTGAAGTGAAGAGATTTTTACCCCTTAAACATATCTTATAATTAATGTTTGTTTTATTTCTTTAATAGATTTAATATAATATAATTAAGGCATAAAAATAATTTTAACTCTTAACGTTTATAATTTTTATCCTTTCGGCCTTTATTCTTTTTTGGGATAAATTTAGCCCTTAACTTGTATCTTTTTGACAAATAACATATTTTTTAACTACCATGATAACTAGACCGTTAAAAATCTAACAATGATACATGTCATATGCATATGATAATATATTTTAAATAACATGACATTTAACCTATCAAATACATATATATATATATATATAATTTTATTCTAATATAAAATATAAAACAATTAAAATAAAAATAAAATATTAAAAAAATAATTAATAAAAAATAATTAATTTTTTTAATATTTTATTAAAATTTAAATTGTTTTATATTTTATATTACAATATAATTATATTTCATATATAATTGTTTTATATTTTATTAATTAAGTTTTTTAATATTTTATTTTAATTTTAATTGTTTTATATTTTATATTAAAAATAAAATTATATTCTATATATATATTTGATAGGTTAAAAGCTATGTTATTTAAAATATATCATCATATACATATGGCATGTCATCGTTGTTAGATTTTTAGCGGTTCAATTATCATGGTGGTTAAAAATAAGTTATTTTCCAAAAAGATATAGGTTAAAGGTCAAATTTGTAACACCTCAAAATTGGGCTTATAAGTTAGTGAATCGATTTAGCCGTTTGGCCTAGTTTAAGATTAAGTACTTAAAATTTTGTTTTTAATCGAAATAAATTATGGAAAAATATCCTAAAATCCTTATTTAGTATAAAATTGATTTTGGTCAACTTAATTTCAAAAATAGACCATTGAATCCTTAGAATTTTGAAACTAGTGACTATTTTGTAAAAATTGAAAACTTAAGGACAATTTTATAAACTAAGCCAAAACTTTGAATCTTTAAGGGGCTTTTATCTAATCCAAATTATAATTGATTTAAACTTCCATTGGCTTATTTAAACAATGTTTAACCCAAAATTTTAATTAATAACCCAAATTACTATATTTAATTCCTAAAAACCTATTTTATATCAAAACCTAAACTCTTATTTATTATTTTCGCTTTTCCTCTTACCAAGGATGAGAACGACCGTCTTTTCAAGGTAAACTTGATTTTTTTTTCATTAATTTTCGTTCTAATAATTATTTATAATTTTTCCTTCTTCAAAAACATTGTTTTTCACTTGTTTTTCTTCTAAAAAACCATGGAAGTTGGTTGGGTGATAATTGAAGGTGAGAAACATTCAATCTTCTGATTTTAAAAAGGTTCTTTTTAAAATTCCCAAGTTATTGGCTTGGTAAAAACGTTTTTACTCTTTTGGTTTAAGAAAAATCGGTTTTTGATCAAAACCCATAACTTTTGTTCAAGAGTTTTACTAACCGTTTTTGGGTCTTAAATTATTTATTTTAATAATGATATGATATTTATAATGTGTTTTTAAAGTCCCTAATCTCGGACTATAGGTTTAGGAGAAGTTTGGTAGTTTTCAGAAAGTTTTCGGTTAAGGTTTTGATGGGTTTTAAGGGCTGTTGTGTGGGGGTCCGAATTGGGGTTTGTTGTGTGCGATTAGGAGCACTAAATTCTTAGTTTTTGATGGTTGAAACAGGACAAGAAGTTGGTGATCACGTTTGAAGAAGTTTTGGATCAAATCGGTGACTTGTCGGACAAGAAACGGTTATTGGTGAGTGGATTATGAGAGTGAGCTGCTTCGACAGTGTTTTACTTGGGTTTTCAAAAGTTTGGGGGTGTGGGGAAGGTGTGAGGAACCTCCCTACACTCGGAAGTAAGTTTTATGTATCGCTTTCTTAAAGGTTCTCATATTATACCATGTTTTTATTATGTTATTTGTCATGTCCTTATTGTGTTGTGTATATGTTAATATGCATGTATACAAATGCTCATGAGATGGTTTTCAAAGAGATTTTATATATATTCGATGTTCCCATGGTTTTATTTTGAAAAATAAGATAAAAAATGGTTTTATCGATTTTTGCAAGTGATGCGTGAAAAGTGGAATACATATGATTTAAATTTTGTTTTGAATTAAGTTTTGATCATTGATTTTTGATAATATATTGGTTAGTTAAATGATGAACCTTATGGGATAAGTTGATCGATCAATAGGGGCCAAAGTGCACTATAAATATTTAAAAGTCGTACGTATTTAAATTCTTTGTGTGTTGCATTTTGGCTTTTAGTCTAATGCTATGTGATGGGAGTAGTACTGTCACATTTGGGCTGATAGGAATAGTACTGTCACCGGACACCAAGGTGAGATAATTCATGTTGAGAGTAGTATCAACATGTACATACTTTGGGGGTAGTACTAACATGTGGTTGCCCGTTTATCCTAACAATTTAGAGTAGTACAAATCGGATCACTAGCATCAATATATGTTTTTATTTTTCAAAGGTAAGTGTCATGGTAATACATGTTTGCATATGAGATTATGCATGTGATTTAATACGGTTTTGTGCATTGCTATGCATGTTATTTAAGCATTGCTATGTTGTTAGCATGTAAGACTTGAGATTTATGTATTGAGATGCATGTGTAAGCTTTGCTATGTGGGTAGCATGTAAGACTTGTGTATTTATTTATAAACCATGTGATTTCAAAGAGATATTTTTATTAGATAGTAATGATGACAATGTAAGCCATGGTTTGAAGACACTTACTAAGTTTTTTAAAAGTGACATTGTTTGTCATGAACGTTTTCTTTTATAAAGAGTATGACATGTGTTTTAAATTGATGAAGTCGGTTTATTATGAGCTGCATTGCAAGGTGTTTTCAAATGAGTTTTAAATGTGTTTTATTCTCTCACTAAGCTTTATGCTTAACCCTCTCTTTTACCTTGCAATGCAGGATATAGATGTTGAGGCAACAGGGCAAGTAAGGATTCTATGTAATCGCCAAGTATGAGCTTAAGTATGTCTTTTTGTAATTTTAGTAATAGTGAGAGAGCAATAAGAATGAGTTACCATGTTAATATTATCGATATGATGATAAGACTTGTTGTAGCCGTATGCTTATATATATTTGACGTTTATCAATATTGTTATTGCTAAAGATATAGCTTAGTGAACCTATGTGTTTTTGGTTATTTTGGCTTGATTTCTATAATTGATACATATTTATGTTAATGAGGTATTTTGAGATCCATTATAGATTAATTTTAAAGTATGATATACCATGTTTGTTACTGTTAAAGTATGTTTATAAATTATGTGTTTTGCGTGTAGAAATAGGTGACTTTGCATCTAGGGATGATGTTCAAAGTGTGGATTATGCCTATAGGGTCTTGTATGCATCTAGAGAACCTAAACTTGTTCGGTTAAATTAGGACTCGCTTCACATCTCTTTCCGCTGCAAATGAACTCAGTTCTTGCATGAACATGTAGGATCTAATTAAAGCATTTAGATAAGATAAAAAAATTAGGGTTGTTTATCAAGGCGAGTCTTCGGATTAGCCTCGATATTTCCCGTATAGCTCGTTCGAGTCGGGTGGCATCTAGACCGGGTCGAAGGGGTCACAAAATTTATCCTAAAAAAAGAATAAGGACCAAAACGATATAAATTATAAACGTTAAGGGCTAAAATTATCTTTATGTCTATAATTAATTATATTTTTTAGAAATGTATTTAATACAATTAATATTCACGTATAATAATTTATAATTTAGAGTATAGAGTTTATTTTTATATTTATGGTATAGAATTTGGTTTAGGTTTGAGTAGATAAGATTTAAGTGTATGTTTAGGATTTAAATTTATGGTTTAGGATTAGGTTTAGGGTTTATATTTATGTTTAGGGTTTAGGGTTTAGATATTAGTAGTTAAGGTTTAGGTTTAGGGTTTAACAGTTAAGGTTTAGGTTTAGGTTTTAAGATTTAGACTTTATGGTTTAAGGTTTAATATTTATGTTTTGGGTCTATGGTATATGGTTTAGAGTTCAAGCTTTAGGGTTAGTGTTTAGCATTAGTTTTAGGGTTTAGAATTAATGTTTAGTGTTATTATTTTGGGTTTAGAGTTAATATTTAGTGTTAGTATTTGGGGTTTAAGTTTTATGGTTTTGAGTTTTGGATTTAGGATATAAAAAATAAGGGTTAAGGTTAAAAATTTAATTTTTTAAAAAAATTCAAAGGAGACATAGGAGAATGCACCATGGAGAGGCAAGTGATTTTTACCCATCTTTTCAATGTCTTCTTCCATACCTCCATTTCAAATTAGAGGGTTAGGGTTTAAGGTTGAGTTCAAGGTTAGAGTTTAGGGAATTAGGGGTAAGGTTTTTTTAAGGTCTATGGTTTATAATATAGAAAATTAGAGGCAGATGATTCTTACCCAGTGGATCATGAGCAAAAATCATCCACCTCTTTTTTATGCATCTTTTTGTGTTTCCTGTTAAATTTTTTAAAATATTAAATTTTAAACTTTAATCCTAATTTTCGATATCATAAACCCAAAGCTTATACCCTAAAAAATATATCCTATCCCTAATTCTCTAAACCCTAACCACAACTCCTAACCTTAAACTCTAAACCCTCTAATTTAAAGCGGAGACACAAATGGATGCATGAGAAAAAAGTAGACGATTTGCACTCGTGGATCATGAGTAGAAATCTTGAACCTCTTTATCATACCTCCATCTATGCATCCTCTAAAAATTTTTAAAAAATTAAAATTTTAACTCTAAACCTTATTTTTTATATTTTAAACCCTAAATCCTACACCCTACCCCTAATTCCCTAAACCCTAACCACATCCCTAACCTTGAATCCTAAACCCTACACCCTAAATCCTCTAATTGAAAGCAGAAGATATATAAAAGAAGTAGACGATTTGCACCGTGAATCGTATCCTAATCTTTGTGTCTAAATATAAATCAACCACAGAGGTATTTCAGGACAACCGAAGCCAAATTCACATCCTTGAAGTTGCCATTGTCATTTCACTACTGCAGGCATGTTCGTTCTACCCTCCGCTATAGACAGGAAAATTTAGCCAATGATCATTGGATCCATTTTTTCTATTCCAATTCATCATCAACTCATCTTCCACAAATCAATTCTCAGATAGATTAACAAGTTCAGTACATAAAGATTGAAATTAAGATTGGGGTGGTGCGCCAAGTCCGAGCTATATTGCAACACTCGGGCGACACAGGAAAGCTCCAGTTGTATCGGATATTAAACTGATAAAAACAGTTACACCATTAGCTTCAAGTAACGATTGAAAGAGTCTTGTAATTATTATTAGTTCATGTTTCAAAACGTTGAATATTGAAGAACCAAAGCATTCTAAATTGGAGATTGTGCCACTTATAAATAGACCATTGCAAAAGCCAAATGTCCATTGAAATCTCAAACGGGCTTTCGCCATTCCACTTCTCTATGGTCGTTAGTTACTGCAAATTAAACTCTATATAAAGCATAGACTCTTCCTTAATTCCCAAGGTTTTCTCTCATGGCTGCCACCAGTTCCAGTCCCCGCACTGTTAGCTTGAAGCTCATGATAGACCCTAAATCCAACAGGCTTTTGTTTGCTGAAGCAGGCAAAGATTTCGTTGATTTTCTCTTCTATATCATGTCATTACCCGTCGGCACTGTGGTAAGGCTACTCGGAGAACAAGAAACGGCGGGGAGCATCGGGAACATTTACAGAAGCATCAAAAAATTGAACGATTCCTACATGCTGTCGGCTCCCGGCAAGGATATGCTCTTGAAGCCAATGTTGACAAACTATCTTCCTAATGCAGCATTCTTGTTGCCAAGCATGCAATCCTCAACACATACCATCCTCTACAAGTGTTGCATCGGCAGTTGCTTAAATGTAGCAATTGTACCTGGTTCACGCTGTACTAACAACGGTCATAACAATTGCATATGCCATAATCTTACGTTTGTGAATCTGACATACAATGATCCCAACTTGAGTGGCGCTCTAGGTTTTGTCAAGGGAGTAGTACCGTACATGATTCTGGATGATATATCTGTGATGCCGATGTCTGCTAAATCAATAATCTCTTTGCTCAACGTGTTCAACGTCAAGGATGTGAGTTGTCTTGAAGAGAAAGTCATTGATGTCGGAGTTAACGAGGTATATGGATTATGTGTTTTTCTTTTGTTTGACATGATCTTCATTGTCGTCATTGTGGTTTGTTATTTTTTGTACATTATCGTCATTGTGTTTTGTTAATTTTTGTGCTAACATTACCGTATAGTTATGATGCTGCTACCGCTATATAATTGTATTGCTGTAACATACTGTTATTTGAATCTTTGGCTAACATTTTCTTAATCAAATGTCTTTTTTTGTGTGCTATAGTGTGTGGAGTTGGTTAGGGCATCGATGCAGTCCAAGACAGTGTTTTCTTCTGTTTTCCTTGTGAAGAAAGAGTCAGTTATGAAGTCTGAAGCTTGGAATTGCAGTATCATATGATGAAATGGTTCTTTCTGTTCTTGCAATAGTTATGATCTTAAGTTGTTAATTTGATAAATAAATTTTGGGGTCTTTCGTTTTTATCTTAAATGGCTCATAATTTTACGAGTCAAATCGAACAAGTCATTTTCAAACACCATCATGAAACACACTTCCAATCGGACATGACCATGTCCCCAACTCATCCCCTTGTGGAACCTTAAGTGACCAACTGCACTTCCAAATAGTTGAAGTGCCAACCCAAACCCTCTACTCCATCAGCCGAATGTGTGAAAAAACTTAGCAGACCTCTCTTATCAAAAATCTTCGGCCCCTTTTTCTATATCTCCTTTTATGCTTTCTTTGCTTTTTTAAAAAAATTAAATTTTAAACCCTAAATCTTTATTTTCTATATTTTAATGTTTGATTGAATCGTTATTTTAGTTTCTATTTTTAATAAATTTAACCTTTAAAGTTTTATTTTAGGGTAAAATACTTCCTTTGTGATTAAAATTGTTAGTTAATCGATGATAAGTGAATAAGATTGTAAATGAACTGAACGTTCGGCGAACTATTCGTGAATTGTTTCGGCGAATTATTTGTGAATCATTCGGCGAACTGTTCATGAATCGTTTGGTGGGAAGTTCGTTTATGTTCGTTTATTTATTAAGTGAACGAACATTAACAAGATTTTATGTTCGTTTAATTAAATAAACGAACACGAACAAATTGCTCGTTTGTTCATTTATTTTACTCTCTAATAATTAAAATATGTATTTTTATATTTTTATTCAAATAGAATTGAAGTATTTTTTAAAAAATTAAAATTTTATCTATAACTTTATTAATTTGTCAAAATATGTCAAATAATATGAATTTAAATTTTTTACATTAACTTGTATCACAAGTTTCAATCAAAATAAATCAGAAATAAATTACATTTTATCTACTTTTAAGATATTTTTTTCTGAAGACATTAAAATAATTTATATTTTTTAAAAAATGAAATTTTAATTTTGATCTTAACTTTTATTATTTATTTTGTTGTTTATATTATATAGTAGATTGAAATCACAATTACGTTGGGGGATTCAATTTTTTAAAAAAAAATATTTGTAATCACCGGAATTCGTTCGAAGAGTCGTCACTATTTATTTTTCGGTGTGATTAGATCACTAAATATTGTGTCTACGAAACAGAACTGGATTCGGGAGTGTGTTACGCATGGGGAAGGGTGAGTACCCCCACAACACTCGAAATCGACACATGTCAGTTACAAAATATTTTATATGAACGAAAATATAAATTCAGTTTTAATTAATAATGTGATCCTCGCTTTAAAAAAACATAACAAATAATCTAATATATTATAATATAGTACTGTTGTTGTAATAAAAATAATATCATATAATATTAAATAATCCGTGATAAAATAACAAATAAATTAAACAAAACAAAAAAAATACTAGTAAAGTAGTAATATATTAATACGTAGTAATATAATAATAATAATAATAAAACTAATTTAATAACTTATTAAATTAACAAAAAAAACATTAGTAAAGATGAAAAACGTAAAATGTAGAATCAAAATAATATAAAAGTGACTAAATCGGAAAAAAAATAAAATGGTAGGAAACATATGGAAGGATATTGAAGTTTGAAGACTTCGAGTATGATTTTCCTATTTTTACGGGTTACAGGCGGGTATGAATCTTAGACCGGGTCTGGTATACGAGTCAGAGTTTGAAACGACGTCGTTTTTGTGGTGAGTTAAATATTCTTTTTTCTTTCATAATTTTATTTTTGGTTTCATTCTTCTCCCTACAAAATAACCAAATCTCTTATGCTCTCTGTCCTCTGGAGATCCGGTGGAGGAGGGCCACCATCTGCGGTTGTCGGCCGCCATAACGGCGAACGAAAATAGAAAATAAATGTACTTTCTGAAAGATCTCGTGGTGCTCGTTCTGAATTCGGCCTCGGTTTTTTGAAAATATGCGTGTATCAATGTAGATCTAGAAATGATAAGTGAACCCAATTTGAATATATATTTTATTTTATTTTTTACCATTTCCTTTCGAATAAGCTCTCTGATCCTCTTCTTTGTTGTCAGTTTTTTTTCGATATGCACTTCTATTTTTTTCGATTTTGGTATGTTTGATGGTTGTTATATATTTTGTTTCGATTTTTTTTTACTTTTCTATTCGATTCCGGTGTCAAACCGATTACAAGTGTGGTTAGGGGTTTTATACCCCTATTTTTACACTAAAATAATACATCCAATCTTCATGTTTTTCAGATTTTAATTAAAACTTCTTTCTCTTTTGCAAAAGAGGCGGTGGAGCAGGTCGGTTGGGCGGTGGACGGTGATTGATCTAATGTTTGTGGGGCACGTGAAAAGCCACGTGGAGGATGCTGCAGTAAGAGGAGGAGTGGCGGTGGCTAGGAGAGGTTGCTGGTTAGGGTTATCGTATAATTAGGGTTTATGTTTGATTAGGTTAATTGTTGGATAGGGGGTATTGAGCTGAGTATTTGGGCTATCGAGTTTTGGTTTATTGTGTAATAAAATTGGTTTATTGGATTTTATGAATTGAGTTGGATGGAATGAGTTATTACAGCTGCCCTTCTTTGCTCATTGTTGTATAACGATAATAGAGAAAAGATAAAGAATAACTCATTTTATTTAGTAATGTTTAGGGGTTCTTGTAACCCTTAAATTCAACCTAATTTTTTAGATTAGAAGTTAGGGTTCACATTACGAAATCTTCATTTACAAGTTAGGTTTTAATATAAATAAAATTAAATTTTTTGATAAATTATTAAATAATTAATAATTTAAAGATACTGAAACATATCATTTATTTAATTCGAGTTCAACCCATAATTCTATAAATATTTAATATTCTGAAATCCGAAATAAAGTTCAAAGTCCTTTACACAAAAAATAATACTCAAATAAAATTTTATAATCGGAAACTGGAACTGTAAAATATACGATGAAAATAATTTGAGTAAAGATCCTCCAAGTACCGTACGTAGCCTAGGTCAGAGATCTGAAACAGGAAATTGTTGGAGTTTAAGCTTGGGAGCCTAGTGCGTCTCTAAGGTGTAGATAAATATATATTTACAGTACAGAAAAATATATCACAAAGCAGAACAGCATAATCTCAGAACATAACATCATATCACAAAACAGAACAGAACATACAATGTAATGCATGAATGATATGATATGCACCCAAACACCGAACACCATCAGAAGAGAAGGTTCCCCTGAACCATTTTATCTCCATCACACCAACAAAAGTGAAGCTCGACCCGAAGATGGAGTCACTGAACAGAAGTGAACACTCGACCCGTAGGTGGAGCCACTGAACAAAAGTGGACACTCGACCCGTAGGTGGAGCCACTGATCAGAAGTGATACTCATCAATAGGTGATAACACTGAACTTCCCCGTACACATAATCTAACGATGTCATGACATGAACAGATAATCAAGTATGGATAGATATCTGAATCGGAATACATGCCTAAGAGAATAACAGGAGGCATGCATAACAGTTCAGAATCAAATATTCAATTAATATTTCAGAGCATAACAACTATTCAACTAATTTCATAAAGTAATAGAAATGATGCAATCAACATGTTACACGAAATTAACAGATATACAAAAAATTACACACAAAAGTAAATAGGAAATTGTCGGGAGAGACACACTTGTAGCAGATCACTTAACGTCGATAGAGACGTCTATTGGCCTTAATCCTAGTACTAAGTCTAGCAGGCGTAGCACCTACGAAAAACAGAACATTAGACACACTACTATGCCACTAAACCTCTAATACACATAACAGAAACATAAATCAAAACTCACGAGCATGTCCCGATGTCTGAGGAACAGGAGGTCGTCCAAAAGGAGGCAGATGCTCGGGGTCAGAATCTACTTCACCTGAACCAAACAATAACAAACTCAGAACCCGATACAGAAAACTTTTAGATAAGCATACGAACTTAAAAACCCTAAAATGACACTTCGGGTTCGAATTTCAAAAAACGGATTGCGCCATCAAACTTAAAACATCAAAAAACATAGGGTAGGACCGGGTTAGAAAAAGTCAACGCTAACGTCAGCATTGGTTAGCGTTGACGTCAGCATTGACCAGTGCTAACGTCAGTAGATGACATCAGCTCAGATGACATCAGCAGTGACGTCAGCCGGGTCGGGTCACGGGTTGGGTCGGGTGGTCAACGGGTTCCAGCTTTCCCGAGAAAATCTCGAATTTCTAGATTTTCCCAGAAAGTTGGATTTCTAGATTTAAATCAAAACATCCTCTCCCCCTATTTTTCAATCTAAATCCAATTTAGAACCTTCCAATAACCCAAAAACTAAAATCAAAACCTAAGAACAACATCCTATCAACCTAAAATTCGAACAGCCTCCCCCTTATACACCAACAAAAAAACAAAGAAGAACCTGATGAAAACAGAAAAAGGGATTAGAACACTTACCACACTAGAACCAAACAAAGATCTCCACTTCCAGAATTACCACCCACACCAAACGGAACGAAACATAAAACTCCAGGATGCAAAAAGGAACCGAAACAAAAGGAAGAGAGGGCAAGGGTGATTCTCGGTTAAGGAAGGAAAGATTAACAAGAAATAAAATCCGAAATTAATTCAACAATAAATCACTTGAATCAATTCAGAAACGAAAAAGAGCAAGGAATAAAAAGAATTGTTTCTAAAGAAGAAAAGGTGTAATAGCACACCAAGGTCTAAAATTTTCCATAAATTACAAAATTGCCACTAAAAATCTCCAATTTTCTAGGGTTTCAGTTTAGAGATTTAGAAATTAATTTGGGGGGGAAATTGGGGTGTGATAGTTTTTGATAAGGTTGAAGTTCTTTTTGGTAAGGTAATAGTTCTTTTAGGCCACTGCTTCTTCTTAAGAGGTCTGACTTGATCTACTCCACCGCTCTTATCACCAAAATCTTCAAGATTGACAATATGTTGTTGAAGATGATCTAAGTTTGACTTGTTGTATGAGACAAAATATGCTTGGTCTACAACGACATTGATGATGTTGCCATCTTCGGAGGAGACTTAAACTTAATAGCAACGTTGACGGAGACGCAAGGTTTATAAATCTTGATCCATCTATAGCACTAACGACGAGATGGATTATAACATTTGATACAGCTACAACACCGCCGAGAAGATGGTTTCTGATATTTAATCCCGCTTCAGTGCCGATGTTTGATCCCATTGCAGGATTGATGGGAGGCAATGTCTTCAAATCTGAAGGTTCTGATATTGAATTTGACTGCAACATCGACGTGTAGATGAGTTCTAACATTTGATTCCGTTGTAACGCTGAAGAAGCATTGATCTTGGTTCAGTTGCATTTTTTCCAAATGCACAGGGATTAACGGATTTGGTTTGCCTTTACCGGTAGCCGTTTGCTCCGGGCTAGTTGTACCATTTTCATAGGTACAATCAGTTGGTCCCAATTATGAATATTGAATTTTCTTTAAGGTTTTAATCCCTTGACCATTCGCGAGAATGGATTTTAATGGACGTTTGAATGGTCCTTATCAATACATTTTTTCCAAATGCATAGATATTAACGGATTTGATTCGCCTTTACCGGTAGTCATTTGCTTCAGGCTAATTGTACCATTTTCTAGGTACAATCAGTTGGTACCAAGGATTTAATTCCTTGACCATTCATGAAAATTGATTTCAATGGACATTTGAATGGTTCTTATCACTGTATTTTTCTCAAATGCGTAAGAATTAACGGATTTGTCTTGCCTTTACCGGTAGTCATTTGCTTCGGGCTAGTTGTACCATTATCCTGGGTACAATCAATTAAAACCAAAGACTTAATCATTAACCATTCGTAAGAACAGATTTCAATATGCGTTTGAATTGCCCCTTGGTTTAATTTTCCTCCCTCTTATTTATTCATACAAAAACATGTTAGGCTTAGTAACTCTTTCTACCTTGCTACCTTTAGCATTTGTATCATTCAATCGGCATCAGCTTTCGCTTTACCTCCATTTTCAGATTAGTCAACTTTCCATTTTATGATACAAATTATTTATTAAGATATTTTACGGAGAAAACTTAATACATAAAGCTAATAATGTGACATAATTTAACGGAATAACATGATATGGTATCACCGATAAAGGCTTGATTTGCACTACATCTGAGGAAGTGGTAAGATCTTCATGAAAAATTGATCGGTACTACATCTAAAAACGTGATAAGATCTTTGTGAAATATTGATCCGCACGACATCTGAGGAAGTGGTGGATTTTCATGATGAACTGATCTACACGACATCTGAGGAAGTGGTGGATCTTCATGAAAATTGATCTACACAACATCTAAGGAAATGGTGAATCTTTGTGAAAATTGATCTACACGACATCTGAGGAAGTGATGGATCTTCGTGAAAATTGATCTACACGATATCTAAAGAAGTGGTGGATCTTCGTGAAAATTGATCTACACAATATCTGAGGAAGTGGTAGGTCTTCGTGAAAATTGATCTACACGACATCTGAGGAAGTACTAGATCTTGTTGACGAAGTTGTTATGTTCGTTTATTCCCTCGTTTATTGGAAGAAGAGTGAATTCTGTATCACTGTTATAAACAGATTCAGTATGTTATGGTTAGCATGCGTTGTATGATTCTAATCCTAACATGTCTGATATATACATGCATGCTTGACCTTAGCATGAAATGCAAAATGCATATGTCAATGATTTTGTTTAAAGATTAGCTCGATTCGTTAGTCTGCTTGTATGTTGGAATTTTGTTTTCATAGTTGTGTCTTTCTTCTTCAGGCAATATATCTAACCTCATTCTATTCGTGGAGTAATTGTTTTTCTTTTCAGGCGTGTTCTTTGAAAAAATCTTTTTTTGAATTGAGATTGCTCTCAGTCTCTATACTTTTAAGAATATTTCTAGAGCAGTATAGGCATAATTGTCAACTGAGTGACAAAGCCTAAGCATCAAAAATTGATAGCTACTTAGATAAACTGGAAAAATATAGTACCTCACATATCTTGTTAACAAGCTTGGTAAGATCAATTTATCAAGACCTCTTGTATTTTGGAGGTTTTTAAGTGTAAATTCTTTTTATATCACGGAACTTTTGCTTCATCTTGTTTTGATCTTGGTAAAACCCATAAAGAATAGATTTTTGACTTCTATGGGTATAATATCGTTTATCCCATAAACTTAGGGAAAAAGAGATTCTCAAATAGAAGTTTGAATTGATATAAAGCAAGCGTGTGATGATTTCTCATATCCCTTCTATTATTAGGGAATTTTTCTTTAATTTGTCAAACAAATTAATTTGTTTAATCTGCACCAATCAACACCTTTAACATGAAGTCGGCAACACAATTATCCTCTATGTCAACGTGTTTAATCTGTAATGACCATTGGGTGCATCATATCTCCTGAATGTTTCCAAAGATCAGCTTTGAAATCTAATGTTTCCATCTGTTATGCCTCTAAGAGGATGCTTTATAGAATCCCAGTCAATATCAACACAATTAACACCATTTGTCTATCATTCAAGAGCAAGACTTACTGAATTATGATCAACTGTCTTTGGTTTGGTGCAACTACACATATTGTAGGTAGCCTAAATAGAAAATTGATATGCTCATGCCCATTTTGAGCACTGTTGCACAACCACCTCGGACCTTCTCAACACTCAAATATGCCCTAGACTCACAGTACTCATTGGCAGAGTATATAGCTGCAAATAATGAGAGTGTGAGTGAGAGATAGAAGGGTTAGACCAAAAAGTTCTTTTAACATGAATAGTTTGAAGTACAACAAGCTGTGTGCAACAATAGCTTTCAAGTAACAGACTAGATAACAAATGTGGTCAACATTCATTAGGTGTTGCTGAGGGATTTCTTTGACATTGCCACTTTCCTCACACTTGCAGTTCAATGAGGAAACTTTTTGTTCTGAAAATATATACACACATCAACTCCAACAATAATTAAATACTATTAGTGATCAATGGAAAACTTGTTGATCAGAGTGGCGCAACGGAAGCGTGGTGAGCATAGGTCCCAGGATCATAACCTGACTCTGATATTTTAGTTTGAAAAGACAGCAAAGCTCGTAGGTTTAGGACATGTGCGTGCATGAGAAACTCAAGTGTTCATGGTAGACATAGAACATTTGCATTTAGAATAATAAAATAAACCATGCTCTATGTTCACCTCTTTGAAGAAAAATCTACACTTCCATGGTTCCGGATTCCTGTTGTTCAATGAAAAATATTGGAGGGGATTGTGGTGGTGCTCTTGATGTCTGACTATAGAAAATTTGATAATAAGTAACAATGAAATGGATGCATGCATGAAATTTCCTTATGATTTTATCAAATCAAAGACACTATGGAACTTTAGCTTTTCATGTATTTGGAAGGTAAGTGGATCATATCTTAATACTTGTGTCTAAATACAATAAGCCACACAGGTATTCCAGGACAACCGAAACCACATTCACCTCCTTGAAGTTGCCATTGTCATTTCACTACTCCAGGCATGTTCGTTCTACCCTCCAGTATAGACGAGAATTGTAGTGTGAGATAAGCACCTTTTGACACTGCATGTGCCATGCATCGGTCAGATAGAGTTGGAAGAAAACGGTACACATGATGATAATTATATGAGAAAACCTAGGCAAAGTAACAAAATAGATTAACAGTTACACCAATAGCTTCAAGTAACGAGTGATAGAGTCTTGTAGTTAATATTAGTTCATGTTTCAAAACGTTTAATATTGAAGAACCAAAGCGTTCGAAATTGGAGATTGTGCCACTTATAAATAGACCATTGCAAAAGTCATATATCCATTGAAATCTCATACGGGCTTTAGCCATTCCACTTCTATGGTCGTTAGCTACTGCAAATTAAGCTCTCTATAAAGAATAGACTCTTCCTTGTTGGAAATATGTAATGCTTGAATCCTACACTTTGTTTTTATAGGTTGTATGAGAGCAGTTCAGTTGATTTAAAATTCTCTTTGAATTTTAAATACTTAACCGAATAGATTTAATAACAAAATATCCGAGATTTAAATGGATATTTTCGGTTAGTAAATCTACTATTTTTAGATAAATATTAACAGATTATCTGAGATTTAATTAGATTTTATCTGTTAATAAATCTAATTTTGAATAGATTTTATCCGAGATTTAAATAGATATTTTCGGTTAGCAAATCTACTATTTTTGGATAGATATTATCTGATATTAAATTTAAAATTTAAATTTAAATCAGATTTTATTTGATTTTTGGACAGATTTGCCCCTGCTTTCAACCTATAAATAAGATGCTTTTCTCTCATTTTTAATTATCCCATTCAGAGTTCATCTGTCTTACTTGAGAGAGAATTTGAGAGCATCATTCTGTTCGACTCCGGTTCCGACGATCATTTCCTCTACAGTCCACTCCAAACTTTGGGTGTACACTGTTTGGAGGACCGTGCTAACCTTCGGGGACAACCGCCTAAAGTAGCGAGTACACACATCGGGGCGTCAAACTTTCTATCAGTTTGTTCCTTTAATTTTTCCTGTCAGTGTTAACGCCTTGTTTTGCAGTCTATTTAACCAACATTCCTTAATTCTCAAGGTTTTCACTCATGGCTGCCACCAGTCCCAGTCCCAGTCCCAGCACTGTTAGCTTGAAGCTCATGATAGACCCTAAATCCAACAGGCTTTTGTTTTCAGAAGCAGGCAAAGATTTCGTTGATTTTCTATTCTATATCATGTCATTACCCGTCGGCACTGTGATAAGGCTACTCGGAGAACAAGGAACGGTGTGGAGCATCGGGAACATTTACAACAGCATCAAAAACTTGGACGATTCCATCATGCTGTCAGCTCTCGAAAAGGATATGCTCTTAGAAGCCAATGTTGACAAACAATCTTCCTAATGCAGCATTCTTGTTGCCAAGTCTGCAGTCTTCAACACACACCAACCTCTACAAGTGTTACAGCCGCAGTTGCTTAAATGTGGCAATTGTACCTGGTTTACGCTGTCCTACCAACGGTCATAACAGTAGTATATGCCATAATCTTACCTTTGTGAATCCGACATACAATAATCCCGACTCGAGTGACCATGGAGGTTTTGTGAAGGGAGGAGTACCGTACATGATTCTGGATGATCTATCTGTGATGCTGATGTCTGCTAAATCAATTATCACTTTGCTCAACGAGTTCAACGTCAAGGATGTGAGTTGTCTTGAAGAGAAAGTCATTGATGTTGGTGTTAACGAGGTATGGATTATGTGTTTAATTTGGTTTTAGTTTGACATGATCTACATTGTCGCCATTGTGGATTGTTATTTTTTTTAATAACATTTCCGTATCGTTATGGTGTTGTTACCGCTATATCAATAATTAGTTTCTTTAATAAGATAAATTTATTAGGTAATATTAAAGATTTATATTTTAACTTTATGAAAAAATTAAAGGCATAAAGATAATTTTCACTTTTAATGTTTATAATTTTTATCATTTTAGATTTTATTTTTTGGGGATAAATCTTACTTATGTTTTTTTTACAAATATCTCATTTTTTAACTATCATGATAACTGAATCGTTAAAAATTTAATTATAATGACATGTCATATATATGTGATAATATATTTTAAATGACTTAACTTCTAGTATATCAAATACATACACGCGGAATATATAAAACAATTAAAATTTAAATAAAATATTAAAATTTATTTATTAAAAATTAATTAAATCTAAAACAATAAACCATTAAACATTCTCAACCCTAACTATAGTAAAATCAAAATTTTATATAAAAAAGTATGAACATAATCTGAAAAGGAAAGGCTTTATAGAGTTTGTTACCGGTGAATCAAAGATAAAGAATTTTGATAGTAATCAATTGGATTTTTATTATTTTCGTTTAGGATTTAGGTATTTTAGTGTTTAATCTAAATTGGAGGTTTAAGTTTTTTATAAAGATCTTTTAGTTTAGTTAGGGTTGAGAATATTTAGTAATTTTTAATATTTATTTAAATTTTAATTATTTTATATTTTATATTGGAATAAAATTATATTCTATATATATGTATATATTTAATAGGTTAGATTTTATGTCATTTAAAATATATTATCATATATATGACATGTCATCATTATTAAATTTTTAACGGTTCGGTTATCATAGTAGTTAAAAAATGAGATATTTGTTAAAAAAAAACATAGATCAAGGGCTAAATTTATCCCAAAAAAGAATAAGGGCCAAAATGATAAAAATTATAAACGTTAAGGGTGAAAATTATCTTTATGCCTAAATTAAATTATATCGGAAGTTTGACGAAATAATCTTATTAATTTTTTTAAGTCACTAAATAAAATCTTAAATGATTAAAAATCTTTAATGTTTAACTAAATAATTATTTTAATTTTTTGAAAAAAAAATAATAATGTTTTATTTTAAGTTAAAAATTATCTCTAAAGATTATAATTATTAGTCAATTGATGATAAATAACTTCAAATAAGGTAATAAAAATATTCGGCAATGCACGTTGATAATAATATCATATAGATAAATATACCAATTTTATCAAATAATATACAAATAAAAAATAATTTAAAAAATTATATAAAATGTAAAATATATTTTGTGTTATTCTATTAACTTATTTTTAAGTGTTTATTATCAATTGACTAATCATTGTCATTTGTAAATAGATTGTTTCAACTCAAAATAAAATAAATTACTTCAAAAATATAAAAACTAAAATAATTATTAATTAAAATTAAGAGCATTTTGCTTGGCATTATGCCAAAAGAAAAAAGCATAAAGAGCTGGCTTAAGTTGCTTAAAATCAAACCAACCATGGAACGTCGGGTGCAAATCATCTGTTACTTTCTATGCCTCTATTTATGCTTCTACTTCAAATTAGAGGTTTTAGGGTGTATTATATATACATAGTATATAATATACATAATACATTTACTAATTATTATATATACATATACATATAACATTAACATATATAATATATATATTAATGTATTATGTATAATACTATTACTACTATCACTAATTAATTATGTATACATATAACATACATTGATACATATATATGAATGTTAGAATATACTTATGTTATGTAGTTATGTACTATGTATAATTAATAATTGTATACATATTATAAATATATTATACATACATTATACATATATAATTAATAAACTTCTAATTATCAATATATATTATATAAATACTTATATTAGTTATTAAATTATTAATGTATTATATATATAGACTATAGTATATAGTGTTATGTATATCATATTTTAATATATATTATAATTTTATTTTTCATTTATAGTATTAATTCATTTATAATATTAATTCATTTGCAAAAATAGTATTATTTCATAAACGGTATTATGTCATAAATAATATTATTCCTTATTCTAGTATTATTTTACTTCCAAAATAGTATTATTTCATATATATTATTAATCCATATATAGTATTATTCCATTTCCGAAAATAGTGTTAGTACATTTATAGTATTACTCCTGATATAGTATATTTTCTACATATAGTATAAATTTCTTATATAATATTAATTTTATATAACTATTATTCCGTTTATAACATAAGTTCTATATATCGTCTAATTTTTTTTCATTTTAAAAATATATTAAACTATAGTATAATTATTTTATAACGTATTAAAGTTAGATTTTTAATACTTTTAATTATTATTAATTTATAATTTTTGTAATATGGTCCTTATAACTTACAAGTGAATTTATTTGAATTGATTATTGCTGATTTTTCTAATTTACTTTAATGTTTCTAATTTTTGTAATCAAGTCCTTACAAGTTAATGTTGATTTTTTAAATTTTTAAAATTTAATCTTTAACTTTATAGTTTAATATTTATTCGTTTTTTTACGTATTTATAGAAAATCAAAATTAATAATTTAAATTATTATGAATATAAAATCAAAATTAATTTGATCTGAAATAAAACCGACTTGAAATGAACCAGACTTGAAATGAACCCGACCTGAAATCTACCCGACCTGAAATGAAACTGTTAATTATCCGATTTGGACCCGAACCGTTTGAACTCGACCTGAAATAGATCCGACCTAAAGTGGACCCGACCTGAAATGGGACCGACCTGAAGTGGACTTGTATCCGACCCGAATCGAGTCAAAATATCAAATCAACCTGAAATGACCTGTATCCGATTTTACCCGACCTGAAGCTCATCCGAGTAACTGTTTTTACATCCCTATATGCCTCCATTTATGCCTCCACTTTAAATTAAAGGGTTTAGGGTTTTGGTTAGGGTGTAAGGAATTAGAGGTATGGTGTATTTTTTAGAGTATAAGGTTTAGAATATAAAAAATAAGAGTTTAGGGTTTAAAATTTAATTTTAAAAAAAAAACACAGAAAAGAGAGAAGATTTTTTGTTATGGAATGTTCGCTAAAAGGGCAAGTTGTACTAAAAACTTAAACGTGTCTTAAAATAATGCAAGCACGTGACGTGAAGGATAATGATGGAAAAAATAGAAAAATAAAAATATATATTTTTTATATTGATTTTATATTTATGTTTAAAATCCAATGATTCTTCGATAAAAAATAAATCGAAAGAATAAAGCGTCAACAATAATTCATTCAATGAATCTAATCAAGGATGGCGGTTGAAATATTAGAGGATATTTATTTGCATGAGTTAATTATGCTAAAAAAAATTAAAAAATATATAATCTCGGTTTATCACGTTAATTATAGTTTTATTTAATAAGATCCATGCATTAAGAAAATATATGAAGTTTCATCTTAAAAAAGTTATGTTATTGATTAAGGGTGAACGTTCGAGCGAGTTGAGTCGAGTCAAGTTAAAAAATTTTGAGTTATTCTAGTTAAGTTATCATATTTTATGACTTGAACTTTTTTTAAAAATTTCGAGTCAAGTCGATTTCAATGAGTTCGATTCATTTTTTCAAGTTTATGTATAAATTTTATTTTTATTATTTATATTATTATAATATAATTTGATTGGAATTTAAACGATTTTTTCTTTATATTATTATAATATTTCTTCATATTATTTTTTACATATGTAAATCAGATTTTGAATTATTGTTATTATCATCAAATAGTTTTAGTATGAATATGTCATTTTTAAAACTCACCTTCTTATCTAAGTAAGACCAAAACTAGACCAAAATAATAATAAATTAAATACAAAAATTAAAAAATAACATAAAATAAATAACATAAATTAAATATCATAATATAAAAAATATAAATTAAAATTATATTAAATAAAATAATGAAATAAATCTAAAAAATACCATATTGTTAAGGATAAAATAGTAAAAGGTAAAAAAAATCTGAAAATAAAATTATAAGGGTTAAATATGCAATTAGTCCCTATAATTATTAAAAATTTTGAGTTATTCGATTTCTATTTTACAACTTAAACTTTATTTAAAAAAATTCAAGTCAAGTTTATGAAATTTTGAGTTAAGTCAAAATGAGTTAAATTTTTTTACTTCAAATCGCATCAATATAATGGTTCGGTCTTCTAACAAACACCTACATCCATTATCTTAGTTCATCAACAAGGATTTCAACAATCCATTAAGAATTTGTCTTCTTTTCTCGGCTTAGAAGGCAAACTATTAAACCTACTAAACCTTAATCTCTAAACCTAACTACTAAACATTAAACCTAAACAATAAACTTTAACTTTTAAATCCTAAACCCTAAACCTAAATCTAAACCATAACCCTAAACCTTAGCTATTAAACTCTAAACCCTAAACCTTAACTATTAAATCCTAAACCTAAACCTTAATTATTAAACTCTAAACCCTAAACTTAAACTTTAACTCTAAATCTTAAACTACTATACCTAAATATAAACCTAAACCCTAAACCTAAATTTAATCCCTAAATTCTAAACTTAAACTCTAAATCATAAACTATTTTAGGTGGATATTAATTACATTAAACAACCTAAATTAATCAAACACAATATTTTAAAAATATAATTATTTATACTTTATTCTATTTAATTATAACTCATTTATGAAATTCTTATCGACAACCTATAAATAATACAGTGAATGATACTCATTTAATAATTTTTTTAAAAAAATGATTACAATTTTATGAAATTAAAGTATGTATATATATATATATATATTAAATTTTAAGGTACGAGTTATCTAGTCTTAGTGGTTAAAGGAACGATTATTGTTCTTAAAGGTCACGGGTTTAAGCACCACTAATACCAACATAGTGATTAAAGCATTAAGCTATCAATGTCAAATGGTTAAGATTATACTAAAATATATACTATTATAATCATTGTAATTAATTAAAAAAAGATATAAAGATAATTTTCACCCTTAACGTTTATAATTTTAATCATTTTAACCCTCATTCTTTTTTTTTTTGATAAAAACAATTAAAATTTAAATAAAATATTAAAAATTATTTTTTTAACAAATAACTCGTTTTTTAACTACCATGATAACTAAACCGTTAAAAATTTAATAATGATGACATGTCATATATATATATAATAATATATTTTAAATGACTTAACATCTAGTATATCAAATACATACACGCGGAATATAGTTTTATTTCAATCTAAAAATATAAAAGAATTAAAATTTAAATAAAATATTAAAAATTATTTTTTATTCATTAAAAATTAATTAAATCTAAACAAAATACTACTAAACATTTTCAACCTTAACTATAGTAAAATCAAAATTTTATCTAAAAAGGTATGAATATAATCTAAAAAGAAAAGGTTTTGTATAGTTTGTTATCGATCAATCAAAGATAGATTTTGATAATAATCAATTGAATTTTTATTATTTTAGTTTAAAATTTAGGTATTTTAGTTTTAATTTAAATCGGAATTTTAAAGTTTTATAAAGATTTTTTAGTTTAGTAAAAAACTATGATTTTAGATGATGTAATTATGGATTTCATATGAATAATGTCTTGGTTTAATGGTAAAATTGATATCTTGAAAACTTTGATGTATTATTTTGTTATTGTAGATAAAAATCGTTGGTCTTTTTTAATTTTTATACTTCTTATTAATTTATATTAATGATTTTTATTTTATTTTTTAATTATTAATTATTAATATTTAATTTATTATTTTTTTATCTGGTATGGTAAAGACCCATTATTGGTGACTTTCCTAAATTAATTGTTCCATTTACAGCAATAGGCCTTGAACCATTTGCCTTATTTAAAAAATTTAGTAACTCCTCCCATTAGGTCTACTAATTATAGGTATTGTTGAATAAGTACTCTACCTTAAATGGTTAACGGAACGGTTATTGTTCTTAGAGGTTATAGGTTTGAACACCAGTAATGCTAGCCGAGTGATTGAGCGATCAATGTGAAATGATTAAGATTATATTCTAGATCAGATTGAACTTGTAACTTCAAATAAAAAATTATATATTTTATCATCTAATTTACAAAAAATAAAAAATAATTAATAATATTCGACTTATTAATTAACTAATCAGTTAAAATAATATAAAAAATCATATTTAAAAAACTTTTCAAATCCAATTAATTTCACACTACTAAAATTCGCATCTCTACCTTATCTAAAGTATTTAACGTTTTATTCCGTTAAATTAACTTTATTTCAATTAATTTATATAAAAAAATTCAAGAGACACGTAAATTAGACAAGTTTTTTTTTAAGTGACAACTTAAAAATAAGTTTAAAAAACGATCATATTGAATTTCTTATAAATTTGTTTTATACTTTTTATAATAAATTTCGTATATAAAAAATATATTTTTTAAGAAATTTTATGTGCCGAAATTCTTGTACTTTTTATAAAAAAATAGTATATACCAAAAATCGATATTGAAATTCTTATAATTTTTATATGAAATTTTGATATAATTCTATGTGCCGTCACGTTTTTTATGTGAACGTCGCCTGGCAGGTAACCAAAGTCTCCATGACAACGCCTGTTCATTCCTTCTATATAAACAACCAAAGAATTCAGAGGGTCCAAACAATTTCCACTCAGAAAATCTCAGAGAAAAGAAGGGAAATTCAAGGATGGCGACTGTTGGGTTATTGGAAGTGTTGTTGGTCGGTGCCAAAGGACTCAAGAACAACCATTTTCTGTGTATGTAATTCCCGAAACTCCCTTTATTTTCCTTCTTTTAATCTTTTGGATTGATCAGATTTGATTCACAAGTTCTTGTTTTGTTCGTTTTCTTCCCCAAATCCATCTTTTTCCTAGGGTTCATCGTGTTTTAGCTCATTTCTGGTACCTATATATATAGATTTTACTTCCTTTCATTCTTGTTAATGGAATGTTGAAATATGAGCTCGATCCGGCTGGTTTATACCGTCATTTATATCGAATAAGTTTGAAATACGAATCGAAATATATATGTTCTTCAAAATTTAAAGTATGGGTTTATTTTATAGGGAGAATATTGATGAACAGTTGAACTCAAGATTCTTTTTTTTTCTTCCATTTTTCTCTTGTTTTTGATTGGCAGGGAATATAGACCCATATGTTATAATTGAATACGAAGGTCAACAGAAGAGGAGCAGTGTAGACAGAGGTTAATAAAGTCTTTTCCTCCTCATATTCGAATAAATGTCGAATATGAATATATATATTTTATATGTATTTAGACGATTATATCTCTATATTCATGTCAAGATATCTGACATAGACACTTTAGAGAAATGAAATATGGGTTAGGTAGTTTGACTTAGTAAATTGATTTTAATTAAACATTTAAATCTTTTTCTTCAAGAACAAGGATGAATTAATAAATAATAAATTGAAAAAGGTGTTGCATTTTGATGAACTTTCTGGGGAAATAACACATGGGGATTGGTTTAGTAGGGAAGGTTAACTTAGATTAGAGGAAGTCTTTAACCATTAAAATGATGCAAGGAGATTTGGACTTGCAAGGACCCTTTGCATCTAAGAATTTAACTATGTTACTCGAATTTGGATGCGAGTATAAGATAGAATTTAACTATATTTCTCGGATTTAGATACGAGTGTAAGATAAAATTTAACTATGTTACTCGGATTTTGATACGAGTCTTTAATCTGAGCAAGCATTGATGGTCTATTGGTCAAAGTTGTTCACCTGCTCTCATCCCTCCTTAAAAAGTTCAAGACCCAACATAAGCATTCCATTCCCTGGAGTCTTCCCTTCCTCTTCTAAGTAGAAGTAGAAATAGTCTTTGTCGAAAATATTTCGTGCCCTTTACATAAAATCTTGTATTTGTCCTGGTACACATACTTTAAAGAAATGAAAAATCATGTCAATAAATTTTGCAAGTTACCTAAAAGGTCAAACTTTGTGCAGGTGGTGGCTCTCGTCCAACATGGCATGAAAAATTTACGTTCAGGGCTGAGTATCCAGAATTTGATGAACACTACAAGCTTGTTCTCAAAATCATGGACAAGGACACCTTCACTGCCGATGACTTTGTCGGCCAAGCCACGTAAGATATCAACATTCTTTTGTCACAGTTTGATACCTAAATTACTCCGACTCGAACTTGATATTCGAAGTTTAATAGTTTTATTACTTCGGTGGCCATCAGTGGCGTCTCTTGACAACAGAGTTGAGACAACATAGGTTGATAGGTCATTAAGCATTACTCTTAATCCCAAATCTACTTTACTTATAGTCCATTTGGTTCCTAGAGACCCCCTTCTAAACGATTAAATCTCGATATCTGCAACCGTTATTCCCGTTTTAAAGCTCGATCTCTTTTATACCGAAGCTCTTAAAACAACCTTGTCATGTTTGCAGAATCTTTGTGAAGGATTTGTTGGCACTTGGAGCAGAGGAAGGAACTGCAGAACTTCAACCTACTAAATATAGTGTAGTTGATGCTGAAAATAGTTATTGTGGAAACATTACAGTTGGTATTAAATTCACCGTAAAGGTATTTTTTATTCGAGTTAACCTTCGATCTCGTAATCATTTATTCATGTTTTACATGCGTTTCGAATATGAATAAAAAAGAAGAAAAAGAAAAATGAAGAGTTCAAATAACCGAGAAGATAAGCATTAATCTTAGCTTGTTTTTGTTGGATTGTATCACAGGATGAAGGAGATGGTGGAGAAGAATTTGGAGGTTGGAGGGAAAGCAATTTCGAGTTTTAAACTCTTTTGTTAATTTTATTGTGATAGTTCATCACTTTTATTTTGTTTATTGGTCTACAGTTTGTTGTTTAATATGAGAATCTACTTGCCTTGTGCTTTTTATTATTCTTATTTTTATGTTTAGATTAATTTTATTAAAAAAATAATTAATATTAATAATATTTAATATAATAAAATGATTTATTTAAATTATAAAAAATTAAATATATGATGATAATTAATAACTATTTTGATAGGGTTTAGGTTAGGGTTTATGATTTATTTTTTTATTTTTTATTTTAGCTATAGTGGTTATAGTAGTATTTGTTCTAGAGTACTCTTAACCTTTAAACATTGATCACTCAATCACTTTGTTGACATTACTAGTGCTCGAACTCGTTACTTTAGAACAACAAACGTTCCTTTAACCGATGGTTTGTACTAGGGGAGTGTATTTCGACTTTTAGATAGAATTTAATTTGTAATTTTGTATATCTAAAATTTTCAGACCGAAAATTAATGATTCATATCAAATTTAAAAAATTTAGATTTAATTTTTTTTAGAATAATGAAAATTTTCAATTTTCAATTATAACAAACAAAACATTATTAAAAATAACAGTTTCATTTTAAATAGTTTTTTAATTTGACTGAATTAACCGTTAACCGAATTTTTAAAAATTTTAACCATTCACCAACCAAACAAAGTTCAATGATTTATCGTTTAACCGAATTAATTTAATTTGATCGATTAATTCGATTTAACCGACTGTTTCAATGTTTTTAAGCCTCGGAAAGCTGTGACATTCAAAAAGAAAGAAGGTAAACCCATTTTCATGCATGTTTTTTCTTACGTTCCAGTTGTAAGATATAGGAAACACCAGGACACTCTGATTCAACCACCACTAACTTTGACTTCTCCAACATGGCTAAGGTTTGTTCTTTGTGCATTTTTATGTAAGACCCTGACAGGTTGTGTCGGCTGTAGGAATCGATGATATTGATGGACTATCGAAAGAGGCTCGAAACCTTAAACTTTAATTATAAATTGTAAACTTAGACTCACTTCTCTAGCAAATCAAATCCAGGATTGTCAACTCAATCTGTTATGTTATTCGTAGTCTTTAATCAATAAAATTACTTTTTTTACAGCTAATCATTCATGTTACTGATATAACTTTTAGAAAATATAATTTTTAAATGACATAAAAAAAGTGGAGATTCGGTGGTCGAAAAAAATGATTTGAAAGATGATGGTGAAGTGGATGATTATGATTAGATGAGACTAATGTGAGCAAAAAACATGATTACCCGATCTCAATCCCAGTTGGACTCGGTGGATTTTTATCTAGAACTGATCCCAACGGGACCAAGACCAAATCCAAAATTTAGGTCTCGTTTACAATCGGAACTGGATCCTGATTTTTTGGACTCGGGTACCCAATATCTTAAGTTTTTAGTTTATTTTCTCTTTATATATGAATATTATGAGTATTACTTATTTTAAGGCTTCAATCTTTAAGTTTACAATATTATTGGTAATCAAAAAAATTTCTTTTATTGTTCAAAATTTCTTAATAATAAATTAATTAATCAGGTACCCAGTACTAGTATTGGTTCTCACCAATACCGGGACCAATTCTTGAAATTTAGGATTCGGTCTAACCGGGACATGCTCCAATTTTCGGGAATTGATGATTACTGGGACCGGGACCAATTCTAGATAAATTGATCAGGTGTCCGGTCTTACCAACCCCTAGATGAGACTGTAACTGATGTGGTAAGACAAACACATGATATAATTTCTTCGTGTAGCACACTTAATTCTAATGAGCGAGTCTTTTAATAATTTTTTTTACATACATAATACCTCAAACTTAGATATGAGTAAGCGATATCAAATTATTTATCACTTGATCAAACTTATTAGTTTTAAAATATAAATTTTATAACAAGTTTGAATGAAATTTTTAAGTGCAATAAATGTTTCAACTTTACTTTAATTCTAAATTAATTCAATAAATTGAATTCAAAATAATTCACCTTCATTGTTTTTTTTTTTTAAGTGCATCACTGGTGCTCTAACCCGTGACCTTTAAGAACTACAATCATTCCTTAAACCACTTGAACTAGAGGACTCGTGTAATTTACCTTCATTGTTTTTTATTAAATAAAAAATTTCATTGAAACGTACAATATTTACGTAAGAAAGATAATTACAGAAATTCTATTGCATGGAACATGAAGTCTAAAAAATACATATCAAAATAAGAGGTTAGAACACCTGACCAAATGTCAAACCAAACCGGAAAAAATGTCCGACTTGTCGGAGATGAAGCCGGAAAGATCGCGAACCTCACAGACAAAAACCACTTCATCGACAGTCAACGAACTAACCTTCAAGAACCAAGACTTCGATTACGACTTCAATAATATTGTTCTTCTTAGATAAACCTATAAACATGGACGGAATCGGGATTTGAGGTTGAGGGAGCAAAACGTAAATATTTAAAAGTAAGGGGTAAATTGATAAAAAAAACAATTTTTAAAAGAATTTAAACGGAGGACAAAAGTGAAAAAAAAAATTCGGGTAGGACGATTTCTCCTCCCATTCTTTTTTAGCTCTGTCCCTACCTACAAACTTTACACGTTGCTAAATCTTTTAAAAACAAATCAAATCAACTAGATTTTTTTTGTCGCCCTTATAATGGATTATTACAATATTCGAAGATTAATTCAAATTTGAAAGAAGAATAAATACATGAAAATGAGAAATATTTTTACCTTGTAATTAAAGAAAATTAAAAAAGCAAAGATTAAAGAGAAATAGGAAGAACAAAAATACTATCTAAAAATTTCAAAATGGAAGAGAAATCAATCTATTTTATGATTGGTAAAAAAATATGTATTTCGAATAAATTATAAGACAAGAATAGATTATAACTAGATTGATAAGGAAAGTATGATGTAATTTGAAGTTAAGAACTAATTAAGGTTAAGAATATTTGATATAATTACAACTTCAAAAGAAATACTAAATATGTTTCTTAATTATCTCAACGTATTTGAAGGAGAGCTTATATCATAAGTTCGGCTCATCACATCAACCATGGTCTTTAACTAGGGTTGTTTAAAACCGGCCCAACGAGTACCCATCGGCCTAATAAACTCATAATGCAAGTTAAAAAATGAAAATAATATTGAAACATAGTAATAATATAGTATTGATATTAGATTTATTGTATCGTTAGGTACCTATTGGGGCCGGTTTTGAAAACCCCTATCCCTAACCAATGAAAATCACCTGTTCCACCATTAATCAGTCATGTCATTAATATAATTTCTAGAAATTATATTTTTAAAATATTATGGAAAAGATGAGTGAAGATTCATTGGTTGAAAAAAAAAGTTGAAAGACAGTGGAAAAAAATAGAAATTATATCGTTAGGTACCATGGCTGACGTGGTGAGCCGGACCCATAATATATAGCATTATGCATCATTTATAGACCTGGTTGCTCTTCTCAAATTTGATAGTTTTAAGTCCCTTTAAACTTTTAATATTGTTATTTTATCGTTTGAATTAAGATTAAAATTTGAAAATTCGAAAAGTTTAAGAACTAAAATAAATCAAATTAAGGTACATAAGGTAAATCTTTAATTTATACATAGTACAGGGATTGATAGCCAAATTAACCCTTTTTCCCTCTTATGGCAACCCCTAAATTCCGAGATTTTGAGTAAATCGAAAGTTAAGCACCTAATGATTCTCAATTTCCAAGAAATGGAATCCAAGATCTTAAACCCATATTATTATTTTTAAATTTAATTTTAAAAATATTTTTAATTAAAAATCTAAGCATAAATTATCAAATAAAATGTTCATATATATATATATATATATATATTGACATATAATCTAAATTATTAGGCTACCAAGTACCATAGCAAAGGTAAATCATACGTAGATTTCTTAAGATTTATTCGAGTTAAAGCGCTATTAAAAATGATTATAGGTCGGATTTTTTTGATAAATCCGTAACAAACTTAAAATTGAAAGTCCCCACTTAACTTTGGCTGTTCGGCCCATCATTCGAAAGATATTTCACTTGATCTGAATTTTGAAATAAAATATATTTTTGATCTGATCCGATATAAATCAAAAAAAATATTATGTAAAATAAAAAGATAAGTGAGAAAATAGAGATAATAGCATTATAACAATTATCTCTAAATTTATAGTTATAGAGATAAATTTATAGAATTATTTTACGTTGGGTCAAAATTTTTTACCATAAACTTGACTTTGACTTTTTTTCCTATAAGATCTAATTGTGTCAAAAATTATTGTTTGTATTTAGGTATCGAGATTTCGGCCCGTGATCCGACTCATAAAAATTGAATACCTGATTTACTTTTTATATATTTTTAAATCTACCTTTTAAATATATATAAAAGAAACGCATGCAATTTCATAATATATATTTTTAACACAAAAATATTAATTTAGGTTAGTTTAAAGAGATAAATATTTATATATATAAATATGTATATATTAAAGTTTATCGATAAAAGAATTTATTAATCTCGATCATGATTTATCTTTCGAATCTCATATTGACAAATTAATATAAATATTTATGAAAAATTCAAAACTTAAAAGTATCTAATACAAGTAAAAAAATTAAAGATTTAAAATTAATTTTAGGAAAAATAATAAGAAACATAAAATAAAAATATAATTTAAAATATATAATTATTAAAATTATCAAGTTGGATCGGGTACTTGATTCTAAAAAATATCGACCTTGACCCGACCCGACTACCCAGAAAAAACATGAGTCTAATACTTAACCCAAAAAATTCGAAAATTTCATTATAAATATCTGGTAATTTTTAATCGGATAGACAGATTGATTGTATTTATCTCTATCCCTTTTAAAATACGTATAAAATATCTGTACTAACCGTATGTTGCTGACCGTATATAAATGTATTGGTATTTATTACGTAGATAGAAACCAACCCTATCGGCCTAAATTCCCAGCAAAATGACAACCCGATAGGCATAGGCATGTGCAAGTCTAAACATTTTTTACTCAATTATATGGCTGCCTACTCACTACTCCATCTTTCCCTTGTTTATATCTACATTTAGATACATAATTTCTTACCTTCTTTCTTTGTTTTTATTCGAAACATTTCGATTTTGATAATAACATATATCTGAGATCTTAGTGGACCTAGGGTAAACGTAAAAAAATAATCCTTTAATAATAAATATTAAAAAATAAATTCACATAATAATAAGTATTAAAAATAATTAATCCATATTAATAAATATTTAAAAATAAATATTAAATATATTTAAAAAATTAAAATTTGGGACCCTGGGTCGCCCTTGTGGCCCACCCTCAAATCTGGCACTGAATCTTATTATATTTAGAGTTGAATCGGGTTGAATTTAGAGTAAAGAGAGAGAAAATTAATAATATTTTCTTCATTTATAAAAACTCAAATTCGAGAATCTACTTAAAGGATATTAATCCAATATAGAATGTGTCGTTTTGAAAATGAAAAAGATAACAAGTTACGAAGCTTTTACGATAAATTATATCATGGGTAAGTTTCACCATGTCATTCATGAGACCAACCACTAAAAATCATTCATACCATCATTTTTTTCATGTCATATTTTACTAAGTGAATCTTCACTCATATTTACTATTTATTCATTTTAAAAACAGTTTTTCAAGTGAAGATTTACTTTAAAAAATATATATGACATGAAAAAAGTGATGATATAAATGATTTTTAATGGTTAGCCTCATGGATGACGTGATGAAACTTACCCATGATATAATTTTTCAAAGTTGAGGGTCATTTTGATATTATTTTTGGAAAGTGCAATGGAGAAGTACTTTTAAAAAGTTTTTTTAGAAAAATATTTTTAAATTTTTTGATTTAAATATGAATGTTTGATATTATTGTTAAAAAGTATTTTTTAATAAATAAATGTCTATTTTAGACATTATTTTTAGATATAAAAAGATTGGTGATATAAACAAAGATAAATATATAATTTTATTTAAAAATACTTTTAAAAAAATTAAAAATTAGAAATTTCAAATTTTTAAAAATATTTTCTAAATAAAACCATAAAATATTTTTAACATGAAAAACTACGTGTCATGCACTATTTTTATCTCAAAATCACTTTTAACCTTAAAACACTTTTCAAAAATATTAAATAATAAAACTTTAAAGAAAAATACGAAATGATTGTTCTCTAAAATAATTACGATAATCGATCAGACTCGACCCAAATTTATAAATTTACAAGTATACGTAGTTGATATTGAATCTTGATTTATAAGCTAAGGTAATTGCTAAGTGAAAGTGGCCAAAACACTTGTCCCCCAAGCAAAGTTCATAGATCTCTTTTCCTACAAAGCTTTCAAAAGAATTATGGGAAAAAAAGGGATTAATGTTTGTCTCTTTATTGTTTTTGTTTTTTTTTTCTGTTTCTTTTCAGACATTTTAGCTGGCTTAGGTCACAAAGACATGTTGGATTCACAGGCTTATCACATGTTATAATTAATTAATTATAATTTAATTATTGCCTTTGTTTGATAATCTCTCCCCAAATCAAAAGGATTCCCCTCTTGTTCCTCGGAAATGTCATGTGGGTTTCTATATGATAATCTCATGCATTAAAGCTTAATTCTAAGGTTACCGTAATAGTTAGGGGTGTTTATTGTCGGATATCAGATCAGGTCTATTATTTTTAATATTTCATTTTTTATCGGTAATATAATGATTCATATCTAATTCGATTTTCTCAGATATTCAATTTTTTAGATAATATAATGTGATTTTTGGATATCTGATTATTCGAATATATGTTTTAATTTAATTATTTTTTCGAATTTAAAGATTATATTTATAAAAAAATTCAAAATTTCGAATATAACAAAAAATAAAATAATAAATCATAAAATAAACATGATATAAAATTATAAATAAAATTTAAATATTTATCAACATTCGAATATAAATCATAAAATAAACATATATAAAAAAAACAATGTATGTTATTTTTGTACATGTCTTATCCACATTAGATTCCTTTCTTCTTAGCAATTATTGTTGAGATTAAAAAAATTAATATATAATTATTATTTAATTTCAAAAGATTCCCCTTCACTACCTATGGATATTTCATATCCTTTGCCTCCACATGCTTCAAGTAAAAGTAAGAAAATTTTAAATATTATTTTGCCTTCACTCATAATTATAATCCCATAAAGTTAAATTGTTTAATTAAAATAATCAAGAATTATATGAAAATGAATAAAAAATAATGAATTTATATTTTCTATTATTTAATCAACTCAACTGTCAAACTCAAAGTTTTCAAATTAGTTGGCATATATTAATATAAAATACTAATTTTATTCTTATTATAATCAATATTTATTTATGGGTAAACTGCAATGAAAGTCTCTTAATTATAGGTAGTGTTACATTTAGGTGACTCTATTATTAAAGGTTATATTTAGATCATTCAATTATATGTAATATTATATTTGGTCACTCTTCATACTTGAAATTTTTTTTTATCAATTCGTGTATTAGATTAATTAATGATTTCAAAAGAAGTACTCTAATATTAATAACGGTATATAAGTAATTTAGAAGAAAAACGACTAAATAGATATAATTTTTCAAATATGAAGAGTGACCCAAATATAACCTTACCTATAATTGGGTGATCAAAATGTAACTTTTAATAATTAAGTGACCCAAATATAACTATATCCATAATTAAGTGACCTTTATTACAATTTATCTTTTATTTATTAATCGATTAATTCGAATTATATAATTTTTTTGACTTATTTGACCAAATACTAATAAATTTATTTAATTATATTAGTTGGAACATTAAATTTATCCGGTGGGTGCGGATGCTCCTCCCTAGACTTATACTCACTTAAAATTTTTATATCACCACCTACTATCACTTACGGTAGATATAGTTTTTAAATTCACATCTGTCCACAGAACATATTCTCGTATTCATTCTTACACCTACCATTAAATTTGTATTCTCTTGTATTTGCCTACAAGCAACAACTAATATCGTATTATATAAAAATAAATCAGACTTTTATAAAAAAGAGTAAAACTTTGCATATTTTATTAACTGATTAAACATATATATAATATATATTTAGATCAATATAAATTTAACTATATTTAACTAACTAACGATAATTAATTTAACTAAAATATATTTTTATCGATATAAATTATACTTAACTACAACTATAAATTATATATATCTAACTCAACTAAAGTATATTTATACTTTTATAAGTCAAGCTCGATCATAAACCATCATTTTTCAAGTTCAAAGTTTATAAGGATTAATCCAGATTTTAAAACAAACTAATATCTTAATATATAAAGTACTATAATAAAATACATACTCAAAATCTACAAATATAAATAGTCTAAATTCAAGAATTTAATTTGCATTTTATTTTTATTTTTTGCATCCACATAAAAAGAAATTACAGAAGAAAAACTGTTATGTATTTTTCAAAGAAAAATATAATTAATTCTTTACAAATGTATAATCAATATAAATACTATTAAAATTAACTATTATAATATACGATTAATTTGATAATCGAATTATATTGATCTCAATAAAAATTAAACACTAAAAATTCTAGATAGAAAAACTCAATAAAAATTAATTTTTAAAAACTCTAGATAGGATTAATCGAAATTTATATTAATTAAAATATTTTCCTATCGTTGTGTTTTTTAAGTATATAAACTATTATAATAAGTTTTAATTTTATTTATGAAACAATAAATAAGTTTTCCTATTGTTCTTTGTTCTATTATCCGATTTTATTAACGTGAAACGTCTTAAAATAAGGTTAAAACGAGACGTAATTAAAGTTGTTATAAAAATTATAAGTATTTTAGCATAATTATATATATATATATATTGAGATTCTTACACTTTTTAAGAAATTCAGTATATGTTGAAATTCTTACAGTTTTGAAAATCTTATTTTTATTTTTTTAAATTCAATATATACCAAAGCCCTCACACTTTTTTGAAAGAAATTCTGTATGTACTGTAATATCGATACCAAATTATTACAAAAACTATAATAATTCCGGTATAACCTTGTTTTAGTCTTATTTTAACCTATCTCACCTTAGAATTTTCTGTCCTACCATACATCGACATCTAATTTTAAATTTTATTTTTTTCATAATTATTAATAAAACAGCAGTTAAACTTTTCATTAAAAAATTATTTCTTTTCCTTTAGTTTTTCTATATAAATTATTTTTATTTTTTTTTTACTTCTAAATATTTATTTTTCGATATCGTAATATTGATATCGAATATAAATCACTGAATGAACATATTGTTTATCAAAAAATAATTTTATTTCTGATTAATATTTTGTTGAAAATAAGAGCTTGTTCGTATATAATTAAAAAAATAATGGCTCATAAAAAATAGTACAAAGCCTTTGTGTATGGGGTTAGGTGTGTTTTTAAAAAATTCTATTTTAAATGTTATATGTGAGATTTGCTGAGATTTATTATTAATTTTAAATACCAACTAATTATGTAAAATAATATTAGTATATAATTATTTTTTAAAATTTAATTTTTAATTATATTCTTTAAATCATAAATTATAAACCTTAAATTATAGATATTATATTCTTACATTAATTATTAATTAAAATTAAATGATTCATATCAGAGGTGAGTAAAACTCTACTCATTTCGAAAACACCGAATAACTCGAGTCAACTTAAGGTGAAAATATTCGATTTGTTTTGATTCGACTTGAAATTTTATAAGTTCGAATAACTAAAAAAAATTCAAATAAATTTTGAGTTGTAAAACGAAAATTTGAATAACTAAAAAATATTTAGTAATTAGAAGATTTAATTTTAAGTTCAAGATGAGTCCCTCAAATTTTTATAATATATATTGATATATAAAAATATGAAGAAATATATATATATATATATAGCTTATATGATTAGTGAAAGTTATTTAAATTACAATCAAATCGTATTATAACATAATAAATAATTATAATTAAATCTTTAAAAGAACTCGAAACTCGATTCAATTTTTTTAACTCGATTTGATTCAATTCAAAAAAAATTTAAATGAAAGTTTGAATGATAAAATTAGACTTATCAACTTAAATAATTAAATTTTTTGACTTGATTCGATCAAAATGTTCACCCCTAATTCGTAGGTTAATATATTTTTTAAATATATTAAAACTAAAACTTGATGAGACTAAGAAAACCAACGAGAAAACGAGTTCATGAAACAAGAATGAAACCACCTTCTCCCAACCATAACCCAATAAAAAATAATATTCTTTTTCTCATCCCTATAATTAATTAAAAAATAAAAACAAATCTACGATGCACAGTTTGCTTCCACGTGGCATCACTTATCTGTTTTTTTTTTTGTTCACAGAAGGGGTTAAGAACCGCTCAGACCGAGAAACAGAGGGCGGGGGTTTTAATTACCGTCTATTACCGGTAAACCCCAAGAATCCACCGGCCGATCAGGTTTTGTGGTCAATAATTATAAAGGTAATTTCATATTTCTGGGTTTAAGCATTCTCTCTCTCTTTCTTGTACCTTTTTAGATATTGGGTTGGTTTTTCATGGCGATTTCTCTTTAAAGGGTTTTTGTATAAATATTTGTTCTTCCATTCACAAAACATGAAAAAAACTTGACAAAAGAAGGAAAATTTGATCTGTTTTTCATTGAATTTCATCAGAATATAATTTGGGTCTGTCTGGTTCCTCCGATCTTTGTTTCTCAAGGAATTTTCTCAGCAAAATTTTAATTTTTTAATTGTTTTGTGTACATTTGTATATTGGGATTTTAAGAAACTGAAGATCTTTCAGTTTAAAAGGTGAGTGGTTTGCTTATTGTATCATGAATTTTCGGTTGTTTCTGTACTTGAATTGTTGGGCTGCTTCTCGTTTTTTTTTTTTTTGTTGAATTATGCTAAATCATGAAGCGTATTGGCTTTTGAACAAGTGAATTTCGATTACAATTGTGGTTTGGATCGAGATCTGATCTGGGTTTTTCTCTTTTTGCTTCAGAGATTTTGATGGAAAAATTCAAATTTCTGGTGAATTTTGAGGATTCTGGGATTTTGATTTTAGTTTATACTTCTTATTTAAGAAAAGGAAGAAGAAGAAGAATAAATTTGACCCCCTTTTTGTTTAATGGTTTAAATTCTTGTTTGACTTTGAAATTTCCAATCAAATTTAAATCGAAGTTACGCAACTATATTCTTCTTCCCTTGATGTAGGATTCTGGGTTTTTGGATCTGTAATTTGATTGGTTCATTTTTTGTTTAGATTTTTTTCATTTAATTCCAGATTTTCTCTTGTTTTAATTTTCTTGGCTAATGGCAAATTTTTTAAATTTTCTTGGCTTTTCTTGTTTATTGATCTCGTTATCAGATTTTTGTATGTAAAGCTGAATTCTTTGGGTTATTTTAGAATTATAAGGTTTGATTTGGTTTATCTTTGAAATCATACTGATATATTGTGTGATCTGTTTATATGCAGTGAATTTGTAACTATACATGCTTGTTAGCCTTAGATATGGTGTTTAAGAAGAGGTTAGATTATGGATTTAATACCTTCAATGTCCGGAACGTGCCTCGTGCCCCTCGATCGAATCGGGTATGTTTTGTCTTCTAAGGTTGTGTGTTGATCTTTTGGTAGTCTTGATGATGTTGAAATTTTATCTAACTTGATTAGTAAAACGATGGTTGTTGTGTCGGTTACAGAGGAGTTGTCGGAGTAGACAGGCAGTCGAGGACAGTCAGATTTGTGCATTTGAATTGTTAGCTTCATTAGCCGGGCAGTTGTTGCAGGAAAGCGAGAGTTCGGCTTCTAGCAATGCTTCGGGAGGACATGATCGTGTTTCTATTGGTAATGATGTTGTTAAACGGGAAATTCATTCTGGTGATGATAAACCGTTGAAAATCGAATTTGTTGAGCAAGGAAGCTGTGAAGCGAGTGCTGCTGTCTCTGAGTCGACTACCGAAAACAATGTGAAGGAAATTCATGGTAACAGGGATCTATGCTCCCCTGATCTCGGGGATTTATGTGATGGTGAAAATGAGAAAGGATTTAAGCAAGAAAGAGATGCTAAGGGATTGGAAATCGGGATGTCGAGTATTGCTAATACTTGCCCCTTGAAAGATCCAGTTGAACTGCCTATGACATTTCCTGCTCCTGTTAATTCTAAACGAGATCTCAAATTGCCGTCCCGCAAGGGCCCCATTCCTAATGCTTCTTTTTCAAGACATAGGAATGATATTAAGTTAGGTAGGAAAGATGATGATGAAAACTTTTCTAGGTTTAAAGCTTCTAAGCCTCCGGCACGTATTGGAGACCGGAGGATAAGGAAGTTGCTGACATCCAAATATTGGAAAGCCGGTCCAAAGCTGAAGGATTTCCAACATTCTAAAGCTGGTGAGTAGTGTTCATTGCATGGTTTACATTCTTATTTGAACTTCGTAAATATTTAACAGATTTTGTGTTTCATATTTTTCTAGATGGAGGAATGAAGCCTCTATATTGTAAGCGGAAGGCCTACTATAATTACGACAGATATCAATACGACACGCTATGCAAAAGGAGGAAGTTCTTTGACCGTAGCTCAATTGTAACTTCTGATGGTGGGATCAGTAGTGAAAGTGTTTGCAATTCACCCGAGAAGGTTGTGGATGGAGACAAGGGTAGTTCCGCTTCAATGTTGCATGGAGGTGCTTCCCTTCTTCAATAACCTTGTTTGTATTTTATGGTTTATGGATTTCACGATCGAGATTTTTAATTAGTCTTACTAAACTACTTTATTCTGCTTCGTAGCATGTGGGATACCCCCTTTGCGTACAGGTAACAAAGCATCCCACCGGTCCAAGAATTCTCATGGTATGAATAATTTTGACCGACTGTTGTGTATTGATTGTGGAAGTTTTTACTGTAGTTTTGAAGAATGTCTTATTTTAGTGTGTTTCTGAACAGTGAAATTCAGCATTAAGTCGTTTAGAATTCCCGAACTTTATATCGAAGTTCCCGAAAGTGCAACTGTCGGTTCACTGAAGGTATAGAATTGCTGTGTTGTTTCTTCATTGACGAATATAATTTTATTTAATTAACGCATAGTTGCTAACACATTTTACCACTTATATTACTTTAATACGAGCAGAGGACTGTAATGGAGGCAGTGAGCGCCTTACTTGGAGGTGGAATCCGTGTTGGGGTACTTCTTCAAGGGAAGAAAGTGAGAGATGACAACCAAACTCTATCACAGACTGGTATTTCCTGTGAAGAGAATCTGGATTCTCTCGGTTTCAGTTTGGAGCCTGGTCCTACGAAGGCTCCTTTGCCTTTGTGCTCGGAAGAATCGCCCCTCCCGATATCATGTGATATAGCCCCTCAAACTTTAACAAGGTGATTTTGATGTTTCAAGATAGGATGTTGTTTTTCGTTTCATTTATGTACATTGTGATTTACCTATACCATTGATAATTCGAGTAACAAGCGCTTGGTTTCCAGCTTTCCAGCCACTCCGGTTGTAGATACAGGGATTCCTAATGCTACACCTGACCTTCTTTTACTGACCAATTCAGCACATTCTGTGGATTCTAATCCCGAACCAGTTTCCTCCCAAACTGACACGCTAACCGATCAAAGTCTGTTGGAGTCGAGAGCTTTGGTTCCTGTTCCCTCGATGAATGTCGAGGCACTGGCCATCATCCCTGCCAACCCAAAAGTTCGGAAACCCGAGCTTGTACAACGTCGAACTAGGAGGCCGTTTTCAGTCTTAGAAGTAGAAGCTTTGGTACATGCAGTTGAGGAGCTTGGTACTGGAAGGTGTGTTACCGTACATTCACATACTCCTTTTCATCGGTTTGCATCCTCGAATAGAATGCACAACTTATAAAGATGTTGAGCATCTAAATATAAATTCTTTGGGCTTTCTGCAGATGGCGTGATATCAAATTGCGAGCTTTTGAGAATGCCGATCATCGAACTTACGTGGATTTAAAGGTATGCTACTTGTCCATTTTACTATTCCGTTTATCGCTATCGTTAACAACAAGCATTAGTACAGATTTCCGGGTTAGGGAAAGTATTCTGGTTTCTGGGATGTTATTGATGTAACATGCTTTGCATGGTCGGTATATCTTGTCGATGCTACTCGTATTAACACGCCGTTACCACCTGCAGGATAAATGGAAAACATTGGTTCACACAGCGAAAATCTCCCCACAGCAACGACGCGGCGAGCCAGTACCACAGGAACTCTTGGACAGGGTCTTGTCTGCACATGCATACTGGTCTCAGCATCAAGCTAAACATCAAGGCAAGCATCAGCCGGAGACTTTGAGGATCACAGACACGGAATCCGACATAACCGGAGTCGCAACTACGGTTCCAACTGTTCCGATGTAAAAAAAAGGGGAATCATTGACCAAGAACAGGGAGAAAGACAGAACGAAAACATGTACAAATTTGATTTCCATTGTCATGTAATATTGTCTCACACTACTGCTCACTTGATTCATTTCCTAGCTTCCAAAACCATTGAAGCCACATTGACATTTCTGTAAATTAAAATTCGACGAAAATAAGATTTGTTCTAACAAGATTTTTACAGTACATTTGTTGCCAGATTCATTGGGTTTATTTAATTTTTTTTTTTGATGTTTTCTTTAGCATTTTGTCAATCTATCACTATTTTTTTTAACAAGTTAATAGTGATTACAGTTGTATCTGTTTTAGAATATAATCTCGTTGGCGGTACTCAAACCCGTGACCTCTAAGAACAATAACCGTTCTTTTAATTTTATCACTATTTTTATTTTTTAGCATTTTATTATGAGTTTTTATAATATCTGATTTATATATGAATTTTATCATTTTATTTATAATCATTCTTTGTATACATTTATCATGTATCGATCTATAATTCATAAGATATTGTACATTTAAATTTTGATACAAAACTGTGTAAATTTTATTTTATATAAATTTATATATTGACGTTATAAAAATTTAAATTTTAAATTTATAACTCTAAAAATTTAAACTTTATACACTAACTTTTAACCATTAATCTTAATTTTAAATTCAAACTCTAAAATCTTAAATTAAAACCTAATCCTTCAAATTAAAAACATAAGTAATTTATGTATTCAAATTATTTTTCTTATATATTATTATTAATTGAACTAAAACCAAAATGATATTTTAACCTTTTATTTATATACTACATTAAATAATAAATTAATTATAAAAAATTATCTTTTATTCTTAAATATTTATATTTTATTTCTAATATTCAAGGGACATAAAGGTGTAGGGAGCTAAGAGAACCATGGCCCCCAAAAGTTCTGTAAAATTAAAATTTTTAAAATTTAAATTTAATCTCTTAAAATTTTTCAAAATATATTAAATTTAAAACGTTTAAAATATTTTTAATTAAATTCTTTCTATAATTTTAAAAATTTTATTTAATCTATTAAAATTTTTAATTACTCTCAAAACTAAAAAAATATATATTTTAAACTTATAAATTTTATAAAAATTTACGTTAACGTTTAAACTCTTTCATCAAATTTTATCTCGTCAATATCCGAATCCGATTCGTTACTAATCTTTAACATATAATTTCTTGCCTGTACGCAACTAACATAACATTGGAATCTAATTTCATCTTAATAAAATGTTTGGACCGTCAAGTAGTCATATTAGACAGGTAGGTGACACTTCCCCGCACGTTACACCATATGAGTAAATTAGACAAGCATGTATCTAATTTTAATTATCAAAAATGATTTTAATAATAAATAATATATTATTTTATAATTATATCATTTCTAAATTTTCTTCTATTTTTCAATTTATATTTTTAATTTAATCATTAATATTTAATTTATTAATAGAATAATATTTTTATGTAAAGAAAGTCGAAAACCTTAAGTTTCTTAGTCAAAGCATTTAAAAACTCTCAAGATCAACGTTAAAAGAGACGTAAGCACAATTACTTACGCAACCTTTAATTAATTATTATATTTAATGAGCTGAAAATCATAAATAAGGTTATTAATTATTATATTTAATACAAAATTATTCTTAATAAATATTTTTTTAACAACCTTAAAAGAACATGTTTTAGTGATGTTGGTAAGTTTGGTTACTTAAATGTTTATTACTTTATTAAGTAGGTGATTAGGTTGGTATTAGGACAAACTATGTTTGAAATAAGTTATCAAAAATAAAATTATTTAATTATTCGAACTTAGTTTATTAAATTGAATTTAAGATTTTCTATTTAAATAGAAACGTGTAGCTTCCAGATTCTTTTTGTACAATTAAAATATACTTTATCCGTCTTATTAATTATGTCTCTTACCCATTTTTTAAAGAGTTATAAAAAATTATATAATATAAAATAATTAAAAATAATAAGTTTATTCTTAAAAAATAAATTTTATTTTATTAAAAAATTAAAAATTAAAAATTATTTTACTACAGAATAGGATGATAATTATATTCGTTTCCGACAGGTCCCAATTTGACTGGTTCAGGGTGAATTTTTTAGTATTAAAGTGGGTGAATATTTAAAATTTTTTGGGTCAGATTTAAAGTTTAAAAATATTTGATCTTGACTTAATATATTTTTATATATTATATTTAATATTTTAATTTTTTTTTTCGGATAGGGTTGGCTTTGATTGTATTTTTTATTAAAATAACAAAGACAAATCGAGATTATATTCTATTTTTTATTATATCGAGTCAGATTGGATCGATATAGATCAATATATTAAAAATTGAGACAGAACAATTCGGTTATGCTAAAGTATTTTTCAGGTCGGTTAGTACGGTCAAAACCCCACCCCACCTGGTTGCCATCTATGCTGCAGAAGTGTTCTTTACAATGAGATGTAGGAAACTTGAGATTCAAGTCTCATCTTAGGATGACCATTGGTCATGTTCCAAAACCTTAAAATCTCGTCCCCGGCACTAGTTATATGGTCTGAATGTGTATGCAAAGGCAAATTCGGTTAAATTTTAATCCGGTGAACCCTTTCGATATACGAGAGTACGATTCATTAATCGTCGGGGCAACATTACCAGTCCGTTGGGTGGCCGGCTAGTGTCGCGACTCGTGAACTTTTCCAATGGAGGGTGCTTCCACACCATAATCTGGTTCTGAAATATCCATGACTCTATGTGATTCAATTGATGACCATTGGTCGTGTTCCGAAACCAGATACATCGGTCCGCAGTTCCGCCATCTGATGCGAGAAGGTTGCTTTGATGGGGTGACCAAGCAATGGCGACAGCATCTGTGTTCGGTCAATTTAAGAACCGGCTGCTGCGAATGCTGGTTCCAGACCAAAAGCTGCACCAGCATCATATTTCAATCCACAAACCTCGGATTTGTGTCCAAAAAACTTGCCAACATAGTCACTTGAAACCGGTTTCGCGTGACTATGTTATAACAAAAACATAAATGCTTAAATGTCACAGCAATTAACCCCATCCGGATGTCGAGTTCGATGTGAGAAATTGACGGTTCCTTACCTCAACTTGACTGAGACTTGTACCGATCGATATGGAAGAGCCTTCCCGGGTCCATTGAACAGCACACACACTATCATTTGATCCCAAATCACACAACTTGGATACCTGATCAGACCCAAGACAAATCAGCAACAAACATGTTAAAACACTTGTTCTGTCCCTCTAACAAAGACAACTCCCAAAGGAAGTCTTACTTTGCTACTTGATGCAGTCCACAGATAAACACAAGTTCCCAACCCAAGTGCAAGTACATTCTGGGACGACCAATCAACAAGGTTCCAATAGAAGTCATCTTGCAGCGATGGGGCATCCAGGACCTGAATTTGTTTCGACGTTTTCATCAATACTATCAAATTCTAACCATTGATTCTTGTCAACACGATTTTTCCACAATGTATATATATAATAAATAATAATTAATAAATAAATAATAATAATATAATAATATATTTAAAAAAATAATAATAATAAAAAACAAACAAACAAAATCTGGAAACGTGATGAATGGGGGTTGTTAGCCGACCGGTTTTGTAGGGATAAGGGGAAGCCGATCCTTTAGGGATCAGGTTGGTTGAGGATAGAGTCAGATTGAGTTTTGGACTCTGATTCGAATCCCTTTAAAAGGGATTCGATCAGGTGGTGCTAGGGGGCATTCGAGCGACTGAAATTGAAGTTTGGAGGAGATTGGTCTGAGTATTCAATCCGCAGGAGCCGGAATCGAAGCAAACAAAGATTAAATCGGTGTTTAGAGGTTTGGAAGAGACTCGAATCTGTTTTTGGAGGTAAGACTTTGATCAGTTTTAGTTTCTGCTATTTTTGATGATTGAAGCTCTTTAGAACTAGGTTTCTGATGTTTAAGGGTAGTTTTGATTAGGTTTTAATGATTAGAACCTTGATTTTAGGGGTTTTTTGGGTTTGATTTGTGGTTTTCGGCGATTTTTTGATGGTTTTAAGGTTTCCGATGACCTCACCGGCGTCGGAAGTGGTGGCCGGCGGCTTCTGGGCGACGGCCGACGTGTTTCGCGGTGGTCGGCGAACACGCCGGAGCGGCGCTAGGCGGCGGCGGAATGGATCATACGGCGGCGTGAACGGCGGTGTTCAACCGTGTTCTTCATGTTCGTCAAGAACATGAAGAACATTCAAGCTGTTCTTCGTCATTTAGCCCGTTTGATCCAAAACGGGGTTGTTTTCTGGGCAGGAACTGTTTCTCTCAAAGAAACTGAGTGGAGACCGAGTTGGGTCTCGGTTCAAATGACCGAGCCCACTCGGCCAGACCCCTTTTTGTTGCAGCGTTAAACGCTGTCGTTTTGGGCAGCTGGCTTGGGGCGGGGCGGATCCGGGTTAACCCGGATCCGCGTGTTTTTAAGCGGGTAGGGAAAATTACACCCTAGGTCCCCTATCTTTGAACCGGGTCTCCTTTTAGCCCCTAGATCCCTATTTTAACTCAATTTAGTCACCAGACACTTGATTTTAGCCCCTAAAACTTTAGGATCAGCTCAATTAGGTCCCTAGAACTACAATTAGGCCCTTAGGACTTTAGTTTTTTTTCAATTGAGTCCTCTAGAATCCCCAATTAGTCCCCAAACCTTAGGAATCATCCAATTAAGTCCCTAGGATTAAAAATTAATTTAATTTAGACTTGATTAGGTTAAAAATTAATTTTAGAGACTTTTAAAACTTAATTAGGTCTTAATTTAAAGATTTAATTAAAATTTAAATAAACTTTAAAATTAGTTTAACCTAACTTAATCTAATATAAATTAATTCAACCCTTAGGCTTTAAAAATTAGACTCTAATAGGTTTAATTTAACTCTTAAGAATAGAAAATAATTTTAATTAATTAATTAATTTTAATTAATTTCTAAAAATTTAAGTTTTAAAAATTAAACTAAATTAGGTCTAGTTTGCCCTTAAGCCTTAAAACACTCACTCAACTTAGACTTTAAATAGGTTTTAATTCTTAAAAAAATTGGAAGATAATTTTAATTAATTAATTTAATTAATTTTAATTAATTTTCTAAGATATTAAGATTTAAAAAATAATCAAGTCTAATAAGTTCATCAAACTTTAATTAAGTTAAAATTAAATTCTTAAAAACTTAGAAGTTTTTTTTAAAAATTAAAAACTTTTAATTAAACTAAAATTTCTAAGTTAAGATTTAAAAGTCAACTTAATTAAGTTTAATTCATCCCATTAAACCTTTGAACCCAAAATTCATTAAGACTTTAATTAAGATTTAAAATTTGGAGTTAAGAAAAGTTTAATTAATTTAATTAATTAAAAATTTCTTAAAAACTTTAAAGATTAAAATCACACTTAATTTTCAAGTCTTGTCTTTTGTTCAAGGTTGGTTCCCGAATCCCTTGTAATCTTTTCATTTCAAGTCCCTTTGTATTCATGTGAAAGAGAAATTTTGATGTAATATGATGTACCTTGATTTTAATAAAATTGAAGTTCCTTTATCATGTGTTTACTTTATCTTATGTGGCTTTGCATAGCATGCCTTAGGGAGATCACCTAAATGACTTAGGTTAATTAATCTAGTGCCTTTTAGGGTTAGTCACTTAAATTAATTAATTTGATTTAATTAGGGAGAAAATCTAGTAACATAACATGTGAATCATATGTCTCGGATACACTAAAGAGGTTGGTGTTTTGACGCACTAAGATGCTGACCTAGAGAGTGTACCTTGGCATCGAATTCATGTGTTATTAAAAACCTAGAATTTTGATAAAAACTTAAGTTTAGAATTAAAAATGGATAGGTAAATAACTAGTAACGCTAGTAATTTAGGTTTTAAACTTAAGTAATGGAGCCTATTTTAGGACTAGAACTTAAAATGAACAAGATAAAAAATAATCATGCATTTTACTTTAGCCTTTTGAGGCGGAAGTTATATTCTTTTAAATTTGGGTGAGGTTTCCTATATAGAGGACGTCTCGATTAACTCAAGTTTAAATGTAGTATAACTTCTAAATCAAAAGGATATCCAAATTTAAATAATGTTCGTTTAACAATGGAAAATTAAATTAATATCTTTCTCCAAAATGTCAAATGCCACGTAATGTTTTTTAAAAGGTACCAATTTTTTGGGCGTTTGTAAGGGCCGTCCTTACACGTAACCGACTCCCGAACCCAACCGTTTTTTTAAAAAATGAATCTCTGGTTTATTTTTATGGTGTCTGGCCTACCTAAGTGGCCGGTGGCGACTCCAAGTCAAAAATTTTCAAATTTAATTAAGATTTTTCTAAAATTTGGGATTTTCAAAATTAAGTTTGATCATTCATTTTTTTAAAACTTATCGTCGAACTTTTTTTCACCTTAAAAATCGCGTTTTTCAAAAGAGGTCGCGACAGCTTGGCGACTCTGCTGGGGACATAAAAAATTATTTTTTTAGTGAGTCAGGCCTAATTGTTTTCAAACTTTACGTGGCATTTTGGTATTTTTGGAGTTAGATATTAATTTAATTTTCTATTGTTAAGTGAACATCATTTGAATGAGGATAACTTTTAGTTTTATCTTGTCATTCATGCATAAGCTCTCGACCCGAGCTTTCACCCTTAAGTGGGAGTTAGATATTATCCGACGTGATGCTCTCCAGCTTCGAGTTTCGGATTATTATCTGCTTCCGGTATACTAACCTTACGCATCGTGTGGTTTTCACCTCCGTTGTAAGGAACCTATACCACCGAATCGATGTCTTATCGTCGTAGTAGACGATAACGACAGTTCGGGAACCCAGTGTCTAGACCAAAAACTCGCATATAGAGTAGAAACCAACCCCTTCTAGAGCCAGACAGGAGCCATAAGATAAGGCGGTATGCTGCCGAAATGCCGCCAAACTTAGGATTTCTCTGTTAACATGCTCTCTGGTTATTTTGCATACTTTAGCATGCTCTCTGGTTATTTTTATGCAACTTAGCATGTTCTATGGTTATTTTACGCATTTTATCCTGCTTTTTTGGTTTACTTTATTTGCGTTATGTTTTTACCAACATTTTCTTTTTGCCTTCATTATACTAACACTTTACTTTTTGTTTTTCTTTCCTTTATGCATTTATTTATGCTTGGCATATTTGCATGGGTATTAATTTGAAAAACAATAAAGTTAGAAGTGTCCCATAATGTCAGAAAGGATCATTATAGGTGAAGATAACACAGAAGTCTGGACTTGGTCTGAATCAGTTCAGCACGAGAAAGGTGACAGTCTGCCGATAGGAAGTGTCTCCACATTAAACAAGTATGTCAGAATGAGCACGAATCAAAATTCTTGTCTCTCCGAGGTCCAAGAGGTATGGGAACAGTGGAGTGACGACATGAAGAGTCAGTTCAAGAAAGAGTTTGGGGATATCGCCTTGTTAGTGAAGGTACCCGTTGATAGACACTTAATGAGGGCGATGGTGCAATTCTGGAATCCAGCCTACAATTGTTTCACCTTTGGGAAGGTAGACATGACACCCACACTAGAAGAGTATGAGGTTCTGATCAATTGCCCAGTGATTAAGTCTGATAGGATCTATGTCAAGCCCAACAGCACTTCGGGCTTTAAGAAGAAGTTGACGCAAATCACCGGGAAGGAAAAGGAATTTTGGGACCGGAAGGTGACGGGTCACGAGGATCCAAGCGAAGAGAGTCAGAGAGTGAGCTGGAGGGTCTTTAAGGATTTGATAGCTTCGTGCGACGAGGAACCCACTAAGGTAAGAAGGTTATACGCTCTTTGCATATACGGGTTAGTGTTGTTTCCTAGAACTCCCGAGCATATAGACTCGTCCACAGTTGGTTTGTTCGAGAAGTTGTCCAAGGGAATAAATCTAGTGCCAGCCATACTAGCCGAGACTTATCGATCACTCACCGCGTGTAAGAAGGCCAGTGAAGGTAGATTCTTGGGATGTTCTCAGCTTTTAGAGGTTTGGTTCAGAGGCCACCGTTGGAACTCTCCGTACAGTGCCTTAAGGTTTAGGACTACTTACTCACCTATCGAGGAGCATCTAAAGAGTTGCATTGTGGAGAAGAAGACTGAAGCCCAGTGGAATGAGCTTTTCCAAAATCTGTCGGATTCGGATATCGTCTGGAAGGCTTGTTGGTTGAATAGAGGGTTGACTTACCGGTATCGTTGCGGGGACTGCGATTGGATCCCGATAGCAGGTATATGGGGTGGAACGGCCTACTGCCCTTTACTAGTCTCAAGGCAGTTCGGTTCGAGATAGTTTATTCCAGCCACAGCGGGAATGGCCAGTTTTGGTTTTTCACACCAGAGTGAGGGATACAGAGCTAAGTTAGCCCGGATTGTGAAGACTTGGGACTCACCGAGAAGGGTTCAGCCCTATAGAGAGTTTGAGATCATGGCCCGATATGATGAGTGGAGAGAACGAAGGGCAAATGATGGAGTCTTCCGTGGAGTACCGAAGGATAAGGGAGCATCTTCAAGCAAGGTAACCCTAGAGGCGTCGTCGGCTTTGGAAAAACTTAAGGAGGACCGGAACTTGGATTCTCAAAGGCGAGATAAGTAGATCCTCGAGCTCACACAGGAGCTGAATCTTGCAAGGTACCAGGTACAAACCCATGAAAGGAGAGAAAAAGATATGGCAACCCAGATCGAGAAGCTGCGTCAAGAGTTAAGAGAAGCGCAAGCAATACCAATGTCCGGGGGGCATAAAAGGAAAAGAGAAGGCGTCGAGGACAGTTCTGACCGTTTGAACAAGGCTTTAAAGGAAAAGGAGGCGTACAAGAAGCTCTACGAAAAGAAATACCGTGAAGTGAAAGAGGTGAGCTCCAAAGCCAAGAAGACATCAGACGAGGACCGAGCGACGATTCACGAGTTGACAGCCCAAATAACGCAGTTAGAAGAACTGGTGGCTAAGTATCATAACAAAGATAAAGTCAAACTAGAAGAAGAGAAAGAGGAACTTCAGCGAAAGATTATCTCACTCGAGGGTCAAGTACAGGAGTTGCGAGAAAAGTTAGCCGACTTCAAGGGAGAGTCCCAACTTAAGGAGTAGGGCCAACAGTCTTTTGTAGTTATCTTTAAAATTGTAGTGAATCCTTTTTGCACAGACGGATGTTTTTAAGAGATTGTTTTTTAAATTTAATACCCGCCTGCATTCATGCATTCATGCATTCATACATTCATACATCATTAATTAAAATAAAGTTTAATAACAAAGGTTTTATGGCATTGAATTTAAAAAATAGCAAACATACTGTACACGTATTCAACGCGCTCGCGTACCAAGAGAGTAGCAATGGAAGAAAGACTACAAAAACTAGAGGATAACCATGCCGCATTTGCAAATCGTTTAGATACGATAGAGGCAAGGCTTCGCTAAAATCCAAACGGATCTTATCAGTCAGTTAACTGCTCTTTTGGGTACGAAGCAAGATGAAAGGGGTAAAGCGTCCTTGGAAGGGGGAGATGAGGCTGACGGACAGGTAGAAACGACAACTAGGGGGCAACCGAAAGCACATTCAGTTCCGGGGAAAGTACAATTCAATACAGTAGGGGCATCCACAAGTCACCCCGTGGAAGTTGAAGAGTTTTCTCTGAATACCGATGAAGTCCTAGATCTCAACTTTGTGAACGAAGTGGAGAAAATGAGACAAGAAATGGAGAAGAAATATGCTGATCACTTCAAGGCTCTCGAAGCCAGGATCCAGCAAATTCAAGTCCAGGGTCCGATGGATAAAAGCACCGATGCGTTCGAACTCGGCCTGGTTTCTGATTTGATTCTGCCGCCAAAATTCAAAATGCCCGACTTTGAGAAGTACGATGGAACATCTTGTCCGAGCGCCCACATGACCATGTACTGCCGAAAGATGGCCGCTTTCAGCAAGGATGAGAAGCTGCTTATCCATTGCTTTCAAGATAGTTTGACGGGGTCTGCTATCCGATGGTACACACAACTCACTCGGGATAGTATAAAATCTTGGAAGGACCTGTATCACGCATTTATGGAGAACTACAAGCATGTGACAAAGATGGGGCCCACCAGAGTCATGTTGCAGCATATGGGGCAAAGGTCCAATGAAACATTCAGACAATACGCCCATAGATGGAGGGATCTGGCCTCTCAGGTGCAGCCTCCGTTGATTGAGCGGGAGATGACTCACATGTTTGTAGAAACATTGAAGGGTCCTATGTATGAACGTCTCTTCACAAGCACCTTAATGCAAAGTTTCTCCCAAATAGTTGCTACCGGAGAGTTGGTGGAGGCAGCTATCAAGAGTGGGAGGATCGAGGGATTTGATAATTCGAAGAAGAATTATAAAAAGAAAGACAACGAAGTAAACAACACTGTGGTATGTGAACCCCCGAAGAATGTGACGATCTCTAAACTCGGGTCAGGGACAGGTGGCTCACAGGGTTCAAACAAGAAGAACTCAAGGTGGGAAAAGCCAAATTTCTCGCCAATCCCAGTCACATATGCTGAGTTGTACACTCAGCTACATGACGCTGATCTGATTCGCCCATACGTTATAGTTCCACTCAAACCCCCTTACCCACACTGGTATGACATGAAGGCCCAGTGTGTATATCATTCCAACATTCAGGGGCATAGCATCGAGAACTGCACGGCCTTCAAGAGGATCGTCCAAAATATGATAAATACCGGGGTTCTGAAATTCGACGAGCCAGTGTCTCGACAAACCCGCTCCCGAATCATGGCGGTCGTGGTGTGAATGCGATCGAGGAAGATCAAGCGAGACTAGTTAAAATGGAGGTGTCAGAAATCCGATCACCCTTAAAGTGGGTTTTTAAACAGCTGTTTGATAATGGGCTCATCTGTCATGGGATGCAAATGAAGGAATTTACCGAAGAAGGCTCATATTGCGAATTCCATCAAGAGTATGGACATACAATCCAGCAGTGCAATGCCTTCAAAGCCTTGTTACAAAGAATGATGGACAATAAAGAGATCGAATTCTTTGCCAAGGAAAATGGGCGGAAAATGGTAGATGTATGTGCGTCTGAGGATACCAGGCCCAAATACAGTGCGAGCCGGCCGCTAGTCATCTCAGCCCGACCAAGGGGTAACAATCCAGCCGGGTCAGTAAGTGCTTCTCGCATAGTAATTACCCCTCTGGCGCCCTTCCCGTTTAAGGATACGCGAAGGGTCCCGTGGAATTACGCCGCAAGTGTGGCCAGGCCAAGTGGTTCAAAGCCTGTTGAAGAGGTGCAGTCCGAGAAACCAAGAACTATTGAAGAAGTAGAACCCGTAAATGAGGTAGGTCATTTTACGAGGAGCGGGAGGTGTTACTCGCCAGCTCAGGAAGAGGAACAGATTAAGCCTGCAGAAAAGAAGAAGATTTTCACAGAGTCAACTCCAAAGGTAAACGAGCCAGTTACCGAAGAGCAGGCACATGAATTTCTACGATTCCTAAAGCATAGTGAGTATAGTATAGTGGAGCAGTTGAAGAAACAGCCCGCTAGAATTTCCATCCTCGACTTACTATTAAGCTCGGAGGGGCACCGTGACGCCCTCTTGAAAGTATTGAATCAAAATTTTGTCCCGAAGGACATATCGGTGAACAAATTGGACCGAATCGTTAATCACATCACCTCAGACAATTACATAACATTCACCGACGATGAGATCCCTGATGGAGGAATGGGGTCTATCAAAGCCTTAAACATTACGACCCACTGCAAGGGTCATATGGTGCCAAGAGTTTTAGTTGATAATGGTTCAGCTTTGAACGTGTTACCTATGGCAACTCTGCAAAGATTGCCTATTGATGTCGCACACATGAAGAGTTATCAGAATGTGGTCAGAGCCTTCGATGGGACCACAAGAGACGTGTTGGGACGGATTGAAGTCCCGTTGCTAATTGGGCCGTCCGTATACAACATCGATTTTGTTGTAATGGACATTAAGCCTACATACAATTGTTTGCTAGGTCGACCTTGGATTCATTCTGCCGGGACAGTGCCATCATCACTACACCAGAAGCTGAAATTTGTAGTAGATGGCAAGCTCGTATGCGTCGGGGCAGAGGAGGACATCATCGCATCCGTCTCTACAGATACCCCGTATGTGCAAGCAAATGAACAAGCTTTAGAATGTTCTTTCCGGGCCCTAGAATTTATCAATGCTGCATTCGTCGCCGAAGGTGCGACGTTCCCCTGTCCAAAGCTTTCAAATTGTACCGAGATGACCGTCAAACAGACCCTCGGCAAGGGAGCCAAAGCCGGAAAAGGGCTAAGAAGAAGACTACAAGGGAGCTTACGCCCGAGGCCGGTAGTCATGAAGAAAGGGCGAGCTGGGCTAGGCTTCTCAATCGAGGCTTATTGGAACAAACACGGAAGATTTGTAGCCAAGAAGCCGACATCTTTGAGCACAAAAATCGACTTTATCTCCCACGGGTATGTGAATGTCACTGAGCAAGTAGAAAGGAATCGCCTAGAAGCCATCAGATTGCAGGAAGAGGAAATATTTGGGGAAGCCTTTGAAGGATTAATGGTAGGGGGAATCTCCGAAGGCCCAAGGATGAATATGCTGGATAGGATTCGTCCGTGTCTCCCTGGCGAGACTCTGAGCAACTGGACTATAGAGGATTTACCTGTAGTTTATAAAACAGAGTAATGCCATAAACCACCTTATGCTTTTGCCCGCAAGTGTAGGGAATTTTCTGTAAAGGGTTTTTCATGTTTTTCGTTTAGCAAATAAAGATGCTTTTTCCCATTCAACAATGGCAAACACTTTTCTTTTCTTTCATTTCACTTCATTCATTTTATCCTTGTTCATTTTCTATTCCCATCCAACTATACAAATTCTTCTTTGCAGGTTTTCGAACAATGATCACATGTATGATTCCGGGCCTAAACCCGAAATAGATTCGAAAAGGATCTCTTGTCTAACAGAAATCAATGAGTGTGAAGACAATGCAGACTACGAGATTCCTGAAGAATTGTTAAGGTTGGTGGAGCAGGAGGATAAGCAAATCATGCCCCTCAAAGAAGAAATAGAAACTCTGAATTTGGGCACAGAAGAGGAGAAAAAAGAAGTTATGATAGGTGCAGTTTTCCCACCAGGGGCAAAACAAAAATTGATCGACTTATTGCGAGAGTTCAAAGATGTCTTCGCATGGTCTTATCAAGATATGCCGGGCTTAAATACCGACATCGTGGTCCATAAATTGCCCATCAGACCAGATTGCAAGCCTATACAACAGAAACTCAGACGGTTTAGACCTGAGATGTTACTGAAAATTAAGGAAGAGGTTCAGAAGCAGATTGACGCAGGCTTCTTACAAGTGGCAGCCTACCCAGAATGGGTAGCGAACATAGTCCCTGTGCCTAAGAAATATGGGAAAGTACGAATGTGTGTGGATTATAGGGATTTGAACAGGGCAAGCCCGAAAGACAATTTCCCTTTACCTCATATCGATGTCCTAGTGGATAATACCTCGGGGCATTCATGGTTCTCCTTCATGGATGGGTTCTCGGGTTACAATCAGATCAAGATGAATCCGGAAGACATGGAGAAGACGACTTTTACCATACTCTGGGGCACGTTCTGCTATAAAGTTATGCCCTTTGGGTTGAAGAATGCCGGGGCCACATATCAAAGAGCTATGGTGACACTCTTTCACGACATGATGCACAAAGAAATCGAAGTTTATGTGGATGATATGATAGCTAAGTCCCAAACAGAAGATGGACATGTGCAGGATTTGAAAAAGTTGTTCCAAAGGCTACGGAAGTATCAGCTGAAGCTTAACCCTAATAAATGTACGTTCGGGGTTACATCTGGCAAGCTACTTGGTTTCGTTGTCAGTCAAAGGGGAATCGAAATCGATCCTGATAAGGCCAAGGCAATTCAGAATTTGCCACCTCCAAAGACACAGAAAGAGGTTCGAGGTTTCCTTGGGAGATTAAACTATATGTCTCGGTTCATCTCTCAGTTAACCGACAAATATGATCCCGTTTTCAAATTGCTTCGGAAAAATAACCCGGGCGAATGGAATGATGAATGTCAGGAAGCATTGGATAAAATCAAACAATATTTATCCAACGCGCCAATATTGGTGGCACCAGTTCCTGGGAGACCATTAATTCTATACCTGGCAGTGTTCGAGAATTCCATGGGATGTGTATTGGGGCAACATGATGATAGTGGGAAGAAGGAAAGAGCAATTTATTACTTGAGCAAGAAATTCACCGAATGCGAGGCACGGTACCCATTTATCCAAAAGATGTGTTGTGCACTCGTTTGGGTCACTCGTCGGCTCAGGCAATATTTACTATACCACACCACGTGGTTGATCTCGAAACTCGACCCTTTGAAGTTTTTAATGGAAGCACCCGCGTTAATTGGAAGGTTAGCCCGATGGCAAATGCTATTGTCCGAGTTCGACATAATATATGTCAGCTAGAAGGCGATTAAGGGAAGTGCAATAGCGGACTTTCTCGCGAGTAGAGCCTCGGATGATTATGAGCCTCTAAGCTTTGATTTTCCTGATGAGGATGTGATGACTATCTCCGTCGAAGAAAACAAAGAAACAGAAAAATGGAAATTATATTTCGATGGGGCAGTCAATGCCCTCGGAAGGGGAATCGGAGCTGTGCTAATATCTCCGGATGGTGTACATTATCCTCTCACGAGTAAGTTGGAATTTTTGTGCACTAATAATATGGCCGAATATGAAGCATGTGTCATGGGATTGAAGACAACTATAGATCGAAAAATAAAAACCTTGGAGGTATACGGGGATTCGGCTTTAGTTATTTATCAACTACGTGGAGAATGGGAAACCAAAGATGCGAAGTTGGTAGAATATCGAAAGTTGATTCTAGAATTAATTGAAGAATTCGAAGGAGTAACATTCGTTTACCTTCCTAGAGAAGACAACCAGATGACAGATGCTTTAGCAACACTGGCCTCAGTTTTCCAAGCAAACAGGCCGGAGGATATGATGTTAATCCGGATGCAGAGTTATGAAACATTCACTCATTGCTGCAACTTGGAAGAAGAAGATGGCAATCCTTGGTATTTTGACATTCTGCAATACGTGAAGTTTCAAGCTTACCCGTTTGGAGCTAACGATGTTGAAAAGAGAACGATCAGAAGAATGGCTGCTGCATACGTACTGGATGGTGATGTCTTGTACAAAAAAAGCAGAGATCAAGTGTTGCTAAGATGTGTCGATTCCAATGAGGCAAAAAGTATCTTGGAAGAGGTACATGACGGAATTTGCGGAACGCATGCTAATGGCCTCTCGATGGCACGTAAGATAATGAGATACGGATATTACTGAACTACTATGGAAGAGGATTGCATAGAGTATGCCAAAAAGTGTCACAAATGTCAGATCTATGCAGATAAAATTAACTCTCCGCCAGTACCGTTACATACAATGAATTTGCCTTGGCCTTTTGCTGTTTGGGGATTAGATGTAATCGGGCAGATTCACCCCAAGGCTTCAAACGGGCATCGCTTCATCTTAGTGGCCATCGATTACTTCACTAAATGGATAAAAGTTGTCTCCTATGCTAACATCACAAGAACAACGGTTTGCAAGTTCTTGAAGAAAGAGATTATTTGTCGGTATGGGCTACCAGAGCGGATCATCACAGATAATGCTACCAATTTCAACAATAGATTGATAGCAGAAACCTATGAGCAGTTTAAAATAATTCATCATAACTCAGTAGCATACCGGCCAAAGATGAATAGAGCTGTTGAGGCAACAAACAAGAACATTAAGAGGATCATATCCAAGATGACTGAAACTTACAAAGATTGGCATGAAAGGCTTCCTTTTGCCCTGTTTGCATATCGAACTTCGATCAGAACATCCACCGGGGCAACACCATACTCCCTAGTATACGGTACTGAGGCCGTGTTACCTCTTGAAGTTGAAATCCCATCTCTTCAGGTATTATCAGAGGTAAAACTAAGTGATACAGAATGGATACAGATTCGTTTGGATTAGTTGAATCTAATCGAAGAAAAACGGTTGAAAGCTATCTGTCACAGCCAAATGTATCAGAAACGGATGATCCGGGCTTACAACAAGAAAGTTCGACCACGAGTATTCTGAGAAGGGAATCTGGTACTGAAAAAGATCTTGCCTATACACCGAGATTTTCGGGGAAAATGGATGCCGAATTGGGAAGGTCATTATGTTATCAAAAAGGCTTTCTCTGGAGGCGCACTAATCTTGACTGAAATGGATGGAAAAGAGTTAGGCAAACCTGTGAATTCTGATTCAGTTAAGAGATACTACGCCTGAAGAAAAAGGAAAGAAGACCTTAAAAAAAAAAAGAGAAAAGAAAAATGAAGCGAAAATCCGAAAGGGCACTTCACGAAAAAGATGACTAAAAGAAAGGAGGGGTCGAGATGAAAACCCGTAAAGGGCGTCCCGACACCAATGGAGGGTCTGGGTCGAAAACCAGGAATGGCGGCCCAGATGAATAAAATGGGCATCCAATGATTCGTGCTTCTCAGTTACCAAAGCAATATGGAAGGATCTTCACGTTTGCAAAGTTGGATCCTCATTTGAAAGATGACTAGATGAGCAGCTCATTTTTGAATCTATATCTCGGGAAAAGGCCTGGATGAACGCATGTGATGAGCGTTTGGGAACTTGCATTTTGTTCCTTTCTTTTCCCTTTGAATCGTTTTGCCTTGTTTGTTATGTTGAATCTATGAGAAGTTTTAATAAAATACTCATTCCCTTCATTTTGACCCTTCAATTTTGCCCAAAGCATCATGCTAATAGATTAACATGAATGAATTAATACAGAAGATCTTTTGGCATTATTATGTTTCAAGATTACAAGTAAGATTTGTTTCTCCGGACCAAAATAACGGAGTGCAAACATGTTCCGATTTTTAGACAAAGTTGTCTGGAAAGAACGCCTCGAAATAGCTTTTAAAGAGGAATCTCTACCATCGCTATGTAAACAAAAACTTCAAATGCAGAAAGAAAGAGAAGAGTTGATCAGCTCCTTTAGAGTGGCAAACTGACTGATAATGCTTGCCTTTCAAGGCCATACTCATGCATCATAGGATTAGGCATCCACATGGTTAAACATGCTAACTCATGCATTCAAGATATCTTTGTTGTTAATTTTAACAGGGATTTATAGATCAACAAAGCAATCCAAATCAGGACAAGAAAAGATTTTGAGAAGACATTTCAGAACCTGCATATCCATTCGTGCATTCGGAGAGTGGAACCCTTCTTTTTGAAGTTGCTTATCTATTCGAGCATTCGGAGAATAGAACCTGCATATCCATTCGTGCATTCGGAGAGTGGAACCCTTCTTTTTGAAGCTGCTTATCTATTCGAGCATTCGGAGAATAGAACCTGCATATCCATTCGTGCATTCGGAGAGTGGAACCCTTCTTTTTGAAGCTGCTTATCTATTCGAGCATTCGGAGAATAGAACCTGCATATCCATTCGTGCATTCGGAGAGTGGAACCCTTCTTTTTGAAGCTGCTTATCTATTCGAGCATTCGGAGAATAGAACCTGCATATCCATTCGTGCATTCAGAGAGTGAAACCCTTCTTTTGGAAGCTGCTTATCTATTCGAGCATTCAGAGAATAAAACCTGCATATTTGTTCGTGCATACGGAGAATGAAACCCTTCTTGATGTTAAGTTCTTCGGGCATGATGTTAAGTTTGAGGGATTTCTGAAGAATAACCTCAAGTTTCAGGTACAGTATTCGTGTTTCTCAGTCTTTGCCCATCTCCTGCTCCGCAGCATCGAGCAAAGAGGGGCAGCTGTCAACACGATTTTTCCACAATGTATATATATAATAAATAATAATTAATAAATAAATAATAATAATATAATAATATATTTAAAAAATAATAAAAAAAAACAAACAAAATTTGGAAACGTGATGAATGGGGGTTGTTAGCCGACCGGTTTTGTAGGGATAAGGGGAAGCCGATCCTTTAGGGATCAGGTTGGTTGAGGATAGAGTCAGATTGAGTTTTGGACTCTGATTCGAATCCCTTTAAAAGGGATTCGATCAGGTGGTGCTAGGGGGTATTCGAGCGACTGAAATTGAAGTTTGGAGGAGATTGGTCTGAGTATTCAATCCGCAGGAGCTGGAATCGAAGCAAACAAAGATTAAATCGGTGTTTAGAGGTTTGGAAGAGACTCGAATCTGTTTTTGGAGGTAAGACTTTGATCAGTTTTAGTTTCTGCTATTTTTGATGATTGAAGCTCTTTAGAACTAGGTTTCTGATGTTTAAGGGTAGTTTTGATTAGGTTTTAATGATTAGAACCTTGATTTTAGGGGTTTTTTGGGTTTGATTTGTGGTTTTCGGCGATTTTTTGATGGTTTTAAGGTTTCCGGTGACCTCACCGGCGTCGAAAGTGGTGGTCGGCGGCTTTTGGGCGACGACCGACGTGTTTCGCGGTGGTCGGCGAACACGCCAGAGCGGCGCTAGGCGACGACGGAATGGATCGTACGGCGGCGTGAACGGCGGTGTTCAACCGTGTTCTTCATGTTCGTCAAGAACATGAAGAACATTCAAGCTGTTCTTCGTCATTTAGCCCGTTTGATCCAAAACGGGGTTGTTTTCTGGGCAGGAACTGTTTCTCTCAAAGAAACTGAGTGGAGACCGAGTTGGGTCTCGGTTCAAATGACCGAGCCCACTCGGCCAGACCCCTTTTTGTTGCAGCGTTAAACGCTGTCGTTTTGGGCAGCTGGCTTGGGGCGGGGCGGATCCGGGTTAACCCGGATCCGCGTGTTTTTAAGCGGGTAGGGAAAATTACACCCTAGGTCCCCTATCTTTGAACCGGGTCTCCTTTTAGCCCCTAGATCCCTATTTTAACTCAATTTAGTCACCAGACACTTGATTTTAGCCCCTAAAACTTTAGGATCAGCTCAATTAGGTCCCTAGAACTACAATTAGGCCCTTAGGACTTTAGTTTTTTTTCAATTGAGTCCTCTAGAATCCCCAATTAGTCCCCAAACCTTAGGAATCATCCAATTAAGTCCCTAGGATTAAAAATTAATTTAATTTAGACTTGATTAGGTTAAAAATTAATTTTAGAGACTTTTAAAACTTAATTAGGTCTTAATTTAAAGATTTAATTAAAATTTAAATAAACTTTAAAATTAGTTTAACCTAACTTAATCTAATATAAATTAATTCAACCCTTAGGCTTTAAAAATTAGACTCTAATAGGTTTAATTTAACTCTTAAGAATAGAAAATAATTTTAATTAATTAATTAATTTTAATTAATTTCTAAAAATTTAAGTTTTAAAAATTAAACTAAATTAGGTCTAGTTTGCCCTTAAGCCTTAAAACACTCACTCAACTTAGACTTTAAATAGGTTTTAATTCTTAAAAAAATTGGAAGATAATTTTAATTAATTAATTTAATTAATTTTAATTAATTTTCTAAGATATTAAGATTTAAAAAATAATCAAGTCTAATAAGTTCATCAAACTTTAATTAAGTTAAAATTAAATTCTTAAAAACTTAGAAGTTTTTTTTAAAAATTAAAAACTTTTAATTAAACTAAAATTTCTAAGTTAAGATTTAAAAGTCAACTTAATTAAGTTTAATTCATCCCATTAAACCTTTGAACCCAAAATTCATTAAGACTTTAATTAAGATTTAAAATTTGGAGTTAAGAAAAGTTTAATTAATTTAATTAATTAAAAATTTCTTAAAAACTTTAAAGATTAAAATCACACTTAATTTTCAAGTCTTGTCTTTTGTTCAAGGTTGGTTCCCGAATCCCTTGTAATCTTTTCATTTCAAGTCCCTTTGTATTCATGTGAAAGAGAAATTTTGATGTAATATGATGTACCTTGATTTTAATAAAATTGAAGTTCCTTTATCATGTGTTTACTTTATCTTATGTGGCTTTGCATAGCATGCCTTAGGGAGATCACCTAAATGACTTAGGTTAATTAATCTAGTGCCTTTTAGGGTTAGTCACTTAAATTAATTAATTTGATTTAATTAGGGAGAAAATCTAGTAACATAACATGTGAATCATATGTCTCGGATACACTAAAGAGGTTGGTGTTTTGACGCACTAAGATGCTGACCTAGAGAGTGTACCTTGGCATCGAATTCATGTGTTATTAAAAACCTAGAATTTTGATAAAAACTTAAGTTTAGAATTAAAAATGGATAGGTAAATAACTAGTAACGCTAGTAATTTAGGTTTTAAACTTAAGTAATGGAGCCTATTTTAGGACTAGAACTTAAAATGAACAAGATAAAAAATAATCATGCATTTTACTTTAGCCTTTTGAGGCGGAAGTTATATTCTTTTAAATTTGGGTGAGGTTTCCTATATAGAGGACGTCTCGATTAACTCAAGTTTAAATGTAGTATAACTTCTAAATCAAAAGGATATCCAAATTTAAATAATGTTCGTTTAACAATGGAAAATTAAATTAATATCTTTCTCCAAAATGTCAAATGCCACGTAATGTTTTTTAAAAGGTACCAATTTTTTGGGCGTTTGTAAGGGCCGTCCTTACACGTAACCGACTCCCGAACCCAACCGTTTTTTTAAAAAATGAATCTCTGGTTTATTTTTATGGTGTCTGGCCTACCTAAGTGGCCGGTGGCGACTCCAAGTCAAAATTTTTCAAATTTAATTAAGATTTTTCTAAAATTTGGGATTTTCAAAATTAAGTTTGATCATTCATTTTTTTAAAACTTATCGTCGAACTTTTTTTCACCTTAAAAATCGCGTTTTTCAAAAGAGGTCGCGACAATTCTAAGAATCAGTCAGTGTTGAATTTGAGTCCAACAAGCATACCTTATTGTCGTGCAAGCAAGACAATGTGTGACTCAGATACTACAAGTGATGTGAACCTGTTAGAAGCTAACGTGAGTATGCATGCAAGCCAGCCATGCATATCCGACTCTTCAGATTCAGTTCTCTTATGTGAGGTGGTTAAAGTTGCAGCTGTATAACTGTTTTTGGTTACTTCAGTTTGTTAGGGAGTTAAGCTCAATCTAGTGTGTATAAATAAGAAAGCTTCTCAAGCTTAGAAAGCAATCTTGTAATTCATCTTCTTTACATTGAATAAAAGTTCTCTTCTGCAGTTCATCACTTCTTTACATGGTATCTTTCGCCGTTGATCTTGGAGACAGTTAAACACGTGTGTACAAACCGCTGCTCTTTCTTTCTTCAGTTCGTCTTCTTTCCTTTCTCTTTTCTGTGAATTACTTGTTGCTTGGTTGGTGTCATGGCTACTGGAGGATCTGATGCTTCGAGGAACTCCAAGATATTCACCAACAAGCGTATCAATGTTGTTCTTGATGAGATGAACTTCTTGTTGTGGAAACAACAAATACTCTTGACTGTTCGCAGTCATCGATTGGAAAAATTGCTAACGGGTGTGTCAAAACCCCCTCCTAAGATGGTGCTTAATGTTGATGGCGAGACTGTGGCCAATGAAGATCACGAAATATTTGTTGCTCAAGACAGCGTCCTGGCGTCTTGGCTGCTGTCGACGATTAGCCTGAACCTGTTGCCTCAATTTGTTGGCGCTGAAACTGCTGCTACGGTGTGGAGCACTGTGTCTCAATTCTTTGCGAACAAGTCTACAACTAGTGCTATGAGTTTGCACTGTAAACTTAGAACCTTAAAGAAAGGAGAAGACACCATGCGAGGGTATATCACGCAAGTAAAAGAGGTTTGTGATGCTTTGTCTGCGTGTGGAAGTTCGGTGTCTGATATGGAGCAGGTTGCAACCATTCTGAATGGTCTCCCTGCTGAATATCAGTCGTTCATTGCTGTGATCACATCCAGCAAACCAACCTTTTCTTTGGATAGAGTAAAATCCACTCTTATTGATGCAGAAGCACAATTAAAAGGATTTAATACACATAGTATGCTACCTGTTATGGCGAATGTTGTTCAAGTTCAAAATAATGGAGGCAGTTCTGGAAATAAATTTTACAATCACCAATCTGCTGGTGGCAAGACTGGTTATAGGGGTAGCCGAGGTAGGATGCGGCTTCAGTGCCAGCTATGTGGGAAGGCCGGCCACTCAGTGGACAGGTGTTGGCAACGGTTTAATAAGGATTTTCAGGGAGTGTTGGCTGGCAGTGGCAATGGTATAAACGCTAATGTAGCTACACTGGACAGTGACCATGCATGTTTTTCGTGCTGCAGCAACAACCATTCTTCATCTGGGAATGGCAGCTGGGTGGTTGACTCTGGAGCGTCACACCATGTAACGCCTGATGCTTCAAAGGTGGCTAATGGAACCGACTACTCAGGGCCAAGTAAGTTGATTGTTGGCAATGGTCTTGGCTTGAATATTTCTAAGTCCGGAACTACTGTTATTGAAACTGCGTCTCAGAATATAGTTTTGAATAATCTGTTTCATGTTCCGTCTATCACTAAAAATTTGTTATCTGTTTCGAAGTGTGCTAGAGACAACTCTGTGTATTTTGAGTTTCATGCTAAGGAGTGCTTGGTCAAGGATGAAGAGTCAGGAGCAATCTTGCTACGAGGCAATGAGAATCGAGGCCTGTATCAGTTCGATGTTTCCACCAACAATGCTTCTGGTTTATGTAGTTCAATAGAAGCAAATGTACTTAGTAAAGATGATGGTTTGTATGAGCTATGGCATCAACGACTGGGTCATCCAGCTCATGCTCCTTTAAGTCAAATTTGTAATCTGTTCAATGTAAAAATTCCATCTAATAAGAATTCAATTGTACCTACTTTATGTGTACCTTGTCGGTTTGGCAAAAGTCACAAGATTGTTTTTTAACCCTCACAAACTGTGTATACGGCTCCCTTTCAAGTAGTATTTTCAGATCTTTGGGGATCAGCCCATGTCTCGTCGTGTGGCTATAGATACTATGTCTCATTTGTGGATGGGTATACGAGGCACTGCTGGGTGTATTTTTTAAAGACTAAGGGTCAAGCTACTCAAGCTTTTCAGCTTTTCTCTAGCTTGGTTAGAAACCAATTCAACTCAAGTATTAAGGAGCTCCAATCTGACTGGGGTGGTGAGTTCAGAAGTTTGGCTCCTGTGCTTCAAGTAATGGGTATTAAGCACAGGCTGGTGTGTCCACACACTTCAGAACAGAACGGTATCGTTGAAAGAAAGCATTGGCACATCATAGAAACGGCTCTTGTACTGCTAGCCCAAGCATGCTTACCTTTCTCTTATTGGTCCTATGCAGTTAGCACTGCTGTTTTCCTGATAAACCGGCTCCCTACTCCTGTGTTACATGGTTGTTCACCTTTTGAAAAATTATCTGGTAAAATTCCTAATTACAGTGTGCTTCGAGTGATTGGTTGCAGGTGTTTTCCATATTTGCGAGCTTATCAACAACACAAGCTTAGCTTTCGATCTCAGCCTTGCACGTTTCTTGGCTACAGCATGAACCATAAAGGATATCAATGTATGGCACCAGATGGCACTGTGTATATCTCTAGACATGTCATTTTCGATGAAGGTGTGTTTCCATTTGCGGATAAAGGCCAACAAACTGCACTTCCTTCTCAGTCAATAGTTCATCCAGCACGGTCGCCTGCTATATTTCCTGTCGTAGATGGGGCTACAAAGGTGTGTGTGGGGAACTCCTTCAATCCACCACCAACAGCAGCCATGTCTCAAAGGGTAACTCAGTTATCCATAGCTACTGGGACTAGTAGGGGAGGTACAGAAGAATCCCGACCAGTCGCTGGAGATGATAACATTCAAGGACCTCAACCAGTGGCTGGAAACGACAACAATCATTCTCAAGAGTTGTCTAATGCAGTGTCTAGCACTCGGCATCTCTCAGGGTCAGAAGCTAGAGTGGACGTTGTGCGCACTTCCATGGAGGATGGATCTAGGGTGGCCAACTTGTCTCCTTCAGCAGCTCGTGTAGGTAGCCTAGAAGATCAAGAAGTCTCGTGTGCTAGTTCGCTTCAAGGCACAGCTTCAAAAGGTTCTGGTGAGGTATCTCCATTCGTGCCACCTTCTCTTGATAATTCTTTAAATGTTCACCCAATGGTGACTCGTAGCAAAGCTGGAGTGTTCAAACCCAAGGTGTATGTGGCTTCCTGTGATGATGTAGACATGGAGCCTTCCTCTGTACATGATGCTCTTCAGTCTCCACGGTGGAAGAAAGCAGTGATGGCAGAATATGATGCTCTTGTTAGGAATGGGACCTGGGTGCTTTAATCCATACCTGAAGGGAGGACCACTGTAGGCTGCAAGTGGTTGTTTAGAATAAAAAGGAATGTCGGTGGTTCAGTTCAAAGATATAAGGCCAGATTGGTAGCCAAGGGCTACTCCCAGATACCTGGTCAAGACTTTACCGAAACGTTTAGTCCAGTTGTCAAGGAGACCACCATTAATGTGATGCTAGCACTAGCTGTCAATAACAAATGGAGGCTGAGGCAGATAGACGTCAACAATGCCTTTCTCAATGGGGGATTGGATGAGGTTGTTTACATGGATCAACCAGAAGGCTTCGAAGAACAAGCAGTCGATGGCTCCAGGCTTGTGTGCAGGTTGTAAAAAGCATTGTATGGTCTTCGACAGGCTCCAAGAAATTGGTATGCAAAGCTGCGAGATCATCTACTAGAACTTGGCTTCAGGAACTCACAAACTGACACGTCTTTGTTCATAAGGAAGGAAACAATTGCTTATACATACATTATGATCTATGTCGATGATATTATTGTTACTGGAGGTTCGGCTCAAGCTGTTGAGGAAATGATTAGAATGCTAGGCGAAAGGTTCTCTCTCAAAGACCTTGGAGACCTAAACTATTTTTTGGGAATGAATGTAGTTAAGGTTGGTGATTCAATACTTCTAAGTCAAAAGAAATACGTTAGTGAATTGCTTGTCAAGTTTCATATGGACAAGGCAAATTCTACACCTACCCCAATGGTTCCTGCTCTCAAACTTTCACAAGATGGGGGCAATCTCTCGTCCAATGCCACTGAATACAGGAGTCTAGTAGGAGGGCTACTATATGTGTGTCATACGAGACCAGACATAGTGCACAGCGTGAATAAGTTAGCACAGTTCATGCACAATCCTTGTGAGTTGCATTTAGCTGCAGCAAAACGTGTTCTTCGGTACTTAAATGGTACGACAGATTATGGGTTACTTTTCTCACCATCATCTGAACCACTGCAAATGGTGGCATTCACAGATGCTGATTGGGGAGGAAACCTTGATGATAGAAGGTCGATCTCAGGAGGTTGTGTGTACCTGGGCAATAATCTGGTGCAATGGTCTTCCAAGAAACAAAAAATGGTCTCTCGTTCTACTACAGAAGCAGAATATAGGGGTCTGGCTGATACAACCTCGGAGGTAATTTGGCTGAGCATCCTACTTAGTGAGATGGGAATTGAACTTGCATATACACCAGTGATATGGAGTGACAATGCTAGTGCCATTGCCATGACTGTCAATCCGGTTTACCATTCAAAGACCAAACATGTCGAGCTTGATGTTCATTTTGTGCGTGAAAAGGTAGCTGCAGGCAAGCTTAAGGTGAATTATGTGCCGACACAGGATCAAGTAACAGATGGTTTAACTAAAGCTCTCTCTCGAGGATATTTTGATACATTCAGATGCAAGTTGGGTGTACTCTCGCTTGCTGAAGTTGAAAGCGGGAAGAGTAGGGAGGATGTTAGAAGCTAACGTGAGTATGCATGCAAGCCAGCCATGCATATCCGACTCTTCAGATTCAGTTCTCTTATGTGAGGTGGTTAAAGTTGCAGCTGTATAACTGTTTTTGGTTACTTCAGTTTGTTAGGGAGTTAAGTTCAATCTAGTGTGTATAAATAAGAAAGCTTCTCAAGCTTAGAAAGCAATCTTGTACAAACCGCGAATAAACCGGGTTGCATTGCACACATTCTGTGATCAAGATAGGATGATCAAACTGTTGTGGCCTCAAATAAACAACAATCGAAGAAAGAAGTAACTAAAATCGAAAATGACAGCCAACGATGCGAAGCTCAACAACTGCAACACATTTAAGTTCACCTAAACACTACTACCTATGGCACATTACATCATTCAAGAGATGAACATGAAAACAGTAAGCTTATCGAACCGATCGAATGCAAAGTCGAGAATCTGTAGAAACAAGTACATTACGCATAAAATGCAGATTATATCTACATCCAACACACTGATATCAATCAATTTTCTCATAAACCAAGGGCATGTCTAGTTCACATTCAGACTCGAATTTGACACACGTATTCCATGATTTCAAACTGAAAAACAACATTGTTGTTGAAAACGGAACAATGTTCCAAACAACTGCAATCGAAGTATCTCAATAAAGCAATGTCATGGTCACCAACAATTGTCACAGTTTCCCCTGCAAGAAATCATTTTTAACCTTAGTTCATACACTAATTTCTTTTCTTGTTTTTAAAGAAAACAAAATTGAACTATGTTACGCGAAAAGATGAAACGTTAGGTGCTTTGTAAATAACCAAAAAGAAAATAGGAAGCTCCATTGTCGACGACGATGGGAGGTGATGAAGGGCATCGATTTTAAACGTTTGCCTTTGAATATCAGAAATGAATGTATTTTGATTTAATATATAATTATCAGTACCTGAGCCAACAGCGGGGATAGCTCAGTTGGGAGAGCGTCAGACTGAAGATCACGTGTTCGATCCACGTTCACCGCAGGATTCTTTTTCTTTTTTACATCTTTTGAGTGGCGAAGCATTGGGCTCAAATGAACCGGCTGGCCCAATGCAATTAAGTTCTAAATGAGATATCTTTATTAGAAGTATTTAGTATTGTCATGTTCAAGTTATCGAATTATTTAAGAATGTTGGAGTTAAAATTTTATATTATGAATAAAAAATAAATTATAAACATTCTCTCATGCGAGGGGTGTTTAAAACGGGTAATTCGATCAATGGCTGAATCGAATTACTAAAACCCGAATTAATCGAATTTTTTAACTGTTAATTTTACCGATTTTTTTGAAATATATTAGCTGGACCGAATAAGTTTCGATTAATTCGGTCGATTAATTCGGTTAACCTAAATTTTTCATAAAATTTTGGTAAATTACACAAATGATCATTCAATTAGGGGTGAACATTCGAGCGAGTCGAGTCAAAAAAATTTGAGTTATTCGAGTTAAGTCAACATATTTTACAACTTGAATTTTTTTTTTAAATTTTATCGATTCGAGTCGGTTTTAACGAGTTTGAGTCGATTCAATTTTTCGAGTTTATATATAAATTTAATTATACTATTTATAATATTATAGTATATTTTGATTCTAATTTAAACGACTCTCTCTATACCTACATACATATTTTTCATATTATTTTTTACATGTATAAATAAGATTTTGAAGAATTATTATTATTACTATCAAATAACTTAGATATGAATATGTCATTTTGATTGAATTACGAACCTCGTTAAAAACTTTTTTCTTATCTAAAAAAGTCAAAGCGAGATAAAAATAATGATGAATTAAATATAATAATATAAATATATAAATTTAAAACTATAAAATAATTAACATAATTTAAATAATATAAAAAATATAAATAAAAATTATAGTAAAAAATAAATATGGAAATTGACCATATTGTAAATAAAAGAAAATTAAAATATAAAAAATAATAAAAAAGAGAATATATGATTGAAATAAAACTGAAAATAAAACTACATGACTAAATGTGTAATTAAACCTTGGAAATTTTTGAATAACTCGAATTTTGAAAATTTGGACTCGACTCAGAATTAAAAATTTTTATCGAGTTATTCGATTCGAATAACTCAAAATTGAAAAAAAAAATCGATTTTTTAGAGTCGAGTCGAGTTTTGCTTACCCCTACACTCAACAATGTTAAAATAGTTTTTTTAGCCACTGAACTTTCAAAAATTATAAAACAATCATTAAACTTATCTAATTATTATAAATTAATCATTTGATTATTGTATATTATAAATTAATGATAAATATTAAAAATTTTAATGAATATTTTTTAATAATTTAATAATTTAATTATTATTTTATATTAATTTGATAAAATTTAATGATCAATTTATAGTTTTTAAAAGTTTAGTGACTAAAAACAAATATATAATATATATAATATAAAATTTTGGTTAATTCAGTTAATTAACCTATTTCGAACCAAATTAATCGTTAATCAAACTTTCAAAAAAACTTTAACCACTTTCCGACCGAACAAAGTTCAATGACCGGCCGTTTAACCAAATTAATTTGGTTTGACCGATTAATTCAATTTAACCGACCGTTTGAACACCCCTACTCTCATGTTAAATTTAAAATTAATAATAAATCAGATATCGATAATTATATTAAATTAAAACTTTTAATATTTTAATTTTTGATCAAAGTTGATCGCAAGTTTAATCAATTCAATAAACTTAGAATCTTAAATTAAACATGGCATATAAATATTAAATTTTTGATTGAATTGATGTTATAGTACTGATTCAGTTAAAAATTATTTAAAAAACTGTTATTTTAAATGTAAATTATATAAAGGACTCAAGTATAGAGTTGGTGTGAATATGATCATCATGCTTTAAATTTTGATAAATATACCATTTAACTATTATAAGTGTTTTAATATAGTCGTTCTTTGTTAAAAATTAATGGAGGGGTGACTATCATACTTGTTAAATCTTCATTCAAAACGTCAAGATTCGATCATTTAATCTTGCTTAAAAGATTTAATATCTTATCCATTAGACTAACAAGTTACTGATTAAATTCAAATCTTTAAAACAATAGTATTAGAAGAGATGATCAAAAATTTCGAACACAAATCATAAAATAAACATAAGTAAAATCAGTGACGAAGCCTCGAGGGGTGGGTGGGACAATCTCCTCCGAAGAATTTTCTTTTTACACTTTCGTAAATTTTTTAAAAATTTAGTTTTTTATAAATTTACCCATTATTTGTAAATATTTATGTTTTGCCTTCGACCCTAAATTCTGGTTCCGTACTGAGTAGGATAATGGTAAAAGAGGATGAGATTTTCTTATGGATTTGGTAGAAATGAAATTTGGGCCAAAAAAATTGAGCTTTAAAAGTTTTTATTTTAGTCCAACTAAATGAGTTAATAGATACTTTGATTTTAAAACTCATAATTCATTGGGCTTCAAGCTCTCTACCATATTGAATTCCTAAAATTCCTTTCTCAATTGACCCGTTTATTTTTTAATAGTCTAAAGATAATAAATACTTCGTATTTTGATGTCGTATTATCATTTAAAAAAATAACTTCATAGAATCCAAAAAATACAATGGTCCATATACATGTTGAGTCTCAAGGATGTAATATATTCATCAGAATCTAGACTTGCGACTCCATAATAATCTTAATCGATACGATTATGGGTGAGCAAAACTCGACTCGACTCAAAAAAATTGATTTATTCTAGTCGAATCGAATAACTTGGAAAAATTTCGATTTCGAGTCGAGTTCAAATTTTCAAAGTTCGAGTTACTCGAAAAATTAAATAACTCAAAAATTTATAGGATCTAGTTACACATGTAGCCCTTGTAGTTTTATTTTAGTTATATCTTCTCTTTTTTATTATTTTTACATTTTATTTTTCTTTTCTTTACAATATGATCACTATCTATATTTATTTTTATTTTATTTAATATATTTTTTTATTTTTATATTATTTAAATTATGTTAATTATTTTATTTTTTAATTTATGTATTTATATTATTGTATTTAATTTATCATTATTTTTATCTCGTTTTGGCCTTTTCTAGATAAGAAAAAAAGTTTTTAACAAGGATCGTAATTTAATGAAATGACATATTCATACCTAAGGTATTTGATAATAATAAAAATAATTAAAAAAACTTATTTATACATGTAAAAGTAATATATATGAAAAAAAATGCTTGTAGATATAAAGAGAATCGTTTAAATTTGAGTTAAAATGTACTATAATATTATAAATAGTACAATTAAATTTATACATAAACTCGAAAAATTGAATCGACTCGAACTTGTTAAAACCGTCTCGAATAAAAAAAATTCAAAAAAAATTCAAGTTGTAAAATATGTTGACTCAACTCGAATAACTCAAAATTTTTTGACTTGACTCGACTCGACTCGCTCACCCTAAATACGAAGGTCCACATATAAATTCGAGACCGATGTAAACGGGAGACTTCTACCATTCATTTTCAGCTTGAATAAAGAACTTTATGTTAGGGACAAACTTATAAAATTTTTGACAAATAAAAATCAATTTTCTATAAAAAATATATAAATTTTTTAAATCATATATGAATTTTAAATTTTCAAAATGGAACACCCTCTCTATTCATCTCTGTCGTGTTAGATATGCAGAAAATAAAAGAAAACAATGCATGGAAACCTCCCTGTGTAAGAACCCTAATCAATGAGTAGGGTTCGAGGAACTCGTTTGTTTCCTATTTACAGATAGGCTATAAGACTGAGTCAACACGGTGCCAATGCAATGACTCGTCAGCGGAATTTCTGGTTTTTTCCCTCTCTTTCTTGTTCTTTCGACCCATCATTTCAAAGCTTTGCTGTCATAGGAAGTAAAAAGCATGTAGATTAGGGTTAGGGTTTTATAATTTATTGAATAAGTGATAGGAAAAAGTACGTACTACATGCAAAAAAGAAAGACATTTAATTAATGCAAAGTTATTTTTAGCTTTCGTTGTGGTTGCTCTTTGGTGTAGCATTGAGGCATTGCTCAATATTTTGGGTTTTGATGGGATGTTTTTGTAGTATATTGGAGTAGTGTCTTTGAAATTAGGGTTAGGGTTTTTTTTCTTTATTTTATATAAAAATTTCAGTCCATCGAATATTAGTCTGATTGATATTAATGTTATTATAATATTCAAAAGATCATAAATTAGAGTACATTTAAGGTTTATTAATAGATAAAATTTATTTGAGGGTGGGCACGTATGAAATTTCAAAATTTTAGGGTGAGCACAAAGCTTAAATATTACAAAAATTTAAGGACTAATTCATAAAAATTAAGAAAATTAAGGGTAAATATACGAACTTTAAAAAGTTCAGGGTGGGCACGAGCCCACCCTATTTAAAGGGTGCATCCGCCAGTGTCTTCACATGCAGTTCAAAAAAATAATATCTTTTACATGACAAGGCCTCCATCATGGGATCTATAATTTTATTCATGCCAAATATAATAGATAAAATTTTATCGCAACAAACGAATAATAAAAGGTAAAAGCGATTTCTTCTTTTTTATGGACAAACTCTCATTATCCCATCCACAGTCCATTCGTACATCCAAACCACACATAATAAGATTATCTTTCAAACATGACAAAAAAAATCACATGAAGCAAAAAAAAGATAATCTCATCGTCGTAGGTGATCACACTAAAAAATAAATGATTTATCATGAAACGAACCTCATTTTTATTGGTTAGAATCGAACTTCGATTTCGTTATTAAAGTACGAGGTTAACAATCAACGCATCGCATCACAGTTTTTTAACTCTTTTATTTATGTCAAATCTCTCATCTATTCGACTCTCTCTTTTCCTCTCCCTATAAATACCCTTGAACCCTTTAGTGTCCATCAAGCATTCTTCAAAGTCTCTTCTTTCTCTCTCTCTTATAACTTTAGGGTTTTACGTATCAAGTTTTGGGGTTAAGGTTTTCTGATCTTCATTCTCTTCACCTTTTGCATGTGACGGTGGCGACGACGATGATACAACAGCCATTGTTTGCCGTTGGAGCACCATCAAGATTCACAAAAGCATTCTTTAGGGTTTTTTGATTGATTTTAACGTTTGAAGATCAATCAATCCCTTTTGAATATGCATGAGAATCTTGATGATGCTGCAGTGGCAATGAATGGCTAAATTATTTCCTTTTTCCAGATTTGATCCAAGAATTTGTGTTGTTAATGTTGATATATGGTCATATGTGCATGTATTCCACTTAGATCCACCCTTCATGTTTCTTCTTTCTCATTTGGGGTTTAGGGTTTCAAGTTTTGGTGTTTAGGGTTTTCTTTTGCATGAGATGGTAGTGGTGTTGGAGCATCATCAAGATTCACAAAGTATTTTTGGGGGTTTCCGTTGATTTTAAGGTTGAAGATTAATATGTATGTATGTATGTACGTACGAAACTAGAATAAGCATTGAGAAGAGTAAGACCTTATTAACCTTTCCAATCTAAAAGTTGGGAGTCACCAAAAGTTTATTTTATTAATATTTAAACCTGAAAGGACTAAAAAAGATATTATACCAAAAATTTTGGTTCTTGTACTGCATGGCTTGCTTCATCTCTGTCTGTCTGTATTTTCATTTCTATATGTACTTGTCATGCTCTTCTTTCTTACAGATGATGCGCTCTTGGGAATATGTTGCTGGTAGTATATAATCTTGTTATATTTAGTAATTTGTTATTTATTATATTTAAAAAATTAGAATTTTTATAGATATAATTTTTAAATTTAAAAATAATTAAATTAAATAATATTTTTCGGCTAGATGTCTAAATTTTTCCAAATAGAATATGAATAACTATATTGTCGATCCAAAAATAAAATATCTAAAAAATTAAATCGAATCCATTTTAATATCTAACAATAAATACCCTCAGTTGATTAATATGATAGAATTAAAATTTTAATTTTTGAATTGATTAAATTCACCTGCACATTTTACACTAATAATTGAATCTCAGAATTTATAAGATAGATTTATCGTCTCATCTATTAGATTAACTCGTTATTAATTCTTATTTGATGTGAGCATCATATAAGGGTGAACTCAACTAAAAAATCAAATTTTATGACTTATCGCGATGCGAAAAAAAAAAAACTCGATTCGCAATTTTATAAACTCTATTAGAATTTAGATGTATAAAAATTTCAAATAAAATTTGAGATATAAAATAAAAATTCAAATAACTCGAATTTTTAAGTGATTAGTTGTTCAGTTTTAAAGTTCAAGTTGAGTCCCTCAATTTTGTATGATATATATACATTACATATGAAAAATATGAAAAAAAAATATTGTATATGAATATAGAAAGTCATTTAAATTTAAATTAATATGAACTATGACATTATAAATAATTACATTAGATTTGTGCAGAAACTCAAAAACTTGACTCAACTCAATTTGACTCGAATTTCATTAACTCGACTCAATTTAAAAATCAAACAAAGTTTACGTTGTAAATAAGATTCATAAACTCAACGAACTTAAACTTTTTTTACTTAACTCGACGAGTTCGAACGCTCGCTCCGGATCAAGTGAGGATCTTCCATGTGTGAAAATGAAGCAAACCAGAGACTCCATGCATGCATTTTCCACGGAGCAAAGAGGGTTTCATTGTCTGTCTCTGGTAAACAATTTAACACTCGACAATTGCAATGGAAACCGGAAAAAAAAACATGTTTCCTCAAGGACTGTGTGTGTGTGTCCAAATGCATTCAACCAATACAGAAAGATTTTGGGGCTCAGAATTTAGTCATTCTAAAGGCTCAAATGATTGGAACAGGCTAAATTACAGACAAAACACAAAGCTGAAATTGTGGGGAAATTTATGCCAAAGCTCCAATTCTTTAGGTATCCCAATGGAAATAAATATTTTATTACACTTGTAAGTCAAACCGGAAGAATGATTCTATGGACCAGTTTTAATAGGGATGACAACTGGGCGGGACGGGTTTTTGGATGTCCCCACCCGACCCGATTCATTAATCTCTAAATTCGACTCCGACTCGATTCATTAATCCCTAAACTTGATCTTGATTTGAATTAAAATATTAATTTATTCGTCCTGCTCCACCCCGATATATAATTCCTTAAACTCGGGTTCCCGACCCGACTTAATACGAAAAATCTAAAAAAAAATAACTTTCGTCGACAATAAAATTAGTTTCGATCAATCTCCCTTACAATCATAAATAATTATTTCTTTGACAAATGCTACCAAATTTTTATTAAATCCATAGAAAATTATAATTACAACGTAATTAAGAAGCAAAATAATTAGATTAAAAAATCCAAAAATTCTAACAACTCAAAAACGAAGAAAAATAAAATTCCTATGGAAATAAGCATACCAATAAAATTCAGTAGCTTCCTGAATCTCCTTATCTCTGTCCAAACGAGACGCATAGTGAAAGAAGAATGAGTTGTAGGCAATGCAAACTGTTGTGCAAAAAGTACCGCTACCCAGGACTGATTTTATCGGCAAACAACCATCAACCGAGTTGGGATAAGTCTCTCCATGTGACCACCGACAAAACAATAAATCAGAAAACTAGCATCGATTGAATCTTTGTGCGAACAACAACCGGTCGCTAGGGTATGTTGCAACATGCCATAAAGACAGACGAATCAAACCCCAAAACAAAAATAAAAACATGTCACAAGGACAGAGAAAAGCGTGTCACAAAGAACAAAAAATAGAGATTCTTATTAAAATAAAACAAGAAAGAGAAATAGATCCAGTGGTTGACAACCAATATTAAAATTGATTGTCGACCACCGATCAAAGGGAACGATCAAAACGAAAAATGAAAAAATAAAATTTGGGAAAGGAGAACCACAGCTCGAGGGTACAATAAATAATGATTTTTAAGTAACTTTTTTTTTGCTAATACAGATTTGAGAGCGAAGCTAATGATTAATATTAGCTTCTATATTCACCAAGTCTACTACCATATCCGGTGCGGTAGTAAACTCCAAAGTACCAATGGGTGCATCACGGCTCAAGGCAGCGAGTTTATCGGCCACTCTATTATCTTCTCTAAATATATGACGAACACGAATATTCCATTCACGATTAAGAAGTTCCTGAATAGCCGTAACTAAAGCATTACCTATAAGTGCCTCAGATTCACCACCTATAATCATGACAGCCTCACGATTATCCATCTCTGACTCAATTTGTCTGAATCCAAGCCTCCACGCACTGACAAGAGCATCATGTGCCCCCAAAAGTTCAGCCAATAATACCGAGTAACAACCAAGACTGCGAGAAAAACCAAAAACCCAAGAACCATGTTCATCACGCAACACCCCCCTGCAGCAGCTTTTCCATTAGACAAGTTCACAGCACCATCACTATTAATTTTTATTCAACCTTCAGGTGGACATTGCCAATTGGATTCCCTAGCTTGTCGAATAGTAGAATTCCCACTTGCATTGGAGAAAGTCTCTCGATACTCTGCCGATAAGCTTTGACTAATTTCAACCAGATTATCTCGATCAGCATAACTTATGTCAAATAATATATGGCACCGCCTCTTTCAGAGAAGCCAACAAATAACCGAGAACCTAGTGTCCCAACCTACTCCCATAGTAGCATAATCAAAATCAGATGATCCACAAATATTTAGCTTCAACCATTCAATAAAGGGTAATTCATAGAATAGTCGAATCTTACACTTTGGTACTACGGCATTCCACACTCTCTTTGCTATTGTGCAATGTCTCAAAACATGATCAACGCTTTCAGCTGATGTATTACATATAGTGTAACTATCCGATGATGTGATATGACGATGACATCTTTCAACATTTGTCAGAAGCCGTTGATGGGTTGCAAGCCACATAAAAACTTTCACTCGTTGCGGTAGCTTTAAACCCCAAATTAAATTCCAATCAAAATTACAAGCATTTATAAGATTATTCTCCAATGTTAAATATGTTGATTTTGAAGAGAATCGACGATCCTTTTCCCATCGCCAGCCCGGTAAATCATGACCCATATGAACATTCGGAGGTGGAACCGGTGGAATTTTATGAAGAACACTAACGGGAAGCAAAGAATTTAAGTGAGACCAGTCCCAATTTCCATTCTTGTGAATCATATCAGAATTTAAGTAACTTTAAATCTATATAAAAAATATAATAAAATTACTCACATGTTAAATTACATATTTTAAAGAAAAAACTTAAATAATCAACTGACATAATTGAATATATTAGAACTTGAACAACATCTAATAAATTTTTATTATAAGAACAAACCTCAAAAACTAAGGAAAAAAATTTAAAATCCATAAAAGTGTTTATATATAATGATATTTTTTAAAAATATAATAAATATATAAAAATAAATAAAAATATATCTGGGTGGGGCGGGTGAGGAATTTCAAGCAAATTTCTAAACCCGATCCGATTTAACAATTTTTAAGGCATGCCTCGATCCCTGAAAATTAAAGTGAAAAAACCGATCGGGTCGGGTCGAGATCGGGTATTTTTGTCATCCCTAGGTTTCACCATGTCATATATAGTCCTTATCTACTAAAAAGTGGCTAATTTTTTTTATATTTTCATGTCATTTTTTTCAAGAATGAATCTTCGCTTTTTTATTGTCATATAAATAGGTAGTGGGTGATTAAATAGAAGTTAATTAGGAAAGTAAAAATGACACAGGAACATAAATTAATTGACAAAATTTTAGTAGATATGAATCACAAATGACGTGATAGAATTAATGTATAGAATAATTTCTTGTCATGCTGGTAACTTTTAGATCAGGTAAATCAAGATTTGATTTATTTGGGTTTTAAATATTTAAATATTTTGAGTTTGAATCGTTTTGAGTTTTTTTTAAAGATCGTTCAGTATATAACTTATTTTGAGTTATTTTTTTATGTTATATATATATATATATATATATATATATATTATGGGTTAGGATTTACTTATATAATATAATTTTTTTAAGTTTTACATGCTTTTAGAATCGTTAGATGAAGAAAATAAATGATTGAGATTAATTTTTTACTCTTTTTTTATGTGATAATCTTCGCATGTTCTATTGTTTTAAATTGTACTCTAAATTTTTGGATGTTTCAATTTTATCCTAAAATTATAACTCTAATTCTAAATTAGTCTTAACATTTGGATGTTCTAATTTATCCCAAAACTACGGTTCTCTTTTTAAATTGATCCCAAAATTTTGAACGTTCTAATTTTATCGTTATTATTCTTTATGCTATATCATATTATTACATAACACACATTAGTGTTTACGTGACAATTAATTATTTTTATAATAATTTTATTAATATAAGAAATGATTAGCATGTACTGAAAACTTAAAAATGATATTTGAATATTCACAAAATTGAGAAACAATTCAGAACAAGAGACATAGTTAGAGATTAAACAAAAATATTCAAAATTTAACGAATAATTTAAAATCAATATCATAATTTTAATTTTTATAAATTTAATTGACAATACTATCACATTTATTTTCGAATACATATCAAACACGAATATCAAAATAATACGAGTGGTTAAACAAAATCTTAAAGTTGACATTCATATATCATCCATTAACAACTTTAACTACAATACTTTGGTAGATAATTTTGGCAAAGGACAATATCTGAAATACCCACCATGACTTTTAGTATATTTTTTCCGGCACAAACCATCTTGTCTCACTGATTGAGCAATCAATATCTAATGGTTAATAGTATACTCTAGAACAGATACTACTATAATTACTGTATCTGATTAAAAAATATATATTTTTGTTCAAATGATGAGGTGTGATTGAATATAGTAAGGAATATTTTTTATTGTTCTTTCAATTCTCAGGGCTTCACTTGATTAATTCGGATCAATCTGTATCACGCACCTAATTTTGATGGGTGAGTTTCTCAGTAGTTATTTTTTACGTACATAATGCTTCGAACCTGAAACGTGTTTAAGTAGAATCAAATTACTTACTATTTGGACCAACCTACATCGACAATATAATAAAGAATATTGATGCAGTTGAAGAGAATATTAAGATGCTGATTGAATTTAACAAAAAAACTAAATTATTTATTATCTTATACTTATGTCTAAATTCGAGTAACATGTAATGATATATAATAATTGAAAAGGGGACAGAACATATTATTGTTCTGGTGATTGCACACTATTCCTAGGACATTGGACAAGGATTAAGGGATCTGTTTTTGTTCATTTCGAAACACAATTATAGGAAACGTTTTAATTAAGATTTGAATTGATTTAAGGGAGCTTATGATTGATAAGATTATAGAATTTGAAAAGATAATAAAGAAAATGTTGGAGTTTTAATTTCTCAAGATATTTAGTGGAATAAGTTTATGACTAATCATTTGCATTTCGGTGACTAAAACTCGATTAAAAAATGATTTTTTAATTTAAATAAAATTATAATTTTATAAATTTGATTTGAAAAATAAATAATATTTAAGTTAGAAAATAAGATTTGAATAAATTAAATTTTTTAGTAATTAGTGGATCGGTCTTCAAGTTAAAGCTAGTCCCTCTATTAGAGTTAATCTAGTGAAAAAAGAGTTTTACGATGTAACTTGATCATATATATATATATCGTATATGATATAAAAAAAAGTCATTTAAATTGAAATCAGTTATTAGTATCAGAATACTATAAATATTTATAATTAAATTTGAATAAAAACTTAAACATCTCAACTAGAGTTTTATAACTAAACTTCACTCGAAAATATTTCAAATAAATTTTTATTTTTAAAAAGTTATCAACATAAATAACTCGATATTTTTTTATTCAATTCGATTGAATCAAATAATTACCCTTACATGTACATCTATATAGAGATAATCTATTATTACAAGTCTAGAATTATTTTATATCTAAGACGAAGATCGAATCTTCGATCGCAGATTAAAGTAAAAAAACATCCTTATAGTCTGTTCTGAGTCTCGTACTTAATTTTTTATTTTTTCCTTCGCGGAATAATCATTTCTCTGGGGATTTTAATAAGAAAAAAAAAATTGGTATTTTTTTTTCTTACGGCATATGCAAAAGGACATCTACGATTTCTCCACTGAAGATTAATATTGTCTGAAAATGGGATGAAAAGAAATTAAAAACAAAACAAAAAAATAGATTTGTTTTTTTTAAGGAAAATTTGTCCAAATTCAGTTAACAAAATCCATACCAACTTCAAAAGAAATTAAGTAAACCAGACGATATGCAATCACTCTGTCTGGTATATGAATTCAAGTTGGGACAAGTTCAAAACTTTAGGCTCAAGACACGACTCCGAAACATGTTTCGAGTTTCTGATATTAAATTGTAACCGCAACACAGCGTAACAACCGTATTATAATGATTTAAAAGGTTATTACAATATCATAAAACACAACAGTATTTAAAATCATAGTTATTTTTTTAAAATCACGATAGAATGCGTATAATTAGGGGTAAATATTCGATCGAGTCGAGTCAAGTCAAAAAATTTCAAATTATTAGAGTTGGCAAGTCATATTTTACAACTCAAACTTTATTTGAAATTTTTCGATTCGAGTCGAATTTAAGAAATTCGAGTCGAGTTTTCGAGTTCATATAAATATTTAATTATAATTATTTATCATGTTATAGTATGATTTGATTCCAATTTAAACGACTTTCTCTAATCATATAAGATATGCATATATATATATATTCATATGTAGCAATATTTCTTTATATTTTTATATATCAATCTATATATCATAAAAAAAATTGAGAGATTCGTCCCAAACTGAAAAATTAATCCTTTAATTATTAAAAATTTTGAGTTATGTGAATTTCCATTTTACAACTCGAACTTTATTTGAATTTTTTTCGAATCGAGTTTATGAAATTTTGAATCGAGTCAAAACGAGTCGAGTGTTTTCGTCTCGATTCAAGTTGAGTTATTCAGTTTTTTCGAGTCGAGTCTTGTTCACCCCTACTTATAACCAAAACATAATTACCGTATCCATAATTTAATAGTATGATACTATGAGTCAACTCAACTAGGGATGAACAAAGTTTCTATGGAGCAACCAAAACATATTTGTGACATATTTTGTCTGAAAAATATTGTTCAATCATTAGTAGGTAATAACAAAATTTGTACCTAACGAATTATATCAGACGTTTGCTGTTTGCTCTCTCCAATCAATTTCTGGTTTCTTGAAGATTTTCAGACAACAATAATTGTATAAAAAGTCTTTATTTAAGCAAAAAAATAAACATGAAAAATATGTAGTATTGTTCCCAATCAAACCCTAAATGTTTTGACTTAAATTTATTGTTGTTAATTTAATTGTTTTTCAAAGAGTTTGGTATAATCTGGATAATGAAAACTCACATGCATGCATGTGAAAGAGTTTCGGCTCTCAACTGCCACTTGATGCATAGAAACAAACAATTTTATTGGGTTTGAATTCAACATTTAATCTACCATTGGATGTTAATTACATATGTTAGTGTGTGTGTGTATATATATATATATACGACTGATAATGAGTTTGACCGGCTTGTGAATTATTCGGGTTCGGTTCAGGTAAAATTTGGTCAAAATTGGCTCTACTGAGCTTGATTCAAACTCGGGTTCGACTAGGGATCTTAACAAGTTGAGCTAAGCTGAACCGAGCGACTCAAGCTCGGCTCGAAAAGCTCGTGAACATGTTCGAAATAATTATATATGTACTAAAAGTAATTTCTTTAGTAAAAAACAATAAAATAAATTAAAAAAAATCCACTAAAAATAAATCTGGTATTATGTATTTGTATGGTAAGAATATGTCTTGGTTATTTAAATTAATCTACTTTTTAAACACTATTTTTTCCTTTTCCGAAATTGAATTTTGTTTCGGTGCAGGTTATTAAATGGTTACTTTAACAATACCCCATCTTTTATTTTAAAAAAACATAAAATCATAAAGCGAATATTAAAGATAAATAATTTTTAATATAGCAACTTGATTACATGATAATATATGTTCATACTTTCTTAACTTTTTAACAAGGCACACACATGTGCTCGAACTCGGATCTCATAGGTTGAACACCATCCTCTCTTCCACTGGACTCATTCCTTGTTAGAAAATTCTATAACAGACGTCGAACAACGCTGAACACCATTAACGTTGAACATTACTGAACACTATTAAATTAATTAATAAAGATTAAAAATCTCAAGGAATCAACATGCAATTAATAAGAGAGTGATAAACTCAACATATAATTATTAATTGTATGTTGAGTTCTTGAGATTTTTAATCTTTATTAATCAATTTAATAATATTCAGCAGTTTTCAACGTTAATGATATTCAACAGTGTTCGACGCATGTGATAGACTTATCCTTTATTTATTCGAAAGATAAATAAAATTAAAATATTGACTCTCACATTTCAAAATAATATATAAATTAAAACCATAATTAAAAGAAAATAAAAAATAACATGATTATTTTTTCCCTCAAATTGATCTTTGTAATTAGATTGAAATCTATATTGGGAGAAGCATGCATGTAAAGTGTTTATGAGAGTGATGAATTGATTAGAGGTGTTGCTTGAAGGTGACTAAACACTGAAAAAGAGAATAGATTAGGTTTCTATTTTAAGACTTGCATTCATGTAAGCTACACTAGGGTTTGTCATAGGTTAACACACAAAAAAATATTCTATGGAAATGTCACCTTGGAAAATAAAAAAAAATTATAAATTATAAAAAAAATAACAAGATGGTACTAAAGGGGAGAGGGAAAATTTATTCCGAAAGGATATTAAACTCGCAATCTAAGGAAGAAAGATAAGTATTAACTGAGAGCTTTTAATTATTTGATTTAAAGGTTATTAACGATGATATTAAACATTTAAATCTACTCCAAATCGTAAATTTAACTCCAACTATATATGAGTGATATTTGATTAATTTGCTAAATTATTTATGTCGAATGTACATTTGTAATTAGACCATCCATTTTTATTTGAATTTAAAAAATTACCATATTGAATCGAATCTAAATACAATCAACGAGGATTTAGTACATCTGGAAAAGGGAAAATATCAAATTGACTCATGTTATACATCTGATTTTAGTAAGTGAGTCTTCAACGAGGAATTTTTTGTATTCAAAATCTCGAACTCTAAATATGTTTAAATGATATCAAACTGTTTATCAGTTAGTCTAATCCGTTAATATTAATTTATATAATTTAACAATAATTTAATAAGTAATATCAAACTGTTTTTAATAATATTTTACATTATTATTAAAAAAGTTGCAATAATTTACGTATAATAATAATTCATGTATGGAATGGAACTTGGACGTTTATGCTTAAGTTAGTATAAATTTGAATAATTATATAAATTTTTATAATTTATTAAGATAAAAATTTATATAATTACACAAATTATTATTTAAGTTAAAAATTATATAAATTTTTATTCGGTCCAAAATTATCCTTTATATTATTATTTTCTTTAAATTTGCAATTGACAACTCTAATTTTAATAATATTAATTAAATTAAAATCTGGTGGAGAAATTTATTTATTTCCAGAAATTATAAAATACCCATAAACTAAGGATAAAATATGTAATTGGTTATTGAATTAAAAAAAATAATTATTGGAATTTCATAAATTATAAAATAATTATTAAATTTATAAAAAATATTATAAATGGTTATTATATATCATAAAATAGTGATAAATTTTGATAAAATTAAAGAATAATTTATAACAGTTTGATAAATTTTATAATTTTATAATTTTTAAAGGTTTAATATTAAAATAAATATTTAAATTATTTTTTAATAGATATTTAATTTTTTTAACTGAAATAGTGGTCTACTTTATTTTTTTAGTCAAAATATGTACTTTAATTAATTTGAAAATAAAATAAAAATAATTTTAACATCTATTATAATTAAAAGTAAAATTTTAAACACATATTTCCGTTAAAAATATTTTAAATATTTAATATAAAATATAATCTAAACACTTATTTTATAATAAAATATTTTCTAAAAATTCAATAAATAAAATATAATTTTTATCAAATGTAATAAATATATATATGTATATATGTATTTTTTTTAAATTAAGATGTCTTTCCATTTTCCGTTTCCAGCCAATTCACCTAAACTCTTCTGCAGTAAAAGTTATTTCCAATTTTAAATTCATAATTACACTATTTTGTTTATTTATTTATTTATTTTAATTTGACAGGTAAAAAGCAACATCTTTTACCAAAATAGATAATTTATTACTCGTGTACTACTTTTATGATTCTTTTTAGATTTTTTATGTAAAATATTTTTTTTCGATTTTTAGGGTCTCATTTTGATTAATTCGAACAATTTATATCATACGTTTAACTTTTATGGGTAAGTTTTTCAGTAGAGACTTTCTGTGTATACAACCTTTTGAACTTTAAATTTACTTAAACAAAACCGAGCTGCTTAATCCTATTAATATTTTTAAAAATATAACTATATATACAAATTTTTTTAAAATATAATAAAAATATTTAAATTTAAATATGCATAAATTTACCCATAAGAACTTAAAATAAAATATTGTAAAAAGAATCAAACAAAACTATTTTTATATGAGAATAATTTTTGTTTCATTACATATAGATATGGATGTAATACTTTATGTTAAGGGAAAAATTCAATGACAAAACTAAATAAAAGTGGGAGAAATAATTGTCCCACTTCCAAATATTTTTTAATATTTATTTTTATATTTAATTTTTTAAAAATTTTAATTTATTTATGAATTTGTTCCCTCACTTTCAAATATTTATATTTCGTCTCTTAACCATGAAATATGACTCCATCTCAAAATGAACCTATATAGTTTTAGAGGAAAAAAAAGATTTTCAGTAAAAAATGCATAATTTTTTTAAATTGTATACAAATTTTAAATTTTTAAGGTGACGGTCGCCCTTCCAATTCCGTCAATTCATCCTTGACTATACGTGTGAATTAGGGTTTAGTAGTTTAGTTCAAGGTTTAGGAATTTAGGATTAGATATTTAAATTTAAAGTTTTATATTTAAATACGAAGAGTTATATAATATTTTATATAACTTAAGCAGGTCTCGGGTTTAAACTGTAGTTTGTGTAAAACATCTCTATTAGGAGATTCACTTATTAAAATTAGATGTGTGACGTAGATTAGTCTGTATCAGTTAGGACCTCAAAAAATAAGAATAATAAAAAATACAATAATTTTTACATAAAAATTATCAAAATTTTAACTAAACTCGACAATTTTAATATTATCAAAATATTTTAATATAATAAATTATATAAAATCATATACATTACATATCAAATATAATTTGATTTGTATAAATTTATTATATTTAAAAATGATTCGAATCGTTGAGATCTCGACTCGAATAATTATTAAAATGTTTATATTATATTTTAGGAATGTTGGTTCCCAACGCCCAGTGAAATATTTCCTCTCATGTGTCACGTCAAATAAATTTCCCAGTTTTACTTAACATGGAAGTGGAAATTTACAGTTACTGCTCCAGAGAAAGCCGAACTCAGATTTTACCGCTTCTAAAAATTTCACTGTCATTATTTACACTGACAAATTCATTGGAAACTCTGACTCTCATCGTTTTATAATATAATATTTAATTTTTAAAATTAAATAAAATAATCTTAATTTATCATATTTAAAGAATTATTACTTTTGTTTTTAACTGTGAATTCACTACCAAACAAAATACTTACATCTATGGTAAAATTTTTCATTTACTTTTGCTAGTTACCGAAAGGGTAAATTTTTATTATGATTACTATTCATCCATTCAAGTTTTATTTTTTTTTTGAATTATTTCAATTGGATGAATTTGAATTTTATTTTATTTTAAATTGATGCTATTTTAGATTTAAATTACTCCGAATTCGGTTAATTTAAATGTGAGTTTTGTGTGTGTTTTAGATCAGGACGTCAAAGATTTTGATCAGACCATCAATAATTATTAAATTTATTGTCTTGTTATAAAATAAGCACTGAAATTTATCAGACAATCGAAATGATCGATAAAACTATTCAATTGTTACAACATGGATCACTATTTTATAATGTATAGTGACCATTTTGTATTAGTTTGATAAGTTAAAGGGTCATCATGTAATTTCAAATAACTTATCGAATTATAACAAGATGGTCCTTTTACTTATCAAAATATACCACTATTTATAGTGTGTCGTGGTTATTTTATATTTAGATAGATTAAAAATAATTTTTAAAGTTTATCAAACTATTATAAAATGGTCATTAGAATTTATCAGACTATAACAATATGATCCTTTTAGTCATCAAAATTTATCAATGTTTTGTAGCATGTAGTGACCATTTTGTAACAGATTGATAAGTTAAAGGACCATCATGTAATTTCTGAAACTTAAGTATCAAAAAAATAATTTTTGTTTAGTGACTATTTGTGTAATTTCCCCTTTTCAAATGTATACGTTTGGTGGGTCCATAGAAGGCCAGGTGATACCTACTGCCACACCCATCTGTTTACCATTCTAATTTTTTATTTATTTCTAATTTCCCCCCTAACTTTATTATAAATACTCACCCAAATCCCTTATCTTTCAGCCCTTACCCTCTGCTCCATTTCCGATTTCAATACCTTCTTTCTGTCAAAAATCACATATTTGATCTTCTTCTCAGCTGAAAAGACTTCGATTTTCTGTTTATCTTTCTGGGTTTTTCACCATGGATTCATCTTCTTCAACCGCAGCGCCGCCGTCGAGCTTCTACTTGAACGAAAAATGGAGGCTTTCGAGGAAAGAAAGCCGGTCGAAGAATGCTCCGGCGACGCCGGCATCGAAACGGTGCGCTTTCACGAGGAAATGTGCGAAATTAGTCAGGGAACAAAGGGCTCGTTTCTACATCATGAGGCGTTGTGTTACCATGCTCATTTGCTGGCATGATTACGCCGATTCTTGAAGCGCCGTCGCCACCCTCCGCCGGAATTTTGAAGTTTTATTTTGAGAGGAAAAAGCTTGGGGTTTTGGGTTTATTAATGGCGTCCAAGCAAGAAGAAGATAATATATATATATATATATATACATGTAGATAAAGATTTGATTTTTAGGGTTAGGGTTTAGAATTTTAGATTTTTTTTTAATTTTGTAAGAGATGAATCTTCTCCAATGGGTTCTTCTTGTTTTAAGTGTTAATTTCATCAAATGATTATCTAATTATTATAAATAGAAAATTTTAAAGAAATATTTTATAAAAAATAAATTTAAATTTATTATTCGATTGATATTATTATTTTTATATTTTAAAAATATATAATAATAACAATAAATATATTTAATATCTTTCGATTTATCGATAGGATTAAGTTTTTAATTAGGTACAGGATTAACATTTTTAATTCCTAGATGGTATAGGGATTCAATTCAATAAAACAAAAATATGGGGACTAGATTTTAAAATGTAAAATAATATAAGCACCATAGTGTAATTGAACAACTTTTCTGGGTTTCTTTGAACTTTTGAGATCTAAGAAAGTGAATAGAGGAAACTGTTGCATGTTTCTGACACATATTTTTATTTAATTTTTTTTCATTTTTCAATTAATTTTTTAAACTCATTTATTATTTAATAACTTATTTGGGACATGGAAAACAGATTTTCAAGTCCCCTTGGATGCTTTAATTTCTTCAAGGGGTAGTGAAATTATCCTTTAAAAAATATTTGAATAATTTAATTTACGAAATATAAAATTATATACGATAATATAATTTTTTAATATTATTATAATATATATTCTATTATATTATTTTGGATTCATTTGATTTAAATGTTATGTTTTACTATATTAACAAGATCATTTAAATATAAGAATGTAATTATCATATTCAGATTATTTTTATCGTCGCAGTTCACTAGACATACTTTATTGATAATTTTTTTAATATATATTTTTTTATTTTATATATTTTTAATTTTTTAATATTTAAATTATTTCTCTATTTTATTTTCTAATAAATCAATTGGCATATTATTTTTAAAAACACTATCAATTATGATTATTTACTAATATTTATTTATAAATGGTCAATATTTTATATGTCTACAGAAAAATATCCAAATGACCATATTATCCAGAAAATTTGAGCCCTTTGACCAGTCATGGACCACTTTGATCTCTTATTCTAAATAAGGGCATGCTGGTAATTCACTTTCACAGGTAATCCATGGTAAACATTTTTCTGAGACAAATCCAAAATTATATTTATTTACTTGATCAAAAGGTAAATTCTAATCAAGCGATAAAGAGTTTAATATTAAATTTTAAGTAAAAATCTTTTGTTCGAGTCTAAGTATAAAAACAACATAAACTCTATTTTTTAAGATTGGACGTTTGATCGAGTCGAGTTAAAAAAATTTAAGTTATTCGAGTTTACAAATCATATTTGACAATTTAAATTTTATTTAATTTTTTTTCGAATCAAGTTAAGTTTATAAAATTCTAGTAAAATAAAATCGAATCGATTGTTTAAATTTCTGTACAAATTTAATTATAATTATTTATAATATTATAATACATATTATTCTAGTTTTAACGATTTCATATATACATATATAATATATATTATATTTTCACATAATATATATATAATATTATATAATTAATAAACTCGATTTAAATATAAAAATCTAACTATTATTTATTAAAAAAATTGAGTTATTGCTGAAAAACTTTAATAGGTTGATTAAAGAAAGTGAGAAAAACGTTAGGGTCACCCTACAAATCTTATCTACAATGATTAAGTATCTTTTTTGGGTGCCTCATTTTTGTCATTACACTTTGAATAAAAATAATAAATTATTATTTTTCATTTTTAATTATAATTAATTTTATACAAGATAAATCGATAGTCGAATCAGTTAAATAATTGATTTTTAGTTAAAACATCGATTTAATAATAATTTAAAATTTGACTAAATCGTCTATTTTTTATTTTTTTTACAACTTTTGATTTTATTTTATTAGTTCAATCGATCAAACTATTTATTCTCAATTCAACTGACAAATCTAATCTGATTCTGATAATCATTAAAAAATAATTGATGTTTATCTATTTTGAGTTTTATAATGTTGGATTTCTTAAGTGATGTCTTGACCCCAATTTATATGTCAAGAATGACTAAAAAATCATTCCTTTTTCTTTTTCTAATTGATTGTGGAACCTTAGATCGTGACTATAAACTATAGACTATATAAAATGTCAATAATTTACTCTCAATAAGTCAATAATTTGCCACTCATATGTTACATTTACATATCTTTTTTTTTTCTATGTATACAGTGAATCCTTTTTAAGTTTAAGTTGAGATAATGTTAACACGGTTTATTTAGTCTCAGTGGTTAAAGGAATAATTGTTGTTTTTGGAAAACACGAGTTTGAACACCAGTAATATCAGTAGAGTGATTGAGCGGTCAATATCTAATGGTTAAAAGTCTACTCTAGAACAGATACTACTGTAATCACTGTTAGTTGATTAAAAAAAATTCAGATAATATTTTGGAAGTCCTTAAACTATTACACTTTTTTCATGTAAGCCCTTGTGCTTTGATTTTTATTTAGAAAAACCTTAGACAAAATCATGTCCAATCATCTGTGCATTCCGTGGATTTAGGGTCGTCTCAGAAATTTTTGGTACCTTGAGCGAAAATTAATTTTTTTTACATTTTTTAGTGCCCTATTTATGCCCTGACAATAAAAAATAGGTTTAGAGTGTAAAATTATGATTTAAGATTAAAGTTAAGGTATTGATGTAGTGTTTAGAATTTATGATTTAGAATTTAAGGTTAGGGCTTAAAATTTATTTTTTTAGTGTTAGACATAAAAATAACATTGAATTTTTATATTCATCTCATTAGTTTAAACAATTAATTTAATATTTCAAACATATTATTTTCATTGTTAAATTTATTTATTTATTTATATCTGTAAAAAAATAATTTTAATCATTAAATTAATTAATTTATTTAATAAATAATAAAAATCAAAATTAAAAATATAAATAATTAAATTTAGAGTTCTAGGTTGATCGAAGGCCCTGAGCGGCCACTCGAGTGCTCCCTCACTGTTAACCCTGATTCTATCCTTATCCCCAAAATAACTCATATCTTCATTATACCTCTTTCTATGAACAAAATTCTTATTTCTTTATCGTACAACTTTTTATGTCTACCCTAAAAAGTACTTAAAATTAAAATTTTAAACTTTAACCCTAATTTACATATCTTAAACCTTAAACTTTACTTTCTAAAACTACACAATACCCTCGATTTCCTAAACTTTAATCCTAACTCGTAATCTTAAACATTAAACTTATTATTTTTAAAATAAAAACATAAAAAAACACAATAAAAAATAGTTGATTTTTGTCACCCATATCTATCAATCATTTAAGTGTGTCCATAGATTTTGGATCTAACCCCTAACCCCTTAAAGTGCTAATTACTAAACCCTAAAATCCCAAATACTGAATACTGTTTGTGTCTAAGCTCTAAGCTTGAGAATTACGACCATCTCTACACAAAAGGCCGAACCTTTAGGTCCATGTTTGGTCAACGATCACATCAATGACACCAAGGTTTTTTGTCCGAACAATAGAGTTTAAAAAACACAGAAATTGGAACATTCCACATGACAGACATGCGCGGTCACCCGCGGCAGATTTAGAAAAATATTTAAAAATGGGTATACGAAATTTTAAATTTTTAAGGTGGGCACAATTTATAAATATTAAAAAATTTAAAAATTAGCTCATAAAATTTTAAAAATTTGAAGGCAAATGTATAAACTTTAAAAAGTTTAGGATGAGTCCAGGCCAACCCTATTTATCATACATGTGCATCTGTCACTGATGGTCACCTTTCAATAGGGGTGGGCAAGACCGGATACCCGACCAATTTGAATAGCATTGGTCTCGGTCCTGGTAACCACCGGTTCTTAAAAATTGGAATCAATCCCGGTCTCAGTCCTAAATTTTGGATCCAGTCCCGATCCCACCAAAATTAATACTGGATAAAATTCACTGAATCTTATAGGGTTCGAGACGGGAACTGAATAATCGGGTTTTTTGCCTACCCCTACCTTTCAATGTATATCATCTGCTATAAAGATAAAGTAAAAATTTAAAATTAAAAGGATAAAATATAAAAAAAATAAATTTATAAATAAATTAAAATTTTTAAAAGATTTAAATAAAAAAAATCTTTAAAAATAAACGATTATCCCTTCTCACCATATATAATTTCGTCATTCATTCCGCCGCATAAGAGGCAAGGGAAATGAGACCCTTTCTTCACAAAAGTTTTGGTAAAATTCAAGCAAAATTTTAATCCTTCAATCCCATAAACATAATCATCTTAAACTAAAATTTTAATTCTTAAAAAAACATACTTTGATAACTTAAAGTGTACACCGTCAGTGTATCAAATATTTTTTATATTATAAAATATACTTGAATCATAACTAAAATATATCTAAATTTAAATTAGAATAAATCTAAACATATGTATAATGAGATTTGAATCAAAATAAAATTTTTACTAAAATATCACACGGATAATAAATTTTAAATCTAGAATCTTAAACTTACTAAGCTTTCAACTTTAAATTTAAATACCATTAAAAATAGTGAAATTTTGGGGTTTAGGAGACTAATCTAAAGATGGTCCCATCATTGCCAACGCTTGGTATGATAGGATTTTTGGCACATAGCAAAGGAACTATTAGGGATGGAGGTGGTACGACAGAAATTATATTATAGGTAAGTTTTATCACGAATTTATGGGATTAATCGTTAAAATTTATTAATCTTATTAATTTTTTATGTCCTGTTTTTTTTCAAGTAAATTTTTACTTGAAAAAAGCTATTTTTAAATGAATTAACAGTAAATATGAGTGAAGATTTATTTAGAAAAATATAACATGAAAGAAAAATGATGAGATTGATATTTTTTAGTGATTGGTCCATAAATAACGTAACAAGACTTACCCATGATATAATTTCTCGTGACATGGGCTCCCACATGATATTTTAATTCATGATAGGAAAGGCTAGGACATTGGGAATGGATGGACAATAATTGAAGGGCAATGGTCCCCTTGGTTTCATTTCTCCAAGGGACAATGTCCCAAAATAATCCTTTATTAGACTCTCTCTAAGCATTGAATTACGGGTGCTTTTGCCTTTGCCTTAGATTGTGTATGTGGGTGTGTATCCTTTGACCACAACTCACCAAATTCCCATTTCTCTTTGCTTTTTTGTGCATTGAATTTAGACTTTATCCGAATTTGGTACGTGAATATGAACAGAAACACAAATACGAACTTTTTAATTTAAAATGTGGTTTTTAATATTTGTCTCTTAAAAGGACACTCTTGGCATGCAAAACGTTTGATAGTTCTTACCACATGCATCACAAAGAGCATTATTTGAAGGGACCCTCATATCTAAGCTTAATTGTTTGTATGCTTAGTTCAAAGTTTTATCTTGGACCAACCATTGAGATTTAACTACTACAATAATAATGTTGCAAATTTTATTATTTAGTCATGTTAATTTAAATATTTATCAAAGTATTATCTTGTCCAATCCTGACTCTACACCGCCACTATTTAGGGGTCAGTACTCGATTGAGTCGAGTCGAGTTAAAAAATTTTAAATTATTCGAGTTGACGAGTCATATTTTAAAATTCAAACTTTATTTGAAATTTTTTGGTTCGAGTCGAGTTTAAGAAATTCGAGTCAAGTAGAATGGAGTCGAGTTTTCGAGTTCCTATAAATATTTAATTGTAATTATTTATCATTTTTTGGTATGATTTGATTCTTATTTAAACAATTTTCTTTAATCATATAAGATATGTATATATATTCATATGTAGCAATATTTCTTTATATTTTTATATATCAATGTATATATATTATAAAAATTGATAGACTCGTCTCAAACTTAAAAATTAATCCTTTAATTACTAAAAATTTTGAGTTATTCAAATTTTCATTTTACAATTTGAACTTTATTTACTTTTTCAAATCAAGTTGAGTCTATAAAATTTTGAGTCAAGTATTCTCGCCTCGAGTCGAATTTTGCTTAACCCTACCACTATTGTTATCTCCTATTGTTATAACTTGTACAAAATAAATGATTTACCAAGCCTGAGATTTGATTATTTGAACTCGAGATCTCTAAGTATCCAATACCTTAACTTCGCCATTAAACCGAAGCGTCCTTAACTCATTCGAATCATTTTTCTCAATTGCAAATCGTATTAAATAAAAAAAAAAAACTATTTTCGGAATCGGTTGTAACGACGATCCACTTCGCTTGTAACATCAATGCAGATCATTAAACAACTTGTTCAGTGATCATATGATAATCGGCGATCGAGTAATTACATCCCTTCGAGAATTAAGTTAATATATACGTGAATGTGTGCATGTTAGATACATTGATGAACAGGCAGATGGTGTCGCAGAATGAATAACTAAGCCATGTAGGAGACCCCTATTCCACCGGTTTCCTGCCATACGGATACGGCTCGGAATTTACATACAGGACACGTACCTTGTTGTCGCAACCACGGGTCGATGCAGTTAGCATGAAACTGCAGTTATCCGTCGTAAACTTGTGTAAGGGGGAAAGGGAATGCAAAATGAAAACAAGGTCGCTGAAGAGGGTTGGGGAAGAACCTGATGCAAACACGGTAAACTGCGGATAAGATCACCAGCATTAACTTGCTCCAAGCAAACACTGCATGTCAATTCATCTTTGGAGCCCTTCTTGATGCTAATTGGATTGATAGAATCCTGCCTCTTCTACAAAAAAAAAAAAAAATACGGAATCATACCGTTTAAAGTATCCATTCAGACTAAAGCATAGCCGGAGTGAAACCTCAATTAAAATCATGTTAAGCTAGAGAAGAAGGAGCAAAAAGGACTAAAACTACCTGAGGTGAGTTGGAAGACGACGCTTGTTGTATCGGAGAGTCGTTGCTGTAAGCAAAACCAATTTCTCGTAAGACTATTATCTTATACACCAAGACAATGTTCGAATAACTTTTGGCAAATTGTCTTAGGATGTATCCAAGCATCACACACAAAAAAAAAACTACACATTCTAAAGGTCAATCGTCATCCGTTTTCTCGTTCGAAACGTTTAGCATCAGATGATCCACGATGCTTCTTTATAAGGCTCTGTTTAATATCCAAACAAGACCGCTCACGGAAAAACAATTAAATGAAGAAAATGGATGTTAACCTTTGAGGAGCAGAGGCCTTATACTTGAAAACAGGCAAGGCATTTATCTCTTCCTCACTCATTGAAGCAGTGCTTGGGACATTATCGGAATCAAGTGCTCTCAGAGTTTCATAATCTAGATACAAAAACAGTTTCTCGTGAGCATCATGAAGCACAAAACCGGAAGGGAGAAAGGAAGGAACAAACAAGAATTGTGCTCGATAAGGTTTGTAAATTTACAATCCCTGCCACTTATAAATCAAACTATAAAACTCCAGAAATTCAGTATGAAACCAAATTTTGAACATCATACCAAGATCATCGAATTCTTGGTCAAGAAGAGCAAGCTGCAATCGAAGACCTTGTAGACGCCCTCCGGTTGCAACTGCAATTGATGGTGGCATATGCAACTGTAGTTCAGTATGGCCCAAAAGTGCACTGGCTGCTGCAGCATGGGCTTGTGCCTGAGCCTGAAGTTGTTGACAGGCTGCATACATTCTTAACGTTGTTGTCATAAAAAACACACCAAGCACCAGCCAAAGCTGCGTGAACAGAGTAACATAAAAACCCCTTAAATTAGTTCAAGGTTTTGAACCAAAGAAGCAAACACCATATGAAATTTAACCACATGATGAAGGAAATTACCAGAAAATTAGGTGACATCTGTTGTGAATTCAAAATCATGAATAGCAAAAGTACTGTAGCAACAAAGAAAATATTTTTTTTCAAAAAACAGAAGAGAGCCAAAAGTGAGATAAATACAATGATAAACAGGTACCTGTAACGAGAAACAAAAGAGAGTTGGAATTAACCGGATGTCCTGCATGGATATGCTAAGAACCAATTGACATAAATCAAAACATATTTACCGGAAAATGAATTAAAAACAATTGAGAATGAAACATAATTGTAATTCAAAAAGTCTAACATAAGCTGCTAAGCACCATTGGCATAGCAACCTTTTAAGTCAAACTCAAACCTTATGATATAATGAGACTCTTCAAAGCATTTTTTGACCTCAAGTCGGAATAATGAGTAACACTAACTTGAAAATGGGTTTTCATCACCCATTCTAACAATCAAAGCCTAAATGGAAGGATGTATCATGACCATAACAATGGAAACATAAGAATTTGAAGGAATAGCAACAACATACCACAGTCCGCCTCTCCGGAATAATCACCGGAAAACCACACTCCAAATCTGGTCTTGTTCCTCGGAAAACGAAACTCATCCTTATAGTAAACAAAATTCACCAGCTCAACTAAATACAACTATGAAAGAAAAATCCCCAATGTCCCAATCTCAGCAGAATAAAGGAATTAATTTTACTATAATGAGTCAAAAAAATCTGCACAAAAAAGTATAGCAACATTTAATCAGAAAAACCAATGAAATCATATGCAACACTCATTTCCTATACTCTCCAACATATTCTAATCAAAATTCAAATATATTTTTCAATATTAAACCTAAACCGAGAAAATTCTATTTGCATATAAATTTAATTGATTTTACTTTTGCTAATCGAACAAAAAAACGGATTCAATCCCAAAATTTCCAGAGAAAATCACCTAAAAATCAAATTAACTAATCATTTATTTACCTAATTAAGCGGCTCCAATTAAATCTGAAAAAAAAACAATGAAGTCCTATTCAATTCTCATTTCTTATACTCGCCAACATATTTTAATCAAAATTCAAATGCATCCTTCATAATTCCACCTAAACCAAAATGTTTCTAATTCCAATAAAAATTAATAGATTTTGCATTTTTTTTAATCAAACAACTCATAAAAAATTCGATTCAATTCCGATTTTCCAGCGAAAATCACCTAAAAAATCCTGATATCTAATTATTTACATAATTAAGCGGCTCCAATTCACAGATCCGTAATCAATAGCCTAAAAGCATTCAAATAATCGTGACAAAAACGAATAAGAAACGACGAATCGAACGATAACAAAATGTGACTTACGGAGATCGGAGGTAGAAAACGACGTCGGATCGGATTTCGTCTTCGAGAAAGATAATGTGGGAGATATCCGATACAAAGATGAAATGGATGAGTCTGCGAAGAAGCGAGTTGACTCGGACGCGTTAGGCTTATTATTGCCTATCGCCTTTCCGGAGTTCCCTCGTCAGCTTTGCGAACGTATTGTTTTCTGATTTTCTCTGGTCTGGACCTTAACGCAGACTCCGAAACAGAGTTACCAGAATAACGGAAACGGCACCGTTTTAAATACTTTTTTCTTACTTTTTTGGATAATGGTATATTTAGCTTCTGTGTTTTTTTTACTTAATTTCCCATTAATTTCTCAACAATTTGTTTTTTTTTTCTATTTTAATTTCATTCGAATAATATTTTTTTTTCATTTCCTTAAGTAAAATTAAATTTCAAAAGTTGAAAAATAATTTTATTGTATATTTTGTTTCCAAAATTCTAATAAAAATCTTTGTTTTTATGATTAGAGGTGAATATTCGATCAAGTCGAATTAAGTCGAGTCAAAAAGTTTTGAGTTATTCGAGTTTACGAATCATATTTTACCATTCAAACTTTATTTATTTATTTTTTGTTTTGAGACAAGTTTCGAGTTCTTATAAAATTTTAATTTTAATTATTTATCACGTTATAGTATAATTTAATTTTAATTTAAATGATTTTCTCTAATCATACAAGATCTGTATGTATATATTTTCTAATATGTGACAATATTTTTTCATATTTTCGTATATCAAAATATATTATAATATATGAAAAATATGAGAGACTCGTATAGAACTTAAAAATACTTTTTTTTTAATTATTAAAACTTTGAGTTATTCAAATTTTTATTTACAACTCAAACTTTATTCGAATTTTTTCTGAGTTGAGTTTATAAAATTTTGAGTAAAGTCAAAACGAGTTAGTATTTTCGCCTCAAGCCGAGTCGAGTTATTCTGTTTTCGAATCGAGTCAAATTTTGTTCACCCCTACTTATGATATGTGTTTTTCATGCTTTTATGACACTTTTTATTGACTTTTGTGGTTTATTTTATCTATCATTTTTCATGACTTTAACGTATCATAACAATCTTTTGGTACTCGTATAGAGAATTTTACGACGCTAGCTTTTTGATTTGATTATGTCTTTAATCATAGAAAAAATTGATCCCCGCTCGTTTGATTGTTTTGTTAGTCAATATAATTAGAATTGTTTAGCGAATCAATTTGTCCAATAGTTTTATTCACTTGTTATTTTTTTATATCGTAAAATATATCATTTGACTAAAGACGAAAAAAATTCATTAAAATTTTTTAGTTTTGACAATATACTAATCTTTATGAAAAAATATTTTTTTTTATAATTTTATATAAATTTTTTTAATAAACTATTTTTTTCTTTTTGATGTATAGTATTTATAATATTTTTATAATAATTAATAAAAATTAGATATCATTATTAAAAAATATATCATAGAATTTATTAATAAAAAAGTATTGCAAAATTGAACAACAATGACATATTCTTTTCCCTTTTAAAAATCCTTGGTGTATGACAGCTACTTCAACATCATACAGACACATTAAAAATATGTTGGGTCCAAGTCTGCTTCTGCTGCTTAAAGATCAAGTCTTGAAATAATCTAAAAGGATGTAAAAAAGTAATTTTTAAGGGTATATTAGTACGGATGAATATTAGGAGATTGGAAAGATAATTCGTATTTTAAATTCGAATTTTAAAAATAATATAATTAAAAATAAAATTAAGTTTGAGACTAGATTAGAGTAAATGGAATAAAGGAATGGACTCGATTTTTATATCCTTTACTCTAATTTAGTCTTAAACTTGATTTTATTTTTAATTATATTATCACATGCATCGCTAAAAAAATCATTTAAATTAAATAAGAATAATTTTATTAATTTTTTAAATTGTAGTGATTTGAAATTAGATTAAATTTAACATCTGAATTATTTTAAAATTAGAATTAAATTAATAAAATTATATAAATTTTAAATACTTTAATTATAATATTTTTGGAAGACATTAAACTTCTATACATATACAAATAAGTAGATGTATTTTTTTCCACCCTAAATCAAAATAAAATAATTATGTTTGATATTTATATTCAAGTGGGTCCAATAGAGAATATAAATGGATGGTGTAAACTTGTAAAGACCCATGTCATTATTGATTTCAAACCTCCACCTAGACCAAGGACTTGGAATCCACAAGCATTAATCAAAATGTGAACTCTAAGGAGTACAAAAAGTGTTGGGTGGTTGGACAACAAAGCAGGAATTTCATTCATTGCAGGGAGGTAATCCCACAAAAAATAAATCAAATGAACAAAGTTTAATCTAAAATAATCTTATTAATAATCATGTCTTATTAACCGTTATTGGTGTGAATTTAAATCTCATTGTTACTTTTAATACGAACCCTTTAATCTAAATGGTTAATGGAATAATTAATGTTCTTAGAGATTACAGATTTGAGTACAAGTGACGTCAGTGTGGTTGATCGATTAATGTCAAGAGATCACGGATTTGAGTACAAGTGATGTTAGCGTGGTTGATCAATTAATGTTAAATGGTGAAAATTGTATTCTAAAACAGATACTTCTTTGTTATCCATTTATATGAAAAACAAGATTTTATGATAGATTTCTTGCATTTAAGAATCAAAAATAGAAAACTACATGAAAGAAAATTAAGAAAAAACTAAAAAAAAAAAAAAACACTTCCCTTTTCAAAGCTTCTTCACCACCATGGCTACCATGGATTATGAATAAGTCTCGTAATTCATAAATTCTTAATTTCAAGAAAAAGTATTGTGAATTTGAGAAAACCCCATTTCAATTTTCCCTCAATATATTTACAAATGATTTGGGATTTTTCTTCAGAATTTAGGGTTTAAAATTACCTTGAAATCAACCTAGAATTGGAAGAACTTGATCCACTGAAACAACCCAATAAGTTTCCCAGAAATCTTCTGAAAAACCCTCCTCTTTCCCTTCCTCGATTACCTCGGTTGCCCCACGAAACCCTCCGTGGAAGACCACCGCCGCTGAAACCACCGTCCATTTCTGTGTAAACCACTGGAAAATCTCTGTTCTCTCCCCCGACACCTCTTATTCCTCCTGAAAACCTCCCCACAGCGAACCCTCCGCCGGGCAATCTCCAAATAGTCAACCCCAACGGAACATCTTCAGAAGAATTCGAATACCCACCACCGGTTTCTGATCCTTCTTCGCCGTGGGTGGCGGGTAATTCGTGACGGCAAACGGGGCACGAGTTACGCAGTTGAAGCCAAGGGAGTATACAGTTTGAATGGTACAAATGATCACAAGGCATGTTTCGGGCTTTGGATCCGATTTCGAATAGTTCTTTGCAAACGGCGCAGCACAGTTCGTTGTCGATATGGGTCTCGTTTATTTCAACCGTCGGCATTGCTTCCACCGCCGCTTTCGACGCCGGCGGCCGCTCATTACGTCCAGTGTTGTGGATTTCCATTTGCGCTAACTGGTCTATCAAACGGTCAAAGCCAGAACCCAAAAGAAACTCCGACATACTTGGCGGTAACGGCCGAAGACCCGACCCGGCTCCTTCATCGTAGTAAAGCTCGAACCCTCTCCCGTTCCCGTTCTGTTCAACACCCGAATCTCCCCCTGACGCAGATGAAGGCGAAGCCGAGACCGATGTAACCCCTCCACCGCGTAACACGATGACTGGATTAAAAGGAGAACGATGACCGCCGTTACGTCGTCCACGGCGGATGAAGGTGGTGTCAGAAGTGGGATTATTGTACATCGCCTCTGGAGTGAGCCCGTTACCCCCTACGTGAACCGCGCGCGCCGCCTCGAGATTGTTCCCGATCTCTTCGACGAAACCGCTGTAGCAGTCAGGGCAACTAACGGTGTCTTGGTTCATGGATTATCTCAATATCAAATCTTTTATCATTTCACTCGATATTTATTTAATGTTAATATTGAAAAAAAAATATTCTTAATATTAAAAATCACAAACCACATGACCTTTTCCTACCATCTATATGTCTTTTGCTTTTATGACATTGACCAAAATTAGAGGAATTTCCAATTTTATACATGTTTGTCATATGATGTCTCACCTTTTGGTTGTGTCCATCTTTGATTTTCAAAGCATGTTTGGTATTTTATGGAACAATCCCTTTTATTATATAAGATCGAGAGCTTATAATCAAACAAGTGATTTCAGTAAAAAAGAAAAAATAATATTAGTTTTAGAAGTTTTGAGTTCGAGTAACTTTATCTGTAAAACGTGTGTCTTACCAAAGAGTTAAGGAAAAGATATTAACAAATATTACCTTATAAACCGAGGGACCAATTTGAACTAGTTTCTATGATAGAATCATTAAATAGATCCACTTAATACTAAATAGATTAAATTGATAGAGTTCCTATACTAAAGGGACCTAATAGGTATTTTGAACAATATTTAATTCATATTGGTAGGCATGAAATTGGATGCATAGTACAATGACATATTACCATATATGACATAATCATATAATTTGTCAAAAATTTGCCTCACCAAACAAGACAATTTATGTTTTAATGGACAAATTTTTGATGGAAAAAAAAAAGAATTGAATCAATAAAGGGATGGAAGACAATTGAATTTCTTAATTACTAAGTTTCAATCAAAATTAAAAAAATAATAAGATCAAAAATAGATAAGATGATTTATTTTTTGACGAGTCGTTATAAACGATGGTTAAGAGATCTTTAAAAAATTATTGTAATTATTAGGTCGGCGAAGATTTTAGTTTTTACTAATAGATTACATGAAAATTAATAGAATTAAACGATAAAGATTAAAAAATAAATTGAAAAATAGATAATTCAAAACTAAAAAAAAAAAAAATCAATCTTGAATATGGAGAATGGCGTCGATAGGAGAAATTATATCATGGGTCAGTCTCACCACGTCATCCATGAGACCAACCAATAAAAATTATACATCTCATTATTTTTTAATTTTTTAAGTGAAGATTCACTTGGGAAAAAATTATGACATGAAAAAATTGATGAAGTGGATAATTTTTATTGGTTGGTCCCATAGACAGGTGATGAGACTGACCCATGATATAATTTTTCCGTCGATAGAGTTAAAGAAGATGATAAAATTAGCATGAGGAGATAATTATCCCACAAAACTCTCCTAACTGCAATTAGATAAATAATCTCTGTGATATGACTCTAATTAAAATGTTCGAATCTTATTTAAAAAATCGATGCAACTCGACTGTTGTTTCAAACTTCAAGAACAACTTCATCTTCTTGTCTGAAATCCATTACTTGACACTATATGCGTTTATCGTTTTAACCTTTATTATTTATATCGAACAAATTTATTTTTTTGTAATCTTACTCAAACTCACGATTAACTATGAGATTTTTAAGATTATTTAAAAATAAATAAAAAAACCTTTTTAAAAGTAATTAAATTCATCAACATGTGATAACCTATAAATGTAATTCAATATATTTATAAATTTTAATTAAAACATGAAATTTATATATTAATTTATTTTTTTAAAATTGTTGACAACTCAAGCCATGGCATGGTGACACAAATTTATCTGAAAAATATTCTAAAAAAAATATAATCTATCAGTTGGACCAAACAATAATTTCATTGCTAGTTGAGACATGATTATATGAGCACACATTGCACATATTATTTTATTTCAATATATTATTCCAATAATATAGATAATTGAGACATGCCATCTAGCTGTTCACAAAGGGAAAAAAGTAATGAAATAAATAAATTTAAGGTTTAAATATAATTTTCCCCATAATATGCCAAAATTTATGATTTAATCCTTGTAATTTAGTATAATTTGATCCTCTAATTTTATAAATATTGATATATCAAAATTGAAAATGCAATTAATTATTGTTACTAATGTAATTATGTACATTTTTATAGGAAAATATTGTGGTAAAAATAAAAAATTATAAGCCCTTTAATTTTAGGGTTTATGAAGTCAGTTTAGAGTTTAGAGGTTTACAAATTTAGGTTTAGGGGCTTAGAATTTAGGGATTGTAGTTATAATTTAGAGTTTATGGTTATAATATAGGATTTAGAGCTAATGGTTTATGTTTTAGGGGTAATATATTAGGGATTTAAGTTTTAACGTATAAATCTGAAATTTTAAACATAAACCCTAAATTCAAACTATAACCTCTAAATTTTAAACACTTAAATATAAACATCTAAATTATAAAGCTTAAACTAAATCCCTAAAATTAAGTCGGTTGTGAAAATTTTTTGTTTTCACCACTAATACATATTAATAACTACCCAATTTTTATTTATTTATTATTCGACTATAAAGTCAAAAGGCTAAAATATACATTTGATACCTTAACTAGCACATTCTCTTAAGTCGGTAATTAAAGAATTTTTACTCTCAAATTGATACATGAACTAGACGCATTTTTCTAAATTGATACCAAAATTTATATATTCTATTAATTTGGTCTTAATACCAAATAAATCAATAAATTTAGCACCTTATATTTACAAATTCTATCAAAATATTTTTTATTATTCTCCTAAAGTATTTTTTTCTTCTATAAGTAGTGTTACATTATCTTTCTGATATAATAAAAGTTTAACAATAACTTGTTATTTTATCGTATAACATAGTTGTTTAATTGTTTGTTTAATCCTATATATTAACTTGATTTAACAATGTCATATTTTTTTTTACTAAATTGATGTAATTTTAAAATATTAAAGGTTAAATTTATCGAATTATTTTGAATTAAGATCAAATTAATAGAGTGTGTAAGTTTTTAAAACTAAATTGTTAATAAAAATATAAAATCCATGAATGAAATTAAAGTTCAAGTACCAACTTAAGAGTAAAGATTTTTTAGATATAAATTTGAGTAAAATATTTAGTTCAGGTATCAACTTAAGAACAAAAATTCTTTAAGTACCGATTTAAGAAAAGATACCTAGTTCAGGTACCAAATATATATTTAAGCAAATTCAAAATATATAATAAATCACTCAATTATGTTAAATAAAAATAAATATACACATTACCTTAATACTTAAATTTACTTTTAAACAAAAAGTTCAAATTCTTAATTTGGGCATAATAATATTATAAAAGTAGATGATCGAATTATATCAAATTAATATTAATGATTTAATATTAAATTTTAATATAGAGAAAGAATAAACACGATATCGAATATTCTCAAGAAAAATATCGATAATTATATAAATAATATTTATTTCAATGAAACAATTACTAACATTTAAACTTAATTAACATCAATCATCCTTACACATTATTCAACAATTCCATAAATGGATAAATCCAACAATTTACATCAACAATTTAAAAAACTCACAATTAATTAAATTTATTCCAACAAATTAACAAAAAAATAATTTTATTTCTTTCACTTCATTGAAGGAAAGGCTTAAAAGTGCTCACCACCTTCTTAGTCTGATCAACAATGGAAGTGTATGACACTGTTCCATCATTCCCAGCCAACACTCTGTACTTATCTTTCCTTGTGAAATTTGTGCACTCGAACCCTAACGTGGCGGCCAAGATTCTTTGCACGTAATTGGCGACGTCGTGTGGGCTTTTCCCCGACGAGCACGTTGCTTCCGCCGGTAATTGGTTCAAGAATGTCACCTCATAGACCGGTCTAGGGTTCATGAAGAAGAAGATTGGATCCAGAGCTTTCCATCCACCGGCCGTGGTTGCGTGGAAGAACCCTACCCTATAGTTCATTGCAACCGGGACTATTTGATCGGTTAATTCGGCGAATAGGGCACTAAACCTTAATAAAAAGGGTTCCCTACAAGTTGTTCCTTCCGGACATACTACTAAGTCACCTTTGGATAGTTCATGTTTGATTTTTTGGGCGTCGACTTCTCTAATTCTTGTTAATCTTACTGTCGGTATAGGTGATAGGATCTTGGTTAATCTCGATATCGAATATGTGACTGCCGGGATTTTTCTTCTAAGCACGGTGGATAAGACCACAGGGTCCATTAAAGTTCTATGTGTGCAAACGAACAAGACCCCGAACCTGCTACCGGAGATGGGTGGGGGTGGTTTGCCTTTAACGATGATCTTACCACCAAATAAACGAGACACGTGAGGGATTGCTTGCATCGGAAGCATTACACCGATCATAATCCGAATGATTGCTAGTATGACGCCGAATGGCATCCATAGGAGGATTAATAGAGCGGTCGAGGGTGTCGGTCGCTTCACGAGACGACCATCGTGAAAGATTACGGGTAGTGGACGGAGGAGTTGGTGGTCGTGGAGGTTTTCCTCGGTAATAAAAGGTGGATGCATTTGTTCCTGCATGTTAATAACCTAATTGTTAGAATCAATTATTTATAAGATAATAAATGCAATGGATTTAAACATATTGCATGGGATTACTCACTTTGCATAGAGAAAAGAATCGAAAACTTGACATAGATCTTCCGAGTCCTAAACTAGGCTCGTCATCTACAAACAGCTTGGCGACTCTGCTCGAGATGAAAGCAATATCACTACTAACAAAACCCGTAGCAAACCCGAATCGGTTCACGACGAGTTCACTTCCGACAACCTCGTCGGCCCGTAAATGCTCCTTCACGAACCTTTCCACCATAATCCTAGGTGTTTTGGTCACCACAACTCTTTTCTCATACAAACTAAACACTTTCCAAGCCTCCATATCAACATCATCCATATAAAACTTAGGCAAAACAGCTCTAGACACCGATTCGATCTCCGACACTCGAAGTCCCACCGTCGCGACAAAGACCATCAACTTCAACCCGGCATCACCCATTCCCAACATGTCAAGAAACCGAATCACCGGCCAAGCCAACAGCAACAATGCGAACCGGATCAAACCCGAGGCCTCGAATGCCACCAACATGAAGTATGAGAAAGGGTCCGGGTCTTTCAAAAGAGTCCCTTCAAGCTCAGACACAACAGACTCCATAGCCATCTCTTGGTTGCTAAATTCCTCCCTTGTTTTTCGGTTAAAATGTCTGATAAAATCTGGGTTTTTTGTCTTTAGGATTGTGAGAATTTAAGGTTAGAGAGCTCTGGTTTGGATTGACTATTCTCTCATGTAAGAACGAGGCAGTTCATCGGTTTCACAACTACTTGTCTTATATAGTTTTTTGTTAGTTGTTTTTAGCCTCCAAAAAGAGTTTGATGTATCTGCAAAGAATAAAGGATTGTACGCCACGTTAATATACATAGATTGATTACTTAACTTCACCAACTTGGTCAATATTTATGGACTAGAAAAGCTATTTTTGAAAAGATTTTGATAAAGGTATAATTTTATCACTAGTCCCTATACTATACATAGAATTCGGATTTAGCCCCTATATTCTAATTTAGTTAAAATTAATCCTCATGCTTTTCGAACTTTAAAATTTCAATCCTAACCCAAACCGCATGTGGCAATTTTAAAATTTAACAAGTGTAAGATTAAAATTGACCAAATTAGAATACAAAAATTGTTCCATAATTTTTTTACTCTTAAATAAAGAGAGATTATTCCTTAAGGTAAATATTGAGATTCGAACACATACAATATGAACGGAGATAGAATTAAATATTGGGAGGGAAATGGGTCTATTAAGCTTTAAAATCTAAAAACTATGAGGGACAAAATACTTATTTTTTTTTGATTCAGCTAACAGTGATTACAGTAGTATATGTTCTAGAGTATACTCTCAACCATTGAACATTGATCGCTCAATCACTATGATGATATTATTGGTGCTCAAACTCGTAACCTCTAGGAACAACAACCGTTCCTTTAACCACTGAGGCTAAATGACTCGTGCACAAGAAACTTATTTCACTATTATTTAAACTAATAAAGACCCTAAATAGTAATTATACCAAAAAAAATGGTAGGGACAAATTCCAATAATATACATACCTCCCTCTCTAGCATACAAGATGAGACAAAATGAACACCATTGATCATTCGGTCGATCAGTGAATCTCAAAAACTGTCCCGTAACTTCCGTATAGTATAAGGACTAATAGCATAATTCTACCTTCCATAATTATGTCATTGTTGGTGTGAACCTAATTTCTAATGGTGACTGCGGCCATCGGTTTACCCTTCATTAGGTTACTAACTTGGGTTACTTTAGCTTTTTTATATAGTGGAGATTAAAGGTATTGATATAATAATGTTCCCCAAAATAGTATTGGTATTATTATAATACGTATATATGTATATTTGTACGTATATGTGTACGTTGTTATGGTTACTTCCATATTGTTGCACGAGAAGGAACCAAGCAATTTCATTCTCCGGTGTATGCTTTTGGGATATACACGTATGAGATACGGTCACCTTCCACTAACTGCCGCACGCCATTTACCTTTCTTTTTCATCGAGAAAAGTCAATACATACGTATATACATCGGCTGATTGGAAAAATTATTACTAACCTTGTTCACTACCTCGTCATCCGTGATCTTAACCGATCAGATTTGTTCATCTTAATTTTTTAAGATGGATAATCGCAGGGACGGAGTTAAGATTTAGGGTTGAGGATAAAATATAAATATTTAGAAGTAGAGGACAAATTCATAAAAAAAATCAAAATTTTAAAAAATTAAATAGGGGACGAAAGTGTAAAAAGAAAATTCTTCGGGGTGGGGGACGATTTTCTTACTCCACCCATGTGGGTTCGTCACTGAATAATCACCTCTTTCATACATGTAATTAGTGGATGGTTATGAAGTTATTTAAAAATGAACGATCCTGATTGTTTGGACCATAGATGACGTGGTAAACATAGTTCACCTAATAGTCTCTCAGCTGATTGGCAGAACTTGGTAAAGTTAAGGGACAAATTAAGATTTTGCAAAAAAGAAAGGTTTAAATTAAAATTTTTAAAATTTTTGAAGGGTTCAATTGACATTTTTTCAAAAAATGTGTCTAGCTTAAATTTTTGAAATTTTAAAACTTAATAAGAATTTTTAAAAATTATGAGAATGATTTAATTAAGAATAATAAAAATTTTAAAGCTTAATCTGAACTTTTAAAAATTTTATACTGTCAAATTAAAATTTTCAAAAAATTTAAAGGTCTAAATTATAATTTCTAAAATTTTTAGGGATCATGGCCTCCGCATGTCCCCATTGTGTTCCGCCCATGTATACATACTAGGGGTGGGAAAAATCCGATTACTCGGTTTCAGATTCGGTAAGACCCAATAGATTTTTATATGATATTGGTTTCAGTAGGATCAAGACTGAATTCAAAATTTAGGTTCCGATCATAATCGGGATCGAAACTAGATCTTGATTTTTGATCGACACCAATACCAAATATCCGGTATTGATTTTCTTTTGTTTATTTTTCTTATCAAGCTTTCTCTTTATGTATGAATATTATGAATACGACTAGTTTTAAAACTTTAATTTTCAAGCATACAATATTCTAATTTTATTATTTAATATTATTATTGGTGGTTGAATTTTTTTTTTCTATTAAATTTTTAAAGAATAAACTAATTGACCGGATACCCGGTATTAGAAACAGTTCCCACCAGTAACGGGACTGGTTCTTAAAATTTAAGACCCGGTGTGATCGAGACCGAAACTAATTCTAATTTTCAGGAACAGGTAGTTATCGAGACCAAAACCAATTCTATTCAAATTGACTGTATACCCGGTATTACCCGCCCCTGATACATACACACGTAAGTGTGGGTTTAATGTGTAAATATTTTATATGATATTTATAACTCAAAATAATGTTTTACTCGAATATTTATCACCCAAATCTATTTATTTTTGTTGTTAATGTATTTTAGGATAAATTATACAATTAGTCATCCAACTATATTTTTTTTCATTTTGTTCATCGAAATTTGAAACTTGTGTAATATTACCACTGAAGTTATATCACTTTCATTTTTGGTCATCAAGGTAAATTTTATTAATAACATGCGTCATTATGCGATTAATTTGATGTTTAAATGAAAAAAAAAATCAGATTTAAGATTTAAATCTTAAACAATAAAATAATAAAATAATATTTTATATTTAATATACGAATAATAAACATTTTATACACTGTGGAATAAAATAATAACCGGTAGTACATGACACCGTCAAGAAATAAAATAGGCATAAAGATAATTTTAACCCTTAACATTTATAGCTTTTGTCGTTTTAGCCCTTATTCTTTTTTTGGGATAAATTTAGCCCTTAACCTATATCTTTTTGACAAATAGCTTATTTTTTAACTAGCTTGATGACTGGACCGTTAAAAATTTAACGATGATATATATGAAATATAATTTTAAATGACATGGAATATAACCTATCAAATAAATATATATATATGGAATATAATTTTATTCTAATATAAAATATAAAACAATTAAAATTCAAATAAAATATTAAAAATTAATTAATTCTAAAATAAAAATTATAAAACATTCTTAATCTTAACTATGATAAAATCAAAATCTTATTCGAATTGTGTTTATATTTTTTATTATATTTTAAAATTAAAAAATAAATAACATATTTTTTAAAATTTTTACATAATTATTGTGACACAATTGTCTCAGGAAAACCTTTTTCCCGTGAATTTGGTTTATTGTATATAATATTTAAGATTAAATGTGATGGATTTTGTATTATTTAAATTATTGTCTAGAATTTAACATTTGAAATATTTGTTATATAATAAAAAATAAAATATTATATTAGTTTGTGATATTTTATTTATATAATATTATTCCCGTTATTTTTTATTTGTTCATACATCTCAAATAAAAAATAATTACAAGACACTATGATTACAAATTCTAAAATAAAAATATAAACACAATTCGAATATGATTTTGATTTTATCGTAGTTAGGATTAAGAATGTTTAATAATATTTTATTTTAGAATTAATTAATTTTTAATATTTTATTTAAATTTTAATTGTTTTATATTTTTATATTAGAATAAAATTATATTTCATATATATATATATATGTATTTGATAGGTTACATTCCATTTCATTTAAAATTATATTCCATATATATATCATCGTTAAATTTTTAACGGTGCAGTCATCAAGCTAGTTAAAAAAAAAGGTATTTGTCAAAAAGATATAGGTTAAGGGTTAAATTTATCCTAAAAAAAAAAATAAGGGCCAAAACGACAAAAGCTATAAACGTTAAGGGTTAAAATTATCTTTATGCCAATAAAATATTACCCCACTATGCTTGTTTTCTACGATTAGAGAAAGTGAATTGTTAATAAAAAATACACTAATTATTTTTTGGTATATTATTCGAATGGTTAATAAAATATCCCAAAAATAGAAAATGGTTACTAAATTTTTAAAAGTTATATAATGGACATTAAATTTTATTTTTTGTTATAAAATAATCACTTAATTGTTAATTGTTATTAAGCAAATGACTTAACAATTACGAAAATTTGAATACTAATATATTTAATTCTTCATATTTACACATTTAATCAATTTAGTCTTAATTTAACTCTTATTATTGATGTTTAAATTGATTGAATGTGTAAATATTGAGGATTAAATATGTTGTGGATACAAATTTTTGTAACTGCCATGTCACTCAGTCAACAACTATTAATGACTTAATGATTATTTTATAATAAAAACTAATGTTTAATGATCGTTATATAACTTTTATAAGTTTGGTGACCATCTTGTATTTCTGGGATAGTTTAGTGACAGTTTGTATACTTTACCCATTACTTTTTTTAAATATATACTTATAAAAACCAAAATGATTGAATCAAATATATACTTTACCCATTAGTTTAGTTCAATTACTTTCGGGATGGGGCTATGATTTAGGGTTAGGGGGCAAAATATAAATATTTAATAGTAGGGGGCAAATTCATAAAAAAAATTAAATTGGGGATAAAAGTGTAAAAAAAATTCTTCAGGGGAGATTGTCCCGACCCATGTGGCTTCGTTACTGATTGCTATGTCCGCAAGGTATGTGTATTGTTAAAGAATTAAAAATATCTATAAACAGACATTATCTTGTAATCATACTTAGACTATTAAAAAATACGAAACAGTTAAATGGAACGGTTGTTGTTCCTAGAGGTATCGGGTTCGAGCATCAGCGATGTCAGCAGAGTGATTGAGCGATCAATGTCAAATGGTGAAAATTATATTTTAGAACAAATACTACTGTAATCACTATTAACTTGTTAAAAAAAAATACGAAACAATTCGAATATGAAGATGTTTTCATTCTAAGTTCCAAAACATCCACCTATGTCTTTGTGTGTGTGATTGGGAGTCAAAAGGTTTGGTGGGATCTTCATTTTAATAAACAAATTAATTTGTTAGTTACAACAATAGTGTCTTCTTTTCTATATATATTACTTGTATGTTTTTTTTTAATATTGTCCCAACCAGTGTTGTGTGTTTAATAGTTTGTCTTTGTCAGAATAACCCTTTTTCTTGGAGTTACCTGTTAGATTAAATCAAAGGGTTTTGTAATGAGAAGCTTGCAAGAATTGGAAGTGGGTTAGAAAAAGTTGGAACTTGTTGATGTCTCCGAGGGAAAATTTTCTTGCCGAAGTTCAGGTAAGGTTGGTTAGAAACATGAAATCAAAGTGTAAACCAATTTTGACAGTTCAATGGAGTATGTCTTTTTCGTATACTCCTTCTCAGTAACGGAGCAATAATTTAGGGTTGAGAGAGACAAAATATAAATATTTAAAAATATGAAGGTAAATTTATAAAAAAAATAATTTTTAAAAGAATTTAAATAGAGAAATAAAAGTGAAAAAATATTTGGGGTGGGGGCGATTTCTCCTCCCACCCTCATGTAACTCTGTCTATGATCCTTCTGTCTTAATTTCGATTTTTATGAAAATTTTAGTTAGAAAAAGTTTGTATAATATGTGTAAGGTTTAATATACTATTTACCTCCTAAACTATATATGTTTTTCAATTTGTCCCCTAATTTTTTTGGCCTATTGTACTCATAAATTTTATGAAAATTTATGAAAAACTGGTTTAATTTAAAAGGCAATTTGGTAATAACGTAAAGTACGGGCGGCAAAACATGTAAAAAGTAGTTTAGGGACAAATTGAGAAAAATATGTATAATTTAAAAGGGAAAAATGTATAAGCTTGTGTAATATAAAATAATTTAAATGATAAGTTTATCATTAAAAAGTTAATTTTTATTTATAAGATGTTTAATATTTTAAAGTGATAGTTTTAAAACATAAAATTAACAACTTTATTGAGACATAAAGTGTACTGTTTAAGAGACCTAGTATTTTATCATAATAGACAGATTTTAGACATAATAATTTAGATCGAGTCAATTCGTATTTAAATTCTGTTATATTTTATGACACGATCAATTTAGAGTTTAAAATAATACAGATTAAGAGTTTAACCTAAAGGTCACGATTTTTATGATTCTCTGAGACATGTCAGGTGATTCGTTTGAAGAATTTCTTTTCTAGACTTGTTCTTGATCGAAAAGAATTTATACTTAATGAGGATATCAATTCTTAAGAATGCTCGTGGTGGATCAATCCAATTCTATATGTTTATAAAATTATATTTTTTTATCATATCGAATTTTGTTGTATCATAACGCGATGCATTAGTGTTTTAAGAGATTAAAGAAAATATTTTTTTTTATAATTTTTTTTTGTCTTTGTTCTGATGAAAATTCGTATCGTGTACAGATTTTAACTATTAAAGAAGCTGTAGACATAATCAATGTCTCGGAATGAAAAGATAATGCTCAACATTACAATTAGGGATGGTTGATAAGTATCGAAATTATCGAATAAAATAATTGTATTTTTAATTAAATATTGAAAAATAGTATAGAGAAATAAAATTATCTATAAAGACTAAAGAAATTTTAATGTCGCTTCCTTGTTTTAATCTTGATTAAATTGTGAAATAAAAATAAGGAGTTGTTTAGAAATAATAATTAAGTAAAAATAAAAGATGAACAAAATTACTAAATTGTAAATAAAGAATTCTCTTTGGATAGTATGTTGGTTATATAATCAACAGGACCCAACCCCTACGTGTAATTTTTTTTTTCCAGTTAATCAAAATTTTTAAGTAAATCTCCGATATCTAAATCTTGTTGGTCTAACCACATCTATCGTTGTTAACTCCAAAATAACTTTAAGTTTTGGAAGAGCTCAACTCGAATTATAATGTCTTGTAGTTTAGAAGTCAGATCGGTTAGTCGTATTTCAGTTTCCTTGAACAAACTTAACAATGTTCCAATAAGAAAAATCAAGATTGAATTCGATTCTTAGAAAGACACTATAATTCGAGTTGGGCTCTTCCAAAACTTAAAGTTATTGTGGAGTTAACAACGATAGATGTGGCTAGACCAACAAGATTTAGATATCGGAGATTTACTTAAAAATTTTGATTAACTGGAGAAAAAAATACCTTCCAAATTGCAAGCTAAAATACCTTTCAAATCAACGTTGATTTTTTGAGTCGAAAATGTAGTAACTTTTAAAGGAATGATCGATTTTCCCTCCTAGTTTCCAGAAAATCGAAGAATACTTTTCGAAGTTATGAAGCACAATTTAATTCTCACGATTAGAATTGAGTCATCCCAAAACTTTAAGCTAAGGGCAAGTTTAGCTAAGCATGGATTTGATTGGATTGGATTAGAATAAATTAAAAAATACAAATATAAAAAGACTTATAATAATTATTATATTTTTATTAGACAAAATAAAAAAATAATTGAAAATATATATAAGGAGACGTACATTATAGTTATTATACCTAAATATTTAAAATAAAATAAAATTATTTTTTAGTCAAGTTGAGTATTTTTTATCCTAAATTCGAACTTGATCTAACCTCATCCTATAAAAATCTAACCCAAACTCAAAATTTTCTTTTAAAAAATCCAACCTTAAAGATTCAGGTCGAATCGAATAAAATAGAAACCTGTCGAATACGGATCAAATAACCATCCCTAATAACAACCATCATTTTTAGGAATTCCAACAAGTGGTTAACCGTATTTGTCTTTGGACCGTTTAAGACACTCCTTAAACAACTCATGTTCCAACTTCCAACACACATATCTATAAAACACAACATCTCTATCTTGTCCCAAATCGAAAAAGGTGTAAAACTCAATAATTTAGAGGCAATAACAATGAACCCCATCATGAACAAAGTGGCATTGCCTTTATCATTCTTCATTTACCTTTCTTTCTTCTCCTTACTAAACGCTGCTCCCCAAATCACCAAAATATGTGAAAAGGTTAGGCACAAGGATCTTTGCATATCAAGCTTCAACGAATCATATCTCGGAAGATACGTCCCCGACAATGCCGAGCCAGAGCTCCTCGCGTCGGTAATTATCAAAATCGTTGTTAATAGTGCCTCGGACGTGTCCCGAAATCTCAAGACCACCGTACTTGAAGGTCCTGTTCCATTGACACCCGAGGTCCGGGCAAAATACGGAATATGTGATCAGGAAGTCGTGTCCACTATGAAGGAACTCGATAAAGTTCGAATGGCCATGGAATCGAGGAATCGTCGAAAAGAGGAGTTCAATATGAAGGCTGCCGTGACTAATACTGAGAAATGTGAGAAAGAATTGAAGCAAGTGGAAGCACAATTGCCGGACAAAACACAGTTCGATGAAATTATTGTCCTTAAAAAACTTTTGGGCAATGTGGAGGACATTGTCAAAATGTTCGGTTGAGATTAAAGATGTTGGTCTAGATTGTACTTTGATGGGGTTCATTGCATTCACCTTTTTCAATATTAATAAATTTTTATGACTCAACCATCATGTTTATTTGTCTAAATCCATACAAATGAACGAGAAAGATAACAAATTAATATTATTAATTTTTTATATAATCATCGATATTTAACTCATTGACTGGTTTATCAAGATCGAGTATTACAAAAAAATTATTATAAAAGAGAGAATGTTTTAATCTAATTTTCTCCGTTTACAAATCAGAATTCAAACCCTTAATATTATTGATTCTCTTAATCATTCTTTTAAGTTTGTGATATTATTAGAGTTGACAAAACAAGTCCGAGTTCAAAAGTTCGGCCGTATCGACTCAAGTCTGAGAAAGTATGAGGTCCCTAGTGTAGTTAGAGTAATTATATCATGCACTAGTAGATATAAGTTTAGGGTTCATGATTTAGAGATTTAAATTTATGTGTTTAGAATTTAGTCGATATAAGTTAAACCCTAAATCGTACCAAATTACTCTAAACCCCTGAATTTTAAATTCCAACCACAATTTTTCAATCTAAACTACTAAACTATAAACCCTAAACTAAATCTACAAAGAATATATAGACTTGGATCATATTTTGACCTATCAATATAATATATGGAATATAACACTATACAATATAAAAATATTATATTTTTAAATTTAACAAGTTGTTTCGATAAAATATGAATGATATTATCAATAGGGGTTGATCCAAGTGTTAAGCAGCTTGATTCCGCTTAAACAAGTTTCAGGTTCGAGACGGTGTACGCAAAAAATCTTTGATGGGAGACTCACCCACCAAAACTAGTTGTGCGACGCGAGTCGACCTGGATTAGTCAAAGCTAAACCCTGAAATCAGAAAAACAATAAAAAAATATAAATGATATTCGTACTAAAAGATTTAAATTTAAGCAGCTTTCGCTCGAGTTCAAAACATAACTTTAAAGAATGTAACATTCCATGTATGAAGTTGTACTTTCACATTTATATTGAAAGTATAAATATCCTTCTATTGTACTAACAAAATACTTCGTTAATTGTACCACACATCCCAAAACTATAACACTCATTTTAAATTAGTCCTTAAATTATAGTCATTCTAAATACGTCCCAAAGTTTTGAGCATTATGATTTGATTCTTGAACTATAATCCTCATTCTACAAATTGGTCGTAAAACCTTTTAAACATTATAATTTCATCTACAAATTATCAGTACATGCTAATCATATCTTATGTTAATAAATTCATTATGAAAATTGTTAATTGTACTAAAACATTGATGCATATTATATGTTATAGTATGATTAGGTATAAACGATAATTTGAGAATGAGATTAGAATATCTAGAAAGTTTAAGAACTAATTTAGAATGAGGGTCACAATCTAAGGATACAAATGGAACATTCAAAACTTCGGGGACCAATCAAGAACGAGAACCATAGTTTTGGGAAGAAATAAAAATATTTAAAAGTTTAAAGACTAATTTAAAATAAAAATCATAATTTAAGGATTATAATGTTGTAACACCAAAAAAGTGATCTAGTCAAAATATGGTTTTCGATATCGAAAATCCTACTTCCAAAGGATAATTGGATTATTGAATCATAGATTATTGAGTTAAAATTGATTAATTCTTAAATGTGAAAATTTTAATTAAAATATAAAAATAAAATATTGAGCGACATAGAGATGACGTAAGATTTTAAATATTTACTTAAAAAATAATACATCATTCAGATAAATCATTTAAACTCATGTCTCTTAGAAGAATACATTTTTTTTTACAATAACAATACTTCCTTTTTCATTATTGACTTGTAATGGACAAATGATATTATTCTAACTCGAGTTTAAGACGTGGCGAGCCACATAAAATTGGGGGTCAATTGACCCTATTAATTTGTTGAATATAATTTTTTTAAAGAGTTAAATGAGATTATCAAGAAGTTAATATATAATATTTCATAGATATTATAATTGATCTCACTCGATTTGTTGAGGGTATGAAATCAACGATACGTATTATAGTAATATGAAAATTCTTGTATTCTGTACTCTACTCTACTTTTATTATATAAAAATCTTGACTTCGTCACTGAATTTAAATCGATACTGATAAAATTTTCGAATTCAAATTAGAATTCAAACCAAAGATATGAATCACTATTTTAGTGGTCACAATGAGTGGTTAAGCTCATTTGTCTTTGGACCGTTCAAAGAAACTCCTAAAAATACCTTACTTACAATCTATAAAATACCACATTTCCCATAGTTTCTTCAAAATAAAAAAAAAAAGGTGTAAAAAATAAATAAACCTAGAGGCCATAACCATGAACCCCATCTCAAATAATGTTGCATTGGCTCTATCTTTCTTCATCTGCATTTCCTTCTTCCCTTTGCTAAACGCCATGCCAGACATCACACCAACCTGTGAAAAGACTAAGCACAAGGACCTATGCATAGAAAGCTTTCAGGAATCATACCTAGGAAGATACCTCCCCAGCAATGCCAGGCCGAAGCTGCTAGCATCGATAATTATCAAAATCGTTGTTAATAACGCCTCAGACGTGTCACGAAATCTCAAGACTACTGTGCTCGAAGGTCCGGTACCGTTGACGCCTGAGGTCCGGGCGAAGTACGGAATATGTGACCATGAAGTCGTGGCCGCTATGAAGGAACTCGATAAGGTCCGGACAGCTATGGAAATGAGTAACCGGAGATCGGAGAAACTCAATATGCAAGCTGCCATAGCTAATACTGAGAATTGCATTAAAGAACTAACGGAGGTGGAAGCACAATTGCCGGACAAAAAGCAGTTTGATGAAGTTATTGTCCTTAAAGAGATGTTGGAAAATGTGGATGAAATTATCAAAACGATCAAGTAGATGTGTTTTTGGGTTGAAAATGTGATGGATTAAGTGTTGTGGTGCATGTTTTAAATGTTGCTCTTTGATTGTACTTTGATGGGGGTTTGCCAACACCTTTTTTAATAATAATATTTTTTTATGTCGAGTTTATTATTATTTTTAGAATCATAAGATCAAAGACGGAGGCAGAATTTGGGGTCGAGGGTTTAAAACATAAATATTTAAAAGTAGGGGGCAAATTCATAAAAAAAATTAAAAGAATTTAAATAGAGGGATGAAAGTGAAAAAATTCTTCGGGGGTGGGAAGGCGATTGCCCCTCCCCAACCCCTTTAGCTCCGTCCCTGCATAAGATGGATCATTCGACCTGACAGAATGGTTTATGTGGTAAGTATCTTGATATCGCTTAAGCATGTCTCGAGAGACCTTGTGTATGTAAAAAATTCTCGTTATAAGACTCACTCACCTAGGTCAGGTGTGCAACGAGGATCGGTCTGGATTAATCAAGGTAAAGTGTTGGAAAATCGGAAGGATGCCCATAAAAATATGAATCATTTGAACTAGTTTAACCCTAACTTAAATAAGCTAAAATATTTAATAATTGAGATTTAAGAAAGAAGAAAGTGGAGATTTATAACACAAAAATAGAGATCCAAATCCACTTAAAACAAAAGGAAAACAACATTCATGGAAATTATCCCAATATATTTCCCCATTTAGAAAAGCTTAATTCCCCATTTAGAAAGCTCCTCTCTTGATGGCATCTTGGTTAGCATCTCCAAGAGCAGCTTCATTCAAGTATTTGTCAGCCAATTGAACTCTCTTCACATTCTCTTGCTCCATAACAAGCATGTTACCATACTCCAACAACTTCTCAATGGTCATCTTCGGTTGCTCGAATGTCGGTGGCCCTTCCCTCGAGTTCACTAGCTTTTTCCCAATGCTAGCGACACCAGTGTCTCCGATCCATTTCCTTACTTCGTCGTCGTAAACTCTCGCCCTCACGGCACCGAAAAAGTCTACAAATTAAAATCAACATTGTTGATATCATTATAAAAGTAAATGATCAAATTGTACTGATCTATGTAATAGAGGGACTAAAACCATAATTAATCCATATCACTTAATGTTTGAGGCTTAGTTTTTTTTCTTCTAATCCTTACGGATTAAATAGTCAGTTTCAACATCATAAAAGGACTAAAACTATAATTAGACCTATTTACTTTAAGTAACAAGTTTACCAATGGATTGGCCAGGGAAGGTGTCGACAAGCTTGATAATATCTTCCTTAGGGACACCGTCGGTCCTGAAAATTCCGGTGCAAACACCGATTCTGTCATCCCTGGTAGGTGCCCAGTAGAACTTCTCCATACGACCGTCACGGATAAGAGGCGCATATAGTGTCGAGAAATCGTTACCGGTAACGATGATCGGGACACGAGGGTTGTCTTCCTTGTTGTACATTCCAGGTAGCTGGACGTTTGTCGGGTTGTCGGCGATGTTCATGAGTGTGGCGTTCACCATCTGGTTGTTCACAGTGTATTGTGTGGTTCCTCCCATACGACCGGCACCGGCATCGAGATCGTTGATGAAGAGGCAGGCCATTTTTCCCTTTTTGATGATATCAGCGGCCTCACGGTACCTTTGCCTGATTAACTTGGCCGGCTCTCCGGCGTTCCCACTTTCCAATTCTCCGGCACTCATCATAATGGGGCTGTAATATTAATTTGCCGTGAACGAGTGTCAGAAATGAATATGTGACTGATATAAATACAAATAAATATGTGACCGATTGATTGACGTTCCGAATAAAAATTAACTTACTTGATTCCCATCTTAGCAAAAACGAGCTCACATTGGAAAGATTTTCCTTGACCTTTGCCTCCCCAAATACCCAAGATGAGAGGAACCTACGAAAAAGAAAATCGCGATTTTTTCGTAAATTTAACATGTTTAAGTGTACAATATAATTCGATTACATAATTTTGTACGAAAATATTATAACCCGGAAATCAAGATATACCTTAATGTTAGGGAGGGTCATGAAGTTCTTGGTGATGTGAACAACAAGCTTGTCCATGAAACCCGGGGCAATGTAGAAACCATCCATGTTGTTGTCCAAGTTGTACCTAAATCGAGTTCATAAACAAGTTTAATCAAGCGAGTTCGAATAGTTTAATTTTCTGACTAAAATCGAATTCCATGTTCCGAATTTTCAATCGAACTCGAGTTTACATTTTAAGCCCTTGGCTGAGGTACTCATAGGAACTCATGACAGCATAGTGAGTTCCATCATTCATGGGAGCTTGGAAGAGGGAATCGACCATGCCTTTCCCTCGAGTGATGTCTTGTTGGTCATCGGAGATATCGTAAGCAAGCCCTCTCCACTTGTCCTGCTCGGTTTGTTTGCTTTCGTCGATTTCCTTGGCAGCAACGACCTTGAAGCTTCCCGACGGAGCCTTGTTGAACCTCGAACTCACTTTCTTCAAGCCGTTACCCATGAAAGCCGAGCTCGGAACCGCGGATCCAGCACCGGAGCCATTCAAATTCAACTGCATAACAAAAACATAACATAACATCAATCATTGCACGCTCTAGAACATGTTTGAAACACATGTGTAACAAGAAAATCAACGGCGCAATCAATGATGGGATGGTAAGTACCGGTGCTCGGTTGACAGCACCGACGGTGGAGACGGAAGCCGCCATCGGAGAATGGAGACTGAACTGTGAAATGTTAAGTAATATGAAAGTGTTGGGAGAGAATGGCCTTTGACAAGCTAAGGACTGCTGTGGAGGGGAACTTATAAAAAACATACATTGGGTGTGTCCAAAATTAAGGATATTGTTTTCTCTTCATTTGTTGAAGGCCACAGAAATCACAATCAAAGTTACACTATTGGTCCACGTGGCGGATGGAGATTGCTGCATTCCACAGAGCCTTTCGATTTCGGTTAAATTGTATAGAAGGTTCGTGTACTCTATATTTTTTACAATTTAGTCCTTCCACGATATGATTATTTCTAGATTCTCCATTTTTAAAATATGTATTTTCAATCCCAATGTGCTACATGCTATTTGATACTCAACTTATCACTTTTTATCGATATGGTACACGTGCATCCGAAAATTCAGTACCAATACTTGTCAAATGTTACGTATTTAGTATCTAAATTTGGTGTCGAATGTGTAACGTTGGACAAATTCGATTAAGCTTGTTAAATAAAATTAGAATAAGGACTTTTTACATAATTTCACCATTTTTTTCATTTGTTGATGGCCACACAGATCACCATCAAAGATTGCATCAAGAACCCACGTGGCAGATGGTGATTGGTGCATTTTGTTGAGTCTTTCAACCCTCACTTCATCTGCTTGAGGTTAGAAGTTAAGGTTGTTTCTTTGCCACTAAAATATGTTCCATTTATTACCACACAGACCATTTGTGTTTGGGATTTTGTTAGAAAATTATTTGTTTTATTTTATTTTTTATTTTTTTATTTTGGAAAAGATAAGGTGAATAAAATGTTTGTGATTCCAATTAATTTCATTATTTCCCCCTAAATTTGGAAATATTAATTAGAGGTTGGTATCTTCTTGGAATGTTTCAAGATTGTGAAAGCTACAAATTTAAAATAATAAAAATAATAATTAGAGGATACAATTAAAAGAAATATAATGGGAATTTCTAGTTTTTTATAATTCAACAAATTTTTATCCTTAACTTTGAAAATTAATTATATATTTGCTTTCGTTTCAAAGTCATAATCGAAACTCACTAATATTTCAAGTATCGGAATTCAAACTCTAATATCGTAATTTAAAACCTAATAAATATGTATATACTTAGTTTTATTGTAAGAAAGTTACATTATTCACTTTGGCTTCGAATATATAGGATATTTAGGGATTTTATTTAAAATATAGGGTATTTAAATTTTATTTTAGAATCTACGTTAAAAGTTATAATGCATGTAGAAAACGTCACTTGTACATAGCGACTATCTGTAGAGACAACACCATGTGCACATGTCGTTCTACGTACTATGTACACCGTAAAAAATCGTAGAATCTAATATATAAGTAAAAGTTCTTTATATTTTAAAACTTAATTTCAAATTAGATTATCTCAATTTTTTTCTATTATCGGTATTTTATATATTTTTAATATATTTATGTATTTTTCGTATCGTACGTGTATTAAACGATAATAATGTGAGCGTAAGAATCTAATTAAAATGATTAAAGAAACAGTATGATCTTGTCTCTTCATTTGAATTAATTCAAGCCACAAGTTGAAAATAAGAAGAAAAAACAATATATTTATTTGCAAATATATATGAATATTATTTTTTGAAATTATCCAAAAAGGAAAATAAAAATGACAAATCAAGATGAGAGGGGAAAATTTGTGGCAATAAGACCATTGAGCCCAAATTTTGAGTGCATAAAATTTGAAATTTTTAGACGTGTCATTGTTGGTCCATTAACGTGGCATAATTTAGGGCCATAAAAAACTAAACCTTTCATGAGAGAAATGGGTTATTGAGAGGAAGAAAAATATATCGAATATTAAAAGATTAAAAATTCAAATTTCAATATTTTAAATAAAATAAAATTAAATTGAGAGAGCTTCCTTTGTAATAAATTTTATATTTTTTAATTTGAATTAATCGATAAATAAATTATCATAGGAATACATAGGAATTGGGGAGGAAATATGGAAATTATTCCTTTCTCTCTCTATATATAGTTAATAAACTTTTAAAAGAAGATAATGAAATTTACATAATGTTACAAACCTTAATTTTTTAGATTAATGGGTTATTTAAATAAATTAGGGAGTTAATGAAATTTAAATTAAATGAATTAATAATTTTATAAAATTATAAATATATAATTAAGATAATAAAATATAATTTTATTATTGTTTGTTTCATGTTAAAATTTAAATTTATTAGTTTTAACTTTACTTACTGCATTTAGAAGTTTTGATGTTGCATTCTCATACTGTAACAAAAAGTTGTGAAAAGTTATTACAGCTAACTATAAGTGTGTGTTTTTCGTGTAATTGATTATAAAAATATTATTAAATTCTCATTAAATTTAAATCTTGTGTTTTTCGTGTAATTGATTATAAAAATATTATTAAATTCTCATTAAATTTAAATCTTGTATAAATTTAAATATTTTAATGACCTCTCAATATATAATGCTGAATTCTGTCACTATTATAATTTGTGGGTTCTTTTAATTTTCCAACCAATAGTATTAAGTGGGGAACAACACAACCTGGTTAAATCTAAAATATTAGAGATCCATTAATTGGTCTAGTGGTCAAAGATGTTTATTCTATCTTATCTTGTATGGATTCGAATCCTGATATGAAAAAAAGTTACAATCTCTCTGCTTAATAAAAAATCACAATCCCAACCTTTATTAATGAATTAAAAATTGCATGATTATTGGGAATTAATCTACAATACAATACATACATTAAAATATACACGTATTTAACGTTCAAAATTCGAATCTATATATCATTGAAAGAGAAGATTAGAACCCAACAAATTCTCCTCCTTAGGAGAGGACACGAGTTTAAACTTTGGAGACATCGTTGTTGAGTGAAGCCAGCCTCACACCCCCGAACATAGACTGTAAGATTGAAAGAAGCAATGTTTTACTAAGCAATGATTTTCTTTCTTCTAAAAATTATTATGGGTATCAATTGACGCAACAATTGGATTGTTGGAGTTATCGTATTATTAGTTTAGGGTTTATCTTTTAACCATCGAAATTCTTTCAGGAGCCGTATGAGCTAATGAGGCGTGGGATCGTATTAGAATTGGGACCCAAAGGAAACTTGGGCATTTATTACTTGGACCGTTTTCGCGATTTATTTACATACCCGAACAAATAAAAATTTTGAAGGTGTAAATTCTGCACTTGTGGCTTCTAGAACATGCATGTTAAAAAAAACACCAAAGTGAATGTAAAAAAGACATGGGTGTATTTGTAAGGTATCTTTTGTTGCTTGTAATGTCATACAAGGATTACATGATTGAGATAATATGCAAGAATGAAAGGGAGGAAATGACACAATCTAAGTGTAAAAAACTTGGGAAAATGACAGGGTTGGATCTTCATGTGGAGCATGCAAATTCATGAGGAGAAAATGCACCAATGAATGTGTTCTTGCAGCTTACTTCTATGATGAAGGCTGCAAATCACTTTGCTGCGGTGCACAAGATGTTCTGTGCTAGCAATGTTTCGAACCTGTCACTACACTTACCGATCCATAACCGGAGCGATGCGGCCGTCACCGTATCCTATGAAGCACTGGCTCAAATTCAGGACACCATTTACGGATGCATTTCTCATATCTTTTCCCTTCAACAAAAGGTTCCCTCTTTAATACTATATCGCCCGTAAAGCGAAATGAAAAGTCCGAGCAACATAGTCGATATGTGTGCACACAATATTGCCAAATACTTCACCTTTCTGCAGGCTGCAAGCCTACAAGAAGAGATTGAAGTACCCTGCAATGGAAATTTCCTAGCAGAAACTATGAACACACTATATTTCCGAGACGAACGAGCTACACCGGCTAGTCCTAAAGGATTTGTACCTGGAAATCAAGTTCTCCACTCAGCTCCACCTTCATTCAAACAGATGGAAGACACAAAATTTGTTTCTAGTTTCTACCAATTCCCTCAGGAAATAAATATCGAAGGACCCGAATCAGAACCCCTTATAGACGATCCATGCACGAGGAACACCGGGGTTCATTCAAACTGGGAAGTCTCAATCTGAGACTGAATTCCAAGCTTTAAAACAAGGGTTTGGTTCTTTGATCTAAGAACATTGTTACCCCATGGGAAAAGTTTTGTACCATGCATGCATGATGCTTATGATGAATGTTTTATGTATGCTCTTATATTTTATACTCAGAGGATCATGCAGATACACTTTCCTCCTATTCCAACATGATCTGAACCAGTTAGCTAGGCATTCTTAGCCTATGTTATTTGACTCGAATTTGATTTCCAAATACGAGTATATGTTTATAATTTATTCATATCCAAATATATGTCGAATGCATCTCTAGATCTGACTAACAAATGATGAAAAACAGAACAGAAACTTGTTAAGGATTAATGTTGTAGGAATTAGACCAAACTTGCAAGGAATACAAGGTTAAACAGAGAATTGAATTGTTTCTGGGTTAGCTTGGATGCTCTTGCATGGATTAAATCAGTTGCCATAAAAAGAGTTTGAGCTTATTGTCTATAGGGTGGAGGATAGTGAAGAATCGATAACTCAGATAAGATACTATAGAAATTTATTATAAAACGACTCTCTCAAATTTAATTTACTTAATTTATTAAGTCTGTTGGTTAATATGCACGTGGTGAATATGCAGTAAATATGCACGTGTGCTGTGCATGCATTAAATGCACGTGTAGGTTGGCTTTAACGAGTCTGTTAGTAAGTTTGTTAATAAGATGGTTAGAGTTGGTTATGATCAGTTGTACACTAGCTGGGGGTTCATGTGTGTATATATAAGTGTAAATCCTTTCCTTGTAAATCATCTGATTCATCAGTAAAGAAACTTTCCTTAGCTTGCATTCTTCTTCACATGGTATCAATTGCTGGGTACCTGGAGAGCTTCTGTTGCTGCGAATAAGTGGTTTACTGGGTTGTGCTCAGTAGTGAAGCATGATGGCTGATACTGGGCAATTCACGAACAAGAAGATCAATGTGATGCTTGATGAGAAGAATTTCCTTCTCTGAAGGCAACAGGTTCTTCTCACAGTCAGGAGTCACAAGGTGGAATCATTGCTTTATGGTGACTTAGAGGTCCCCTCGCAGATGCTTGTTTCACAGAAGGGCAACGGATAAAGAATCCAAGATATGAGGATTTTGTGGCACAAGATAGTGCCATGGCATCTTGGCTGCTGTCTACGATCAGTCCTCATCTGCTTCCTCAATTTGTTGGAGCCGAGACTGCTTCTCAGGTATGGGACACAGTTATACAAATTTTTTCGAATAAGTCTACTACATCTGTCATGAGTTTGCACTATAAATTGAGGTCTATCAAGAAAGGGGATAGTGAGAGTATGATGGTGTACTTGTCTCGCATTAAGGAGGTCTGTGATTCATTAGCTTCATGTGGGTGTAAAATTTCAACAGTGGAACACATAACTAGTATTTTGAATGGACTAACAAGAGAGTTTCAGTCTTTTATGGCTGTTATCACTGCAAAGAAAGAATTGTTGTCTGTTGAGAGGGTTTGTAGTATCTTGCTTGATGTTGAGACTCAGATAACTGGTTTTAATGCTCAGTCTGACTTTGTTCCTTTGAGTGCAAATGTTGCCAATGTAATGCATCCTAAACAGGTTTTCAATTCTACTCCTTCCTATCCAAGTTATACTGGCTCCCCTAATCAGTTTTACAAGGCTCCTCGACCCTCTTTTAGTCCTTCTGGAAGGCAAGGTGGTAGAGGACGTGGTAGGTCCAAGTTTCAGTGCCAATTGTGTGGTAAGATTGGGCATACTGTGAGTCGTTGTTGGTATCGATTTGATCAAGGGTTTGCTGGGGTTGATGCAGGTCAGTCAGGTGGTGTGAGTCAAACTCAATACTCAGTGTATGTAGATGATACAGTAGATACTGCTCTCTCTGCTGGTTTTCCTCAGTCTCAGTCTTCTGCTCCTGCCCAAGTTCATTTTGTTTCAGATACACCAACAGCTCAAGCACAGTTTGGTGTCAATGTACAGTCAGGTGCTGATCAGTGGGTTGTTGACTCTGGAGCTTCACATCATGTTACTCCAGACTCTACTAATGTGGCCCATAGTACAGGTTATAAAGGCTCAGGTATGTTAGTTGTTGGAAATGGGGTAGGTTTACAGATAAATAAGTCTGGTTCCTCAAATGTTCTGACTACTTCTCGTAAACTTGTCCTTAGTAATCTGTTGCATGTACCTCAAGTGACTAAAAACTTACTTTCGGTGTCAAAGTTTGCTAAGGATAATCAAGTCTACTTTGAGTTTCATGCTAAGAGGTGTGTGGTACGTGATGAGAAGACGAGCCAGATTTTGCTTGAAGGAGGAGTCTATGAAGGGTTGTATCAGTTTGCCATCTCTGTTGAAAAGGAGTCCAAGGATAAAGATGTCCCAGCATGTGTGTTTGTTAGTTCATATGAGTTGCTTCATAGACGTCATGGGCATCCTGCTCATGAGACTTTAGTACAGATATGTAAAGATTCAAATGTTCAGCTTGAAAAGAATGTTAATAAAGAAGGCTTGTGTATTGCTTGTAAGATGGGTAAGAGTCATAGACTACCATTTAAAGACTCAGCAACTGTGTATAATGTTCCATTTCAACTTGTTTTTGCTGATCTTTGGGGACCTGCCCATGTGGCTTCCAAAGGGATTCGATATTACATTTGCTTTGTTGATGCTTGCACTAGGTATACATGGCTTTATTTACTCAAAGATAAAAGTCAAGCCCTTCTAGCTTTTCAACAGTTTCAAGCAATGGTTAAAAATCAGTTTAATGGCAACATAAAAGAATTTCAGAGTGACTGGGGTGGGGAGTTTCGAAGCTTCACACCAGTGTTATTAAAAGATGGTATTAAGCATAGGGTTACTTGTCCCCATACGTCCCAACAGAATGGGGTAGTTGAACGCAAGCACAGACATTTTGTTGAGTTGGCACTGGTGCTGCTGGCTCAAGCTTCTTTACCACTTCGATTTTGGTCCTATGTTGTTTCCATAGCAACTTATCTTATTAATCGAATGCCTACACCTGTACTACAAGGCAGGTCACCCTTTGAGGTGTTGTATGGAAATAAGCCAAACTATGATCTGGTTAAGGTGTTTGGTTGTATGTGCTTTCCTCATCTTCGTGATTTTCAGAGACATAAGATAGAATTTCGATCACAACCTTGTACCTTTTTGGGTATTAGTCCTCAGCATAGAGGCTATCTATGCTTGGCTAAAGATGGGAAGATATTTGTTTCTAGGCATGTCTTGTTTGATGAGCTGAAATTTCCTTTTGCAGATGTACACCAGGCTAGGGATGCACCTCGAGGCTTTGAATCACAACCCTTTCCTTTGGCATTCAAGGGTGTTGATGAGGTCCAGATATCTGATGTGTCCATAAGTAGGCTACATTCTACAGCAGCTGAGGATATACCTGCTCTTGAGGAAAATATGCATGGAGAGTTAAATGAAAGTTCTGAGTTTGGTGGGCATGAACAGTTCCAACCTGAAGTTCAGCAATCTTTTCCATTAGCAAATGAGTTGCTGTGGCCATGTCTGAGGCCAATTCATAGCAGCGTTATAAGCCTCAGCGTCCAGAGAATGATGAGGATGGTCCACTGGAAGTTGTGTCTGCAGTTGGGAGAAGCTCGAACAGGGTTTCTACTGATGGTGTCAATCATATGGATACCACTGAGGTTCAGTCACAAAGAATTCTTCAGTCTCCAGTTCAAGTTGCTTCTCAACCAAACACTAATAGACATGGGATGATCACAAGGAACAAAAATGGGATCTTTAAACCAAAAGGGTTTGTAACTATGTGTAATGAGGATTCAGATATTGAAGGTGAGCCTACTGATATTACTCAAGCTTTACAGTCAGCAAATTGGAGGACTGCTGTGATGCAAGAAATGGAGGCACTAGAAGCAAATGGCACTTGGACTCTTGAGGAGCTGCCAGAAGGGAGGAATGTAGTGGGTTGTAAATGGTTGTTCAAATTGAAAAAGAACCCTGATGGGTCAATTCACAGATACAAGGCCAGGCTAGTAGCACGAGGCTTCTCACAAACACCTGGTCTCGATTATCAAGAGACTTTCAGTCCAGTGGTAAGAATGACAACAGTAAATGTAATTCTTTCACTTGCTGTAACTAACAAGTGGGTCCTCAGGCAGGTTGATATTAATAATGTATTTCTTAATGGTGATTTAGAGGAGGCAGTGTATATGGCTCAACTTCCAGGTTTTGAAAGACAAAGTACAGATGGGAAGCAGTTAGTGTGCAGGCTGAGAAAAGCCCTCTATGATCTCAAACAAGCCCCTAGAAACTGGAATAATAAGCTAAAACAGTTTTTGGACAGGCTTGGATTTAGAAGCTCTAAAGCTGATACTTCCTTGTTTATTAAGGATCTTGGTGAAGGAAAATATGTGTATGTATTGGTATACGTAGATAATATAATTCTCACAGGACACTCAGCTGATGCAGTTGATCGTATGGTTGTGGCCCTGAATGAAAGGTTTTCATTGAAAGACCTTGGGGAGTTGCATTTCTTTCTTGGCATTAAAGTAAGCAGGGATTCAGGCAGGTTGTGTCTCAGTCAAAGAAAGTATATACATGACTTGTTAGAAGGAGTAGGGATGACCAATGCAAAGTCTACTCCGACTCCAATGCTATCTACATCCAAACTTTCAAAAAATGGAGGTAGTGTCATTTCTGATGTTCAGATGTATAGAAGTGTGGTTGGCTCACTACTGTATGCATGCCACACATGACCAGACATAGTGTTTAGTGTTAACAAAGTGGCTCAGTATATGCATGAGCCACGTGAAGAACATTGGGCAGCTGTGAAGAGAATACTAAGGTATCTGGCAGGGACAATTGATTTTAGACTTGAGTTTACTAGGAGTTATACCTTCATAGCAACAGTCACAGCATTTGCTGATGCAGACTGGGCAGGCAATACTGATGACAGAAGATCTATAACTGGAAGTTGCGTGCTGTTGGATCATAATCTGGTGTCTTGGACCTCGAAGAAACAGAAATCAGTGTCAAGATCGACATCTGAAGCCGAGTACAGGAGTATTCTGATGTTGCAGCTGAGGTAACTTGGGTTAAAGCTCTCCTAAATGACTTGGGAATCTTACAAGAAGAAAAAAGTGTGGTGTGGTCAGACAACACAAGTGCCATAGCCATGAGCACTAATCCAGTGTATCATGCGAAGTCAAAGTATGTTGAGCTTGACATTCATTTAGTGAGGGAGAAAGTTGCAGCTGGACAAATTCAAGTGAACTATGTACCAGCTGGTAGTCAAGTAGCTGATGGCTTCACCAAGCCACTGTCAAGGGTATACTTTGAGGAATTTCGACAGAGGATTGGTGTCACTGCAGGAGGAGAAACGAAAGAGAGCAGGGAGAATGTTGGTTAATATGCACGTGGTGAATATGCAGTAAATGTGCACGTGTGCTGTGCATGCATTAAATGCACGTGTAGGTTGGCTTTAATGAGTCTGTTAGTAAGTTTGTTAATAAGATGGTTAGAGTTGGTTATGGCCAGCTGTACACTAGCTGGGGGTTCATGTGTGTATATATAAGTGTAAATCCTTTCCTTGTAAATCATCTGATTCATCAGTAAAGAAACTTTCCTTAGCTTGCATTCTTCTTCACAAAGTCAAAATTAGAGCATTGATTATATTTTAGTACGAGTAAACATTACTTATTTAGAATGAGATAGGATCAAGTTATATAGTGTAAAATTTTATAAGTTTTACATATTTTTGGATCGTTGGATGACTGAAACGGACGACTCAAATTAACTTTTTATTTTTTTTCTAATTGATAATCTTCGTATAAACAACTGTTAATCTAAGTCACTTGTTTTAAATATCCAACAATCCAAAAAATACGTGGCTTCAAACATAATGATTTTAGTGAAAAATATTATTATTTATAAAAAAAATCAATTTGAGCAGCTTGTATGCATGATATATCTATATTCTTAAAACTTTAGATTAATAAACTGATATTATCGTATAATATTAAAATATTTAAAAATTAATTATTTTTATTTTTAGATAAAAAGATTTTATTCATCTAAAAATCTAAAAAATTATCAATTGTGTACGCCTATTAAACTCGAAAAAATAAAATAATCTCTCAACTAAAATCCAATTTAAAACTATATAAATATTAAAACAAAAACATTTACGATCTAATAATTTTTCCGTATTTTAATTATTTTTTTATATTGCTACTTAAGTACAAAATTGAACATGAATGTAACTTTCCATATCTACATCAATATATAGAATATTGCGTACATAAAAATAAATTAAATATTATTTTAAAAGAAATATTATAAATTTTTAATACGTTAAATTCATTATTATTTTAAAACCATAATTTAATTTTTTTTTATTTATCATTGTTCACCAAATTAAAACATTTCCAATTTGTGTAGTGATTTATTAATCGTGCAATCGTGTAATATCTGATTTATTAATTGGATCATTTTAATTTATAAGTTATATTTATAAAAAAATTTACTTAATTTATGATATACAAATATAAATTTAAAAATATTATTCAAAATATCTTACATCTCGCCCAGTTAAACTAATGATTATATGATGGTGTCTATGATATCATACTTAAATATTGACGCAATCTGTATTTGAGGTATCTATCATCGAATATCAGATCAGATTTATCAGTTTTTTAAATATTTATTTTTTCGGATCAATGATATAATGATCTATATTCGATTTAAATAATGAATATTTAAATGTTCGGATATCTAATTACTTGATATATATTTTGATTTTTTTTTTTTTGGAATTTAAAGTCATATTTATGAAAACTTTAGAATTTTGAATATAACCAACAACAAATTATTAAATATAACAATATTTACATACATACAAATTTTGATTTTTTAAATTTTTGAATATAATAAATATTAAAATATTAAAAATAAAAAATAATATTCAACTCAAAAATAAAAATTAAATTAAATATTTAAATTTTTATGCACACTCTTTGCATGTATAAACAATAGCAAGGGTAGCCCACCGAAGGAAATGGTGATTGACAAAACGTTGGAATTTGTTTGGTAAATAATAATTTAAGTTAAATTAAAAGTTTGATCGATTAAATCTGTTTGTTTAAATATTTAATAAATAATAGAAATTTTAATATAAGAATTATAAAAAATTATTCTTAATAGTTAATAAAATAATCTTCAAATAATTTAAATTAACGTTGTGATATTTTTAAATTAATATCTTTTTATTTTTATTTTTAATTCTCGCACATTTATATTTATATTTAATTATATTAAAAATTATATAAATAATAAATTAATATATAGATCGTTCAAATATGTCTAGTAATATTATATTAAAAAATTACTTTTCATAAATAGATATAAAATATTGATAATTATAAGCTATTTAACTAAGTATTCAATATAATTATGTTCTTACATGTTATTTTACTTGTTTAAATAATCAAACAACTATCAACTATCAGTTAATTTTATAAAAACACTTTTATACAATCAACTACTATAATTCACTAGTTAAATAAACTAATATAATAAACTATTAATTGATATAATCCAAATCCATTGAGCTCGAAAGGTTATTAGATTTTAAGGTTTTGTATCTAACATTAACATCTTATACTATTTTTCCTCAGCCTATATCTTTGAGAGATTTTTTTAACGAGACCAATATTTTATATATTTAAAAAAATAAATGATATAACACATATTTAGATGTGTCGAATATAAATATTTTTGATATCGTATTCGATACTTATGTTAATGGAGCTAGCATAAGATTCATTGCCTGATAAAACCTATGTTACTCAACAAGGTCCAAGATAGAGGCACAAAATCACACAAAAGACAACATATCTAAAACAAAGTATACTTGTCTAGTGTTCTTACAAACATGTTGGATTTGGTTTGGTGGATTAGGATTGACTTTTATGAAGACAAGATATCTAGTTTAGTTGAGATTAAATTTTCTTACAAGTGTTAAAAGGTGTAAAACGAGTTATTTATTTTTTTATTGTTTTTTTATTATTATTTTTGAGGTTACATTATGATTAATTTGAATCGATTCATGTCGTACCTTTAATTATGATGAATGAGTCTTTTAACATAGATTTTCTACATACACAATGCCTCGTATCTAAGACATAATTAAACGAAATTAACCTGCTTATCATTTGTACCGACCTTTGTTAATAAGTTATCTACTTTTTTATATATACATTTTTTTCTTACAATTTTTCAATAACTACTACCACAAGAAGTTAAACTTTCTCCATACACTATATCACCAACCATTGACCAAAGACATCACCTTGTTCAAACCAACACTTGCATTTACCGTCATCAAACTTGTTTAGTGTATGAGCAATTTTCATACTATCCGGCCGGTTCCGGTTCTTTTCAGGCCGGTGGCACCACCCATATGTCTCTCCGTCGAGGGTGTTACAACCGCAGTCGGTGGAATCACCAACCGGACATGGAAGACTTCTCAAATGAACTAATTTATAAAATTAATTCATGTTATTCAAATTGTGATACGTTTATGTGTTATTTTCAAATTTATATATAGATTAATCAGTCCTGAGGTGATTATAAGTAGGGGTGAGCAAAATTCGACTCGAGAAAATCAAATAACTCGACTCGGAAATTTTTTAAATAAAATTCGAGTTGTAAAATAAAAATTCGAATAACTCAAAATTTTTAGTAATTAAAGGATTAAATTTTTAAGTTTGAGACGAGTCTATCAATTTTTTATAATATATATACATTGATATATAAAAATATAAAGAAATATTGCTACGTATGAAAATATATATATACATATCTTATATGATTAGAGAAAATCGTTTAATTAGAATCAAATCATAATATGATAAATAATTATAATTAAATATTTATAGAAATTCGAAAAATCGACTCGAATCGAAAAAAAATTCAAATAAAATTTAAGTTATAAAATATGACTCGTCAACTCGAATAACTCAAAATTTTTTGAATCGACTCGACTCGATCAAATACTCACCTCTAATTATAAAGTAATATTTGTTAATTTTTTTAATCGAGTTAAGTTTTGTTTACTCTTACTTTTATAACTTCACCCCTAATTATAATGTTACGGATTCATTAAAGTTTATAACTTAAGTTTAAGAATAAACGTCCGTTTACAAAAGTTAGAGTATCTGATTGTTTCGAAACAATAGTTTAAAATATAAAAAATAATTATTAAATAAATATTTAAAATCAGACTAAATTATTTAAAATTATTATTGTTGATAAAAAATTTATCCCCCAAAAAAAAACATAATATAAGAAAAAGCCCTACCTTTGTTATTACTCTTACATGGAAAAACACAACCCACAACTAATTTTGCACCAAAAAAACAGTCAGCATGTTCAAAACATGATCTCCCCACCAATCGATTGCTGTTTCCGGTTAAGAAAACGGCGGCGGACGCGGCGGAGTACCCCAAAACAGATCATGGGGAATTTGTCCATTAGGCAGTAAATTAGGAGGCAAGTTGTACATGGGCATTGAGTTTGAACCAACGTGGTGATGATGATCTTGGTTCATCACTTGCGATTGAGACACCGAATTTCTATCGCCGCCGTCGTTACTATTATTGTTATTGCCACCGTTATCACCGCAGCCGCCACCGCTGTTTTCTTCCTCTATAGGCAACCTTTCGTAAACCGCATTGGTAAATGTTGCCGCGATAACAATAACCGGTCCGGATGCTTCTAGTGCACCGAACACAATGCCTCCGACAACCTGACCTTGTCCGCCGGCTAAATACACCGTCAGTCCCGTTGCTCCTGGGGCTGACGGTGTGGGTAAAAACACACCGGACAAAGATAAAATCTCAAATCTTCCATGTAAAGTGATTATCCCAGTAGGGGCAGCTGGTTGGCGGAGGGTAACATTGGTGACAACACCACTTCCACTCAAAACTGAGACACCGCAGCGGCGGCGCTGAGCGAAATTGCCGATACACTCGGCAATGTCTCCACCGCTAGCGATTTCAAGCACATGGCTGTGGAGAGAGTTAGGGCTTTCTTTAGTGATAACAACGGGAGCCTTTGGTTTGTTCTTCGAACCAGGCGGTCGACCCCTAGGACGGCGAAAGGCCGAACACGAACCCAAACCATCTTCGGCGGCTTCGAGAGCTTGAGTCCGGTCTTCTGGCTCGATATTGTCCCGGCTATCTTCATTATCCTCTTGATGATCTTCATTCGAAGGGCTAATATGACCCCTAAAAGCTCCCATTTGGTGATCTTCCGATGGGTTTCTAAGATGAAGCGAGGGGGTTGGAGACACAGCGCCGCCGCCTCTCATCGCCACATTCTCCGCCCACCATCGATTAGCCATGGTTTCCCTTCTTGGAGGAATCAAAACTCAAAAGCTCTAAAATGAAAAATAAATACTTCCAATCAAGAATCCCAGAAAGTACCAACAACCTTATCTCCTTTCTTGAAACTTAACCAGTAAACCAGACCAAGACACCCATGAATCAGACATTTAAGATCTGTGTTCCTCTTGTTTTTGCATGAACAAGAACCCTAACTAAAAGTTCAGATCCATCTTCCAAGTTCAAAGGATTGTTGGAAGGAGACTCTCTTTACAGAGAGAAAAGAAGCAACAACAAAAGCATCAAGAGATCAAATCCAGCAACTAAAAGATCTTTCCAAGACTTTGGACAAAACATATCCGCTTGATTTCCGGAGAGTAAAGGTAGGGGTCCTCTTTCATTTTCCTTCAGCTTTCTTTTTCCTTTTGTGGATGCGTCCTTTTGTGACAGAGCTGACCCTGTTGAGGGAAGGGAAGGGAAGGGTACGCTTTAATGGCAATACATATATCACTTGCAGGTCTTTTGTTCACTTGGATTTGTACGGTAGAAATTATAAGTTTGGTCAATATTTGATAGAATTAAAATAAAGATAAACTATACAAATAATCATTATATTATAAATTTGATATTAAAATAATTATTATACTTTAAAAAGAGTTAAATATACCAAAGAACTATTAAAATAGTATTAAAAATTAATATACTGATAACGTGACAGTTAAAATAAAATAGTTTAGGGTTAGGGTTAGGGTTAGGTTTGATATTTAGGTTTTATAATTTATGGTTTGAGTTTTAAGGATTGTGATTTATGATTTATTAAATGAAATTTTAGCTAGTGTTTGGGGATTAATATTTAAGGTTTGGGACTCAAGATTCACTAATTTTTTTAGCATTTAGGTTTTAGGGTATGAATTTTAACGTTTATGATTCTTTAAATAAATTATAAATTTTAGAATTATAACAAAAAATTGTTTATGATTTAGGATCTCTAGTATTAAAATTTTAAGGTTTAGGATTTGAGGGGTATAATATTTTAATTTATTACATATAAAATAATTTAATTAATATTTTAATTAAATTAAAAAAATAAATCTATGCTTTACGTATAAAAAATATAGACAGTAATAGTAGTTATATCATCAAAAGTTATCTGGTTTGGTGGTTTGCTTATTGCTCGTTTTCTTGGGTTACCCAAGTTTCGAAACTTTGGCATTGAAAAATATTTTTGACCATTTTTTTTACTTTTAAATATATATTAGATATGGATAAAAATCAAACATTTTATAAATCATTTTGACAATTTTAAATCGAGTTTTTGAAAATTTTATTTTGAGAAAATGATTTTATAAATTTTTACAAATTAGCCCTTGAAAATTTATTTTAAGTTATATCAAAATAAGTCTAACAATCTCTCCCTTTTTGATATAACAAAACCTTTTGAAAAAATTTGTTTTTGAGAAACTTTTTGATCTTTATAAATTCTTTAAGAAACATGAATTTTAAAGACATTTATTTAAAAAATAAATTGTTTCAGTTTAAATTCTCCCCTTTTTGTTATAGTAAAAAGAATAAAATGCTACCAAAAAAGAACAAACATTATTAGCGTAATAGGTCATAATATAATCCATAACATAGCATTTATTTTAACATAGCATTCAAAACAAAACAATTATCATAAATTCACCATGTATCATAAATTCATTTCAACATATCATTCATTTCACATAGTTCAATGCATATCATAAATTTACCAAGTATATAAAAAGTTAGACACATAGTTCAATGCATATCAAAATAAGTCTCAAAATGTCATAATATAATCATAATAGTATGCATGAAACCTTCATTTTGAAGGTATCGTAGTTGAGGTTGAGAAGCCCGATTTTGGTCTCCTACACTTCATTTACTCCTTCATGTGTGACTTCAAGTTTATCCTAAATTTTTTTGCACTTGAGAATGATGATACCTTTTCATATTCATCCGGACCAAGAGCACAAAAAAGAAGATGCATCGCCTTGGCATTGGTAGAATTTTTTTTATTTTTTTCATTGTTCCACGTCTCTATGTCACTAGTTGGTGCGGTATAGCCACTTATAATTATTTTCCAAGCTTCTAGATCATAAGCTTGAATAAATAATCTCATTCAATTCTTCCAATTGGCATAGTTAACTCCATTGAAGAAAGGAGGCTTGTTGGTGGGTTGAAAATCTCCTCAAGCTTTAATAGTGGAAAAGGAAGCCATAAATGACCTTATAGATGATTGCACACTTCTTGGTCTTCTCAAGAGGTTGTAAGACCTTCCAATGAGCCTTGCTCTGATTCAAATTGAAGAATATTACAATCGATTTAAAAACACCAAGAGGGGGTGAATTGGATTTTTAAAGTATGGTGGACACAAATTGCAAAGATAGGAAATTGCAAGGTGATTTAGAGTGATTCAACCTCCTCAATAAAGTCTACATCCACTACCTTAGTGACCACACTAAGGATTTCCCACAAATTCACTAATTTGTCTTTCCTTTAAGGATAAGGAGTAACCTTACACAATTCAATAGACTTATACCCTAAAGTCTATTAAATCAATCCCCAAATTTGAGTACAAATGAGCAAACTAGAAAATCTTCACAAGGTAAGTCTTTACACAATTAAAGCTCTCTCACACACCCAAATAACACTAGTAAAAGGATTACAATTTAATAACACACTAGTGTTTTGCGAGAAAGATTGGAAATAAAGCTCAACTGGGATCTTTGAATGCTTGAATATTTGGATAGCCTTTCTTGTAGTTCCAATATTGTTTTGAGACCTCTTTAATATGCTCTTAATTGTTTCTAACCATTTGTAGTCGTTGGGGGTACTTTAGAGTCGTTGGTTGCCATTAAAATTGAGCATTTAATGTTTACCTGCACAGAAGTTTCGAAATCTTTATCAGAGGCTTCGAAACCTTTAATCAATTTAAATAAAACTAGCCGTTACAGGTCCAAAGTGTCGAAACCTTTATAGAAGTTCTGAAACCTTTGCCAAGGTTTCAAAAACTAGTCATTTTGTCCTGAAGGTTTCGAAACCTTTAACCAAGTTTCAAAACTTTGGCTTTGAAAAACAGTTTTGACCATTTTTTTTTACTTTTAAATATATATTCGATATGGAAAAAAGTCAAACATTTTATAAATTATTTTGACAATTTTAAATCGAGTTTTTAAAAATTTTATTTTGAGAAAATGATTTTATAAATTTTTACAAATTAGTCCTTGAAAATTTATTTTAAGTTATATCAAAATAAGTCTAACAATCTCCCCTTTTTGATATAACAAAACCTTTTAAAAAAATTTGTTTTTGAGAAACTTTTTATCTTTATAAATTCTTTAAGAAACATGAGTTTTAAAGATATTTATTTATAAAATAAATTGTTTCAGTTTAAATTCTTCCCTTTTTGTTATAGCAAAAAGAATAAAATGCTACCAAAAAAGATAAAATGCTACCAAAAAGGAACAAACATTATTAGAGCAATAGGTCATAACATAATCCATAACATAGCATTTATTTCAACATAGCATTCAAAACACAACAATTATCATAAGTTCACCATATATCATAAATTCATTTCAACATATCATTCATTTCACATAGTTCAATGTATATCATAAATTTATCAAGTATATAAAAAGTTAGACACATAGTTCAATGCATATCAAAATAAGTGTCAAATTATCATAATATAATCATAATAGTATGCATGAAACCTTCATTTTGAAGGTATCATAGTTGAGGTTGAGAAGCCCGATTTTGGTCTCTTTCACTTCATTTGTTCTTTCATGTGTGACTTCAAGTTTATCCTAAATTTCTTTTGTACTTGAGCATGATGATACCCTTCCATATTCATCCGGACCAAGAGCACAAAAAAGAAGATGCATCGCCTTGGCATTGATAGAATTTTTTTTCATTGTTCTACGTCTCTATGCCACTAGTTGGTGCGGTATAGCCACTTATGATTATTTTCCAAGCTTCTAGATCATAAGCTTGAATAAATAATCTCATTTGATTCTTTCAATAGGCATAATTAACTCCATTGAAGAAAAGAGGCTTGTTGGTGGGTTGAGAGTCTCCCCAAGCTTCAATAGTGGAGGAGGAAGCCATAGATAACCTTGTAGATGATTGCACACTTCTTGGATCTTCTCAAGAGGTTGTAAGACCTTCCAATGAGCCTCCCTCTGATACAAATTGAAGAGTGTTGCAATCGATCGAAAAACACCAAAAGGGGGTGAATTGGATTTTTAAAGTATGGTGGACACAAATTGCAAAGATTGGAAATTGCAAGGTGATTTAGAGTGGTTCAACTTCCTTAATGAAGTCTACATCCACTATCTTAGTTACCATACTAAGGATTTCCCAAAAATTCACTAATTTGTCTTTCCTTTAAGGATAAGGAGTAACCTTACACAACTCAATAGACTTATACCCCAAAGTCTATTAAATCAATCCCCAAATTTGAGTACAAATGAGTAAACTAGAAAATCTTCACAAGGTAAGTGTTTGCACAATTAAAGCTCTCTCACACACCCAAATAACACTAGTAAAAGGATTACAATTGAAGAACACACTAGTGTTTTGCGAGAAAGATTGAAAATAAAGCTCAACTAGGATCTTTGAATGCTTGAATGTTTGGATAGGCTTTCTTGTTGTTCCAATACTGTTTTGAGACCTCTTTAATATGCTCTTGATTGTTTCTACCCGTTTGTAGACGTTGGGGGTACTTTGGAGCCGTTGGTTACCATTAAAATTGACCATTTAATGCTCATCTGCACAGAAGTTTCAAAACTTTTATCAGAGATTTCGAAACCTTTAATCAATTTAAATAAAACTAGTCGTTACAGGTCAAAAGTGTCGAAACCTTTATATAGGTTTTAAAACCTTTGCCAAGGTTTCAAAAACTGATCATTTTGTCCTGAAGTTGAAAAACATTTTGACCATTTTGTTGACTTTTAATCGATATTGGATAAAAAATCAAACATTTTATAAATCATTTTATAAGTTGAATGACTTGATTGAAGAGTTTAATAGTTTGGTGAGCAAAATAGGTATCCCAATTAGTTGAGTGACTATCAGAGTAGTTTATCATATATCTTATTACTATATTTAATAATTTAGTTTATTTATTTGAATTGTTAGATGACAATAATAAATGATTAAGATTATTTTTGTATTTTTTTCAAGCGATAATATTTATATTTTATAATATTAATCTCATCCATCCATTTTGCTCATGTAATAATCGTAGGTTAATATAAAACTAAATGAATTTTACAAATCTTGTCCCATTTGATTATTTTTATCTAAATAATTAGATTTGTTTTTAACAAAAGGTAAAATATTTAAAAAAAAAATCAAGGAATTATTTTTTGAAATGTTGCTTATTGTTGCTTATTTACGGAAATGACACTCGGTTTTTTAATAAAAACCTAAGCATAAGGGCTTACATGAAAAAAGTGTAATAGTTTACGAACACTGCTAATATATTATAGAAGTATTTTAATATATATTATTTTAGAGTTAAGATTTATAATTTAAGAATTAGGGTAAAAAATTAAAGTTTTATTTTTTAGGTTAAATAAAAATATTTTATAAATTAATTTTATACGAATGATATATCTAAATATAACTCATACTTTGATCCAATGTTATTTTTCAAAATATTATTTATGATGAACTTGAGACGTAAGTGAATCGAATCTTGACAAAGTTGTCGATTTAAGTTTTTGAATAATGATGAGTTAAACTTGACTCTCATCATTTTCATTCATCATTATCTAATGATTGATTAATTTGGATTGAATATTATAAAAATTTATTATAAGATAATTCTTCTATTTTAATTATTTTATTTATAACATCAAAATTCATAATCTTAATTTTTTTTAATAAATATAATTTTTTATCTCTTAAACTAATTGATTATCGGTAATAATAATTCATATTAACATGTCTGATGGCTAACTTAACTCATAAAATTTGAGTTTACAGTTAAAAACACTTTAAAATAAAAATGTTGATATAGACATATTTAGGGTAAAAAATCGTTTGTGATAAGATGAGTCTACCATGTGCATCAAGAGCCGCTAAACATTGTTAACGTTGAATATCATTAAATTGATTAATAAAGATTGTAGATCTCAAGTATTTAATGTATAATTAATTTAATTAAATTTTTTAAATAATTTATAGTTATACATTGATTCTTTATGATTTTTAATTTTAATTAATTAATTTAATAATATTGAAAACGCATAGAATTTAATTAGGTGACCCACTCACAATGCTTGTACGATTGCTAAGACGTATCATTGGTCGGACACTTTTTCATTGTATTTTAATTTAAGTTTTTTTAAGAACAATAGAAATTCTTTTTTTTTTTTTTTATGGAATATGCATATAATTGTAACTTTAAAATATATATTTAAATAATTATAACCAGCATAAAACGTTATGATATATGATTTGTTAAATTTAAAAAAATGGATCTAAATCAAATTAAATTAACTGTTTTAACAGTATTCACATATTATGAAAGTTAAATTTAAATAAATAAAAAATAATAATGTTTCACACAGAAAGTTCAAATACATTTTTGAAGGGTATGATATCGTTTACGAACTTTAAAAATCTAAATTCTAACGCTAAATATTAAATATCATCCTATAAAAAATTATATATTATAAGTCATTTTTATCACGTCAACATAAAACCAACTAATCAAATAAATTTATTTTATTAATTTTTCAACCTATAAAATAAAATAAAATTAAAAACATTCCGTAAAAATCACTCAGTAAAAAATGAGATAAAAAATAATAAAATAAATTCATTTAATTGGTTGATCTCATAAATGATGTGACGAGAATAACCTATAATATGATTTCTCCCGCTCTACAATTTAAACCCTTAAACCCTAAAACTTAAACCACAATCTAAATCTTTAAACCCTAAAATTAAAAGACTCGTACAAACTCGTGTGTATCAAAATATTTTCATTATAACTTATAATATAACTAAACTCATTATGCATAAATTGTAGGAACAAATCTGAATAGAATTTATATATAGCAAGACTTAAACCAGAATAAAATCTTAATCGAAAGCTCAAGAATACCATTGAAAATATACATACTTACGGCATTAACACAACTAAAACTCGAGCTCGAACTCGGAAATTCCGAACCTTCGAACTCGGCCATCAAGAAAGCATATCTAGGATTTAGTACCTTTCAAAGTATAAAAGAATGACAATGAAAATAAACACAGGAAATAAAGATGAATTTCGATTAACAAATGATTTTTTTTCCTTCAAAAATTACCTTACCACCATCTCTAACAACCTCGAAAGTGTCTGATGTCGTCCTCCGGTCCGAAGACTGAAAATACCTTAATCTTCCCACCGTGGAACTTCGATCATCTTCACACCTTGGAACTTCGAACGACGACTCCTCTTTCATTCGGGAAACAACCCTTTGCTAGATATGCATTAACATGTCTAATTACATCCTCAATTTGCATTAGTGTCTTCAGTTCTACTGGTTCAACCGTGTAGCAAGCGCTTGTCACATGCCAAGATCCTGTAATTTGCATGGGGACCCTCGGATGTATCGCGTAAAGCTGGATGCCAACCCATGGCATTTGCAATATCTTGAAGTTCATCCATAACGTCAAGAGAATCACGGATGTATACTCGTCCACCAGGTCGCAATATCCGGTCCATTTCAAGCATGATGGTAGACATATTACATCTGATAGACAAATAAACCAAACCGCTTAAACATGATGTATTAACACTTTACCTTGTCAATGAAACTTCCAAATCGTTCGTATAGCCACAATGAACCTATCCAAGACACATTCGCCCGTATTTTCTTACTATAAAATAAACAATTTCCAGACCTTGAATAATCATTTATAAATAAAAAAAGAGGAACTTCACCATTCAAATCGGTAATTATAAATTCCATAAAGTGTCCTTTTCAAAATACTAAATAAATTCATAAGTTGTACCTTTTCCTCTCTATTGAGAAGAGACCAGCTGCATGCAATAAGTCGTAAGTCCTCGGGTACGTATCAAATGGCTCACACCTGGAAAATTACACACGAGTTTAGTCCAAAAATAGGAAGAAAAAAGGAAAAGCAGGAAAGCAAGGAAGGGTTTATTTGAAGTTGTGGATAACATATCCGAGACCCAAAGTAACAATATTTTGGCCACAAGATCCTTACTAATGTAAAATAAAATAGATGGAAGAAAAGTCGTGACTATTCCAATCCTGATCAACTATGGAGAGTTTCCTGATTGAATTGTGGTTAAGAAAAAGTACCAGTCGTGCATGACCCCTATTAATCCACGATCATATATGACAGGCAAGGTATTGGGCCCGCTAACAGGAACCACATTGAGAACCCAAGCATCTAGTTGGTTGCCGATCAATGCTGCAGCAAATCTGCAGAAAAATGCATAAAATATGGATTTTATAAATACCGAAACATCTTAATTGTACGGTACGAGACAAGGTTTAATAAAATACCCTCCAAAGCCAGCTCTCATGTCCATTACATTCCTTAATTTAAACTTCTTCCAATGTAGAGAACGGACATAGCTTGCCACTATTTCATTCCAGTATTTTGATTCTGCCTTGAAGTGTTCTTTTCTAGCTATGTAGGAATCAATGTTTATGCTCTGCAGCCTGTCAGGTGGTGTTTGCAAACGAGCAGGCCAAGGAGCAACATTTGCCCCATATCCATTCTCAGGAAGTCGACTAATGCATGCCTTTAGATCAACATACCTGACAGATCATGCCAATATCCTGTGACTAACTCTAAACTATTTAGATCAAACAACAAAAACTAGATTGGCACCCTTGCACATGAAAGACCTAAATGATAACCAAGAAGCACTAACTATAAGGACAAGAATGAGTAGTCCAAGATTTCGAAATAGGTTTAGATATTAATCCTCAGAGACTGATGACATTAAAATAAATGAAAATGAAATCATACCACTGGTCAGTTTCAAAAAGCTTTCGGTCAGCAAAACTTTCAATGGTCAAAAAGACCATAGACAAAACTCCAACACAGTTTCAGAAAAGCAATTATATGCACAAATTCCTTCAAGCAGAACATGGTTTCCAATTCTTTTTATATGGGACATACACTAAAAGCAATATACACCAGCTCGTGCACAGCAAGATGCATAGAACAAGTATAACTAAAAATATCCATTCCAGTTTGAAAATATTGTCACATTTATTTATTGTTTTTCAAATAAAAGGAAGAGTTTGAACATACCAAACATTATCTGGGTCATCATGTGGATCACACAAAGGAGGAATAGTCCCAGTTTCACGGCTTAAATAGCAGCTGTTATTAAAAGGCTTCTGCCATATTGCAATGTACCCTTCCTTCTTTACAAGATTCCAGCAGAGGCGAGTAGTAAGGTTATGCATCTCTGGAAACAAGGAAGGTCAAAAAATAATCATGCATTGCATATCTAATAATAATTTCTTACAAAGTGCCACACAACACATTTCACCAAATAAGCACAAGCCAAACAGAATAAATGGTTAACCAGGGAAAAAAAGAAAAAGTCGGTATAATTTAAAGTTGAAATTGCAAATACACAATGAGTATAGTAGTTATCACATTTCTTCACATGTTTAAAATGAATTCTTGGTTCATCATTTCTACCTTCCCACTGTTCCTCAAGGGCTTGTTCATGCTTGTAAACAGGCTGCGCTGCCCAAGCAAAATATCCACCGGCTCTGAGCATTCTATTCACCTCAAGGAGCAAAATTCCATCTTCATTACAAAGCATCAAAGGATAAATCAGAAGATATCCCAGAAGTTGATTAAAAGAAACATGAAAGTCATACCCTATAAACATCTAATGAAGGAATAATGTTTTAAAATATAAACAAGTTTTTATTTAAAAAGAAAAGGTACAGGAAGAGGGCAAGCTTATTGGCAAAGAGAAAGGAAACCGGAATTGCAGAAGAGCTTCCTTAATGGAGAAGAGCAACAGATATGGAATGAGCATACAGGATAGACAGATCCCAAAGTTAGTGCAGAAATGATATTTGAAATAACACAGGAAAATTTTATCAGATCTAAAATATTTTCCTTAGCTTTGCAACAAAAAAATGACTAGATACAACATGAACAAAAAGCATACCATTGTGACTAGATAAGACAAAAAAGTTTACCATCACGAGTCCAGTTGATACGACATCTAGAACAATGTATCAAATCAAAGGCTTGACTTGGGTACAGCAAACGACGGGTTGCAAATGCAGCTACCATTGCAGGCACCCCACGTTCAAGGGCAAATTGGATCTGGTTTTCATGGACATCTTTGGGAGCTATTGACATGGCTATAACATTCCGTGACAGCAAATAAGCACCAAAACTTGCCACGCCACATCCAACATCCATAACAACACGAATATGATGACCAAATGTAATCTCAGGAACCATCTGGATATACAAATTAGAACCCGGTCGTCAGAAACAAAATCCACAGACATTTCATGCATACATATACGGTTTTAAAAGTTTCATAACCTTAGACATTTGATCCAGGTACTGGTCTGCCCCATGTATGAATTGTGTGCCACCTCCAGGGAACTTGAATTTATCCTTCCCTTTTCTGGAAATCCAATTCTGACCACCTTTGTCATCTACCAGACGCGAATGCGGGACATTACTGAACCATACCTATCCATTGAAGCAGTAAATCCTATTAGAAAACTACATTTCCTACATACAAATATAATTTAATCCCAGCCCTAGATTTAAAACATAGAGGAAACTTATAATCCTAGCAATCTAAAAAATCTCTAATATTTAATAAAACTGGAAAAAATATTATAATAATATAAGATCCTGTGTCACACAAGATGGGAAGAGAAGGGTAAAAAAGCAAAACACTCAAAACTTACTTTCCTTTAATCCCTCAGCAACGAAAGGGGAAAAAGAAATCAAAATCAGCACAATTTAACAACCAAAATTTCATCTCTCTATCGAGTTCTTTGCTTCTCAGTAAATGAACATAAATCAACCCAACAATAGCTTTATTCTCACTTCTAAAACACTACATATCTCAATTATCCCCATGATATATTTCCCGTAAAGATCTAAAGATACCAAATCTGTTTCAGTACCTCAACACATGTAATAGTTTTAACAAATAAATAAATAAATAGGAAAAGAAATAATTTAACAAGTAAATCATTTAATAGTGCTTTCTAAACACCCAAAGTCCAAAAAAGGTAGCATATAAGCTCACACCCTATTGTTTCTAATTAAGTAATTCTGAACTCTTGACTCTAACTCAGCTATATAGACTGCATGCAGAACTTCAGCAACGTCCGATTTGAGACTTGAGACAATGTAGTTAAATATATTAAAAACAAAAATACATAAAGCATGCGACACTGCATTTTATTCTACATAATATCTTTAGAAAATAATCAAAATATCTTACCTCATCGCGGCTCCTAGGCCACGGGATCGGTGGCCGGTACCCTTTGGGAGGCGGAACCAAGCAATTCAATCCTCCCCCTTTCTCCGGACAGTGCCGTTCAAATCTCTCTCCATTCTTCGTCGATTTAAGTCTCTTGATCGCCTCCACATTATCCAAACAAGGTATATACTCCCTCATACTCTCGTCACAAAGCCCAAACTTCTTAATCCTGAATGTAGACTTAGCATCCTCCTTATTGGTTTCCGTCTCAATCTCCGTTCCGTTTCCCCAATTCTCTACCAAATCGGGATCGAACTCCCCGATCTCAAACTCATCCGACATCGTACCATTCTCATCCACGATCCCGTAAGTATGTATCTCCGGCGGGGGAGGAGGAGGAGGAGGAGGAGGAGGAGGCTGAGCTACCTTCAACGCCGACACCGATTGCTGTTCATTACTTATAACTGGAGCAGCTTCTTCCGGGCCGGTTTTGGGTTCTGTGGCATTAATGAGAGCGGAAATATTGAATTCTTTATAGAAATTGGGAGAAATAGCGACGGTAGGCACAAACGACGTTACGGAGGAAGGCGATTGGCGGGAGAAGAAGACGAGCTGGCGGGAACCATCGGACCAGTGCTTACCTAAGTAAAAGAATGAGACGGAGATGAAAACGAAGGCCGCGAATTTGATCGACGTTTGGCTCTTGAGGAAATCGAAATTGCCGACAAGTTTCATTGTTTGAAACATAAAACAGACGGCAGGGCGCGGTGGCGGTGGCGGTGGCGGTGGCGGATTTATGGAGATCTGGAATTCTGGATCGTCGATTTTGAATCCAGGGGAATTATAAAATATTTGTACTACAGTGGCATTTTCGTGATTTTGTGGAGTGAATGAAGAAAGAGCCTATAGTCGGTGAAGTATGGAATTTTCTTTTTTCTGGATTAATTTGGATCTAGTCCCTCTGTTATACTAAATTTAATATTTAATCCTTCACTTTAATTCGATGTAATTTACCTCTTCTATTTTTATAATATTATTAGTAATGTACCTCTATGATGTAATTTATCTCTTTTTAGATGTTTAAATTGTTATTTTTTATTTTAAAATCAAATTAAATACTTATTTTAATAAAAAAAATTGTTGTTTGAGAATATATTTTGATAATAATAAATATAAGGATGAAAAAGTTTACTCTAAAACAGGGACGAGCTAGGATTTGAGGTTGAGAGGTGCAAAACATAAATATTTAGAAATAAGGAGGCAAATTTCTTAAAAAAATCATTTTTTAAAAGAATTTAAATAAGGGGACAAAAGTATAAAAAAAAATCTTCAGAGTGGAGGGCGATTGTCCCACCCAAGCCTAAAGTGGCTCTGTCCCTGCTCTAAAAATTTTAAATACTTAAAAAGTTAAAAATAATTTAAACATCTAAAAATATAATAGTTCAAAACTTTTAAACAGGCTTGAACGACGTGATGTTTTTTAATATGTTTAAGCAACTTGATTCTGTTTTAGAAAATTTCAGGTTCGAGATGTTATACACGTAGAAAATCTTTGTTAGGAGACTTATCCATTAAAGCTAGGCGTGTGACGTGGGTCGATTTGAATTAGTCAGGGTTAGATTTTGGAAACCAAAAAAGTGATAAAAAATAATTATAATATTAAAAGTTTCAAAAATTTAGTGATTATATTAAAAACATCTTAAACATTTAGGGACTATCATTGTGAATTACACTCTTACTCTCGTGTGAACAACCACCCAAGGGTTAATAATTTTTTTTAAAGAAAAGACTCTCTCCGTCGTGGTATATACTTTTTAAAAATCAAATTTTTAAAACTTTGATCATAGTTATTTTAAATGTTTTAATTTATTAAATTTTATAAAATATATATTTTTAATTTATTTGATTAAAGATTTTTAAAATATTTTTTTATATTTTTATCAATAATAAATGTAAAGTTATAATGAGTCAAAATTTAAAAAATTTAACTAAAAAAATCAATAATGGACTAAAATGGTAGGACGGAAAGAGTAGTATCTTGTTTGAGCATTTAATACATTTTATTTACAAGGATAAACTACATAAATGGTCATCAAACTTTTAAGATAAATTCATTTTGGTCACCATATTTTAAAATATTTGATAAGGTTATTATACTTTTAAAATATTCGATAAGGTCGTCCAACTTTTAATTTGCATTCGATAAGATTATCCAACTTTTAATTTGTATTCGATAAGATTATCCAACTTTTAATTCACATTCGATAAGATTGTCCAACTTTTAGTTCGCATTCGATAAGGTCTCTACTGTTAAATTTCGTTAAAACTATCGTAATATTTATATATCATTAATAAAAATAGATAAACTATAATAAACATAACTCAACTTTCTTTTTTTTTTCTATTTTATCACTAAAATTTATTTTTTTTTAATTTATTAACTTAACTTTTGAATTATTTATATTTTGGCAAATCGCAAATAACATGGTTATATAAATTGAAAATTTTGATTAATCATTAAAAAATTGAGAAATATTTTTTATTTTTTATTAAATTCATCATATTATCATATTTCATATTTTAATAAGCAAGGTAAAATTTATTACTCGAATCAAATATTCTAATTATTTGATTTAATCGGTAATAATTGAAATATTTGATTTGAGTAATAATTTTTACTTTGTTTATTAAAATATGAAATGAAATATGTAATACTATAAATTTAATAAGAAAAAGTAAAAAATATATTTTTTAATTTTTTAAAGATTAATTGAATTTTTTAATTTATATAATCATGTCATTTGAGAGTGATAAAAATATGAAAAATTCAAAAATTAAGTTAATGAATTAAAAAAAAATAAACTTTAGTGACCAAAATAGGAGTGGGAAAAAAGTTGAGTAATGATTATTGTAATTTACCTATTTTTTTATTAAGGATATATTAAAACTAATGACAATTTTTAATGGTAGGGACCTTATTGAATGCAATCTAAAAGTTGAGTGACTTTATCAAATGTAAATATGGATGGGCATCTTACCCGGTCCGATTGGGTTCCTACCCAACTCGGTCCGATCGGGTCGGATTTTTTGATGAAAAAATCGAGTTCGGGTCGGTTTTGGTTTTAGGGTATAAAATAATTGACTTGACTCGACCCGACCCGGGACTAAATATATAATTTTTTCATAATTTTTAGGGATATTTATAATAATTGTCTTCTATCTATATTTTTTATAATTAGGTCCCAAAATTAATTTTTATTTATAATTTAGTGCTTAGAATTATATTTTTTATAATTAAGTTCCCTAAAATTATTTTTTTTATAATTTAATCCCTAAATTTATTTTTTCTATAGGTCGGGTCCGGTCGGAGTCAGGTTTAGAATATCTATTTTTTGGTTTGATCGGGTCAAATGTTTTTGAAAAAAATATTCGGGTCGGGTCGGAATCATATTTAGGGTATTTGTATTTGGGTTGGGTTCGGGTGGGCCGAAATCCGACCCGACCCGACCCGTGCCCATCTCTAAACGTAAACTAAAAATTGGGTAACCTTATCGAATATTTTAAAAGTATAATGACCATAATAAATCTACCCTAAAAATTTGATGACTATTCATGTAGTTTACCTTATTTTCCAATAAAGCGGTGAAAGAAAATAAATATATATTTTTAAAACTTTTGTTTAGGCCCGTAAATGATCCAAATGAACAGGAATGAGGTTTAGGGGTAAGCGTTCAATCGAGTCGAGTCAAAATTTTGAGTTATCGAAGTTGAATCGTCATATTTTACAACTCAAATCTCATTTAAAATTTTTAATTTTAGTTGAGTTTATGAAATTTAAGTCGAATATTTAAGTTCTTATATAAAATCAATGATTACTTGGTAACACTACAAATGTTGGATGTAATAATAAGGCACATTGTACTCTAAAGTAGAGAATTGGATTAAAACTTCGAAGATAACTTTGAGGGAGAGTGAATTACGAATCTCTAACATAAACTAGAAAATGGACTGTAAAAATATTACTTAGAAACCATAATAAGCTGCATGCTTTTTGTTGCCATGAAAATCAATCATCATGCCAAAGAAAAGCCCCCATGGCAAACCTTCTCTTATAATCTAAATCTCCATCAATAGACAGACCATATTCAGCCAACAACCTATCAAGCTTCCATTCCGGCATGTCCAAGTAATCCTTCACGGTGTACCTCGGATAATGCAGTGGCATCTGAAAGAAATCAAGTCCAACCCTGTTCATCTGCTGCTGCTGCTTCTCACCCTCCATATCCAAATAAAAAAATCCTCACAAATCTGAGTTTCAAGCTTTTAGCAGTTCACAACAATGGCGGCAGACACTGGTTAAGAGGGTGTGATTTATATGTTGCAGGGTATCACGAGGATTGGTTGGCTCAACTTCTTTCTGTCTCTGCTGCGGTTGATAAGCTCTGCGTGTGGCAGAAAGGTGAAGATTGCATGAATAGCATGCAGCTGCCAGATGCCTCACATGCATGCATGAAAAACATGCCATGGACATGGATTTTCTACCCATGGGTTTAGTTGGTTTTACCATCTATGGAAACTAGGGTGGATGTTGTCTTCAAAGTGTTTTGCGTGGGACCGTTATCCAATCCATTGACCGATTAATCTGAATTGAATATGTAAAAGTAAATTATAAGAGCGATTCTCTTTAAGGTGAGTGTTCGATCAAATCGGATCAAAAAATTTTGAGTTATTCGAGTTGACAAATCTAATTTTATCATTCGAACTTTCATTCAAATATTTTTTGAATCGAGTCGAGTTGAAGAAATTCAAGTTGAGTGAAGTCAAATTTTCGAGTTCTTATAAAATATTATTTATAATTATGTTATAGTTCGATTTGATTATAATTTAAACGACTTTCACTAATCATATAAGATATGTACATATATTTCTTCATATATGACAATATTTCTTCATATTTTTATATACCGACATTTATATATCATAAAATTTTAAGGGACTTATCTCGAACTTAAAAATAAATCTTCTAATTACTAAAAATTTTGAGTTATTCGAATTTTCATTTTACACCTCAAATTTCATTTGAAATTTTTTTGAGTCAAATCGAATAAAATAGAATTATTCAAATTTTGTAGAATAGATTCGAGTAACATGATCGACCTTTACGATTTCAATAATTTCTCAAATGATAACCTTATAAGTTAATGACTACTCTTTATTGTTTTAGTTGTATTTAAGATATTACCATAAATATTATCAATCGAATCCATACTTCAACCCGAATAATCTAAGCTTAAAATGACATGAACTTTAAGAACTTAAAACCCGAAATTAAACTAAACGAATATAATTTAAAACTATTAACTTCGAATTAAATTGACTTGACCCAAAATCGATCCGAACAACCCATTGATCCCATCTATTTGCAACTTTTATCCAAAATGGAAATATGTTACTTGTGCATCGCTAGTCCAATAGTTTGAGGCCCAACATGTTCCCAAATGCTATCACATGTGTTGATCATATAGGTAGGCCAATCTCAATCAATGATTGGGCCTCACTTATCTATCACATGATCTATTGTACCTAATGATAAGCCCATCAATTTCAGCCACATGATTGGTCGAGGGCCCCTCCAATTGGAATCATCAAGCCCAAGGTATCAAAAGATCAACATCATTAACATCATGATTAATGAAGAAATTATATCATGCAGTCTATTTCGTCACGTCATTTATGAGATCGACCAATTAAAAATATTTACTTAATTTTTTTATCTTATTTTTTTTATCAAGTGAATCTTCACTAATATCTACTGTAACTTATGTTGAAAAACAGTTTTTACCAAATAAAGATTTACTTTATAAAAAAGATAAAATAAAAAATAATTAAACAGATACTTTTAATTGATTGATCATATGAATAACATGATAAGAATGACATATGATATAATTTCTCTCAAATATAGGTTAAAACACTACTAAGTGTCAATTTTTTATTTTATTAAATATAATTTAATAGACAATATACCTAATTCATCATTAAACTTTCTTCTTATTCCAATTTAGTCATTCAAATTTTAAAAAATATTTGATTGACATAAGAAGAGAAATGGGTAGTTAAATTGTGGAGTAGTAATTATCTACAAATTATTATTCAATTTTTTTTATATTTATTGATATTTAATTTATTAATCGATTAATTTAAAATATTAATATTTAATTTTTTATTTTTTATTTTAAATTTAATATTATACTTTATTATATGATTAATAATTTACTCGATTGATTATTCCAATTTCCCCTTTCTTTTTTCATTGAGACACTATTTTATCTACAATTATTGTACTAATAATGCATCAAGGTGTTGTCCCTTTTGATGTTTCCAAAGGTCGTCAACTTTATATCTATTAAATATGAGCACGTTTTCAAATTATAATTTTTATTTTTAAATCAATTTATAAATTTATAAATACTTTAATTTAATTTTTAAATTATACTCTTATTTCAAATTGTTTTTTAAAATTTTAAAACATTTTGATTTTATCTCAAAATTACAAATTTTATTTTAATTCTTAAATTATTGGTATATTTTAAAAATGTTTATTATTAATTAAATCGTTATAAATTATTGAATGTCATGTAAATATTGGTTCATATTATGCAATAATACAATGTGACACAAAAAATGATAATTAATGTTGTATATATAGATAAATTTAGGGATTAAATTAGAATGAATCATTATTTAGGGGTAAAAATAAAATATTTAAAATTTTTAGAGACTAGATTAAAATAATTATTATAATTTAAGAATATATAGTGCAATTAACACATTAACGCTTTAAAATTTTTTAATATAAAAAATAATTGAATTCATCAATAGATTAGATAACGATATATTATTATAAAAATTTAAAATATCTCGTAACAAGTCGAAAGGAAACAGAGTTAAAGAAAGATCAAACTCGTATAAATAAAAAGAGAGACACGGTTATAAAAAATAGTGATATATCATCATCTTATTCGATTATACATGCTTAAGTGGAGAATAAATACTCAAATTATACTATTTTTCCCAGATAGGTTATAGATTCTTAAAGTATTTTTCGGACCAAATATGTGTCTTATATTTTTAATGTTATTCTAATAGATGTCCGTCATGACTATTCATTAAACTTTACTGTTAACTTCTGTTATCTGATACATGTCGTTTTCTTAAAGTTTCAAAATTATATTTAAAAATAAATAATAAAATAATAAAATAAAATAATCTAAAATTTGAAATCTTTAACACATAAAACTTAAATCTCGATTTAACTTGATTTTATCGGCGATTGTCACACCATCATCCATCATATATCATCAACCTATAATGATCATTTATCCCACTATTTCATCACCGAAAATCGTTCGATATCTGCAAAACATTGAAATCATTAAATGATTTATTCAAATAATTGACGATAAAAAATAATATAACAAATAATGAATCATGTGTGCGTCGTTTGGCTAAGGAATATTGCTTTATTTTGTCACCAGAAACGCGACAAACACCGATAATAGTGGTTGGATTTGAAAAATTTAAAAATTATTTTCAAATTATTTAAATTTTCTAAATATTTTAATATATTTTTAAAAATGTACTACCACATATTATATTTTTATTAAAAGAAAGAATTCGATGGACAAATACAATAAACAAAATAACATTAAAAATCTTAAACACTTATTTAATTTTAATAAATATTTTAAATATTTATTAAAAAATATATATAATTTAAACAATTATTTACCTATTAAGTCAATTATATATAGTGTGTCGTAGACTTTCAACAAACCTACATACAAATGGACACGTCGAAATCGCAATGATTAGGGGGCGGAACTTTAGTGGACACGTGTCAAATTTATAATCGAACACGAGCGTCTGTTACTTCACAGACAGGGTGAGTAAAGAAAAAAGAGTAACATTCCAGAAGCTTCCACTTCAACTACTGGCTAGAAAACGCTGAGAAATTTAGCGGCTCACGTAACGCCACGTGGATTTCGTCCCAGCGTGAAATCCTACGTGGCACCTCCCGTTCACTTGCAATGGATACGCCCTCGCTTTTTATTCGCCCCAGATTTTGGTCTCCTTTCAAAAATAAATAAATAAATAAATAATTTGCTTTTGTTTGTTTGATTGATTTCATTTCTCTGGTTGGGAGATGAATGGAGAAGGAAAAGAAAGCATGGAGGTGAGAATGGAGGAAGGAGTTATCAAAGAGCGCGTGGTTTACATGTGGGGATACTTGCCCGGAGCGTTGCCTCAACGGACGCCGATTTTATCGCCGATTACTGTGCGGATTCCGGATACCGGCGGATGTTCTTGGACAGACGTATGCGGTGGAGGTTGCGGATTCGCCATGGCCATCTCCGGTTGCTTTTCGTTGTCAAATCTCTAAATCTCTCTTCTGCTTTTTTTTTTAAAGTAAAAAACTATCATGATGATAAAATCAGTATGGTTTCCTAAATGGAGATTTTATTCTTAATAAGGCTTGTGTTGTTGAGTTGGTGTATATTTGACTTGGTGCATTTTGATCTGTTTGGCTGGCGAGAAAAATCTAGGTGAAGACGAAGTTGAAGAGAGGTCAACTCAATTGAGTTTTTTTTATTTCTTTGTTTTACAGAGTTTCTGAGTTAGTACATTTTGATCTGTTTGGTTGGAGAGAAAATCCAGGAGAAGTAGAGGGAGAGAAATTCCAACTTTCCACTTGTTTTTATGTTGTTTTTGTTTCCCTCGAAGTCAACTAAACTGAGTTAAGTTAGCGATATTGAGTTTTGTTCAGCTCTTTGTTTTACTGAGTTCTAACTTCTAACTACAGATCTGTCTCAGTTCTTTACATTTAAAAAGACAGCTTTTAAGTTGTTGGTAGACAAATTTGAGCAGTGAATGGAACTCTTTTTTTCATGTTAATAGTGGTTTTAAGTTGCATTTGTTATGTAAAATATTTCTTATGGATTTCTTTGGTTACTTATTGTGCTTTTGTTTAAAATTTTAGATTCAGGGAAGCTTATCACATGGGGTTCAACAGAAGATTTAGGTCAAAGTTACCTTACATCTGGGAAGCATGGGGTATTTTCATGCACTAGATGCTCCTTTTGTTGTTGTTGGTTTTATATTTGTTTAGCTTATTGAAATTTATATTCCTTTCTATTTAATTTGCTTGTTTCAGGAAATTCCAGAGCCATTTCCACTTCCAACTGATGCTTCCATAGTAAAAGCAGCAGCTGGTTGGGCTCACTGTGCTGCAGTTACAGGTAATGCTGAGACTTCCCTTTTCTGTTACTCTCACTCTCTTGGTTTACAGTATATGATACTTGTGTAATCACTAATTTTATCCGGGTTTATGCTCGAATTAAATTAATCTACGTCCCTTTTTAATACCCAAATCACCTTAATTTACCCTAATTTTATCACTTATTTTATAATTATTATTATCCTTACTATCTCTTAATTAAAACCAAAAATCCAAAAATATAAATATATGATATAAATAAAAGCCTTTTATTAGAGCCCACTTTTATAAGCCCAAACCATAAATAAATTTGACCTATTAAATATAGTTTTATAATATAAAAATATAATAAAAATCCCTACTTGGTGCCCAAGGTCTTGTTTTTAATTGGTTATTATTTTTAAAGGGATAAACCTAAAATACCTTTCCTTATTTTTTCACAGCCGCATACCCCTAATTATTTTTTTTCATTTTCACAGCGGCAATCCTCCCTTGTCTGCCGAACCATTTCCATTGCATAATCTCAATTTTCATTTCCATTTCCATTTTCATTGGTAAGTTGGTAGCCTCCATTATTTATATTTTTATTCTCATTGAATCACTTCACCCATTCGGTTAGTTATTTTTCGAGTTATGCCCTAATCTAATCATTGCTTTTACCGTTTAGTTTAATTTGTGGATTGATTTTAATCGAGCATATTTAGATGTATATATTTCTTTTTGATATATTTATTGTGTATTCCATTCTTATGGTTCAATGAAAATAATGAATATTTTTATTGGTATCTTTTATTTTTATTTTTTTTTCATTTGTTTATTATATGTTGTGTTTTATTTATTTATATATGTTATTCGCTTGTTTGGTTGGTCTATTTATTTTAATCTTTGTTATCATGCGTTATATGCTATTTTGTCTTTATATTTGTTGTCTTTATAATTATGTCTTTTATTTTGCTTGCATCACACTTTGCTAATTAATGAGCCTAATTAAATACGTCTTTATTCGGTCGTAACGGGCTCGTGTTCCAACGCATTGGTCGCGGTGTGTACGTTGCCTCCGAATAAAGACACGGTAAAAATAAAATTGATTCGAATCTTTAAACAAAAATTAATTTAAATGCCACTTTAATCTATAAAAATCTAAAATTAATTAAGCGGTAATTTATAAAGGTGCCAATTTTGGGCGGTTTTAAATCCTAAACCCGTTTTTAACCGTAACCGACTCTTGAACCCAAATCATTTCGAATCTCTGGTTTTTACGGTGTCCGGCCTACCAAAGTGGCCGGTGGCGACTCTACCCTTTTTTAAAAATCCCTAGTTTTAAAATTTTCCTTTTCAATCTAAAATTCCCTTTTTTTAATCTCAAATCCCTAATTTCAACTTTTCAATTCCTATTTTTTTAAAGAATCCTAGATTTCAAATTTCTTTTAACATTTCAAAATTTTCATTTTTTGTACACAATTTAAAAAACCTAATTTTTAAATCCTAAATTTTCCCAAAATTTTATTTTAAACCCAAATCCCTAAATTTCACTTTTCAAACCCTAATTTCAATTCCACTAGTGACCCTTTTTTCCCATTTTTACACCCCACACCTATTATTATTTTTAAGAATTTTACAAGGGTCGCTACAATTGGCGACTCTGCTGGGGACCAATTTTTCAAACGAGTCAAGCCTTGTTTTTAAATACCGCTTAAATAATTTTGGAAGTTGTGGAATAAAGTGGTAATTAAATTATTATTTGTTTATTAATTCGAGCTTTCAATACATTTCAACCCGTCTCTCAGTGGGGGGAAAACGCTGTGCTTTCGTGAGGATATTGTTCCTCCGTATGGGCCTAGCAAAGTACCTTCGGGGCTCGACTATCCTATGTTTTCGTGAGGATATTGTTCCTCCGTATGGGCATAGTGAAAGAGTCCCCCTAAATTGAACTCGGTCAAGATGAGCCTGTAATGGGTGATGATCGGGGGTCTTGCTACTCTTAGAAGAGGACAGCGAGGACAATTTGGGTACCTCGTAGAACCAAAACTGCATTTAGAGAATCTAATCAACCTACCCGATTAGAGCCATGCGGTTAACCTAGGTTCTTTTAGATGGGATAAATAGGATTGTTTTGTCTCCTATCTTGCTTACATTTTTGCTTTATCATTTTTGTATCCACATTTCATGAAGGTGTTGAACTAAGTGGTTTGTTCAATCAGAGGCTTTCACTATAGTTAAAGAGTCAAAACAAGAAAAAAAAAGCGAGGAAAAAGGAGAGAAAAAGATAAGAGAAATAAAAAAGGAAAAAAAATAATGAGAAAATAAAACTAAGGAAAAGAAAAGGTTGAGAAAAAAAATTGAAAAGAGAAAGAGAAAAGAAAAAAAAAAGAAAATTTAGAAAAAGATAGAGGAAAAAACAATGAAAATAAAAAAGGGAGGAAAAAAAGAGAAAAGAAAATCGAGAGAATAGAGAAAAAAAAAGAAAAAGAAAAGATGAAAAAGAAAAAAAAATAAAAAAAATAAAAATAAAGGGGCATTAAGATTTTAACCGGTGAAAGTTGCTCAAAGGGCGATCACTAGCGGGATCAACACCTTTACTTACATTCATACATACATCTCATGCATCTCATAGCATATATCATGCATTAATTAAACAAGGAGGTTAATTATGGGATCTCATGTCCGTAATTGAAGGTTTCTCGCTTGCACTCAACCAACACCAATAAGGGCTAATGGAAGAAGACTTTGCCAAGTTAAAAGCCAATCTTATGGGGCAATTAGAGCGCACTCAAAAAGAATTAGAAGATTCTATGATCAAGTCTCAACAAGACATGATGAAACAAATTGCTCACTTGATGGGACTAAGGAAAGTGAAAGACCAACAAAGGAAATGTTCTGTTGAAGACCTCTCGAGCCCTCCCGTTTTTATTGCTAACACTTCTAGACCTCCACAAGGAATAGTAACATCATCTCTTCAATCCGGTGCTTCTACCCAATCCCCACCACGGTATACGCTCGAAGAGAGGGACCGTCAGATGCTGCAATGATCAGAAATCAGAGCATCTCGAAGATGTGGATTCTACGGAGAAGGGATCAACATTGTTTTTTGCGACATATGCTCGAAGAAAGGGATCGCCCACCACGGTATACGCTCGAAGAGAGGGACCGTCAGATGCTACAATGATAAAAAATCAGAGCATCTCGAAGATGTGGATTCTATGGAGAAGGGATCAACATTGTTTTTGCGACATACACTCGAAGAGAGGGGTCGCCCACCACGGTATACGCTCGAAGAGAGGGACCGTCAGATGCTGCAATGATCAAAAATCAGAGCATCTCGAAGATGTGGATTCTATGGAGAAGGGATCAATATTATTTTTGCGACATACACTCGAAGAGAGGGGTCGTCCACCACGGTACACGCTCGAAGAGAGGGACCGTCAGATGCTGCAATGATCAGAAATCAAAGCATCTTGAAGACGTGGATTCTACGGAGAAGGGATCAACATTGTTTTTTGCGACATATGCTCGAAGAAAGGGGTCGCCCACCACGGTATACGCTCGAAGAGAGGGACCATCAGATGCTGCAATGATCAGAAATCAGAGCATCTCCAAATAGGGAAGTCGGATAAAATTAGTGCTTGTAGTCTTTGCTTTATCATTGTTTCACAACGATAAGCAAAGAGGGGCAGCTGTAATCACTAATTTTATCCGGGTTTATGCTCGAATTAAATCAATCCACATCCCTTTTTAATACCCAAATCACCTTAACTTACCCTAATTTTATCACTTATTTTATAATTATTATTATCCTTATTATCTCTTAATTAAAACCAAAAATCCAAAAATATAAATATATGATATAAATAAAAGCCTTTTATTAGAGCCCACTTTTATAAGCCCAAACCATAAATAAATTTGACCTATTAAATATAGTTTTATAATATAAAAATATAATAAAAATCCCTACTTGGTGCCCAAGGTCTTGTTTTTAATTGGTTATTATTTTTAAAGGGATAAACCTAAAATACCCTTCATCATATTATAGATACCCTTATATATTAAAACCTAAACCTATTTTATTCCCATATGTTACCCTTTACCCTAACTATATATATAACATTTACCCTAAAAATAAAGGACCCCCCTAACCTTATTTTTTCACAGCCGCATACCCCTAATTATTTTTTTCATTTTCACAGCCGCAATCCTCCCTTGTCTACCGAACCATTTCCATTGCATAATCTCAATTTTCATTTCCATTTCCATTTCCATTGGTAAGTTGGTAGCCTCCATTATTTATATTTTTATTCTCATTGAATCACTTCACCCATTCGGTTAGTTATTTTTCGAGTTATGCCTTAATCTAATCATTGCTTTTACCGTTTAGTTTAATTTGTGGATTGATTTTAATCGAGCATATTTAGATGTATATATTTCTTTTTGATATATTTATTGTGTATTCCATTCTTATGGTTCAATGAAAATAATGAATATTTTTATTGGTATCTTTTATTTTTATTTTTTTTTCATTTGTTTATTATATGTTGTGTTTTATTTATTTATATATGTTATTCGCTTGTTTGGTTGGTCTATTTATTTTAATCTTTGTTATCATGCGTTATATGCTATTTTGTCTTTATATTTGTTGTCTTTATAATTATGTCTTTTATTTTGCTTGCATCACACTTTGCTAATTAATGAGCCTAATTAAATACATCTTTATTCGGTCGTAACGGGCTCGTGTTCCAACGCATTGGTCGCGGTGTGTACGTTGCCTCCGAATAAAGACACGGTAAAAATAAAATTGATTCGAATCTTTAAACAAAAATTAATTTAAATGCCACTTTAATCTACAAAAATCTAAAATTAATTAAGCGGTAATTTATAAAGGTGCCAATTTTGGGCGGTTTTAAATCCTAAACCCGTTTTTAACCGTAACCGACTCTTGAACCCAAATCATTTCGAATCTCTGGTTTTTACGGTGTCCGGCCTACCAAAGTGGCCGGTGGCGACTCTACCCTTTTTTAAAAATCCCTAGTTTTAAAATTTTCCTTTTCAATCTAAAATTCCCTTTTTTTAATCTCAAATCCCTAATTTCAACTTTTCAATTCCTATTTTTTTAAAGAATCCTAGATTTCAAATTTCTTTTAACATTTCAAAATTTTCATTTTTTGTACACAATTTAAAAAACCTAATTTTTAAATCCTAAATTTTCCCAAAATTTTATTTTAAACCCAAATCCCTAAATTCCACTTTTCAAACCCTAATTTCAATTCCACTAGTGACCCTTTTTTTCCTTTTTTACACCCCACACCTATTATTATTTTTAAGAATTTTATAAGGGTCGCTACAACTTGGACTCGGGTATGTGCCAGATACGAGTGTTGTCCAAAAAAGTATGTTTACTTTTTTGAAGTTTTCCATGTTGAAGGTCCATATCACAGGGCTATGTCCGAATATTTGTCAGACATGAGATAATTTTGTATGTTAGATGTTTCACCTGTTTAGTAAAATACGACTTGCATTTTAGGACTTCAATTAGTAGAACCAGCAACTAGTTGGAGCCTTGGTAAACGACTTAGCTGATGACTCAGTTCCTTTCTTATTAACAGAGAATGCAGAAGTTTATACATGGGGGTGGAAAGAGTGTATTCCCTCGGGCAAGGTATTCGGGGATTCACCCATGGGTACAAGCTTAGAGAAGGATGCATTTGAAAGACAGAACTCTTTTTTGGCAGACCAAGGTAAACATCTTTTGGGTTAGGGTAACAGATTGATATATGTTCTTGTCGGTATACTCATTTTATGAAGGGTGAAATCCTTGAAGCGAGTCCTCGTTCTCAAGGCTCAAGATCAAGTGGTGGGTCATTTTCTGCTGCTGATAGTAAAGGAGGTGGAGAGGAAAGTACAAAAAGAAGAAGATTATCATCAGCAAAACAGTCTGCTGAAAGCTCATCATCTGGTGATGAAGCGAGATACGCTATCTAATGCTGTAAATGGTTTCTTTCTATGAAGCGAGATACTTGCTGTATCCTAATTTCCCCTAAGTTTCAGATGTTGGACAGGTCTGGGGTTGGGGCTATGGAGGGGAAGGACAGCTTGGTTTGGGTTCCAGGATACGTATGGTATCCTCGCCTCATCCTGTACCTTGTATTGAGTCTTCGTCTTTTGGAATAGATAGAGTTTCTGCACATTCTCGAGGTAGTTTGTGTTCAGAAAGGCAGAGTTTTAGAGTTCCAGGAAGTTACATAAAAGGGATTGCCTGTGGGGGGCGACACAGTGCAGTGATTACAGGTATGCCTTTTACATTCCCTTGTTTAACTGGTTAAACTTCCTTGAAAATTTGAATTAATTTGAAATGCTATTGTATATGGTTACACTTTCTGGATAAAAAATTCTGAATTCTGATACCTTCTAGAAGTTCAAGCGAGATAAGCTAGTGAATTGAACAAAATTTCATTAAATTAAGAATGGCTTAGGGTGATTAATTGAAAAGGTATGGCTCATCTTATAGTACATGGTTGGAGGTTAGTTGATGACTTTGGAATTAAACCGTCGCTTTTATACTGATTAGATCCTTTAATCCACAAGTTATCCATGAAAATAGATGAAGTTGTAATATTAATAATCGTTAGGATGATTAGTGATTCATCAGAATTTTGCATGACATGAGAAGTTCTCTTTGTTGGATGCCTGATTTTCTTGTAGATCTTTCTACATAGTTCATCCCAAATTAGATTGATACCATTATCACATTAAACAATTTGGTGCTTGCACAGATGCTGGAGCGCTACTTACTTTTGGTTGGGGACTCTATGGACAGGTAAGATGCCACAGTCATAATTGAATAGTTTGGTGTAGTTCTTTTAAAAGAATATATTCTCTCAAGTTACCTCAAGGCTTAGCCCTGTATTATCTTTTAATTGGGTTGGTCCTTCATCAGTCGAGAATGAAAGCAGATTGTAGTGCTAATTTTTATCGTCACTGCCCTTCTCTCTGAGATTCTGATCATGTCATAGATTAGATGTCAATTTACCAACCGATAACATATCAAAACCATTCCCACAGTCTGTTCTCCCTCTGATTCACATTTCGTAAAAGATTTATTAGCCTCCTGAAATTTCTGAAGTTTTTATTTGGTTAGTGCCTGCAAGTGCCACTATCTTCTAGTATGGATGGATGTGCTCCACTTGAAGTAGACATTGCTCCTTTTTCTTCTCTTAGTTAAATGCATGATCCTTAATTAATTTTACATTCTAAAGGTTGCGGATGGTTAACTGATTATGGCTTTCAATCTTTCTAACATATTCCACTTCTTCCACTGGCATGTTCAATCTTTCATCCTTATATCCATCCCTGAAAGTGATTCGAATTTCTCAAATTAACTATTCTTCAGGATCGATATGTAGGTAAAGTAGAAATTGGTGGACAAAAAAGCTCAGTAAAGTTGAAGATGAAGTTCAATCTTATAAGGGATAATCTTCTCAATTCCTTTTCCTATATTCATCTCTCCTCTTCTATATAAAATGGTTATTCTGTCCTCAAGTGTTGTGATATTGGAGTTAACTTTTTTATATTATTTTATTGTTTTTTCAAGTGCAGGCAAGGAAGCACGGATGATGAATTAAGCCCAACTTGTGTATCTTCCTTACTGGGCATCAAGATAGACTCAGTTGCGGCGGGACTGTGGCACACAGTTTGCGTGTCAGCTGACTGTGATGTGTATGCATTCGGTGGGAATCAATTTGGGCAGTTGGGAACTGGAGGTGACCAAGCTGAGGTATGCATTAAGTTTCAGTTCTTTCAGTTCCATGTTTTCCTTGAGTGATCCTTTTTCTTCCTGATAGCAAGAAACGATGTGCGTTAACCTTATTGTTTGAACTTCAAAATCAGACTCTCCCAAGGCTCTTGGATGCTCCAAGTTTAGAAAATACACACGTAAAAGTTGTGTCGTGTGGAGCTCGTTACAGTGCTGTAATCACAGGTATGATAGCCATGCATTTTCGAAATTATTCACCGTTTCCTATTTTACCAGTCTGTTGACTCTGTGCTCTGGTTGCTTGAAGAGGATAACAAAGTATTCTGCTGGGGATGGAATAAGTATGGCCAGGTATCATGCTCACATTGTTTGGTGATGAAACTAGTGGACAGGCTCAACATTATAACATTAAAATATCCGTGATCCCGTTCGTTCTTTGATTTCAAATTTATATCGGTATTTTGGATGATAATTCTATAATTATACATACTCGTTCTGTATTTTCTTCAACATAGGATAATGGGTAGTTTTGCATCTTCTGTTCTGTTCCAATGTTGTGGTGTCTGGCTGCCCCTGAGTTGTGAAACTAAAACTAAAATACTATGTTCTTGGTGTATGTAACAGCTCGGCCTTGGTGACGTGATTGATCGCAACATCCCTTCACAAGTTACTATAGAGGTTTGCAGCCCGAAAAACATCGCATGCGGATGGTGGCATACGTTGCTTCTAGCTGAGGCACCCACCTGAGTACCTTGACCCATGCCCCGGAACAGTTTTGTTAGGTTAGCAGTTCTTTCGAGCCAATACATCATCTTAGTTATGTGTATATGTACATACTGTAGTTCTATTATATGCATCCATGCATGCATGTTCCGATTCTTTCATGGTTCCTTTACAATCGAGATGTAAAATATAAGTAGTCCCATTGTGTATATTTGTAGCTTTATATATATATATATATTTGAACAATAAAATGGAATCATGTCTAGAAAAAGCTTTAGACTTGGGTGTGGCTCCCCTTACTATCATTAGTTCTTCATGTGATGTTATTTCCTCATATATCAAAAGTTTCTCCTGGACGATTACTCATTATTCTACTACCAAAAACCTTGATAGGCTGAAGCAAATCCAGTAAACAACTTGTCGGATGCTGACCCGAGCAGTTTCGGCATTGCATTACCCTTTCACAGAAACCAAACAGGATTTTCAGGCAAGTAGGTATAAATTAAGGTTAAGAAGACAAAAACAATTAAAAGCGAAGTTCACAGTTTCAGGCTCGTTTTGTTGGAGCTTTTAGCTTCACAAAAGGTCATAAAATTTCAACAGAAATGTAGGAACATAACTTTAGCAGAAACTAAAGGGGAGAAATGGCCAAAATCTGTAATTCAGATGGTAAATTGCAACTGTTGAAGATGATAATGTTTCTAGTTTGTTCTTGGGGTGGCCCACTCGACTCGAAGGATGAGATTGTCATAACCATATCCATTCAGCTTGTTGATAGCTCTTTGAGCATCCTCTCTGTTCACAAAGTTGACAAAACCAAACCCTCTGCTCGTGCCCGTCTTTTGATCCATGGCGACATACACACGAGTCACGGAACCAAATGGTCGGAAAAGTTCATGCAAGTCAGGCTCACGGGTGTCCTCTGATAAGTTGGTTACCCTCACCGAGTTCTCATCATTCCTACGTCTCATATCCGACCCAGTGGTTCTTTCTGCACCAGCTCTCATGCTTGGTGGAACATACGCTCCCTTTCCAGCTCCGGGAGCAGCCACTGAGGTCTCAGATGTCACGGGTTTCTCGACAAAGGTTTCGACTGGAGCAGCAAGATCTTTGTAGGGGCATTTGGAAGTCCAGTGATCACCTTTCTTACCACATGTTCGGCAAACCATGAGAACAGCACCTCCTTTGCTAAGCTGAGCCAAATTGTCCCCTGCAGCCTTCATATCTTCTTGTTTGGTACCTGTAAAAATATTCAATATTCCAAAGGATTTTACACCCGAAATCTGAACAAGGGAGAAAAAAAATCAAATTATAGCAAGTTCCTAACACCATAGCTTACAACTACCTAGTCCACTTGTGTCAGAGATGCATGCATTAGCACATGTTCCAAAATCACAGATACAAGCAAACTCGAGCCCGAGGGTCTAAATGTCACAATGGGAGCATGCCATAACAAAACCCTCGAGGCCTATGCTGAAAACACACACTCTAAAAACCAAATATTTCTTGGATGTTAATGGCCTCAGAATGAAACCGATAAATCGGTTTCACTATTCAACAATCGAATGCCGATTTTGAAAACAATGCTATTGGTGGCACCATGAGACCATTTAGCATTAAACAACATCCATTTGATTAATACACGAATGAAAGAACTGATCCACCATGCTCAAATGAAATAACAAACCTAAAAAAGTAGAGTGATTGAACAAAACTGTGGGAGAAATTTCGACATAAACCGCTGGTAGGAGTGTGGAAATGCCAACAAATGTAGTTAATGACTCAGAAAGTGAAATAATATACATATTTCACTGCAAAAAGAGACACAAACAACTGTGCTATAGGTGGCTTACTGACCATTCACACAAATAGACCGCCACAACAGCTGATGCATGATCGGCTAATCGACCACCATAACCGAATGAATCAAATCATGCTCATTTACATGTTGCTGTACTAATAGCTCGAAACATTCCATATAATGATGAAATCAAGTATGACATCATCCAATAAAACCAAAATTCTGGGTTTTGAATCTTCAAGATTAATAAAAATTCTAACAAAATTGTTCTGTAAACACATTAATCAGATATTTAACAATAATCAAACACAAATAGAATAAATTTAACAATTATCAAACCCCAATAGAATAAATTTAACACAATCAAAACCCAATAGAAGAAATTTTACAATAATCAAACCCAATTAAGAGAAATTTAACAACAATCAACCCCCCCCAAAAAAAATTTAACAATAATCAAACCCAAATCAGAAAAATTTAATAATAATCAATCATCCTAATCTAAAACTTCATACGTTATTTATATTCAATTTTATCAAATCTAAATCAACACATATAAAAGCAATCAAATTCAATTTTAAAAAAGGGGTAATTAGAATCAAACCAGGGGCTCTGGGTCGTTCAAGAAGGATCTCTTCAGTGGAAACCATAGTGAGCCGACTCCCAACATCTTCACGCACCGCATCGCCGAATTTGTCCCAATTCCTCCTATCCAGAGCCCGTTTACTCAAACGGGCCTTGGCCAGTTTTCGGACTCGGGTCGTCGTTGTTATTTTGACCTTGTTGCCTTCCTCGTTGAACTTGTATTCGATCACCTTTTTGATTCCGTTCACGTCGGGGCCGATGACTTCCTTGGGCGGTAGCAAGAAGTTGAGATCGTCGTCTTCCTCTAGCTCTCCCCAACGGAGCTTGGTGGGTTCGTTTTTGTCGACCAACATTATTAGGGTTTCGAGAGAGCTTTTGAGGGTGGCGCTGGTGGATACTGAGAGATTATTTTGACCATGTGAGAAAGATAAGAGGGACGGGAGGGATTTAGTTTACTTTAGATGCTTTTACGACGTCGTTTCCGTTTTCCTCTCCCAAATATTAAGTTTTGGATTTTGGGGTAAAATATATTTTTTTTATTTTAAATTTAATCAATTAATTTTAATTTTTATCGAATAATTAAATTTTATGCATTAAACGTTATTAGTCAATTATGAATATTTTATTATTATTGTAGTGTGATATAATATTTTAATTATTAATAAATATAAAAAAAAAATTAAAAGGTGTCAGAATTCGCCTCCACCGCCAATGGTTGTATTCGATCTAATATTTCTCTATTCACTTTGTTTCACTCCCTTACGTGTCTCTATTTTATCAAAAAATGTTTAGATTGACAAATTTTTATATTGAGATAATATTAAATTCGTTAGTTTTGTAGGTCAAGTTAATATCGGATCGTTTACTTTTTGAATCAGGTTAATATTGACTTGATCAGTTTTTAATTTGAGTCGATATATGAAAATAATCTTTAAAAGAATAATATTAAATCATTAAACTATTATTAAAGTTAGTTGTTAATTAGTAATGTAATACAAAATTAGATTAAGACACGCATATTTAAGCAAATTAAATTTTGGCTGCTTTTGGTTCATTTGATTTTCAATTCATGTTTCTTTCGGTTTATGTTATTTTTATTCGAGTTAATTTTTGATTTAATTAAATTTAAGTCTATTTTTGTTCGGATCAAGTTTAGATCATCATGTTCATGTTCATATTGAGTCTTATTTTTTTTTGACAAATGCTATTGAATTTTTATTAAATCCATAGAAAATTATAATTACATAGTAATCAAGAAATAAAATAATTGAATTTAAAAAATCTAAAAATTCTTACAACCCAAAATAAAGAAAAATAAAATTTCTATGGAAATAAGCATACCAATAAAATTCAGAAGCTTCCTGAATCTTCTTGTCTCTATCTAAACGAGATGTACAGTAAAGGAAGGAGTTGTAGGCGATCCAAACTGTCGTGCAAAAAGTATCACTACCCAGGATTGATTTTATCGGCAAACAACCATCAATTGAGTGGGATAAATCTTTCCAAGTAACCAACGACTGCCAACACGATTTTTAACGTATATAATAAATAATATATTAAATAAATAAATATTAATAAATAATAATAATATAATAATATAATATTAATATTCAAAAAAAAATCAAAAACAGAAAACCAAAAATAGTAAAAATGAATAAAATAGAATAAAATTCAAAAAATAAGAGATAATGGAGTTGAGGATTTTTTGGTTGGTGGAGTGTTTTTAGGGATTTGAATTTTATTTGGAGTTTTTTACTTCAATCAAAATTCTGAATTTGAAGCCTATAAAAGGAGGAGGATTTCAAGGTTAAAGGGGCAGCAAAAAAGGAAGAGAAGGAGGAGTTGAGATCAGAATTCAAAGGAGCAATTACAAGCTTGAGTAAGGGGAAGGATTTCAATCGGTGAGGAAGCAAGAAGGTCGCCGGCGGTAAGTTTTTTTCCTCTTTAATTTCAGCTTTTTTTTATGGATTAAACTCCTAGATTTGAAATTAGTTGTTTTAGACTTTAATTAGGATTTAAAATTAATTTTAAAGATTTAAGAAAATTAATTAGGTTCTAAATTAGAATTTAATTTAGTTTTTAAGAAAACTTTAAAATTAATTTAACCTAGTTAAGTTTAATTAATTTAACCCTTTTGAACCTCACCTAAGTTAAGTCTGGTTTAGCCCTAAACCTTAAAACACTCAAAAAATAGACTTTAATTAGGCTTACTTTAATTCTTAAAAAATTAGAAAATAATTTTAATTAATTAATTTAATTAATTTTAATTAATTTTCTAAATGATAAGATTTAAAACTAATTTAAGTCTAATTAATCTTAATTTCACCCAAATTAAACTTTAATTAAGTTAAAATTAAATGTTTAAGAATTAGAGATTATTTTAATTAAGGACTTTAATTAATCTAAAATTTCTAAGATAAGATTTAAAAATCAACTTAATTAAGTTTAGTCCATTCCCAATTAAACCTTTGAACTTAAAATTCACCAAGTTAGATTTAAAATTAGGTTTTAATTAAAATTTGAAGTTAAGGAAAATTTAATTAATTAATTTAATTAAAAATTTCTAAAGCTTTAAAATTTTATTTTACACTTAATTAAATCTCATCCGTCGTTCAAGGTTTGTTCCCGAGTCCCTTGTAAGCTTTTTTCATTCAAGTCCTTTTTGCACTCCCATGTGATGAGAATTTTTGATGTAACATTTGTACCCATGATTATAATAAAAGTGATGAAGTTCCTTTATCTTGTGTACACTTTATTTTATATTGTCTTGCATAACATGCTTTAGGAAGGTCACCTAATAAACTTAAGTTAATTAATTTAGAGCACTTTTTTGGATTAGTCACTTAAATTAATTAATTTAATTTAATTAGGTAGAAAATTTAGTAACATAGCATGTGAATCTTATGTCTCGGATACACTAAAGAGGTTGGTGTTTTGACGCACTATGATGCTGACCTAGAGAGTGTACCTTGGCATCGAATTCATGTGTTATTAAAAACTTAGAATTTTGATAAAAACTTAGGTTTAGAATTAAAAATGGATAGGTAAATAACTAGTAAACGCTAGTAACTTAGGTTTTAAAAACTTAAGTAATGGGGCCTTTTCTAGGATTAGAACTTAAAATGAACAAGATAAAAAAATAATCATGCATTTTTACTTTAGCCTTTTGAGGCGGAAGTTACATTCTTTTAAATTTGGGTGAGGTTTCCTATCTAGAGGACGTCTCGTTCAACTCAAGTTTAAAGGTGGTGTAACTTCTAAATCAAAAGGATATCCAAATTCAAATAATGTTCATTTAACAATGGGAAATTAAATTAATATTTATCCTCAAAATGTCAATGCCACGTAATGTTTTTCAAGGTACCAAATTTTTGGGCGTTTGTAAGGGTCGTCCTTACACGTAACCGACTCCCGAACCCAACTTTTTTTCAAAACGAATCTCTGGTTTATTTTTATGGTGTCTGGCCTACCAAAGTGGCCGGTGGCGACTCCAAGTCAAATGTTTCAAATTAAATTATAGATTTTTCTAAAATTTGGATTTTTCAAGATTAAAATTGGTACATTCATATTTAAAAAAAAAATCAATCGTCGAGCCATTTTTTTTTTACCTAAAAATCGCGTTTTTTAAAAAGAGGTCGCGTCAACGACAAAAACAATAAATCAAAAACTAGCATGTTTGAATCTTTGTGCAAACAACAATCGATCGTTAGAGTATGCTGTAACATGCCATTAAGACAGACGAATCAAAACCCAAAACAAAAATAAAAACATGTCATAAGGACAAAAAAAAGCGTGTCACAAAGACAGAAAAATAAAAATTCTTATTAAAATAAAACAAGAAAAAGTAATGGATCCGGTGGTCGACAATCATTACTAAAATTAATTATCGACTACCGATCAAATGAAACGATCAAAATAAAAAAAAAAAAATTTGAAAAAGAGAACGGCGGTTAGGTTTTTTTAGAGAATATAAGAAAACTTTTAGATTAAGTCTTAAACTGAATCAATTGATTCGAGTTTCTGATAAATTTATAGATCTATTGGAATATCTTATCTAAGTTTAGAGATCAATAAATTTAATGTCAATAATTATAAGAAATTGAAACTTAATGGATTCACTTAAATAACATATCATCATCATCAACCAGTTAGATTATATCCTAAAAAATAAATAATTTCGTCGAATTCAGATTCAACAAGTCAAAGTCAGTAAAAATAAAATTATAATTAAATTTTACAAAAAATCAAATATAAATAAAATAAAATAAATAAGGATCAAATTTTAAATTTTAAATTATTAATTTAAATTTTAAAAATTGAGGGGTTATTGTTTAATTTATTATTAAATAAATTAAAAGATACCTTAAAAGTATTTAAAAAAAATTGGTTCAAAACTTAATTTCCCTGATTTCAAAATTAAAAGGACCTAAAAAGAAATTGAATAAAAAAATTAAGGTATGGCCGAAAATGAAATTATTTAATTTCAAAAGTAGAAAGGACTAAAATATAATTAGACCCAAATAGAATGTCTATGTTCGAGCTTAGCCCAAGTTTAGGCCCAATTTATGCCTTAAAGTCTTCAAGACAAAGAAACCAAGCTTTAATTTTCTAAAACCCTAGCAAAATCTCTCGTTTCCAGCTCAGATTTCCATGGCTTTTGCTTCGGTTCTCCGCAAATCATCCAACTCGTTGGCTCCGCTCGCGGTTCGACTCATCCGAGTGCAAAGAAACTACCACTCCTCCATCTTCACGGCTTTGAGCCATAGCTTACAGTCCCAGAAACCGGCCGGTAACTGGTTTTTCCCAAATACCTTTGGTTTCTCCACCGCCGTTGCTTCCAAGAAACCCTCCTCTGATGAGTCTCTCATCCGAGTTATCGAGTCTGAGATTAAGTGTGCTGAGGAGGAAGATGGCGCTGATGAGGTGGATCCCTATTTTGCCTTTTTTAAGAAGCTCCATTTTGGGGGGAAATTAAAGGGGGAAAATATGAATGTTTGAATTTATGGATATTAGGGTTTTAATTTTCCCTTAGAAAACCTTGAAGCTGAACATACTAAATATAGAATTATGCTTTCATTTCCTACTGAAAACATAGGGAAAAAGTGTCTGTTTCATGATTTTAGGGTTTGATTCTTCGAAATGAAAATGATTTTCATAATCACAGGTTGAAGGAACTCCAAGTGGATTCCCCTTCGAAATCGAGGATAACCCCGGGATTCAAACCGTAACGTTGACTAGAGAATTCGACGGTGAGCTCGTAAAAGTCGATGTTCACATGATCAATCAGAGCGACGAACAGGAGGAAGGCGAAGACGACGAGGATGACTATGAAAAACAAAACAAAATAAGCATCCCATTGGTTGCCACTATTTCAAAGAAAGATGGTACAAGCTTGGAGTTCAATTGCACGGCTTACCCCGATCAGATTGCCATCGACAGTTTAAGCTTTCGAAGTCCCAACCCCGAGGATGAACTTGCCTATGAAGGCCCTGATTTCCAGTAATTAACTTTTTTCCTCATATACTTTATGTATAAATGCATCATATTTCATTGCAAAGTTCGAGTTTTCGATCGGTTTTCTTTGTGATTTGCAGTGATTTGGATGAGAATTTGCAAAAGGGTTTCTACAAATATTTGGAGATTAGAGGAATCAATCCAAACACTACCAATTTCTTGCTCGAGTACATGATGAACAAGGATACCAGAGAGTATCTCAACTGGTTGAAGAACCTCAAGAAATTTGTTGCAGCATGAAGGATTTACAGAATATCAAAGGTAGTTTAAGAATAAAAACTACTCTTTTTTTCTGCAGAGTATTATATGAACTAGGATAACAATCTGCAGATTGTTTTGAATTTAGGGTTTTGAGTTGAAATTGTTTACATTTGATGACGTGGAATAGTGTTTAAACTTTTGTTTGATGGTGTTATTTTTGAGAAAGAAGAATTAAGGAATTGTTAGTCTTATTGGCTCAGCAGCTAGAAAAAGGTAAGTGTAGCATATAATAACTGTACACTCTTGAAAATATGATAGAACAAATTATTGTATAGGAACAGAGCATAACATATTAACATTAGTAGTATAACAAATAGGGATGATAAAAATATTCGGTCCCGGACCTGATTAGACCCGATCCGATGGGTACCTAAACTTATATTTGTGATATAAGTTTTTTTTTTTTTAAATTACAAGTGTATGGTACAATTCTAATTATAGGTATATATATATATATAAATTACAACCACAACAAATCCTCACAAACACAATTAAAATATATTCTTTGCTTGTAAACAAACCTATAAACGAACTTATAAACAAATTTAACATAAACGAATCAAACACTTTTACTTATGTTCGTTTATTTATTAAATAAATATAAAAATTCTGTTCATATTTGTTTATCTAACTTAATAAACAAACGGTATACGAATAATTCACGAACGGTTTGTCAAACACACTGTTCTTTTACACTCTTATAAACAATCCCACAAATACTTTCCTTCCCCAAACCAACAGATGTCTTTCCCTCTTTCTTCGTTTTCTTCCTTTCCTAGCACTTTCCCCTCCCCTCCCTTCTTACCCTTATCTTTCCTCCTCAATCCTCCCTCAAATACCTCCCAAAACGTTGTCGTTTGACTCCAAAGTCGATTCTCTCTTTCACTCTTCCCTCGTCCACATCAACTTCATTACTCAAAAACCTGAAAAAAAAATTGTTCTACATGTACTTCACTTTCCAGTCTGACCTACCCATGCATTCCACTGTACGTGTCGTCGGGGATTATCGTACGGAGTTCATATATTGGAATTAAACTCGAGGAGCCGACCACTTCTTCCTCTCTTGCTCCAGCATAGGCCACGATTCAGACCAAAATAGTGGAGTTGAACAAGAATTCGATTCAGATCTCATGTTTTCTGAGGACGCCCAAGTTATTTATTCCTCATAAGGATGCTAGTTTGCCCACGCTTGTTAAATGTTCACGCCCTGACTCAAGTTTTCGATACGAAGAGCTCAAGTCATTTGGGTTACATGAGGCATAATTGGGTGAAAGAACTTTTGATTGGTCCCCGGGATTTTGGTTGATTACAAGCCATCCGATCAGTTGCCTTACGTGGAAAGAACTTGCTAGACTTGCCCAGAGCAAGTTCTTCTATTCGAGTACGGACAAGAGATATCAGCAATCGGAGAAGCGATATGAGTTTCTGGTGCATGCTCACGGTGATCACCGACCGTCCGATTCAGGACATGCCATTGATGGACCTGCCTACGTGGCTGTAGATCGCTGAGTTCATGGGAACAAGCGGCGTGGCCAAGGAGATGAAGAGGGTCTTGGGGCAGGTGGTGGTGGAAGGGTACGGATATAAAAGAGCTTGAAAGTCATTATAAACTATCAGTTGATTCAGTAGACTGAATCAGAGGCTAAATTCTATAAATAAGATCAAAGGTTTGAATTCTAACATTATGAATGAGTGAATCGAGTAGTTTTCAATCGATCAAGAAGCATTTCTGTACATGCTTCATAAAAAGAAAAATCTTAGCTCCACATTCACAAGCAGTTTTAATCTAACACGACTACACGACACAAGCTTCCTGATGAAACAGAAGAGGCATTCACTAACCTGACACGGTAATTCTGTTTAATCAGGCAATTAAAGCAATTGACGAAGCTGCTGATTTTCTTTCCGGAGTGTCTTAACCTCTTCCATCAGTTCAGCTTGGTTCTGTAATATGGAGCTCATCACATGAGACATCTCCGTCTGTCCAACGGATTCCACAAAAATTAGAACTGGGGAAAATGTACACGGAAGACTGACAGCTAAAGCAATATCAAAGAAAAACGGATGATAGTCAAATACCTCCTGCATGTGAAATTGTCTTAAAATTTCAATATGTAGGTTCCTCATATCTCCATGAATGGATTTCTGGAATGAATCGAGCGTTTCTTCAAGAGTACGTTGAAATAGCTGAAGAGTAAAGTTACTTCCTTGTTGAGGAGCTTTGTGGGATTGTAATGTTCCTCCCTATTACAGTCAGAACCAATGAGCCATCATGACTGAAGAAAACGGATATAGAGCAAACCGAAGAAACCGTCATGACCGAGGGTTTCTTCGAGATGACTCATGTAAGATCTTCACTCTTAAGAGCAAACTGATATAGAGAAATAAAATATTGAAACGAGCAATTATTTAACCAAACCAGGTTCATACATTCATAGCTGGAAGAACCCCCGATTCCGCTGCAGTCATCGAATCAGACCTTGATAACAGGCTATTAAACAGCTCTTCCCTGGTTTCAGCCCCCGTTTTCTTTGTTTTCGGAGAAGCCACCAAATGGGACGTCCCATCACTGAAAGCAGATGTGGTACTAATTCTCTCAGCATATGTTGAAAACCTTCTAGGCAGTGCTAAAGATGATAGTTTTGGTGAGTCAAGGCTGCCAGCTACGGTTATGCCTTTTGAACCAAAAGGTAAAGCTGACATGGAGCTTGAGACGTGCTCAGGTAATCCCAATGAAGTCTCCAGATTTGATGAGATGTCCTTAGTGCGCAAATTTTCATAGCTCAGGTTGGAAGTCAATGAGCTAATACTTGTATGACTGAGCGTTGAAGATAGATCTTGTCCAGAATATATAGAGCTTGTTGTCAGACCACCAGAAGCTGGCATCCCAAAACGGGATGGCAACTGGCGAAGGTGACTAAATTTGTCAGACATCTTCTCACCACCCCATGCTTCCGGAGGGGTGATGGAGGCCTCTTCACTCTTGGAAGAGGGTGCAGGGGTAGATCCCAATGCCGTAAAAGACTTCAAGTCTTCCTGCAAAAATAAGTTGTACACAAACATCTTTATGTGCATGTAACAAATACAAATTATGCCAACTTCACTAAAAAAGCCAAATTATGTATGAACAACAATTCCACGAGTAAAGAACGTAGAAGATTTAGATTAATATCTTCTTATGATATGCATTGCTATCATCCAAATAAAATATCAAAAAGCATAGAACCTGTTGAGACATTGAACTGGACTTCCAATCAAGTATCGAGTGATCACTGCCTCCATCATCAGCAAAAGCAAACCTCCGGCTAGACGGAAACAGCAGGGAGGAAGGCTTCTTATCATTGGGAAGGTGCTCTTTCTTTGCACCGTCATGACCATCCCACAGCTTATCCAGTGAAGGTGTAATTGGATGAACATCCACAAGAGGGGAAAATACCTCCATATCATCCTTGAAATTGAATGTAGAACGAGGAGGTTGCAATCTTGTCAGTGTTCCACCTGGCCACAGATGGCTTCTAATTGGTGTTTCGAGAGAAGAAGACAGATTGAGTGAACTTGGCAGTGATACACTACTAGTAAGAGAAGATACTTCCGCAGGACCTGAATGGCCAGTCGTACGAGAACCAGTAACTGCTGTGGATGATGAAAAGCTTGATGATGCCACAGATGGAAGCGGGTCGGGCATAAGAACTGAATCCTCCATTGCGCTTCCCAAAAGAGCAGTCTCAGCAGTGCAATTATTCTCATTAACAATGGTTGGTTTTGATCTTTGCCAGCATAAACTTGAAACAGCCTGATAGGTGCTATAAACACTTAGGATTTAAAATGATTAAAGGAATAATGCTTATTATGTTCCATTTAAACAAAACACTTCGAAGTTGGAGCACAACTGCACAAACAAGCCAGCAGTAACAGCCCATTATACAACATCATCATTTATACAAATACTCTTCAAAATTCTATATCACATTTAGACTTCTTATGGGAAAATAGAAAACAAGTGCAAACTACAAGGACTTATCATGGCCCGGATCTCCTTTTAAATTAAAAAGCACTACATAGGGCAAAAGATAACCAACCTCTGAACTACTATAAGCACGAAGAACAGTGAAAGGCTGTAGTTTTCCCCGGATATCATAGAATACCACTCTACCATTACCGGTACCAGCTGCCAGTGTCCAACCATCATCTCTAAATGCCAATGAAGAAAAAGGTGCCTCATATGAAATGAAAGCTGAGGGTCTTCTAGACCCTGGGTCGTAAGTGTATAGCTTCTTATCCAACCCAACACTAACAATCATCTGTCAAAAGGATTAAGAAACTTGGCATGTCAGAATACTTAACACAATTTTTGAAATATATCTTAACCATAAAAAGCTTCCTTCGTCTCAACCTTTCAGAAAGTGTCAGCCTATTCCTTTAAATAATCCTGAAAGAAGGAAAATAAGGAATAAAAAGAAATAATGAGACCTTATCATTGGAGGGTGAGAAACTAACGCCAGCTGTGGGAGCAGAGTGCTGCTTCAACCAAGAAACCTGTAAAAGCCAGTGGATTAAATTTATGCTTTAAACATCAAGGATATTAAGGCATACAGCAAGAAGAGAACCTTAGGGCTACGACCAGTGGTATCCCATAAATGAACAGATCCATCATCACCTGCAGTCACCAAAATGTGTCGACTAATCCGGGAATAATCAAGCACCTTTAGTTCCTGGTCTTAAAATGCACCAAACGAAAATTAGCTAGCAAACAAAAATAAGAACTCAACATAAGCACCCAAATGCAACAAACTGAACAACCTGTGCATTAGGATCTTTTAGTTCAGCAGCCTTTGCTCCAGAAGCAAGGTTGTGAAGTATTAGATCACCACTAAGGCTGATGGAGGCCAAGTGTTCGTCTTTGCAGTTGTACATAACACCTGTTATTGAGCTGGTATGACCCCTTAACCACTTGATGCAACGCTTCCGCTGCAAATCCCATATTCTTACAACTTGACCACTTCCCCCTGAACATATGTATCTGGACCCCTTGTTGCTAAAGCTAATAGCTAAAATAGACTCCTGCAAATTTTAGGGAAATTCAGCTTGATAAATTTGACTAGGGAGAAAATGGCAATAATTATTTAAAATTTCAGTAACCTTGTAAACCAATTAAGGACTGACATTTATGAACAAGAAATTTCAGGTGTCAGAGTCATAAAACCTTGAGGGTTCTAGTTTCATAAATGAGAGCACATATTTTTCTTCTTTTCCATTTTTTTTTTGGGCGGGGGAGGGGTATAAAACATTATAGCATCTAATTTGAGGATATGGACATCATTATAGAGCAACCCGAAGCACTAAATGTTTGAAACAAGCTTGCCCATCCATGCTACTTAAGCACATCCTCCTCTTTTGCTACATACCAACACTGATGCTAGAAACATGTGGTTGTAGAGACAGAAAGCACAATTATATTTTGTTCATTATACTCCTACACTACAGAAAACAATACACTGCACGTCACTCCCACATTGATAAGGATAAACTTCAGAAAGCAATTGAATTTGAAACTACTCTCTTTTGTTCATGAGTAACTCAATTTAAACCATGATTTAATAATCTTGGAATTAGGGACATAGCACATAACAATCTTGAAATTAGCATGCATGATCTACCTGGAAACGAACAGTATATACCACTCCAAAAAATTATGCTTCAAACAATCAAACTATAAGTAATTCAACAATATTCAACAGTCTACTAATAGTAGAGAAGGATTACGTCAATGTTATCTCCACTATCAGTCCCATCAACAGGAATTGTCCCAATCCTCTGCCCATTTTTCCGCCACAGGGATATCTTCTTATCCTCTCCAGCACTCGCCACCACTAAATCTGCCATAACATTTGCTCAACTGGAATCAATTCACATAGCCATATACAGGTAAAACCAAAAAAACAAAACTGAATTTCTCAGCATAATTGCTAAATTCAACTTAAGTAATTTTCTAAACTGCTAAACGCAATTAATTAAGTTAAAAACGATATCAGTCCGTTAAACTCAACAAAGTAATCATTTCAAATACAATATTTTATTTTATTTTACACATTTACGGCAACCGAACAGATCGTAGCAGTAGAACGGTGAGAGCGAAAAACTTTATCGTTATAAAATAATAAAAAGGATAAAAGAGCTTACTAGTGTGGTTCCACTTAACCGAGTTGACAATGCAACTCGGAGAAGGCGAGTAACTCAACACGCAAGGATCGTTCGGTTCGAGCTTAATATCGAAGATCTTCACGGTGTCTCCGCCACTCGTTGCTAGTAACTCCGGCGACGGATCCGATAGATTCATCGTAAATCTCTCTTGTTTAAGTAAAAGATAGATTCGATTTTCTCAGAGAAAAACCTTGAAATTCAAACGAAAACAGGAAATGAAAATCAATTTGATTTTAATTGAAATCTGGTAGAGAGAGAGGGTAAGTAAACCCTACGTCACAGCAAAAGAAAGAAAGCGAGCCGGCAATTTTTTTTAAAAAAATATTTTCCATTTTTCCTTGTCTAAATTTTGAAACGTGTGAATGGGGGTTTACAATTTTTGGTTAATCGAATTAAAATTTTTTTAATTAATTTATTGGTTAATTTTAGATTATATTAATTAATGATTATTAAATTTTTAAATTTTTGATTTACTTGATTTAAAATTAATTAATTAACTAAATTAATCAAAATTTTTATATATTTTATATATTTATTTTTATCATTAAATTTTGAAAAATTATAAAATGATCATTAAATTTTATAAAATTAGCGTAAAATGATATTTAAATTTATTAAATTATAAAAAATAATTATTAAAATTATTGATATTTATCAATAATTTATAACGTGTTATGAATCAAAGTAATAATTTGATAAATCTAATATAATATTTTTTTATAATTTTTTTAAAAGTTCAATGGCGAAAAATCATTTTAACATAGTTTAGTGACCATTTGCATAATTTGCCTAATTTATTAAAAATTTCAGTTAAAATTTTTTGATTTGGTTAACGATTAATACAAAAAAATTGATTAATGAAAATTTAAAAATTTGATTCGATTGTTTAATCGAACCAACTATTTAATCACTCCTATATGTCGAGGGCGCATTTGTAATTATAATAGTTTGCCAACTAGATTACCTTCCTGATTTTCGTGAAATACACTGAACAAATTTTAATAAATTAGCAGGGGACTAACTTTAAAATTTCTATAAAATATAAGGATGAAATTATACTAACCTAAATATTGATGGTATAGTTTTTCTTTTACTTTAAATAGAATATATTTTTTATTACTTTGATTATACCATTGAAATAGTGAAACTAAATAAATAAAGATGAATATTATGATATATAAATTGCGTTAATAGTTTAAATAACCCTTGTATGCAATTATAAAAAAAAAAATCTAAATCTTTAATAGTGACTAAAATATTAAAATTTAATACCTTAAATTACGAGATGCATTCAGATAAGTTAGTTCTTTAAAAAAAAATTATTACTAAGATGATTTGAGAGGATATTAAACATATAAGTAAGAGAGAGTATTTGGATATAGACTTATCTGGAGTGGATTAATTATTCTCGACATTTCTTTATCTCATGATCGTAGGCTCATAACGTTAAATATGTTAGTCAACTAAAAGTCGAATATTACGGTGAGAAAGTTTTGTGAATACTATATGTTTACTGTATGGGGAGGGTATGGAAATTAGAGGGTGCAAATCATTTGTTTTTTTATCGTACCTTCATTTGTATTTTCATTTTAAATTAGTGGGTTTAGGATTTAATATTAGGTGTTATGGTTAGAATTTAGGAAATTAAATGTATAATATATTTTTAGGGTATAGGGTTTACGGTTTAAGATATAAAAAATAAAAGTTAGGGTTTAAAATTCAAATTTTTAAAATTTTTAATAAGAGATATAGAAGAAAACATGATAAGAAGACAAAAGATTTTTACTCAAATTAGAGACAACTTATTTGGCAATTGTATACTCATTGAGCGTGAACCATCTTGTCTCAGTAATTAAGAGAACAATTATTATTTCTAAGAATCGCGGGTTCGAGTATCAATAATATAACATAGTAATTGAACGTTTAATATCTAATCATTAAATAATATATATATATATATATATATATATATATATATATATATATACTCTTTGAACCTTTGAATAAACACTTTTTTTTTTATTATTCCTTGGGATTTTTAGATGAAATGAAGTTTCATTTATAAAAGAAAAATTATGTAAACTAAATTTATATTATCTTATTTTCAGAACATTTATTTATGAATAAATAAAAAAATATACATTTTGTAAATTTCATATTTAGTGTTTAAGAGTAGGTTTTAAACTTGAATTAAAAATAATATGTAACAACTTTTTTACCGAGGATAGATCAAGTAATATTCTATAAATATTACTTAATACAAATTGTTACATTTTTCAGAAAAAAAATATAAAGATAATTTTTACCCTTAACGTTTATAATTTTTATCATTTTGACTCATATTCTTTTTTTGATAAATTTAACCCTTAACCTATATCCTTTTAACAAATAACTTATTTTTTAACTACTATGATAATTGGACTGTTAAAAATTTAACAATGACGACATGTCATATGGATATAATAATATATTTTAAATGACATAGCATCTAACCTATCAAATATATATATAAAATATAATTTTATTTTAATATAAAATATAAAATAATTAAAATTTAAATAAAATTTTAAAAATTAATTATTTCTAAAATATAAGGCTATTAAACATTTTTAACCCAACTATGAATCAAAGTCGTAACTTAAAAAAATATGAACACAATTCGAAATTAATTAATTTTTTTTAGATAAGATTTTAATTCTGTCGTAGTTAGGGTTAAAAATGTTTAATAGTATTTTATTTGAATTTTAATTATATTATATTTTATATTAAAATTATATTATATATATATATATATAAAATAAGGGCCAAAACGATAAAAATTATAGACGTTAAGAGTTAACATTATCTTTATGCCAATAAAAAATACACAATCAAAAAAGCATCTCAAACACTTCAACATCCTTAAGAGACTGAATTGTTAGAACAGGCATAATTGCTAGGAAAAAAAACATCTGCGAATTTTAAATATAGACCATAAAACAAATATTATGAATACGAACGGAGCACGGCGAGAGGAACACTCCGACACCGCGGGAAACCTCCCACCATGCATCCAAGGGAACTATAAACACCAATCTACAAAATATTCACCATTTTCGACATCTTGAAAGTTGACAAAGTGCAAAAACTTATAGACTGGGTTGGATGCTAACACTAGGTCCATAAGAAATTCATGGTTCCTCCCTAAGACCATGACGCGAAGCATGGCGTATGGTGAAGGTGCAATGCTTTCTATTCTGCTACCTAAAGGTCTAGAAATGAGCAATGCTGCACTAAAAGCATTGGTTGTCAACTAAATCTCCAAATATCAACTTCAATCTTTTAAGTTCCTATGTAAGCATACAACATTGGCAACAATTTACTCGAGCAACAGCTCGGGGCATTTTCTCCAACCCTTCTTACCCTGTTCCTTTTTAGGGTTCCCCCGACGATTCATGATGCTACCAGCCTACCACATAAGCATTATGGGGTATTTTCTCTACCCTTCTTACTCTGTTCCTTTTCAGGGTCACCCCGCCGGTTCATGATGCTACCACATAAGCATTACTCGTTCTCATACACCAAAAGAAACGCTAAATCTCTAAAGCAAGTTAATCATTACATATGAGCACTAGGCTCTAAATTGCAGCTAAATCATCTCAGAATATTTGATTGCACCTAATTATATCCATACAAACAAATGAATCAGTGAGTAGTCTGAGAGATATGAAAAATCTTGTTGTCGACGAACGCAACCACTTTTTTATTGTTCCAACTCAGACCACACCTATGAGCTGCCAGACCAGATATATCTATGCATGCACTGTACTTAACGGCTATAAAGAAAAGGATAAAACATGGAGGTGGAAAATAGAAGAGAAATACAGAGTTGCGGCCTATGCTACACGAAAGCAGGCTTGTAAACCTTTTTACCCTGCAAATGGTATCCACAAAAGCATTGCTTATATCTCCTCTAGCAAAAGTTCAGAGCCGCGATCTTCAGTTTCAACCATTTTTGGATAGTGACAAGGATAACTACATTAAAGAAAAAGAGTAACAGTAAATGATACAAATTAGCACCGATCATATGTTTAATTGGATGAATAACAAAGACTGGCATCTAAAAAAGGAGAAACATAATTAACAATTGTAATAAGCATCATATGGATTTGAAGAGAGAAAGATCCATATTTTCAAATGCTGCATTCTAAGAATAATAAAACTAGCAAACATATACCAATCATCAATATTCTCACAACAGACATAAGAAGACATTGAAGGAGAAGAAAGCAGGCAATTGAGTAAGTGGATACTGAGGGCGCTGAGCCGCTGATCACTAAATTATACCATAGAAAGAAAATCACTTCCATTCTTCTCCATTAGAAGCCCTTTTGTCTTCTCTACTTCCCTATGGCCCGAATCTTGAGAGAGAGGGAGATCAAAGAGGTTTTTTCTTTAGCTTCTAAACTTGGACCGTCAAAAAAAGGTTGAGCATTTCTAGATTGGTTTAACAAAAAGAGCTTTATGATAACAATGATTCAATATTGTTTCCACCTAAAACATATGATTAAAATTGTTTGAATAACATCATAAATGTATTCAGACTGCATAAGATGCCTGGAAATGCTAAAAACTTCTAATAGAATATCCAGAAGTAACAACCACTAATGAAGAGGATCTTACAAAAGGACCATCAAAATCAATAAAAATAAAAAATGAAATGAAAAGACTGACTATATTTAGCTGACCTTCATGGAGACTTGCAAGCCATTGTATGTTGATACTGCAACCATTACATTTTAGTGGACATGAACTTTGCTTTTTTCTCTGCTGGCTTGAGAATCTGGAAAGAACACATCAGGTTTTCGTCGACACTCATCATTGCACCAGCATTATCAAATTCACCACAATAGTTAGGTGCTGAAAATATTGTAACAAGTTGCCTATCAGCAAAGAATTCGTAACCATCCTCCACAACCTACACAAAAATAACCAGTTTAGCATCAAAAATAGAATAGCATTAAACAGATGAATTGGAAAGCCTAGCTAAGTCAACAACCTGATGTGCGCGGCAAACAAGATCTAAATCATGCTTTGCCAAGAATTCAGACACTTTGTCTGCACCAAAGGTGTATGAAACTCCTCTGTCATTCATTCCCCATCCTTTAATATCTCTATCAGGGTCAGACCAAAGCAAATCACACAGCAAACCGGTGTCAGGAATTGCAGTTGGACGAGGTAAATTTCTAATTTGATCCAGGTTTGTCAAGTCGGGGGAAAGACCACCATGCATACACAATATTTTGTCGTCTACAAGAGCAGCCACAGGCAGGCAGTTAAAACAGTCGGTAAAGCTTTTCCAAAGTCTCACACTAAACCGTCGCTTGCATTCATCATAAAATCCATATATCCGATTAATAGAAGCACATTCATGGTTCCCTCGCAATAGAAAAAAGTTCTCTGGATACTTTATCTTATAAGCAAGTAAAAGACATATCGTTTCCAAACTCTGCTTGCCACGATCCACGTAGTCGCCTAAAAATAGGTAATTGGCTTGAGGTGGAAAACCCCCATACTCAAACAGCCTTAATAAATCACTATATTGCCCATGTATGTCACCTAAAAGAACAAACAAAAATTTTACAATAAGAAACAATAGATGGAAAGTGACGCTAGCAGTGTTGCCAATGGCACAAGGCGCTAGAACCCTTTATTTGTCTCAGGCACAAAGCACAAAAAAAGCGGTGGACTCAATGAAGTAATGTGCAATGCAGCAATATGTATATCTGTAAGTACACATACACATGTGATTTTTTGCAAGTCCATGTGTGTATATAGATGTAAAACTTAAGATATATAATAAACTCTAAAAGGTAGTTTATCTACAAAACATGCAGTTTTTGTCAACAAACATGATTTCCTTAAGGTCAATGTTTGTAGTAGGAAGTCCAAACATTGAGAAGTACAGGTTACGATATTATCCCCGTCTTACTTAAAGCAATATCAAATGAAAAAAAAAAGTGAAAATAAAATAAATTAAAAAGAGATTCAATCGGGCAGGCTTCGTTTATAAGTTCTAAGGAAGCCTATACTAGAAAGGGATAAATATCGAAATGATCTGAGTGCTTTTGTTCTATAGTGCTAAGGAGCGGGGGCGAGCCGAGTCTAGGTGCACACCTCAACAACACTAGCATTTGAAAGATATCTCAATTTCAATTCATTCATGTTCACAATTTATATTTGCAGATGCCTTATGCAGATTAGAGGATTTCAGATGATTCATATATGTTTTTCTTACAGCTTCCAGCAATCAAAGAGTTAAAAAAGAAAACAACAACCCAATTTGCTCCACCTTTCCATATAAAAAATAAGTAAAATTAGGCTTTAAAAAAAGGTAAAAATTCATTATATCTGGTACAGAAATCTAAACTATTAAAACCCCATTAAGAAAACAAAAGAATCATATTCCCTAAACATTACTTATTCAACACTTCTAAAAATGCAATCTTTACCAATCTATCACAACCTATTTATTACATAAAAGAAATTTCCTCAGCTTTCCTTCAAAACCCACAAAATGTTTTCTAATTAAAAAAAACATAAATCTCAAATTATATCCCTAAGAATTAAAAATTTAACTCCAAAAATCCGCCAAAAAATTTACCGCAAATTTTGATGGGTGCTTCGATTTCAATCAAATTAGGCTGTTGAGAGAAGATATCTTTTGAAGCAACACAAAGCTGCTTGATCTCAGATTCGGATAACTGCACTTGCTTCCCTGGTCTGGCTGTTCGGACTTCCGTCAGCCGTCTGATTATATCGTCTAGCAACGCCGGGTCCATCCCTTGTGCCGCCGCCATTAGATCCTCTTCCTCCTTCAAACGCCCCTCTGATAAACCAAACCCTAAAACTAAAAACCAAAAAGGTACAGATAAAATGACCCCCTTTTATTGGGGGAAGAAGATTTTAAAAAGGATTGAAGAAACAATGGAAAGGAAAACAGATTGCTGAAACGACATCGTTTTTGAAAAGTTGTTTACTAGACCGGTTCATTTCTCACGCCGTCGGTTGGGTTCATAAAATTTTGTGATATTTTTGTATAATCACTTATATAGATTCATTAGTCGAAATCTGGATCGAGTATTGTAAGAATTCATTATAGAAATTAGGGGTGTGTATTTTTGAATTATTCAATTTGATCTAAAAATTTTGAATATTTAAAATTTTTAGATTAGTATTTTAGTGATTCGTATCTGATCTGAAAAATTAGATATTCGAAATTTCGGATCGGATTTTCGAAAATCTAAATATCCGAATTTATGACTTAATTTAATTATTTTTCTTTTAATTTGATGACATTTATTCATGAAAATTTTGATTTTCGAATATAATAATCAACAAATTATTAAATATAACAATATTTTTATCCATGAAAATTTTATTTTTTATATATAACAAGTAAAAATATCAAATATAACAATATTAATATGTATAATTTTTTTTGAATATAGGATAATCAAATATCTGAAATTTTCGAATATCCAATCCAAAATATCCAAAAAATAAAATTTAAATCGAATATCTAAAATTTTAGATTGGACTAACGGATAATCGGATCGGATCAATCGAATTAATTTTTTTCACACCCCTAATAGAAATATTATATTTAATATAAATATTTTATAATATCATGATTTGAAGATTTAATTTTATTAAAAGATTTACCATTTGATTCTATTAAATTAAAATAAAATATTTTATATACTAATAGTAGAAATAATTTATTTTCACAGTAATCCTATTTTTAGGGTTTATAAATTTAATTTAGGGGTTTTATGATTTAGATGTTTATGTTTAGGGTTTAAAATTGAAGGATTGTGTTTTCATAATATATCTGCGCTACTTTATCTATGGTGAATAAGTACTTTATAGGTATTGTTTTTCTTATTTAAATTTTAAGGGGTTTTTTAACGAGAATGTAAAAATACTCCTTTCATTATCAATTTTTTTAAACATATGTGCATGGCGGGTCAAATAAGAAAATGAGTGAATTATATCGAATATCACTGAACTTTAAGTTTAGTATTAATTCTATCACTCGATTAAAATTTGATAATATTTTAACGCTAGATTTTAATTTAGATTTTAATTATACCACTAAACTTTTAAAATGTATCCATGTCATCACACATAAACCATTAAAATTCATCCATACCATTAATTTTAATGATCTAACAATATAATCAAAACCTAAACTAAAATTTAATACTAAAATAAATATCATCAATCTAAATATAAAATTAAAATCCAGTAATATCTGATATGAATAAAATCATAAAAGTTTGGAGTTGAAGTTAATTTTTTTTTTTTGAAAGGAATAAATTAAGTACTAAAATGAACACTCAACTTTTAGGACATTAGTAATTTAGTTATTGCTATGAATCTCTTAACGACACGTCATCTCAAGTAATGTAGTGATAAATAATTTTTTTATCTTATTTTTTACCAGTCAGATAGAACGTGTCGTCGTATTATTGGAGTTGATGTGTACTTAGAGATTTAACACGGATGACTGAAATGGAGAACTTTTACTGACGGAGATGGCTAAATTGATAGCATCATAAAAGTTGGGTGACTCAATTGTAATTATTATTTTCCGGTGACAAAATTACAAGTCCCCCAAAAGTTGAGTGACCATTTGGGAACTTTACCCTTAAATTAAATCATGTAAATTCTTCTAGTATTCTATGCACTATGCTTAAATTATACATTTAATTTGAGTAATTATTCGATACATTGACATCGATTTTTTTTCTCGCAATACAAGTAGGTTGAATTTAAGGTTAAAAATTTAGTTTAAGAATTTATAATTTCGGGTTTATGATTAAAATTTAGTGTTATAGTTAAAATTTAAAATTTAAGTAATTTCCCATGAAACCCTTCAACCAATTCTCAGACCAAATCATATCTGTCGAAAATCTTCATATTTTAGAACAAAGTGTATTTCATGTTTGTTCCAAACGGACACAAACTTGTCCGGCAATACAGCATTTTCCTTGTTATATGTTGTATGCAACAACAATAGTGTATCTTTTAGGAAGAACAACAAGCTCCCTTGGTTCCGGTATCTGACGTATTGTTGACGATAATGGTCGTCCCTCGAGGAACACCGGAAGATGCTTGCTGTGCTGCCATCGTCTTCTTGCTTATGATCCGATAAATATCCATTAAAATTGTCTGAAATGCTTTCTCAATGTTGAGAGCTTCCAATGCCGACGTCTCGAGGAATGCCAGACCTTCCTTTTCGGCCAAGCTTTGTGCATCCTCTTGCGAGACCGATCGTAGATGGTTTAGATCGGACTTGTTTCCGACCATCATGATGACGGTGTTTGAATCGGCATGGTCTCGTAGTTCACGTAGCCATCTTAGGGCATTGTCGAAGGTTTGCCTTTTAGTTATGTCGTAAACAAGAAGTGCCCCAACCGCACCTCGGTAGTAAGCACTTGTAATGGCTCGATACCTTTCTTGACCCGCAGTGTCCCATATCTGTGCCTTAATCGTCTTTCCTTCTACCTGAAATGAAAGAAGTAATTTCTAAACATAGGTACACAAATTTTAATTCTATGTTGTTCGACCTCTTCATTTTTCGTATTTAAATTATTTGAACCCGATGTATATATCGAAATGTTTGAAAATCGTAAGGTCAAATTATGGTTTTGGTCCCACTATTATACTCAAATTTGACATTTAGTCCCCATACTTCAAATTTCACATAATTTTTTTGAATAAAAATAAACTCGAAATCGTTACATTAGGCTCCTCTTAAACGAGAATAGGGGCCAAATAGAATGGTTCTTTATTTTATCTTCCTAACACAAAAATGTCAAATTCTTGTATTAGTCCTTGTACTATATGAAAGTTGTGAGTTTAGTTCATGTGCTCTAATTTAGTAATTTTTAGTCTATGAACTATTTATATTTTAAAATTTCAGTCTAACTCAAATAGTAGTAATGAAATATAAAAGTGATATGCTATTAGTCCTTGTATTATTCGTAAATTATGGATTTAATTCCCGTTTTTCAATTTGATCATTTTAAGTCCCTTAATTTACTAATATAATCATTGTATTTTTTTGGTCAAGATTGAAATTTTAGAATTTGAAAAGTATAGAAATTAAAATTGACTGAATTAAAATATATGGACTAAATCCATAATTTAATCATAGTATAAGAACCAATGAGATGATTTGACTCAAATAATCCATACCATATAATTATTTGGAAGTGGTGTTCTTAAACTATGTATGCATGATACCCTTAACAAGAGGTGTAGCCAAGAAATGGCCTTGCCCCCACAAAATGGTAAAATTGCATTTAAGTCCCTTAAATTTTCGTGAAGTGTATTCGATGGTTAGTTTACCCCCATTTTTTGGATTTCTCTAACCTTTTTGACAAACTTATTACATTAAAGAAAAGAGAGGTTCAAATTATTTCAAATTAAATATACTTATATCGAATCATGCAATACCTGACATTTGCAACCGAATCGTAAAAAGCATGTTTCAAGCCATTTGATTCACAAATCTAGTGTATAAATAAACATACCTTAATAGTTCTTGTCGCAAATTCAACGCCAATGGTAGACTTAGAATCCAAGCTGAACTCGTTTCTTGTAAATCTGGAAAGAATGTTAGATTTTCCGACGCCTGAATCTCCGATCAATACAATTTTGATTAAATAATCGTATTCGTGATCCATTTTATATGCCATTTATACTAATATCTTATGCAAACTCGAAACCTGTTGGATCCGACAAAAAGTAAAAAAAAAAAAGCACCAAACTTGTCTGATTAACAAGTATTACCCCAAATCATCAAATTTGGTGTTTGTTGTTTTGTCAAGGTTGCTGCAATGGAGAAGGAAATGGTTTCCATAGCCATAGAGAGAAAAACAGAATTAACGTACAAAAAGCCACTTAAAACGGGTTTCAGTGGGATCAAAACAAAATTAAATCCAACTGCTTTAAAATAAGGGTAAATTACGTAAATAATCACTAAATTTAAATTTTAAATCTATTTTAATCATTGAAGTTTCAAAACGTTCAATTTACTCACTATAATTTAAACAATATTGGATATTTTGGGTTACTCCTCTATTAACTTACTGACGACGTCCATTTACCGGAGAATGAAGGAACTTCTTTAAGCTCTAAACGATGAAAAGCTTTACCGACACGAGGAAAGTAATATACCGAAAAGCATACTTTATTTGACGACAAGAAGACGAAGATCAACAAAAGAGAAACCAAAAGGTTTTTTCATGATTCATGGACTTCGGGGCACTTTTGACAAAATAGAGGTCAGATTTGGAATTAGAGGGACGAGACAAAGCGACTGTGGAAATTTGGTACCTAACAACCACCATCTACGTTGCTTGTCTGACGATGGTGAATGGCCAAAAAGTTTAATGTCTAAACTTCAATGAGTAAATTGAACATTTTGAAACTTCAGTGATCAAAAAAATTTGAGAGTAGAGTTCAGTGATGATTTACGTAATATGCCCTTAAAATATTTTAGGTCTAATTATGAATTTCACCCTCTACTTTATGAGATCAAAGAAGTCAGTCCCTCTAATTTGTTAGGTCATCATACTTTACCCAAAAGTGTTGATTTTTGTTTATTTGACATATAAAATGCTTGCCTATTGATATTTTCTAATTCTTTGCAATTTATTGGCAATGTTTATTGATGCTATTTAATTGGATTAACTTCTTAACTTTTGTAAAGTAGGAATCAAATTCTGAAAATTTAAAAGGATTGACCTCTTAGATTTTTGGTATGAAATCAAGAACTTTGGTAATAATAAGGGTAAATATGTAATATCAAAATTTGTCTTCAAAGTTCAGTGTGGGACCTAATTTTTTTTATCTAATATTTGGAAAAAAAATTCAAATATCAATTTAAACTAAGAAACTAAATTAAGGTCCCAAAAATTATATTTAGCTTAATATTAAATTATAATATTTATTTAATATATTTATATAAATGTATCTTATAAGTAACATATGCAAATATAAATTATGATTAATATTTTCATAAAATAAATAAAATTAATTCAAGACTAAGGTTTGGGGTAAAAATCATCTACCTCCAATTATGCATCCTATTGAAAATTTCTAAAAAATTTAAAAATTTAAACCATAACCCTTATTTTTTATATTATAAACCCTAAACCCTAAAAATACACTCTACCCCTAATTCCCTAAACCCTAATCATAACCCCTAACTTTAAACCTAAACCCTCTGATTTAAAGCGAAAACACAAATGGAAGTATGAGAAAGAGGTAGATAACTAGCCCTGGTAGCTTAGCATTTTTTTTGAGACTCAAGTTCAATTTTTATTTTTTATTAACACATTTTTATGAAAAAGTAAAATTTACATAATAACGGTATAATTAAAGTCTAAATTAACGATTAATTTTAAAATAACATCGGTTTTTAATTTAATAGTATAACCGGTATCGGCAAAAGCCGGCAATGCACAACTTTGTTTCCATAGGCGAGCTTAACAAAGTCCAAGTGCTTCAAAAACTAATGAACCCCATGGAGCTAATCCCAACACTCAAAACCCCTTATATAAAGTCACCTTCCAAGCCATTTTCAAAATCAAGCTCCAGAGAACTCAACAATGGCAGCACGTACTTCTTCTTCTGCATGGCTTTTGCTTATCAGTTTCACTCTTTCCACGCTCATCTGCCGCGGCCATGCCGCTGATTCCGACAATCGACAGGCAAATAAACCGTTTTCTCTATTTATACTTACAACTTTACACATACATATTTGATAGATGTGCAGTGCCATCGTTTATATATCTCAATACCTCCTATTCTTTTTCCGATTCAGATTAATATTGCTCGTTTCTTTAGGGCGTGATAATATATATGTAATGAAAATGTTTTATTGTAATGTTGAAACAGGTTTACATTGTTTACATGGGGGACCTTCCAAAGGGTAAGGTTTCAACTTCAAGCCTTCACACCACCATGCTTCAAGAAGTTGTCCCCAGGTTCTTCTGCTTACCAATTGCATAGTAGATGGATCAAAACCCTAATTTGAACATGTCATTTTTCTTACACTTTTTATGAACTGAATCCAACAGTACTGTCGGATCAGATGTTTCGCTCTACAGCTACCATAGGAGCTTCAATGGATTTGCTGCTAAATTGACCAAATATGAGGCAGATGCACTCAGAGGTATTTAGATAGAAAGATAACGGTGAATATGTGATTGCACAATAAAAATAATGTATCGAAATTTAAGTGAAAAAATTCGCTATTTTCGAATCGTAACAAAACAGAATTCCGGTCACAACTTTTAACAATTTCAATATAACTCCATTAAGGGTGAATATTCGATCGAGTCAAGTCGAGTAAAAAAATTTCGAGTTATTCGAGCTTACAAGTCATATTTTACTATTCAAACTTTATTTGAAAATTTTCGATTCGAGCTGAGTTGAGTTTTCGAGTTCTTATAAAAAATTAATTTTAAATATTTATCATGTTATAGTCCAATTTAATTCTAATTTAAACGACTTTCTCTGATCATGTAAGATATATATATATATATATATATATATAATTCTTCATGTGTGACAGTATTTTTCATATTTTCACATATTAATATATATCATAAAAAATTGAGAGACTTATCTCAGTTTAAAAATATATTCTTTAATTACTAAAAATTTTAAGTTACTCGAGTTATTCGAATTTTTATTTTACAATTCGAATTTTATTTGAAAATTTTCGATTCGAGTCAAGTTTATAAAATTTTGATCGAGTCAAAATGAATCGAGTATTTTCACCTCAAATCAAGTCAAGTTATTCAAAATTTTCGAGTCGAGTCGAGTCGAGTTTTACTCACCCCTAAACTCCATTTTAACCCTCATTTTGTTTGTGACTTTGGGTTTAATTTCTTTTTCTAGAAAAAGATGGTGTGGTTTCAGTTTTCCTTAGCCAAAAGAAACAGCTCCACACAACAAGGTCATGGGACTTCATGGGATTTAACAGAAAAGTTTTGAGATCAGTCATCGAGAGTGATATCATCGTTGGAATGCTTGACACTGGGATTTGGCCCGAGTCTCAAAGCTTTAACGACACCGGATTCGGTCCGGTTCCGATGAAGTGGAAAGGCACCTGCCAAAGCTCGGCCAATTTCACCTGCAACAAGTAAAACATAATCATCTGGAACCTTGGTACAATGGAGATATTTGATTAATTCCTGAATTATTGGCCTTAACAATGTTTGAATCTCTTTCCAGCAAAATCATTGGAGCAAAATATTATAGGGCTGATGGAGATTACGATCCGAATTACGATTTTCGGTCCCCGAGAGACTCCGAAGGTCATGGGACTCATACTTCATCAACAGCTGCAGGTGGCTTGGTCAGCAAGGCAAGCTTATACGGTCTAGCCAAAGGGACGGCTCGTGGTGGGGTGCCATCAGCACGCATTGCAGTTTACAAGATTTGCTGGTCCGATGGTTGCTCCGATGTAGACATCCTTGCGGCATTCGACGATGCAATAGCCGATGGTGTTGACATAATCTCGCTTTCCGTTGGGAGTATTTTCTCAGCTGATTATTTTGATGATCCAATTGCTATCGGAGCTTTCCATTCGATGAAAAACGGCATATTGACATCGAATTCCGCTGGCAATAGCGGTCCACGTCTAGCATCGATTACAAACTTTTCGCCTTGGTCTTTATCAGTCGCTGCTAGTACCATCGATAGAAAGTTTGTCACGAAGGTCAAGCTCGGCAATGGCGTGATCTATGAGGTAAGCAGGATCGTTTCTGTTCGGATTTTTCTTGAAATCTCTGTGTCCAACACTCGTATCCGACGCACATTCGAACAATGCTTGCACCCTTCATTTTTCTAGGGAACATCTATAAACATATTCGACCTCAAGGGGAAAATGTACCCTTTCATCGCTGGTGCGGCTGCCCCAAACACCTCACAAGGTTATACATCCGAGGATTCGAGGTATGTCCATTTGTATTTCATGGATCTGTTTATTCGACAATACTTTCGAAATTTTGTCCTACAAATGTAGCTCTGAATCTGTTTCTATTGACATGGAACTTCAGGTACTGCGGACCGGAAACATTGAACAGAACCTTAGTGGAAGGCAAAATTGTTTTCTGCGACTATGACAGCGACAGTGAGGGTCCAGTCGAAGCCGGTGCTGTTGGTGCAGTGTACCAGACCGGAGATTACAAAGATTCTGTTTTTCCTTACGGTTTACCTCTTTCGAACTTGAACCTGGATGATGGAAGACATGTTTTGAACTACGTGAACACGACCGAGTATGTACACTAACTTCATTACCAAACATAACATTGTTCCATAGAAACTTAATTTACTAATTTAGTATGGTTAAACATTATAATCACCATGTTTGGAACAGAAATCCGACAGCAACGATATTCAAGACTCAGGTAGAAGATAATCAGTTCGCCCTGTTTGTTGTTTCGTTTTCATCGAGAGGGCCTAACCCTATCACAGCAGACATCCTCAAGGTAAATTAAATGACTCACTTAGACATGCCAATTCTTGGTACTAATCCTGTTTTTGCAATGCAGCCTGATCTAACAGCACCCGGTGTTGACATTTTAGCAGCGTGGTCGGAAGCCGCCCCTTTGATGGATACCGAAGATGATACGAGAATTGTTACATACAACATTATTTCAGGCACATCCATGTCTTGTCCGCATGCAACTGGTGCAGCTGCTTATGTTAAATCATTTCATCCAACATGGTCCCCTGCTGCCATTAAATCTGCTCTAATGACAACAGGTGATGATCTAGTTGCACTATCAAGAGTTGCATTATCTGAATCCATCTAAATTCCCACTTTTTTTCACAGCTTTCCCGATGAGTTCCAAGAACAACCTCGAAGCCGAGTTTGCATACGGTGCAGGCCATATAAACCCTTCCAATGCTGCTCGACCCGGTTTGATATACGATGCCGGGGAGATTGATTATGTTAATTTCTTGTGTGGACAAGGATATACACCTAAACAACTTACGCTTATAACCGGAAGTAACAACATTTGTTCCGAAGAAACAAACGGAACAGTGTGGGATCTAAATTACCCTTCATTCTCATTATCCACAACACCCGGAAATTCGGTCACTCGAGTCTTCCACCGGACCGTGACAAACGTTGGCTCAGCAGTGTCGACTTACCAGGCAGTCGTTAAGGCTCCCTCGGGTCTCATAATCCAGGTTCAACCAAGTGTACTCTCTTTCAAATCTCTCGGCCAAAAGCTGTCCTTCACGGTAACCGTGGGAGCCGAAGTCGGGAACTCCATGATCTCCGGTTCTTTGATTTGGGATGATGGAGTTCATCAAGTGAGGAGCCCTATTGTAGCTTATGCTTCCTTACTTGAATGAACTCAGGCCATGGGAACAGACAATAATCTTAATTGTCTTTGTTTATTTGCTGTCTTTAAGGTTTTAGGCTTCAATCTTACATGATAATCAATTGAATTATGATGCAAATGTATTCATCTGAGATTGAAAATAAAATGAATATGAGCTTTGAGGTTGTTTCTCAAATGTCTAAACTTTTCGGATTTTCGGACGATTTTGTTTGCTTAAATATATTCGAACTATGCTCACATCTAATCAATGTTATAACAACAATGTCAATCGAGTCCAAAGCTATCCCTGTGACAGATATTCAAGGTGACACAAGAATTGTACGATAATGTTAAAAATTGTGACATGAGTTCCGTTTAACCCGGATTAAAAAAAATATGGTACGATCAACTTGATGAAAAATAAAATTAAGAACAAAAGAATCTATTATGGATGTGAAGGAAGTGGATCAAAGAAATTTCGATTTGAGTATATTTTCTTCGTAATCAAGTATCTATGACATAAATATATAGTTTGAGTTAGGGTTTATTGGTAAAAAGATTTATTTTTCATACTACGCTTATTTATGTTTTTCTATGGGTTATATTTTCATATATAAGCTGTGTAAAAATATTTATACAATTCTTTTATAAAATTTAAAACCTAAATTTTAAACCCTAATATCCTCTAAAACTTAAACTTTAAACTCTAAACTCTAAATTCTAAGCATAAAACTTAAATTCTACACTCTATATACTAAACCTTAAACCCTAACCTAAACCTTTAAACCTTAAATTAAAGGACTTGTTAGTTTACGCAAGCTTGTGTATCAAATTATTTTTCTTTATTAGTTAACTTCTTATCTTCTTGTGGTATCTTGATGTTTTTTCTTTATTGTGCAATCACATATTTAGATTAATACAAATTAAGTTTCGTAGAGGCTCAATATAGGGGTAACCCTCTCAATTCAGTTTTTTCTATTCAAAATATCATGATTCGTGCTTATTACCTTGTTTAAGAACATAACACCTCATCCCATAGACCGACTAGTTGTTGGCGTAATTACCACTTCCAGGGATGGACCCAGAGTTTTCTATAAGAGGGTGCAGCTATAAATATGCATAATAGAAATGTAGGGGTACAAAATTACACGAATTTAGGGTGCAGAATTAAATTATCAATAGAAAATTCATAGGCAATGCATAAAATATAGGGGAATTTCAAATTTTTAAGGGGTACAACTGCACCCAACATCCCTAGGTCTATCGTGACCACTTCCAACCAAAAGAATTAAATCCTAAATTTGAGGAAAGTAAAAGGATCAGATTTACAATTAGACCCATGTTTTGTGCATGAAATAGAGATCAAAGTAAAAAATATTAGATAGATCTGGCTCATCCGTCATTCATGATCTCATCCAATAATAATTTTTTATCTTATTTTTTTAAAATAATTTTCACCTCTTTTTTTTATAAGGTGGATCTTCACCTCTTCTTTTATGTCATTAAATAGATAAATCTCATTAGATAAAACTACGAATAACGTGGTAAGTTGGGACTATGTAGTAATTTCTCCATATCCAAAGGCTTCAATGAAGTTGTTAAGTCTGATTAAATTCGACAAATCGAAATTTCTTGTAATCAACACTGTCGGTAGAAACATAGATGTTCCATAAACTTCTCAGCCAGCCAAGAAAAATACCAATCCTTCATTGGCGAACTTAACAATGCTTAGTTTACTTCAGTAATTAATCAATACTTACTATATAAATCCCCTTTCGCAGCGTTGATTATTACTAACTCGAGCTCTCAAACTCATCGATGGCGGTCCAGGCAGGTTCTTCGGCATGGCTAACGATTATCTGTTTCGGAATTAGCTTCCTAGTCTACTGCCATGGAGCGACATCCGATCAGGACTCGAGACAGACAAATAGATGAAGAAATTTGAGCTGATTTCCGATGATTTCAAATCTATATTTTAATCCAAGTTCAACCAAGAGTGCTTTCTTTCGAATACATCGGTGACCGGACAACACAATCCTTCGTCGCGACTGTCGCAGCCGAATTCGGGAACTCTATCATCTCTGGTTCTTTGATTTGGGATGAAAACTTCGAAGAATATCAAATTTGAGAGTCTATAAACACTCTATCGACAAATCACATGACCGTAATGAAATTATTTTATGCTTTATAGGTCTTTGATTTAACCGTCAAATAAGTGTTAAAATTATATATTTTTTAATCAGGTGTCCAAATTATTTTTTGGGTCAACTAGAAGCCTAAGGTTTTATTTCATAACTTATTTAAGGTTCTCTGTTAATTCTCATCATTAAAAAGACTCATGTTAACTCTTAAAAGTTCTAAAATTATATTAAAAATAAATAAAATTACTTAATTTATAGAGAATCTCTAATTTTTCAAATTTTACAAAATAACCCCAAATTTCAAAATGCTTAAACCCAAATCTAAATCCGAATTTAGGCTAATTTTGTCACCGATTGTCATGGCTTCGTCCACCACATCGGTCACAAGAACTTCATGACTATTTCCCTCATCATTTCGTCATTGTGAATTGACCGACACTGTGTGAAACGTTGAAATTATCAAATGATTCTTTTGAACGATTCACGACAAATAACTAAGACAAACGATGAACGACATATGAGTTGAACAGTGGGAGAAGGACACTTCATTTGTCGTCGACGATGTCGACGAGAGTGGTTGAATTTTGGGGGTTTATGAATTTTGGAGACTATTTAAAATTTTAGGATATATTTTTATTTATTTTATTAATTTTATTTATTTTGGATATAACTTCTAAATTTTCAGGAGCTGATATGTGTCCTTTTAACGGTGTGAATTAATGAAAACCTTAAATGGATTACGGAATGAAACGTTAGACACCTAATTGGCCCAAAAATAGTTTGGGTACCTAACTGGAAAAAAAAAAGTATATTTTGGGCACCTATTTAACGTTTAAACCTATGTTTTCATCAATAGTTGGCAAAATACTAAAAAAATGTCTCTAATGTTTGAATGAATTGTCACTTTGGTTCATATTCTTTTTTAAGCAATTTAGTTCTCAATGTTTCATTTTGTGTTAAAATAGCCCTCTGCGGATAAAAATTGTTAGTCAACTGACGAAAAATAACTTAAAATCATTAGGCAGATTGATACGTCATAAGAAAAAAATATTTTATATTTAATACAATTTTGTAAAATTATTTTTTATTGATATGTCATACTGTAAAGTCAGTATATTTACCTCTATGATATTGTTATCGCAACGAGCACTATTATATAGTTTTTCATATCATTTTAAATCATTTATCATCAATTGATTGATAGTTTTTATCTGTAAAAATATTTTTTGATGTAAAATAAAATATTAAAAGCTAAATTACTTAAAAAAGAATCTGAACCAAAATAATAATTCAATCAAATGTTAAGAAAATTTTTATATTATGCCATAAATTAATACTTGAAATAATAATAATGTTATTGAAATAAATTTAATAAAAAATATTTGAAATAATTGAAGACAAATAAACTCTAATTAAAATAAAAAAGTTTTGAAAAGTTTATTTTTTAATATAGATCAAAGCTTTCAATCATGGGTCAATCGATTTTTTATTTTAAAATATGATCAAATGATATTTTTTTTTCAATTAAAGTTTTTTTATCCATTATTTTTAATTAAATATTCATTTGGTCATGATTATTCAATTAATAGCTCTCTTGATTTTTGGGAACAATTGGAGGGGATAGTTTGACACTTAACAACGTGTGGAATTTAGATGGATTAAAGTTTTATCTACTCTATCATCTATATCTAAAATTGTCATTTAACCCATCCATCATCCGTTTAATCAGTAACTCAAATCTGTCTCACTTATCAATTACGGCTAAAACGGATAGATCAGATCATAAATAAGTTATATTACTAAAAATTTAAAATTATAGGAGAAAGTATAAAACTAAAATTAAATAAGTGACATTGAAATGAAAAAATTAGTAAATATTTTAGGGTTTAAAAAGGTTTTAGAATAATTAACATTTTTAAAATTAATATTATATTAATGGATGAATGGGTGGATGAGCGGGTGACAAAACGAAGGATGGGTTGAAATTTTTTACCCTAATTCATCGTCCGCTCTATCTATCACCCACTTTAAATGGATTAATCCCATATTTTATCGGGTTTTCATCTATTTAGTTGGATTGGATGAGCCATCGTCCATGGATAATTGTCAACCCTATACTTAACCCTTGATTTTACTTTAATTAAAAGGTTTAATACACTTTTTTTCCTAAACTATATCTATTTTTTCAATTTGTCATTAAATTATTTTTTGACTTGTTTGTTCTCTATATTTTATGTTGTTATCAAATTGTCCCTTAAATTATATCAGTTTTTCAAGTTGTCTCCTAAATAAGGATGATTTTGGTTCAATTTCATAAAATTTAGGGAGCACAATGAGCCAAAAATTTAGGGGACACGTTGAAGAAATAGGTATAGTTTAGGGGGCAAAAAGTATAATGGGTAAACCGCACATCAAATACTATGAAACTTTTAGTTTAGTATCGATTATAGTATTAAATTAAAGATCAATATTATTTTAGCACTGAACTTTAATTTAGATTTTTTTTTATTATGTAGAGAAGAGAAGATATTAGAATCCCTTCTTGATTAAATCATATACAAAAGGTGGTACAACGGTATAAATTATTTTTCTTACAGGTTTTCCAAATTTAGACTTTAATTATATCATCGGGTGAATAAAATCCTTTCATGTCATTGCATTTAGAACGTTAATATTTGTCCACATCAATGATTTAATGACTTAAAATTTAATGATGTTTTACCCAAAGGGAATATTATGCAAGAATGATGATAAATTTAGTATTAATCTTTTGGCAATTTGAACCCTATTTTTTAAAGATAATTTTTGCTAATAACTTTTTATAAAGAGTTAAATTGTTTTTAATAGAAATATCAGCTAAAATATTATAATTTTGATGGATTTTATGTGGTAATTTGTATGACAGTTCATGTGTACTTTATTTGAAATGATACGATTTGTTTAATATATCATGTCAATAAATAATTTAAATTAAAAAAAATAAAAAATAGCATCAAATATACCTATACTGTCATACGAGCTAATATATCAACATAATTAAAAATTTAGTATTTTGCACGAAACATCTAGCCTCAATGGTTAAAGAAACGATTGTTGTTCCTAAATTTATTTGGTGACATTTTTTAAGTTCTAATGTTGCCAAAAACATCAACAAAACTGAATTCCCAAGACAACATTACTATGTCTTGAAGAGCCATCTTTTCCAAGCCACCAAGTAAATTTCAAACCATAATATGTAATTTTCTCATTGAACTTTCCCAAGAACCAAACAGAAACAGATGAAACTTCACTTCAGACCAGTTTTTTAAAACTCTTTTCAATTTCTTCATGTAAGTTCATGTTCTGTTCTTTCAACATCACAGGCAGCAAAGCTCTGCAACAAGAACATAGCAAAATGCTGTATTTGGAGGCTTTTGTTTGTCCGTGAAACTTACAATGTAAGAAAAATCCCTACTGTTCCTCGTACGTTCACTGCCTATATAAACCCCATGTTTGCACACACTGTCAAGTGTCAATCTATCCGCAAAATCTCGCAAATGTCGATCCGAAGTTCGTTATTGCAATGGCTCAAGCTAATCAGCTTTGCTTACACCATGCTTGCAATTTGCTGCCACGGCGCGTCCGTTGATCGAAAGGCATGTGTTTGCTGTTATTATTTACATATATTCGGATACAAGCATCGGGATACATGCGGTGATTCGTATCGGATGTCACCGTTTAATGTTGTTAAAACGGTTAATTTGTTGAATTCAGGTTCATATTGTCTACATGGGTGACCTTCCAAAGGGTGAATTTTCAGCAGTAACTCTTCATAGTAACATGTTGGAAGAAGTTGTCGGAAGGTTTGTCACAGTTTTTTAATTTTGTAATAATTAAGCAATAATAATTACTCGGATTTACTAAGATTTCATTCACATTTTAACAGTGGTGGATCAGAGTTACTGCTACATAGTTACCACAGGAGTTTCAATGGATTCGCCGCGAAATTGACCGACGAAGAGGCAGCGAAATTGGCTGGTCTGCTACATTTATGTTCGATATTTGCATCCGATATATGCTGAGATTAAGGTATGAATGAACTGATGTATATTGAACTTGGTTTGTTTCAGACATGGAAAATGTTGTTTCGGTTTTCGAAAGTCGGAAGAAGGAGCTCCACACGACGAGATCATGGGACTTCATTGGCTTCTCCAACCAATCTAGACGAACCGTCTTGGAAAGCGACATCATCGTAGCAGTGCTTGATACAGGGATTTGGCCGGAATCCGAAAGTTTCAACGATAAAAATTTCGGCCAACCTCCGACAAAATGGAAGGGCACTTGCCAAACATCATCTAATTTCACTTGCAACAAGTAAATTCATAATTGAATATATATAACATATACAACATTAGCAAAATCATCGATCTCATACGCAGTAAAATAATCGGAGCAAGATACTACCGAGCTAGTGGAGATTATGGATCAGACGATTTCAAGTCACCGAGAGATTCCGAAGGCCATGGGAGTCACACTTCATCGATAGCTGCCGGTGGGGTCGTTAGCAATGCAGACTTATACGGCTTTCGTGCAGGAACAGCTCACGGAGGTGTGCCATCGGCTCGCATTGCCGTGTACAAAATCTGTTGGTACGATGGATGTAACGAAGAAGACATTCTTGCCACATTCGATGATGCCATTGCAGATGGGGTTGACATAATCTCCCTATCGATCGGAGGGATCATTGCTGTGGATTATTTTAGTGACTCGATCGCCATCGGAGCTTTCCACTCGATGAAACAAGGGATACTAACATCAAATTCCGCAGGTAACGGTGGTCCGTTTTACGCCTCCGTCGTAAATGTGTCCCCTTGGTCTCTCTCAGTAGGTGCCAGTACCATAGATAGAAGATTTCAAACTGTGGTAAAATTGGGTAATGGTCAAATTTTCAAGGTAAATCAATTGCAGGCAGGTTAAATTTCATTCTGTTTTACAACACAGACTGATCAATTTACCTTCTAATTCTATAGGGAAGTTCAGTAAATACTTTTGATCTTGAAGGGAAATTTTATCCTCTCATATGGGGCGGCGACGCCCCGAAATACAACGGATCCGAATCCTGGTAATACTTACTTCGATTAATCGGAAAAATCAGTAAAAATAAATGGAAATTCATAGTAAAATTCATGCAGGAATTGCATGCCATACACCTTGGATGAGAACTTGGTAAAGGGAAAAATTGTTCTATGTGATTATGTATATTTCGACGATGGACCGTTACTGGCAGGAGCTGTTGGTGCAATAGTTCGAGACGATTTATTCAAAGATTTCGCCTACACTTTCCCCTTGCCTACTTCTACACTCGAATTAACCGACGGAAGCGATGTTTTTCACTACATCAATACAATGGAGTACTTCACGACATTTCACGATTGATAGTTCGATACCATAATTTATAGGTGAAATCTCATTGATTTGGTTTCGTTTAACCGTGTAGGAACCCGACTGCAACGATACTTAGGAGTACCGAGGAGACCGACGAACTCGCTCCATATGTAGTGTCGTTTTCGTCGAGAGGACCCAATACTCTTTCATCCGACATCCTGAAGGTATAAATGTATTGATTCTCTTGTAATCAATTCCTTTGATCAGTTTCCAAAATTTCAACATTTGATTATAAATTGCAGCCTGATATAGTGGCACCAGGAGTGGACATTTTAGCAGCATGGTCGGAGGCTACAACCGTGACGGGAATCGAAGGCGATAAGAGAGTAGTACCGTACAATATAGCCTCCGGAACATCGATGTCTTGTCCGCACGCAACGGCTGTAGCAGCCTATGTGAAGTCGTTTCATCCGACATGGTCTCCTTCTGCTATTAAATCTGCACTGGTGACAACGGGTACGAAGTTCATACTTGTCCTATTCATACATTGTTACAAACTTTGATGCTTAATTTCTCTTTTATTCCGCAGCACGGTCGATGAGTCCGGCGACCAATACCGATCTTGAGTTTGCATACGGATCCGGTGATATAAATCCGTCATTAGCCATCGATCCGGGACTAGTCTATGATGCTGGGGAGATCGATTACGTTAATTTTCTGTGCGGGCAAGGGTATAATACGAAACAACTTCAGCTTGTTACCGGAGATAAAACCGGTTGTTCGGAATCAACGAATGGAAGTGCATGGGATTTAAACTACCCTTCATTCACGCTAGCTTCGTCCGGTAGAGGAGAATACTTCAGTCATGATTTTCATAGGACCGTGACCAATGTTGGGTCGGCGGTGTCGACTTATAAAGCCATTGTTGTTAATGCCTCGAACGAACTCGACATCGAAGTTAAACCAAATGTTCTTACGTTCAAGTCCATCGGCGAGAAGCAATCGTTCGTGGTTACGGTTGCAGCCAAGATTTCTCTAGCCCATGTAGTCTCCGGTGCTTTGGTTTGGGATGATGGTGTGCATAAAGTAAGGAGTCCCATTGTTGCCTATTAAACCATGGTTTTAGTTTACCCAACTGTTGTGTTTGAATAAGAATCCAATGGGAATTTTGGATGTACTGCTCAATAATAAATAAAGAGTTAACTGCACCATACGTCTCTAAATTATGACTCGAATTATAAATTTGCCTTTAAACTTTATCTAAACTATCGATTCCGAGTTACCAGACTATCAACTCATCAAGTCCACCAAGTTTCAATGGATTTTCTTTCCATAAAAACTGTATGAAATTAATCCACAGAGTAAGCATACATGCAAAGTAGAATCATGCAGGGCAAGCGATTCATACCGAAATAAATAGCTAACAAGTAACCAGATAAATACGAATTCCGCCAAGAACAATGGACACAGAACATCGATTCCGAGTTACCAGATCAACAAGTCATCAAGTCCACCAAGCTTCTATGCATTTTCTTTTCCTAACAACTGTATGGAATCAATCCGCAGGTTAAGCATTGATGCAAACTAGAATGATGCAGAGCAAGCTTAATCCAGTACAGCAATAGCTTATAAAAATCTACTCTATCACTTGACTACATTGCCTACATCTATTCTAAATCACAGGCTAAGGCCTTTTATCATCTGCAACTCTTAAACTACAACACGTTTCGTAGTTAATCTGTCGATTCGAATACGGACTCCGGCAATTCACCAAACACGACTAGCTGTTGCGAAACCTGGAAAGTATCTACCCTACTAAACACCTACATCAATCCACTGTAAACTAAGTAGATTAATATAAACCCAGAGTTCAATTCCCTCGGTAATCTTTAACTCTTAAACTACAACTCATTTCCCAGTTCATCTGTCAATTCAAATACAAACTCCGGCAGTTCACCGAACACGACTCGGGCAATTCACCAAGCACGACTTGCTGCTGTGAAACCTGCAGATTATCTGCTCTACCCAACACCTACATCAATCCACTGTAAACTAAGTAGATTAATAAAACCCCAGAGTTCAATTCCCTGAATAATCTTTAACTCTTAAACTACAACTCATTTTCGAGTTCATCTGTCGATTCAAATACAGACTCCGGAAGTTCACCAAACCCGACTCGCTGCTTCGAAACCTGGAGCTTATCCACCCTACTGAATACCTACACCAATCCATTGTAAACTAAGTAGATTGTACAAAAAAAAATTACAAACTGCAAAATCAAAAACCAGAGTGAAAACAGAATCAAACAACACTTCGTTTACAACTTCATCATACAAGAAAAAGAAACCCAGAAGATAAACATCAACAAGACAACAACATTCTCTAAAGTTTCAATCTTTATAGCCTTAGAACTCAATTACACAACATAATATACCTAAGAAAACACATTAAATTAAGAAAACTAAAGCATAATACCCCTAAATCAACGAGTAAAAGCATATAATCCTACACAAACATAGATCAAAAGAGCAAGGGGGACCAAAATAACAAGAGGAACAACCGCCGCAAAAGCATGACCACTCCCACAGGCCAAAGTCCCAACCTTGATCTGAACCACATTAATCAAAGCCAACATCAGAAAAACACAACCCGCCACCGACCCAGCACCCGAAACCACCATCCCGACCCGAAGCAACGTCTTGTTAACATCAACACGCTCGAAAATATCCGACCCTCGGAGATGGATGTGGATGTTGAGGGAATGGGATTTAGAGAGCTTGATTGCTTGTTTGAGAGCTAAAGCTACGAGGCTGGAGAAGAGGAAAGAGCTGAAGGAGTAGACGTGGAATTTGATCAAATCCTCGGCGATTTTGGAGGTGGGGAAACATTTAGTGCCTGGGTCGACAAGGGTGTTGCTCGAATCGTAGGGATTCCAGGTTAAACCAATGAAGACGGCGAGTGTGAAGAGGGAGTTCACGTTGACGACGCTGTCTAAAGCGGTGACGTGGATGCTGGTCGTCATTTGTTCGGAACGGCGAAGAGTTTTCAAACCAGAAGAGAAGATAAAGAGCAGATCTTTGTCCTTTGTGTTATGGCGTTCTCATTTTCCCGGAAAATGTGTATGTAAGAAAAAGAAAAGGTTGCGTAAGGAAGACGGGATTTTTCTGTTTTGTTTCAAAAAGAAGTTCAAAAAATTACCTGCAGACAGGAAAGAGGTTAAAAGTTAACCTTTAGCATAGTATAGGGACTATAATCATAATTATACGTATTTTTGTATTGTGGAGTAATATATTATTAGAAAGGGTTAATATAACTTTTGGCCCCTAAATTTGACTTTGAGGTGCAATTCGGCCCCTGGTTACATTTTGTACATTTTTAAATAATGATTAAAATTTTTATTTATAAATTAAAAATTATCTAATGCGTTAAGATTATATTTCAAAGTTTAATTTAATAGAATATTTATTTTCGATCAATGTTCGAAATCCGTAGTTATCTCTCTTGAATCTCAACACTCTTAGAATGAGTCTATCACGTGCGTCGAACATCATTAAATATTATTAACGTTAAACATCGTTGAATATTATTAAATTAATTAATAAAGATTAAAAATTTTAAGGACTCAATATATAATTAATAAAAGAGTGATGGACTCAATATATAATTATTAATATTTTTCATATTTATATATATAATTAATAAAAGAATGATAGACTTAACATATTATTAATTAATTTAATAATATTTAATGGTGTTCAACGTTAATAGTATTCAGTGGTGTTCGACGTCTGTTGTAATATTTTTATACTATTCTTTTTAATATTCGTCGTTCATTTATGATATTTAAATTATTTTACATATGTTTATTTATATTTATTACTTTTAATAGTAAAGTATTATATTTAAAAATTTTAACTACATATATTACAAATATGGAATAAAAAGAAAAAACAAATAATACTGGACTTCAAACTTTAAAAAGAATTCAAATAATATTTAATGCTCGTTTGTATTCGTTTGTGTTCCTTTATTATTTTAACGAATGAACAGGAACAAAAAATTATGTTCATTTAGTTATTCATGTTCGTTCATTTGTTCGATTAAAATTAAACAAATAAACATAAACATACTCTCGCTCGTGTTCGTTTACGGGCCAAGCATAGTATGCACATGACTAAAAGTAAAGAACATATATTAATTTAATACATATTATATATTATCGTATAATCGTACCAAACATCGTATACATATGGCAACACAAACGGTACAAGCACTGGTAGGAACTAGTCTGATTAACACACTATGAAGAAACATGGGCTGTTTTGTTCCTAAACAACAGCTGCTGATTCAAATTAACTTACAAGAATGAAGAACACAACCAAAAGAATATTACTACAACCAGGAGTTTACAGTCATTAACTAATCTGTTTGTCACAATCTTATTGTTGTTGTTTTCATCTCCTCAAGTGACGGTATATCGCGGAGGGTTTTGTCGCATTTTGGTCCCGTTCGGGTATGCCGATGATTGTTTCGATGTAATCTGATGACCCTTTTGATTCCCTGAGTTCTCTGTACTGTTGTTAGTAGAGTTCTTCAGGATTGATGAGCTATCTGGCATTGGATTACCACATATCTTTGGTTTCGAATCGACTCCGAGATAATTTGTCAAGACCCTCTTCACTCCGAAGCCTCGGCGATGCGGTTTGATCATGATGTTGTTGTTATTGTTGGTGTTGCTGGTGTTGTTATTCTCCTTGAGAAAAGGAGTTCTTTCTCCCCCTGCAGGGCTGATCAGTGGCACAGGTGAAAAGCTCGGCGTGGAGGCGATGGATGTTTTGTAGGGAGTGTTCAACACGGGGACCGAATACGGGACGGAAACCTTTTTGTGTGCAATTACACTAACCGTCGGAACCGATGACAACCTATCAGAATGCTTTGTTAAGTCATCAACGTATGCTAAATCGTCGATGCGTGCAACGATGTTGTATGCCAGGCTTTCGAGGACTCTTGAATAGCTTTCAAGAATGGACTTTCCGACATCCTGCAAGTTCGAAAAATACGGTATATCACCAAAATTCAATGGGATAACAATGGAAGTAGCTTTCGGGTTCGAAATTCCGGACCTTGTTGCACTGGATTTTGCTGGTATCCAGAGTAGTTTGAGTCAAAGCCGGGAAGCGTTGCTTCAAGCAAAGCAAGAGACTTTCAGCTCTTTCTGCTAGAAACTCTCTCTTGTCTCCATCAACCATAAGGTCCTTCACCATTTCCCATGATGATTTTGTAGTGGACCGGTTCGGATTGATTGGGGGCTTCGAATGAGATCTTCGACGCCACACGTATATTGCAGCTTCAACACGGTCTGCAATCTCGAGTGCAACATGTTCCGAGGATAGATCAAGGAAATCGAGCAGACACTCAGCTGAGAACTGATCTGAAGTAATGTACCTATAAATTAAGTCTCCTAGACAAGCTCTACCATTCTGCAACAACATTTTGAGCAAATACGAGCCTTTAGCCTTATTCGTCTACCTAAACGCAGTTCACGAACATAAAACATAACAAGACATCAGACTACATCTAAATTTTCTGACCTTCGGAAGCGTGTCCAAGTACGAATCCGGAACTTCCATTTCCGATAGAGTAATGCTGTTGATAGCCATAGCAGCTTTCAATATTTGACTTGTGCACTCCCTAGTGTGATTCAATTGCTTTCTCGAATTATCACCGAGACCGCCAGCAGGCACACGGGGAACAGGTAGCCACCACTTCTCCTCCTGGCGTTGCAGCGTTTGCCGAAAGGAGGCCGAACCGTCGGCCTCCGGGGCTACAATCCCTTGATCAACATACCAGAACTCAGTGCTGGTGAAACTATCTAGTATATCCTGCACCAGCAAAACCAGCTTCTATAGTTAGAAACATGAACTTTTCCCCTAGAATTATGACATCCATGAATCATAAATCAAACATTCTAAGTTCTTACCAGAAGCATGTTATCGAGTTTCCGAAGCGCCGCGAGATTAATGAAAACATCTGATCTTGGCCTGCAAGTCATCACCTATGAAAAATCACACAGTAAACAGTTACAAATACACGAAACCTCGAATCGATCGCCGTTTTATTCAGAAAAAGGCACTCTGATTGTTGAGTTTCATAGCTAAAAACAGCAATCCACCCCATTTTATCACCATCCAAAAGATTAAAACATTTTCTTTTCATGCTTTTCTCAGGAAACAAACAGGATTGTACCATTTGATCAAAGATGAAAATTACCTCAAGCTTGCTTCCATCCGGGAAATTTTGCCAAGAAGGTATGAACTCAACAATGTGGTCACCAACACAAACAAGCCACTCCATCTCTCTTTTCCACATGGATTTCTTCTCTTCAGAAATAGGCTCCAATCTCCATAATTGCCCAAAAATAGTAGCTGCATATAGTATTTTTCAAAACAAAATTAATCAAATTTCAACACAAAAAAAACATGTTTTCATAAAGAAAGAGAACATACCACAAAGATTGGTAATGGCATTTGAAATAGCTAAAGCTGTGCAAACCCCTTTGCCTGAACCTGACATATCTTCCCCAAGCAACAACTTTGCAAACCTTTCCTTCATCATATCAAGCTCTAAAAATCCCACAGAAAGAAACAAGAATCAGACAACAACAAAAACATTCAAATTTCTGGTCTGTGTAACAAAAAACCAAACAGTTTGAACTCAGTAACCATTAATCTTTGAACCCAATTTTTTGAGCTTATCATCTTCATCTCCATTTCCATTCACATCCTTTGAAGGAGTAGCAGTGATAGCCCTCCTTATAGGCCAACCTAAAAGAGGAGGTGAACCAGAAGCAGACCCTTTCTTCCCAGAACTCGACCCGCTTGAATTACTACCAGTACTACTCTCTTTGGACTCAGCACCATTGCAGCTACTCAACAATGGCTCCATAATCGAAAAGGATGTTAACTTAACTAACTACCCTTTGTTTCTTACAACTAAAAAAACATACACAACAACAAAAACTGGGATTCAAAGGTTGAGTCTTTGAGGTACATTTGGTGAGGGGGGAGAGTTGAAAGATTTGATTTTTGAACTGTCGGAGAGATGAAGAGATGGGGTCACGTGCAATGGAGGGCAACGTCTCTCTTTGAATTTTTAAAGGAAAAAACAAAACAAAGATGGTGTCTTTTTGATCGTTGGATTTGTCTTTGTGTCTTGTTTCATGTTGTTTGGATTTTCTTTTTGAAAAAAGGTTTCGTTTTCAGTTTCTGAGTAGAGAATACGTTCGGAATAATCAATTTGTATAAAATCAGACAGAAGAGGTGGGTCAGCAAGTTGGACTTTTAAGACCTGGTCTCAGTGCATCTCAAATTACAGTTCTACCCTCTCCAACTCTTGGTAAGAATTGCAAATAAAGGTGAGCATTCGATTCGGACCGAGTTAAAAAAATTTGAATTAATCAAGATGGCGAATCTCATTTTATAATTAAACTTTATTCGATAATTTTTAAAATATACTTAAATTTATAAAATTTAAGTGATGTCAAGTTAAATTATTTAAATTTATATTCAAATTTAATTTTAAAAGTTTCATAATTATAGATATTAATTAATTTACGATTTTCTATAATCATAAACATTACATATATTTACTCATATTTCTCGTATATGATATATGAATAGAAATTCTCTATTCTTTTCAGTGTATTTTTAAGTTTTCGGGTTTGGAGTTTATGATTTAAAATTTAGAGTTCAGGTTTAGGATTTTAATTTTTTAGGGTTAGAACATATAAAGGAGGAAAAAAAAGGGAGCAATGAATTTTATTCATTATATATAGGCAAGACATAGTTGAGAAACTCGACTCAAACATAAAAAATAATCTATTAATTACTAAAAATTTTAAGTTATAAATTTTTATTTTATAACTCAAACTTTACTTGATTTTTTAATAAGTCGAATCTATAAAATTACGAATCAAGTTAAAGACGAGTTAAATTTTTCGCTTTGAAATGAAAATTTTAATTTCTTCTAATTGAGTCAAATTTTACTCACTTTTAACCGTAAATTTGATATTATTCTAGTTAGGGTCTAAAGTATCATGATTGATCAATAATTTTTTTTCTTAATTCGATCGATAAATGCTAACTTCATTTTTTATAAAGAAATTAAATGCTAACTTGTAACTATTAAAAACATAGAAATCAAATTATAAGGGGTAAAATATATTAGTGTCACTAAATTAAGTTAAAAATTGTCCTTAAATTTATCAAAAAGTTAATCTTTTAAAAAATAAATATTTTATAAAGTTTAATCATGTTTCAATGGTTTATTAGTGAAATATTAAATCAATAGTTCAAAATAATGGGATATATTTTTGCTCTATAAGATTCTATTTTTTAGTTTTTACTCGGTTATTTTTAGTTTTCGATCGGGCCTCTAAAAGTGTTCGAGATAATCCTGATAGAGACCTAAATTGTTATTAAATGAAAAAAAAATTGAGAACGCTAACTCATCCTTATTTGGTTCAGTCTTACTTATTAAATATTTAATAAATCATCATATTTTTTAATTTTAATATTATTTTTGCATAGACCAAAATATTATTAGACCAAAATTCATCTAACATAATTTTTTTTTACAGGGGTCGGGGCGTTTAGGCCCCGACATAACCCCGCCATAGTTAGAACTAATAGCTAGGCTTACAGAGAGACATGATTGATACAACATTGATACTTTAATTACTCGATCAATATATTTGAAAATACTTTTTTAAAATTTTTAATAATATTTCAAACATTTATTTATTTTATTCAACTAACAGTGATTATAGTAGTATCTGTTCTAGAGTATACTCTCAACCATTGGATATTAATCGTTCAATCACGATATTGACATTACTGGTGTTCGAACCCGTAACCTCTAAAAATAATAATCGTTCCTTTAACTACTAAGGATAGAAGGCTCATGCCATTTAAATTTATACATTATTGGTCTCTCTTTCATGTGGTTAATCATGGAAATCAATAGGTTTTAAAGTGAAATTAATGAAAAGTAGATTGAATGTAGATAGTTGCGTTTGGTTCTCGTTGAGTTGTAACTTTTAAAGATTGTTAATTATTTGTTCAATGCACCACATGTTATCATCAATGGGACACTTTATTTTCCACATGAAATCCAGCAGGGATCAATTTTAATGCCAACTAATCAAAAAGGGTAAATTGGTAAAAGTATCAAATCTGAGGTCGAAACGAAGAAATCCTATAAATATTGTGAAAGAGTTTACTTTTTAGTATGATTCTTTCTATTTTATTTTTCGAACTAATGTATTTGTTTGTTATAATATCATAAAATTTGGATTCAGTTGAATCTGACTTTAAATAGTAATTATAAAAATATTCTTTAAGATTGATTCAAGAGGCTACAATTTTGGACATTTTGAGAGATTTTGGGGGAAAACATTGTTCATAGTTGGACTCAGATGAATCTAGGGGTGTGCATTCGGTTAATTCGGTCGGTGGTCGAACTGAATTAACCAAAATCGAATTAATAGAATTTTTAAAATTTAACCGTTAACCGAACCAAATTAACCAAATAGAAATTACTCCGTTTAATTAGCCGAATTAACTAAAATTTATTATAAATTTTGGTTAAATTACATAATAGGTCATTAAATTATGCTAAAATATTTTTTAGTCACTAAACTTTTATTTTATACTAATTTAATATAAAACTTAGTGATCATTTTATAATATAAAAAATTTAATGAATATTTTATAATTTTTTAAAAAATTAAATGACTATATATATAATATTTAATATATAATAATTTCGATTAATTGAGTTAATTAACTGATTTCGAAATGAATTAACCGATAATCGAATTTAAAGAAAAAAACTTTAAACGAATTTATCAAAGATTAACCGACCGAATTAATCGAAATAATTTCGATTTGGTCGATTAATTCTGTTAAAACCGAATAATGCAAACCTCTAGCTGAATCCACTTCTAGGACACTGTAACAAATGTAATATTTCAAAAATTAAAATGATAATGACTATATATATTTTTTAAAAGAACTAAAGTTATATTTGAGAAAAAATCCGATGTTGAATACAGAAAATGATTAATTTTGATATATAATATTTAAATTAGTTAAAAATTCTTTAAATCATTAAATTAAGACCATTTATCGACTGAATTGGTGTTATGTTGACTTGTAACACCAATTAAATCGAGATTTTAATAAATAATATAGATATTCACATATATAAGAATTTAATAATTAGTAATTTGCTAAAATATTATAATTTGAATAAAATTTTATCCTATATGGAACGAAATAAAAGTGGAAATATTCAACAAAATAATATGAACAAAATGATACATGCCATCTATAACAAATATAACCTAATAAGGACAAAAATATTAAAATATAACCTAATAAGGACCCACAAGTTTTTATTATTTTATTTATGTATGCAATCTAAAGATGATAAGGAATAGACTCTAATTTTCTACGTATTAGAAAAAAAATATAAGGATATACTGATAATTAATTAGTTGGTCTAATGGGATAAGATACTAAATATATTACGTAAATTTAAGAGTTTAAATCTTGACGTTATAAATGGATAAAACTGCGCTGTAAGGAACTTTCTTATATTGGGTTTCTACAAAATCTATTATGAATTAATCGATCAATAAGTCAAGTATCAACGATTAAATCAAGAAATATATTAATTAATTATGTAATCATAGAAGATAACAATGCATATATAATGGTACGATGAAAGAAAATATATTAAGATTTACGTGAAAATCCTTTCGTAAAAAAATCACGTTCGAAAAGAAAAAAATTAACTAATGTTGAAAAATCACAAGGATACAAAAGATTTATGTATATTATCTATTTTAGAATATATTCTAAACTATTAAATATTTGATCTTTTAATCACTGTATTGTAAATACTAGTGTTCGAATTTGTAATCTCCATGAACAACAACCGTTCCTTTAACTAGGGGTGTAAACGAGCCGAGTCGAGCTCGAGTAGTGTTAAGCTCGGCTCGTTAAGATTTTGAGTCGAGTTCGAGCTTTTTTCGAGCTTAATCGAGCAAAATATTGACCGATCTTTGACCGTGTTAGACTCGAGTAACTTTTATCTCTCACGTCTCATGTAAAGCCTAGTAGAGAAAAAACTTTGATACATAAGTTGTGTAAACTTTAACTTGTTAATTTTAGGTTTTAGTATCTTAATTTAGGGTTTAAGACTTATATTTAAGGTTTAGATTTTAGGGTTTTAAGTTTAGAAATTTAGATTTTAAATTATAAAAAATAAAAAATAGTATAATTATGTTTTCGAGTCGAGTATCATATAGCTCGGCTCGTTAAGAATTCGAGCTGAGTTCGAGCTCGAGTCGAGTTTTGATCGAGCTTTGATCGAGTCGAGCTCGAGTAACTCGCGATCTATCTCGTTTGATTTACAACCCTACCTTTAACCACTGAAGCAAGATAATTTTGTTTGGGTAAACTACATAAATAGTCATCATACTATGGGGTTGGTATTGAAATGACCACTATTCTTTAAAAAAGTGTCAAATCTAACAATCAACTATTAAAATGGTATCAATATAGTCATCGATCGTTAAAAATTAACGGACTAATGACGTAACAGTTAAAAATAAAATAAAACAATTATACATTTACTCTTTATTATTCATAAATTTTTTAATTTAGTCTTAATTTTATGATAATAAAATAATCTAATTTTTAATTAGGTGGTGACACATGTAATTATTTTATTGGATCACATTAATTTTTTAATTTTTTTTTATGATGTAGCACAATTTCAAAGTGTGATGCTATCAAAATGGCCAAATTATACGAGGGTTTATTGTTGGCCCATAGAATTGAAAGCCATTTTCTCAACGGTTGGGAAAAATAAAAGAGAAGTTTGTTTCAAAGGCAGTACTTTTAGCGTTGAAGATTTGTTTTTGTCTTTATTTTAAAAATGTCAATTTTATATAAGAAAAATTACTAATATATTTTTAAAATATATATATATAAATATAAGTATAATAAAAATAATAATATAAACACAAAACAAATATATAAAAATATAACTCGATATAAAATATAATACGAATACGAAACGAATATATAAATCGTTGTGTATAATAATATAGCCGTTTAGAGGGGGGAAAGAACAAGACATAAACTACTTTTGCCTTTTGGACGTCCTTGGGTGGAACTATTCTCTTGTCTACTACTTTCACCTTTTCCTGTTGTAAACCAGACCGAATTTGAATTTTCCAACGGTTAGGACATTGGAAGCATTCTTTAAATGTTTTTATTCGAGTATAAGATAATATTTGTACTTTATTTCGAATTTAGATAAATTCACGTACATATACATATTAAATTGTTTGAAATCGTGACATCTAAGTAGAATATGTCATCCCAATAACAAGTTTTTAATTCCAAGAATTAGTTTTGAATACACAAATTATAAGATAATATTTGTACTTTATTTCGAATCTGTTCCATTTATATTATTTTCTTGGCATGCATAGAGGCTAAGGACCGGGTCCCTGTCAACACGAATAATTTCAATAAATAATAATTAATAATTAATAATAATAAAATAACATAAAAAATAATAAAATATATAAAATGTAAAAAAAATATAAGAAAACAGAAAAATAAAAATAAAAAAAAGGAAAACAAAAATATGGGTGGTGACCGGAATTCATGAGGTAGTTGGGATTGAGGTGTGGTGGAGTGTTTTAAGGGGGCGGTTTTTGAAGATGAAAGGGGGAGGAGCGACCGACTCCGGGGGGATTCAAAAACGCTCTTTCATTAACACTCCAGTTTCCATCGATTCTGTGAAGGCCTCCTAAGACATTCTTCAAAACCAGAACACCGAAGGAATAGCAGTTCCACAACAACATTCTCCTACTTCTCTTCGCCTGCGCCGGAAAATGTCAAACCGGTTTCTATTCACTGCATTTGTTTCTTTGTTCCTCCTGCGGTTCGCCGAATCTGATCCCATTACCGACAGAGCTGCCCTTTTGTGTCAAAGTGGATGGGAGAAAGTGAGAAGTTGGTTTCAAACCTTTTCCAGATGGCCCGTGATAGTGCTCCTTCCATCATATTCGTTGATGAAATAGATTCCCTGTGTGGTCAACGAGGTGAGGGCAACGAGAGTGAAGCATCTAGACGTATCAAAATTGAACTTCTTGTGCAGATGCAGGGTGTCGGAAATAATGATCAGAAAGTCCTAGTGCTTGCAGCAACGAATACTTCCTATGCACTTGATCAGGCCATCCGCCGTCGTTTTGATAAGCGTATTTACATTCCTCTCCCTGATTTGAAGGCTCGGCAACATATGCTCAAGGTGCATTTGGGTGACACTCCTCACAACTTGACTGAAAGTGATTTTGAAAGCTTAGCACGGCGAACAGAGGGGTTTTCAGGATCAGATATATCTGTTTGTGTTAAGGATGTTCTTTTTGAACCTGTTCGTAAAACCCAAGATGCAATGTTTTTCTATAAGACGCCTAATGACATGTGGATGCCATGTGGACCAAAGCAACCAGGTGCTGTCCAAATTACCATGCAGGAATTGGCAGCCAAAGGACTTGCGGCACAGATCCTTCCACCTCCTATTTCAAGATCAGATTTTGATAAGGTTCTTGCAAGACAGAGGCCAACTGTGAGCAAATCCGATCTGGAAGTCCATGAAAGATTTACCAATGAGTTTGAAGAAGAGGGCTGACGTCTTTGATGAAATTGCCACATTGATCTACTCTCCGATTGTGAGTGCTTACCTCTTATGTGAGCTGCACCTGGTGGTAAAACAACATATGTTGCTGCCCTCATGAAAAATAGTGGACTAATTTTTGCAAATGAAATAAGGGAAGCAAGGTTGAGGTCACTTACCGCAAATTTGCATCGCATGGGGGTGACAAACACAATAGTTTGTAACTATGATGGGAGGGAGCTTCCCAAGGTTTTAGGTCAGAACGCAATTGATAGAGTATTGTTGGATGCCCCTTGCAGCGGTACAGGAGTTATAACTAAAGATCCTTCTGTTAAAACCTCTAAAAGTTTAGACGACATACAAAAATGTGCGCATTTGCAGAAACAATTGATACTAGCTGCTATCGATATGGTTGATGCAAATTCCAAAACTGGGGGATACATTGTTTACTCAACATGCTCCATGATGGTTCCAGAGAATGAAGCGGTTATTGACTATGCACACAAGAGGAGAGATGTTAAAGTAGTACCGTGTGGACTTGACTTTGGGTGTCCAGGTTGAAGAAAATGAGCAATGCAAAGAAGAATCCTGTAGGTTTTGATAGTTCAGAAACCGTAGAGCAAACTCAGAGGCCAGAGGAGATCCATAGTGACGACGACAACGTGAAAGAGCTTCTCCAACCTGCGACAACGGCTCCTGCAGCCCCAGTGCAAGTGCCTGCTGACAGGCAACCAACTCGTCCTACTCCTCAAAAGCGCACAGCCGAGGAAGATGAACTTGCTGCTTTGCAGGTTGAGATGAAAATCTAACCCTTTGTCTTTTAATTAATATTTTATTTATTTAATTTATCCATATGTTTATTCTTTTAAAATTCATATAGTTGTTTAGGGTTACTTAGTTTTCACATAATTAATTAGTGCTCTTTAGGATTAGTCACTTTAATTAATTAATTAACCTAATTAGGGAGAAAATCTAGTAACATAACATGTGAATCTTATGTCTCGGATACACTAAAGAGGTTGGTGTTTTGACGCACTAAGATGCTGACCTAGAGAGTGTACCTTGACATCGAATTCATGTGTTATTAAAAACCTAGAATTTTGATAAAAACTTAGGTTTAGAATTAAAATGGATAGGTAAATAACTAGTAAACGCTAGTAACTTAGGTTTTAAAAACTTAAGCAATGGAGCCCTTTTTTAGGACTAGAACTTAAAATGAACAAGATAACAAATAAATCATGCATTTTTTACTTTAGCCTTTTGAGGCGAAAGTTACACTCTTATTTGGGTGAGGTTTCCTATCTAGAGGACGTCTCAATCAACTCAAGTTTAAAAGTGGTGTAACTTCTAAATCAAAAGGATATCCAAATTCAAACAATGTTCATTTAACAATGGGAATTAAATTAATATCTTTCTCCAAAATGTCAAATGCCACGTAATATTTTTTAAAGGTACCAATTTTTGGGCGTTTGTAAGGGTCGTACTTACACGTAACTGACTCCCGAACCCAATGTTTTTAAAACGAATCTCTGGTTTATTTTTTTGGTGTCTGGCCTACCTAAGTGGTCGGTGGCGACTCCAAATTAACTTTTTTTTCAAAATTAAATTATAGATTTTTTTAAGATTAAAATTAATAAGTCCGAATTTTTCAAAATCAATCGTCGAACACTTTTTTTCACCCTAAAAATCACGTTTTTAAAAAGAGGTCGCGACAGCTTGGCGACTCCGCTGGGGACTTAAAAAATTATTTTTTAGTGAGTCAGGCCTAATTGTTTTCAAACTTTACGTGGCATTTTGGTATTTTTTTGGAGTTAGATATTAATTTAATTTTCTATTGTTAAGTGAACATTATTTGAATGAGGATAACTTTTTACTTTTATCTTGTCATTCATGCATAAGCTCTCGACCCGAGCTTTCACCCTTAAGTGGGAGTTAGATATTATCCGACGTGATGCTTTCCAGCTCCGAGTTTTGGATTTTTATCTGCTTCAGGTATACTAACCTTACGCATCGGGTGGTTTTCACCTCCGTTGTAAGGGACCTATACCACCGAATCGATGTCTTATCGTCGTAGTAGACGGTAACGACAGTTCGGGAACCCAGTGTCTAGACCAAAAACCCGCATATGGAGTAGAAATCAACCCCTTTCTAGAGCCAGACAGGGATCATAAGATAAGACGGTATGCTGTCGAAATGCCGCCAAACTTAGGATTTCTCTATTAACATGCTCTCTGGTTATTTTGCGTATTTTAGCATGCTCTCTGATTATTTTATGCAATTTAGCTTGCTCTATGGTTTTTTTTAGACAGTTTTTATATTATTTTTGTATTCACCATACTAACACTTTTTGGTGGCGTGTGAGTGGGTTCATATAGCATGCATTAGAGATATCGATTCATGAGCTGGTTGTATAGACAATGGTCATAAACTAAAAGATTTGATATACAAGTAGAAGACAATATGCCAGGATGAAGCATATTCGAGAAGACTCAGCATGCGATCAGATTTGGTGTTCGAGAAGACTCCGTGCAAGATCAGAGTTAATGTTTGGGGAGATCGAGTACCAGATATACAAGGGTATTTTAGAAGATTCCAGTACCGTCTATCGAAATTAAGGTATCTTAGTTGTTGTCAGGAGAATGGTTACAACACCACCAACTACGAGGTTTTGCTACACCGTTCCAGTAAGTGAAAAGAGTTAGACTTATATTGGGTTCAACGATTATTCAAGCTTCAAGTCGGGTTTAACAATTATTCAAGCCTCAAGTCGGGTTCAACAATTATTCAAGCCTCAAGTCGGGTTCAACAATTATTTAAGCTTCAGGTTGGGGGCGAAGATAGTCAGAAAGCACATATTTGGCAATCTAATTAAGGGCATCCCAAGGAATTATCGAAGGATGAAGACGAGAAATAGAAGGGAATTTCAAAAAATACAACACGACATGCGGAAAACCAGTTTGAGAGTTTTGAATCAGCTTTTCAAGTAAAGAACACATCAAGAGCCAAGCCGAGATGGTTACTCGGATGATGCATGGAGAGAGTTGGTGACCAATTTCAGAACCGAGTACAAGAAATGTCAGATATACATGGATCAAGCAGAAAACACGTCAACAGATTCTACCAGGACCGATGCTGAACCAGATTGAATGAGGGGGTCAACCAAGAAGCTCGAGCCAGATGTCTCCTATCAACAAATTGTCTTCTCCTTGTATTCGATCTTTTAGTTAGATGAATGTTGTCTAAATAATTAGCTTTTGAAATCGGTATCTCTTGCATTCATGCATTGCATCATTCAAATATTGCATTTTTAGGAAAATATATAAAAACAAAATATTGCATTTTGTTTTTAAATACTACTTTTAAAGTAGCATTGCATTTTGACAAGCATAAATTTGAACATCTTAAGATTAAGAAATTTCAGAAAATTGTTGAGGATCACTTGGGTAATATGAAAGATCAGACGGTCTCAGAAGCAGACACCCAATTTTCACATTGTTTGGAGTCTAGAAGATCGAGAAAGAAAGACATCCAGATGAAATGCAGATACGAGAGATTGGTATGAAAATTCATCTCACACAAGGGTTCAGATTCAAAAGATTCTTTTTGCAAAAAGAGAGGAAAAAGAAAAAAGAAGTCAAAAAGAGAAAAACGGCCGAGTTCAATAATTGGGGCATCTGTTGAAAATCCAAAAGATCAGAGTTTGGGCTATGAAGGCAGTGTTCAGTCATGATGTTATTGACAAGACTTCAGGCATTTGTTCACTCCAAACGATGTAGGCGGGGCAAATTGTGTTGAGTCATGAAATCATTAACGCCATTTTAAAGATGAAAAACAAGACATTCAGATCAATTCGGGGGCAACCCAGAGAGAAGTTACATTGATCGAGAATTTAACATTGAAAAGAAGCAAAGGTCTATCTGCATTTTTTGGGCCATTACGGAGTAACACCCTGAATCATCCCAGTTACTTTTGCCCGCAAGCATTGGAGGTCCTTTGTAAGGGAGGTTATTTCAATCTCTTCGCTTGTTCTTTTTCGAGTGGCAAACATTTCATATTTTTTGACTCTTTTCTTTAATTATTTGATTCTTTATTATGGGTTAATTTTTTTGATCAGGTCTTGAATATTAATTGCAGGATTTACCTTAAATCAAATTCGGAGATCAACTTTGATAATGTGACTCGTTTCTACTTTATGTAGGCCAAAAAGAGAACATTAATGAGTGTTTAGGAAACACGAGAAAATCTCGTATAAATTTTGAGTGGTTTCCTCTCAAGCATTGTTGACTAAGGTCTTTGAATGAAGTGATAACTCAAAACTTCGTCCAACTGAAGTCTGCCTTTCTTTAAAGATATCCGAGTATGGGATGATATTTGGCATTCCTTGATCTCCCTTTCTCAAAGAAAGAAAATGAGAAAAATATCATTTGTTGTCCCCTTTGAGCCTAATGTTATTTTTCTTTCAATTCAACCCAAATCAAGGATCACCCCTACACTGGGGGCAAAAGAGGATGAAAATGTGTTTCAAAGTAAAATATGCTTGGTTGTGATGCCTTGTGAATCAGTGGCAGAAAAGTTTAATACAAAACCAAGAAAAAGAGGCCAAATTCAAATTGTTGGCACAAAAGAAAAAACGAACATAAAGTGCAGTGAAATATTTTGATGAGATGAACCACTAGAAAAAGAAGTGGTGAAAAGGAAATGACCTCTAGGGTGAAAACCCAAAAAAGGGTCAACCTAGAGTGATCCGCAAAGAAAAAGAAAAAAGTATTTCATCAGAACATGTTCGGACCAGTGCGACAATGATCCTTGATTTTATCACCCTTGAATTATTTGAGCCTATATATCTTTTCTTCGGTAGCCATAAACCATAGCCCACATTACAAGCCTCAAAAGACCATTTTGACCGTATACGGGTATCGGAACAAGGAGAGTTAGTCTTCAGAATATATCCCGCTTACCAGGGTTAACCTTTCTTCAAGGATTTTTAGTCTTCTGATGCTTGATCGAGATCAGAAAAGAGAAAATTAGGTATGGTGAGCCAGTGAAAAAAGAGTGCCACTTAAACGGGGTAGAAAAATGGGAATATTTCTCCTGAAAGTCTAATAAACTAGAAAATGGTCACATCAGAGTTGATCTTTATAAGTTTGTTCGAAGGCTTTGTCGCACTTGGTATTCAAAGGCCTAATTTTTGCTTTTTTGTTTGCCATGATAGTCAAAATTTCTCAATGTTTTCAAAATATTATTTTGAGCATTTTTTGCTTATCGTTTAACAAGCATCTTGCAGATGAATTGATTAGTTACAAGAAAAGCAAATGAATTCATGGGTATTACTATGATGTACTAACCCTTTAAGTGCAGACAGAGCAGAAGGTGGCCTTAGTACTCGACTGTGGATGAAAATATGACGAGAACAGTTAGAGCTCCAAATATCAAAGTATTTGAGCAAGAGCAACAAGATGACCCAAGCAAACTTGGGGCAAAGAGAGAACATTGACCATTATTTGGGGCAAAGTATAGCCGGGTCAATTCACCAACGCGTGGAAGTTGTCTCAATCATAATGAGAAAATAGGGCAATTATGTTCAAGTTTGAGTGGGGCAATGCTACAGTGTGTCTCATACCATCATGAGAAATTCAAAACAGTGGAAATGATGAATTCTTTCAGAGCGGACTGAGAATACAAGAGAAAAGATCCTACGTTGAAGACGAGAATAAGCGTCATTGAGATCGTGACAAACTTCATTTGCTGAAAAAGAGACAAAGTAAGAAAAGAAAGAATAAATCTAAAGTGAAAACCTGTAAAGGCGCTTTAGAGCAAAAAACTTTAAAAATTGAACCTGTGTTTGAGATGGATTTTCATATCAGTCAAAGAAGATACATCGGGAGATAAAGAAGAAATTTATTAGCACTTTCCCTGGAGCAGAAAGTTTACTCAAGTGGAATCAAACAGAATTTGGCAGCCTTCTCGGTGTGAGTCCCTACCTTGGCAGCCTTCTCGGCGTGAGTCCCTACCTTGGCAGCCTTCTCGGCGTGAGTCCCTACCTTGGCAGCCTTCTCGGCGTGAGTCCCTACTTTGGCAGCCTTCTCGGCGTGAGTCCCTACATTGGCGGCAGCCTTCACGGCGTGAGTCCCTACCTTGGCAGCCTTCTCGGCGTGAGTCCCTACCTGCATATCCATTCGTGCATTCGGAGAGTGGAACCCTTTTTAAAGCTACTTATCTATTCGAGCATTCGGAGAATAGAACCTGCATATCCATTCGTGCATTCGGAGAGTGGAACCCTTTTTAAAGCTGCTTATCTATTCGAGCATTTGGAGAATAGAACCTGCATATCCAATCGTGCATTCGGAGAGTGGAACCCTTTTTGAAGCTGCTTATCTATTCGAGCATTCGGAGAATAGAACTTGTATATCCATTCGTGCATACGGAGAATGAAACCCTTTTTGAACCTGCTTATCTGTTCGAGCATTCGGAGAATAGAACCTGCATATCCATTCGTGCATTCGGAGAATGGAACCCTTTTTGAAGCTGTTTATCTATTCGAGCATTCGGAGAATAGAACCTGCATATCCATTCGTGCATACGGAGAATGGAACCCTTTTTGAAGCTGCTTATCTATTCGAGCATTCGGAGAATAGAACCTGCATATCCATTCGTGCATACGGAGAATGGAACCCTTTTTGAACCTGCTTATCTATTCGAGCATTCGAAGAATAGAACTTGCATATTCATTCGTGCATACGGAGAATGGAACCCTTCATCAGTAAGTCCTCCGGACATGATGTTAAGTTTGAGGAATTTCTAGGTGTGAAGAATAACCTCAAGCTTTAAGTTTTACAAAATTCGTGTTTCTCGGTCTTTGCCCATCTCCTACTCCACAGCATCAAGCAAAGAGGGGCAGCTGTCAACACGAATAATTTAAATAAATAATAAATAATAATTAATAATAATAAAATAACATAAAAAATAATAAAATATATAAAATGTAAAAAAAATATAAGAAAACAAAAAAATAAAAATAAAAATAAAAAAAGGAAAACAAAAATATGGGTGGTGACCGGAATTCATGGGGTAGTTGGGATTGAGGTGTGGTAGAGTGTTTTAAGGGGGCGGTTTTTGAAGATGAAAGGGGGAGGAGCGACCGACTCCGGGGGGATTCAAAAACGCTCTTTCATTAACACTCCAGTTTCCATCGATTCTGTGAAGGCCTCCTAAGACATTCTTCAAAACCAGAACACCGAAGGAATAGCAGTTCCACAACAACATTCTCCTACTTCTCTTCGCCTGCGCCGGAAAATGTCAAACCGGTTTCTATTCACTGCATTTGTTTCTTTGTTCCTCCTGCGGTTCGCCGAATCTGATCCCATTACCGACAGAGCTGCCCTTTTGTGTCAAAGTGGATGGGAGAAAGTGAGAAGTTGGTTTCAAACCTTTTCCAGATGGCCCGTGATAGTGCTCCTTCCATCATATTCGTTGATGAAATAGATTCCCTGTGTGGTCAACGAGGTGAGGGCAACGAGAGTAAAGCATCTAGACGTATCAAAACTGAACTTCTTGTGCAGATGCAGGGTGTCGGAAATAATGATCAGAAAGTCCTAGTGCTTGCAGCAACGAATACTCCCTATGCACTTGATCAGGCCATCCGTCGTCGTTTTGATAAGCGTATTTACATTCCTCTCCCTGATTTGAAGGCTCGGCAACATATGTTCAAGGTGAATTTGGGTGACACTCCTCACAACTTGACTGAAAGTGATTTTGAAAGCTTAGCACGGCGAACAGAGGGGTTTTCAGGATCAGATATATCTGTTTGTGTTAAGGATGTTCTTTTTGAACCTGTTCGTAAAACCCAAGATGCAATGTTTTTCTATAAGGCGCCTAATGACATGTGGATGCCATGTGGACCAAAGCAACCAGGTGCTGTCCAAATTACCATACAGGAATTGGCAGCCAAAGGACTTGCGGCACAGATCCTTCCACCTCCTATTTCAAGATCAGATTTTGATAAGGTTCTTGCAAGACAGAGGCCAACTGTGAGCAAATCTGATCTGGAAGTCCATGAAAGATTTACCAATGAGTTTGAAGAAGAGGGCTGACGTCTTTGATGAAATTGCCACATTGATCTACTCTCCGGTTGTGAGTGCTTACCTCTTACGTGAGCTGCACCTGGTGGTAAAACAACATATGTTGCTGCCCTCATGAAAAATAGTGGACTAATTTTTGCAAATGAAATAAGGGAAGCAAGGCTGAGGTCACTTACCGCAAATTTGCATCGCATGGGGGTGACAAACACAATAGTTTGTAACTATGATGGGAGGGAGCTTCCCAAGGTTTTGGGTCAGAACGCAGTTGATAGAGTATTGTTGGATGCCCCTTGCAGCGGTACAGGAGTTATAACTAAAGATCCTTCTGTTAAAACCTCTAAAAGTTTAGACGACATACAAAAATGTGCGCATTTGCAGAAACAATTGATACTAGCTGCTATCGATATGGTTGATGCAAATTCCAAAACTGGGGGATACATTGTTTACTCAACATGCTCCATGATGGTTCCAGAGAATGAAGCGGTTATTGACTATGCACACAAGAGGAGAGATGTTAAAGTAGTACCGTGTGGACTTGACTTTGGGTGTCCAGGTTGAAGAAAATGAGCAATGCAAAGAAGAATCCTGTAGGTTTTGATAGTTCAGAAACCGTAGAGCAAACTCAGAGGCCAGAGGAGATCCATAGTGACGATGACAACGTGAAAGAGCTTCTCCAACCTGCAACAACGGCTCCTGCAGCCCCAGTGCAAGTGCCTGCTGACAGGCAACCAACTCGTCCTACTCCTTAAAAGCGCACAGCCGAGGAAGATGAACTTGCTGCTTTGCAGGTTGAGATGGAAATCTAACCCTTTGTCTTTTAATTAATATTTTATTTATTTAATTTATCCATATGTTTATTCTTTTAAAATTCATATAGTTGTTTAGGGTTACTTAGTTTTCACATAATTAATTAGTGCTCTTTAGGATTAGTCACTTTAATTAATTAATTAACCTAATTAGGGAGAAAATCTAGTAACATAACATGTGAATCTTATGTCTCGGATACACTAAAGAGGTTGGTGTTTTGACGCACTAAGATGCTGATCTAGAGAGTGTACCTTGACATCGAATTCATGTGTTATTAAAAACCTAGAATTTTGATAAAAACTTAGGTTTAGAATTAAAATGGATAGGTAAATAACTAGTAAACGCTAGTAACTTAGGTTTTAAAAACTTAAGCAATGAAGCCCTTTTTTAGGACTAGAACTTAAAATGAACAAGATAAAAAATAAATCATGCATTTTTTACTTTAGCCTTTTGAGGCGGAAGTTACACTCTTATTTGGGTGAGGTTTCCTATCTAGAGGACGTCTCAATCAACTCAAGTTTAAAAGTGGTGTAACTTCTAAATCAAAAGGATATCCAAATTCAAACAATGTTCATTTAACAATGGGAATTAAATTAATATCTTTCTCCAAAATGTCAAATGCCACGTAATGTTTTTTAAAGGTACTAATTTTTGGGCGTTTGTAAGGGTCGTCCTTACACGTAACCGACTCCCGAACCCAATGTTTTTAAAACGAATCTCTGGTTTATTTTTTTGGTGTCTGGCCTACCTAAGTGGTCGGTGGCGACTCCAAATCAACTTTTTTTCAAAATTAAATTATAGATTTTTCTAAAATTTGGATTTTTTTAAGATTAAAATTAATAAGTCCGAATTTTTCAAAATCAATCGTCGAACACTTTTTTTCACCCTAAAAATCGCGTTTTTAAAAAGAGGTCGCGACAGTCCCTACACCCAACCAATCTCAATCAAGCTTTTCAAAACTGTGGAATTGGTAGTTAGATAGGGTCCAGCCTCTTTTATGTATCAACTATTAGCCTTTTAAGTAGGGATAACTATTTTATTCGGATCGAGTTTCGACATAATCTAGTCTGATCGGATTTAATTCGTGTTTAGATTAGATTGGGTTTTTATTAAGGGTAAGTTCAGGTTATGTTCGAAATTAGGGTAAAATAATTCGACCTAACCTGAACCATGACTAATAATATAATTTTTTTATATATTTTATGGATATTTTGTAATAATACTCTCTTTATATATTTTTTTATAATTAAATATTTAAAATTAGTTTTTTATAATTAGTTTCTTAAAATTAATTATTTTTTATAATTAGATTTTTAAAATTAATTTATTTTATAATTAAGTTCTTAAAATCATTTTATAGATTAGGTCAGATTCAAGTTGATGTATATATTTTTAGGTTAAGTTCAAGATAATTATTTTTAGGTTGATCAAAAACCCGATCCAAACCGTATTCATCTTTGCTTTTAAGCAACCCTAATATGTGTTATAAATTAAAACAACTCTATAAAATGGGACAACTTGTGTATATTGAAGTGAATTAAAATGAAGTTACTTCACTTGCACTCCATTTATTAACATATAAAAATATTACACATAAATTATTATATAGTTTTTTGTCTATAGAACATAGGAAAACACCATTAATCAAACATAGAAAGAACTGGTCAAGAAACAGACAGAACATAGTACAACAGAGAAAGAACAGCAAGTCCGAAAAAACAACGATAGATGACAACAACTGGCTCAAGAAACTGAAGATTGGTGTTTTATAAGTTCCTCATGTATGCCAATTGTTCTCTTCCGGTTGTGGACTTGATTGTTGGTGTTGATGTTGTTACGAGTTGTCGAAGTCGGAAAACTTTTATCCGTTACGAGAAGAATCGTATCGAAATAGAACCAGGAAATTTCAGACATGACATTATCTTTTATGATAGGCTGCATTTGGATATATAAGTTGACATGAAGCATTTCTGAAGGATATTATTGTTTGCATCTTGTATGCAGCATTTGGACTGTATATTTGGCTTATGTATTGCAAAGGTTTTCGGTTAGATATTTCGATTATAATGTAATATTCGGACTTCGGAGCTAATCCGAACTACTACGACGAGACATGCTATAGGGTAATTTATCCTTGCACCTTATGCATTTGTAGGGCTTTCGATTGGTTCGGAATTTGCGAGCCATATCGTGTTAGCATTCTTGTTCATTCTATCAAGCTCTGCAGTCTGCATTGCTCGACCGAATCGGATGCCGTATTTTTTGTGTATCTGGTGTTCTGTAACATAGCAGGTATCTAGTGATGATATCCTAGTGCTGAATTCTTCTGTCAAAATCTTGCATTGCAGTCAGTCTTGGATGGAGGATGTCACAGAACGACACGGTGTACACCGGTGAGTGTTGTACGCTTTTAGAACGTAGTTTTTCATATACGAGTCGGAAATACAGATCACAATGCTAACATGAGAATACACATCATTCTGATAACTTATGTTGGCATTTGCAATTCTGCATAGCTCTGCCCTAATGCGATATTGCTCGGAAGCTCAAATGCGATTCGGTTAAAAACGAATGGTTTATGGTTAGAACAAACGGTACATTCGTTCTACGTCGGGTCTTGTTAAAGAATTTGGTCTCTGTAGGTCACCATGTAGTGATATGTTGCTTTGATGCTGAGACAGACATGTCTGAGATTCGAGATCCTGCAAGTTCTAGGTACTACCCTTCTGCATTCGTCGTGTAATCCACAAATCGGACATAAACACGAGAATGACACCGTGCAGGAAACACGAGAGGGTTTCATAGAAGTGTCTCGAAGAAGCACACGAGTCCTTTAGGACAGACGAAGATCTTCCAGTAATCTATCAATCAAACTTTTGCTTTCACCTTCTTGCATCATTCATCACATGTTTGAGCATGCTATGTTCATATACACATATATCTGGAGGATAACCGGAGACCAAACACAAACTACTCCGTCTTCTGAATTCCGACAGGTTACGTAACACGCCATAATCCGTTCCGGTGATGCATACACCGGATGTTTTCCATGTAACTGTTCATTAACCTCTCATCATGTTCTGCACTGCACATAGTTCAAGCGTGTGTATATGTAGTTGCTAATAATTTGATTCAATCCATGTGTCAAGCAAAGATAAGTTTTAATCATAAAACTTCATGTCTGAATCTCTTACTTGGGACCTAGTGAAAATTTGTATATGTACTTAGGGAGTGTAATCAGGGTCGGTTTAAAGATTTTTAGAATTTTATATAATTTATTAAAATATGGCTCTTATAGGCAATTGTCTATAACTTTCGATAGTTCTAAAAACGTGACCTTTAAAAAATATTCTTTTTAAGGCCTTTGTGTAGTCGTTTTTATTGTGTTTATCCAGAACCTTACTAGTTCTACGGAAGTAATATATAGTAATAAGAATAATTAATAAGATTCTACAATCAATTTACATTTAAGAAACATTTATAACGTTTTAACAATTATAACAAATCTTTAAGAGTATTTTTATAATTTTTACAATCAATTTGAAGATTAACATCATCTAATGAATATAACTTATCAAAATTTTAAGACTCTCTTTTTTAAGAGACATTGTCCGATTGTTTTTATTGTATCTGTCCAGAATTTCACCGAATGTAATACGTTCGCGGATAGCTCGGCAACAATAGAAACTATAGCTTAGTAAGAACCTTGGATAAATATAAGTTGCTATTAGTTTTTAGGTTAGCTTGAACTTTTGATACCTCTCAACACTGAAAGCACAAGTTTATAAATAAAACGTCACTAATATTTGAATTTTTGATATTTATAAACAGAACGGCATTAATACACGTTTGTTATAGCGTTTATTTTAAAAAACGTCGTGAATTACGCCGCTATAAATAAGTCTGGTGTTGTACCTTAGTCAGTTGGAGCTTGGAAACATTAGGTTTTTATTTTTTAATTTAGGTTAGTTTGTATTGCTTGAAGAGAAGCAATAATTTAGGTTTGGAGTAGTTGAAAGCTTGAGTTTACACATTATATGGACTTGAAAGATAAGAATTACTAAATATTTGGCTCGAACTCAACTCGAAATCTTAACAAGGCGAGCTTAGCTCGTTTACACCCCTAGTCTTAGTCAGGTTTGTATTAACATGCGCATCTTTTATAATTTAAACGTTTTTATATAGAGTTCAAAAATTAATTTAAATGTTTTTTATTTTTATTTATTTTTAATTAACAATTGATATTATACGAATCATCTTGTCTCAATGATTAAGAAAATAGACAAATATAATTATTCTAATTTACGTCTGTATCTCACAAGCATCAATTTGTCTTAGGTTGCTCTAAAACCATTTTCACATGGTTCACTTGTTCCTGTTTTGTTTTTTTTCTTCCATCTTCCGTAGCCATTTTCTTACCATATGTTTCACGAAATCACGTGGATACAATGCAAAAAGACGTGTCGCTAACAATAAATTATAGTTCGATTGGAATCACATCAATTTTGTCATTAGGGACTAATAATTTTCATCCGAAAATAATTCAAGTCGCTGTAAGTTTAAATTTAAATGTTTAATCGTTGATATCTGACTCATTAATCAACTAATTCGGATTAAGTTTTATAAAATCTCAAATATGATACCGATTCTCCCAACTCAGTTTTCTCACTTCATAACGTTTTTATCCAAACCCTAAACCTTACTTAAGGGACCTAACGCATTATTTTGTTAGATCATCTGATTGATGGTAGATCCTGATATTTTTAAATCCAATAATTAAACTCTTTTAATGTTCGATCTTGAATTAATCATTGTTTACCATAATAATTTTTTAAAAAAATTGTTTATTTTTTAATATTTTTGGGATAAAGATCGGAGTCCAAATTCAATGTAAACAATCCAAAAATAATAAAATAAAATTTTAGATGAGATCCAGATTTATTATTATTTTAGGTGATTGATTGATAAAATAAAAATTAACAAAATAATATATATATTGATAAATGAGTTTTTTAGTGATCTAAAATTTCAATTGGTAAGGTGATGTGATGACAAATTTGGATGTATGCCTAACATGATGGATGTGATATATAAATACAATGGATGGGTTGTTTTCATTGGATTTCTATGTTTCTTCGTGGAACTTGTGATGTCTAAGGGATGTTTACCTTTGTACCATGTGCATGTGCATGTGTTTTCATGAAGCCAATCAGGGATGGATCCAAGAATTGAGGGGGCAAAACGTAAATGTTTAAAAATAGAGGGATAAATTTATAAAAAATATAATTTAGAAAAAAAAATAAAGAGACAAAAGTAAAAAAAAAATCGGGGTGAGCATGGACAATCAGTTTCGTCTCTGAAGTCAATCTAATTAGGTTAAATTCAAGGTAGAGGCATTTCGAGCTTAAATTATTATCATAATATTGAAGTTATTTTGAGTTCCGCTCGTTTTGAGTTAGTATCATTCATGTTTAAGATTTAGACTTTGTTCGTCGTTGAAGTCCCAAACCTGAGTTTGGGGATAAACATCCGTTTGCAGAAGTCAGATTTTCAAGTTGTTCTAAAATAATCATTTAAAACGAGAAAATCGGTTAATAAATGGGTGTTTAGAGCCAGACATGGTTGTTTAGGTGGTGATTGCCGATGAACGTCCGTTTTCTGTCATAGTAACAACAACGATATTTTAGTTTTAGATCATTTTTTACTAGGTTATTTTTATTATTTTGATTAATTCGAGTTTAGGTTAAATGGGTTCAAATTGATATTTTAATGTTAAATTACATCGATTGGTTCGATATTCGTATATAGATCAAAATTATAGATTTAAATATTGTAGTGTTAAATTTTGCTATTAGACCATATATACATAATTGTAGATTTAATTCATATTTTTATATTGTATATTTTTTAAATTGTATAATTAAGTCATATTTTCCTTTATCATTTTGATTGACTGATATTTTAAATTTTAAAAAAAATTATGATTAAATTAAAGTATAAATTCACAATTTATGCTTAGTACAAAGACATGATATAATTTATCTTAAAAATTATATAAAAACAAACGCATACACATATACTAAATTAAATTATCAATATTTATATATCTAATCACATCAATACAATGTTAATATCTAAGAATACATAAAAATATTTATATATCTAATTACTTATAATCTTCTAATAATAATTTTTTAAAATAAAAACACAATTGGTAAAATTTTCTTTAAAAAAAATCTTACTTTATTACATTATAATTTTTAAAAGATCCAACACGGGATGATACAAGTGGTAAATAATTTGATTTCGTTTAAGAAATCTCAAGTTTAAGATATTGTGTACGCAAAAAATTCCTATCGGGAGACTCACCCACTAAAGTTAAGTATGCAACGCTGATCGATTCAAATTAGTTAGGATAAGATCTAAAAACTGAAAGAGTAATAAAGATTATTTATAAAAGAAAATATTATCTTATAATTACACTAATAATATATATATATATGAATGAGTCTACAACGGGCGTTAAACACCGTTGAACATTATTAATGTTGTACACCGCTAAACATTATTAAATTAATTTATAAAATATTAAAATCTAAAGGACTAATCATACAATTATTAAGTATATATTGAGTTTATCACTCTTTTTATTAATTACATACTGAGTCCTTGAGATTTAAAATTTTTGTTAATTAATTTAATAGTGTTCAACAGTATTCAACATTAGTGGTGTTCAGTAGTATTCGACACCCGTTCTAAAATTTTTCATATATATATATATATATACTTTCTTGCACGGAAAAGCTTTTTTCCATTAAACTACAATACAGCACCATTTCCAAGCATATGAGCATTGACCATAACCTGCCTTTTCCTTGAAGTTTCTGCATGTGACTCCCCATGTAGCAAACTAGTGTCATGACATTTTAAACTATATATTATAAATATTATAAATAATTTTAGTTCTGTTAATTTAATTATAGATAATTTGATTAATTAAAGATTAAAATTTTAAATTTTTTATTAATTCAATTCAATCACTGACTAAATTAATCGAATGCATATCTTATTTTTTATATTAAAAATTTAAATATTCTCCAAGCTCCCGCCTTTTTACTAACAAAGCTGTCATTTTCAGTCACTGGCCCCACCCTTTTTTATTTTATTTAATTAATTTAATCTTATTTATTTATTACAGTTAACTTTATTGGCGGGAAATTTGGTGAATCCAATTTAATACCGGGTTTCAAGTCCGGGAGATTTAACGCACCGTCACGGTGGAAAAGGTTGGCCGTTAAAAAAGGCGGGAAAAGGGGTAAAGACACGTCATTAAGCTGTCATATCAACTGGAGCCACGTAATCCTAGATTCAGATTCTATGATTTCAAATTTCATATATTTACCCTTAAATTTTTAAATTTTTACGAATTAATCCTTAAATTTTTATAATATTTAAGTTTTTTGTCCGCCTGAGATTTTAAAATTTTATATGTACCCACCCTCAAATAAATTTCTGAATCCGCCATTGATTTTGTTATTTTGTAGGATGTCTATCACATGCGTCGAACATTGTTAAATATCATTATCGATGAATATCACTAAATATTATTAAATTTAAAAATAAAAAATAAAAATTTTAAATACTAAACATATAATTTTAAATTATTTAAAATAAAATTTTAAACAAATCAATTTTATATTATATAGTTTAAAATTTTTAAATAATTGATTTAAATTATTTTTAGTTTTAAAAATAAAAAATCAAAAGTCCTAAACTCAAAGGCCTGAAATACTAAACCTTAAATCTAAAACTCTAAACCCTAAATCATAAACTCTAAATGTTAAATCAATAAAATCTTAAATCCTGAAATCTAAATATAAAATCATAACCATAAACCCTAAAAATAAAAGTTTTGAAACTCTAAATAGTATAAACCCTAAACCTAAAACTAATTTAAGATTTATGATTCTAGGGTTTAAGGGATTTGTTATTTTACGGTATAGGATTTTAGATTTAGATTTATTGTTTATGGTTTAATATTTTTAGGGTTTTAGGTTTTGGATTTAGGATTTTAAGACTTTATATTTTAGGGTTTAGACTTTAATGTTTAGTGATTTAGGTTTTAAAATTTGATTTTAGGGTTAGAGTTTAAGACTTTATATTTTTTAAAATTAATTAAAATTAATATTTTATTCAATTGTTTAAAAAATAATATAAATCTAGGCAGTAATTTAATAAAAAATTATTTTAAATAATTTATAATTAGATGTTTAGTCCTTAATTTTTTTTTAATTCTTATTAATGAATTTAATATTGTTCAACAATGTTTATCATTAATTATGTTTAACGATATTCGACGTGCATTAAAAAAAATTTAATAAAATTTTAAGTTGATTGAATTAAAAAATAAATGGCTGACATAAATAGATTGATTTAATTTTCATATAACTCTATTTATATAATCAAATTACAACAATATTTTTTTTTAAATTTATCATATTTATTAAATTATATATTGCACCTCATGAAAAAGAAGGAAACCCTAATGATACCAAATACTGCATGGAGGGATAGCTTAATGATTATGTCCTCCCTACATGCAAAATCATGAGAAAGTATAAAGAAAAAAAATGCATACATGCACACAAGTGGAACATCATTTATCACTATTTTTTTAATTTATCGAGTATTTTTAATTATAAATAATAATATTATTCTTTATAATTAATTTAGTTCTAAATATAACAGTTTATACGATGTGTGTACTTCTTAAAAAAAATGAAAAATAATGATTTGAGATAAAATTAAGATTCGAAATTAAAAAACAGAACACAAATGATTAAAAATAAAAAAAAAATCATAAATAATCTAATTTAAAAAGTTATATATAAGAATAAATGTTAACAAAACGAGAGTTAAGAAGCAATCCCCCCACCTACCCCAATAATATCATTTCTGAAAAAATATATATTAGATGAGTCTGATATCATTCATAATTTATCTGATAATAATTTTTTATCTTAATTTTTAAAAAGAGTAAAGTACACAAATGGTTACTAAACTATCTAAAAAGAGTAAAGTACACAAATGATTACTAAACTATCTTTAAAAATATAAAATGATCACTTAACTATTTTAAAAATACAAAATGATCATCAAACTTTTAAAAGTTACATAATAGACATTCAATTTTAGTTTTTGTTATAAATGATCATTGAGGCATTAACTGGGTGAAGTTATAGTTACAAAAATTTGAACAATAAAATATTTAGTCCTCCGCAATGATAAATTCAATTAATTTATTTTTAATCTAACCCTCATTATTGATGTCTAAATTAATTAAATATATAAATATTGAAGATTAAATATTTTATTAAATAAATTTTTATATTTGTTATGTCTTCCAATTAATGATTTAGTGCTATTTTGTAATAAAAATAAAGTTTAATTCTATTATATAATTTTTAAAAGTTTGATGACTCTTTTATATTTTTAAAAAGAGTTTAGTGACAATTTAGGTACTTTAGCCTAAAAATATGATGTAATAGATATGATTGATTTTATTTCATGTTCTTAACCTTACTTCATTTGCAAGTTACTACTCACTTGATGGATTCATGATTTTGACACTATAAGCTGCCTACCATTCTACATAAAAAATAAAATAAAATAAAACGAAAAAAATAGATATCAGAGTAAAATGAGTTGAGAAGATTGCTCTTATGAATCTTTATAATATTTAATCTGAATTAATTAAATAATGAGTTGAAAGAGTTGTGCTTGGTAAAATTTTTATGTCTTTAACTATTTTTCATATTAAGAATTTTTAAAAATTAAATTTTCAACCCTAACACTTATTTTCTATATCCTAAACCCTAAAAAATAAACTCTATCTCTAATTCCCTGAACCTTAATCACAACCCTTAACCTTAAACCCTACACCCTCTAATTTGAAGCAGAGGTATGAATGGAGGCATGAAAAAGAGGTAAACGATTTACTCCTATTGCAGCCTTATAATGAGCCTTTACAATACCTATCTAAATTAATAATCCGATAGATCAAATATAAATGATTATACAATGAAAGAAAAATATATATTTGATTTTAAAAAATATAATTACTAATAAGTATTGGGTGTAATGGTAAGATATATTATATTTTTATCAAAAATATTCAGATTCAAAGCAAAAAATATATAAAAAAAAGAACATGATATAAGCAAGAAAATCCAACATCTTATAACTAGGGATGAAGATAAGCATGGGAGCGAGAGACAATCGCTTCCGCTCTTATTTTTTTTATATATTTATTTTTAAAATTTAATATATTATAAATTTAATCTTTTATTTTTAATTATTTATATTTTATCAGTAACATTAAAACTTAACTTGTTCCCTGATTGTAACCACTAATGCATCAAATCTCTCCCAAATATTAGTTTAAAAAAGAAAATCTATAATTTTTATTAATAATATTAAAATTTAAATATTTAATTTTAGTTTTATCTCGTTAAATTAATATATTATTAATATATATTTTTTTAACTTTTTGTCTTAAAGTAGAGAGATTAGCCTACTACGTCAATTGTGGTCCTTAGTTAATAAAAACTATCTATTTTGTAACTAATCATCCATGTATTTAATGTAATTTCCATAAATGATATTTTTAAAATGACATAAAAATTATAAATGAAAATTCATTAATTAAAAAAATAAATGAAAGTTAATAATAAAGTGGGTGATTATTATTGGATGAGATCATAACTGATATGATAGGCCGAACTTACTATATAATTTCTCCTTAAAGTAACCCTGAAACCTTAATAAGCAGGTTGTCTTCAACATTCTCCTCTCCCTTTCCTTTTTGGGTCCCTCTCCCTTCGATAAAAGCCTAAACTTTGGGTCCGCTCCTTCCTTGTATCTTCACTCCAAAGCAAAATCCTTTCCACTCCTCTGTTTTCCTCTGTTTTTCTGGTCATGGTTGAGCTGATGGACGATGCCGAGTTCTGGCTGCCGGCGAAGTTTTTAACCGAAGACGATGGGATTATGAAGAAAGGGAATCTCAAGAACGAAAACGCTAGAAAAAACGAGACTCTGTTCCCTACGGAGTTCCCTTACGAGTTCGACTCTGTTGTCGAGTCCATGGAGACTGAGAGTAGCGACGAGGATGAGTTTCTTGCTGGATTCACTCGCCGCCTCGCTTACTCAGCGACTCAGAAACTCACTGTTCCTACACTACCCCTGGACAGAAACGAGGTACAGTGACTTTCTTTTTTGTTTTCATGAGCTGGGTTTTAATCATTGCTTCAATTGAAAATCTGGGTTTGTTTTTAAAATCTAGAAAAGTGGAGCTTTGGTGAGTTCACCACGCTCGACTCTGAGTGGACTCGGATGCTGGTCGTCTTCAAGCAACAACAGCCCCAATGGACCTTCTCAAGTTCCTTCTCCACCAACAACACCTTTTACTGCTCAAAACGACACTTGGGATCTCATTTCTGCTGCAGCTGGCCAAGTTGTAAGGCTAAAAATGAGCAGCGAAGTGCCCAAATACACCAACTTCAGCCATGGAAGAGCCGTACCCAAAGCTCAAAACCAGACACTTCCTTTCAATCTGGTAACCCTTTTTCTTACATGCTCAAGTTATGTTCATTATTGTATTAAATCTTGTACCTTTGGTGTGCTTAGTGAGTGTTGGTTTCCGGTTTCCGTATGTTTTGGTTAGTTTAATAGAAGACAAGCACAAGTTCAGCATCAGCAGATTCAGGGTAGAACTAGGAGTAATCTTGTTGAGGGTAGACCTTTAGGGTTGCCTCAATCTTGTTGGCCACCACTTCAAGTTCAGTCCCGGCAAAAACACCCTCAAATTCACACCGGTTCCGGCATAAGACCGGTCTTCCACGGCGGGTCTGGTGGCGTTAAAGGAGAGTGTTCCGGTACCGGAGTCTTCATACCTCGAATATACCACACCACCAGCAGCAGCAGCAGCCCTGAACCTAGAAAGAAACCAGTTTGTTCCACAGTGTTACTTCCTGCAAAGGTTGTCCAAGCACTGAATCTCAACTTTGATGATACCAACAACAGTCATGTCCAGCCTCAATTCAATCCCGGATTTGCATCAAACAATGGTAAATTCCGTCCTGCACGTGTCTTGTTTTATGTTGATATCGCTTAATTCGTATAGTTCCAACTCTGCAGATGCATTGGTAGCAAGAAGGAATGCATCCTTGACAGAAGCTAGAAGAAATTATAGACGAGAAGGAAGCTTAAATTTGCCTCAGGAATGGACCTATTGATTTCAGAATAGTGTGGCAGTGAAGTAGGAGTTTGTAGTATTTAAGATATATATATATATATATATATATATACACATATGTATGTATGTATGTATGTATGTATGTATGTATGTATGTATGTATGTATGTATGTATGTATGTATCATGATTCAAGAATGTGAGTGTAGTTTAGGAATCAAATAAGTATTTAAGTTCAGAAATCTTGGGGTTTTCTTGTAACATTCAAGGTGATTTGAAGATTGCAGCACTTTTGGGGGAATAACTATAGGAACAAGGAGATGGGCTATGGGGAATTTTTTTTTTTTGTAATAAATTTTATTACATTTTTTAAACCTAAAGAACCATTGTCTTAAAATGGGTTGGCACACAGTCTTTAATTTGCTTCCAATGACTCTGCCTCATAGTGGATAGACAGGTTTGGCATATAAGACCCTATTGATACAATGTTGACATTTTAAGGATCTGAGTTAAAATATCTTGAAATTTAAGGATCAGTTTAAAATATAAATAATAATTTGAGGACTTATAGTGTAATTAACCCAATAAAATAAGACTACTATAAAAGTAAAAGCAGATTAACTATCAATGTTATTGACTATATAATTTTTGGTGAGGATTTCAAGCACATTACTCTAATATCTTCAATTAGACGGTCCAAATTACCATAGGAAGATCCACCAGCATTGACACTTTGATTGGCAAGCTCAGCCATTCCGGCTGCCGATTTCGAAAACTCTTCCTTCCGATCCACCATCACATCGTTCACCATTTTCTCCACCACTTTCCGATCGCAAACATCCTTCATGTCCAACCCGATTCTCCACACCTCACTCACAACCCGACTATTCACTTGTTGATCGGCAAAGTAAGGCCAACAAATCATAGGCACCCCGGCAACGATGCTCTCCAACGTCGAGTTCCGTCCGCTATGTGTCAAGAACCCGCCGATGGACGGATGGTTCAAGACTTCCTCTTGTGGTGCCCAATCAATAATGTAGCCTCGATCCTTGATCTTCTCGCAAAGTTCCTTCAAATCATCGTCTCCACCAACATCTTTTCCGATCAAGGAATCCGGCCTTACAACACACAAGAACTTCGTTTTCGTATTAAGAAGTCCGCTCCAAATCTCTACAAGTTGCTCCCTTGATATGCTCGTAATGCTACCGAAACTTACATATATAACGGATCGATTCGGTTGCCGGTCGAGCCAAGAAATGCAATTTGTATGAACTTCCCAAAGGGTATTCAAAAAGGGATGGTATGATTCTCCATGTTGTGCCTTGAGTCTGGTGTTTAACTGTGCACTTATGGGTCCAATGGAATAGACATTAGGGCATGTGGTGCGTATTTGAGACAATATAGGTCCATCGAGCTCCTCGGCGGTGTTGAGTACCAATGCGTCGGCCTGAGGGCCCTTTCGTGTCTGTTTAGCGACAAGTCTGATGATTGGATCTTCCACGTCGGCCGCACGGCAACAACTGGGAAGAGCTCGACATCGGAGATAAGTTTCCATGCCTGGTACACTTGTTATCAGCCGGTCCATGTCTTCACTTCCTTCAGTATTGTTTTAAAACACCCAACATTTTAATGCAGATCGACTGGAATAAAAAATATAAAAGAATTTATAGAAAAAGTAGTTGATTTACCTTTAATAGGAAGCTCACCAGCTTGTATGATATCAGGGATACAATAATAAGCCCAGAAACTACAAGGACTGCTTGTCCTGTAATAAACAATGGGGATTCCAAGCTCCTTTGCAACATCCAGAACAAAGCCTAGAAAACCATCTCCGACAATGCAATCCACCGGCGGGCTGATGTCCAAAAGCATCTCTCTAAAGCTTTGTTTGATCTTCGTTTCCGCGGCATCTTCGAACATCTCCAGGAACCAGTCTCCTGACCTTGGATGTTCCTGTGGGAGACCATCGGTTATGGTCCTGAGCTCGAACCCCGGGTATCTTTCGAAGTGGGTGGCGATGTCTGTGAACTTAAGTAGGCGTTGGTGGTTGTGGTCGGAGTTGAGGAAGGTGATTTTGAAGCCGGCGAGAGCTAGCAGTTCGGCGAGCTTAATCACGGCGTTTATGTGGCCTTGTAATGGGAGAGGGAAGACGAGCACATGGGGAGGAGACCGAGCCTGCTCCATCTAATTACAGGGTTTCTACTCCAATTTTCAGGGATTGTGATAACACAAGTTCAAGTAGAAATTCCTCATATTTAATTTATTAAATATGTATAAATAATGTCTTCTAATAAGATGTGACAATTAAGTAATTATATTATTTTATTAAAATTAAATTAAAATTAAATTAAAAAATATAAATAACAAAAAATAAATATGTAATTATTTTATTTTATTTTTAACGGCCACGTCACCAGTCTGTTAATTTTTAATAGTCGGTGGCTATTTCAATTCTATTTTAATAGTTGAACAGTATTATAATACCCAAATTTCGTTCGAATTCGAATATAAAATAAAACCACAAATAAATATTAACTATATAATAAATAAATGAATAAATAATAATTAACAAATAAAATAATAAAAACACAAAAAATAAAGAAAATGGACTGGACAAAGGAAGGTGGTTACTAAGTTGAGGGGAGGCCATTTCGGTGGTTTGTAGATTGATAGGGATAGTTTTCAATTTCGAGGGGGTCTGGAACATGAGGGGCATGGGAGAGGGTTTGGTTCTGCTTTTCTCTCCCTACACGGGTGGGGGTTGATTATTTTTTTTTGATATAAATTAATTAATTTTTTAAAATATAAATTTAAATCTATTTATTTAAAATTAATTAATTTTAACAAAAATAACATGAAAATATATTATATTTTTATTTTTTAAATTTATTTTTCTAAAAATATTAGATATGAGTTATAGTCTTTTATTAAAAATATATATTTTAAAATATAATTTTGATCTTAATCTTAATTATGTTTTGTTGTTTGTATTTTATGATATTATATAATATGATAAAACCTTAACAATGCTCGAAAAATTATTTTTTAAAATATATTTAATTAATTAATAATTAAAATATGTTTAAATAATTTTTTAAAAATAATTATATAATATTTATAAAATGTAATAAAAATATAAACGATCTCATTTTTTTTATTTTTAACTTTTACTTTAATTAAATTTTATTTCTTAAATTATTTCAAGATTTAAAAATAAATTAATCTTTTATATTGAGCTATTTTTTATTCTTACATATCTAAAATCTAATTTACATTAATATTAAAATATAAATAAATAACTTTTATTTAGGCATAGGGTGGGCCTAGGCCCAGATTCGCTACCAAACCAGAGCCTTATCTTCTTATTCTTGTCAGTCGTTCACATGTCACTTGTTTTAAGGGTTTCAGACCCGTACAACAAGGTAATTATCATTTCTTAATTGATTGTTCATTGCAAAATGGTTATATCAGACATGTGAAAAATGTGCATTTATCTTATGCATCGTATTTGTATAATTTAATTGTGACAGTAATACTAGAATGGGTTGAACTTCTCAATTACGTCATCAGTACCTTTAGATTGGATTTTCGAACCCTTTTAATTGAATCACACATGTTGTAACTCGAGCTCTTATATCTCTAATAAAAGTAACTTAGTTTTTTTATTTATTGTTTGATTTATTTATTTATTCGTTTATTTATGTATTTATTTATTCTTTTGCAAGTTTTTAAAAGCATATAGTTTATTTTTGTTTAGGGTAACATTTAATTTTTACGTAGATTAATTGAATTAGAGCCTTTAAATCATTGACGTTTTAACATTGATTTTTTTTGTCAATCCACCATTCATTATTGTCGAACATACACCATAGATAATGAATGATCATTTGGTACTAAATTTTATTAGTCATTTTATCTCGTCATATAAGTCTGATTTCGAACTCTATTTCGACGAAAAGTGTCACCGAGTCCATAAATTAATTTTTATTTTATTATTTTTATCTTTCGTAAACTTATTTTTTAGTATATTATATTTCTCGTACAAATAAAGCTTTTTATAATTCAGATCTTGAAGAATTTTTTTTTAAATTTTAATAAATGAACGTGGTCAAAAAAATTAAGAAAAAAGTGATAAAAATATTTAATATCTAAACTTTAATTAATAAATTGAATATTTTAAGACTATAGATTAAAATAATTTTGAGAGTAAAATTCAATTGTAATTTACGTAATTTATTTTAATACAATGATGCTTGAGAGGGATATCGAGACTTTTGGGTATTGTTTAGAGATTTAACAAACTCATTTTTCGAGTTAATTTTGTGAATATTTTAGGTATAATTTCGAAATCTTGTCAATGGGTTTCGAAATCTTTAGCTTAAAAACGAGTAAAATTAATTTTTTATTTTAAAAAGTATAATTTAAATTTAAATTAAAAATATATTATTAGGACAGACATAATCATAAAGGGTACGAAGTTAAATTCTTTTTCATAAAAAAATGAAGCTAGAAACAATCTCGACCAATAATATTATAAAAAACCATCAAATTTGACATTTTTTTTTATAAATCCATCAAAAATATTATATATTATATATAATAATTGGTTATCGATTAATTAATTCGAAATCAGTTGCTTAATCAAATTAATCGAAATAATATATATTTATATAAATTTTTAGTCATTTAACTTTTAAAAATTATAAAATATTCATTAATTTTTTATTATAAAATTGTCACTAATTTTTTATTAAATTAACATAAAATGAAAGTTTAGTGACTAAAAAGTTATTTTAGCAAAATTTAGTATCCTATTACGTAATTTAACTAAAATTTATAATAAGTTTTTGTTAATTCAATTATTAACCGAAATAATTAATTTTAATTAATTTGATTATAAATAATTTGATTTGATTAACGATAAAATTTTAAAATTTTCAATTAATTCAATTTTAATTAATTAAGTTGAGCTACCAACCGAATGACATATATGTGAGTTGGCACACAATCCGTGCTTACTTCCAATGACCCTGCCTGATAGGGGATAGACAGGTTAGACAGGTTTGGGTCGGACAAATATTCAAAGATAAGCTATCATCCTTAAGATTTGATATACCCTCTTGATACAATGCTGACATTTCAAGGATTTGATTAAAATATCTTGAAATTTAAGGATCGGTTAAAATATAAATAATAATTTGAGGATTTATAGTGCAATTAACCAAATAAAATAAAACTACTTTTGTTACATATAAAAGTAAAAGCAAAGTTAACAATAGGACATAAAAAGTTGACTCAACTTGAAAACCCGACGGAAATTTATTCGAGTCAGAATCTGGTTTGACCTAGGATGTAATAACTCGAATCTGATTTATATTCGACTATTGTTGACCTGAACCCGAGTTGGACCTGTTACTGTAGTAACCGAATCCGAATTATATCCGACCGAGAATGACCCAAGCCCGCTTTCAACCTGTTACTGTAGACCTGAAACACGACCGACATCCGACTGAAACAAACCCGAACTCGAGTCTGATCAGGTAGAAAACTGATATTACCTGACTGAATCGATCCGAGACCTAATTTTATCCAACCTATTTTGAATCCGACCTAATAATTGACCCGACTCGTTATTGACTTGAACTAATATTAACAAGACTTAATATTTACATGACATATAATTAAGTATATCTATAATTTAATAAATTTAAAATGTTGGTAAATATAATTAAACTTAAAAATAGAATTAGACATAAGAATTAATTTATTGATTAATATTTAAATTTAGTATTACATATTTAATTAAAATAATTTATTTACTATTTTATTTAGTTTTAATATATTTAATTTTAAATTAATATTTCATTAAGTTAAATTAACTTATTGAACTTAGGATTAATTAAGATAAATTAAAATATAAAAACATAAATTACAAACATAATGAAAATGATTCTAAAATGAAATATAGATTTTTATTAAATTAATCTAAATTATGAATATAAAATTAAATTAAAATAATTGATAAAAAAATAGTAAAAAGAAAAAAATGGAGGGAAATAAGTCACTCATTTTTTAAGTTTAAGATTAATTACTTTTAGTGTAAAAATTTTGTAGGATAGAAATTTTGTAGGGATATAAGTTACCCAAATTTTAGAGGGAATTAGAAATAAGTTTTGATTATTATATAAAAAAGAGGAAAAAAAACAAAATTTTGGAGGATTATTATTATTATAGCATATAATCAAATAATAAACTTTGATTAAATATAATCAATTAAAAATATAAAAAAGAGATTAGATTTAGATATTTATTTGACACTACTATTGGTCGGGTAAAAAATTCCGCATATTTTTATATAGGTCTAGCCTAAAAATTGAATCTCGCACCACTTTATACCTTATTTTATAATTATTTCAATTTGGTTATGATCACTCGAAATTTAAGGATCAGTTTAAAATATAAATAATAATTTGAGGACTTATAGTGTAATTAACCCAATAAAATAAGACTACTATAAAAGTAAAAGCAGGCTAAACTATCAATGTTATTGACTATATAATTTTTCGTGAGGATTTCAAGCTCATTACTCTAATATCTTCAATTAGACGGTCCAAATTATCATAGGAAGATCCACCAACATTGACACTTTGATTGGCAAGCTCAGCCATTCCGGCTGCCGATTTTGAAAACTCCTCCTTCCGATCCACCATCACATCGTTCACCATTTTCTCCACCACTTTTCGATCGCAAACATCCTTCATGTCCAACCCAATTCTCCACACCTCACTCACAACCCTACTATTCACTTGTTGATCGGCAAAGAAAGGCCAACAAATCATAGGCACCCCGGCAACGATGCTCTCCAACATCGAGTTCCATCTGCTATGTGTCAAGAACCCGCCGACGGCCGGATGGTTCAAGATTTGCTCTTGTGGTGCCCAATCAACAATGTAGCCTCGATCCTTGATCTTCTCGCAAAGCTCCTTCAAATCATCATCTCCGTCAACATCTTTTCCGATCATGGAATTCGGCCTTACAACACACAAGAACTTCGTTTTCGTATTAAGAAGTCCGCTCCAAATCTCTACAAGTTGCTCCCTTGATATGCTCGTAATGCTACCGAAACTTACATATATAACGGATCGATTCGGTTGCCGGTCGAGCCAAGAAATGCATTTTTTATCAACTTCCCAAAGGGTATTACGAAACGGATGGTATGATTCTCCATGTTGTGCCTTGAGTCTGGTGTTTAACTGCGCACTTATGGGTCCAATGGCATAGACATTAGGGCATGTGGTGCGTATCTGAGACAATATAGGTCCGTCGAGCTCCTCCGCGGCGTTGAGTACCAATGCGTCGGCCTGAGGGATCTTTCGTGTCTGTTTAGCAAAAAGTCTGATGACCGGATCTTCCACGTCGTCCGCACGGCAAAAATCGGGAAGATCTCGACATCGAAGATAAGTTTCCATGCCTGGTACACTTGTTATCAGCCGGTCCATGTCTTCACTTCCTTCAATATTTTTAACAAATTTTTTGTTTAAAAACAAACAAACAATGCAGATCGACTCGAATTTGAAAATTCATTTCGGATCGACTCGAATAAAAAATATAAAAGAATTTATAGAAAAAGTAGTTGATTTACCTTTAATAGGAAGCTCACCAGCTTGGATGATATCAGGGATACAGTAATAAGCCCAGAAACTACAAGGACTGCAGGTCCTGTAATAAACGATGGGGATTCCAAGCTCCTTTGCAACATCCAGAACAAAGCCTAGTAAACCATCTCCGACAATGCAATCCACCGGCGGACTGATGTCCAAAAGCATCTCTCTAAAGCTTTGTTTGATCTTCGTTAGCGAGGCATCTTCGAACAACTTCCGGAACCAGTCTCCTGACCTTGGATGTTCCTGTGGGAGACCATCGGTTATGGTCCTGAGCTCGAACCCCGGGTATCTTTCGAAGTGGGTGGCGATGTCGGTGAACTTGAGTAGGCGTTGGTGGTTGTGGTCGGAGTTGAGGAAGGTGATTTTGAAGCCGGCGAGTGTTAGCAGTTCGGCGAGCTTAATCATGGGGTTTATGTGGCCTTGTATTGGGAGAGGGAAGACGAGCACATGGGGAGGAGACCGAGCCTGCTCCATCTAATTACAAGGTTACTACTTTCTAGTTCAATTTTCAGGGATTGTGATAACACAAGTTTAAGTAGAATTTCCTTAAATATGGCACTTAACTTCTTTTCTTTCAAATATAATATAAGTTATTTTAATTTTATAAATATTATACTTTGAATCATATTAATAAATCGGAATTATTAAATTCTAATTATAAACATAGATGAATTAAAAAATTAAAAAGAGGTAAATTGCAATAAAAGTCCTTAATTATGAGTAGTGTTACATTTGGTCACTCAATTACTAAAAATAATGTTTGAATAACTTAATTATCAGTATGGTTATATATAGGTCACCAGGTAATAAATGTTATATTTATATCACTCAATTATAGGTAAGGTTACGTTTGGGTCACTTTTTATAATTGAATTTTTTTATCAATTTGCGTATTAAATTAATTAATTATTTAAAATAAAGTACTCTAATGTTAACAATGGTATACAAGTGATTTAAAAAAAATGACGAAATTGATTTACTTTTTGAAATATGAAAGGTGACCCAAATGTAACATTACTTATAATTGAGTGACCTAAATGTAAACTTTAATAATTGGGTGACCCAAATATAATTTTACCCATAAATGAGTGACCTAAATTTAATCTTTAATAATTGGGTGACCCAAATATAATTTTACCCATAAATGAATGACCCAAATATAATTTTCAATAATTAAATGATCCAAATATAACTATACCCATAATTAAGAAATCTTTGTTGCAGTTTATCATTTAAAAAATAATTTAAAGTCAAAGTTTCTTGTTACAAATTTTAATATTTTTAATTCAAAGTCATAAATTGACTTCAAATTTTTAATTCCGATTTTAATGTTATTATTTAAAATATAATATTTTTAGAATTAAAATAATTTATGTCAATTTGTGAAGGAAAAAAGTTGACAACAATATTAATGATTTTTCAAGTTTAATGTATAAATACATAAAATTGATATTTTTTGTCACGAAATTTTGATTTACTATTAAAATAATATTAATCATTAACGTTGAATATTAAAATAATAATTTTTAAGATATAATCGATATTTAACTTCTACTAACATGTGATTGCAAATTAGTTCGATGCAACCAGCAGACAATCCCTGACAAGTTGATTCCTTCGTGATTCTTATCATTAATTATTACATAAAATATCGAAAATGCAATAAAATTGACCATCGATATTGACCGGGATAGTAACGGGTTGGATCTGGATCAGATCTAGATTCTTTTTATATTATGAATTCAGATTTGTGGATTTAAAAAATTGAAATCTACATCCAGATTCAATAGATCTTACGGATTCGGATTTAAAATAGGTTCAAATGGATCTAATTAAAAACGACCCTTTTACTTATTTTTTTAACTTAATAAAAATATCGTTAATTAATTTCACATTACAATTTTAATGGAGGAAAAATTAATTTTAATTAACTAGTATCAGAATAAAAAAGATAAACTAAAATCTTAAAAAAATTCAACAATTACACAAATATCTTTTAAATAACACAAACATTAAGAAATATAAATAATGAAATACTTCATTATCGCAAATTCACATCACAAATTAAGTACCGTACTTCTACCGCTTGATTCCATGCAATCATATCCCACACCCCAATCCCCCTCACTTTTCGAGTGACAAATAAAATCTCAGTTTGCTCGGACACCCCTAGCATCATTTTCATTTTCTTTCCAAAGAAATGAGTTATACACCTGTGAAAACCTTTTCAAAACCTAGGCAACACAAACATCCGATACCAAAAATTTTGGATATTAAAGAAAATAAATTGGATCAACTGTAGGCACCAGCAAAAGAGAGACATTTGGATGATCAACTTTTGATTCTACCAACTATTTTTTCAACTAAACCATCATAATCATCAATTGATAAGTTCTTAGTGACAAGAAGAATACTCAAATATCTAACAGATAATTTATCTTCTCTAAAATCATATTGATTTAAAATCAATTGTAATATACCCACTCTGATACCGGCATTAAACAATTCACATTTTAAAGTGTTAGTCTTCAATACTACTTAAATCATAAACATTCTAAAATAAACAAGAAACAACCCATCAAAGAAAAAAATTAATAAAAATAATATTTATAAAATTTAAATATTAAGATTATGTAATATAATAATTTTTTTATATAACACAGGAGAGTTCAAACGGTCGGCTAAATCGAATTAACCGATCAAACCGAATTAATTTGGTTAAACGGTCGATCATCGAACATTGTTTGGTCGGTGGGTGGTTAAATTTTTTTTGAAAGTTTGGTTAACGGTTAATTCAGTTCGAAATAGGTTAATTAGCCGAATTAACTTAAATTTTATATTTTATATAGTATATATATATATATTTATATTTGTTTTTAAGTCACTAAACTTTTAAAAATTAAAAATTGGTCATTATATTTCATCAAATTAATATAAAATAATAATTAAATTTATTAAATTATTAAAAAATATTCATTAAAATTTTTAATATTTTCAATAATTTATAACATACAATAATTAAATGATTAATTTATAATAATTAGATAAGTTTAATGGTTGTTTTATAATTTTTGAAAGTTCGGTGGCTAAAAAGAGTATTTTAACATTGTTGAATGATCATTTGTGTAATTTATCCAAAATTTTATAACTAATTAAACGAAATTTGTTCGGTTTGATTAATATATTTCAAAAAAAGTTCGGTTAGGTTAACTGTTAAAGATTTAAAAAGTTCGATTAATTCGATTTTTGATAATTCGGTTTGGCCACTGACCAATTTAACCGTTTGAATACCCTTGATATAACATGTCAATGATATTCACCATTTTCGCATCATCATTATAATCTTCATTGATATTGAAATAAGCATGTATTCTTTTCTATAAGTTTCTTTGTCATAAATAAATAAAAATTACATCAAAGAGTAATGTGAAATATAAAACCTACTATTACATATTTATATATATTTTAAAATTAAATTTAAGTTTTTTAATAAATAGGTAAACATGTCCATATCTAGGTTCGGATCTTAGTGTCAGATCCAGATCCGTACTTTAATAAGAAGATCTAGATCCGACCCATATCCGTCGAGTCTAAAATTTTAAGATCTAGATCCTATAAAACATATTTGAATCTACGAATCCGGGTAGGTAGGTCTAGAATCCATTGTCATCCCTAACGCTAACACATTAACTATGAACTCTGTTTTAGTAATTATATATTTTAATTAATTAATTAATTAATCTAAATCAAATATTAATATTTATTATAATAATTTTTAAGAGTAAATTACTTTAGTAGTTACTCAACTAATTGGGAATACTTATTTTGACCACTGAACTATCGAACTTGTCAATCAAGCCACCAAACTTATTAAATTAACTATTTTGTTCATTATCGTTAAAATTTAAACGGAAGGATAATAGAACGATAGTGTGATAGTTACCAAAAATTAAAAAATTTACATATTTAGTCCATATTATTTATTTATTAAATAAATTTAATATTATTTTTAATTAAATTAAATAAAATTAACAATCCAATCAAATGGAAACATATCCTATTTATTTTTAATTTTTACTTATTAAAATAAATTTTAATCAATTAATTAGAAGGTGACACGTGTTATCATTGTAATCACTAATTTTATCCGGGGTCTAAACTCAGTTTTATTTTTCAATCGAATAATGGGCTTGTAGTTATTAACCCAAAAAATCAAAAATATAACTTTCTTATTATATGTGTTTTTTAATTGAAAATAAAAAAATATTGTTTTAGTTATTTTGCTTTGCACAAATATAAAATCACACACAAAAAAATATATAATATAATTTGAATTAATGTTTTCGGTATCCGTTTTTGTTAGAAAGTTTTATTCTTTTTTCGTTTTTATATTATTATTATTTATTATTATAATTATTATTGTATATGAAATATTAAATAAATAAATAAATAAAAATATAATACCTTACTATCTTATTATTTATTTTTATTTTCGTCATTCATTTGAATATTATAATTTAATACTATAAGCCTTATTATAATGTATATTATTATTATTATTATTGTTATTTTATTTTACTTTACTATTATTATTCGGCTTTTTCTTTATTATTATTATATATAAATAAATAATATCAGATTCTAAAACTCAAAAACACAAAAAATAATAATAATAATAAATAAGCCCATGTTTATTAATTTCAGTCCATATACAAAAATTAAAACCCGTCTTAATTAATTACATCAGCCCATCACAGTTATTAAATTACAAGCCCACACATGTGCCCATCTGCTTAGATCTAGCCTGATTACAAGGGAAAACCCTAACTCCCATCTTCCCTTCATGCGCAGCCCATCCTCAGCCGTTGGATCCAAATTGGATCCAACGGTTGAGATCAAATGAAGGAAGCTTCCAGTAGATTCAGCACACGCCACGCGCACCCACTGATCTCCTCCACGCGCGCGTCGCAAGTACGCGTTAGACTCCTCAGCTACTCGATTGACCCATCGTCTTCCTCGTCGGCCGTCCTTCAGTGGTTACCAGCATTACTCCCGCAAAAAGCAATCTCCGATGGTCCCCCATCGTCTTCGACCGCCACGTATAGACACAAACAATCAAGATTTGTCAGATTTACAAGTAATTACAACAAAAATTCAGAAAAAAACGACAAAAATCGGACAAATTCCTGGAAAATATCAGAGGCCATACATCCACAATTTCCAGAGCCAAATATCAGAATTTTCAGAAGTCATACAACACCAAAATTCAGAGCAAAAAATGCAGAATGTCTGAAGAAAATGGCAAACCAATAGCATTTTTAGGCCTTTTTATCCTTTCTATTTTCATTGTAAACCGGTTATATAACCGAATGAAAAACATTTGTAAGGGGACCGATTTTCCAGATATACAAAAAAGAAAGAGTTTCAGAGGTAAGCACCCCTCATTTTTCTTTATCTTTTACATGCATCGAATCAATAACCAAAAAGATATTTTCAGTTCTTTTTTTACCTTCATTGATTCGAGCCTTCTTCCCCAATATTCGACTTCTCCGGTGATAAGCCTTGGCCTCCGTGCCGATCTAGTGAGCTGAGATCGAAGGGAAGTAGTGTTCTTTATCTTCCTTTTTCGAATCGAAAGAAATACCTTTTTCCTCTTGGTTTTTCCATCGGAAGCAAAAAAGGGGATTCTGACTTTGTTTTTTGGTTGCAAAATGGGTTTTGATTTTGTTTTTTTAAAGAAAAGGGGACGGTTTGTTTTGGTTTCGAAATACAAAAAAAAAAGAGTTTTTATTTTTCTCCGGCCACCTTGAAGTTGGTTCTTGCGGTTGTTTTCTGGGTTTTTAAGGCGTTTCTGGGCTTCTAACATGAACAAGGATGATTGTTCATCCCTTGTTCTTGGTTTTAGTTGAGATAAAACAGAGGATGGGGGGGGGGGATTTATTTCTATTTCGGTTTGAAAATGGGCTAAAAGGGGATTGATTAAAATCTGTTTGTTATTTATACTAACCCCATATTTTAAAAATAGGATTTTTACACTCATAAACCCCCGTGTCAACATAATCAGGCCCATGGTCCCTCGTGTCTCCATTTAGTTTACATTTTGGTCCCGATTTCGATAATAAACGTTTTATTCAAATGGTTTAATTAAATACAGGTCCCTCCGTGTTTTGTAGTTCTTGCTTAGGCCTTTCCCCTTGGTTTAATACTCTCCGAAGTCCCTAAAGGTCTTCAAAAGATTAAATTTTGGTCACCGTTTTATTTGTTCTTTCTTCGGTTCTTATTTTGGACTCTAAATTTTAGTTTTCTTTCAAATTGGTCATTTCCAGTAACTCTTTTATTTTTTAATTATTGTTTTGTTTAAGTTAATACCCATATATTTTATTTAGTTTGTTTTATTTATCTATTGATTGTTTTTTACATTTAGATGTACATAGATAATTATTTATCGTATTATATTATTTTTATTATGCTTCTACTATGTCATGTTTAATTTGTGCATTTTGTTAATATTGTTAATATTGTTGTTTTTTCTCTTATATATGTATTTATGTTGTTACATGCTTGCATATTTTTATCATGCATATTTAATTTTAATTATCATGATGTGAATATCTTTTGTGCATATTTATTTATCGGTTTTATGCTTTTATTTTATGTGTTGCATGCTTATACATATTTATTTTTATTGGTTTATTTACTTTATTATGCCTTATATTCTTTTTATTTTTATATGTTTCTCTTGCATTTTATTTGTATTTTCATTCATGTTGCATGTTAGTTTATATTTGTTTAGTCATATTTATCTTGTTTATATTCATGATTGCATATATTTATATGTCCGTTTATTTTATTATGCTTTTATTTTTTTTGCCATGCATTTTAGTTAGGGTTTTTATGTCATGTCTTGTGCCTTTTTGCCATGCTTTTATTTATTTATTTATTTTTACATATTGTTGTATTCATCAATTTATTGTACTTGTTTATTTCATTTTCGCTTAAAATCACTTTCACACTTCTTTAATTAATTTATTTATTAATTACGTCTTTATTCGGTCGTAACGGGCTCATGTTCCAACGTAGTAGTCATGGTATATGCGTTGCCTTCGAATAAAGACACGGTAAAAATAAAATTGGATTCGAATTCCTAAACAAATCTTAATTTAAATGCCACTTTGAAACTTAAAATTTTCGAAATTAATTGAGCGGTAATTTGATAAAGGTGTCGATTTTTTGGGCGGTTTTAAAAGCTAATCTCGTTTTAAATCGTAACCGACTCTTGAACCCAAACTATTTCGAATCTCTGGTTTTCGCGATGTCTGGTCTACCAAAAATAACCGGTAGCGGCTCTAACATTTTTAATCCCTACCAAAAAATATAATTTAAATTTAAATTTAAATTAATAAAAAGATTATTAGGATAAACAATCATAAAGAGTACGAAATTATTTTTTTTTAAATCGAACATCGACCTAAATTAGTTTTTTTCCTAAAAAAATGAAGTTAGTTCCTAACAGAAACAATCTCAACCAATAATATTATTGAAAACCATCAAATTTGGCATCTTTTTTTTGTATAAATACATCACAAATCTCTCATTATTCTCCACAAGAACCATAAAAAGACATCAAAGACAAGACTTCGACAATGGCGACAATATCATTGTGGTGCTTTGCTTTGTCCCTTTTTATGGTCTGTCTAATGTTGAGTCCTAATGCGGTTTTGGCTAAGATGAATGTAATAGATAAATGTTGGAGAGAAAACCCTCTTTGGAAAAGTCATCGACAACAACTGGCCGAATGTTCTGTCGGTTTCACCGGTAAAATGACCAACAACGTCGGTAAAGATGTCGTAAAATATAAGGTCGTTGACCCTTCCGATGACCCTCTAAATCCTAAACAAGGGACCCTTCGTTATGGTGCTACGACGATCAAGGGTAAAGTTTGGATCACATTCAAAAAGGACATGCAAATTGTACTACAACGACCACTTCTCTTAAGTAGTTTCACCGTCATCGACGGTCGTGGTGTCGACGTCCATATAACCGGTGTCGGTTGTCTCGTGGTGTATCGTGCGACTGATGTAATCATCCACGGGCTACGGATCCATCATTGTAAGTCACATCCGCCTAGCACCGTGATGGGTCCGGACTCGAAGGTGATCCCATTAGGTCAAATGGATGGAGATGCTATAAGATTGGTCACGGCAAGGAAAGTGTGGATTGATCATAACACATTGTATGAATGTCAAGACGGTCTTCTCGATGTCACTCGAGGTTCAACCGATGTTACGGTATCGAACAATTGGTTCAGAAACCAGGACAAAGTTATGCTTCTCGGACACGACGATGGTCATCTAAGAGACAAAAACATGAAGGTCAGCGTCATCTTTAACCATTTCGGACCGAACTGCAACCAAAGAATGCCGAGGTAAAAACGACATAACACCATGTTTTAATTTACGACCAGGGATTTAAAAAGCGTTTTCAGTCGCGTCGCATTTATCGCGATTGCAGACATAACGATTGTTAGCGCGATCGTGAATTTTTTTAAAACTTGCACAACTTATGTGGGTTTTTGAAATAACGGTGCAATAACGACATAATAACAAAAATAATCGATCATTATCGCCGTTATTGATTGTTATTGGTGTGAATTTAAATCTCAATGATATTTTTACTAATAACAGTTTCGGATAGCGGCGTCACCGTTATAACAGTAATGAATCATTTTTTGAATCCCTGTTTATTACAACTATCTAACTATTACATTAATTACATTATAGAGTCCGCCATGGATATGCACATGTAGCTAACAATTTCTATCAAGGATGGGAACAATATGCCATTGGTGGAAGCATGAGCCCTAGCATTAAATGTGAAGCCAACATTTTCGTTGCACCAAATTCAGACAACAAAGAAGTAATCCTTAACCCTATGTCTTCTGTTATTGTTTTGTATATGAAATATTTGTCTGTAAAATGATGAACCCAAATTATGTTTTGCACCAGGTGACATGGAGAAAAGGTGAGCAGGAAACTAAAGATTTATGGAAATTCTATTCAGTGGGTAATGTTTTTAAAAATGGAGCATCTTTCAATAAGCAGACAGGTGTAGGTGGGGCGAAACCTAATTATAACCAAGAACAGACTTTTAAGGTTGTCGATGCCAAATCTGTTAGAGAATTGACAAATTCATCTGGTGTTTTACAATGTTCTAGGACTCTGATATGTTAAGTCCAAGTGAAAAGATAATGATTATTTGGGCTTCATATTTGTAACATTGCATATTTATATTTATAATGAAATAAGTACGAGTTAATGTTCGATTCGAATTCAAATTTGACTTAAAATTTTAACAAGTCGAATTAAGTTAGGGACGGAGTCAGAATTAAACTACGAGGGGTAGATCGAATAACTTTAAAACGAAAAGGGACATAAAATGTAATTGAATTATTAAAATTAAGAGAGTTTAGGTTTAACTTTATAAATTTTAAAATTGAAAGGCCTTAAAAAAGTAATTAAACTACAAAATGAGGGGTCAAAGTTTAATTTTATTAATTCTAAATGACGGGGTCATAAAAGAATAATAAACCAAGTTTTTTAGAGGGACGAAGATTTAACTGCAATTGTTTCAGAACTATTTGGACAAAAAATGGTATTAATCCATCATTTTTGGGGGAGCAATTGCCCCTCTTGCCTTATACGTAGCACTGTCCCCGAATCAAGCAACGTCCATTGATTCAATAAGTTCATGATTAATATTTCAGATTTTTTTATCATTTTTCAGTGATTACCTTGAAAAATTATGTTCCGAAAAGTTTGGATGCTAATTGAAACCTCTAAAAAAATTCAAGTGGCTTACTAAGTAACTTACCCATAAAATTATTTTGGGTTTAAATTTTCAAAAAAAATTATTTACCAAACTTAACGAGTAACGATTTTTTTTTAACGAACACAAATCAAACTAACTTATCAAATCGTGTAACACCCTAAAAATGGGTTTAGAAGTTTAAAGGTTGATGATTTAGACGGTTAAGTCTAGCTCTGGATGAAATTCTTAAAAAATAGTTTTTGATGAAAATAAATCTTGGAAAAATATTCTAAAATTCTTATTTGACTTATATTTGACTTTGGTCAAATCAATTTTAAAAATTAACCCTTGAATCTTGAGATTTTAAAACTAGTGACTATTTTGTAAAAAAATAAAAATTTAATAATAAATTTATAAATTAAATTAAAACTTTAAATCTTTAAGGGGCTTTGATCCAATCTTTTTCCTAACTGATCTAAACCATCCAAGAGTTTATTATTTAAATAAATAATTTTAAAGATAATATTATTTAATAAATAATTTAGATCTCTAAACACAACTCCTAAAACAACATGGATACCAAAAACAAAAATGAGTTTCACAAAAGATAAAAACGTAAGACATATGTACATGATCCTATGATATTATTGTCAAATTAATGTCACTATGTTCCAATCTTTGCAATGAACATGCCGTGATTATCGCTGAGGATTTGTCTTAATTAATTACAAATCAAATCCCAATAAAGACACATCAAACATCATCAATTCATCCGAATTTATTTTCCCTTCGGAAAATTAAAAAAAAAATCAGGACATTTGTTTCTAATTAGTGGGAGATCACTCATTATAATTCATTGGATTCCAATTGAAGAAAAAATAATGTAATTTGGCTTTATTATACACTACACGAGGGGTTACATTTTTATAATATTATTATTTTCATTATTTTCTCAAAAAAAAAACATGTTGGATCATGAAATTATAGTTACATTTTTTAAGACGTGGTTTCTCAAGTTTTTGGCTAGATATTTTATGCCTTTTGTCTCCCCCTTGACACTACAAAGAGGTAGAGCATGTGGTACTTAGGGACGACAAACGAGTACAATTTTAAGGATTCCGTGCTATATCCGTACTAGTTAAAGTGGGGTAGATATAATTTTGGTGGTTAGTAGGTAGGTGCGGATGTAAAAGGTCATACCCATTATGGGTAGTAGGTTGGTGATGGGTTTAAGATCTTACCTGCATTATATCTACTCGTCTTATATCCACACGCTCCGTATCCACCCGCTGTATGAATTTTAAACCATTTGTATTTGTAGGCTTTAATTATGTTTTTTTATTATTGTATTTTATGTATTAAGATATTAATTTATTCTAAAATCTATCTTTATCCTTAAACTTATAGACTTTGAACTAAAGTAATTTAGTTTGAAAAACTAATAATTTATGATTGTGGTTGAATTAATCAGATTAAAAGTTTGTAATGCGTGGATAAGTAAAATTTATAAAAACGTAAATATGTTTTAATTAAGTTAACTATATATATTAGTTAGTTCTAGTTAAGTAAAATTTATATCAATAAAAATGTATTTATGTTTATGTATTTATGTTAAATTAGTTATCGTTAGTTAGATAGATGTAGTTAAATTTATATATGTATAAATATGTTATATGTATATATTTAATAAGTCAATAGAGCATGCGAAATTATACTCTTTTTTATAAAAGTCTATGATTTATTTTTACATAATTCGATATTAATAGTTGCTTGTAAGCATGTACAAGCGGCTACATTTTGAGTGGTGGGTGTGAGGATGGATTTAAGAATATACCCGCGTGGGCGAGTGTGGATTTGAAAATTATATCTATCGTGAGTGATGGATATCCGCACTCGTCCCGCCCATTTGCCATCCCTAGTGGTACTAGAAAAATGATACCAAATAAAAAACGTAAATTAATGATGATTTTATCAAATAATGATGACCAAAATAAAAAAATGATAATAATTTGGTAGTTAATTGTATAATTTACCTACACATAAGATCAAACATGAAAAACAATCAAATCAAATTTGATTCCAAATTGAAAATATTATTAAAATCAAATAATTGAAGGATCAGAACAAAGAAATTATTGTTTCTTTGATTAATATTTTTTACATGAGTAAAATCCAAAAATAATTTTATAAAAATCCAAAAGAGATCAATAATGTAGGTCCCACACTACCAACAATCCAGGACAAAGAATGTCTTATTACCTCAAAATCAGACATTAAAAATCTTGTTTTTAAATATTAAGAATCTTTGTAATAAAACAAACACAAGCCATGAAATAAAAATCAAACATAATTGTAAATATTTTTTTGAAAAAAAAAATCAAATAAAATATTCTCAATGAACGTGGATTACATGATTGGATTGGAAAGGGTGATAAGTTTTTTTTCACAAATTTAAAATAATAATAATTAATAAAATATTTTAATCAAGAAATTATATTTGGAAAGATGGAATTAAGTTTAATTTAGTGGGCGTAGAGGTGTAAACGAGTCGAGTCGAGTCGAGCTTAAGTAATGCTAAACTCAGTTTGACTAGTTAAGATTTTAAGTCAAGTTTAAACTTAAGTAATTTATACGAGCTCAAAAAACCTGAGCTCGGTTAGGCTCGTTAAAAACTCGAGCCGAGTTCAAGCTTTATTCGAGTCTAACCGAGTCAAGTGTTAACCAATCTTTGATTGTGTTAGACTCGAGTAACTCTTATCTATTTGAGTCTCATTTAAAGTTTAGCGAAGAAAAAACTCTGATAGATAAGTTGTGTAAACTCAAACTTGTTAATTTTAGGATTTAGTGTGTTAATTTAGGGTTTAAGACTTATGTTTAGAGTTTAGATTTTACGATTTTAAGTTTAAAATTTTAGATTTTAAATTATAAAAAATATATTTATATTTTTGAATCGGGTATCATGTAATTCATCTCGGCTCGTTAAGAACTTGAGTTGAGATTAAACTTGATTACGTTAAACCCGAATAATTTATGATCCGTCTCGTCTCATTTGTAACCTAGTGAGAAAAAAAAAAAAAAACCCTTTGATTCAGGGAATCATTTGGCGGCAGGAGACAATAGATTGTTCCCCGAACCACCATGTCTTAAAAAATCATCACGATGTCGGTCGCATGCTGTGGCATAAACCCATGTTTAAGCTTTACTTTTACAATGATGATTAAGGTGGTTAATTTATTTTTTTTTTAACATTTTTAGTATGGTTTTGTATTAGTAGTTGTTTTGTTTACGATATTTAATAAAAAATTATAATATAGTTTATAAATAAAATTATTTGAATCTTAATTTTTTATGAAGAATATTTTTTTATTAAAATTATGTATTAAATTTAAAAATATTAGTTGTATATAATAAACTAATCAGATACAATAAAATTTTAAATTTAATATTTGATTATATTATTAAACTGAAAATTAATATTGTTGTAACACTGAATTTTAGTTTAAGTTTCTTGCTCACGATAAATATCAAAATCTTGACCATAGATTTAAGTAAGACATATCATTATTATCGCACTTAAATTTTATGGTTAAGAGTATACGATAAACTAAAAATATTTATAAATAAATATTATTATATAATTACTTTTAAATTCTTAAAAAATATAATATTAAATATACATTTATCCATTTTTGTTCTATTTTCTAAAATATGCTTGTTGAAAAAATAAATAAAATAAATACATCTGATAAGAACCCAAAGAATGATTTTAGTGATAATTGAAAGAATATTTTAGGAGATTTGGGTTTTTATTTTAATTCATACGTATTAACACATATCATACATCTAATTTTAATGAGTGAATCTCTCGACAGAAATTTTATACATACATAAGATTTCGAACTCGAGACTTAATTAAGCTATATAAATTTATTTGTCACTTTGATCAATTCTATTAGTATTATATCATTTTGTCTAGGGGTGTGCATCGGTTAATTCGGTCGGTGATTGAACCGAATTAACCAAAATTTTAAAAATCTTAACCGTTAACCGAACTGAATTATCTTTAACCAAACTAGAATTATTTCGGTTAATTAGCCAAATTAACCGAAATTTATTATAAATTTTGGTTAAATTACATAATAAGTCATTAAATTCTGCTAAAATATTTTTTAGTTACTAAACTTTTATTTTATACTAATTTAATACAAAATTTAGTGATTATTTTATAATATAAAAAATTAATGAACATTTTATAAAATTTTAAAAGTTAAATAACTAAAAATAAATAAATATAATATTTAATATATAATATTTTTGATTAATTCGGTTAATTAAACAATTTTGAATCGAATTAACCGTTAATCGAATTTTCAAAAAAATTAACGGTTAATCAAATTTATCAAAAATTAATCGACCGAATTAATCGAAATAATTTTATATATATCGAAGAAACTGAAAATAAATTACTTGTAGCATAAAAATCCAAATCTTGTAGGACCCTGCTAACTGAAATATTGGTGAGTTCCATATATCCTATTCTGTCATGCTTTCATTTTCAAGTTTAAACCTTTGGGAAAGTTCTTTTTAGAGAAAATAACAAAGTAAATTAAGTTGTCATGTTTTTTTCATTGACTTTCTTGTCTCTAAAAACATAAGTCAACGGTCTTAGATAAAATTGAAAATTAAAAATATTGGTTTAGATGAGAAAATAAGTTATTAAAATATTCGAATAAACTAATTAATATAGAACTGTCAATTGAATGGATCGAGTTAATTTTAAATTGAATAAATTTTGATCGATAAATGATTCGAGAATCAATTTTAAGCTTAAATCATTTAGAATTTATGTCACTTCGAGTTTGAATTTGAGTTATCAGAACAATAATAGTTTATTTGAGTTTGAATCAATTGTGAACTTTGTTTGCCTTTTCAAGACATCAATAGTTAAGGACGAACTTAGTGAGTGTTGGGACAGTCACACTCCCTAAAAAATTTATTTTTTTTATATTTTATATATTTTTATATATTTTCTATTAATAATTGAATTATGCACCCATAAACTCTTATAATTTTATACCCTTACTTTTTATTATAATTTCTTTATATTTTGTACCCTTTAGTTGAAATTTTGGGTTCATCCTTGTCAATAAATAGCCCTAATAAACAAATAAAAAGGCCTAATATAGACATATCACTTGGATAGATTTGATTGATTTTGAAGCGAGTAAATTCAGTTTAAAATAATTACAAGTTTTAAAATTGTATGTCATTTCGATTTTAGATAATTTTTAAGCTCGAAATATTTAAAATTTGTGTTATTTTGAGTTCATACCATACAAGTTTGAGCTTGAAATTTGGTGATCATGTTATTATAAAACATGTAAAATTTATATATTCCATATCATGTAAACGGGTAATTATTTACGGTGACAAAATTTAGAGCAAAAGTTTGAGGGTATTAGTTTTTTTTTTAATTTAGAGGATTAAACAAAAAATTCAAAAAATGAGGGTTTAATTAAAAAATTTAATAACTTTGAGATATTTATAAAAATAAAAATTTAAGAGAGAATTTAATTAAAAATACTCTAAATTTTACAGTTAAATATGATTTTTTAAAATTTTAAAGATCAAATTAAAAAAAATTAAAAAATTTAACATAAATTCAAGTTGTCTAAAATTTTAGGGGTGACAGCCCCACAGATCTCTTAAAAAATCGCCATGATTATTTGATACATCAGCGGTGGGAAACGAAAACTTTCGCAAAAGATTTAATTTTAAAGATTAAGATTTAAAATTTAAAATTTATTGTTTGATTTTAAAATTTAGGATCAAAATTTAAATCTCACCTAAGTTTATTACTCTACCTCATAAACTTTAATGATAATTCCTAAATATAAAACTGCTTATAAAATTGTCGTTCCCTTTAGGAAAATTCTACAACGGGCGTCGAACACCGCTGAATACTGCTAATGATGAACACTGCTGAAAATTATTAAACTAATTAATAAAGATTAAAAACTTTAAGTACTCAACATATAATTAATAATTATTTAAAATAAAATTTTAATTAAATTATTTTTTATTGGGATAAATATAAGGGTGGTCACTCAATTGTCACATTTTTTGGTTTTGGTCACTCAATTATTTTTTTTATCAAAATTATCACTAATATTTTATTTTATTATTGTTTTGGTCATCAAACATTAAATGTTTAATAAGATTGTACCATGACATAGTTTAATAATAACTTTAATCCCTAAATTTATGATATTATATTAATTTAATCTTATTAAAAAAACTCATCAAATAAGTTCTTATATTTTTATATAAACCCATATAATAATGTAAACAATACTCATCAAATCTTGTTTTGATTTTTTTACTATTCAATCATTGTAACTAACATAATTTAATTAAAATATTTAATAAATTTTAAATTATGTTTGAAAATATATTTTTTAAAAAATAATTTTTAATAGAAAAATAGTTATGAGTTGATCTTTGATTAAAATTAAGAAGAAACTGATATTCAATTATTGTTTTATAAGTTTAGTATTAAAAAACAATAATTTTGTGTACAATAAATTTGATTGGAATTAGAATAAACATTTAAAAAATCTTTGAATTGCAGGAATAATTTTTCAATTGATATTGCTTTATCTTAATATTAATATGTTAAATGTTAAAATATTTGTACAAATTTGACTCAAAAAATAATGTATACGAGTAACTTAAAGAATCGAAAAAGTTGAATTAGATTTAAAAAATAAACCATAAAATTAAAATGGTGTTTTATAATTTAAAACTTAATAAGTTGCCCAAAGACACAAAAAAAGAAATAAAAGTGAGTTGGTTAATTAATTTTAAGAGTAGTGTTGTAAAGGAAAAAGAAAGTGGATGAAAAATTTAAGGTTTAATCCAAATATTTGATGATTTATTTTCTATTAGGATTAAAGTGATATAGTATAATAATTTTAGAAACTAAATTATTATTAAATCATGTCATTTTATAATTTTCGTTAAATATATAATGGAAGATGATCAAAATGAGAATAAAATAAAATGTTTGTGACGGTTATCACTAAAAATTTTGTTGGATGACCAACACAAAAAAATGATGATAGTTGAATGATTACATGTGTAATTCTTCCTATAAAAAATAATTTAATTAAAATTTTGTTTTAAATAATTACTAATTATACATTGAGTCCTTTAAATTTTTAATTTTTATTAATTAGTTTAATAGTGTTCAATAATGTTCAGCGCTAATGATGTTCAGCGGTGTTCGTCGCACGTGATAGACTCATCCGTTCCCTTTATTGTATTAAATAAGGATGAGTTTACAACGGGCGTCGAACACCGTTAAACAACACTAACGTTGAGTACTGTTAAACATTATTAAACTAATTAATAAAGATTAAAAATTTTAAGGACTTAACACACAATTATTAATTATATATTAAGTCTATCGCTCTTTTATTAATTACATGTTTAGTTTTTAAGATTTTTAATTTTTATTAATTAATTTAATAATACTTAACAGTGTTCAATATTAATAGTTTTTAACAATATTGGACGTAGGTAGTAAAATTTCTCATTAAATAAATAATCCTTTAGATGCTTGAAACAGAGGAAGAGAGAGATAAAGCGTGCAAATTTCAGAGGAAGAGAGAGATAAAGCGTGCAAACACGACACAGACAAAGCTGAGCACGTTACAAAGGGACCAACTGGTCGGTTGTTGATGTCCATTCTTCAACAGCTCTACTCTCTCTTTTTATCTCCAAATCCTAATCTCCTCTTTACAACAAATCTCATCTCTTTCAGTGTCACCAAAGAAAACTCAATCTAATGAGGAAAATCTGTCCGAATTACGACATCCCAGATGGGTTGGAGACTGTCCTCGAAGTTCCAATCCCAGAAGAGATGTTTGTTTCGAACAAGACCACCCACCATCACCGTTCATGGCAGAACATGAAATCATGGATGAACATGAAGCAGAAACCAGACACAAGACAACATTCGATGGTGGCTGTTTTCGGAGGGAGGAACACCGAGATTCAGCTCTTGCTAGGTGTCATAGGTGCTCCATTGATTCCTCTACCTATAAACACTAACCACGACAACCATTCCATCGACAAAACCATCAAGGATCATCCCATTGTAAGTAGAAATTTACCCAAAGTTTTGAACTTTAGTGTCGATTTAAATTACAGTTGCAGTCGATTTTTCGATCGCATTGTGTTTGATCATCGTGATACAGTGTCAATATTATTATATAACGACCGTTATGGTTATGGTTTTGTTTTATTACAGGAGGCTTCGATGGCGAAATACATAGTGAAGCAGTACATTGCGGCGGTGGGTGGGGAGAAGGCGGTGGGTGCCATTGACAGTATGTATGCGATGGGGAAAGTGAGGATGGCGGCTTCGGAGTTCAGTGCCGGAGAAGGCAGTGTGAACAACAAGATCGTTAAGGTGAGGAACTTAATGCACGGCGGAGGGGAGGTGGGTGGTTTCGTTTTGTGGCAGAAACGGCCGGAGCTCTGGTGCCTGGAACTGGTGGTTTCTGGCTGCAAAATCAGTGTCGGCAGTGATGGAAAAGTGGCATGGAGGCAGACACCCTGGCACCATTCTCATGCTTCTAGAGGTCCACCTAGGCCTCTCAGGCGTTTCCTACAGGTAACCAGTTTGATGATTCATGTCATTCTACTTTTTCGGTTTAATATCGGTTCGAATATCTCTATCGATTCGAATATAATATTTATTTGATTTGTTTGCTAACGAACATTTTATTCGACTCGTTAGGGTCTTGATCCGAGATCGACTGCGGATTTATTCACGAACTCGGTATGCGTCGGCGAAAGAACGATCGACGAAGAAGATTGTTTCATCCTAAAACTAGAGGCTGAGCCCTCAACGCTGAGAGCTAGAAGCAGCAACAATGTAGAGATCATCCGTCACACAGTCTGGGGTTGCTTCAGCCAAAGAACCGGCCTCTTAATCCAACTCGAAGACTCACATCTACTCCGTATCAAGTCCCCCGGATCCGATGGCATCTTTTGGGAAACAACGATGGAATCCTCGATACAAGACTACCGAATTGTAGACGGTGTCAACATTGCACACGCCGGTAATACTCGTGTCTCCTTGTTTCGGTTCGGGGACAACTCTGAGAGTCATTCAAGGACGAGGATGGAAGAGGTATGGACGATCGAAGAAGTCGACTTTAACATCAAAGGGTTGTCGATGGATTGTTTTTTACCTCCCGGAGATTTGAAGAAGGAAGAGGAAGGGTTCGGGATCGTGTCGAGCAGTGTAAGGTTGCCGTTCAGGGTCAGAAATGATCAACCTAGTAGGGTTAATGGTTCCAAAATTGTTGCTATTGATGTCGATGAATATTACGACGAATCCTCCTCAGATGATGCCGAATCGTTTTGAATTCGACGATTTATCTGTAAATATATCACTACAAAATTATATGTATTTTGTAGCTCTCAGCATATGAAAAATACAAGTTTTGTTACAATATATGGTAAAAGTTTTTCTTAAAATAAAAACGTAACAAAAACATTCAAAAACAGAGAGTTTCATAACACTGCTTGTTGTGTGAATTTAAACCCATCAAAACATAAATTGCACACATTGCTCAAGCCCAATGATACTGATAATATAAACATCATGCTTACGGATTTAACTATCACGAAGACACGAAAATGGGGAGTGATCGAGAGATTTGCCGGGGTGCCGGCTTGATTGTCATAGCCAAAACGAGTGTCGAAAGCTTGGATTTGGACACTTTCAAGATGGTACATTGAAGTGGAAGAGCCAAGAGATTACGAATGCGAAAACCATACATGCTAGCAGGAAATTTAGAAATCGATGGCCTTGCCAGAAGTTTCGGGTTTCCGCAGCATGAATGGTAACAGGAGCCGTTGCTGCTGCTGCTGTGGAATCGTTCACTTCGTTCCACAGCTCGGCCGTGTCGGTATCAATTGCAGTGGCAACAACATTCCGAGCGGTTGCTCCGCAAATCTCGCAAGTTCTGAGATTAAGCAAACAGAAGGAAAATTATTGTACCGGAATTCGTATAGGATGCAGCAAACACGAATCATTAAGAAAAATGAAGATATGCATTAGGCAAAAGCGCTATGGTAATCAATATGCTAAGAGTCATAATTCAAAAACGACGGCAGCTCAGACTCGATGAAGATTGTTTTTCTATCGTTTTCATGTATTCGGAGGATCATATATTTGTTACCTAGACCCGGATATGCGACAAACACGAGCGTCGAATAGGACTATTTCATGAAAAATACAAATTCTGTTGTTACACCTAGCAAATTATCAATAAGCATATCATAAATCTTTAAAGAGCAAAGCATTGCCATATAATCCAAGCAAAAACCTTAATTTGATTATTACACCTTTGAAGACAACATATTAGAACACTTATGTTCCAGACATCCCCGAAAAACTCGAAATCCGACTCCAGATGATTATACGAATCAATTGAATTAGACTCTAAATCAAGAAAATGACTTTAATTGGTTTACGATCTATCTATGTTGTTCCAACTTTTCATTTTGTTTTTAACACGATGTATGATTCCCCGTAAGAAAGTCCCGGATCCGATATTCGAACCCGAATTCGAGTAAGAAAAAGAATGATTCCCAGAGCTGAAACTACCTATAAAGCATCCTGGTGATTCCACTAACAAAGCAAAGAGATAAATATTTTTTATCATAGCATTAACAACAAAAATATCTCACCATTTTTTTTTCTTACAGAACAAACCAAGAGACACAAAAGTCGAACAAGGATGACAACAACAAAGAATCAGACACCAAAATAACCTTAAAAAAGGAACATGGATCCACCATTGATTGACCACTTTTTCAATCTCAAGTTTCAAGCAACATTTCAGTTCCCCTAAATCACTATGATTCAAGCAAAAAAAGAGACAAAAATGGTAAATGTCAGAGGAAATTTAGTTTAGTTTAGTTTAGTTTACCTGTTTCCTTTGATCTTGAACCAAGCTTCAGCACAGTGTTTATGAGCAGCAGCCAAATCATCCTTGCAAGAACAACCCAACTCAATAGGGACACCAGATTCATGGTTGGTCGTGTCCAAAACAAGATAGCAAATCCTGCAATCTCTCTCCATTTCTTTACCCAAATGTGGCTCGGGTTCGACCAAACCAGACTCAAGATCTCCGGACATTGAACATCCTTCCCTTTCCTTGATGATCTCAGTTGAACAAGACAAAGAACACCGGCTGTCTTCTTGTTCACCATTACCTGTCTGGTTTCTTTCTTGTTCTTCACCAACAACATCAATGGCTACTCCTTGGTGGGATTGTTTTGGTAAAGCCTCCATTTTTATCAAGACCCAGATTCTGAATCTTCATGTAATTGTTGTTGAACACAGAAAAATCATCAAATTTCCGACAACCAAGACAATCCCTCTTGAACTTAAGCTTAATTACTACACATTAACTCACTCAAACATGAAGTCAATGGTACATCATCCGAAACTAAAGTGATTTGTTTTGCTTGTGAATACAGTTTTAAAGAGTGATGGTAAGTGTTGTTGTTGTTCCTCTTTTCTCTCTCTTTGTCGGTCAGTTCAGAACAATAGAAGTGAAAGAGAGAGAAACGTGGATTACTAGAAGAAAAGATCTCATGTATAAATATTCAATTAGGGGTGAGTATTAGATCGAATCGAATTAAAAAATTTTGAATTATTAAAGTTATTTTATAATTTAAATTTTATTTAAAATTTTTTGATTCAGTTTTCAAGTTCTTATAAATATTTAATTATAATTATTTATCATATTATAGTACGATTTAATTCTAATTTAAACGACTTTCTCTAATTGTATAAAATATATATTTTTATATATCAATATATATATTATAAAATGTTGATAACTCTTTTCAAACTTAAAAATAAATCTTTTATTTACTAAAAATTTCGAGTTATTTAAATTTTTATTTTACAATTCGAATTTTATTTTAATTTTTTTTGAATCGAGTCTAGTCTATAAAATTTTAAGTTAATTCAAAAAAATAAGCATATTCTCTTTAAGTCGAATCGAGTTATTAAATTTTAACTACCATTTTATGATCACATTTAGTCCCTATTTACACATTATTTATATATTTCAAAAAATCCAAAAAATATCCATTATTATTTATATATTTTATCTATTTGATTTTGTTTTAAATTATAAATAATTTTATTTTTTATTATTAAATTAATTAAAAAATAGATTAAATTGATAAAATATATAAATAATAGGATAGATTTATTGAAAATTTTAATTATGATTAAATTAATTAAATAGGTAAATATGTACAATTATCCATGGACAATAACCTATTCGACCCACCCCACCGAATTAAAAGGACGAAAATCCGATAAAATGTGTGTTTGATATATTTAAATTGAGTGACGGATGATAAATTTTAGTGAAAATTTTTCAACTCATCATCCAATTCGTCACTCGTCTCATCCATCCATCGATATAATATTAATTTTAATAAATATTATAAACCTTAAAAGAGTTTTTAAAGTTTTGTTATTTCTTGAGAAATAATAATTTTGTTCACGTAGTTTTGTTATATGTAAGAATATTTAAAAATTTAAAATTTTAATAGCAGTCGATTTTAGTATATTAAATATTTTTAATAAGGTATCATATGTATTTTAACTTTTATTTTTTTAACAATAGAACCTATTTATGATTCAACTCACTCACCGCATTCACGGTTGATGGAAGGGACGAATTTAAGTCGATGATCAAGTGGGTGGTGGATATAGAAAATAACAGGTTAAAATACAAATAATGGGGCGAGTGAAGTTCCAACTCATCTAAATCCGACACGTTGCGAACCCTACCCTTTAACGTCAGTTAACAACTCGATTATTTTGTAACAAAAGTCAAAGCTTGATGGCCATTTTGTAACATTTTAAATTTTGATGACAAAATAAATATTTTATCTTAATTATGAGACCATGTATGAACTTATCTAAGAAAGAAAAGTATGGTCAAATTTTATGAAAAGCCCTTGTATTATATAATATGTGTAGATTTAACCGTTGTATTTCTCAATATCTGTGTTTATAACGTGGAGGTCAATTTCTTTGTTTAAATCCCAAGAAATAGGATTAGGATATTTTTTAAGACATGTTATGAGTAAGATATTTGTAAAGTGATTATGTATATTGGTATATAATGTTAAAGTTATGTTGAATTTATTTTATTGTATATGTCGAATTATCATATATCAATTATCGATCTGATAAATAGTAATTAGAATGTATATCAGGAGAATATAATGTCAAATACTTTTAAACATGAAATGTTAAATTTAATAAAATATTTTTTTAATTGTGACCAAATAAATATAATGTATAAAATTTAAGATTGAAATTATTATTAATAAATTATGTTTTAATTTTAACGATAGAGTAATTTGCTTGGAAAAAAACAAAAATAATGGAACAACTAATTGTTAGAGTTATTATTGATCACTTGGATAACTTAGATCGAACACCATAAAATCAAAGATTCATTACACTACAATATCAAAAAAAACGGTACTAAATCATACTCTAATTTTATATCAATGAAAATAATCTAATTTAAAATTTTATTTTGGGATATAAGTGATTTTCATCTATATTTGAGAATTAAAAATAATTTTATAATGCAAGTAGGAGAATGTCACCTGCACGTGACGACTTGAGAGAGAACGCCATGTGCAGGTGACGTTCTCCCTTCAAATCTTACAAAAAATATTAAAAAAAATAGAAAATGTCACCTGCACATGACGTTCTACTCTAAGTCGTCATGTACAAGTGACGTTCTCCATTCAAATCTTACAAAATATATATTAAAAAATAGAGAATGCCACCTGCACATGACGTTCTACTCCAAGTCGTCATGTGCAAGTGACGTTCTCCCTTCAAATCTTAAAAAAAATATTGAAAAAATAGAAGACGTCACCTGCACATGATGTTCTACTCCAAATCGTCATGTGTAGGTGGCGTTTTTCTACATACACTATAAAAGTTGACCTATATCACAAAATAAACTTTAAACTCCTTATTTATCTAAATCTTAAAAAAATATAAACTTTAACCGAAATGATTCAGACAAAATAATGACTGGGATAGCTGAATTCATGCTCTCCCCCTACTACTACTCTTTTTCATATTTCCATCAAAGACAAAGCAGCGCCAGACACGGCCTGCCAACACCACACAGTACTGTAACTGAAGGAAACACGGAAAGAGACCCCTTCCCCATCAAAATTCAGATCACTACACTGGTAACAAATTCTAATAAAAAATCTCAGATATCCACCGTCAATAGCAATAAACCATACTAAAAATGAGTAGCAATATTATTTGAAAAGAAATGTACTACGCAAGTCTAGACAATAGATAAAAGATCATCTTTTTCTGAGTGTATTTATTCTACGACGGTTTGAAAATTCATATTCACATGTACTTGCATAGGAGAAACATTAAAAGCTAGAAAGAAGAGATTTCATGGGCGATAAACGCTCTCAAAGAAAAGTCTTTACTTGTTATTATCCTCAAGTTAGTAAAATATAGTTTTTATATCATAATTTGGATAAAAAAAAACAATAAAATCTTTAAACATGTAAAATTAGATCCCGATGTGATTATAATTGTTATTAGATTTGATGTAAATATTAAATTGAGAGGTAGGAGAATTGATCGTAAAGATATTATTAATATTCAACTTTGTAATATCTTGAAGATCTAATAGTAGTTTAAATCTCCTCTGACATTATAACTTGTAGTAGCTTAGCTACTTTTGATCTTAATATATGCGACATTCATTAAAAAAATGTCATTTGAAGCTTTGTTGGAATATTAGATTTTGGTATCTCAAGTTGTCATGGACTCATGTTTACTTCGAATTCGAAATGATAATTTTTTCTTGTTAAATCCGAGTCAATTCAACTTCAACAAGTCCATAACGACTGGAGTCTTTTGATGTCATCTTAGTGAATTTCCTTGTGTAATGGTTCCTTTGCCATCAAAGCTAGGACTACAGTGAAGGGTTATACGCATCGATGCGATGTCGAAAGCTTTGATGGCTGCCTGCCGACATATCGACGAGAATCCTCCCGATGGACCTAGACCAAGTAATAGTTCTTATGGCTGCTCGACTCGGGTTTTTACTAGCATTAAGTCTTTTGCTCATGACGGTCAGAACTTCGGCTCTCGCCTTTTATACTCCGCTCTTCGCCCTCGGGGCTTTGTTCTTGTTTGAAGTTTAAGCTTCCCTTCTTTTGTTCCGAGCCATGGCTCATTTGTCACAAGATCAAATATAGAGTTATGCAGAATTAAAACAACTGAAGCAACATATCATTCTATACCCTAACCCTCCGAAATGAAAAACGATTAAAAAATCTAAGTACGATATGATCGCTCTCTAACTCAAACCCTCCACTTCAGATTGTATCAAACACGTTTGTTTAGGCACCGGTGTTGCCAGAACTTCCGTCAACGTACCTGTTAACTTGCTATGTCCGTCATTGAAGCGCATAGGGTCACTCTTTGTTTGTAAATCCGATATCCCTATTTGCATGCTTGGAGTAGCTCCTTGAGACACTCTCTAGTCTCTGGCATTGCTCAGTATCCTAACGCAATTGTTCTCTAGACTGCTCTTTATCCATGTGATATTGTTTAAATCAGTTGCTATGGAGATTAGCTCGTGACTTGAGAAAACGGGGGGGTCCTCATAGTCGATGAACTCCGGACCCAAGAATGAACTCTGAGAATGACCCCCACAAGGAGTTGAGCAGCAACCGAATCCACATCGCGAGGGAATGACAAGTTCACAGTGAAGATCTTCAAGGATTTTCCCGACTCCCCAGTCTGGCCTGGATGATTGAACTAAAGGCCCTTGCATTGTGATTCTATTTGTCACTCTAGATTCCGTTTTAGAATTGATACGAGCACTATAACGGCTGAATGCACTAACATGGGCAACTGGACGACAGAGGATAGGATGGTCCTTTGGTTCGACAGCAGTTTGATCATCTTGTATCGGTGGTTTGTCTTCTTGAAAGTTTGGTCTATCATCCATCACCACATCCCTTCCTTCTTGAGGCCTGAAGTGGTTTACATCTCCAACCGACAGTGTTTCCTCCGAGGAAGCTTTTGTTCTCTCAAGGCTGCTGTCTTCCATCGTGTCAGCCGGCCTGGGTTTAAGCCTACCCAGTTCCATGCATCGGCGTCTTAAGGTAGAATTCCAATGGTTCTTAATAGCATTATCAGTTCTACCTGGCAAGAGTTTTGCTATTGACGCCCATTTGTTGCCGTGGACCACGTGAGCTGAAATTATGATACGGTCCTCTTCATCTGCAGAGATTTACATAATAGTTTTTCTCAGCAGCACAATGAAAAACAAAACCAAGACTTCTGACTCACCTCGAAAGAAACTCAACTAGGATTCGTCACGAGTTGAAAAGAACAAAAAACGAAAAAGAAAGACACCACCCTCCGATAGCAAACATTAATAATACGACTCAGCCAAGAAACAGATTCAATAACCTGACATTGGAATCACGGAGAGTTCTCCTAAAGTTCAACAGTCACACAAAACAACCGCAACCCCACAGTTAAATATATTTCTCTAGGTGATGCTTTACCCTTACAAAAGGCCATAGAACTCCGGCGCTAAGATCAACAAGGTCAAGATGAATAACAAATAAAACGAACCAGCATTCCGACTTGGTCTCCACTCTCCGCTATCCGGAAATAATAACAAACAAAACGATACTCATCTCTTAAATGCACACATTATCTTCAATAATCCTGAACAATCTATTGCGAGAATGAGGGTGAGTGAACATCTCAGCTTCTACTCACTTCCAACGGCACCCATCGGATACATTACGCATGGGAAGTAACAAAAAGGCATTAAAAAATAAGCGACTTCCAAACAACAAAAACAAGACATGAACAACAATCATGTTCTCCATGGTAGGCATTGTCAATGAGACAACAATTTCCGGAACTAATTCTTTTCGATAAGACACCGATTTCCACTACGAACCGATATGTAATCACACTCTAGAACTTTCTTTTACTTCTATTAAACAAAGATACAAGCTTTGCAATACGATGTAATAAACAGAGTACTAAATTTAAGCATTAGGAAACAAAAGCCAACTCGAACAAAACACAGTTTCGTAGTCGAATAGTTGCAGCATTTGTCATAACCAACTAAGAACCAGACATCACCAAGCATTCAAAATTAATCCAAATGTAAAACAAGAAGAAAAACACAATCTTTTTGACTTTTTCACTATAGAATTCAAGCAAACAAACAAAACAAAACACACATTGACTCGACTTCCCACATTCAGACCAACAGAGACATAGAAAACAACAACTACCCATTCTAGAACAACAAAAATCTAAAGGGAAAACACCCAAATCCTTATTTAAAGGAAGAAAAACAGTTACCAGTAAAAGGCTTGCGCTTGAGGCAAGGGTCGAGCTGGTTACACCAACGAAGCCGACACGATTTCCCAGACCGACCTGGAATTCCTCGCGCGATCAAACTCCAATTCCTCGCTCCGAACTTCTCTACCAGCCGACTTAACACCGCGTCTTCCTCCGGCGACCAGGGTCCTTTCACCCTAGCATTACCATCAGCACCACCGCCATCGCCGCCAACATGCTCTGAATCCGCCGCAATAAGCTCCAAATCATCTCCGCCACTTCCGGAACCACTGCCCCCCGCCACCGCCGGCGAGTCCTGGCGGTTACTCCCTCTTTCGTCCTCCATCTCTATTGTTATTTGTTACCTACCTTCCCAACGGAAAAAAATATATATCGTTTTTTTATTATTAAAGGGCTTATGTTACGGTGTTTTTATTTGGAAATGACCGTTGTGTCCCTTCTTTTCCCGCTTCAAAACGGTGAGGTTTGTTATTATTTCCGTGTCGTTTTTGACTTCGGTTGACTTCTGTTTAAATGGGATCAGTTTGTTGGTGGCCAATTACGTTCTAGCCCTTCAACTTGTGTGTTCGATATTAAGGTTTTGCTGTAAAAATCGAATGATTTGTAGGGTAGTTCGGGTAGTTCACATTTCAGTTATTTTAGAGGGCCACACCGCATAAGAAACCGCCTTCCAGTTTTTTCGTCTTATGAAGTTTAACACATGTGCTTGAAATTTTACGCTTTTACCCTTTATCTTGGGTTTTTGGGTTTCAAATTTAATTGGGCCTGTTGTATTTACCACTAGCCCAAATGTATTTATTTCCTATGACCCAATGGGCCTAAAAGAAAACAAATTTGAAAATCAAGTTTCTTATGCAAGTAGGAGTGAATATTCGGTTGAGTCGAACGAATAAAATATTTTTGGGTTAAGATGTTCGAATTTTTGTACAATTTTAATTATTAACATTTATAATGCTATAGTACTAATTGATTTAATTTGAACAATTTTTTTATAACCATAAACGATATATATTTCTTCTTATTTCACAGATCATGTACATATGTGGGACATAGTAAAAAAATTGACTCGAAATTGAAAAACTATGGTCCTAATAAAAATTATTGAAAAAATAGACCTCTTATGTAAATATTAGTAAAAGTTAGACCCTAATAACAAATATATTGAAAAATAGGTCTGTTATAATAAATATCAAAAAATAAATTTTAAAATTAGGCTTTTAATAAAAAGTAAAAAAAATCATGACTCTAATAACAAATAACAAAAATAAATAAATTTTAATAGTGTAACATCCTAAATTCGATCCGAATCCGAAGTGCCACATTCGGGTCACCCAAAACCCGATCCATTAAAAATCTTTTAAAAGCACGTATCTAAATTCTCAAAACATCAAATTTTATAAATCCACGTAGATAAAAATAAAAGATAATAAAATGTTTACAAAATAAGAACTCCTTTTCAATATAAATTATCTGACTTAAATAAAATCTAAAATAAAGATTACAGACTCGATTTGTGATAAGGTCTTATGAATACATTAAGTCAAAACTAAAGATCAAGTATTTTACTCTTTAAACGGCTTTAATGCTAGGAAATCTTCATCGATGTGCTCCTCCAAAGCTACCTGTCACCTACGCAATTGAAAAAACACAATTTCACACGCTGAACTAACAAACTCAGTGATACATTTCTACTCTATTACAATTCATGAATACCATAAAACGAGCAAGCAAGACAAGATAGTTAAGAGTGCACATAAAGGCTTCTAATTAAGGTTTATCTCCTAATCTACCTTAGCTAGGGTTCTCAAGTTAATTATTCTCAAGACATCAATATATAAAAAGATCGCATGCCTTACTAGGCCTATCTACTCGGTATCACACATCCCATCGAGTTACATCAAGATCACACAGCCCATCGAGTTACATGTACTCTACCCTATTCACACAACTTTAGGGTAAAAGGTCATAAACTACTGATAACATAACATACACACATGCATGCAACATCCATAACTATTGGCCAAGCATAACCCTACTATACTCGTGCTCATATAGTCGTCAGGTTTCTCCGTGATCACATAGCCATCGGGTTAGACCATATCTAGATCAACTTAGTCACAAGTAGTCCAATTCTGAGGTCAAATAACCCATCAGGTTACTCGAGTTCATATATCCCATCGAGTTACTTGATTCTCACATAGCTCATCAAGTTATATTCCTTATCCGGATCAACATAACCATGGATAGGTTTAAACCGCATCCAGATCACAGCTCGTGGACACATTGGACATATTCGCTCATACAACCCAAAGTACATATCCCCTTAACTAAGTGCCCATGCACTGACTTAGGATATCTGGATTTTCTTTATCAACTCATGCTCCATGAGCATCCACACATATCAATAGGTTGAGACAAGCATAAACCTAACTAACAATCAAGTCATCTCTCACATATAAGATTAAATGCATAAAACTACAAGGTCATTTACAAGATCCTCTTAATATTATTTCGTTAACCAAAGTTCCCTCAACCCTCAACTTGAACCATTAGTTTTATAATTTATTTTATATTTATAGAGACTTATTAGAGTCTATATCCTGAATTATAGGACCCCCAAACTTAACCTTTAAAAAATTAATAATTAACCTGTAATAACAAATATTTAAAATTAAATTTTAATAACAAATATTAAAAAATGAAATTAAATATTAATCTTAATTAAATTTTAAAATATTCTTAAAAATATTTTAAAATTTAAATTTAAATTTTAATCTTAACTTTTATATCCTAAACCCTAAAAAATATACCCTATATCTAATTATTTAAATCTTAAACCCATTATTTTAAAGTGGATGCTTAAAAGAGACATAGTTAGAGACAAATAATTTTCATTTATAATTTTTTAATATTTTTATGTGTTTATACAATAATATTTATTTTAATTTTTTTAAAAATATATATTTCATACAGATAAACTATTAGAATACGAGAAATTTAATTATATGATAATTAGTCATTATGACAATCAACCAAATACCTCTACAAAATTTTAAAGATTTAAATTTTAACCATAAAATTTAATTTCTAAATGTTATAAATTAAACCCTAATTTTAAAATTAAACATTTAAATTAAATAATTTTTATATAATATTATATATTTAAAATCTTTTATTTAATTATTGGTATTGACTCATTAAACAATTAATTCAGATTGAATTTACATAGATTAAAAATGAGACTAATCTTTTAACTTAATTTTATATATTTAAATATTATTATTCAAAATTTTAATCTTACTTACAAATATTTAATATTTCATCTCACTAACTCAACTAATGTTATATATTTTGTCTTATTCCAACCTTACCTATTGTCTTTAAATGAATGTTGTCTCTCTAAGTTTTGAGAATGTGTTATATGTGTCCTATGTTTCTTCGTGGATGTCTGCTGAGTCACCTGACACATTGGGTTCTGTGACCCCACAACAACATTCCTTTATGGTACACAAGGAAAGTGTCCGAAGCCAAATTGCTGGCACATATGAACCATAATATATAAACACAAAGTATATGGTTACGTTTGTCCTCTAAGGTATGGAGACATGAAACTTTCAATGGCATCATCAAGTTGGGCGTAAAATTGGATCAATAATCTCTCTCTCTCTCTTTTTTAATTAAAAAAATAAGAATTTTCGATTGATATTTGAGGATCTAAGTCAAAATGAATAGGATAAACGGAAAACGTCACTTGCAGGTGGCGATTTGGGAAAGTCGCCACCTGTAGGTGGAAAATCGCCATCTGCGGGTGGCGTTCTCCTACGTTAACTGTAGCTTTTGGCCTATATTCCAAAATAAACTTTAAACACATTATTTACACAAATAAAAATTTTAAATGGCCTAAAATTCTAAAGCTTCCTAAAGTTGGGGGTCAGTTTCAAGGGGTATCGAATTATTTATCATTAGCATTCTCTTTAACTTTCGAGATTTCTCTATATAAAATTTTAGTGTCTATTTTAACATACGAAGCCGATCGTGATATTTGTTTTTTAGTTTTAGGGGTTTTGTAGTATGTTTTAGCATGTCTTAGTGATCGAATATTGTTCATACAGAGATTCAATCGATGTTAGTTTTTTAATTTATGTTTTTGTCGATGGTCACTTGAAAAGATTTATTCCTACTCAGTTAAAGGACATTTGCCGATGAAATCAGTCCTGGATAGCGGTACTTTTTGCATGACAATTTGGATCATCTACAACTCCTTCTTTCCTCGTTATACATCTCGTTTGAACAAAGACAAGGAGATTCAAGAAACTTCTGAACTTTACTGGTATGTTTATTTTCATAGAATTTTAAATTTTTTAATCCAATTATTTTACTTCTTGATTACGATGTAATTATAATTTTTTATGGATTTAATAAAAATTCAGTGACATTTGTAAAAAATAAAGACATAATAACGATGTCTCTTTTTACTATGACAATTTTTTAAAGTTGTCTTTTAAATAAGTGCGATTTTGATCCAATTTTATAAAATTTAAAAGGCATAATAAATAAAAAAAATTAAAGAACAAACGGAAAAAATATAATTTTAAAAAAAGTATTAAACCAAATTCATTACAAGATATTATTTATCAATCAAAATTCCCATAAAATGCATTTCTTATATAACAACAGTGACACAATAGGATTTAACGTTGAGATGGGTAATAATTATTAAAACCTTTAAATTTAAAATTAGGATGATAAAATTTTTATTTAATTAATATTTAAATTAAAAGAATTAAAAACACAATTATACCCAAAAAAAGAATGAAAGGACAAGAATCTTCCCACACTATACACATGACTCCGTCTCTGAATAATAATAATATTTTATATTTAAAATTTGATTTTTTATAATAATTTGAATTCTTTCATTTTTTTAAAAAAATCCTGTAAAAATATATTTATTAGTACATGGTGGGTGATATCATATATTTAGTAGAGGAAAATATTGATGCATTATTTTTATCTAAATAAAATTAAATCAAAATTAAATAATCTTAAATTGATGTAAACCAAACTCTTTCATAAAATAAATTTACATTTTTTTCTACAACTAATACTCTAAATGTCATGACTAAGGATAACAATTTTTAAAAGTTTAATGACTATTATGTAATGTTTTAAAGTTTGATGACGATTTTGTATTATTAAGAATGAATTAGTGACCATTTGTGTACTTTCACCAAAATACATTTTGTTTGGATTATATATGCTTGTGTATATATATGTCATATGTGTTCTTTAAGAAAGAAAGTTGGAGAGAGGGATCAGTTACTGAAACATTACTTTCCAGTGCCAAACAACAAGAATCCTTCTGTTTCTTCAACAAAAATCCCCAGAATTACTTCCATTTGATTCTTTGCCGAAAACCCTAAATTTTTCCCTTCTTGGGAATCAAAGTTCTTTGATTGTTTCTGCCAAGTTTTGACTTTGGACTCAATAACAGATAATTATATAAAAAAAGAAGGTTTAATCCCCAGTTAGCAACCCTGGCGTTCATAGATATATTTGCAGAGGAAGATAAAAACGGAGATCATCAGGAGCAAACTGTCTGGCTCTTTGCAGAGCAAGGAAAAGAAGAGACAAACATGGTGGAAGAAAGCAGAGATGAAGATGAACACAGGGATGAGAACTTGACTGTTGAAGTCCCGGAAACTGCTCATCAAATAAGCACTGGTAAATTTGTTTCACGTTTTATTTTTCAAAGATTGTTCCTTTCTGTATTTATGGGTTTTGGTTTTGGTCTCATGCTTTGTTTAATTCTGGGATTTTGTTTCTATTATTGCTTATTTTGCTGGATTTCAACACTTTGATTGGTGTTTCTCTTGCTGTATTCTAGTTTTGGATTGCAACAATTCTTTGTTCTTGGCATTTTCTTGCTGTTTTAGGGATTTTTATCTTCTGATTATTATTTCTTTGTTTGTTTGATGCCAGAACAGTTCATATTTCTGGGATTTTCATTGTTACAATCATCTTTGTGTGGCCTTCAATTGCATATTTTGTTGGTGGTATTTTCATATTATTTTGGGGGTCTTCTGATTGTTCATTGTTCCTTTCTTTGATGTTTTGATGCCACGAAGTTTCCATTTTTCTGGGATTTTCCCTTTGTGGTAATCAAGTTCTTCAATGTGTTTTTTGTGTGAATCTTTATCCGATGATGCTCCGGTTTCGATTTCGGTTTCGGTTTGACCTCTTGGTGTGTGTTTTCAGATTCATGGTTCCAGGCAGGTTTTGTCTTGACCACTGGTATCAACAGTGTATTCGTCTTGGGATACTCCGGAACCATCATGGTCCCTCTTGGCTGGGTTGGAGGAGTAGTCGGTTTGCTTCTAGCCACCGCGATATCGCTACATGCGAATATGCTTGTTGCCAAGCTCCATGAATTCGAAGGAAAGAGGCATATCCATACCGAGATCTTGCAGAACAAATATACGGTATGAGTTGCCTAGTTAATGTTTGATACGTTATCTATTTCTATCGTTGTTTGATTAGCATATCGTTTTCAACAGGTAGGGAAGCTTATTACCTTACATGGGCATTGCAATATGTTGATCTGTTCATGATCAACCTAGGATATCTCATTTTGGGTGGTTCTGCTTTAAAGGTATGACCCGAATTTTGCTGAATATCGGGAAGACAGTTTGAATATAGTTTATGATTCTCATGTTCACTACTTCTGTAGTTCTATAGTTTAAACTGCTTGAAGTTTATTCGGAATGATGCAGGCTTGTTATGTCCTTTTCAACGAAGAGCATACCATGAAGCTTCCGCACTTTATCGCCATCGAAGGACTCGTGTGTATTCTGTTTGCTGTTTCGACGCCCCATCTGTCATCACTTAGAATATGGTTAGGATGTTCGACTGTTCTCAGTATGATATATATCATCGTGGCGTGTGTGCTGGCAACTAATGATGGTAAGTTCTAACATTGCATGAAAAGTTATTGCAAGTACTCTGAACTGATAATCGAATCGTGGACCGAAATAGTTGCAGTCTAAACCAAAACTTTGGTCCATGTTTCTAAGTTTGAACCGTAAGAAGCTTTCAAGCTTCATTTGTATATGCGATTATATGGCACAAATCATTCTTTAGGTGCTTAAACCCTTATATTGCCTCAGACACAGGGTGCAGAAAGAGCGTTAACCCGAGAAACCGCTGTCTATCTGTGAATATTTGTAACACACATGCATATATAGGATTGAATAACCTGTGCACGAGTAGTTTGCGTTAATCAGTCGAGTTTCATATGAAACTCTGCTATCCTCGTTTTGTTTTTTCAGTTTTTCTGATTTTGCTGTTGTAAATTTACGATTTTTCGGCATTTACATGGCCTTAATGGTTCGCATGCTGTTATAGGATTGAATGCTCCACCCCGAGATTATACCATACATTGGAAATCAACCACTGATAGAATTTTTACAACCATAGGGGCATCTGCAAATCTCGTGTTTGCATTCAATACCGGAATGCTTCCTGAAATACAGGTGAGGCAGATCATCGGTCGTATTCTATCTTTCGCATATTTCTTGGATCTCAAATATGATGATTGAGCTAATTCTTTATTTTTCAACTCATTGATGTTTCTTTATTGTCACCTTCTAAACATTGTTCTCGATTACAGGCAACGGTGAGGCAACCTGCTGTGAGGAATATGCTGAAAGCTTTGTACTTTCAGTTCTCCGTCGGAGTTTTACCGATGTATGCTGTTACCTTTATCGGCTACTGGGCTTACGGATCGTCAACACCTACTTATTTACTTAACAGTACCAGCGGCCCGGTTTGGGTGAAGGCAGCTGCAAACATGTCTGCCTTCCTGCAATCAGTTATTGCTTTGCACGTAAGTATTCACATTTTTATTTCCCGGTTTTCGATCGCCTTGACGAACCCTGATCACAGTCATCATCACCCTAGATATTCGCAAGTCCGGCTTACGAGTATTTGGACACTAAGTTCGGGGTTAGAGGAAGTTCATTGAAAGTGACAAACATAGCCTTCAGAATCGTAGCGAGAGGCAGCTACCTTACTATAAGTACGCTGGTGTCGGCTCTCCTGCCTTTCCTCGGAGATTTTGAGACTCTCACGGGAGCATTGAGCACGTTCCCTCTGACATTTATCCTCGCAAACCACATGTACCTAGTGGCAAAGAGATTGAGTTCCTTGCAACACTTCTGGCATTGGTTCAATGTCGGTTTCTTCGGTCTCATGTCGCTTGCAGCAACGATTGCCGGTATAAGGCTTATTGCCATGGATTCCAAGGAGTACCATATATTCGCCGATGTGTGAGTTGTTGTTCGTTTAAGAATATACGAAGATGACGGGGTTGCAGATGTTGGAATTCGAACTCTTCGAAACTTATCGGACGTCATGCTCGAACGGTCCGGGATTCGTCTCGGGTGATCCTTTTCATTTTGAAGAGGTGTATTATTTTAGCTTGCAACCTCTGATTCAGCTAGGCGTTGAATAAGAGTTGGTATAGTATTTGTTGCTAGGAGCTTTACGACTGTAAACTGTGTTTATAAATAATGGTGAAAAAATCATGTTTTTTATTAACTCGACTCAAAAAATTTTTAAGATAAATTATATAAATGATCACCTAATTATAAGATTGTCGTTAATAATAATCACTATATTTTTAATTTTTGTAAATATGCCACTAATTTGTTTAATTAATTTCAGTTTAGTCATTTGCCTTTAAATTTTAACGGAGAAGATAATATATTAATTAATAAAAATTTATATAATTATGTATTTAGTTTATATTATTTATATATTATATTAATTTTAAATGTACATTTAAACGTATATGGTTTTGTACAATTGTATAAAGTATTTATATTTTTTAAATTTAAATTCGAACCAAACCAAAAAAAAAATCAAAATCCGCATCTTCATAAAAAGTAATACGACGTCGTATTAAAGCGTTTAAATTGTTTTCCTTCTAGGTATTGAAATGGCAAAATTACCTATCCTTTGGCTTTGAATTTTCACTTTTGAGTTCTAGATTTCAATTCCATTGAATTAAGTATTTAAATTGTTTTCCTTTTGGAAAATAAAGCCCTAAAATCTCAGAAATTTGAGAGAAGAAAGCAGATGCAAATTGCAAAACATGTCGAGATTCAGAGATCGAACTGAAGATTTCAAAGATGCTGTGCGGCAGTCTGCAATTTCATTGAGTTTCAACGAGGTAAACAATTTTGTTTCCTTGATTTGGTGTGATTTTTAATAATTTGAATCTTCTCGTTGTTTGTTTGCTTTTACAATTTCCTTTCAATCTCAAATTTTGTTTGATTTGGAATTTTTGTTGTTGACAGGCTAAATTGGCAGTGATAATGGCGTCGTTCATAATCCATAAACCACGGCAAACGACGCCTTTTACCAAATCTGCACTTAAAACGGTAAATTGTAAATAAAAATTTCCAATTTATTATTTTTTTTTGGAGAAATTTTGAGAATTTATTATTATTATTTTCTTGTTTAAATAGCTGGAGAGTATTGAAGCTTTGGATCAGTTCTTGTCAAAGCACCGTAAAGATTACGTGGATCGTCATAGAACAACGGAGCAAGAAAGGGACAGCATTGAACATGAAGTAATGTTGCATGCTTTAGATTCGTATACCATTATGCTATTCCTTACTGAGGAAAATTGTCAGTTCTTAGTTTGTTCAGTAAAATTTTGGAAGCTTTTTAGGTCTAAAGATGAACAAATGCTATGCAGATTTAAGTTTTTAATTTCTACCAATCTAGCTTTAAGGTGGTCATGCATTTTCATGTGGTATATTTTGTTTTCTTGGATATGCATTTAAAAGTGCATAGAATTTTTAGCTGGTTTTGGATTTTGGTGTTATTTGTTCTCGATTGAATGGTGCCAAATGGTAGGGTGCAGATTTTGATGTTCGCGCATATGTGCATTTTGCTTTTCTGCTTTGCAGGTCTAATGGAAGTATGGAACTGATAGATTATAGAGTTTATAGCAGTTATTGGTTCCTGAGAGAGAGAGTGTTTGATTGGATTTGGTTCTTTGCTGCTTTGATTAGCCAGAAAATGGTTTTATTGTCAATTAAGTTCATGACTGCGAGTATTTGATTGTTTACAGCTTATGTTCTAAGTCAAAATTTGATGCAGGTTACTGCTTTTGTTAAAGCTTGCAAAGACCAAATTGATATTCTCAAAAATTGTATAAATGATGAAGAGGCAAGCTCGAAGGGGTGGCTCGGAATCAGGGATAACTCTAATGCTGATACCATTGCGCACAAACATGGAGTGGTAAGTTTAAATTCTTCCGGTTTATTGAGAGAAATTGGTTGTAAGACTTTTGTCTATTTTCTACAGCTATCTAGCTAAGTTGATCGATTAACACTGTTAATCTTGCTTGCATACCGGGGTAAATAGCTCTAGTTTGTCTCCTTTCTGTAGCAGTTATATTTTGTCCTTCAATGTGGCAACAAGAGTAAGGCTTCATTCGGCTTGCTTCTCCACCCAGCTTTTGGAGAAGCTTCGCCGAACACCTAGCTTCTCCCCAAACGCAGCCTCTCCACCCATCCCCATGTTTCATCTGCTCCACCGAATGGAGCCTAAATGTCCTATATGTCTGTTTTAAGCGAGAATTTAAATTCCCCTTGTAGTAATATTTAATGTCCTCGGCATTTCTTCATTCAATAGCTCTTTAAGAAAAAAGCTAGTGGTATAGTTAGCTTGATGAAATGAACATTTGTAGTTTCCCTTAAAACTCAGGTACTAATTTTAAGTGAGAAGCTTCATTCAGTCACTGCACAGTTTGATCAGATGAGAGCCGTTCGTTTCCAAGATGCTATCAATAGAGCAATGCCAAGAAGAAAACTTAAGAAGGTTGTTGATTCAGATTCTGCAGATGCCTCTAAACCATACAGCTTGGAGCCCAGAGATACCAATGATAATCAACCCGAATCTCTTAGAGTCAAACAAGAGTTACTGGATGATGAAACCTGTGCCCTTCAGGTATTCAGAATACTTTTCATGATAGATTTCATATGGCCTTTTCTTTTCCTTTTTTTTCTTCGTTTTTGGGGGATAAGTAAAATTCTATTCATCCAAAGAGAAAGCAAGGTATCGCTATTCGCTACAGTTCAAAACTAACTACAGCATTGCAAAAACAAATAGAGCAAAATTGTCGCAACAAAAAGAATGAAAAAAAAAGAATCTATGCTTTATTTACACTCGGTCCCCTTCTGTGCATAGAGTTTATTGGCTGAGAGATTTTTCAACCACTTTGACTTCCGGTTAGTCTATCCCTGACTAGACCCTTCAAACATAGACAAAGAACTTGTCTACCATGGATTCTTCCATTTTGTTCTTGCCAAACCACATAAATGAATGCACTCCAGGTCAACCTAAGGATGTCGATCTTTAAAGTTTTGTTTTACCCTTGCAATTTGCCACTAACCATTGAATTCTATCCTGCGAAGTACAGTGAACTGCATTGCAGCCACAAGCATTTAATATTTCTTCCCATAGCACAACTTAGAATACGAGGATGTAATGAAAAGATGATCTCTGGTTTCGAATGCTTCACCACACAAGACTCAATCGGTAATAGTTTGATAACCCCAGGAGCTTACCCTACTCCTAGTAAGAAGTCTATCCAACATGGCTACCCAGGCTATGAAAGAATATTTAGGTATAAAGAGCTGACCTCATATCAATCTTTGCCATGGTAGCTTCTCTTGTCTATGTCTAACGAGGCCCCAAGCCTTAGCAGCCTTGTAACCTTCACCGAACCATTTCCACTTCAGATTCATACGGCCAATTCAATCATGCTAACTGCATTGCTCTTTTTATTTAGTTGGAGTTGAGTAGTCTTCTAGATGCTGCTCAACAAACTGAAACTAAAATGGTGGAGATGTCTGCTCTGAATCACCTAATGTCGACGCATGTTCTGCAACAAGCTCAACAAATAGAACATCTTTATGACCAGGTACTAAAATATTCCCCTCTGCGCTCACTTTCTATTTCCGCTGCCTATATCTTTAGCTAATGTTACTGCCTATATCTTTAGCTAATGTTTAGCTCATTTATGAAACTGATTAGACTAAGTTTGATTCTAGTTTTTAACGATATTTTTCATCGAAAAGTGAAGTGGATACACTTTAGAGCTATATACAGTTCATTACAGTAATCGAATCATGCATTTTGGCATCAAACGTGTTCCACTTTATTTTGTTCAGCTCTAGCCTCTAAGCATATAGTTTCGAATTCTTCCTGCAGGCAGTTGAAGCGACGAAAAATGTCGAGCTCGGTAACAAGGAGCTTTCTCAAGCGATCCAACGGAATAGCAGCAGCCGTACGTTTCTCATGCTCTTTTTCCTTGTACTTACCTTTTCAATCTTGTTTCTTGACTGGTATAACTAAACAAATTGTACTTGCTACTACCATTTTAATCACAACATCAAACTGAATAGCAGCAGCCGGACGTTTCTCGTACTTTTTCAACCGCACTTTTTAAACCTAAATATTTCTTCTATCTTGGTTTGACATTTTGGTTTCTTCACTTTTAAGTTTTGGGTAATCCATTATTTATGGAACTGAATAGCAAGTGTTGAACTTCTTGGAGATTGCTTATTATTAATGTGTTATCTTTAAAATAATTAAGGGTAAACTACACAGATAGTCATCATACTATGGAGTTAGTATCGATCTGACCATTATGCTTTAAAAAGAATCAAATACACCGATAAACTATTGATTTGGTATTAAAATAGCCATCTGTCGTTAAAGATGTAACGGACTGATGACGTGACAGTTAAATTAAAATGGAATAATTATAGATTTAGTCTCTGTTATTCATACATTTTTATAATTTAATCCTTATTTTATTATAATAAAATAATCCAATGAAGTAGTAACACGTGTTACCACCAAATTAAAAAAAAATAACCCTTAAATGTGCCTAAGAGGAATCAAACCCACAACAATGGGTATGTAACCAAACCACTAAATCATGATCGAATTTTATGATAAAAATTCCTTCAATATTTATATAATATATAGTTTTCTATATTTATTCAATAAAATAATAAATTTACTTTTTAGTTTGATTAAATATTAATTAAATTATTTTATATATATTAAATTAAAATATTTAAACTATAATAAAATTTTATTTAACAAACCTTGAACCGTAAAACTCATTTAAACCTTAAACTCTAAATAATGTTTTCTATATATTTGGATTTAAAATATTTGAATAAAATATTTTAATTTTAAATATTCAAATAAAAAATATATATATTCAAATAAAATATTCAAATAATAAATATACGAATAAAAATATTCGTATAATAAATATTCAAATAAAAATCATAAATATTTGAATATTTGGATTTAAAAATATTCAAATAAAAAAATTATAAATTTAAATAAAAATATTCGAATAATAAATATATAAATAAAAATATTCATATAATAAATATTTGAATAAAAATATTCTAATACTTATGATTTTTATTCGTATATTCTAATGCTTATGAGTTTTATTCGTATATTCTAATACTTATAATTTTTATTCGAATTTTTAAATATATTCTAATACTTATGATTTTTATTCGTATATTCTAATGCTTATGAGTTTTATTCGTATATTCTAATACTTATAATTTTTATTCGAATAATTTTTATTTAAAAATACGAATAAAAATTATAAGTTTTCAAATATTTTTATTCGAATATTTTTAAATCTAAATATTTGAATTTTTATAATTTTATTCGAATATTTATTATTCGAATATTTTATTCATATATTTATTATTTGAATATTTTTATTTGAATATACGAATTTTTTATTCAAATATTTAAATAATATATAAATATAATCCTCCAATTAGGTGGTGACACGTGTCACCAACTAATTGAATAATAATTTTATTTTATTATAATAAAATTAGGATTAAATTAAAAAAATGTATGAATAACAGAGAGTAAATATGTAATTATTCTATTTTAATTTTAACGGTCACGTCATTAGTCCATTCGGTTTTAACGGTCGGTGACTATTTTAATACCAAATTAATAGTTTATCAGTGTATTTGATTCTTTTTAAAGCATTATGGTCAAATCGATATTAACCCCATAATATGGTGATTATCTGTGTAGTTTACCCAATAATTAAATATGAATTGGTTTGAATTAATCATATGATTAGGGGTGGACAATACCAGCTACCCACCCAATTTGAATAGAATTGATTCCGGTCTCGGTAACCACCGGTTCATAAAAATTGGAACTAGTCTCGGTCACACCGGGTCCTAAATTTTAAGGACCGATCTCGTTACTAGTGGGAACCGGTTTCAATACCGGGTATCCGTTCAACTAGTTTATTCTTAAAAAATGAGATTGAAGAAATTTTTTTTCAACCACCAATAATAATATTAAATATTAAAATTAGAATATTGTAGGCTTGAAAATTAAAGTTTTAAAACTAGTCATATTCATATATAAAGAGAAAGTTTGATAAAAAAAATAAACAAAAAAAATAATATCAGATATTTGGTATTGGTCCTAGTTCTATTGGGTATCCACCGGGTACCGGGTCTAAAAAATCAAGATCCAGTCTCGGTCCCGATTATGATTGGACCTAAATTTTAGATTCAATTTCAATCCCATCAAAACTAATACCAGATAAAAATATATTAGGTCTTACCGGATCCAAAACCGAGATCATGGTATATACTCTTCGGATTTATTACCAAATCAAGCATGGTAGTTTGATCCTTAGACAGGTCTAGTTGAATGAAGTGTTTCAAGAAAATTTTGGAATTTCAATGACAATCTCATTTTGTGTGTTATTTGTATAAATAATATATTAGTTTAATGTTATGACAAAGTTTTTAAGTCAGATCAATGGTTTAATTTTGATATTATAAACGGAGTAAATCGAGTTGATAAAATTATTTTCTTAATAAATTTATCACGTTTAGAAAAAAGTAGAGAGTATTAATCTCATACAGAAAAGGGAGAGGGTGATTTTGGGATATATATATATGGTGGCGTTGTCCATCTTGTCGAACATATCTTTTTATGAAGAGGATAATAGTCTCGTGATATTATGTTGTATTTGATTTAAATTAACTTACTATAGGATCAAATTTGAATAATTATATAAAAATATTCATTTATGAAGAACAATATATTTTATTTTAAAATTAATCTTGTTCTAGAAGTTTACAACAAAATTGTTTTATACTTTTAGTTTAATTGGAGATGGATGGTTATAAATTTCGTGAATTATGAAATGAGAATAAAGATAAAAATTAGATTTATCGATGGTGGAAAAATTGTGAATATATCTTTATATTTGTCTCATTTCCACCTTTCCTGTATCGGCTTCACTCGTTTCAATAGATCTTATAACATATTATAAAAATTATTAAAAATATAATATCAAATTAAATTATAATTAAATTTAAGATAATTCATAATAACTTTTCTTGGGATATTAATGAAAATTTTAATATATATATAATTGAGTTTAAAATTAATAAGATGGAACATATATTTTTTTTAATATATCACTTTCAATAATGGTTGTGAGGTCATGGGTTCGAGTATCAGTGATGTCAGCAGAGTGATTGAACGATCAATGTCAAATAGTGAAGATTATATTCTAGAACAGATAATACTGTAATCACTATTAACTAATTCAAAAAAAGAATAATTTATATTATATTATCTTGAAATATTTATAAAAATTTATACATATAATATTTATTAATTTTTTTATTATTGCCTGTCGTGAAGTTCTTATTTTAAGGTTTATTAGTTTATTTTTTTTAAATCAGTTAATAGTAATTATAATAGTATCTGTTTTAGAGTATATTTTTATAGAATTATTAAGAAAATTAAAAATATTTGTACTCATAGAATTATTTACATTACATTACTTAATATTTTTAAGAAAATTTCATCATATTATTAATATAACTAAATATTAAGTGTACCTTTTATATAATTTTCATAAGTATTATATTATATAAATATAATATAATATAAAAATAAATGGATTAATATGAAAACCCCTCATTATTTCAGAAATATTTTCGTCTAAAATGATAAGAGTCGATAAATACTTAGAGATTAAGTGAGAATCACATTCCTGAAATTTTGTCAAAAAAATATTATTGTTAGTAATAATATTTTATAGTAAGGTGGGAAGGACCTGAACCAAACATAAGAATAAAATTTTAAAAAAGATTATTACTTTTTTTGTTTTAATCGAACAACGAAGAATAATATAAAGAAGGAAAATTCTACAACGGGCGTCGAATACTGTTGAACACTATTAATAATGAACACCGTTGAACACTATTAAATTGATTTATAAAGATTAAAAATTTAAGGACTCAAAATATAATTATAAATTATTTAAATTAATTTTTTATTAAATTACTTTTTATGTTTATTTTATTTTATTAATTAAATAAAAAATATTAAACTCCAAAAATTAATTTAAAAAATAAAAGAATCTAAGCTCTAAACCCTAAAATCAAAACCAAAAATCTAAATCACTAAACATTAAATTACAAACCTAAAATATAATATTAAAACCCTAGATCCAAAACCTAAAACCAAAAATCTTAAAAATCCTAAACCATAAGAACTAAATTCAAACCATAAAATCTTAAACCCTAAAATAACCAAAGCCCCTAAACCCTAAATCTGAAACCTAAAATCTTAAAGTAATTTTGGGTTTTAATTTTTGGGTTTATACTTTTAGAGGTTCATATTTTTTTATTTTAGGGTTTAGGATTTTATTTTTTAGGGAGTTTATGATTTAGTGTTTTGGATTTTAGGGTTTAAGGTTTAATATTTTAGGCCTTTGACTTTAGGATCTAAAGTGTTTGATTTAATATTTTTATTTTTAAATTAAAAATAATTTAAAAAATTAAAATAATATATATATTTTAAAAAAATTATTTTAAATAATTTGAAATTATATGTTTAGTCCTTATAATTTTAATTTTTACTAATTAATTTAATAGTGTTCAACAATATTCATCGTTAGTAGTGTTCAACAATGTTCGACGCACGTGGTAGACTCATCCTATAAATAATTTGTTAAATAGATTTATTCTTTGAATAATGTTTAATACATTATTAGTGTAAAAAAAATACATGAGCATATATATTTTTTAAGTTAAATTTTAATCTTAAAATTTTAAATATAAAATTCTAACCTTAAAAAATTCAATCATTAATTTTAAATTTTAAATATTATAATTCAATTTATTAAATTTCTAAAACTAAATACTTTATGTTATAATTATTGATATAAAAAGTTTTAAAAGTGACATTTTAATCCAGTTTATTTTATTGTTAACGTTATGGTTTATATTTTTATATTATTTAAAAATATTTTTTATTTCGGTAAATGAAGTGATAATTAATTTATATTAATTTAATTGTGTTATTAAACTTAAAAGTGTTATTATGTTACCTCATTTATTGTTGCCTTAACTAAAATAATGAAAGCATAAAATCTATGATGTATTTGAAATGCATTTTCTTTTTAAAAAAATAACTATAAAATTATTAAAAATATGGTGTTATACACTGGTATTTCTATTTTATTTTAATATGCAGGTGTGATTATACGGAGGATTGAATAAAATTCGATTTAACTTAGAAAATCAAATTGTTCCACTTGATTTGAGGCAATAAAAATATTTGTTTTGGTTCGACTTAAAATTTTTTAAATAAAATTTAAATTATGAATTAAAATTTTTAATAATTTAAAATTTTTAATAATTAATTGATCAATTTTCATATTATAATTGAATCTGTCAATTTTAGATGACATATATATGTCATGTAAAATAATAGGATATATATATTATATGCGTATGGAAAGTTATTAAAATTGAAATTAATATGTATTATAAGATTATAAAAATTATAATTAAATTTGTACATAAACTCAAATTTTTGACTCTAGTAAAAAAATTGAATAATATTTAAAAGCTAGAATAACCCAAAATTCTTTTATTTGACTTTATTCGATTGAATATCCAATTCTAATTATATGATAATATTTATATATATAATGAGAAATTATTATATGAATCCGTTCCACCACCTAAGCTATGATCCAACCAATTAAATTAATACACATCAGATATTTTTTATATCCTATTTACACATAAGTATCGTCCAAATCATCCACTTTAATGCCTTTTTATTTAAAAAGAAAAAAAAAGAAAAAAAAACATTACCAAAGATTTTTTTTATGTTGTCTTCCTCTTTATTTTTTCAAAATTTTTCTTAATTATTTTTTTCTAAACTATAACCCCTAACCCTAACCCTAACCTTAAACATTAAACCCTAAACCATAACACCTAAAACCTAAACCATAGTTCCTAACCTTAAACCATATACCATAACCCCTAAACCTAAATACTAAACATAAACCCCAAAAATCTTAACCCCTAACCTTAACCCTAAACACTAAATCTATAAAGAAGAAGAGATTAATTAAAGAAATTTTAGAAGAACGAAGAGAAAGATATCAAGTAATATTTTTTAGGCATAAGGATTAATTAACCCTTAACGTTTGTATTTTTTTTATCATTTTGGCCCTTATTTTTTGGGATAAATTTAGCCCTTGACCTATATCTTTTTGACAAATGACTTATTTTTTAACCACCATGATTACTGGACCGTTGAAAATCTAGCAATGATGACATGTCATATGCATATGATAATATATTTTAAATAACATGGCATCTAACCTATCAAATACATATATATATGAAATATAATTTTATTCTAATATAAAATATAAAACAATTAGAATTCAAATAAAATATTAAAAATTAATTAATTCTAAAATAAAATACTACTAAACATTCTCAACCTTAACTATAAAAAAAATTAATTAATTTCGAACTGTGTTCATATTTTTTTTAAGATAAGACTTTGATTCTATCGTAGTTAGGGTTGTGAATGTTTAGTAGCCTTTTATTTTAGAATTAATTATTTTTTAATATTTTATTTGAATTTTAATTATTTTATATTTTATATTGGAATAAAATTATATTATATATATATGTGTATTTATGTATTAAAATATGATTTATTTAATAATTACATTATAAATATAATAAAGTATATACTTATTTAACATATTTTAATATTTAATAAGTTTTATTAAAAAAATTCAAATGAATTTATGTATAAAAACCATTTTTTTCAATAAAATTTTAATTAAAAAAATTTATTTATCACAATTATCTTTCATTCCCTGTAAAATATTTTCTTTTAAATTCTAAAAAACTTGTAAGTCAAAGTTCCCTTTCCTTGGCAAAATTGTTTTAATATTACATTTTATTTTTTTATTTCAAAAAATATGGTTGTCAGTAAAATAATTTCGAATCTATAGCAATTTTAACAGTGTTTGATTTTTGAGTTCAGATGACTTACTTTTCGACCTCATTGTGGGAAAATATAATAAAAAAATCATGAGTTCAACTTGCTTACAATCCGAACTGAAGGAAAATAATAATAAAAAATCATGAGTTCAACCTGCTTACAATCCGAACTCAAGGAAAATAATAATAAAAAAATCATGAGTTCAACCTGCTTACAATCTGAACTCAAGAAAAATAATAATAAAAAAATATTGAGTTCAACCTGCTTATAATCCGAACTCAAGGAAAATAATAATAAAAAAATATTGAGTTCAACCTGCTTACAATCCGAACTCAAGGAAATAAAAATTAAAAAATTCTTGAGTTCGACTGGAACACAGTCCGAACTCATGAAAATAATAATAATAAAAAATAGTGGTCTGCAAAGTGGTCTGAAAGTGATGATATTATTTTTTGGGAAGAGAGTATATCATGTCTCGTGCAGTGTGTTGTCAAGTCTCGTGCAGTGTGTAATTTATTATTTGATTGAAAAGTGGATGATAGTGGGTTGTATTATTTTTTCGGGAAGAGGATATAATTTATAATATTAGATAGATGATAGTGATGATATTTTTTTTTGGAAGAGAGTATGTCATGTCTCGTGCAGTGTGTAATTTATTATATGATTGAAAAGTGGGTGATAGTGGGTTGTATTATTTTTTCGGGAAGAGAATATAATTTATAATATTAGATAGATGATAGTGATGATATTATTTTTGGGGAAGAGAGTATGTCATGTCTCGTACAGTGTGTTGTCATGTCTCGTGCAGTGTGTAATTTATTATTTGATTGAAAAGTGGATGATAGTGGGTTGTATTATTTTTTCGGGAAGAGGATATAATTTATAATATTAGATAGATGATAGTGATGATATTATTTTTGGGGAAGAGAGTATGTCATGTCTCGTGCAGTGTGTTGTCATGTCTCGTGCAGTGTGTAATTTATTATTTGATTGAAAAGTGAATGATAGTGGGTTGTATTATTTTTTCGGGAAGAGGATATAATTTATAATATTAGATAGATGATAGTGATGATATTATTTTTGGGAAAGATAGTATGTCATGTCTCGTGTAGTGTGTTGTCATATCTCGTGTAGTGTGTAATTTATTATTTGATTGAAAATAAGATGATAGTGGATTGTATTATTTTTCGGGAAGAGGGTAAAACTTGTATTATAAATAGGGATTGATGAGAAGTAGAATTTTATATTGTTTTGTAAAATTTAGTTTGAAAGAAGAATAAGTTCTGAGAAAGTAGAAGAGAAGAAGAAGAGTAAATATTTTGAAAATATCTTTGCAGTAAGTATAATTTTATTTATTTTATTTTGTTTATATATTTATTATTATTTAAAGATTGAAAGCTTACTTATCTTTTTTCCGAAGGATGGTCAATCAAAATTCTATGTTGAGATTACAAAATCGACACGTTTCTAGTGTTACGGTTGATGATATGGTAATTTTTTTGTTAAGATATTTAATTTTATAATTATTATTTGTTATTCTTAACAGTTTTTTTAATATATTGTAGTTATGTTATGATTACCTCGGTAAGGTAATCAAAGTGTTGATTAACGGATGCCATAATCGTTGACATTGTAACTCGGGGATTGGCTTCAACCAACGTCCTGATGTGCCTGCTTATTACATCCGAGTCTAATTTACGATGGTCTTGACTGATTAAATTTCGTAAACAAGTGTGACGACCACTGTATTTTTTAATCTCCCAACAATTTCTCCTTTGAAGTTTAGATACACGAATCTTCCAATTACAGTCTTCTCCATATTTAACGCACTTTGCAAACAATGTTCTAGGACTTGACTCTTTAACCAAGAAGTCTACATGATTTCTAATGGAATACTCTTTAATTGCTAAAGCGGCTTCTTCTTTCTCTACAAATTGCATTCCCACAGATAACTCATCAGAAGAACTATCACATATCTGTGGGATGATTGAGTATTGTGTTACCCTCATCATATCGTAATCTATTAAATTCATATGAGCGGGAGGTTCATACCATGTAATATCATCTCTGCCAGAAATGAACTCTTCACCATCACCAAAAGTAGGCTCCTCACCAAGGTCATCAACACTCAAGTTCGGATCTGTAGTTTCTTCATCTTCAGTAGAATCAGCAAGTGTTTCTCCCCATCGACCTTGGAGATTTTCAACGTCAACGTCAGTAGGAAACGTCGGTTCAACAGTGGGAAACGTCGATGGACAAGCATATGGATTAAAAGCACATGTTGTTCCACTTTCCAACAACACAACAAAACTGTCTCCAAACCTATAAGATTGGTCATCAACCGTACGTCCGAAACCCATCTGAGAAGAACTTCCATATACATTTCTAGATGAACCCAGAACATCAGATGTAGCACGCAACGTAGCATGTAACGAAATACTTTGCATACAGGTTGATTCATGCTCTACAATCATGATTCCAACATCATTATCATCTTTAAGAGTTATTGCAGAATATCGAACCGGGTCATCGCATGTCTTCCACCGGTACCGCAAACGAACAATCTCAGACTCTATTTTTTCTTCTATCTCCTGCTTCAACTCTCGAAGGGAAATATTTTTGAAAAACCTCATCTTTGTTGTATTTTCCGAGTCAAAGATGACACCGACATCAGTTTTTACAATTTTTCCACCGTAATGAATAACAGTCAAAAAAAATTGCTCATTGTATCTGTTAGTTCAAAAAACATACATTTCCGAATCATAATAAGAAATTAAAGCTACCATAATGTTGTAAAAAATACAAACAAACAACATACATATTTAAATGATAAAATAAAAACTTACCATGAATTTGTTTCTCCTCTGTTTTCTTCTTCTTCTTCATACAAGTTCTCAATTTCGTATAACTTCTACTATCCACATTACTTATATAAAAATAAAAATATTTCTCAGATTTTTTAACGAAATTACCCCTATAATTCTATAACAAGACAACCTAAAATTTAAAGTTATTACCCCTCTGCAGATTACTATCCACCATAATATTATTTTAACCAATTTTCAGTCAATAATTCATTAATTCGAGGTCTGACACTCTGTTTTTTTCAGACCACTTTTCAGCTCTTTGGAGAGAGTCGATTTCAAAACGTGCATGAGGTCAGAGTGTATTTAATTGGGACTCATACATTTTTTATTACTTTTTTACCATGAGTTCGAACTGAGTTCCATTCGAACTCAATATTTTTTTATTATTATTTTCCTTGAGTTCGGATTGTAAGCAGGTTGAACTCATGATTTTTTTTATTATTATTTTCCTTGAGTTCGGATTGTAAGCAAGTTGAACTCATAATTTTTTATTATTATTTTTCTTGAGTTCGGATTGTAAGCAAGTTGAACTCATGATTTTTTTATTATTTTTTCCCACAATGAGGTCGGAAGGTAAGTCATCCGAACTCAAAAATCAAACACTGTTGAAATTACTATAGATTCGAAATTATTTTACTGACAACCATATTTTTTGAAATAAAAAAATAAAATATAATATTAAAACAATTTTGCCCCCTTTCCTTTGTACAAATTAAAAAAACTTATTATACAAATTGGTACCTCAACTTTTTCTTAGATTGAAAATTGAGCTTATTTTTTTTAATTGGATATATTTTTTTAAAAAATAAATCGATATCGAGCTTTGATATCAAACACATGATATTTATTATATTTTGATCGATCAATATCACGTTAATAATATGATTGGTTGTTTAGATGTAAGCAAACAAATGTATTTTTTTTTACTTTATTTGAGGAAAAAAGTTTGACTTGTTCTAACTTGACTCGAAATTATATAAATTTGACTTGAAAAATATTGACTCAAAATTATATAAATTTGAATCGAAAAATATTGAAATAAAGTTTGAGTTATAAAATAAAATTTTGAATAATTCAAATAACTCAAAATTTTTAGTAATCAAGTGAATTATAATTTTCCTGATATATATATATATTAATATAAAAATATGAAGAAATACATATTACTCGTGACAAAATATGATGAAATATCTATATATATCTTATATGATTAATAAATTATTTAAATTAAAATTAAATTGTGCTATAACATGATAAATAATTATAATTAAATTTATATAAAAATTCAAAAATTTAACTCAATTCAAATTCGACTCAAATTTTATAAACTTGATTCAAATTAAAAAAATTTAAGTAAAATGTAAATTATAAAATATAACAATTCAACTCGAATAACTCAAAAAATTTTACTCGATTCAATCTACTCATACCTAAATATACCAACTAAAATAACTCAATTATTAATTAATTATAGCGTTTACCTTCTCTTCTTTAAAATATTCTGCCATTTCTATTCTTATTACATTCTCTGAATATAAAATTTGCAGAGAAATATCCACATTCTTTCCCTTTTGTCTTCTTCAAAATCTGATCTCTTTTCCCCAAATTTAGTCAAAAATCTATTTTTCCTTTCTATTTGCAGTACCTTGATTTCATAATGAGCTTGAACCCTTGAATTAGATCTCCGGAAGCTAATTTCATCAAATTATTCCCCCCCCCCCAAAAAAAAATCCATTTTCCACCAAAAAACCCCCTATAATTTCACAGATCCATCTCCATATCATTCCAATTCCCTTATAATTTTCAAACCCAGTTTTTTCTCATCAAAATAAAGATACCCAAATCCTCAAAACACCAAAAAAATGAAAACCAATTCGAGATTCTTCACGATCGGGCTAGTAACAGCCTGGTACTCATCCAACATTGGTGTCTTGTTGTTGAACAAATATTTGCTGAGCAATTATGGCTTCAAATACCCTATCTTCTTGACCATGTGTCACATGACGGCTTGTTCTTTGTTGAGCTACATCGCGATTGCATGGATGAAGATGGTCCCCATGCAGACGATTCGATCTCGGGTTCAGTTCCTGAAGATCTCGGCCTTGAGTTTAGTCTTTTGTGTGTCGGTGGTGTTCGGGAATATCTCCTTAAGGTTCCTGCCGGTGAGTTTTAATCAGGCCATCGGTGCTACGACGCCGTTCTTCACGGCGGTTTTCGCTTACTTGATGACATTGAGGAGGGAAGCTTGGCTTACTTATGTTACCCTCATCCCTGTTGTTACTGGGGTTATCATTGCCAGTGGGGTATGTATTTTGGCTAATTTCTGTTTGTTTATTTAATTGTTTAAATTAAAAGTATAAAACCTCTAGCATTATTCATTTTGGGGTTAAGAATTGAAAATAGTTTTCTGGGTTGCTTTTATTCTTTTGGTTTGATTGGATTTTAATTGAATTTTGTTCAAATTTGTGTACTAAAAACGGTAGCTTTTTAGATGATATTATTAAGGATTTGGTTGGAATTTTGAACTTGATTTGCTATAGCTTGTTCAAGATTCTAATTTTGTTTGTTTATGGAGAATTTGAATGGAATGTGGAAAGGATTTGCTTTATTTTTACTGAATTATGTTGGCTTTATATGTTTCAAAATCGAAATGATAATATAGAGAAGGAAATAATGTGGAAATCTGATGCTAATTCCCCCATTTGAATTAGGCTAATTTGATTGTTTTAATGTGACATGAAACTTGAAAGGTTCAAACTTTAAAGTATTCTAGAGTTGTAAATAATATATTGGTAGTTGAACGATTTCCGTAGAAAAAAGTTACGGATTTGAGTAGAAGTGTAAGTTAGAGACTTAGGATTATGATCTGAGGTATTTTCTTTAAGTTCTATTCAATTGCTGAAACATGCAAGGTTTAAAGTAGATATCTTGTTATTTGGAACTTTTAGGAATGCATTATCTTTTTTCAGCTTAATTTGGAGGGTTTTTAAATGATAATTATCACAATTTGTTGGTTATCTTTTCCTTTTTCTCTGTTTCAAACGGATGATTGATTCGTAAAGTCTGATATGCCTTTGTTTTGTTGATGATTCGTCAATGTTTTGTTTGTTGTACTTAGAAGTGTGCGTTCTGGACTTTTACGGTTCTATTTGGTTTTAAAAACCTTCAAATGTCCTGCAATAATCTCGTTATATGCTTTTTTAATCTAATTAATCCGTTTGTCTGATTGTTATTGTTCGATTTTCTTCCATGACCATAGGGTGAACCAAGTTTCCATCTATTTGGTTTCATCATGTGCATTTCGGCTACTGCTGCTAGAGCTCTCAAGTCGGTTTTACAAGGAATTTTGCTTTCTTCTGAAGGGTGAGCAAATTGTTATGCTTTTGCTTCTGCTTTGCGGTTAATGGCATAAGATTTATATACTTATGTTAAGTTCGGATATTAGAAACGAGCACTGAAAAGTTCTTGTAAATTTATTTTAGTGAGAAGCTGAATTCCATGAACCTCCTTCTCTACATGGCTCCCATAGCTGTTGTATTTCTACTTCCGGCAACTCTCATTATGGAAGAAAATGTGGTCGGTATTACCGTGGCCCTTGCCAGAGATGATGTCAAGATCGTTTGGTATCTACTATTCAATTCATCCCTTGCGTACTTCGTGAATTTGACCAACTTTTTGGTCACGAAACACACCAGCGCCCTCACTTTGCAGGTATGACATGTGTGATACTTGCGACCGTTTTTTCCCTAACTTTTCGCCCTCACGGATGGATTGTGCGAACCTTTTATGCGCTAAGAAATTAAATTGGCATAAGTAGAGACTTACTAGATTATGAACTTTGCAAATTGTCGGTCTCGGTAATTTCATGCACAAATTCCTTTATTTTGTTATCACCGACTCACCGTTGCTGATGTTCAAACTTGCAATAGTTTTAAGCTTATCGAGATACTGAGTTTTTTCGCTCTTGCAGGTTCTAGGAAATGCAAAAGGAGCCGTAGCTGTGGTGGTTTCGATTTTAATTTTTAAAAATCCCGTCTCTATCACCGGAATGCTCGGCTATACTCTCACAGTCTTTGGGGTCATACTCTACAGTGAAGCCAAGAAACGAAGCAAATGAAGCCATCGTCCCAGGCACACGATATGTGCACAACCGGTTGTACATTTCGTTTCCTTTTTCGCACAGAACATCAACAATATTCAAAGAGGAAAGACACGGCAATGCAGTAGCATACGATGACATCGATCATGCACCTTAGATTCTTTTAAATTTTCCCTGGAAAATCTGGGAAATCGGTTTTTTTTCTATATCGGATACAGCTGCCGGACTAGTCAAGCAGTAGGAAACTCAAATAATTGACTGGTTTGGTCTCTACTTTTCTCATTTGTATGTTTCTTATTCTTTCAGGGAAGAAAAGGTTGTAGAATTGTCCTTCACAGTTTACACAGTTTAATCTGTTATTAACATTTCTAATATTGATTATTAATGAAAGAATGGAAGAAAACCTCATGATTTTACCCATTTTTATTGTTTAATGTGCTGATGTTGGTCTCTTTATATGCTGGAAATCATGTATGTATGATGACATATCATCATACCATAGATTCATGCATCCATGCATGACATACATACATGATGTCAAAGCACAACACAATTTGGCCTCAATCATGCATGCATCAAATACCATTTCATATCTGCAGATGAATTGAGCCAAAAGCAAAACAAGTTTGAAGTATGAATATGGTAAAATCAGGGTTCCAAAACGGAGACGGCCGCACGCTTAATCGATGCGGACTTGATCCGAAGATTGCAGCTTCCTTTCTCCATGAAAAGCTGGGAAAAGTGTCTGCAATACAGAATGCCCTCAAGTGATGTTGGCAACCACCATGAGAGCACTTGAAACCTGACCTGTGGTAAGACTGGCCTTCTATTAGGCACAAAGAAACCGATCCGAATGCTTACACCGATAAATTTACGAGAGCAATCGATTATATCGAACGGCAGATGCATGACTCTAAACTGATTCATACCCCTCCTTTCTGAGAGATGCCCCCTTGAACAAGATAATATCAAACTCACAGCATTTGGCAAAGCATAATGCAGAAGGAAAACCTATCTGACCTGCACCTATAAAGAAACTACAAAAGGCTATACCCACTTCAAATGCTACTACTTGAATCTGTATCTAGATTGGGCAGGGGTATTCATTGTTCGATTAAAAACTAATTAATCGACAAATAAAATTTCTTTTTCTTAAAAAAATGGTCAAGTGTTTTTTAATTTTAATTATTGATTAATTTAGCTTAAAATCTATTAATTAATTAAATTAATTGAAAAATATTTAAGTGATAATTTCGTACATTATATTATTAGTATTTTAAAAAAATTGTGTAAATGAATCTTATAAAAAAAAATTATTTATTTATTCCTTGGCACAGCTTTCCCGGGCCCGTTAAGGACCCAATCTTTCCTACCTCAAGTAATTACTAAACCCATTAAAGTGAAGACCCAAAATATAAAAAAAATTAATTCAAAAATTAACTGAATTAATCGAAACATTTATTTTAGTACTATGTTTAATAAGCTTCAAAAGTTCAATTTGTTTAAAGGTTAAAATAATTTTAATTATTTGATTTTGGTTAATTCAATTCGATCACCGATCGAATTATCCGATTCATCGTCCTAAATCACTGAATTACTCATAAAAACTTGAGCTTTTTTTAATAAATGACACAACTAGGGACGAAACCATGGAGTGGGAGGGGTTGTTATCCTTCCAAATTTTTGATATAATTATATTTTTAGTCATTTTTAATTTAAATGTTAATTAAATAAAAGGTTTTATTCTTTTTAAATTTTTAAATTTAAATATTTAATAAATTTTTGTCTCTTTTAACATTAAACTCTAATCCCGTCCCTACGTACAACATTCAATGAATGAAGAAAATGGTGATGAGATTGTGTGGTCCTACTCCTCCACTTGCCATCCCATGCTAACATCCATACACATGCAGAAATAAAAACAAAGACGGTTAAAGAACCTTAGCCACTTATGATCACCATCACATCTCCTACAAATATTGTCACCTTAGCCACACATTAAATGTGAGATGCTAATTTCACCAAAGCCTAACCCTTTCCTACGCCACGTGTCGCGATACGGTTAGCCGCTTATCTTCTATCCTACTCAAGCCTCTCACGGCATTTCAAGCACCAGATTGCTGGTCTTTTGAAAGATTAATATCAATCAGAAGCTTCTTCTTCTTCTCTTTGAAGTTCCAAGGGAAAACCCTTGTTTTCTTTTTGCCAATGGAGACCGGTGTCACGTGCTATGCTCGTGGGATTGCTCTTCCTAGTGTCTCCTCTAAGCACTCCACTGCATTAGTCTCCCCTCCATCCATATCTCCTTCCTTCAGCTCAAAGGTACATAATTATATATGTATATGTATATATGTGTGTGTATTGCAGTTAATTTCAGCTAATTTCATTGTGGTATATACATATATATATGTGTGTGTTGCAGAGCCTTAAATCGAGCTCGATATTCGGTGAATCACTTCGGGTTGTTCCAAGATCATCATTGAAGGTTTCAAAAGCAAAGAACACTTCCCTTGTGACAAAATGTGAGATTGGAGACAGTCTGGTAAGTTTACCATACTAACAGTACTTATCAGTCCGTTTCGATGTTGGATCGTTTTTAATATTGGTTTTGCAGGAAGAATTTCTTACGAAATCGACCGAGGATAAGGGACTGATTCGATTGATGATGTGCATGGGAGAAGCATTGAGGACAATTGCTTTCAAAGTGAGGACAGCTTCATGTGGAGGCACAGCTTGTGTCAATTCCTTTGGAGATGAACAGCTTGCTGTGGATATGCTTGCCAACAAGCTTCTTTTCGAGGTTCGGAATGATTAATCTTTTAACCAAGTGTTCGATGAAATTCTCTTGAGATTAACAGGGTTGTTTTCCGGTTGTAATCGATAACGTTTAGGCCTTGACTTACTCGCACTTCTGCAAATACGCATGCTCGGAAGAAGTTCCCGAGCTTCAAGACATGGGAGGCCCTGCTGAAGGTCTGCAATTTTCTTTCATTTCACAGTTTCTTAAGGTTCAATTAAACCTGAATCTGTAGTCATAATTTATCACTATATGTAACAGGTGGATTCAGTGTTGCTTTCGATCCACTCGATGGCTCTAGCATCGTCGATACGAATTTCACCGTAGGTACCATCTTTGGGGTGTGGCCTGGTGATAAGTTAACCGGTGTAACAGGACGAGATCAAGCTGCCGCTGCAATGGGAATTTTCGGTCCTCGGACGACATACGTACTCGCACTTAAGGACATCCCTGGCACCCATGAATTCCTCCTCCTTGATGAAGGTACTTGCAAGTTGCAACAACATTTATCCTCAAATTTTGAATGAAAATTATGTTTTTCAATGGTACATTTATCAGGAAAATGGCAGCATGTGAAGGACACCTATGAGATTGGTGAAGGAAAGATGTTCTCCCCTGGGAATTTGAGAGCTACATTTGACAATCCGGAATACGATAAGGTTCGAATTTATCTAAATTTTCGACTCTTCATTTTTCTTAAAGTACACGTATTCATCACCGGTGTCATACACATTAAAAAATCGATAAAGAAAAACGAAGCATACCCAAGTCAGATACATACCTATACTCGAAACTCACACCCGAATTCGAGTAATATAGGCTTTCAAATGTCCATTATTGAGTAACTTTTATTCTTTTAATGGAACAGTTGATCAACTATTATGTGAGAGAGAAATACACATTGAGGTACACTGGTGGAATGGTGCCTGATGTCAACCAGGTATATTTCATGCTCTTACAAAACAGTCCCTGAACTTAGAAAGTTTGATCAAATTGACCCTCAAAACTTGATAAGTTTAGTTAAATTGCCCCTTAAACTTATTCTGGGGTCAAATTGGCCTCTGAACTTATAAGTTACTACAAAAAGTTAAGGGCCAATTTGACCAGTCTTATAAAGTTCAAGGGTCATTTTGTGTTTTAACCCTTTTTACGAATCTAAAATATTTAATTTTTCTTCTTTTTTACCCTACAGATCATTGTAAAAGAGAAGGGCATATTTACAAATGTGACCTCACCATCTGCCAAGGCCAAGCTGAGACTGTTGTTTGAGGTAGCACCCTTGGGGTTCTTGATTGAGAAAGCTGGTGGTTACAGCAGCGACGGTCAACAATCGGTGCTCGACAAAGTGATCAATAACCTCGACGAAAGAACTCAAGTCGCGTACGGTTCGAAAAACGAGATCATCCGGTTCGAAGAAACTCTATACGGATCGTCAAGGCTCAGTGCAGGGGTCCCTGTTGGAGCTCCTGCTTAAGTGAACCATGTTTCACTTGTTTGCCTTTTCGGACACTTTATTTTCCATGTACCTTAACATGTCAAAAACTTTTAAGCAATGTTCCCATATAGAAGTTGTGAAATAGTGGATGAAATGAATTGCTTGAATTATGATGAAACTTCGACTTTCGGATTCGATTTATCAACCGGTTAGTATGTATCGAAGGGCTCACCGCAGTTTTCTGTTTAAATTTGATCGATAACATCTGGTTTCGAAGCATTGTCGTATCGATCCATCGAAACAACACAACTAAATCCAAAAGGATGGAAATTCCTAAGAAGTTAAGCCTTGGATTTATCTCCCATTTGTATAGTATGAGCTATTATAAGCATTAGAATTGCAGTCCATCACACATACAACATTTTTTTGTCAATACGGATATGGTACGATTCGTGTTTTTTCACCCTTCGATTCATCTCGTTACCTGATTAATGTTCCAACCTTTCTTGCAGGCAGTTGAAACCGGAAATCGGAAATGGCGCGGATCGGTCTGCGGGATCGTTGATTCACCTCTAGACGAGGTATGGACTATTGTTTCACAAACCAAAAGATTGTCACAATGGATGCCGATGGTCGAGCGGTGCACGGATCTAATCGGTGAAGAAGGCATTCCGGGGTACGTTCGTCTAGTCTCGGGCTTCATGTTCCCTCAACAAGACGGGGAAAGGTCGTGGATTAAAGAGAGGCTGGTCGAAATGGATTCGACATCACACAGTTATGTTTACAAACTGGAAGCAAGCAATGTGGGATTAGATGGATCTGTAAATTGTTTGAAACTTACAGATTATGGAGATGGCTCAACTTTTGTTAATTGGTCATTTGAGATAGACCCTTTAGAAGGTGCAATTGAGGATAGAATCATGGATTACTTAGGTTTTCTCTATAAATCATGCATCAACAGGATCCAAGGTGCCATTGAAGCTGCTAAGCAGAAAGATATTAATTTCGATCCAATTTTATCGTTCTAAGTCTCGTAATTTAATCATATTGTCTCTGTAATTTATTAGCGAGATAATCGTTAATTTGACTGACTCGAACTTTTTTTACTCAATTCGATTAAATACTCGCCCATACATAAGATGACCTTTGATGCTTTGTGAAACATCCAAGGAAACTTTGGATTTTAAAAACAAAATAAACAAAAACCTGTCTGGTTCTGGCATCTCTTCTTCATTCACCTAACCAGCTAAAATGACATTGAATCAATGATTCAATGGTGATTTAATGGGAAAAACGTATAAAAGGTGGTTTTCAGACATTGGTTTCTTCTAAACCTAGTAGTTGTAAGAGAAAAAACAGAGCATACTTCAGACACAGAGGAGGGAATAGATGGTTCTTGGGTTCAGAGTTCAGACACTCCTGTTTATGTCTGTTAAGTTTCATGCATTGGTAGTGTAAGATTCGGCATTATCATTTCGCTGTAAGTAGCTTTAGTTCTATGGTGTTCGTAAAGTCGGATACGTCGGATTTGTTTCGGTCAGGCCGAAAGTCGTGTGGTCTGTTAGTAGAATACTGTGTTGCAATCATGTACATATGAACACAACACGAATTATTAAATGTATCGAAATCTTAAACATGGAAATGTTATGTGTCATATTGTGTTTACTAACCCTGTCGTATCCGGTGTCGTGTTTTCGTGTTGCAACTGATTCAGGTGGTCTTGAAAAACGCAACAATTCTTTGCACCACCAAGACATTGTGACGGTCAATGGCAAGTTTCCGGGGCCGACTATTTATGCTCGTGAGGGCGTCAATGTGCTCGTAAGGGTCACAATCGTGTTCAGTACAATGTGACAATCCACTGGTAAGCAAGTTCATCACAAAGATCCTATACAACTTTAGTGAGTCTAAAATCGCAGCTTGAGAGCCTTTCTTCATCTTGATATTGCAGGCATGGGATCCGGCAACTTTGAACTGGTTGGTCCGACGGACCTGCATATATCACACAGTGTCTGATTCACATTAACAGGTCAAAGAGGGACACTCCTCTGGAATGCACATATTTCCTGTCTCAGAACAACCATGCATAGTGCCATTGTTATCTTGCCTAAAAAGGGCGTCCCTTATCCGTTTCCGAAACCCGAACAAGGTAAAAGTCATTGTATTAGGCGATTTTCGGACTTTCCAGCACCTCAAAGCTTGTTTTTGCCTGCATAGAATGTGTTCATACTGAAGCCGTGGTGAACCACGAAATGCAAACCGGTTTAGCCTCCGAATATCGAATGCACACAAGGTTAATGGCCATCCAGGGCCAGTTACAACTGTTTTGTTGATGGTATTAGCTTTGGACTCTATATAATCCTGTTTCGTGTTCGATCAGAATCATAAAAATCGTAATTTCTTCAATCGGGAAGTCGGAAAAGCGTGTTGAAAATGATCTTGTTCAAGGGAAGAAAGGACTTAACCTAGCATATAAGAACAATGTTAATCATTTAACAGACTTGTATCATTTGGTGAATGCAGATGCATATACTTCACATGTCGAAACCGGAAAGACCTATTTACATTCCGTTGTAAATGCGGCTGTGAACGACGAACACGAACTCTTCTAAAAGATTGCATACCAGAATCTGACTGTCGTCGAAGTTGACGCCACGTACACAAAAATGTATAACACCGACACATTATTTCTCGGTCTGGGACAAACCACAAGTGCACTTCTTAAAGCAGATCAGGGAATTGGCAAGTACTTAATAGCCATATCTCCATTCATGGACACCATTGTCACAGTTGATAATGTGACCAGAGTCGGATACGTACGGTACAATCGCACCCTTGCCTATATACTAGCTACCTTGGTCAGCATTCCTTCTGTAAATGCAACCCCGGTGACTTCGATTTTTTCTGAATCACTTCGAAGCGTTAATTCGAAAGAATATCCGACCAATGTCCCTATAACCATTGTCCACTTGCAAATTTTCGAGATCAACCCTTGTGCCACATGCATCAATGGTAGCCGAACCGCAACATCTATTAACAATGTCTCGTTCGTCACGCCAACTACAGCTCTCCTGCAACCACGTTACAATGGAATAAACGGAGTTTTCACCGATGTTTTCCCGGGAAAGCCGTTAATACCTTTCAACTATACCGGCACTCCACCGTCGAACCTACAAACAAATAATGGTACCAAGCTGTACATATTGGCCTATAATTCAACACTTCAGCTAGTGATCCAAGGGAATAACATAATAGCACCCGAGAGCCATCTGACACATCTTCATGGATTCAATTTCTTCGTAGTCGGAAACTTCGATCCCGGATGATCCATCGAAATTCGATTTCGTTGATCCAATCGAACGGAACACGGTAAGTGTACCTGAAACTAAAGCTTTGGGAAACTGGAAAAAAATAAAACGCGCCAGGTAGGAGTCGAACCTACGACTTTCTGCTTAGGAAACAGACGCTCTATCCACTGAGCTACAGGCGCTTTAATTACATTAATTCATTATAATATATTAAGAAATATGTATTTTAAATTTTCATCAAATTGCAATACAAGATAATTTCTAACTTTAATCTAAGAATTATGACTAACAAAAAATAATCAGAATTAAAGAATTAAGTATTGTTTAATTTTTATTTTATTTTATTAAGTCCATATAATGAATAGGACCGATGGAATGATATATGATCTGAATTAGTAAGTTAATGAGTTGATAAGACAGTTAAACAAAAATAATAAAATTAATATTCTGTTTATTCTTTGGCAGTCAAACGATAAAAATATATATTTTTAAAAAATATATTTATTTTTTAAAATCAAACTCCATATTGTACTCAATTACCCATAATTCATTTTTTTTCCAAATTATACTAACAAAATAAAAAAAAAACATTTCACAAAATTTAATCATGTTTTTATAATTTATTAGAAAAATATTAAATTAACTATTCAGAATAATCGGATATGTTTTCGTTTTATAAAAATTTAATTTTAAATTTTAAATAAGATTTTAAAAATATTCGAGACGGATAATCGGATGCTATATTAATTATGTGAGTTATATAATTATAACACGTCTAGACCAATTACCATATCTAAGTGGGTGTTGTGCCTAGCTCATGACTTTTTATAATGCTTTGTTTCTTTTAGGATAATTATTACAACTTTATGAACATAGGATATAAAAAACAAAATATATAACCCATTTACAAAGATTCATGTCTAATTAAATGGGGGTGGATAACTACACAAATTTTGTAATATTTTTTTATTTTTAAAATTTTCATTGCTCCTTTTCAAGATAATCATCACAACTTTACAAACTCATGATTAAATTTTTCAACTCAAAAATATTATTTATCTTGGTTAAATTAAGTAATAAAAATTTGATATTTTAAATAAATATTTTATTTTAAAGAATAATATAATTCAATTTTAAAATAGAGGTGATAAACAGATAATTCGGTTCAAATTCGGTTTGGATCATTTTAATTTTAATTATAATCGGTTTAAATTTAGTTTGGATTAGTTTGGGTCTGTTTTAAATTTTCAATTTTACTTCAAGTGTATGTTGATTTCAATTCGGGTATCGAATTGAGTCAATTGATTTTAGTTTGGTTGAGTTTCGGTTCGATTAATATCGATTAGGTTTTTCAAGTGGATTGATTTCAAACCGAATTAATATTAGGTCAACAAGAGATCAAATGGTTTCAATCGATATTTTAGGTCGAGTTAGGTTTTCATACTGTATATATCATTTTGTATAGTACGTATACTTGTTTTTTTTAATTGTGCGACAATTCACATTTTAACTTTCTTTCTTTATTTTAATATTTTTTATTTATTTAGGGTTACTTTCTATTCAAATAAAATCGGTTCGGGTTCATTCTATTCAGTTTGAAAATAAGTTCAAATCCATTTTCAATTCAACTAAAATTCAGATCAGTTTCAATTCGGTATGGTTCGATTCGGGTTTAGGGTTAACTTCAGGTCATCGCATTTCGATCAATTATAAATTTTAATTCAGATAAATCAATTCAATTTTTGGTTCTCAAGTTAAATTTATCGGGACTAATTTTAGATACATGTCAAAATATATAACTTTAAACATTCATTTAAAATAAAAATAAAAATTTAAATATTTATTATAAAAAATAATTTAAACATTTATTTTATAATTAAACCCCAAAAAATAATAAAATTATTCATCAAAGACTTATCATGGATGTAGTCTCTTTCCTATTGTCTCTTTGATCTCATCCACTTCCCAACAGTGAAAAACCAATAGTTTTTCTTCAAAATTTTCCTCAAATTCTGTATCTTCTCTTTCAAAGAAAACCCATTTTCCCACTGTTTCCCACTAGTTTTTAAGCATCCAAAGAATCAATCTTTTTCCCCATTCATCTTACACAACTGGGTCTTCAAGCTTTCTTGTTTCATCTTCTTGTTTTATCATTACATAAACAAAGAAAAAAAACACCAACCCTGTCCTGTTCTTTGTCAAAATCCTCTTGATTCTTCAAAAGATTTGTCTTTTGGGGGAAAAAGATTGATTCTTGACCAAAAAAAGCTTCTTTTTGGTCAACAATGGAAGCTTTGTTTTCAACTTCTTTCATGGAAAATATTGATTGGTTTGAATTTGATATTCATCAAGAGAGCCAAAGCCAAAACACATATTGGACCAAAGAAGAAAACAAAAGGTTTGAACATGCTTTAGCCATCTATGGTGAAGATGTTCCTGATAGATGGATCAAAGTTGCAGAGATGATACCTGGGAAATCTGTCACAGATGTGATTAAACAGTATAGGGAGTTGGAAGAAGATGTTTCCGACATCGAGGCCGGCCGAGTTCCGATTCCGGGATATCTCGGCTCGACTTTTGCGTCGGAATTGGTTGATAGACATGATCTCGATGGTTATAGGAAGAGGACTAATGGTGCTAGAGGACATGATCATGAAAGGAAGAAAGGTGTCCCATGGACTGAAGAAGAACACAGGTGATTTTTCTGCATAAACTAGTTAAAAATTCACTTCAAAAAACTGGGTTTTGAGGGGTTTTTTTTTATTAATGATAATGTTGAAAACAGGTCGGACGAATGATTTTATGTTAAGTATACAAAACTTTATACTTATTAAAATTATACGAGAATTTAAAATTTTAAAGGTATAAGATTATATGATGTTATGATCTTTTTAGGAGATCCTTGGTTGAAAAGCTTGAACTTTAGCTTAGGGTTACTTTCATTAGTTTTCTTAGTTTGCAAGTAACCTTTGTAGTTAATTTTTTTTGGATAAATGTATATGTACATTTTAGCACTTGAATTTGAATTCAGGGACGGAATTAGGATCAAGCATTAAGACGGACAAAAGTTTATTAAGCTTTTAAATCTAAAAATTACAGGGATAAAAATCCTATTTTTTTACTATTTAAATTAAGAGGACTTTAAGTGTAATTATACCAAAAAAACTGAGAGGGAGTCTATACATAGTTTTGTCCCTGTCTGAATTTAAAGTTCAACTGGTAAATGACTTATTCGAATCAATTTGAACCATAAAACTAAGTTCGAGTAGTGATTTGAACAAAAAAAAATCAAATTCATGTACTTAATTAGACTGATGAAAAGTTTAGATACCACATTGAACCTTTAGGTCAAGCTTAAGTATATGGATTTTGAAAAGGTTAGGTACCAAATTGAATTTTGATGCTAAGTTTAGGTATCAAAATGTATATTTATAATTTTTTTTTTACCGTAAAAGAGGTTTTTAATGGGACTCGTAAAGTACAGTAAAGGGGATTGGAGAAATATCTCAAGGAACTTTGTGGTTTCCAAGACCCCAACACAAGTTGCAAGCCATGCTCAAAAATACTATCAGAGGCAGCTTTCAGGAGGGAAAGATAAGAAGAGACCGAGCATCCACGACATTACGGTTCTCAATCTCTCCGGCAACGCCGCGTTTTTGAATGATCGTAAGCCGGCGTCGGTAAACCAGTCTAATGTTGTTGCCTTGCAGCAAAAGCTGGCTAGTATGTCAAAGGTTGCAGGCCTTAATTGGAATCACCCCAATGATGGATCGGGTACGGGTTTCGATTCGGCGAATGGCAACCGGTTTACGTCCTCGAATGGCCGCGGAAATCGGTATGACAATGCTTATCATGGAGCTCATATCAAACACCAAAGCTCAGTGTTCTAAAAATGTACCAGCCTAGCAGGCTAAATTGTTCTCTGTTGTACTCGAAAACGTTTTGATTTCATGATGTTAAATGGTATGCTTGTTCCACAGTGGTGGAAAATGGAAATCAATGTACTGTAAATTCGTAATAATACGATATCCGGTTCGTATAAATCGACTGTTCGGAGTATGGATCAAAGGAAAGAAATATACATGAACCATCTCAGTCCCTTGATGTTTCTTTTTTTGCAGTTCTTTGACAGGCTAAAGCCTTGTTGGATGGCAATGACCGGAAACCGAACTTCGTGAGGCCGAACCGAGACACGACCGGACATGTTCGAGGTTTACTGCCATGTCAATTTTTGATTTGGTGTAACAGGATGACTCATTCGGCACTGCCATTTGAAGGAATTTCTGATTGCTTGTTTTAGTGTTAGGGACCCCTTTCCGCCCATTTTTCAGCTTTTATGGACTCAAAATGGCCAACTTGACTCGGTTTTGATTTCCATCACTTAGTAGAAGCTGAGTATGCATTCCACTTGAGCTCACGATCACATGCTTTCGATCTTTTACGGAATCTAGTCGAGTTTATGAAATTCGGATCGAGTTAAATCTGATCGTAGTATTTGAATTTTTGTTTAGATTTAATTGTAAATGTATATTATAATTAGGATTAAGTATTCGAACGAATCGAGTTAAAAAATTTAAAGTTATTCGAGTTGACGAGTCATATTTTACAACTCAAACTTTATTTGAAATTTTTTGGTTTGAGTCGAGTTTAATAAATTCAAGTCGAGTCGAGTTTTCGAGTTTCTATAAATATTTAATTGTAATTATTTATCATGTTATAGTATAACTTAATTCCAATTTAAACGATTTTCTCTGATCATAGAAGATATGTATATATATTTTTCATATATAGTAATATTTCTTTATATTTTTATATATCAATGTATATATATGATAAAAAGTAAGAGACTCATCTCAAACTTAAAAATAAATCTTTTAATTACTAAAAATTTCGAGTTATTCAAATTTCCATTTTACAACTTGAATTTTATTTGAATTTTTTTTGAACCGAGTCGAGTCTATAAAATTTTGATCGAGCCAAAACGAATGGAGTATTTTGCTCACCTCTAGTTATAATACTAATTGGTTTAAATTTAAACGACTTTTTATTATCATATAATATATATATTATTTTTTTATGTGATATACATATATCGGATATTCCAAAGCCTTGCCACGTCATATTGCACGTAAAATCTATCATTTTCTATGCCACACAATAAACTTTTTTAAAGTGTGCTAAAAGTTATAAATTCAAACATGGTCATTTTTCTTACATTAGACGACAAAAACCTTATACTTCATATTTATATATATTTATGGGAAAAACTATTTATTTAGTCACTAAATTATGGGGTAAGTTATAGTTTGGTCACTAAATTAAAAAAATTTGTTATTTAAAACAATAACGTTAGAAAATCAATCAATTAAATTATTTATCGTTAAATAGTTAATGATAATGATGATGTATGTCATTTTTAGAATTATTTTTTAGATTTTTTAGTATAATGAAAGCGAAAAATCTCATAAATATTATTATTTAATTTTTTTATGATATTGTATTTAAAAAATTATTTTTTAAAATGGAAAAGTCTACAACGTCTGTCGAACATTGCTGAACACCACTATGATGAACATTGCTGAACACCATTAGACTAATTAATAAATACAAAATATCTCAAAGACACAATATATAATTAATAAATATTTAAAATAAAATTTTAATTAAATTATTTTCTATAAGAAAAACTACACAAATGGACATCCAACTATCACTCATTTCTTGGGTTGGTCACCAAACTATTTTTTTTATCAAAATCATTGTTAATATTTTATTTTATTATTATTTTAGTCATCAAGTGTTAAATATTTACAAAGATTATGACATGATATGGTTTAATATTTGAACTAAACCTTAATTTTTTTATTTTTTTCTCTTGTAACATTATTTTAAAAAATTAATTTGTCAACTCTCTTTATTTCTCTTGTGTCTTGAATAATTTATTAAATTTTAGATTATATAAAATCACTTTACTTTTATGATTTGTTTTTTTAAAATAATATATATATGTATATATTCAATCATTTTTTATGCTTATTGAATCCATAAAAAAAATTAATTTATCAATTCACTTAAAAGTTTATATAGATCAATAGTCATAAAATTTTTAACATGTAAATATAGATCAATTCGACGGCTGTTGTAAATTTTTTTGGGGATTAAATAAAATTTGATTTCACTTAAATTTTCATTGAGTAGTCATATTTTTTGATCTTCATATAGATGTTCCTACAACTTCACACAAATTTGGCATCAATGACTTCTCAGATACCGAAACACAACCTTCCTTGGATCGAAAAAGAAACTATTCGTCGAAAATGTCAAAAAAAATTATTTTTTTAACTTAGATTTTAAAAGAATAAATTATAAAATTAAAATGATTTTCTATAATCTGAAACTTGATAAGTTGTTAAAAGACACAAGAAAAATAAAGAGAGAGTTGGCAAACTAAATTTTAAAGTAGCGTTAGAAGAGGAAGAAGAAAAGAGATGAAAATTTTAGGGTTTAATTAGAATATTTGATGATTTATTTTTTATTTGGATTAATTTGATATAATATAATAATTTTAAGGACTAAAATTATTATTAAACCATACCATATCATAGTCTTCATTAAATATTTAACTGTCGATGACAAAAATATTATAAAATGAATTTTTAATGATTATTTTGATGAAAAAATTAGTTGGGTGACAAACACAAGAAAAGAGTGATAGTTGGGTGACCATCCATATAGTTTTTCCTATAATAATAATTTAATTAAATTTTTATTTTAAATATTTTATTAATTATATGTTGAGTACTTAAGATTTTTAATCTTTATTAATTAGTTTAATGATGTTCAACAATGTTTAACGTTAAATATTTTGATTAATTTGATATAATATAATAATTTTAGGGACTAAAATTATTATTAAACCATACCATATCATAGTCTCCGTTAAATATTTAACTGTCGATGACAAAAATATTACAAAATGAATTTTTAATGATTATTTTGATGAAAAAATTAGTTGGGTGACCAGCACAAGAAAAGAGTGATAGTTAGGTGACCATCCATATAGTTTTTCCTATAAAAACAATATAATTAAATTTTTATTTTAAATATTTTATTAATTATATGTTGAGTACTTAAGATTTTTAATCTTTATTAATTAGTTTAATGATGTTCAACAATGTTTAACGTTAGTGGTGTTCAGCGGTGTTCGACGCCCGTTGTAGAATTTTTCTTTTAAGATATTATTGATTTTACAGTAAAAGTGAAATTCGATTCATTTGAATTTAACTTTAAATAGTGATTTATTTTTATATTAAAAATTAAAATCGGAGCCTCCTGCTCCCGACTTTGAATGATAAAAAAATTCAAAAAAATGTTAAAATCAATGACAATAGGCTTTGATTTTGAATAATGATTTCGTTTTTTTAATCAGGTCATTATTTATAGTTAGATTCTAATAGATTCAACTTTATTAATACTATTTAAAATATAATATTTTAAAAAATAGGCATAAAGATAATTTTCACCCTTAACGTTTATAATTTTTGTCATTTTGGCCCTTATTCTTTTTTTGGATAAACTTAGCCCTTAACCTATGTATTTTCAACAAATAACTCATTTTTAACTACCATTATAATTGAACCGTTAAAAATTTAATAATGATAATTTGTCATATATATGTGATAATATATTTTAAATGACATAGAATCTAACTTATTAAACATATACATATATATAGAATATAATTTTATTCTAATCTAAAAATATAAAACAATTAAAATTCAAATGAAATTTTAAAAATTAATTTTTTATTTATTAAAAATTAATTAAATCTAAAATAAAAGGTTATTAAATATTTTCAACCTTAACTATAGTAAAATCAAAATTTTATCTAAAAAGTATGAACATAATCTGAAAAGAAAGGGTTTGTAGAGTTTGTTACCGGTGAATCAAAGATAAATGATTTTGATAATAATTAATTAGATTATTATTATTTTAGTTTAGAATTTAGGTATTTTAGTTTTAATCTAAATCGGATTTTTAGGGTTTTATAAAGATATTTTAGTTTAGTTATGGTTGAGAATATTTCTTAAATTTTTGTTTTGGATTTAATTAATTTTTAATATTTTATTTAAATTTTAATTATTTTATATTTTATACTAGAATAAAATTATATTATATATATGTATATGTTTAATAGGTTAGATTCTATGTCATTTAAAATATATTAGTATCACATATATATGACAAGTTATCATTATTAAATTTTTAACGGTTAAGTTATCATAGTAGTTAAAAAATGAGTTATTTGTTAAAAAGACATAGGTTAAGGGCTAAATTTATCCAAAAAAAAAATAAGGGCCAAAATGACAAAATTTATAAACGTTAAGGGTGAAAACTATCTTTATGCCTAAAAAATAAAATATTCAAGTAATTTCTCCATAACAAATGTAATGATGTTACGTCGTTAATGAAAGGCAAAATAACTTTTAAAATTTTCGTGTACAGTAGGCTAAATGCCTGATTACCGAAAAATTATATTATGGGTAAATTTTATCACCTATTTATAAGATCAATCAGTGAAAATTATTTATATATTTTTTTATGTTATATTTTTTTAAAGTGAATTTTTACTTGAAAAAATTATTTTTAAAATAAATTAACAATAAATATGAGTGAAGTTTCACATTGAAAAATATATGACATGAAAAAAATGATGATATGGATGATTTTTAATGGTTGTATTATAGATAACGTGGTGAGACTTACCTATGATATATTTTCTCCTAACTACCGAGTTAAAATATTATTATTCCACCATTGTTACTTGCCTCGACTAGATTCAACTTAAATTTGAACTCAATTCGAGTTTTTAATGAGCCGAGCCTAGTTACTTGGTATCCGACTCGAAAAGCTCTTAAACTACTCAAAAATATAATATATTAAAATTTTTAATTTTTATAATTTAAATTTAAATTTATAAACTTAAAACTCTAAAATATATACCCTCAAATCTAAATCTTAAATTATAAACCCAACAACCTAAATCACTCTAAATTAACACTTCCTATACCTTAAATTTAACCAACTTAGTTTATCCAACTTGTGTATCAAAGTTTTTCTGTGACATGATTTTAAATGAAACGTGATAGATAACAAGATTCTCTAGTCTGATGCGATAAAAGATCGTTTTACAATATGACCCGATTGAACTCGGATCAAGCTCGAACTTGAATAAAGTTCTTAACGAGCAAAGTCAAACTCAAATTTCTTATACTCATTAAAAATTACTCAAACTCGAACTTAACTCAAAATCTCAAAGAATCGAATCAAATTCAATATTACTCGACTCGACTAATTTACATCCCTTCCCTTGTATATAAGCACTTGTATTATGTCAGTTGATTAATGAATATCATATCTTTCTTTAATTATTCTTTTAACATGATATAAAGTACATACTTTAAGCGTCAATGATGCCATTAAGCCTTTATAATTATATAAAAACCTTTTATTTAAAAGCATTTTAAAATATTTAACTCTTATTTAACTAATTTTGAAAAAGTATAAAGATAATTTTAACCCTTAACGTTTATAATTTTTATTATTTTAATTCATATTTTTTAAAATAAATTTAACCCTTAACCTATATTTTTTTGACAAATATCTCATTTTTTAACTAGCATGATGATTAGATAGTTAAAAATTTAACGATAAGGATATATCATATATATGTAGAATGATTTTTAAGATCTGAGAATGCTTAGTAACCTTTTATTTTAGATTTAATTATTTTTTAATATTTTATTTGAATTTTAATTGTTTTATATTTATGTTAAAATAAAATTATATTATATATATATATATATATTTGTTATTATCATAAAAAATTTAACGATAATGACATAGGATGAGTCTACCACGTGCGTCGAATATTGTTGAACACCACTAACGATGAACACCGCTGAACATTATTAAATTAATTAATAAAAAAATAAAATTTTCAAGGGCTAAACATATAATTTTGAATTATTTGAAATAATATTTTAAACAAATTATATATATTATATTTTAATTTTTTAAAATAATTTTTTTAATTATTTTTAATTTAAAAAATATTAAATCTAAAATCTAAAACCCTAAATTCAAACTAAAAATAATAAAAATTAAATCCTAAAATCCAAAACATTAACTCATAAACTTTAAACCCTAAATAATAAAACCATAAATCATAAAATCTAAAAATATAATTATACCCTAAACCCTAAAATAGAAAATTTGAAACTCTAAAAACTCTAAACCCTAAATTTGAAACTCAAAATTAGTTTAAGATTTAGATCAGAGGGTTTGGTTATTTTAGGGTTTAGGAATTTTGGGTTTAGATTTAGTGTTTATGGTTTAGTACTTTTAGGGTTTTTTGATTTTAGGGTTATGAGATTTTATATTTTAGGGTTTAAAGTTTTATGTTTAGTGATTTAGGCTTTGAATTATGGTTTTAGGGTTTAGAGTTTTTTTTATTTTTAGAATTAATTTAAATTAGTGTTTTATTTAATTATTAAAAAATAAAATAATATTATATAAAAAATAATTTAATAAACAATTTATTTTAAATAATTTATAATTAAATGTTGAGTCCTTAAAATTTTTAGTCTTTATTAATTAGTTTAATAATATTCAGTAGTATTCATCATTAACGGTGTTCAGCGGTGTTTGACGCCCGTTATAGAATTTTTTTAATGACATATCATATATATAAAATGAAATTAGATGTCATGTTATTTAAAATATATTATCATATATATATCATATGTCAAAATCGTTAAGTTTTTAACGATATAATAATTATATTAATTAAAAATAAAATATTGTCAACTTAAATTAAAGATTAAATTTATTAAAAAATAAAAATTAAAATAATAATATTTATTAACTCTAAAGATTAAAATTATTTTTATACCTTTTCGAAAATCCGTAACATGATTACATGAATAACTCCTTAATTGTAAGTATTCTGTTTTCCTTCCCCAAATTTTCTTCTCCTAACAAAAGGGCTCATTTATCTGTTCCGTTCCGGTTTGATCAGCGGGCGGTTGAAGGAGGATAATCTAATGGCGGCGGTGCAAGGTTGGACCCGGCGGTGCTTGACGATATAATCAGACGGCTAACGGAAGTCCGATCAGCCAAGCCAGGGAAACAAGTGCAATTATCTGAATCAGTAATCAAGCAGCTTTGTGTTGCTTCAAAAGATATCTTCTCTCAACAACCCAATTTGCTTGAACTCGAAGCACCCATTAAAATTTGCGGTAATTTTTGTTTGCTGGTTTAATTTTTAGGAATAAAATGTGAGCTTTATGTTTCGTTGCGGGGTTTATTAGGGGAAGTATTTTTAAAAGGTTGCATTTTTATACGTGTTGGATTAATAGGGTTCACTGAATATGAATCTTTTGGGGTTTAAAGAGGTTTTAATTGTTTAGATTTCTGAGCCAGGTAGAGGTGAATTTTACCCTTTTTAAAGCCCAATTTACCCCCTTTTTTGTATGGAAAGGTGGAGGAAATTGAGATGCTGTTTTGATTGCTGGAAGCAGTAGAAAAATATATATGTAGCAGTTGAATTCATATAGCCTGCACATGGCATCTGCAAATAAAGTTGTAACTTGTAAACTTGAATTGATGGAAATGGAGATATCATTCGAATGCTAGTGTTGTCAAGGCGTGCACCTAGGCTCGCCCGTGCCTCAGACCTTAAATAGGCATAAAATGAAACCTTCACGACTGTAACTTAAATATTATGGAAAGGAATAATATCGAAACCTATACTTCTCAGTATTTGAACATACTATTACAAACATTGACCATGAGGAAATCATGCATATTGAAAAAAAATCGCATGTTTTGTAGATAAACTAGTACACACTTTAGAGTTTATCACAATCTTAAGCTTTGCATGTATTTAATAATTTACACAAATAGAGACTTACAAAGTACACTTATTTTGTGCATGAGACAATATAAGGGTTCTAGTGCCTAGAGCACACCTTGAGCCATTGATAATTCTGCTACCAAGAGTTTCCTGTATTTTATTGTTTCTTACTTTAAAACTTTCATTTGTGCCTTTAGGTGACATACATGGGCAATATAGTGATTTATTAAGGTTGTTTGAGTATGGGGGGTTTTCCACCTCATGCCAATTACCTATTTCTAGGTGACTATGTGGATCGTGGCAAGCAGAGTTTGGAAACGATATGTCTTTTACTTTCTTATTAGATAAAGTATCCAGAGAACTTTTTTCTATTGCGAGGAAACCATGAATGTGCATCTATTAATCGGATATATGGATTTTATGATGAATGCAAACGACGGTTTAATGTTAGACTTTGGAAAAGCTTTACTGATTGCTTTAACTGCCTGCCCGTGTCTGCTCTTATAGACGAAAAAATATTGTGTATGCATGGTGGTCTTTCCCCTGACTTGACAAACCTGGATCAAATTAGAAATTTACCTCGTCCAACTGCAATTCCGGACACCGGTTTGTTGTGTGATTTGCTTTGGTCTGACCCTGATAGAGATGTGAAGGGATGGGGAATGAATGACAGAGGAGTTTCATGCACCTTTGGTCCAGACAAGGTGTCAGAATTTTTGGCAAAGCATGATTTAGATCTTGTCTGCCGCGCGCATCAGGTTGTTGACTGAGCTAGGCTTTCCCATTCATGTGTTCAGTGTTGTTCTATTTTGATTCTAAACTGGTTACTTTTGCGTAGGTTGTAGAGGACAGTTACGAATTCTTTGCTGATAGGCAACTTGTTACGATATTTTCAGCACCTAACTATTGTGGTGAATTTGATAATGCTGGTGCAATGATGAGTGTTGATGAAAACCTGATGTGTTCTTTCCAGATTCTCAAGCCAGCAGAGAAAAAAGCGAAATTCATGTCCACTAAAATGTAATGGTTGTAGCTGTCAACATATAAATTATAATGGCGTGCAAGTCTCCGCAAAGGTCAGCTAAATAGACCTATATTTTTATTTTATTTTGATGATCTTTTGTCATATCCTCTTCATCAGTGGTTTTAACTTCCCTCTGGATATACTATTAGAAGTTTAGCATTTTCGGGCATCTCATGCAGTATGAATACGATTACAATGTTATTTAAATAATTGTAATCATACTTATTTAGGTGGAAACAATACTGAATCATTGTATCAGAATGTGTTTTTTAGTTTTGTTATTGTCAGAATGCAGCACTCGGAAAAATGGATCGTGTTTCTCTTAAAATCCATATGATGCTTAAAATAAATTTTAACTATGTTTCTAATTTTTTATATACCACTCTTTATTCATCTGGTTAAACGTCGTAATGACTATCGGTGTTTCTTTGTATTATTTACTGTTTCTCTTTTTCTCTAACGTAGTTATCCTTATCATTCTCCGAAAATGGATGAAACTGAAAATAGCGGGCTCCGAAGTTTTGGTGGAGACGATAAGCAATGCTTTTGTGGAATACCATTTGTAGGGCAAAAAGATTTATGACAAAGGTGCTTTCGTGTAGCATAAACCACAACTCTGTATGTCTCTTCTATCTTCCACCTCAGTGTTCTATCTTTTACTGTGTAGCAGTTAATCTGCAGTGCACCGTGCATGTATAGATATATATCTGGTCTGGCAGCCTCGAGTGGTCGTGCTAGTCAACAAAAAGAATTTCCGTATCGCCCAGAGCATTCAACTGTTTGATCTGTTTGTATGGATATCCTTAGGTGCAATCAAATGTTATGAGATGATTAGCTGCAATTTGGTGCATGAAAATGAGTAATGCTTATGCGGTTGCATCATGAATCCGCAGGGGTGACCCTGAAAAAGAAAAGGGTAAGAAGGTGCAGAGAAAATGCTCCGAGTTGTACAAGTTGTTTGTATAGGTGAAACAGATGGCTGAAATTAACTGTAGAATATGTGAGGTAAGGAGTTAATCTCAACCATTCATTTTTATCCGTTTTTGAGATGGCAAGTTAATATATGTATCAATTTAATAATTTTTTTGAATTCACTTATTAAATTGAAATATTAACATGTTTAGTTGTATATGAGAAGTCCTTTTTGTAAATGTAAAGTGAAAGGTTATGAATCTTAACATGAAAATTTGCACACGGAGTCAAGATGGCCGAGTTGGTCTAAGGCGCTAGTTTCAGGTACTAGTCCGAAAGGGCATGGGTTCGAATCCCATTATTGACATGATTTTTGTTCTTCTTAAGACATTAAAGTTGACCCTATGGGTCCATGGCTCAAACATTACTTTTTGTTGTTTGATTTTTTTTTTAAATTTCAATATTTATTTTTTAGTGTAAATAAGCTTTTTAATATTTTATTTGTTTTTAAAATTTATTTCCATCAGATAAAAATTATCGATCAACTAACGTTCAATACCTTTAATATATCTAAAGTACATATTTTGTAGACTCTTTCTTCTCAAAATTATATATTTTTACTGTATTCAATATTATTTATTTAATAAAATTAATTATTTTTATTATCATTATTTTTTAAAAAAAAGTGTCACGTTAGTAAAGTACATATATCATTTGCCACACTATCCCTTTTCCTTTATTGGGAAGAAATATTGAATATTCCCACTTTTGGGTCTTAAAAGGCTAATCTTTATGCACTGTTTGCAAGACAAAAGTATTAACGGAAATAATAATAAAAAAACTTCATTGATTAACTTTTTCATCCTATATTTAATTATTTATTTTAAATTTTTTGATACAAATTTGATGAAAAATAAAATATAAAATTTTAAAAATATTTAGCAACTAAATTTTAATCTATTATAAGTAATAGTGAGTAAAATTTGATTTAAAAAATTTATTTTTATTTAATATCAAAAAATTCAATTCGATCTACCTCGAATCATATTTTATAAATTCAATTTGACTCAATTTATTAAAAATAAAATTTGAGTTACAGAATGAGAATTCAAATAATTTTAAATTTTTAATAATTAATGTATTTGTTTTTAATTTTGAGTTGAGTCTCACAACTTTACCCAGAGGGACGTAGTCAGGATTTAAGGTTGAAGGGGCAAAATGTAAATATTTAAAAGTAAAGGACAAATTCATTAAAAAAATTAAATAAGTGAACAAAAGTGAAAAAAAAATCTTTTGGGGAGGGGCAATCGCAGTTTGGTCCCTGTTTACCCGATACATATATATATTATGTATGAATACATCTTTATAGATAAGATTAAATTACACAATATAAATACAATTATAAAAAATATTTAAATTAAAACTAATTACTACTCTAATATTATAAATATCTATAATTAAATATAAACAAAAACTCTAACAGCTCGACTCAAAAAATATCTAACACAATTTAAATTATAAATATGATTTAAAAATTTATATATCAAAAGAAAATTTCAAAAGCAAAGCAAGTTGGCCAATTATTAAACAGAAATGAAAAGGCAACAAACGCGTGGAACTCAGCGTCCCCAAAAGGCGCGTAGGAAATGATGTAGCTTTCAGTTGTGTACGGTTGATCAGTCGAGTATTTTAACATCTTCCTTCCCCCGTTGTCTCCGTTGCCTCCAAATTCACGGCAAAACGCACCGTTTCATCGCTTTTAAACTAAATTTCCACTTTTCAAGAAAAAAATCCCCAAATTTTCTTTTGTTGATTTCTCAATTCGATCTCTTGTTCTTCAATGGAGGATGAATCGTCATCGTATTCAAATCTTCCAACCAGTCATTTACTCGGATCAGTTCCCGTAAGCTTACTGAATTTCATTTTATTCGTTTAATTTTCAGTTAATTTTTGCGATTTTATTTGTTTTTTCGTGGAGTTTAATTGTTAGGATTCGGCATTTTTATGTAATTTTATTAAGAATGATTTTCTGTTATTTTTTGCGATTTTATTTGTTTTTTTTATCGAGTTTAATTGTTAGGATTCGGCATTTTTGTGCAATTTGATTTCGAATGAATTTTCTGTTAATTTTTGCGATTTTATTTGTTTTTTTAAAGAGTTTAATTGTTAGGATTCGGCATTTTTGTGTAATTTGATTTCGATCTTCATTCGAATTTCAGTCTGTTATAAGTGAAGAACAAAAGGCATCATATGCAGGTACTTTTTTTCTTTTTTTGGAGAAGTTTGTTTAGGTTAATTGCGATTTTTTTTTTGTTGACTATTTAATTGAAATTGTGCAGTTCCTGAAGCGAGTATGCAATATTTGCCTCCAAATAATGGCAGCGGAGGAAGTAGAGGCAGAGGTTATCAAACTCTTGAAGCTCCGACTGGTATATTAAACTTGGTTAATTTATCAATATTTTTTTTCACCTTTGAAATGTGATGATTATGATGATGAATTTGGAGATCTGCTGTATTTGAATGATTAATGTCTTAAAGAGTGGTTTTTGTGAGGAATATTTGTTATTGATGTTAACTGAAAGAAGAAGAAGCTTTCAGACTAATGGCATTTAGAGTTGAAATATTTGGAGATTTGGTCATTGAACCGTGGATCTTGTTTTTAGAAGTTAAATCTGGTATCTTAGGGAAATTTATCGAGCAGAGTTTATGTTTTCGACACTTTTAAGTTTGATCGGAGAGAATACACTGCATTCGTTGTCTCGTTTTTGTTTACATTCTGGATTGGATGCCTCTATTTTTCGTAGTCACTGATTCAAGATCTTCATATAATTGTTGTAAACCAATATCTCGATCACTTCCGAAAGAAACCTTAACATGATTCATATGTCATTTGTGGTTTTGTTTGAGTTCATGTGTGTGTAGTACCATTCCTTGAGTATTCTCTTCCTTTATTTATTTGATTGTGTGCACCTCTTCTAACTACGGAATACGGACTATTGATTATGTGTTTATGTTCTAAAAACCCTTAGCTTTAGCCTTTCGGATATTGTGCCTAAGTTACTATCATCAGCATTGCAGTTTGTTTTAATTCACTTATGGTAACATTTTAATGCTTTTATTTAATGTTATTGAATGAATGTGATTATCCCTTTGTCTATCATATGCAGAAAGCTTCGAACAACAGTTGCCAAACAACTGGAAGGGAGTGTTTAGTATCTCATCATACACGCAATATTTTAACGTCGATACAGACGTTGTGATAAACAGGCTGATAAGTTCATTTTATCCCACTGCTGGAGATTTTTTCAGCAAGATTGATGCTAACCCTGACCTGTGAGTATGCTTCCCCTTCCCCTCTTGATCTGTATCTTTAACCGAGACATGCAAAGCAGCTTGCGTCAAAGCTTCATTGTCTTGATTTTTGCCTTATATTTAGGTATGGTCATATCTGGATCACAACTACATTGGTCTTTATGCTTTCTTCCTTTGGAAACTTCGCTACATACCTTATGAAAAAGCATACCGACGGCACTACTTCTTGGAGCTTCGATGTTGGCTATGTAAATGTAGCAGCTTCTGGAATCTATGGTTACGCAATTGTGGTTCCCCTGGCGTTTTACTTCTTGCTTCAATATCTGGGTTCAAATGCAAGCCTTGTACGATTTTGGTGCATGTGGGGTTATTCTCTCTCGATTTTTGTTCCATCCACGGTATGTTTTCGTCTCTTTAAAAGAAAAAATAAATTATTGGTGATCACATCTAGTCATTTAGATTTCCTGAACTTGTATTTTTGCATCATTTTGGAGCTCAAATATATCGATGGTTCATAATTTCTTTTACAACCATCTAACTGTACTATACACATATTTGCAGCTCCTACTGCTTATTCCAGTCGAGTTTCTCCGATGGCTGGTTATACTAATCGCTGGTACTGCCTCATCATGCTTTGTTTACTTGAATTTAAGATCTTATATCGAGGGGGTGAACGACCTTACAATTATGATGGTTGCTGCATTCTTGTTGCAAATGGCCCTCGCAATCTTTATCAAGGTCTGGTTCTTTCCCTAAACCATACTGAGTCATCCTGCATGGTCTGAAGTCTGTTGTGGATTCTCCGTTTAAGGGAGTTACGCAAAATGAGTTTAGTTCGAGTGAAATCCCTATCGAAGAAAAACTTGTGTGTTTCTTTTGGAATTTGTTGCTTGGCGAGTTTTAGCAATACTGAAACATGTGACAGGAGTGAAATTTAGGAGTCGATGTTTCCGGTGAGGTGTTGAGGTGCCTAATTCGGTTTTGGAGTCGGGTTGATCTGATTGACTAGGTGGTGTTGGCCTACAACTTTTAGGAGACCAACATCAGGAGAACAACTAAAGTAAACGCCAAGTCGCCAAGTATTTCTAAATGTATGTAAATATAGGTTGCCATGGTCTTCGTTTGTTTAGTTATCGTTACGAATTTTTGTGTCGAATATTGGTAAACTCTCTCGATTTCCCGTTTAAGATATTTGGGGTCGGTAAGTGGATTCATTTGCTGTCCGTTTTTCAGTTGGTCAATGATGTTCGGATACGGTTAAACCGGCATTCTTAAGACCAAAGTGTTGGTGATATGTTTGTGTTGCAAGGTATGCGACTTCGATCTCATATCCGAAAGCATGCAGGGGTTTTCTTGTGGGATTGATATGGATCTTAATATGTGCTTAACTGTACAGACCGATTAGCCCCTGATTTTTGGAATTTTTATTGATTTGCATGCGTTATTTTTTATTACACTGGTTTAACTCGAATGAAGTATCGAATCTCGATTCGATTGGTTAACCGGATATGGTTTTGACAAACACCAAATCTTCAGTACTCCATCCAATTATGTCCTATCTTTCATGACCCGGGCCTTCTTGGCTTGGTCTTAAAGACTAGACTCACCTAGTAGTTCTAGGGAACCACGACCTTAAAAAGAGTTAAAAATGGTTGTATCGTTTCTATTATGAAAGTTAAAAGAATTTTGTTATAAATTTTTTGGTATATACTGAATTTCTTAAAATATATAAGGGTTTTTGTACATACTGAATTTCTCACAAAAGTGTAAAAATTTTGTTACACACCAAAATTTTTATAACTTTTATAATAAAAATAATATTACTATTTTTTTATATTTTTTAGAAGAAAAAAAACTAGACTCACCCTGTATAATAATTAAATAATTTTAAATAAATTACGTATTATTTTTAAACTTTATTTTTAAATTTATTTTCACAATTAAAATTTTAAAACGTTGAATTTAATCATCGAATTTTATACATATAACTTTTTTTCTCATTTTCCCGTTAACTTTCTAATGTTGTCATAACAACATTTAGTTATAAATATAATTTAAAATAAAAATAATTAGAATATCTAAAATACCTAAATCCCAATCCTCTCTCAACCCACTTGATTATTATAGTGACTTGTTTGTAATAATATATTAACTAAATGGCATAATTGTAAAAATAAAAAGTAACATGTTAGTAAGTTGAATGGTTGAAGTCAATTTCATTATCATACAATACGGACCACTTCATAGCCACCTGCTCCCTTTTCAGTGCCATAAATAGTCTGAGCCTTCCAAAACCAAAACAAGGATAAGCAAAACCAACAAGTTCAACATTTGGATAAGAAAAACTGGACCTCAGAATTTTTATTCGAATCTAAAAGTTTGATCGGAATGGTTTAAATCTAAATATAATCTAAATCAATTTAATTGTAAAAGTCACAATTCAAATTATTTTGATTCGAATCTTAATTGATCGAAACTTAATTTATTTGAACTCGAAATTACTTAAATTTGAAATCACTAACATTCAAAGCAACCTGAAACAACTTGAACTTAAAAGAAAGAATGTTTTTGGTTTAAACCGAAAAACATCTAAACCGATTCAATTTGAGTGTTTTTTGTTAACTAAATTAACCGAATTAACCTACTTGAGTTCGAAGATACACCAAATGTTATATTCTTGCATGGAAGCACACCACATGGAACAATGTAAGACTGCAAATGCTATTAGAATTACAGATCAAAACACAATCTTTATTGCAATACAGACGAGGAACGAAATCAGAACTGAAAAATACCAAACCGTAAATCCTCTAAACCACCGTAAAATGTCGTAACTGTTGAAAAAAGGTTATATTTACAGCATCGGATCCAATGGAATAACAGTATCTGGAAAATCTGTTCTTGGTCCGGCTAGAGAGTAGTAGGCAAGTATATGAGCCCGATGTTCGTCGACGAGTGCCTCTCCAACTTGATTAGTCGTAACGACTCGTCTCGGGGGAATGAGCTCAATATTCCAGAACGGACGAGCCATGGCTAATAGATCACGACCTGGTCGTGATGATGCTTTATATCCTTGCACCCATAAGTACCTCAAAGAAGGTAACTGCAATGCAGCATGTGCGAGTGCATGCTCGCTGAAGCAGCAACCCCTAATCTCAAGTTTCTGCAAGCTAGGACATCCCTTTGAGAATTCCAAAAGTCCGGTATCGGAGCCCCCGACATATCCCAGAAGCATCCATCTTACGTTCGGACTAAATCGTCCAATATAACCGAGACCCACATCAGTTAAACCACCAGGTCGGAGATAAAGTGCAAATCTTCTAAGCTTTTCGCAGCCTCTTAGTAGAGCTCGAACTCCATTGTCAAGAGGCAAATCTGTTATCCTTTCTTCTCGGTCAAGCAACACTAGACGAAAATCACAGAGATTTTTGGAGTGAGTTCCGACGGATTCCAACGATGCATTTGTGATGTCAGATACATAAATGGCTATATATTCCAATTCAAGGCATCCCTGAGCTAAAGCTGTTAATCCTCTATGTGAAACCGCACCTTCTTCGTCCCCCATTCCTTGCTCATCCGCACCACGCTCGATTCTAAGCCTTTTTAGTTTTTTACAACTTTGAGCAAGAACTTCTAATCCTCTGTCTCCAATAACATTCCTTGTCTGTTCATCAAGAAAATACATTTAATAAGACATGATTGAAGAATTAGAATGAAAGCTAGCACTGTGTCATTTCTCGAACATTCATCAGGATTTCGTATTATCCAAAAATATCAGAAACCTCTTAAGGTCATTCAGCACTTTCAACTACTGAAAATGTTAATGACAGATAAAATTTGCCACAAAAACTGCTAACATTCTATGACATAAATCATAATGCCAAAGTTCATTACAAACAACATTACTTGGAACACAGAAATATTAAGGACTAATAGATTTGTGGTTCTACCTCGAAAACTTCTAAGTTGGGGCATCGTTGAATTAACAAGCAATGATCTTCTGTGTCGAGCAATGCATAGAGGAGATCCAACCTTTTAAGCATTGATGCAAAAGGAAACACGATCGACATTTCATGACTCCCCATGTATGTTAAACCCAAACGACATAACTTCGGGGGGAACGTTACAGCATTATACCTATCCGATTGCTCGTTATTGAAAGAACCACCACAGAATTCTTCTAAAACAGAAGCGTTACGAAAGAAGCCAGCAAGATCCAGAATTTCACAATCACTAACTTTCACAGAGGTCAAGTTGGAACAATTACGTGCAATCCGTTCAAGGTCTTCGAAACTCACTTGGACAAGATCAGTCATGTAAAAGTTTAAAGTCTCAAGAACGGAGTTATTCATCGCAATCTCGTGAAGCCATTGACCATCTCTCTCGACAATCGAGCTCTCTTCTAGAAACAAGGTTCTTAGTTGCCTACAGAAACATATCAAGATTTAAAGTCATAAACATGGAATATAAACATGGAATGATATCTACTAATATTACACCAAAAACATAACTAGCTAACCGTTTAAGTAGCTATAAAATCGTTTTTTCCTGTATGAAATCTCAAACTTGGATTATCCCCTGATGAATCACAACACATGGACGTTTATAATGAACCGTTAATCGATCGATCACGTAAAAGTTCAACCATTGCTCTCGGCATCCTATCATTTATGCCTATAGCAGCATCTCATAAATATTCATGACATTGTCTATTCAACTTGAAGCATTTAAATCCGATTCTTACGACAAATACCTGAAGATTTAAGTTCCGACACTCTCGGACACATACAAAACACCGACGGTGCACACAACGGTGCAATCGCCATCCTCATATCACATGTATAAATCTGATTCTTACACCCCGAAAAAGAAAGATCTACCTCATTTTCCAGCAATAGAAAATCTACAAATACAAGAGACTACCTAACCACTAGTTCATCAATTGAATTCCTCATTTTCATTTAAAAAAGCAAAATACTTTCTCCAATTCAAGTCAACTAAAACTAAAGCTTGAAGATCCAAGTATTTTAAGTAACTAAGTGCTTGTACTTGAATGAAATTCAAGATCTAGTCCCTATAAGTTTAAACATTAAATCTTATGAACTTTTCAATGTAGAAATTCTAATCCAGTTGTTCCCTGAGTATTTTCCCTCAAAATTTTCTATCTATCCAATCATACAAACTTCAGAAACAAATCATTTATAGTAAGCAACATAAATGGTTAGACCCAAATTGAAGAATGAAGTTAATCGAGATTAATAAGCAAAATTAATACCATTAAGCTTAAAACTCGTAATTAAACATTAGAATTCTTTAAGGAAAACAAAGAAAATTACCTGCACATGCTTCCAATATGGAAGAGTCCATCAGTTGAAAACCCAGAGCACTTATCAAGCTTCAGAGCCTGCAAAACTCTCCCTCTAGACCGAGCCAAAACTTCAAGATCCGAATCTCTAACAATCATCCTCCTAAAATGAAGCGATCTCAAGCAATCAAAGTTCCCCGCTATTTCCCGCACCCACGGCGTCACGTACCCTCCCCAATCATCGGGAATCAAATTGAACATCGCCGCCCGAGGCTTTCCCTTCAGCTCCAACGATTCCAAGAACGGAAAACGCCGCCTTAACCGATCCGTCGTCGTTGTATAACAAAACGCAATAGTTATGTGCTTACGCGACGAAGAATCCAGCTCGTACCACCTCCGGCAGACGAGTGAAATGGCGGCGCGGTCCCTCGGGTCATGTACATACGACAAGACGCATCCCAATACGACGTCGGACATGCCGGAATTGAACGACGCCGTTCTCTGCAGCTTGTTATCATTCTCCTCCATCCAAACAATCAAATCGGATCAAAAAGAACCGGAGCAGTTCACTTTCAGAGCAAAAACCAAGAAACGGGTATAAAAACCGATCTGTAATAAAACAAGGAAACGGTTTATTCGGAATCCTCTCTTATATTCAACGACGAAACAAAAAAACCAACGGAACGGAGCCGGTCCATTGACCAAACGAACCGGTTCGGTTAATTATCGGTTCGACTATTCATGAGGAAGAAGAAGAGAGATCAACTGGACAAAGAACAGAGCTGGGGAAAGCTTTTTCTAGTAGATTGGAGCTAAGAGTAGAAATGGACGGTTAAGATTGATTTGCAGGATATGATCTAACGGTTAAAACTGAAAGTACGAGATCAAGTGCGAGTGCGGCTCTCAAACTTAAAAATAGAAACAAATTAATGACAGCGACATAATATATTTTAATAAAATATAATTAATTGGAGTGGAATATGACGTGGAAGGATTTGATTGGATGCGGTCACTGTGTAATGGTAACTTTTATTGTAGTAGATTCCTATATCTTATGGGACAAATCTATAACGGTAGGAAAAGGTTTGATGTTAGAAAATAGAAATAGTTTTGGATAAACATAGTAATTATGCCATTAATTGTTTTGGATAAAATAATTTATTTTTAAAATATAAAAAGATATTTATAATAATTTTAATTCATGTTATTGCATTATAGTAATAAGCTTTATAATTTTTATAATAAAATTAAATTTGATTTTGGTGATATAAGTGATTATTTTATATATTTATAATGAAAAATATATATTAAAAAATGGGGTGTTTCTTTCTCTAAACCAAAAAAAATGTTTGTTAATTAGTTAAAATACCCCCAACAGTTATTTAATTATAAATTTATTAATAAATATGTATTTTTTAAAAATAATCATTTAATTATAGTTTTGTGATAAATATGTGACACTAACATTAAAATTGAGGCATAATTTGTTACAATAACGGTTTTAGTTTTAAAATTTATATATTTTATTTTAAAAATAATTTAATAAAATTTTAATATTCTTCGATCATTTTTGACTAAGGATGATAGTTGGGTATAATTTTATGAATTTCACACTATACTTATCTCAGTTGGGGTGAGAATATGTATGAGTTTGGTAGATAGTAGACAGGTGTGAATATATAAATTATATCCGTCGTGGGTAGTGGGTAAGTGATGAGTTTAAGATCCTACTCGTACTGTATTCACCCGTTCCATATATGTCCGCCCTACATTCGCTCGCCACATGAATTTTAGACCATTTATGTTTGTAGACTTTTATTATGTTTTTTATTATGGTATAAATTTTCTTCGCATCATGTGTTTCAGGTACGATCGTGTTAAATTTATTTTTTTAATTTTGAAATGATAAATATTTTTAATATATCATTTTTTAAATAAACCAAATTTCAAAAAAAAAATTGAATAAAAAAATAAAAAATATATATAATAAAAATCGAATGCTGTTGAACATTCATTAAGCAAAATTAAAAATAGAATATATGTGAAAAATAATTTATTTTAAATAATTATTAATTTTATATTAAATTCTTAAAATTTATAATATTTATCAATTAATTTAGTAGTATTATTTAATAATATTTGACACCCGTGATAAACAATCTTGTACCTTTTTGACAAATTAAAAAAATATTCTTTTCCATACTATTTATTGTAAAATTAATTATTTAATTATAATTTATAAAAAAATAACTTAATTTTATTGCAAATTACTAAAAACATTTATTATATACACCCACCAACAGTTAGAAATATTTCATTAAAACTAGTATTTATCATAAATAAAATCAGGACAAAATGATTAATTGAAGTACAAAATAATTATAGCAAGGTGGAGACATAATTATAAATACATTTTTAACAATTTATTAATGATTTGTTATTTTATATAATTATATATGTTTGATTCATTCATTAATTATTTATATCAAAATTAATAAATATCTATATTCGAGCCGGTAGTTTTATTTAAAAGATTTAAAATTATGCATTTCTAAATTTGAGTCAAAAAATTTTAAGTTATTCGAGTTGACGAGTCTAATTTTATCATTTGAATTTTCATTCAATTTTTCCGAGTCGAGTTTTGAGCTCTTATAAAAATTTAATTATAATTATTTATTATGTTATAATACGATTTGATTATAATTTAAACGAATTTCACTAAACTTATGATATATATATATATATTTCATCGTATGTAGCAGTATTCTTTATATTTTTATATATTAGTACTATATATTATAAAAAATTGAAAAAATCGTCTCGAACGTAAAAATAAATCATCTAATTTTTTTTTTGAGTTATTCGAGTTATTCAAATTTTCATTTTACTATTCAAACTTTGTTTGAATTCTTTTTGAGTTGATTTGAGTTTATGAAATTTCAAGTTGAGCCAAAATGAGTCGAGTATTTTTGCCTCGAATCAATTCAAGTTATTCAATTTTTTTGAGTCGAGTTTTACTCACCCCTAAGTGAGAAAGCAGAGACGGAGCTAGGATTTAATATTGGGAGCGGTAAAAGTTCATTAAACCTTTAAATTTAAAAATTGAGAGTAACAATGACTCTATTTAATTAACATTTAACCCAAAAAGAACCAAAAATGTAATTATATCAAAAATTTTGGAAAAGACAACAACCTCTCTCGTCCCTTACACAGCTCCGTACTGTGAGAGAGAAATCGTCTCAATGTAATAAATTCAATTACGTTTTAAATCATTATAGTTTTAGATTATTTTAATTAAATTATTATTTCTCTTAAAATTTATTATTTTTAGAATCATATCAATCAAAATAATTGAATTGAAACTTTGACCTTTATTTTTATAATTTAATAATTTTTATATTAAAATCTTACAATCTTTTTCAAAATTTATTTAAATGCAATTTGGCTAATTATTTATTCAATATTACATAAAAGCTTATAAAAAATAAAATAAAATAAAAAAAATAAACCCTACCTATGAGATAGCAAGTGGAAAAATCAAAGATATCCTATCACGACTAACAATATTAAATATTTATGTAAATATTAAATATTTTAATAATATTTTAGACTAATTTTTATTTGAACTTTTTATTTCTTTTTGTATTTTGATTATAAAATTTATTTTTTTTTAAACTGAATTTATGTAAATATCAATGCTTAATCTCAAACTAAAAATAAATAAAAAAATTTAAGTATCAATATCTATGTTTTGAAATAAAAATTAATAAAAAAATTAAGTATCAATACTTATAAAAAAAATTTAAAAAAAATCGTAAATATTATCAAAAACCCATCATACATAAATTCGTTAACTTTAGTACAATTTGTCTTTAATTTAAGGTTTAAGTTTAAAGATTTAAATTATAAAATTTAAAATTTAATATTAACATTTAAAATTTAAAAATTTATATTTATTTTTTTACAGTTAAAAATTAAAAAATATAAATAATTACCCATTTATATAAATAATAAGTAAATAATTATTGATTAAAAACCAACAGCAATGTTCCAAAAGCTAACTGTTGGTAGTTGGCAGTTGGCAACATCAGATGACAGCTGTCATGCAACCAATGGTTTCGGCTGCGAAATTAAATACTGTATTACGTGGAGGATAATATTCGAGCTCATATCATACGAACGAGTTTATGTTAAAAAGGTATATTTTGGTTTTAGTCCCTATACTAAACCGGAATTCGTGACTTACTCCAACGATTTTAGTTGGTCATAATTTGATCCTATATTTTTATAGTGTTATTAAATTTTCTAAAATAGGTAATATTATTATGGTTTTATACTTTAAAATCTCATTGATTTATTTCTTTAAACGACATTATTATTAAATTCAATATTTTTATTATTTAGTGTCGTAAGTTACGTAACGCGACTGCAGAGTAATATCTTTATAAATTTGTTAATTTTAAATAACTTTTAGAATTTAAATATTTTTAGACTTATTCTTTAAAAATCTACAAATTTTATTATATTTTTTCTATAAAAATAATAATTATAATCTTAATAATAATTATAATCATAATCACCTACACCCTTTCATTAATAATAATCCTAATTTCTTTTTGACTTTTTAGCCCATCCACTGATATTTGATTTTTGATAAAATTATCAAAAATAATAATAAAATAATGTCATGATTAAAAATATTATTAATAAAATAGTAGACATGGAATATTCTTATGAAACGTACCAATGATTCAAGTCCAATATCAAAGTACTCATGTGGACATCCATGTGGACTCATGTGGACATCCATTGATGAATAGTAAGCAGTATTATTTTTTATAATATAAATTATTCATTTATATTTTTATAGTAGAAAATAATATTAATAAAATTTAGATTTTAAAAAAAAATTAAATTAATAATTAATTGTTTTAGACAGGAGAAAGAATGAATATTGAAGATTGAATCCGAGATCTGAGTTTAATAAAAACTAAAATAATGTCTTTCATTATTACACCACATGATATATTAATTGATATAATAGTTTATTATTCTATTTATAATAATAATAATAATATTTATTTATTTATTTATTTTAGATATCGAATATATTAAACTATAAAGTAACTTTAATGATAAAAGATGATATATTTTATTTAAGTGGTCAAAGTTCGAACATCATATGTGTACGGTGTGCGTATATTATTAAAGGATTAAAATACGATTTTAATTTTATTTGATTAAATAAATTCTTAAATTTGATTGAATCGTAAAATTTTTACAATTAAATCAAATTAGGTTGAATTTAAATTTATATTTATAAGTTCGAATAAGAATTGATAAATCTATTCTTGAACCAACCCGACATGAATTAAGTGTACATGTCGTAGGTGGTCCTCTTACTTTATCAACACCAATACCATATGGTCCCTCCTCACATTTCTTAATTAACAATAATCCATTGTTCTCCTTTTTAATCAAAGATTAAGACATTTTAACTTCCCTTGTCTACCTTAAATTTCACTTCAAACATCTTATATTTTAATCAAATATCAGTTGTGTTGCTTGTCTTGTCTTGTTTATTATTATTGTTTTATTAATTTTGCTTAAGAATGATTATAGGTGAAGTGATGAAATTTTATATATTATAGTTTTATTAATATAACTTCGATTACTAGACGATTAATTTTTAATTTTTTATATAAAGATTATAAAAACAAAAATACTAATGCATTGACATGTAATGATATTATTTATAAAAATGATATTTTATTAATAAACACACGATAATTTTTTTGATTTCAATCTCATCTGTCTCATAACCCAACATATGTCATTTAATCACTAATTTATTTGTATTAAGTTATCGTATCTCGTTTCAGTAGTACTTTGTCTTCACACTCTTTCAAGAGGAGTAACAGATAACCTCGTAATAACCCTTATAATAGTTTCACAATCTAGTGTAATGTCCATTTTGAGTGTGAGAATAATTGACTTCACGATCAATTCTATGCTCTAATACCTCTTTCGCGTCGAACACATAATCCTCATCATAGTTTTCTTTTTCGGAATAAAATCTCTTTCCTCTATCTCTTACCTTTTTAGTATAATTCTATTCTGTATTACAAAAAAAAAAGACCACGCTATCGAATATTAACTTAAAACAAATATAACTTTAACTTTTTAGCATGTATTTATTAAATATCTATGTAATAATCTAGACACCTTTAGAGGCTTTCTACAATCACCTAAATAAGTAACATTAACCTATTTACGTGTAAACATGAAAATTTATTTTGAACGCTGAGTTAACAAAGATCAGTGAATATACAACCACTTGACTATACTTTATCTAAATCATAAATAAAATAATATAACATAAAATGATATCATGATAAAATAACGATAACATTATCATAATCGTCTAAATATGTAACAATATGGATACATAATCTTGCGCACAACACACACAAGTACAAATCGTTAATTTACATAACATAGATAATACTAATATTAATGGGATCTGTATCTGTATCTGTATAATATTAAGATTCTATACTTCAAGTAAGACTCACGTTCATATAATTTCAGAATCCTATATTCGTAGAGATAAAGCTCATGTCCATGTAACATCGAAATCCTAAATTTAACTCATTTTTACCTTAATTTAATTTTTACTATAGAACAACCTTCTCTCTAATTCAAAATTGGGTTTCACACACAGCTTCAAGAATTCAAACTTGGTAAGTCGAAAGCACCAAGACAAGCCCAAAATGGCTCTTACGACATAATATTAAGGCCCAACCATGAAATCCACACTTTGATTTAATCCACATTTTTATTAAATATTCAAAATTTAAATTATTGTTATACATTCTTTTAAAATTAAAGTAAAAATTTTGAAATTAATATTTTTAGAGTTAAAATTTCAAACATTACTTTATAGATTCAATCTATTTTTTTTAGGTCAGGTTCAAAGGGTTACAAGACTTTTGGATATAACACATGATAAACATTAGAAAAAAAGTTTTTTTTTAAAAAAATCTCAAAATCGTGTTCATATAAAGAAAATATCGTTCAAATTTAATTATCAATTAGTTAACAATATAAATAAACATATTGTATCTTTAATGAGTTAGTGTAGACTTATTGAGCATGAATGAAACTTTCAAAGATAAAATTTTGACTTTAATATCATTGTTATCATTTCCAAATGAATTTGAACACTTTAATATAATATTATTTCATAAAAAGTATATTTTAGAGATATAATTGTAGTTTTGTATAGTTACGAACTCAGAAAAAACTAAGAAGAAGAGTAAGTATAATATAGTGGAAGCCATTGTGACAAGAGATCGCTCGAAAAGCTAAAAATTAAAGTGAAAATAAATCAAAGTCAAACTCCAAAGATGAGTATTGTTTAGTCCCTAAATTATTAGGTTATTTACAAAATTAGCCAATGAAATTTAACTATAAATAGACTCAATCTTTTCATTTGAAATTATCCTAAAATCTTAATATGTTATTTTTCTTATTTGTTATATTTGAAAATTCTTAAATAATTTCTTAAATATATTCTTAAATTTTAATATCACATTAAACCTCGTAAATTTTATATGTTCTCTTAATTATTTATTTTGATCGTGTAATATTAAATTTTTATTAAATTATAATATTTAATAATTTGATGAGTTTATCTACCGTACAGATTTTGATAATTTAAGTTTTATTAATGTGAGAAATAATTTATTACAATACGATGATTACACTATATTACGACAACGATTTAGTACTATGGGTCATATTTATGGGTCGGATCTAAAGAAATAACATTATCCGGAAAATCTGTTCTTGGTCCAGCTAGGGAATAGTAGGCGAGTATCTGAGCCGGATGTTCGAGCACAACTGCCTCGCCAACTTGATCGGTCGTAACGACTCGTCTTGTGTGAATTAGCTCGATATTCCACCACGGACGGGCCACGGCTAACAAATCGTGACAGGGTTGCGATGACGCCTGATATCCTTGCACCCATAGGTACCTCAAAGAAGGTAACTGCAACACAGCATGCGCGAGTGCTCGCTCGCTAAAGCAGCAACCCATCATTTCGAGTTTCTGCAAGTTAGGACATCCCTTAGAGAACTCGAAAAGCCCGGTATCGGAATCTCCAACGTATCCTAGAAACATCCATCTCACGTTCGGACTATGTTGCCCGATATAACCGAGGCCCACATCAGTCAGACCGCCGGGTCGGAGATACAATGCAAGCCTTCTAAGCTTTTCACAACCTCTTAATAGAGCTCGTACTCCATTGTCAAGAGGAAATTCTGTTGTCCTTTCTTCACGGTCAAGCAACGCTAAACGAAAATCGCCGAGTTTTTTCGAGTACTTTCCGATGGATTCTAATGATGCATTCGTGATGTCTGATACATAAACAGCTATATATTCCAATTCAAGGCATCCCTGAGCTAAAGCTGTTAGTCCTCTATGTGACACAACGCCGTTACCAGAGCCTCGCTCGATTCTAAGCCGCCTTAGTTTCTTACAACTTTGAGCAAGAACTTCTAGTCCTCTGTCCCCAATAACACTTCTTGTCTGTTCGTCAAGCAAATAAATTAAAATCTTCTATGACACAATGTCAAAGTTCATTAAAAACAACATTACTTGGAACACGAAAACTACGAGACACACAAAAGGAACACGAAGAACAAGATAAGAGTAGCAATTTCATGAAAACGGATGCAATACCTCGAGAACTTCCAAGTTGGGGCATCTTTGAATCAACAAGCAGTGATCTTCTGTGTTGAGCAACGCGTCAATGAGATCCAACTTCCTAAGCAACGATGCAAAAGGAAGCACGATTGGCATATTAGGACTCCTCAAACCCAAACGGCATAACCTCGGAGGGAATGTTATGGCATTATACCGGCCCGATTGCTCGTTATCAAAAGAACCACCACAGAATTCTTCTAAAACAGCAGCAGCATGAAAGAAGCCAACAAGATCCATAATTTCACAATTGCAAACTTTCACAGAGGTCAAGTTGCAACAATTTCGGGCAATAAGTTCAAGGTCTTCGAAACTCACTTGGACGAGACCAGTCCTGTAAAAGTTTAATGTCTCAAGAACGGAGTTATTCATCGCGATCTCATGAAGCCATCGGCCATCTCTCTCGACAATCGAGCTCTCTTCTAGGCTCAAGGTTCGTAGTTGCCTGCAGAAACATATCAAATATAGACTAAAACTATACCAAAAGCATAACTAGCTAACACTTTCATCTTTTACTTCTTTTCCGGTTCATCGAGTTTATGAAATCTCAAATCCGAACTCTCTCGATGGATCACAGCACGTCCGCTTTCATAAACGAACTGTTAATTGATCGATCACGTAAAAGTGCAGCCATTTCTATAAGCATTATCGTTTATGCCTAGAGTACCTTGCCTTGCTGCAACCTCAGTAACAAGAAGAAACTAATTTCCACTATTGTTTCGAGATGAGAAAGAACACAACTTTTTAACTCGTCAACTCGAAATTGATTCGATTCTTTTGAATATCTACCCTGCTTGTACTAGAATTGAAATTCGAGATTTTGTAGTATATTTAAGGTTTATATCGCAAGTAAATACTTAAAGTATATTATTTTTTAATTTAAGTACATCAAATATTTTTTTTGTTAAAATAACCTAAAAATTATATATTTTTTCAAAGTAGGTACCTAAACAATTTATCTAAAGCATAATTTTCGGTCAAAATAACTTCCTAAAAAGTTAGGATATGACTTTGATTAAAAAAATACTTTAAGTACATATTTGGATAGAACAATAGGTACTACTTACTTTGATGGAAATAAAATTTAAGTACCTGGATGAAAAAGTTGATATATTTGGGACTTATTTAAATAAAAATATATTTTAAAGGGCCTAAATAAAAAAAAACTTGATATTCTTTGATACTTAATTTTGATATAAGCTTATATTTAATATCATTTTATAAAGTTAGTGACCAAAATATCATTTTTTCATAGTTTAGTGAGCATTGGTGTAATTTAACCATAACTTTTTCTGTAAAAAAAGAAAAGGAAATTACCGGCACATCCTTCCGATATGGAGGAGTCCCTCAGTTGAAAACCCAGAGCATTTCTCAAGCTTCAAATCCTGCAAAACTTCCCCTCTAGATCGAGCCAAAACCTCCAGATCCGAATCTCTAACAATCATCCTCCTAAAATGAAGAGATTTCAAGCAATCGAAGTTCTCCGCTACTTCCTGCACCCACGGCGTCACGTACCCTCCCCAATCATCGGGAATCAAATTGTACATCGCCGCACGAGGCTTCCCTTTCACTTTCAATGATTCCAGCGCCGGAAAACGCCGCCGTAACCGATCGGTCGTCGTCGTGTAACAAAACGCGATGGTTATGTGCTTACGCGACAACGAGTCGAGCTCGTACCACCGCCGGCTAACGAGGGAACTGGAGGCGCGGTCCCTAGGGTCCTGTACGTACGGCAGGACGCATTTCAGTACGGCGTCAGGCATTCCGGTATTGAACGACGCCGTTCTGTGCATCGTGTTATCATCCTCCATTCAAATAATCGAATCGGAGAAAGCAACAGTTTACTTGAAAACTCCTTTTTATATTCAACGAAGCCGGAGAAAACAAACGGCGGTTGGTTCCGAAACGGGACGGAATCAGTCCGGTGACGAAACGAACAGGGTCGGGTATCTGTCGGGTCCACAAGTGGAAGAAAAGAGATCACACTGAAGAAATCAATGCTGGGAAGGCTTTTTATAATAGTTCGAAGCTAAGAGGAGAAAGGTATGAAATACAATTTTCCATTATAATATATTATTTATTTCTATATAATTCTATTTTTTTTTTTATAATAATGAGTATACTATCATTAAAGAATCCATAAAATTAATTTGATATACAAAAGAAATAAATAAATTATCAATTAGTGTATTGATTAATACGACTATATGGATAATACAATGAACCGAAATGATCATGATGAAAGAGAGGGATAACTTGGTTGGGTATATCATTTAATATCATCAATCGAAAAACTAAAAAGAGTAAGCTTGGACATACAATCAACGATTATATTTTGTTCTCTCGATACTCAAGAACAGAGTCAAAATTTGAGGTTAAGGGGGACAAAATATAAATGTTTAAAAGTAGGTGATAAATTTATAAAAACAAACTTTAAAAGAATTTAAATAAAAAAATAAAAAAAATCTTCTGAGATGAAGCGACCAATTACATTTACACAATCAAACAATTGCTTTAACCAGATTTAAAGGACTTCACTTTAAACCTTTAATAATACGTTTATTTTACTAATTAATATGTACATATTTTTTATTACTCTTTCGATTTTTAAGATTTCATCTTAATTAAATCAGATTTTGATGTATGAATCTTTTTACAGAGATTTTATGTGTACAGTACATTAAATCTGAAACTTATTTAAATAAAACTAAACCACTTATTACTTAGATCAACCTCGATAAATACATACACACTTTAATAAAGCAATTGGACCTAATTTTTTATAATTGAAAAAGAAAAACTCTTTAAAAATAATATTATTCATTTTTCACTAAAATTATTTGTTAGATTCTTATATCATTGGGTTTAAATATTTAAACACACCAATTAGAACATGGTATCATATGGTCACATTTTAAACATGTTTTTTTTTTACAATAAACAATCAACTTTCCCAACCAATTAAAAGCCTCCTTGATTCATTAACTTAACCATAGTTTCCTAACTACTACTTCATCTGGGCCGTCCACTTGTCTTTCAATAACACTAAAGTCAACATCTTTGCATTTTCTTCAACTTAATTAGCCACGTGATTTAATATCATATTTTATTACAAAATATATCTAATTGTTGACTAGAAAAATATATTTTATTACAATCCACTTGCACACTCTAAAAAGTTGAAATAAAAATGTTTTATTTTTAATTATGAGTCACGAGTTTATCATGTACGTTAATCATCACTGAATATTATTAATGTTAAACATCATAGAATACAATTAAATTAATTAATAAAGATTAAGAATTTTATTGGCTTTATGTATAATTTTTTAATTAAAATTTTATTTAAATAATTTATAATTATATTAAATTTATAAAATTTTTAATCTTTATTAATTAATTTAATAATATTTAACAATATTTAATATTAATAATGTTCAATAATATTCGACCCACGTTTAAAATTTTTCATATTTTAATTATTTTTTTAAAAAAACTTGACCCACATCTGAAAATATATAAATGAAAATGAAGCTTTCACTGAAGACTTACAAATTAACGATGTATTCCATGTGGCTACAGAATCAACATAGTTGATCTTATCTTCCTTAAACTATAATTTATCGGTAACTTGAGGATAAAATAAAACGTTAAAAAAATTAAAGATTAATTTAAAATAAAAATTTATAATTTGAAAATAAAATTAAGAATTAATATAAAATAAAAATTTATAATTTGAAAATAAAATTAAAAATTAATATAAAATAAAGGTTAAAGTTTGAAAATAAAATTAAAATATTTTAAAATTTATAAATTAATTTAAAATAAAAGATACTTAAAATATATAATAATATTTCGACACAAACCGAAGGAGGTATCGTGAGTTAAGATTGTGTGGGACATTCTTTCTATTTTTAAGTATTTTTTTATTGTTTGGTTAGTAGTCTTGATAGATTGCTTATTAAGACTCGTATGTTTTCTTGGGGTTGTAAAATTGATCCCTATATCTATTTTGTGGATAGGTCATAGAAACTAATCACATATTTACAGTTATTGGTGTCGATTTTTGGACACCGTAACATGCAATTTGTATATAGTAGGTAGACTATTTGGCTGCAATTAAGAGCAAGAATTAAGAGTTTGTTGGCTGCTATCTGAAGGCTTTCTTAGTGTTTTGTCAATTATTTTATTTGACAGGAAAAGAACTTAAGTTTATATACATAACTTGAAGTTTTATTTTTACATATCAAAAGAGATATTAGTGTTAAATTTACAAATTTTTCAGGATTTTTATTTTTGTTAAAAAATTAAAAACTTTTGTAACTTCTTTTTAGTTGTATTGACTGATTTTTTATGTTTTTTAGATAAATAAATAATATTTATCCAAAAAAATAAAATCAAACATACAATATAATTAACTTCAGTCAGGAATGTTTTCGCTAAATCTAGTATTAAAATTTTAAAAATTATAATTTGGATTAATTTAAAATTCAAAAAACATATGATTAAAAAATGATAAATTTATATTGAACAAATTTATAAATTACGCATAATAAAATGATAATAAAATTCGATCATAATTTTATACCAGAACTTTTCCATTACAATTAAAACTTTGGTAAAATATTTTCTTTAAATTATATTGTGGTGTGAATATTGCAAAATTTAGTAATATCATAAAATTTAAAATATTTGATTGAATTAATGTCACGTATCAATTGCAGACTTAATAGAGAAATGCTGGAAATTAATTTTTTATTAATAATTATTGTAAGTCATTTTCCTTTTCATTAATTTATTTGATCTTCAAATAATACGATTAAAAACTGTTAAATTAAGATTGATTATACAACTAATCAAACATTCATAGACAACTCTTACCACTCTACATATGATTATTTATTAACTAAATTTAATCAAATATATTAGTTTATTTAAAATACTTTCTTCCACAAGACGGTTGTGGTAAGATCTAACAATAATAAGTGCTTACACGTTTTGAATTTTTTTTTTTTCGTATTTCTTGATGACAATAAATGGTGGCGGCGGTCACCGGATTCGGAAAATATGAATGTTTTTCATACTTATCTTAGAGGGGAAGAGCTCACTACTACAGAAATACCAGAAGACAACAAATCCCTAAATGGGGTAAAGATCAGGACTACATGACAAACTGCAGATGCATTGATCTACAATTTTTTCATTTTTAACCAACAAAAGAAACATCTACACAGTAAACAAAAAATTTACCCTTTTTTTTTTCTTTCAATTTTGATCACTGCTTAAGCTTCTTTCGAGTCGGAAAGTTTAGCAGAACTGCCATCACTGCTTGAACAAGATCCTTCCAAGCCATTAGATCCTGTCGGGTTCTTCGTATCGGGATTATCATGGCTGCTGCTGCTATCTGTCATGAAGGTCGAAGAAAGTGTGGTGAAACTCATATTGGTAATGGCGCTAACGTCTCTAGTTCCACTGTATAGACCTCTGCTTCCGATAACAAGGAAACCTTTTTTCTCCTCGGTAGTAGTCAGAACTGCTGGTAGTACATGAGGGTTGCTCTGAGTTGAGTTGCTGATGAGTAGCCGGAGAGTTTCTCTAGCACCTTTCTCCACTGCAGAATCGGTAGTATCGGGTAATAAAGGGTTCACAAGGTTTGGATGCAATGGAGGGATTGTAGTTGATATGGTGGGGCCAGCACTAACCAAGTAACCTTGTCCTGACGAGCAAACATCAATGACCGGAATATGAACAATGGGATCACAAATCAAAGGCGTGAAGGTTGGAATTTGTTGTGAACTTGCCAAAGGCAGTCGGACCAATGGTTCTGGGAGGAAAGCGGGAAAATCAAATGCGGGAACATCAGCAAGACCAAGAGGAAGAGTTGGTTTCAACGAGCTGGAGGCACCATTTGTTGGCAATATTGTCGAAAGTGGCGGAAGCATAAAAGATCCGACTGATGAGGCTGAGAGTTGAGAGGCGGCTGAGTGTTGCACAGTCGAAGATCCTGGGGGGCACCAGCAATAGTAAGGAGAAAAGAGAGGAGATCCTATGGTGGGAACTTGAGAAACACTGCTCGGAGTTGGAGGAACCGTAAGTTTTCCTAGGGATTCCAGGAAATTCGGAATGAATGAACAACTCTTGTCATCTGGAAGCTTGTCATTTTCAGCTTGATTGCAATTCAATGAATTACTTGTAATATCTGAAGCAATCGTAAGGCCCTCAGCTACCGGAAGATGGTTATCTCCGCGCCTTCGCAACTTATCCCTGGCAGTACTCCTTGGGAAAGATAAGTTTCGGGTCAAACCTTCTTTGAAAGAGTTTGATCTTGGACTCACCTTGAGTGCTTGATTGCTAGAGTATCGGGATCGCAAAGATTTTGATGTAGTTGACGAAGACTCTTGATTGTGCACACTGGATGAAAGTGAACCAGAACAACTTGCTTGTATATTCACTGTTGTTCCTAGGAGATAAGCACGGAGCTGAGTTGCGAAACAGCCTAGTCTTGACTCGCTGATGCCAGTTAATTCAGCTATAGATGGCTTTCTCTTGATCAGATCCTTCATCTATTAAAGGAAAAAACACAATATTTAATAGAAAATCACTTCACAAACAAATAAATTTGCACAGAACTATAGCGAGAGTAATAAAGAGTTAAACATCAAGTACCTTTGAAAGCAATTCAACCCCCAACAGTTTTGACTTCTCTGAGCACCAATAGTAAAAGGTATTGCCGTCTGGCACTTTCACAAGGAAAGATCGTCCAGAACTGTCTGCTGGAATCTCATTGATGGAAACAGCGGCACAATGAAGTTTGTCCCTTAAGGTAAACAACCTCTCTGTTTGACCATCATCCCCAACAAATGAAAGGCGCAAGTCCGATGTTGGCATGAGTGTAAGACTCAAATTTCCCCTGTGGCAATTCAAACAGATTTAGGAAACATTTAAAATTCAGTAAGAGTGGAATATAAACAGCAACATGAGAAAATCAAGTTATAAGCATAGATATAAAATCTATTACATTACAACTTGCATGCACCAAGCTGTAAGATTTAACAGTTAAAATCATCCTAAAAAAAGTCCAAGTGGGAATTCTAAGTGGAGGGATTCAGATGTAAATTATAGAATTATAGAACAGGTACCCAAATAAGATAAATGCGGGTTTAGCTAACTTTTTTTGGACATCCACAGAAGGCTGGAAGCTTAATTTTAAAAAATTCAATATAAAAAAATAACTACAGAACTTCAGTTTGTTCTCTCTCAAGCATCACACTTGAATCTAGAAGTTCCATCTGCTATGACAATAACACTAACAAACTCAATATTTTGGTCTGTTCAAACAAAACAACAATAAGACACTGCTACTCAATGATTTAATGTCAACTAAAGACAGAGCCTAGAATTCATACATACTTCCAACTGTATTAGTTTTAATGTCTCAGAAATTCAAAAACAACCAGGGTATATCCTGCAACACATCTTACAAACTTCCTTTAAACAAACATGGGCAGATACAAACAAGTATAAGGGGCAATCATAAATTCCTATCAAGAATTTGTTCAAACTCATGACAATACAACAAAACAATCAAATCAACAAAAGCATGGCAGTATATGGCAAAAGAATAAGTATGGGATAGTAATGGCAGGGTAAATATACAGTTCATATTTGAAACAAAAATCACAGCAAAATTAAGAATACTGACACTGACAAAGCAGCATAACTGTAATTCATACAAGTCACTAGCACCCTATTTTACTTGTAATTGATTATTGACTGTCAACCCTGTATATCCACAAAACAGCTGGCAGCTAACCATATAATATAGGAGATGGAGCTACCTTTATTTCCTCATAATTCAGAGATCATTATAGAATACGCCCACTTTACCTACAAGCGAAAAGATACATTTATTTGGAAGCACAAACATGATGACCAATGACAAGCTCAAATAGAATCTTGCAATTTTTATCAATTACCAACAACAAAATATACAGCTTCCATTCAAATTATAAAGTACAGTAAACATGTTACTACAGAACAGATTCAAACACATGAAATCAATTCAATCTGTTTCTAGATTAAAACACTATGAGAAATGTTTGTGGATGATACATACAGGGCTTTTGCAGACAATAACACAATAAATATACCAAACTCCAAATTTCTAACCATGCAGAATGCAACCAGATAATATGCACCAATATAATAAATCGTGAAATCGATCAAATATGGACTCAGTACAAGGCTAAATTAAAAATAATGTCTTTAGTGAACCTCTATCATCATCAAAAGAAAAACAGGCACTGAAATTAAGAGATTGTCCAACATAGAACAGAATGATACTTGGATGGCATGACCACATTCAAAGATAAAAAAGGGGTTAGAACCCCCAATATAACAAAGTTGAAATAAGAAAAACACCAAATAAGTTACTTGCAAATGTCAGTAGCACATATAATCATGTAGTAATACATTACATGCAAACTTACAGTTACAGGTAGTATACATGGGTAGCATACTGACTACCAGAACATTCTAAATCATGTATATTTTTAAACCAGCTGCCTGCATGGAATACTGAAAGCATTATTGTATAACATAATTCAGTCAATTAAAAACATCTTAATTCTCAAACAGAGAGAGAAAGGGGAGAAAGAGTTGTTGTAATCCAAGGAAAATTGTCAAAATGCTATAAGCTTAAAGAGTATGAAAGATTAAAGGAATGTGTTACAGTCTTACAGATGAAAAACTAGGGAAAAGGGAGCTATACCAATAATTGGTCGTTAAATGTATTAGCTCACTGATTTGATAATTCCTAATTTCAAGCTAAGCTTCACAATTGTATAACTAATGAATATGAATTAGTGCTGAAAGACTAGGGAAAGTGTGCAATATCTATTATTGCGCTTTGATATTTTAGACTAAGCATTAGCTCTATGCTAAAAAAACAACTAAGCATTAGCTCACTAATTTCATAATTCCAAATCTAACCTTAAAAGGGAAGAAAAGTGTTGTAGTAATACAAGGTAAATTGCCAAAGTGCTATATGCTTAAGGATCATGAAAGATCAAGGAAATGAGACCATTACAATGGTATCATTAATGAATACGAATTATGGATAAAAAACTAGGAATACATGTGCTATAACTATAACTAGACTTCAATATTCCAAACTAAGGTTTAACTAACTAATTTGATAAATACATATTTAAGTTTTAAAAGAGAAAAATCTACCATAAAAGATTAATCTCTAGAGAGAGCAAAATGTAAAAAATTCTATAGAAATTGTTAACAATTAATTAAGCATATGGTTGTGTGACATATGTCATGATTAAATGCTAATGGTTTGCAATAAAAAGGAAAACATGTATTCCATAGACTTAACATGATATCCAGACCGGTTAACATAATACATATGATAAATCCGCGGATATGAGTAAAAATTCAATTACCTTACAGCGGTAGGCTGAAAATGAATCCCTTGTTTATTTATCTTCCCTACTCGAATTGAAACCAAAGGTATGCAAAAACACCTCGCCAGCATACCAACTTCCGATGGCTCAAAGTGCTGAAAGTTTTGTGCAACCAAATCAAATTAAACACACAAAATCCGTCAAATGGAAAATTTTACGAAGCAAATACAAATTTGAGCCAAATCATGTTAGAGTTCGATTAAAATGGATAGAGAACAAAATCTTCAGATTTAATAATATACCTGACTCAAATGAGTTACCAATCGATCCTCAGCGACGCCATTTGAAACATTAACTTTTAAAAAAGGCTTTAACCTTTCGTCGGTTCGACAAGCGCCGATTACATGCATATCCAAAGCTTGTAGCCATTGCAAAACTCTATCCTCTCGATCGCTTCGTTGGAGCAACAAATCTCCGTCGTTCTCCTCTACGAATATGTCCGTTAACCGTTCAGTGAGTCCGATTCCGTTCCTCACTTCACCGTTTTGTCTCGATGTAGTTCCAGATCCAACAATAGAGGTCTCAACAACGCTGTTAATTGATGACGACGCGTCCGACAATCCGATAAACTCGTCGTCGTTTTGATCCACGCGATCGTCAACAAATTCTCCGTTTCTAGAATTAGACATCTTGGAAATCAAACAATTAGAAGAAAAAACACCTCAAGAAATCAAATCCTTCGATTGATTAAGAAACTGCAAATTTGATTACAAAAACAAATACTAATTAAAAGCGTGAAGATCGAAGAGATCGAGCGGAGAAAACTTCGACGGAAACGTTCTTTAGAGAGAGCTGAATGTCCCCTTCACAAAAATCGTACAATTAAAAATTAGGGAGGAGAGCTGGAATTTGATATATAAAGGCGGAAAAAATAATAAAAAAATCTAGCGGACATCAAGGTTCTTTACAATACGATTAATTGGTGTTATTTGAAATCCGTGTTTGATTTGATTAGGTTAGAGTGATTTTGGCAGAAAAAAAAAAATCTATTAAATTTGAAAAATTATAATCCAGAACCGTAATATTATTTTAAAAAAATAATCACCACAGAGATTATAAAAATTCAGATGATATTTTATAATTTTTAAATATTTTATTAAATTTTTCATAAATTTTAAAAGTTTTCATTAGACCTATGTGGTTTCAGTTAGTTCTGAAAATAAATAAATATTATTTTTAATTTTTTCTTTCAAATATTATATAAATCATTTTAATTTTTAAAATATTATATTTTAAATAATAATATTAAATCAGACACATTAAAATTTGATAAAAAAACCATTTTTTATATTATATTAGAATTATATTTATAAATCAATTACATCAATTACAATAGTATATATTTTAAAATATCTCTCAATCATTGAATATTAATTTTTTAATTATATCTTATAATATTAATGTTTGAATTTATAATCTCTAAAAATAATAACTATTCTTTAAGCATTGAAATAAGAAAATTCGTACTATAACCGAAATTAAACATTCGGAATCGTTATAAAAGACCACGTCAGCTTTATATTTCCTAGTTGTATGGTCCCACTAAAACAGAAAAATCACGTTAGGGGGGGTAAGGCGGTGATAATGAAACGTGATTTTGTTTGTTTGGGAAGCAAGAAAAGGGAAGAAAATATTAATGGAAAAAGCATGAGGTGATAGAAAATTTAGCTGATGACAAATGAAGGGTTCAAAATAGTTGTGGTTATGGGATCTTTTATATGTAGTTTGGGAATATTCGAGGCTTTGAAAGAGAGACGATTAAAAAAAGACAAAATAATATTTAGTGGGGTCCTGAAAGTGACTTAATCAATAGTTCAAGGGTCAAATCTAAACAAAATTTTATACATAAATAAATTAATGGGGGTAAAATATTTTCTTTACAAATGTTATTAATTTTTTAAATTAAAAAAAATCATAATTACATCGTATTAAAAAATAAAATAATTAGATTAAATAATTTAAAATTTTTATGATCTAAAAATAATTCTTTTATCGAAATAAATATATCAATAAAATTCAAAAGCTTAAACGAGACATATAAAGAAAGAATGAGTTATAGACGATTAAAATTATCATACAAAAAGTATCGTTGCCTAAGACGAATTTTATCGATAAACAACCATCAATTGAATAGAAATATAACTTTTTAAGTGACCACCAGCAAAATCATAAATCAGAAACTAATGAAGTGATAAACTTAATAGACAAATAATGGCATTTTGTCTTAATAATGAAACTAGTCCTTAATCTATTTATTCTTTCATATTGGATAAACGACATCCAACTCTTTAATTATTTTTTTATAGTAAATATATCACTTTTCTTTTAAAAATTACAATCATGTCATTCAATTAATATACTATTATAAATAAATTATTCGATTATATATCATTAAAAAAATCATTCGATTAATATATAATTACAAATATATCATTCAACTAACATATCGTTACATATAAATTATTCAGCTTGCAAAAATATCAATTTTATTTTGGTATAATAGAATTTTTAATCTGTCAAACTTATATAAATTTTATCCAAATTAAAAATACTTCAATAAATTTAATTTTTTATATTACTAAAAATTAGCAAAAAAAATATTATATATTTTTAGGATAAGAAGAAGTACTTAGAAGAAAGATAAAGATTAAAATGATAAAAAATTTTAGATGATAAAAGGTAAATTTATTGAATTAAGATAAAATCAATAAATTATATAAGTTTTGAGGTTTAAAATGATACTATATTATACCAAATTAATATATTTTTTGATAAATGCTATTGAATTTTTATTAAATTCATAAAAAATTATAATTATAACGTAATCAAGAAATAAAATAATACCCATATATCTAATTCTATAAACCTAACCATAAATTCTATCATTGAACACTAAATCCTAAATTCACTGTTTAGTGGAACACCAAAGAAGGTAGGATAAAGGAAGATTTTCATCCATGTTATTAGGATTTTGTTTTTTTAGTAATTATTAAGAGTTGAATTTTTTAATAGGAATTTAACCTTAAAATTTATGTTTTTAATATTTATTATTAGAAATTTAATTTTTTTCTTAACACTTATTATTAAGGAGCATATTCTTAAAATTATATTACTTTTTAATAATTGTTATTAGGGTAGAGTTTTTATTTTCAAGTACTAATACTACATACTCTATTGTATTAGTGCATAGACCTACATTTTTTTAATATTTCCTCCTTAATAGTGATTGCGCAGATATTATATTTGATCAAAAAATCCGACGAAGTACAAAAAATGAAAATTCAGTACGAGTTTATGTTACCTTTCGTATATATAAGTCTGTGACAGTCGTGCACAAGTTTAATATAGAAGTTTTATCGCGCGTTTCGGACGAGTAAAACTCTAAAAACCTGATATTAATTAGATGTGGTTTAGACTTTATATTTGCAAGAAAAAAGTACAAATTGCAGTGTCCAAAAGTACAACATCACAGCTAACAAGCATCTGTTATTTATAGAAGTGCCTTGCATTGTTCAAATTATACTAGTCAATAGTCATCGAACAACTTCCATGAATTTCATCATCCTGTGTTAAAATATCGAGTGGAGAGAGAGAGAAGCAACAGAATTCATATTCAACTCAAGATAATCTTTGTATACAGAGACCACATATATATAGGGTTAATGGACGATTCTAGATATTTCTTGTTTCTTGATAACTACCACTCTAAGATGGTTATAACAGACTAACAAGCTTGACTTCAATAACAACGGCTACTTCATCAACAGACTCCTAACATTCTTCCTATTCTCCTCTTTTCCAGACTTTTATCTACTAAAAAAACCTTCAGGGAAAAAGCCTTCAAGCTGTGAACGAAGAAAGACTACAAATCTTCAGGGGAAAAGACTTTGAGCTGTCGACGAAGATGAAGAAAGAAGGCTGAAGAGATTGGCTTTGTAAGAACATCAGCGATCTGTTCTGAAGCTGGAACATAATTAACCTGAAAGTCTCCATTTGCAACTTTTTCTCTAACAAAACTAAGATCAAGTTCCACATGTTTTAATTTAGCATGATGAACTGGATTGGAAGAGTGAGCAATAGCACTGGTGTTGTCACACCAAAGAGTGGGAGCTGACGCAAGCCGAATCTCGAGTTCTGCCAAGAGTGACTTAATCCAAACGCCTTCACACATAGCATCCGCTAAACTCCTGAATTCAGCTTCTGTAGACGATCTTGAGACTACTCCTTGTTTTTTTGAACTCCACGAAACAAGACTACCTCCTAAAAAAAACAATAACCACCTGTGGACCTCTTATCATCTGAATTAGTTCCCCAATCTGAATCTGCATACCCTACTAAAACTGTCGGTGAGAGTAACTTACTAAAGAACAACCCATGATTCAAGGTCCCTTTAAGATATCTAACAATTCTTTGAACCGCTTTCCAATGCTTGTCCAGAGGTGATTGCATATATTGACTAACCTTATTTACAGAGTACTGTATATCAGGTCTTGTAGAACATATGTGTTGTAACGTGCCTACAACTTGTCTATATAAAGTAACATCAGGAAAAGGAATACCATCAGTAAGAGAGAGTCTGGGAGATGTAACCATAGGTGTAGGCGTAACAGCAGCATCTACCATTTTAGTCTTTTCCAAGAGATCAAGTATATGTTTTTTTTGATTTAAAATGACACCATCCTTGACATTGCATACGTTCATGCCAAGAAAAAAATTTAATCGACCTAGATCCTTTAGAGAAAACTCCTTATTAATGTTCTTGATTACCAAATCTACCTCTCTTGCATCATTGCCAGTTGCAACAATATCATCCACATAAACCATAATATAAACTTTCACATCCTGAGTATTTCTAAAGTATAAAGACGAGTCTGCTAAAGAGGCAGTGAAACCAAGAGTACCAATCAAATATGTTCGAAATTTGTCAAACCAGGCTCGTGGCGCTTGTTTAAGTCCATACAAAGACTTTCGTAACCTGCAGATTAGTTGTTGACCAGATGAATCTCTTTTCTCAAATCCCGGAGGTTGCACCATATAAACCTCTTCAGTTAGATCACCATTTAGGAAAGCATTATCAACATCGATTTGTCTGAGTATCCACCCAGAACTAAGAGCAACACTAAGAAGAACTCTGACTGTGACGGGTTTAACTACTGGACTGAAAGTTTCTGAATAATCAAAACCTGCTTGTTGAGAGAACCCTTTAGCAACAAGCCTGGCTTTGTATCGATCTATACTGCCATCTGGGTTTTTCTTAATTTTAAAAAGCCACTTGCAACCGACAGGTATCCTGTTCTCAGGTAAAAAAGTAAGATCCCAAGTACCTTTCTGTAACAAAGCATTCATCTCTTTAAAAACAACATCTTTCCATTTTTCTGAACACAAGGCCTGATGAATATCTGTAGGCAACTCATCCTGAGGATCTGATTCTGAAGTAGTGAGTGTTGAACAAAACACTTTAGGCTTGAAAATTCCTGCTTTAGACCTCGTAATCATAGAATGACCTTTTCTTGTCCCTCTAGAATTTGAAGAAGAACTTGAAGAAGAAGATGACTCAACTGATGAAGATGCAGCAGATCCTAATCCAGCAGATGTAGTACATTCACGCAATGGGAGATCAGCAGTTTGAACAGAAAAAGGCTGTTGGTCGAGAGCATCAGTAGGGCCTAATTGATCGAGAGCAGCAGCAGTAGGACCTAACTGATTATTAAGAGATTGTCTTACAGTCGGTCTTGCATTACCATCAACCTCTTCAGGGATAGAAAGTCTGGAATCACCAGAAACTTCACCATCTTGTCTTGTATTATCAACATTGATCCTAGAAATAGAAGTAGAACAAGTACCAGAAGGTACCAGAATATTTGGAACAGGTAAAACATTGTCAAAAACTGGGGGTGAGTACTTAAAAAATTGAAAAACAGTAGACTTATCAGAATTGTGAGTTATAACAGATTCATTTTTAGAGAGAAAAGGAAAATGAGTTTCATTAAATTGAACATGTCTAGAGACATAAACTCTACCATCAGAACTAAGGCATTTATAACCATGTTGTGATGCACTATAACCTAAAAAGACACAAGGTTTTGATCTAAAATCAAGCTTATGACTATTATAAGACCTTGTAAGTGGATAACATTGGCTACCAAATATTTTTAAAAAAATGTAATCAGGTTTGACTTTGAATAATTTTTCATAAGGTGAAATATCTCCTAGCACACTGGTGGGTAACCTATTAATCAGATAAACCGCTGTGTAAAAAACATCGGACCAGTATTTAAAAGGAACACCACTTTGAGCAAGTAAAGTTAAACCAAGCTCAACCACATGTCTATGTTTTCTTTCAACTAAACCATTTTGTTCAGAAGTATAAGGACAAGTCTTTTGAAACTGAATACCATGTTGAAGAAAATAAGATTGCAAAGGACTAAACTCAGTACCACAATCCGACTGCATAATTTTAAGCTTACAATTCAGAAGTCTTTCTACCATTGTATGAAAATGAACTACAACTCTATAAACATCAGATTTCTTAGATAAAAAATAAATCCAAGTATATCTAGTACAAGCATCAACAAAACTTATATAGTAACAAGAATTGTTAGACAAAAGAGGTGCAGGACCCCAAACATCCATTTGAACAAGATGTAGAGGTTCATTATAAGCAGTAACAGATTTTTGAAACGGAAGTTTATGACTTTTACCTAGCTTACAAGCTTCACAAAAAGAAATTTTATTGATTCCTGAAATATTACAATGCTGAGCCAATTTTACAAGAGTTTCATTAGAAGGATGGCCAAGCCTTCTATGCCAAATTTGAGCATTATCAGAAGCAACAAAACACTCAACAGAAGCATCAGATCCTAAAACAGAAGAACTACCAGTATTGACAGAATCAGAAGACAAAGAAGCAATAGAAGCAAAAGCATTAGAAGAACCAGAACGATGTAAACCACCAACAAACTTGTAGAGCCCATCACTTAGAACTCCTCGAAGTATCGGCTAATGCGATGTCAAATCCTTCACAAGACAGAAGTTAGGAAAAAATTCTACAGACACACAATTATCTCTAGTAAATTTAGAAACAGACAACAAATTTTTTTTAATGGAAGGCACATGTAATAAATCATTGAGAACAAGAGATCTAGAGGTAGTTTCTAGTCTAGATGAACCTATTCTAGTAATCGGAACAGTAACACCATTAGCAACAGAAACCTTACCAGACCCGAAATAAGGAATCGAAGTTTGGATATTACCTGCGTCCGGTGTGAGATGAGAAGTAGCACCAGAGTCTGGATACCATGCGACATCACCATAATTGAACTCCTCAGCTACAGCAGCAACAGATGCTACAACAGATTCATTGGCAATAGACTGACCACCATTAAATCCCCCTTGTTCTTCAGAGAAATCTTGAGTGACGGAGCACTGGTTTGCAGAATTTCCAAACCCATCATAAGTCTGGTCGTAACGGAAGTAGCAACGATTGGCAAGATGCCCAATCTTACCGCAAATCTGACATTGTGGACGTGACCGACCGCTAGAAAAATTACGGCCACCACGGCCTCTGAAAGTAGCACGACCAAAAGACGGACGAAACCCATGATTCTGCAATCCCCTTTGAAAAATAGAAGAAGCATTCCCGTTATATTGGGCTAAATTGATATTCGGATATGGGCTTTGTTGTCCAAACCCGATATCACCTTCTGAATAACTGCAAGATCCATGAACCATATTAGTTACTGAGTATTGACTCAGAAACTCAAGTTGTCGCGATTCAGTGTCAAGAAGAACACTGGCAACACCATCTAACTTGTATGACACCTGACTGGACGTGATAACAGCCACCACAGGTTCATATTCAGGAGGAAGACCCGAAAGAATAGCAGAAATATGCATTGTTTCCGTTAACGGATTTCCATAAGCAGCAAGACTATCGCACACACTCTGGATTTGCGCTAAATACTCACGCATCGATTGATCCCTTTTTCGGATATTCTTTAAAGAACAATGAAGATGCATTATGCGAGTTGTTGAGGTTACAGAGAAATCATGACATACCTTCTGCCAGATCTCAAGAGCCGTCCTGCAATTGACCAAAGAAGGTAACACAGAGGGACTGATCGAAGACAACAACCAAGAGTAGAGAGCACTATCTTGCTGCTTGTACCGGACATACTCAGGATTGGAGACTCGCACACCTCCTTCTCCAGTCATATATTGAGTAGGAATTACTAAAGAACCATCGACGTATGGAGCAAGAGCCAAACTATTTACAGCAAACATAACTTGCTGTTTCCAAAGAAGAAAGTTGGAACCATCCAGTCGAATTGAAATCGACTTATTGGTAAAGGGCTTGGCAGAAGAGTTTTCTGCCATGGAAACCTCTGATACCATGTTAAAATATCGAGTGGAGAGAGAGAGAAGCAACAGAATTCACATTCAACTCAAGATAATCTTTGTATACAGAGACCACATATATATAGGGTTAATATCCTGGACTGCCTTCTTAGACTGAATTTCGCCTTCACCATCCATGTACAAATCATGGTTCGTAAGTTGCAACACAGAGATAACTTGGAGGCGATCCGCTACTGCTCTTTTTCGAGAAAGAAACTCTTGAGACACACGAGTCATCGTCGGTCGGAACTTTGGGTTCGACCTTAAGCAAGCAGAGGCCATTGTTGCAGCAAAAACAATATCCTTTGCAACACTTGGATCGCTCGGAAGTGACAAGCGTTGATCCAATATATCACTTAACATTATGTTGTCGGAAGATGATGCCGAGAGTGATGCCAAGAGTTTACCGGGATGCTTTCCCATGAGTGTTTCGAGCACCAATACTCCGAAGCTATAGACATCACATTTTTCAGTTACAACCATGGTATAAGCAAGTTCTGCAGTCAAAAGCAAAGAATTACAACCAAACTGTAGTTAGTTAAGACATTCAAAAGATTGAGCAGTCTTCATGTCATAAATACGAGACTAATGAACAGTCAAGTCAACATATATGAGCAGCAATTAAATACAACTAAGGTGTATAGAAGAACACGTGAAACGGGAGAGTCTTCACCTGGTGCAACGTATCCGTATGTACCAACAAGCATTGTTTGATTGGATGACTCAGGATGGAGGAGTCTTGCCGTGCCGAAATCCGAGACACGAGCCTCGAAATCTGAGTTCAGTAATATGTTATTGCTCGATATGTCTCGATGGACTATTGGTGGGTGGCAATCATGATGCAGATAAGATAAAGCACACGCTGTATCTTTGATTATTTTTACTCTTTTGATCCAGTCCAGCTCCACGGCTTCCGTATCGTCGGCCAAGACGGTAAACAAACTCCCTCGGGGGATGTATTCGTAAACCAGAAACATGCAGCGATTGTGGAGACAAAATCCATGAAGCTTGACAATGTTCTTGTGCCGTATTTCGGACAACACTTTGGCTTCATTCTTGAAACTCTTATCGAAAGCAGGGACCTCTGCTTCTCGACGGTGAAGTTTCTTTAAGGCAACAGTTTTTCCACTCGGTAACCGTGCTCTATAGACACTTCCATAAGCACCGGTGCCGATACAGTATCGGAAATCGAAGCCGTTTGTTGCCTCGATGATGTCTTCGAATGCGATTCTTCCATCGAAGTTCCAGATCAAGAATAGATCTCCATTTTTTGTGATATTTGGTTTAGGGTGGTTAATTTTTTCTGCACATATAAGGCAGAGGTAAACGAGTGAAGCTACCAAGGCTATACCACTGACATAGGGAAGAAGAATGGGAATGATCCAGAGAGAGGAGGCCATGTTTGATGTTATTTCAGTAGGTATTGAGAATAGAAAATCTCTTAATCCAATATAAACAACTTCATTGATGTGGAAGTCAAGGGTCTTCCTTCAACCTCTAAGTTTGTGCCCAGTTGATACGGCTTGCCAGCCATGAGAGGACAATGACACGATGAGAATTTCATCGAATTGAGTATTTTTTTTATTAGTCAATCAGTCTTATTTTATAGGTATAAATTGTTTCTCTTTTCATGTTTCCGTTTTAAATTAAAGGGTTAAGGTTTAGGGAATTAGGGGTAAGATATAGGATTTAGGATATAAAAAATAAGTGTTAGGGTTTAAAATTTATTTTTTAGAAAATTTCAACGGAAGGCATGGAAGGATATGCACGATAAAGAGGCAGCGAATTTTTACTCTATTTTATAACTCAAATTTTGTTTGGAAATTTTTAGTGGTTGATTGAGTTTCTGTTCAAATTTAATTATAAATATTTATAATGTTATAATATTAATTGATTTAATTTAGACGGTTTTTTATAATCATATAAAATATATATTCACATTTTTATATATGATTTATATCATGTAAAATTAAAAGAATTGACTTGAACTTACAAATCGACCATTAATTATGTGTGTTCAAAATTATCCGACCCGATTAACCCGACCCGACTACTCAAAACAAAAATGACGGGTAATTCCCGAAAACCCCCTACCGGGTCGGATACTCGACCCGAGAATAATTGGACCGGACTTGAGCCAATTTTTTTCAATTACCGGGTACCCGACCCTATTATTTTAAAATTATATATATTTTTTAGTTTTAAATTATATTTTTATGGTAAATTCCTTAATATTTGTACATAAAATTAAAATTAAATCTTTAAATTAATTTTATGTTTGTATTATATACTTTTAATTTTTAAAAATATTTTATTAATTTAATAATATTAAAAGAAAAAATGATATTAATATTTTTAATATTATTTTAATGATAAACTCTAATAAATATATGTGTATATATACATTAAAATATTTTAAAATTAACTTTAAGTCACTAATATTTATGTTTGCTCATATATTATAAAATTATAAAATTTGTGTTTAAGATGTGATTTTTTTTTTTAACTTTAAAATATATTTTTTTTAAATATATACGAACCGGGTACTCATTACCCGATTAGCTGGGTATCCTGTTTTTGCGGGTACCCAATAATAGGTACCCAATATAAATGGGACAGGATATGGGCCGAAAACTACCTGAAGTAACCGGATAACCAGTAATGAACATCTCTACGATATTAATTACTAAAATTTTTAAGTAATTCGAGTCTTATTTAATAATTTAAATTTAATTAAAAAATTTAAGTCACTTTTTTCCATATCAAGTTGAGTAAAAAATTCTTGTTTATTTCTAAACGAATGAGTTTTGCTCCCCTCTAGTAATAGATACATTTCTTAAAGAATTTAAAGATCAGAATTCCAACTTGAAATCTTTATAGGGGAATTCAACATGGTATTATCGATTATAACATAATTTTTACGGTTCAGTTACCTAATTTATTACAGTAATTATAAAAAACGGTAGTTATACAAAAAATTATTATGGTAAGAAATTGTGTAATTATTCAAAATCTTAAAAGATTAATTTATATATTATCAAATGCATAATAAATAAGATATATATATATATATAATATTTTAAAGATCCAGGGACGATTTTAAGATTTTAAGATTCCGTGTAATTTAATAAATCGATCCTCTTATTTTATAATCAATAATATATATAATTTTTTTCTTTAAAAAAATTATTTTAATAAAAAAATATTACTAAATTACTTAAACAACAAAAAAATTAAATATTAATACTTAAAAATCAAATATTTTTTTTAATGTTTTTTACCTAAAAATGATATTATTTTTTTAGGTTTTAGATAATTGTTATATATATACATAGATATATATATTTCATTTAATTTAATTTTTGGGACCATCTCTTTTATAGGTCATATACGACCGCTCCGTTATGTCTGTTATAAAAAAACTTAATTACATAAATTATTATCTTCTATTTTTTTTATCTTAAAGCAATCAAACTTATGGTATGAAATTATATAATTGTACAAAATCTTAAAGGGATACTCTTTATATAATCGATCACGTAATAATTACAATACCTACACAATATTTTACGGTACCTACATAATATATATATATAAAATTTAAAGATTATATATATTATTAAAAAGAAAAAAAAACTAGAAAAAAATATGTGCAAGTAAAGATGTGCACGGGTCAGATTTTTGGCCCACCCGCATTTGATCCAAATTTAGGATGAAAAAAATCCGATCTGATCCGATTTTTAAGCTTTAAAATTCGATTCGACCCGACCCGAATTATTAAAAAAATTAAAACTTAAAATTTAGGGACTTAATTGTAAAAAATAAAATTTAATGATCTAATTATAAATAAAATAAAATTTCAGTGATAATTGTAAAGAGGGATCATAATTACAAATATCCCTAAAATATATTTAAAGAGGGATCATAATTACAAATATCCCTAAAATATATATGAAAAAATTACACTATTAGTCTCGAATCGGGTCGGGTCAAATTTTTTTCACCCTAAAACCGTACTCGACCCAAAATTATCCTTAAAAAACTGATCTGAACCTGAATTTTCTTAAAAAAATCTGACCCATTTGGACCAGATCGAGTCGGAACTCGTCGGGTTCGGATTCCGTGCCCATCCCTATGTGTAAGTATAATATTAGTCTTAATTTTTTATATATTTTTTAATTCAACGATTTTCATTTTATTATATCTAATATAACAATCATACCAATATTATTTTTTAGATTTTTTTTTGATAATTGCTACTGAATTTTTATTAAATCCATAGAAAATATTACAATTACAATACATTCGAAAAAATTCAAAAAACAAAGAAAAGTAAAATATTTTCTATGTAGATAAGTATACCATCAAATTCAAATATTTTTAAATTATTTTTTTTTAAATCTTAAAATCTAAAAAATAATTTGAGGAAGCTTTTTCCTGTATAAACTTAGGAAACAAGCGGAAAAATACTCTTCTTTGCTTTTTTTATATTTAACATTAAAGATATTAAATTTAAATTTTAAATTGTAAATCAATTCTAAAAAATAAATCATATTCAAAATTTTTAAAATTTAAATATAAAATTTTAATATAGACACTGAAAAAAGGGAGAAGAATTGTATTTTAAAAGACCTTTTCTTAATCCTTGTTGACGTTGATTGAATTGAATTCTTGTTTGATGAAGACTAGAAGGCCGATGGCGAGTGTGGACACGGCGGTGGTTGATGTTTGGCAACGGGAAGTCGGAGAGATCTCCGGTAGGAAATTCGCCCAACGCCTTGCTGCTTCACAGGTTACTCATCATAATATTTTCCAGAATTATTTACTGTTTTCTTAATGGGTTAGTGATTATAATTCGAAAAAATTCGAATGAAATTGAGTTCTCAGCAACTCTATCTACATGATATATACAATTACTTAATTCGAATAATTCAAACAGTAATTTGAATTTTTTTTGGTTCGACTCGGATCGAATACTCACTCCTATATGTTGCATTGAATTTTTGATCTAGTTGAATTGTTTTTATGTTCCAGGATCTCGTGCTTCGTCTTGAGGTTTCCGAGAAACTTGAAAAGAATTATGTTATGACTGTGAACTTTAATGCCGATGGTAACCTTTTAGTCTCTGGCTCTGAAGACAAGCAAATTATGCTATGGGACTGGGAAACTGGGATTCCCAGGCTTACTTTCGAGTCAGGCCATGAGTATCTCTCCCTCACTTTCCGAGCTAAAATCATGCCTTACACAGATGATCACATCTTGATTACATGTGCCGGAGATGGTCAGGTGAATGGATTTCTTGTTTAGGCATGCAAGGAACTCTTATTCTAACTAAAAAATGTTTTATAATTGTAGGTTCGACGTGCTCGAATCTCAGAGTGTGGTGTCGAAACTAGGCTGCTGGCCGAACACGAGCATACAGCTTATGATCTTGCCTTTGAACCAGGAAACCCTCACTTAGTTTACACTTGTGGTTGGGATGGACTAGTGCAGCATGTGAGTTGTCATTGTTTCCTTCTAAAGTTTTATCAGTTGATAATTTAACAACGTTTATGGGATTGATAGATGTAAACTCGATGTTCGATTCTCGTATCGTCTTGTTGTACCTTGCCATTGCCAACTTATAGACTGCCCTTTGATTCTTTGCCTTACAGATTGATCTTAGAACTGCTGCAGCTACAGAACTTCTTAGATGCCAGCCAATTGGTGGTTGCACGGTTCAGAACCCGTTTACTCATCTATATGCTATTGCCATTGATCCAAGGAACTCAAATGTCTTTGCAGTTGTGGGATCGGACGAGTATACTCGACTTTACGATATCCGCAATTATAAGTGCCATGGTTCGACTAATTTCGGTCGACCAATAGATTACTTTTACCCTCCTCATGTGATTGTTAATTATAATGGTGTATTTAATGACACATGTTTGGCCATTTCAGATCAGAGTGAGCTTCTTGTCTCTTATAGAGACAATTCACTTTATCTATTTACACAGGATATGGGACTGGGGCAAAATCCAGATCCATTCTCTGTATGCAGTGAAGCAAATGGAAAAGCTATTCCTCAAGTTTATAAAGGACATGCAAGATCAGAGTCGGTGGACAGCTTGAGCTTCTTTGGACCCAAATCAGAGTATGTGGTTAGTGGATCCGGCAATGGCCGAGTATACATTTGGAAGAAGAAAGGCGGAGAGCTTGTTCGTGCTATGAAAGAGCACCTACTCGGGGTCGAGAGTATTGTGTCTCATCCGCATACCCCAGTTCTGGCTAGCAGTGGAGCTGATGGCATCAAGATATGGACTCCAAAGGCTATTGATAAAGCTATGCTTCCTCCTACAAAAATCAAACATCACCAACAGGTATGTCTTGTCCTAGTATGTGTTCATAGCATTGGCATTATGTTTTGGACTTAACATGTATGGCAAGTAGAGGAGCTGATCTCTCTGGCATTACTTCTTTGCAAAAGGTTCATGACTTCACCTTCGGAGGAGTCGAGTACGGAATATTCGACGAAGGTGGTGATGGTGAATCTATTATTAATTTTAGTGCTGGTCTCGGATCATCTTCTGATGATGAGGAATGATGATGATGATGATGTTGATTGTCTTGACTTTGTTACATGTTATGGCCATGGGTTTTGCTACCCAATGTCCATTGAGATGGATTTTATTCAAGTAGACCTTTGTTTGACCCTTGGACCTACGATAGACGGAGGTTAATAAAACTCGATAACTCAAAATTATTTGATTCGATCGAATGTTTAACTTTAATTGTAAGTAACTGAATTAGATTTTTTTTAACAATTAACAAAAATAATTTTAACAATGACCCTATATTTCTAGAATACCAATTTGATTTAATTTACAAATATATTAGTGAGAAATTTTAACAATTTTAGAAGTTCAAACACTATTTTTTTCAAATACTTTCATTGGGCCAAATAAAAGTTTTAAAATTTTCAAAGACTATTAATAATTTCACCAGTCTAGTTTCAACCCTATGGTCCGAGATTTGAGCCTGCCGAATCTACAATTAGGGACAGTTTGTAGTTAGAATACTACTAATAGCCTAGTTTCACCTGATCACCTGCAGCACATGTAATCAAGCTGCGGTCGTTTGTATTAGGCATGAATTTAGCATTTTAGCTACTAATAGTGGTTGATAGACATAGACACATGACCTGACTCAAAAGTGAGGTTGGCAATCCCAGCTTACCAGTCATGATAATGAGTCTGTCTCGCTCGCTCGCTATTCGGGTTCGGTTCGAGCAAAGTTTAGTTCGATTGAACTTGATTCGGGATTGAGATCTAAACGAACTGAGCCGAGCTTATCCAAACTCGGCTCGAAAAGCTCGTGAACATGCTCGGAATAATTATATATAAACATATATATATTTATATATACATTAAAAATAATTTATTTAACAAAAAAATAATAAAATAATTGAGAGTAAATATATTAAAAAATTAAATAAAATAAATTAAATATTATCGACTAAAACAAATTTACAAAACTATAAATAATAAATAAAAAAATAAACTACAAATAAATAAATAATAAAACACAATAATATAAAAAATTATCCATTTTGAGCCAAACCGAGCTGAGCCCGAGTCAAACTCAATAATATTATTTTCGAACCGAGCCAGACCTGATTCGGAGTCGACTCATTATCACCCTTAGTCCCGTATCTAAATCCGCTTGTCACCCAAATCTCCATACACTAAAAGGTTACCATCCGCATTAAACCTCGCACTGCGGACCCAAATGCAACATGGAACAGTAAATTTTGTTACTTCCACCCTTAACTGGTCTCTAAGCACTTGTGTTATACTCACATTTATAAGCCAAAACAACTGAATAGGCATATACCATCATGGAACAATTAGGAACATGATTTCGGCATTATATAAATTTTTAAGGTAACTGCGATCAGGGATTCAAATAACGGTCCGTTACTATAACAGTGGTGGCAGCGCCATCCGAAACTACAATGACCACTGTGACCCAAAACACGTCCGTAACCGAAATTTAAATCCGACTAAGCAATACAGAAACATTTTGAAAGGAAAATCCGATGGTACATCTGCAATGGCATTCACAAGCACAATTTAGTACTATTTATTTGTACATGACCTTGTGTACAATTTGATCAACTAAATCACAACCATATCTGTAGTTTCCCAGTTTCAAATTCATAAATCAAAGGAATTCAAATCATTAACCTTCTAAAAACCATCGGAATCCACCACCAAACAGGAAAGAAAAAGACGATTCGTAACTTCGGAAGCAGCAGCAGCAATGCGGTTGACGTATTTCCTATTCGAGAGTTCTCCGACTTCACGTCGCCAGACATCGACCGCCGCCATGTCCCTCCTCGCCATTGCCCTTTGCTCTCCATGGAACAAAGAATTCAACAAGAATTAAGAGAAGGGTCTTCCTGTGACTCGCTGAATCGGAGATGGAATACATTTAGGCCGAGAAAAATTGGACTCTACTTGTCGAGTGGAGGTCGCTTCATTCCTAGTGACCGAATTTTATGTCATGAATTTGAGAATTATTTTAGGATTATTTTTGTAATTAATGGAATATTTTACTATATAATGACCATAAACATTTATTTAAATAATATTATAAACGTTAAACATCTGTTTGATAAAAAAAATACTTTCTTGATTTTTTCCGAGTTTCTCGGAAATGTCTAGTCCGAGCACAACATCCTGGAACATAACAATCCAAAGAAACATAATGAACAGACATTTATTGTGGATGAACTTTCTATACTATTTGATCGTTAAATCACGACTATAGATCTCGGTTTGAGGCGTTATCGTATGCAAAAATTTTCGTTGAAAGATTCATCCTGTAATATAAAGTGTCTGACATGGATTGATTTAAATTAATCACGTAAAATTCTGTAAAATTGAAAGAAAAAAAAAATTATTATATCTAAAACTAATCAGTATAACCAAGGAGTCCCCTGCTTTTACAAAGGGATGAACATGAAAACCGGACAGAGCGTTATGGCTGCACTCGTGCTTCTTCCCCAAACTCAATTCTGATTTTAAATTACACAAAAATTATGACTCATATTTTAAATTTATTTTTAAACTTTTAAATATTATGATTTTACTTAAAAATTATGAAACCTTACGAGCCTTTTTTATTTTATTCTCAAAATATCAATATGTACTGATTATATTTTATATTAACAAAAACAATTGTAATAATTGTTAATTACATGTAAGCAGCAGTAATATTATATTGCAATGTAAAAAATAATTGGGTTAATTACTACGGAGGTCACGTTTGTTTACCTCAATACAAATTTAGTTATCAATTTTAGAAATCCATAAAAGTTTTAAAATATTTGAAGACAAATTTAAAATGATTATAATTTAAGAATGAAATTAAAATATTTGAAGACCAATTTAAAATGATTATAATTTAAGAATAAAATTAAAATATTTAAAAGTTTTAAAAACCAATTTAATATAAAAATTTGAAGACATATACAATTACCTTAAATATTAATAATAACATATAAAATAATAAATTTAAAAATTAAACATTTCCATTCAAAAAATATCGACGTAAAACCCATAAAAAATCGAATTTTATCGTCCGAACAATCTTGTAATCAACCACCATTGGCTTGAAAGTTTAAAGTCTCAACTAGTTTTTAATCTAACTTTTGGATTCTATACTTTCGCCGGAAGTCAAATGGGACCAGAGAAATGTGTGGACTGGAAATTACCAACCTGAGAATCAACGGAGCGAAAATCGGCAGTTTTCGGCATCCAAAGCCGGTATGAATAGCAATTATCATCAGTATTCAAATAAGCCACATAACAAACTATATGACAGAATCCAAAAAAACTAAACATGCCAAATATTTTTTCATTTGCAGAATTCATTGTTCGCTAAACGTAGAAAACTTTCTAATCCTCGGGCAAGTTCATTTAGTTTAAAATCCTCAAACACAAGACCAGCAATTGTGGTGAACCTATAGGAATCAACGTAAAGTTTCCTACCTAGATCACTTCTTTTTCTTTGGTTCTGCTGCATAATCGTTTATTAATGCTTCGACGTCTTTCCAAAACAGGCCCTCCACCAATACTCCATCCTTGGTGAACCTGCAATATTTTTACAGGTTAGAAATGTAAATTGGATGCAGGTTTGCAAATTGGGTAGGGGAGAGTGAAATAAGGAGGGAAGGGAGCTACCATTGGGTAACACTCTTCGTCAACTCGACCGGTTTCCCTGCAGATATCGACTTGGGATCTGCACTTGCTATGGTAAGGGTATAAAGATCAGAGAACCTTGGCAACTTTGAAGAGACCACCAAACCAGTGCTGGTGACGGATCCCTGAAAACATGATATCAGTACTCCAACATAGATTCACAGAAAACAACAGACAAGACTTTCTACAGAAGGGAAACTCAAGAATCTCAAAAACTAGGTCTATCATGTAGTGGATTTATTTCTAAACTTTGTAATTTAGTAAGTTCCTTATACCCAAAGGCACGGAAAATAGGGATTTGTTTGTGTTGAGTTTGCACCACAACATCAGTACCTTCGGAAATATTCAAAACATAAATCATTGGTAGGCTAAAAAGGTAACATTGTAATACGGATGAAATGTAATAGTTTCACCGTAAAGTGAACACAATAAAAGTAGATAAAGTCCGAAAACTCATTTTTCTTCAATTTTATTTATGACACAAATACTTTTTCAACATTCCAATAGAAACATGGACAGAGTTCAAGATGACAATGAATTGGTATTAAAAAGTTTCATCCTGCACTAATAAGACAGAACAGAGTTTGATGGTAATATCACGAGTCAGTAACCATGAAAATATTTCGGAAAGTTCAACATCACAGGCTTAAAAGGCTAACAATATCCAAATGTTTCATACATGATAATAATCTCTGATTTAAGACAAAGAAATCATCGCATAGCACAACACATAACATAAGGAAATATTTAATAATAAAGCAAGAGAACTTACAGAAGGAGGATAAGTAAAGAGAATGGCATTCTTTTCCTTTGTGTATATGATCAGCTGGAGTACTCCATTAAAGACTATATATTTGCCAGAGTCAAGGATCAAAGAAACATGAAGGTAACATAAATAATTACATTCTTTATTTGCTAAAAAAATCAGGGGAAAGCAGAAACTATGTTAACACCTTTTAGTTCTCTGTAGTAGGTACATTATAACCAATTGGTTTCCGGTTTAAGCACTAGAAACTAAAACAAAAAGATTAACATTGGCCCCTCTTAACAAGTAACAAAGAAGATAAATGACAAATCAAGGTGAGATGAAGGACAAGAGTTCTTCCTCAAAGCTCTGAATCATTTTAATCTAAAACAGTACTAAATAGATGGTAATTTCAACAAAACTCAATTCATAAACAAAATTTCCATATACTCAGTCTAGTTGCTGCTTTCACCGCTCAGTTTTTCATCTAGAAATAAAAAAAGCCCATTTGGTTACAAAAAGCTAAAATACTTTTACCTAATTAAATTCTAACTTCTTTTTTTGTGAATAATGAAGTACCTAAATCCTAATTTCACTTTCATATGGATAATTATTCTTAGATCAGCATTATATTTATAATACTGGATCACACAACAACGAATTTCAATTAAATAGACAAAATTAACAACCAAATAGAGCCTAATTTCGATTACAGTTTATCATCACAATTTCAAATATATAAAGCAATTCAATCCAAATTTACAGTAACACTTCTAGATAACTATTAATCTAGAATTACAATATGATGAAAAAGGATATAATACGATGCAACCGATGAGGAAATCACGGTTTTCGGGGAACTTCTTTTTGTAAAATTGAGCAACAAGAGCGATTACAATAATAATAGTTCCGATCAATAACCTGACATTGCTCATCCTCACATCTTCAACATATCCACGACTCTTAACAATCTATTTCAGACAAAGAGAAATAATTACTCAAAAATTAAACTGCAATTGTGAAAAATATCGGATCTAGGGTTGTTTCGATTCGTTTTTTTTTCAATTTGTTTTACCTCGGAGACGGATTCATCGAGTATGTGTTTGATGGAGCTGTGATCTAAGAGATTCGCCTTCTTCGCGTTCTTATTTCCAGATTCTGCTTTCTTTTCTTGCATTTTAGTTTCTGAGGAAATGGCGCCGTTGATTTTCTGAGACGGATGAGACTGACAAAATAATCGAAGTCAAGGTTTATATATAAAATGGTCTTACGAATTTATTAAACGACGTCGTTTATGATTTTTTATTATTAATTTTTTATTGAAATTTTATTTCATGCTAAAGTAGAAAAAGTTTTTTTCCCAAAAAAGGAATTCCTAAAATTTGAAATTTAGATTTTGGTATTCGTCGTGAAAATTTTTTAAAAATATTCTTAATTTTAAGATTTAAAGATTTTATTTATAAATTAAATATTTAGGTATTAAGTTTCAGAGTTTCGAATTTATGAATTATAATTATAATTTAAGATTTATAAGTTAAAATTTAAGATTTATTGATATTTCAAATGCTCTTCAAGCGAAGTTATGGACAATCTATGATAGACTACGTTTGATTTGGTAAAATAGTTTTGAATTTATACAAGTATAATCTGACTCGACAAGTACTATAAAAGAGATAAAGGCTTCTAACACTAGACATTACATCATTCCTTTTATCTGAACTATCTCGAACTTCCACAATTGAGGCTGTGTAGTAGATTACACATGAATCTCTTGCGAAGCTAACCATATTGCTGATAAATTGATTAGGCAGGTCATCTTGATTCACTTTGACATCCTTATCAACGGTGTTCCTCTTGATCTTATCCGGTGTTTACTCATCAGATAAGTTGAAGATCTCTTACTGCAAAATTACTGTTATGTATTTAATTTATTAATTTTCATATTAATTTTATAAAATAAATCTTTAATTTTAATATCTTAAAACTTAAATGACATCATCTAAAATTTAAATTTTAACCCTAAACAATTAAATTTTAAGTATAACTTCTAAATTTTAAATCTCTAACCTAAGATCTATATACATTAAAATTAAGTTAAAAAAAACATCATCGGTGTATAAAATACAAATCCTTATATTTTTTAATTTTGTACTTAACGGTTAAATTTTGCAGTATAAATAAGTTCTTGGATTCAATCTTTTATATACGTTAATTTTAGAATATTTATTTTCTTTCAATTTGATAACTTTACGTTATGCAATTAATCAAATTAAAATATAATTATTAAATTCACAATTTTATGCTATGTTTGGCTACACAGGTATTAACACATGTAAAACTTAATTATTATATAAATTTTTAGAATAAACTATTTTTTATGACATAAAGATAATTTTAACCCCTAACGTTTATAGTTTTTGTCGTTTTGGCCTTTATTCTTTTTTTTTTTTGGATAAATTTAGCCCTTAACCTATATCTTTTTGACAAATAGCTTATTTTTTAATTAGTTTGATGACTGGACTGTTAAAAATTTAACGATGATATGGACATGGAATATAATTTTAAATGATATGGAATGTAACCTATCAAATATATATATATATATATATATAGAATATAATTTTATTCTAATGTAAAATATAAAACAATTAAAATTCAAATAAAATATTAAAAATTAATTAATTCTAAAATAAAAGATTATTAAACATTCTTAACCCTAACTATGATAAAATCAAAATCTTATTCGAATTATGTTTATATTTTTATTTAAAAATAAAAAAATATAATAAAAAATATAAGCACAATTCGAATAAGATTTTGATTTTATCGTAGTTAGGGTTAAAAATGTTTAATAATCTTTTATTTTAGAATTAATTAATTTTTAATATTTTATTTGAATTTTAATATTTTATATTTTATATTAAAATAAAATTACATTCTATATCATTTAAAATTATATTCCATATATATATCATCGTTAAATTTTTAACGGTCCAATCATCAAGCTAGTTAAAAAATAAGCTATTTTTCAAAAAGATATAGGTTAAGGGCTAAATTTATCCCTAAAAAAGAATAAGGGCCAAAACGACAAAAACTATAAACGTTAAGGGTTAAAATTATCTTTATGCCTTTTTTTATAAATAAAATTTTATTCATCGAAAGAACTCATAAAAATTAATAAAATCAAGTATCAACAATACCTTTCTCACAATAAAGAGACTATATAAAAGAAGAAATTAATAAATTCTCCACTCAACAGCTATACGTTCATTTATCGTATATTTACGGTATAACATTCTTAATCTAATTTCATTCTTAACAATAGTGAAAATATCAACAATCAATTGTGGTTGATGTCCATGCAACGACTATTTCTTTCACGCCAGATGTGATAGTTGAAACTACTCCATGCAAGTCTCACGATTGCAGCTCTCATGGATCTTCTTTTTCTTGCTTGCAGTACCCATCCAAACATGTTAATTCAATTTCCAGTGGTGAAATATAATCTACATGCCTGTACAATCAATAACTATAGTTGCTTTGAGAAAGCACAATTTTCAAACAAATGGTCTCGAGATTCTTGTTCTTCTCCATATAGCAAACATAGAGGATTTACTTGACACCCCCATCTCAACATTCTATCATTTGTTGGTAGTCTATCTAGAATAACAAGTTATAAGATAAGAGAATATTTAGGGATTAAAGGACACCCCAAAACAATTAGAGACCATATAATATTTTCTCTTTTATGTCGAAGTAGCTCTGAAACTTTCTTGACACAATAATTATCATGGAATCCGTCACCTCTAATTAAATCATCTCTTAATCTCAAGTTTTTTTTTTATCCCAGTTTTGAAAATTTTTAACCTGAGTAGACCAAATAGAGTCATAACGTAAATTAGTACAAGTATACAACTTTAGACTTGAAGTCGGAGAAAATGAATAAAACATTGAGTATGAGTAATATATATATATATATATTTAATACGAATAATATTTATTTTCTTTGTTTAAATTAAACCATATTAGTGACTAAAATAAACAATTATTATGGAATTTATAATTAATACGCTTAAGAAATTAAAAAAATAATAAATTTAATGAGTCATTAGTGAAAAAAGGATAATATATTATAAAAGGTTCGAATTTAAGTAATTTTGTTTGCAAAGTGTGTATCCCTTATCAAAAGGCTAATAAAAGTATAATCATCGTAGCTAAATTAAAATAAAAAAAAAATCATTTTAAGAGTATTTAAAAAATAAAAAATAATAATTGATAAGAAGTGTATATGTTTTACCCTTAAATTATATATGTTTTTTTAAAAAATTTGTTCATTAAATTACTTTTTGACTTATTTTCCCATATACTTTATATTATTATCAAATTACCCTAAATTATACTATTTTTCTCAAATTATCCCATAAATAGAGGTAATTTAGGGTTAATTTTGTAAAATTTAGGGTACAATGGACTAAAAAAGTTTAAAAGATAAATTAAAAAAAACATATATAATTTAAGGGGAAAAAATATATTAAGCCTTTTAAATTTAAAATTCATTTATGATATTCTAATTTTATGATACCTAGATCTTGTATTATTTTCTATTTAAAACATTAATAATTTCTTAACTTCCATATGATTTTGTCATTAACTACTAGCATAACATCAATAAAAAGGTCAAGAGAATTAATCATGTTAACTTCAAGATGAAATTGTTTTCCTTTATTAATAAATTTCATTTGTCTTCGATTAGAGAAATTATATAATGAGTTTTTTCGTCACGTTATTTATTAGACCAACCAATCAAAAATATTAATCATTTAGTTATTTTTTACCTCATTTTTTATTAAGTGAATCTTCACTTGATAAAAACTGTTTTTATACTTAATTTATGGTAAATATTAGTGAAGATTCATTTAGTAAAAAAATGAGGTGAAAAAATGATAAAGTGAATGCTTTTAATTGGTTAGTCCTATGGATAATGTGGGAAAGAATGACTTATGATATAATTTTTCTTCGATTAAAACAACGATACTTCAATTGTTTGTTCGAATATTAATGAAGATTCCTAAATTATACACAAAGAAATAAGAACGAATTAGATTTAAAATATAAATTTTAAAAAACAATTAATTAACATTTAAAATAACTAAGTTTAAAGTAAAAAAGTTTGATAAATATTGTGACACCCTCGCCCCGGGTTAGGAGACGGGACCGTTACCGGACTTACAAACTCGAACTAATTAATCCAGACCTTGTATCCATCTCTAGAATATTTCGATTATTTGTGTATCAATTCAAGTTCATCTTATGCATTACAATTTCAAATACATTTGTACATATCAAAGTCAAGGACAAATTAAAAATTTCTCCGATTACAATTTTGTTTATCAAAATTTATTTCACTTATCAATTAATCTTGGACCAATTTTATTTCTCAATCATGAATCATCTAACATTCGATCTCAATCAAGCTCAAACTAAGGCCTTTAACCAATTTTGTTGGTTTTGTAATCTTTAATATGCTCTTATTAACCAATCAATTTTAATCTCAAAATTTGAACCAAAATGACTCGCGGTATCGATACCCCTTATATAAAGGTATCGAAATAGGGTGTATCGAAACACAGTTCGATACGGGTCACCCATGTTGACTTGTTGACTCGTTGACCAAGGCTAAAGCAGCCTATATCGATACAGGTATTGAATCGAGGGAGCTCACTAGAGGGTTTGGTATCGAATTGAGTATCTAATCGTACTTGGCTCGTTGACTTGTTGACTTAAAGTTATGGAAGCCTGATTCGATACAGATATCGAATCAGGGGATCTCACTGGAGGGTTTAGTATCGAGACCGGTATCAAACCAAACTACTATTGTCAAGGGGGTATCAATACGCATGGAATTGGTATCGATACCCCTGTTCGAAATTGGCAGGTTTCTAACTTCTAAGATACTTAGACACCTTCCAAAAGGCCTTTAATCTAGTCTCAAACCATCCTTAATCCTTAAGAGACAATTTCAACATGTTTAGACATCAATAACCATTTACCAATTCTATTATCTATAACCATTATTTCATCACCCATACCAATATCTTACTTAGTCCCATGTTTCTCATGCCAAGACAATTACTTACATACCACATGTATATTACAAGGCCATCATATACAAGTCATAAGCCAATTTCAAAATATATATGTCTAGCCTAACATGATCACCTTGCCTTAAGGCTTACATACCAAGTGTTCAAATGGCCATATATACATACATACCATGAATCAACTGCCAAAATGCACAACTAGTCTAAGCATGATCACTAATGCCACCAAATACTAGGAGTTAGCAAAATTACAAAATATCATACTTGGCTTGCTTGATATCCTTGCTCTCAATCAATCTCGATCTAGCTCCTTAGCTCGATAACCTGTTGTTTTGGAAAGGAGGAAACAAATGGTGGTAAGTACTTGCTAGGTACTTAGTGAGGCAGCCCTAAGTCTAACCAATTTAGACATTATCAAAAATAAATTAACATGCTTCAAGTAAGCAATCAATCAAGTTCATGTTAACAATTCATTCACCGAATAACATGCTTAACATGTATCCTACTTACCATGCTTTTCATATGTCATACTTATTATGCCTCTAGCATACAATCTAAGTTCACAATTATATGCACAAGTACAAGCTAGCATATTTAGGTTCATATATCACAGTAGCCGATTTACATGTTTCAAGGCTTTCATAATCAAAGTCATATCAAAGACTACTTATTCTTTCCAAATGTTCAGTAGCAATACATAATCAAATCCTTAATAGCAATTTCGTATCCAAGTTCAAATGCTTCACAAGCAATACATTTACAAATAGCTTTCTCACTTTAAGCCTTAACTTCAATTTAGTTTCGGATGATTGCCTTGGTATAGTTAGACCAACTAAGAGAGTCAACAGAAGTACCACGAAGGCACTAGCAAAAGATACCCACAGTATCTAACAAATGATGACTAACCACCAAACAAAGGTACCCATAGTACCGAACAGAAGTACCGAAGTACTGGGCAAATATACCAAAGTACTAACAAATGAGCTCAGGCCCTAGGCATGTCGTACTATCTATGATCAATTATCGATCAAGGATCAATAACGTTTTCATTATTCAAGTTTCTTAATGCAAAAACAATATCCATAACATGCTATCACAAAAGCATTGTCATGCTATCACAAAAACATTTAACTCATGCTATCAAAATAAAAACATTTATGTCACGCTATCAAACCAAAAGCACTTATGTCATGCTATTATCAAGGCATACATATCATGTGAGCAAACTAGTATTCATATCATGTTACCAAACGAATGATTAAATCATCATAAGCATGTCTCATGCATGACTCACATACCTGACATCCGTAGCTGCATGCCATAATGTAAAACTAATGTTTTGATATAATAATTGAAAAATAGTTTTGGACTAATTTGAAAAGACTTCAAAAATGTTTCTTATGTCCAAACAACTTGAAAATATATTTAAGATGTTTTTGAAAGTTTTTAAATATGTTTTGAATGATTTAAAGAAACCAAAGAACTGATTTTTATCCAGGTGTTTCGATACACCCTCAAGGTGTTTCGATACCTGTTCTTCAATGCCATGGTTTCAAAGGCAAAACTATAGTGGTATCGATACTAGTATCGATACCTTTTCATCACTGTGATGTTCTGTTTCGAACCATGTTTCGATACACCCTAAACGGTCAAAACGATTTTATAAAACCCCCAACGGCTAGGAGCGGTATCGATACCTATTCATAAATGCAGCTCAACGGATATTTCCTAAAGCAATTATTTCGAAACAACCTTCACGTGTTTCGATACCACCTGCACTAGAAGAGAAAATAAGCCTTGTAATCAGCTCCAAACGGCTCCAAAACATCCCAACGATCATAAACGGCTAGAAGCTCATTTGAGATGATAAAAGGAAGCCTCAAGCATCAAGAGAAAGTTAATGGTTCACTTGTAACAACATTATGATCAAGAAATTATCTTAGTGCTTAATTTCCTATTATTTGGGTAGACAAACACTTGTGAGCTTAATTGTCAATATATGCTCAAGTGTAATTAGGAATTGGGTGGGTGCTTAGATTGCAAACATTAGCCTTATTAGAAGGATTAAACAAGTTTGCTAAGTTTTCTCTTTGTTGAATGAATTCTCAAAGTTCGGGTTGTGAACTTTGGATGCTAGATTTGAGTTTGATTCTAGGATTGTAAGGTTATCTCTTTGGCCTCAAAAGGTTGGATTCTTAATAAATTTGGGAAATCCTTAGTGGGAAGCTAAGGTAGTGGATGTAGGCGTGATCGAACCATTATAAATCCTTGTGTCATTGTCTATATTTTTTGCTTCCACTCATATCCACCCAAATTAGCCAATTCTCCATCACTTGGCAAGTTAATTCGGTTTTAAACCGAGCCATCTCTAAGCCTATAATTGGTATCAGAGCGAGGCTCAATCGAGGAATGGTTCTAAAAAATCTCTAATTTTTTCAAGCATTTCCCATTCTTCAATGTTTAGAAAATGGTGGAAAGAAGAATCAACAACAACCATTTGCTTAAAAGCTTCACGGTATAAAATGGCCCTTTCAAGCATCATATATGTAGAATTCCATCTTGTAGGCACATCAAGCCACAATGCTTTAGTTTCTTCTATCTTAGCTAATTTCACAGTACACTGAAAAGCATTTTTTCTCGATTCTGATCATTTAATATACTTCACACAATCTTTTATCTTGACAGCAATATGCTCAATGACTTTAAGTCCATTCTTAACGATGAGATTCAACACATGTGCATCACAACGAACATGAAAATATGCTCCTCTATGTAACAAAGCTCCTCACGCATTAAAAGTATCCTTCAAATAATCTTACATTTTATCATTACTAGAAGCATTGTCCAATGTGATTGAAAAAATCTTATAATCAATTCCCCAAACCTGAAGCAAGTCTAGCAAAACACTGCACATAATTTTTTCAGTATAAGGTGAATCAATGTGACAAAAGTTCAAAACTCTACTATTTAACTTCCAATTTACATTCACATAATGAGTAGTCAAACATAAATACCCTTCAGTTTGACAAGAAGTCCACATATCATATGTTAAAGAAATACGACCAGAAACATTACGAAGAGTTTCCTTTAAGGTATTTTTCAGACTTTTATGCAATTTTAAACAATCAAAATTTTTACAGTATTTCTACATATAGTTCTAAGCTGATTGTTCAAATAAGCATGTATTTTTCGATTACCTTCATGTTCAACCCAAGAAAAAGCATATCCATGCTTTATAATTGTTGTAGCTACCAATTCTCTGTAGACTTTTTGGTCATAAACATTATCTTTTGCTTCTTGTCCTTCAGTTCCCAAAATATTCTTATATTCAGAATAACTTTTACATTTTTCAAGATGCTTTTGCATATTGGAAGTTCCATAGCGTGAACTAGAAATGAAGGAATAATTTTTGCAATGTTTGCATAGTGACCTCTCTTTTCCATCCTTAGTCTCTATCGGATCAAGAATGAGAAAATGATTACAAATCGTACTTCGTCTTTTAGAAAAAAGACTGTGATTCTGATACAACAGAGTTAGTATCAACTTGAACCCCACATGCACTAGCATTTGATTCCATTGTTGTCAAAACAAATAACATTAACTATGAAATTTAGGTTAACTAATAATTAAAAAATAACATAAATTACAAGAAAAAAATATGCACTAGCATTTGATTCGGTTAGAGTGGAACAATTCAAAAGGTTAACTTGGCTTATAATTGAACCACTCATACAATTTGAGTCTCGGTTGTTGTTTAATTAAGAGAAAATATGCACCGAAACACTTAAAAATTACAATAAAGACGTACCTTATGATTGAACCACTCATACAGTTTGAGTCTTATCTTTATTTAAATGAAGCTTCAATTGACATTAAATTTTGAATTTGATCCCAAATAATTAGGGCTGTAAACGAACCGAACGAACATGAACGAGGGTGTGTTCATGTTCGTTCGTTTAACTTCAACCGAACAAACGAACGAACATGAACATAAACGAACACATTTTCTTGTTCGTGTCCGTTCGTTAAGGATTGTAGCTTGTTCATGTTCGTTTATGTTCGTTCGTTTAAATGATAAACGAACGTAAATGAACGAACATAAACGAATGTAAACAAACGAACATAAATGAACATAAACGAACGAATATAAATGAACATAAACGAACGTAAACGAACGAACATAAATGAAGATAAACGAACGTAAACAAACGGACATAAATAGCACATATAATATGCTAAATATTTAATATTTTGGATTAGTTTTATTAATTCAGCTAATCAACTGATTTTAAACCGAATTAGTCGATAATTAAAATTTTAAAAAAATCTTAATTATTAGATAAAACCTAAAATTTAACTGATTAACTAGTTTTGTTTTGATTCGATTCATAAACTCGGTTTAACAAAACAATAAACACCCTAGCCTATAACAAGAAAGTTTTTTAACGAGTCATAAAATAAGACTTATCAACTCGAGTAACTCAAAATTTTTTGACTCGACTTACTTGATCTAATGCTCACCCTCAAATATATGTGAATAAATTTAAACGAACATAAACGAATAAACATAAATGAACGAACACAAATGAACAGATTATTGAACGTTCACGAACATAAATAAACGAACGAGCCCTTTGTTCATGTTCGTTCGTTTAATAAATAAATGAATATAAATGAATTTCTCGTCGAACGGTTCACGAATGGTTCACCGAACGTTTGGTTCGTTTACAACCCTACAAATAATACCCAATTAAAAAAATGATAATATATTTCATTTTAAAAATTTATACCTGACATGTAGAATAAGGATTGATTTAGAGGTTTTGGGATTCAACCGTACTCTTTAAGATTTTGAAGTTTTTTTTTTATATATTTTTATTTTTTATTGATAATTTAATTATGTATCCCCTAAGCTCTAACAATTCTGCACTCTTTATATAATTTCTTGTAATTTACCCTCTTTATGTGAAGTTTTGGGTCCGTCTATGATGTAGAGACAAAATAAAAATCTTCATTTTTTTTCAGTATATATTCAAAGCTCTCACACTAAAAAATAAGTTTATTATTTACACAATTAAGGTAAGATTTATTTTTAAGTTTTGAGATTTAAAATTTAAAATTTAGAGTTAAAATTCTAAAATATTTTAGTATCAGGCGCAAAAAGGTATCTAATGGCACAAAAAAAAATTCCGATAAGGATGAAGCTCGTATAAGATAATAGATTGTTGTTCCTCTTAATTTTTTATATAATAAATTTTTAAAATGTTTTTTAAATATTAATTAAATAAAATCTTTACTTTTTAGTAATTAAAGACTATAAATTTATATTCGTCTTAATTTTTGATACTAATTCCGCCTCGGACGATGACGGATATAAAAAAAATCTATAGCTTGTTTGATTTTTCGGACAGTATCTGAGTGGGACAAGCCCTATATAAGCTGAACTGAACTGGACACTGCTTTATAACGCCTCCTCCGCTCTACTCTGACCAACGTGAAAACCAAGGTCGTGTAGCACAAAGAAACCGGAAATCCAGCGTTTTCGAACTCCGTTTTCCCTCAGCTGACTCGCTCCGATTCGGTGAGTCACGAACAACACAGAGAAACCCATTTTCTTAAACTTGTTTTCACGTTGGTTGACGTCAATTGAGTTGAAATCTGTTTCTTTTCTCAAGACAAAGAAAGAAGATCGACGATGATGAGGAAGGGAAAGGCAAAGGCGAGCGTGGACACGGCGGTGGCTGATGTTTGGCGACGTGAAGTCGGAGAACTGTCGAACAGGAAATTCACCAACCGCATGGCTGCTTCCGAGGTTATTAATTACCGTCTTTTTTTTCATAAAAATGAATCCATTTTTTCCTTTTCGGTGGTGAATTCCAATTATTTTTAATGGTTGATGATTTGAATTCTTTTGATCTATGATTGTGATTTAATGAGTCAATTTGTACAAAAGTTTATGTACAAATCAACAGTACTTAATTACGGATCAATTTCGAATTAAATTATGATGTCACAATCGTATTAAAATTTCGTTAAAGATATAACGGTAACACTATGTTACGGCTGCAACATTGGAAACTCGACGAACTCAACACATCCACTATAGAGTATCTAGCATCGACTATTAGTATTTAATGAGTCAAATTGTATAGAAGTTCATGTACAAATCAATAGTACTAAATCGAGGATGCGATAACGGTAGCAGTTGCGGCCGTTGTATTGTGATTTTTCTTCCGAAACTCATTATGTTTCTAAATTGCGGTATCATAATTACTTTAAAAACTGTTATGATACGACCGTTACACTATGTAGCGACCACGACAATGTCTCGGTTAATTGTTTTCATGTTCCAGGACCTTGTGCTCCGGTTAGACATTTCCCATGTACATGTGAAGGAGCAAACTTGTATAGACAGAGTGGCCTTCAATGCTGCTGGTAACATTTTAGTGCATGGTTTGCCTGACAAGCGGGTTGTAACGTGGGATTGGGAACCTGGGATTGCCAAGATTTCTTTCAACTCAGGTCATAAGTTTATCGATAACCATTTTGTGGTTAAAATCATGCCGTTTACAGGTGATCGCAGCTTGGTTATGTGTTCCGAAGACGGTCAGGTGAATGGATTTCTTATTCTTAGTAAGCATAAGCAGAGATTTTTAATAATTGTAACTACGAACTGTCTCCTAATCGTAGGTTCGGCATGCTCAATTCTCGGACCATGGTGTTGAAACTAGACGGGTGGCCAAACATAAGAGAGCAGCTTATGATTTGGCCATTGAACCAGGAAGCCCTCATATACTTTACTCTTGTGGTGCAGATGGAGTGGTGAATCATGTGAGTTGTCTTTTACTCGGCCGAATTATTGTTGAAACGGATAATATTTTTAAGAACTTTGATTCTAATTCGTGTTGGTTTGTTGTATGCTTGATCTTGCCATAGCTGACTTACAGAGAGCCCTTTTGTACTTTCACCTTCCAGGTTGATCTTAGAAGAAGGCATGTAGCTGCAACAAAACTTTTTCAATGCCAGTTCATTAATGATTACATGCCGATCAGTGAAGATACACCTTTGTATCATATTGAATTCGATCCATTGAACTCGAATCTCTTTGCGGTTTCGGGATTGGATAAGTATGTTCGCCTTTACGATATTCGCAAATCTAAGCGGGATAGCTCAACTGATTTTGGTCGCCCTATAGATTATTTTTACCCCTCTCATTTGATTGGTTATGACATACTTGGAGTAACAGCAATGGCCTTTTCAGAGCAGAGTGAGCTTCTTGTCTCATACAGCGACTGTTCGATTTGTCTCTTTACTCGGGATAGGGGATTCGGACACGATCCGGCTCCATCTTCTCTGTTCTCTGCACCTAGTGAAGCAAGTGAAGAAGTCATTCCTCAAGCTTACAAGGGTTTTGCAAAGAATGAGATGCCAAAGTGTGTGAGCTTCTTTGGCCCCAAATCCGAGTACGTCGTTATTGGATCCGGTTTTGGGCGAATATTCATTTGGAATAAGAAAGGCGGAGAGCTTGTCCGTGTTATCAGAGCGGATGTACATAATGTCAACTTTATCGAGACTCATCCGAATACCACAGTTCTGGCTACCTGTGCAAACATGGCCTTCAAATTATGGACACCGAAGGCTATTGCTAAAGCTGTGCTGCCAACACAGACTGAAATGGACCAACAGGTATGGCTTGTTCAATTCTCTTTCTTGGCTGTAAATATGTTAGCTTAAGACATTAAATGTGTTCTGGTTCAACAGCATGTTCAATTCTTGTTCCTTATTGTCATGTCTTCTCAATTTGTGATGTATGAATAGTGGAGAACCTGATCTTTGTGTCATTACAGGTTCTCGACGAGAATCGACTCATGCCTCTCCATTTAGTCCCTGTCGAGTAGTTTAATTGTGGTCTTGAGTTTTCTTCCGATAATGCCGATTGTCTCGATGTTTACGATGGCGACGAGGATGAAGATGAGTGAAGATGGTGAGGGTTGTAATGAATAATGATGATGGTGATAACCATTGATGGTAGCAATGACTACTAAAAGTTTCTGTATGTTGCGAAATTGTACTTGGTAACATATGGATTAAACTTTGATTATGCTTATTAAAACATTAATGAGCATATATTATTGGATATTGATCGTTCAATCACTGTGATATATTATTGGTGCTCAAACCTGTGGCTGTGGCTTCAAAAACCAAAATCGGTCCCTTAACCACTGAGGCAAGATGATTCGTGTTAGAAATTTAATTTAAGGTATATTGATTTTGATTATAATTTTAAATCGTTGATAATTATGAAATTATTAAAATTAAGTATTAATTCTTCTAATTTTTTATTTAATTAATTTTTAAGATTATATTTCTCGATTTTAAGATTAATGAAAATAAATTTTAATCTTTAATTTAATAAATATATTTAATTGATTAACCAAATTATTCATCTTTGTTCTCTTGTATTTTTTAGATCAAGAATTTTAAACCTACTAGGAGCAACTTTTTATTTCCCCTAAACCTATTGGGAGCAACTTTTATAATTTATTTTTTTAAAATTATATTCGTTTCAAAGTTAAATATGATAGGCTTAAAGGTATTCGATGGATAACTGATTAGCTTGTCAATTTAATGGAGAATTGGTAATTTGGGTGTTTGTTGTGGAAGCAATGAAAGTAGACAATAAACACAATGATTTAGAGTGGTTAAGACTTCTAACCCCAGTCCTACATCCACTGCCTTAGCTTCCCACTAAAGATTTCCGAATTCACTAAGAATCTCTTTGTTGTGAGGGTAAAGAACTAACCTTATAAACCTTGATTCAAACCTGAATTAAGTATCCAAAGTTCACAACTCGAACTTTAGAAAACCTCTCAATAAAAGAAAAACTGAAGCAAACTTGTAATCCTTCACAAAGACAGATTGTTTGTATCCTAAGCACTCACCAAATCCTAATACACTTGAGCATATTATGACAATTAAGCTCAAGTGTTTGTCTACCCAACTGGTAGGAAATTAAGCACTAGGATAATTTTCTTATCATAATATGTTTACAATGGAAGCATTAGTCTTCTCTTAATGCTTGAGGCTTCCTTTAATCACCCCAAATGAACTTCTAGTTGTTGGTGACCATTGGAATTGATTTGAAAATGTTTGGAATTGATTTTAATGCTTATTTCTGCTTCTGGTATAATAGATATCGAAACACGTGAAAACTGTTTCGATATAACTATTTTGGAAAATAGCCGTTGAACATGCATTTAAGAACCAATATCAAAACACCTATAAGGTGTATCAAAACTCTTAGCTCATGGTATCGAAACAAGCGTTGGGTTTTTTTTATAAAATCGTTGGGGTTTTCAAATTATCGTTTGAGGTGTATCGAAACCAAACTCACAATGACAAAAAAGTATCGAAACGGTTCAAGATCATATCAAAACGACTATGTAATTTTGCCTTTAAAAAACATAGTTGTATCGAAACACCTGAGAGGTGTATCGAAACGCCCGAGTTAAAAGGACTTCTTTAGTATCTTTAAAAAAACTATTTTTAAAATCTTTTTAAATTAATCTCAAACTATTTTTCAATTATTATATCAAAATATTAGTTCTACAAAATAAATTAATCTCTCATAATTCAATCTTAATTTCGTCCATAACATTACCACTTATAGCAAAACAAATTAAAAAAAAAAGTTAATTTTGTGTACTTTTTCATTGAAGAGATCAAAATTAAATTAAAAATATAATATAAGGACCAGTAAAATAAATTTATCTATTAAGTTTGTAAAATGTAGAAATCACATAGCGCTTAGTGATTTCCGTGAAAAAAAAAATATTCTTGACTTAAATTTAAACAAATTATATATACATGTATTTTTTTGTCTAAAGATAAAAAATATAAATAAGTATTATATTATAATAATTAAAAATAATCTAAAAGATATTAATGTAAATGTTGAATGATATTCGATGAATATTGTTATAAAATAATTTATAATTTGCGTTGAATATCGTTAAATTGATCAATAAATATTTAATAATGTTTAATGATATTCGACGTACGTAATAGATAGAGGTGACAAATTTACCCAAGATATAAACCGATTTTATCGGATCTGAGATTTGATATCGATATGAACATGACATCAGAACTTAATCCGAAACCCAAAATAAATCAATTAAATTGAATTCGATCTAATTTTTAGTTGAACCGATATAGACTCGATCCGATTTTTAACCGAACTGAATAGAACTAAACTGATTTTCAAGTGAACCAAATAAATACGAACCAAAATCATCTAAACTGAAAGTAACCCGAAATAAAAAATATATATATTAAAATAAATAACAAAAAATTAATGTGAACGATTGTATAACTCGCCCAAAAATCAAATATATTAACTTTATAAATTCATATTTGGATTTAAAAAACTGATCCAATCTAAAAAACTGACTAAAACATATTGATCTTGTATTGAACTGATCTTAACCTAACCCGAAATCAATTGAGCCAAAAATACCCAACCCAAAATCATTCAATCCAAAAGTTAATTAAACCGGCATAACTTGATCCGATTCGATGCCCTCAAATCAACAAAAACCCAAATTAAAATAAAATTGAATCGTATCAGATTTAAAATTAAACCGAAATCAAATATAATCAAAACTAAAATTACTTGATCTGAACGACTGTTTGCCACCCTAGTAATAGGAAAAATTATATCATAGGTCAATCTCACCACGTCATCCATGGACCAATCAATAAAAACTGTCCATCTCATTATTTTTTTAATTTTCCAAGTGAAGATTCACTTGGGAAAAAATTATGACATAGAAAAATTGATAAAGTGGGCAGTTTTTATTGGTTGATCCATGAACAGGTGGTGAGAGTGACCCATGATATAACTTTTTAGTAATAGACTCAACCACACATGGTTGGTGTGACAAACTCACGTGAATTCCCTATAACAAAGAAACTGAAAACAGCACTTCTAACCTCTGATTCTTTTCTCCATTGACTCGCTCCGATTCAGTGAGTCACAGAAAATACTTTTTTTTTTTCAATTCTTGTTGGCGTTGATTTAACTGAACTCTTCGTTGGATGAAGAATAGAATGGCGACGGTAGCGAGTGTGGACATGGCGGTGGTTGATGTTTGGCAACGCCAAATCGGAGAGCTCTCTAATAGGAAATTCGCCCAACGCCTTGCTGCTTCACAGGTTACTAATAAACATTTTTTTTCCAAAGAAAACCACTTTCTTTTCTTTTCTTGGATTCCAATTGTTTCTAGTCGGTTAATAGTTTTGAATTTCTTTCGTATGAAATTGAATCTGTGAAACTACATCAATGGTTGTGATTTACTGGTCCAAGTTATTTAGAAGTTTGTTGATAAGAGGATCGAAGTGGGGGATTTTTAGGCGGTGCACTCGGTGGATGTGGTTGGAGTACCACAATCAATGATGATCAAGGTGTTGAAGGAGATGGAGCAGAGAAATAGGGTATAGAACAATCATTTCTGCAAAATTTAGATCTCCTAAGATATGATAGATGTGACACAGTTATTATAGTTGTCATTTAATAAAAGGAATTTTGACGCCATTTTATGGAAATATTAGTCTCAAAAAATAATTAAGGATATAAGAAAAATAAAAGTAAAAAAAAAAATGTTATGTGTACGTGGTGTTACCTCTTATAATATGTATGGCTCGTTCATTGTTTAAAGGAATAAAAGGTAATAATTAAAGGGTAACGCTGTGTGCACGTGACATTTTTCCGTTTACTTAGTTTTCAAAATATAGTCCTCTTCTGTTTATATCCTCAATTACTATTTAAAACTTCAATGTTTCTCTAAAATAATTGAATTTTGACTTAAATATTATATATATTTTTTCTTAAAATATGGCACATAAGATTTTAATACCCAATCTATTGCAACATGTAAAGTCGGATTCAGTTGAATCTAATTTTAAATAGTATTTTTCCTAAAATATCTCTCTTACAACATCAAGAATGGCTTAAAATCGGATTCTTATGTACCCGTCTTTAAGGGTATTTTTAGAAAATTACTATTTAAAGTCGAAGTCAGGTGCTGCCGATTTTACTGGTACTGTATAAAGTGCAATATTGTAGGTAATAATTTCCTATTATTGTTGTGAATAAAGTAAAATATAAGAATAAAATAGGAGAACAAAGATGAGAGACAAAAGAGAGAATTATATTATATTCTCAATGTAGGGTTGTGTATAATATTTTATCTAAAAGTCTATTTTATAACCATAAGATGAAAACCCTAATTCTAATGGGTATTAAACCCTAGTAATAAAGCTCATTAAACTTTAACTTAATATATGGATATCCACCATAAATAAAGATATTCATAACATTCCCCCCTTGGATATCTATGGAGATAATGTGCCTCGTTAAAACCTTACTAAGATAAAAACCCCGTAGGGAAAAAATCTTAGTAAAGGAAAAAGAGTACACATCTTTGATATGCATAACATGTTGCATCATTAAAATCTTTATGAGGAAAACTCATTGGAACAAAACCTTGGTTAAGGGAAAAAGAGTGTTACGCGTATTTACTCCCCCTCATGAAAATATCATATACGATTTTTGAATCTTCATAATTCAATATTAAAAACAATCTTCAAATGTTGAAGTAGATTATGCACTAGTGGATAAATCTTCCAAATTATTGCTTGAAATGAATCACGAATATTATTCTTATGAAGATCATGAGGGACGCAACTTAAAAGAAATATGTTTCGTTTTATCACATTTGATATATCCACCTTGAGATATAAATTTTGCATTATCTTTACACAAGATAACTTGCATCTTATCTTGTTAAAGTAATTCACATATCTTCAGGATATGTTTAGCCAAACACATATTTAGGCTTTGCCTCATGCATAATAATTATTTAAAGATAATGATGATCTTGTAGCACTTTAATAATATTTTTGGACCAGCTAAGGTACGATGCTTTCAGATCAAATAATGTATATATTATGCTTTTAGACTAAGAATATCATTACCCTTTTCTTGAGGCTAAAAGAATCTTTGTTTACATTAAGAGACCTAGCAATCATAAGGTTGATCAATGAATATGTGTTATGCATGTAAAGTCTCTTTCAACATTTTTTTGTATGTCGATTGATGTACAAGGATTTGAGGAAATTTCTTCACGAGTCTCAATGATATTCAAATCATCGACATACACAAACAATAAAAATTCATAACTAAACTTCTTAATAAAAATGCTTGGGGAAATTAAACAATTCATATAGCATTAAGCTAATAAATATTCAATGAGGCGATTATATCAAATACGCCTAAATTATTTCAATTCATTAAATATATATTCAATATGATTGAATAATATTCTCAAGAACTTGAATTAATTGCTTATGACAATCTAAATCTTTCCAGAAGTTTCATGTAAATATTACTATAAAGAGACTCATTCAAATAGGATTTAACTTCCATTAGGCAGAAACTGAATAGTTTTATTTATTGCCAGACTAATCAAAATCTAAAAGTAGTTGTATCCACCACCGAGGAATATATTTTCCTCATAATCAATTTTGTGTCTTTGTGAGAATCCTTGTGCAACCAAATGAGCTTATATCTCATAATTTCCCCTTTTAATTTTTATTTCTCACAAATGCTCATTTATATCCACGAGCTTTATACATTTCAATGTACGGGCTATATGCCCAAATACTTCTCTTTTCAAAAGAGATTTTAGTTTCACTTCAATTTTCTCTTTTATATTGGTCAATCATTTCTTTGTTTACATTGCCCAATTGGCAATGATTCATGATCCACATCATCAAATAAAATCTCTAGTCCTATATTGCATGCAAATATATTAACAACATCGATTTAATTTCAATTCCACTTATTACTAGACATGACATAATCTATTGAGATCTCTTTATTATTAGGTATCTGAGTCATATCAATATCTCTGTTGGAGACCTTTTAATCTCTTCTTGAGATTTCATAATTTCAATGATTCCTCGATCAGAATCCATCATAAAGTATAGCTTCTTTTTTATCGAGGATTTTTTTATCTTTGGAAATTACTTATCTACCATGCTAAAGGCATAAGTTAGACTCATTAGCAGCTAGAGTTTGTCCTTCCAAGATATCAAATTTAATCAGAGCAGTCATAGCTGGTATACATGACTTAGTCACACTTTTAGGGTCAACAAAATCATCTGGAAATTGATTTGCTAAATGAATTATCCTTTAAACTTATAGTTCACATTATTGAATTTGTGGATCAAACAAAAAAATGATAATTCATTTCAACTTATTTCCTTTTCCAGCTATTTTATTTTCTCCCCCTAATGTCGGTTAAACTGACTCATTAAAATGATAGTCAATAAATCAAACTGTAAATAAATTCTCTTATCAGAAGCTCAAGATATTTAAATCTGATATATATTCTTAACAAAACTCATCTTTGTGCCTTGTGGTGAAGCAATTAGAACATATATCGCACACCCAAAAAATCTAAGATGAGAAATATTTGGTTCCTGACCAAAAATCATTTGTAATGGGGGAATCTATAATCATTTGCTGGCTTGATGCGAATTGGTGATACTACATGTAAAATGATATATCATCAACATTATCAAGATCATTTGTCTTTATAAGATAATCTGAAAATATACGCATAATTTTATTAATTGAGCAAGTAGCCTCGCAAACACCAAGTTGCGAGTTAATAACAAAGATACATATAACCATCTAGTCGATGTATCGATTAAAATCGTAAAATATCTAGATAGACTTTAAGAAAGGTGTATGAGCCCATATATATCACCTTGTATTCGTTCCAGAAAATTAATAGATTTATACTCTATATTAACTGTTGATGATTGAATAATCAAATTGCTTTCATAGCAAGTATCACATGAAAATTACCTTGAAGAAAATCTTAGTTCTTCAATAAGTGACCATATAAAAATGTTAATAAATTTTTGCATCATAATTGAACTGGGATGACCTAACCGGTCATGCCAAATAAAATTATTAGTAAACATCTGGTTTACATTAGCATGAGTTTCAATTTGTACTAATTCTTTTGTACTACAATATGGATGACAGTGTATGTAATTTTGCAAAGATTTTCTTATTGCCTTGAGTTATACTCATAATATTGAGATAGTCAGCATCCCCTTGACTAATATTCTCAATATATTTTTATAAATATCTTTAAAACTCAATAAGTCTCTTTGCGACTTTGACGAGTATAATGCACTGTAAATATGAAATATAGTTCCATTTGGTAACAAAATATTTGCTCAGTCGGAGCCTTATGTGATATTAGTACTTCTGGATATAGTACTCACATTTTCCCTTGAATTTAGAATGGGAAAATATACATAATTATGCACCTTTTAATATATGCTTTATTTCATTCACTTCAAGAATAAAAAATATGTACTTTGTACCATTCACTTCGGGGAATGAAAAATATTAAATATAGTACATTATATCAAATCGGTTATCTATCAAAGATAAACCCTCAAAAGCTCTTCAAAAGCATTGATATTTTGGTACTTTAAGATATAGTACTCATATTTTCCCTTGTATTTAAATGGAAAAATATTTCTTATGCTTAAGTATAGTATGAGTACTTGCACTGTCTGCTTGACATAAATAGCCACAATTCATTGTAGATTTTATTCTGGAAGTGATAATATTATTTAAAGAATAAATTAACATAAAATACAAATAAATAATATGTAAAATAAATTAACAATAAATTAATATAAAACGTAAATAAATAACTTAACACTAAATTAAATAATAAACAAAAATAAATTAACATAAAACAAAATAAATAAAAGATCAAATCATTCTTTTTAGAGGTTATAATGGAAATAAAATAAATGGTAAATTATTCTCTTGAAAGATTATGAGAAAATTAAGAATATCCAATTGAGTTGGACCAACAACGCCATAATTATTTACGCCACAAAAAAATTTATTTATATTTTCTTTTATTTATCATTCATGATTATGGATAAAGCCCATAATATTTCAGCGTTTGACAAGTACGAGACCAATAGTTTATATCATTGCATTGATAACATAAAGATTTGATATGATCTCTACCATTCTTGTCATCTTTATAATTTCACTTCTGGTGGATATATAAGCATTCTCAAAAGAATCATTTTATCCATATTTATTTTATAACCTCAATCGCAACCACAATTACTAACATGGCTTTTATTCATTCCGCTATAAAATATCACATTCACTTAAGGGAATGAAGCGAAGACTAATAGGTTTTTCTAAAATCTTTTCATGATATTGTGTCTGCAAGATAACATTAATGTGTAAAAAATGGAGTATATTTTTCTAACATATCCTCATCAGTGATACTTTGACACATAAAGAGTTTTATTCATTAATCATATAGTGAATTATCACGTTTACATTCATTTCAAGGAATGAAACAAATTTAATAATCGCATGGAATAAACATCATGCTTATATAATCGCATGGAATAAACATCATGTTTGTATAATCGCATGAAATAAACATCATGCTTGCATATCGCATGGAATAAACATCATGCTTGTATTCACTTCAAGGAATGACATAAATCCAATAATTGTATGGAATAAGCATCATGCATGCATTCACTTCATGGAATGTCTCCCATAAAAATTCTTAGATCAAGACGATTTTCGTAACTTGAACTTGGGAGAAATTTATAGTTGAGTTTTTTGACATAAAAATAGTATTGCTTTCAAGCAAATATAATTTTATAATATTCATACTATTAAATAATAATTGATCAACCAATATATATACAATACATACAATGAACAAAAATTTAATCCTTATACGCGGCGTTGTTAAACCAGTCCACAAGGTCCTTTAAAAAAAACTTTTTTGAGACCAGTAGCCTCGCAAAATGAGATATCCAGCCAATATACTCGGATTAAACCAACATAATAAAGAACATATTAATTAATTTTAGGTTTAATATTTATTCTAATATCATGTAATACTTAGAACATGATTAAAACATAAACTTTCATCATAGTAATAAAATAAACAAATATTGACTATAAATAAAGATAAAAAATCTCAAATTAAATAAATAAAACAAGCCAAACTTTCTACTAACTTGAATATATGATAGATTTAGTTACCAATATTATGTTAAAATCTTTTTCGGTAATTGTCGACAAGAACCACGGTAATTGAGTCACTTTATCGCTACACAAACACCAAATAATAAAAGATTTTCAATAAATTAAAAATCAAATCAAAGATCAAGAAAGAAAAATAACCGATAATTAAAATATAATTGAGGGAGAAGAACTTATCTTTAATTTATGCTAGTAACAAATTCTTTTTAATAATTCCTTCAAGATTCGAATGACAAAACCTTCGTTGGTTAGAGTCTCGTACTGATAACGTGTTGTGAATAAAGTAAAATATAACAACAAAGTAGGAGAACAAAGATAAGAGACAAAAGAGAGAGATTTGTATTATATTCTCAAAGTAAAGTTGTGTACCATACTTTGTCTAAAAGTCTATATTTATAGGCATAAGATGACACTCAAGTCGCACCTCAACCCACTCTTCACTTTAAGATGACACTCTACTTCACGCCAATTCACTCTTAACTCGCACACAAAAGCAAATGCATAGCTTTTCTATATAGAGACATGTTGTTATAATATATCTATAGCGTAGGACAATTCTAAAAAGGTTGAGATAATTCTAGAAGCATGGACAAGAAAATTGACGATTCTTAGTACATTTCTATTTTTAATCTGATAAATTAAATCACTGTTTATTGTCGGGTTGTAATGACTTCATTTTCATTGTACAAAGTAATTTTTGGAATTAAAATGAATTGCCTCATATATAGTTGAGTAAAAAATTTGGGTGTCATATTTATGGAAAATTTCCCAGTATTGTCGTAATAAGCCTGCTTGGTTGATGCTCATCAACTGTGGTCGGAAGGGTTGCGGAGAAATAGTATCTCCGAGGAACTTGGTGAGCGGAGGTGCTTAGTGTGGAAAGGTTGTGTGGGGGATCATAATATGTATAACAAAGTTCATGTACAATGCGACCTAATGCGTTCCATGAATGGATATGTTTATTTGAGATGTTTTGGCTTGCAAATATGGGTAACAAATGCTCTATTTTCTATGCTGTCCCCTGTTAGCATTTAGTTTTTTAGTTCAGTTAATTGTTATGTTACAGGACATTGTGCTCAGACTAGACATTTCCAAGAAACTCTGAAGAGGATGGAGGTTGTGTAGACAGTGCAACGTTTTAGTCTATGGTTTGGATGACAAGCGGATTGTAATGTGCGACTGGGAAGCTGGGATTGCCAAGCTTACTTTCCAGTCAGATCATGCCTATGTTAGAAACGTTTTCCGAGTGAAAATCATGCCTTTTACAGACGATCGCAGCTTGATTACATGTGCAGCAGATGGTGAGGTGAATGAATTTCTTATTCTAAGTAAGCATAAACAATGATTGTTTGATAATTGTAACTACAAACTGTCTCCTGATTGTAGGTTCGGCACGCTCAAATCTCGGACCATGGTGTTGAAACTAGGCTGGTGGCCAAACATAAGAGAGAAGCTTATGCTTTGGCCGTTGAACCAGGAAGCCCTCATATATTTTACTCTTGTGGTGCAGATGGACTAGTGAAGCCAGTGAGTTGTGCTTCAAGTCACCATTATTTTCTTCTAATTGTTCTTGTTTTGTTCTATGATTGATGTAGCCATATCTGACTTATAGAGCCTTTTCACACTTTTTCCTTTCAGATTGATCTTAGAAATGTATCATCTACAACACTTTTTAAATGCCAGCAGATTGATGCTCGAACTTTCGAACTACCAGTTGTACCTCTGGAACATATTGCAGTGGATCCAGGGAACCCAAATCTCTTTGCAGTTGCAGGATTGGATGAGTATACTCGCCTTTATGATATTCACAAATCTAAGCGGGATGGCTCAACTGATTTCGGTCGACCTATAGACCATTTTTACCCCCCTCATTTGATTGGTGATCATCCAGTTGGAGTAAGAGGCCTGGCATTTTCAGTTCAGAGTGAGCTTCTCGTCTCATACAGTGACAATTCCATTTATCTCTTTACACGGGATATGGGGCTCGGACACGATCCAGTTCCATCTTCTCCGTTCTCTGCACCTAGTGAAGCAAGTGAAAAAACTAGTCCACAAGTTTATAAGGGACTTGCAAAATATGAGAGGGTGCAGGGTGTGAGCTTCTTTGGCCCCAAATCCGAGTACGTGGTTATTGGATCCACCTATGGCCGAATATTTATTTGGAAGAAGAAAGGCGGAGAGCTTGTTCGTGTTATGAAAGCGGATAAACTTAGGGTCAATTTTATCGAGCCGCATCCGCACACTGCAGTTCTGGCTAGCTGTGGAACCAAGGACATCAAGATATGGACTCCAAAGGCTATAGATAAAGCTGTGCTTCCAACATAAATTGAACTTGACCAACAGGTATGACTTGTTCTAATCTCTTTTAACAACAATGATATGACTTTTGGTTCAATCCATAGAACTAGACAACTGCTATATACAATGTTGGTTACTTGGTTAGGTACATTAGCTTATTTTAAAATATTCTTCATCCTGTGAGGATGGAAGAGTTTTTTCTTTGGATTTGAGATGTATGATAAGTAGAGAAGCTGATCTCTCTGCCATTACTTCTTTGCAAAAGGTTCAAGTACGTAGCCTGTTTCGCCGATTCCCTTATCGTATGTCCTGAGTGGTCTTTTGATGATGAAGAATGATGATTTTGACGTCGATCGACGACGATGAGTGAAGATGTTGAGGGTGGTAGTGATGATGGTGATAACGACGATCCCACATAATTAAGAGATAAAGGGAGTAACTATCACCAAAGATACAAAGCTCCCTTGGTGTGTTCTTCTCTCTTCTGCTTCAAGCTCATAATCAATACTCTTCCATGGCTTCTTCTTTCTCTCCTCCTCCAATGAATCATCAAGCTTTCTTGAGTTTTAGGGTTGTAGACACACGACATAACTTCACCGCTCATCTACTTTCCCAAGGAATCTCAGACCAAGGCTCCCCTACTGTAAAGCTACTGCTATATAATTTAGGCTATTAGTTTTTATATTAATTAAAAAAAATTAAAAGATTAGTACCTTTGAAACTTAAATCTCATCATCTAAACTTTAAATTCTAATCCAAAATCTTAAATTTTAAGTATAATTTTTAAATTCTAAATCTCTAACCCGAGATTCATATATACTAAAATTAAATTACTTATAATAAAAATTATCGTTAATATATAGAATATAAATCTTTAATTTTTTTAATTTAATACTTAATGGTTAAATTTTGGAATATAAATAAATTCTTTGATTCAATCTTTTATATACGTTATTTTTAGAATATATATATTTTTTCAATTTGATAATTTTGCGTTGTGTAATTAATCAAATTAAAATATAATTATTAAATTCACAATTTTATGCTACGTTTGCTACATATATATTTAATATGAATAATATTTATTCATTTTCTTTGTTTAAATTAAACCATATGAGTGACTAAATAAACAATTATTATAGAATTTATAATTAAAATGTAAAAAAAATAAAAAATAATGAATTTAACGAACCGTCTAAAAAAGAGAGAGTGATATATATACATCATAAAAGTTTCAAAATTAAATAATTTTATTTTCAAGGTGTGCAGGTACGAAACTACATGGGAGTGATTGTCCCTCCCCACTCCGAGATTTTTATTTTTGTCACCTATTTAAATTTTTTTAAAATTTGTTTTTTTGATTTAGCTATAGTAGTTACAATAGTATCTGTTCTAGAGTATTGATCGCTAAATCACCATGTTATCATTATTGGTGCTTAAACCCGTGACCTCTATGAATAACAATTGTTCCTTTAACCAATGAAGTTAGATGGTTCGTGTTAAATTTATTTTTTTATGAATTTACTCCCATACTTCTAAACATTTATGTTTTTCCCTTCAACCCAATTTCCGGTTTTGTCCCTGAAGGTGTGCACGACCTATCAAAAGGTTAATAAAAAAAATATGATCATATAATATATTATAATCATTTTAGGAATTTTCTATAAAAAATAAAAAAAATAATTGATAAAAATATGTATATTTTTTCTAAATTATATATGTTTTTCTAATTTATTCCTTAAATTTATGTTTTGATTTTTTTTTCTCATATATTTTATACCGTTATCAAATTACTCCAAACTATACTAAATTTCTCAAATTGTCCTACAAATAGAGGGGGATTTAGGGACAATTTTGTAAAATTTAAGAGCACAACGAACTAGAAAAAATTTAAAAAAATTGGGAAAATAATATAATTTAAGGGAGAAATATATTAAATTTTTAAATTTAAAATTCATTTATGATAATTTTAATTTTATGATAACAACATCTTGTATTCTTTTCTATTTAAAAATTTAATCATTTCTTAACTTCCATCTGATTTTGTCATTAACTTCTACCATAACATCAATAAAAAGGTGAGAATTAATCATAAGCAATTAATCATGTTAACTTTAAGATGAAATTGTTTTCCTTTTATAATAAATTTCATTCGCTTCCGATTAGAGAAATTATATCATAAGTTATTTTCGTCACGTTATTTATGAGACCAATTAATTAAAAATACCCATTTAATTATTTTTCACTTTATATTTTATTAAGTGAATCTTCACTTAGTAAAAACTATTTTTAAACTTATTTTACTGTAAATATTAGTGAAGATTCATTTGATAAGAAATGATTAAATAAATACTTTTGATTGGTTAGTCCCTATGAATAACATGGGAAAGAATGATATATGATATAATTTCTCTTCAATTAAGGCAACGATACTTGAATTTTTTGTTCGAATATTAATGAAATTCCTAAATTACACAAAAAGAAATTAGAAAAATGAATTAGCTTTTAAATATAATTTTTTAAAAAGTAATTAATTAACACATTTAAAATAACTAAGTTTAAAGTAAAAAAGTTTGATAAATACAATGGTATTTTATTTTTGAAGAGGTCTAGATTTTTAAATAAAAAATTAATAATTTCATCTTAATTTTTTAATATAATTTCAATGTAAATTAAATTTTAAATACAAATTATTCTCTCAAATTTATTTATTTATTTTTTATTCAGTTATAGTAGTTACAATAGTATCTATTCTAGAGTAAGGATACAGGGGTACTGGGTATAGTCGGACCTTAAAAATTTTAAGTTCTCTTATATTTTATATATAATCTATTGATAATCTAATTATGCACCCTTAAAATCTTGTAATTTTACACCTCCTATATTTTAATATAATTTCTTGTAATTTACACCGAAAAATTAAGTTTATTATATAGGCAATTATGGTAAGATTTATTTTTAGGGTTTATGATTTAAAACTTAAAATATAGAGTTAGAATTTATTTTTTTAGTGTTAAATGCAAGAAGCACCTAAAGGGGAAAGATTTTTTTTACTGGTAAAGACGAAACTCGTACAAAATAAAAGATTATTGTTCTTCTCAAATTTTTAATATAATAATTTTTTAAATATTAATTAAATAAATAATTTATTTTTTAATAATTAAAAACTTTATAGACGCATATTCATTTTAATTTTCGATACTAACTCCGTCTCGGACAATGGATTAAAAAAATCTATAGTATGTTTGATTTTTCGGACAGTATCTGAGTGGGACAAGCCCTATATAAGCTGAACTGAACTGAACACTGCTTTATAACGCCTCCTCCGCTCTACTCTGACCAACGTGAAAACCAAGGTCGTGTAGCACAAAGAAACCGGAAATCCAGCGTTTTCGAACTCCGTTTTCCCTCAGCTGACTCGCTCCGATTCGGTGAGTCACGAACAACACAGAGAAACCCATTTTCTTAAACTTGTTTTCACGTTGGTTGACGTCAATTGAGTTGAAATCTGTTTCTTTTCTCAAGACAAAGAAAGAAGATCGACGATGATGAGGAAGGGAAAGGCAAAGGCGAGCGTGGACACGGCGGTGGCTGATATTTGGCGACGTGAAGTCGGAGAACTGTCGAACAGGAAATTCGCCAACCGCATGGCTGCTTCCGAGGTTATTAATTACTGTCTTTTTTTCCATAAAAATGAATCCATTTTTTCCTTTTCGGTGGTGAATTCCAATTATTTTTAATGGTTGATGATTTGAATTCTTCTGATCTATGATTGTGATTTAATGAGTCAATTTGTACAAAAGTTTGTGTACAAATCAACAGTACTTAATTACGGATCAATTTCGAATTAAATTATGATGTCACAATCATATTAAAATATCGTTAAAGATATAACGCTAACACTATGTTACGGCCGCAACATTGGAAACTCGACGAACTCAACACATCCACTATAGAGTATCTAACATCGACTACTAGTATTTAATGAGTCAAATTGTATAAAAGTTCATGTACAAATCAATAGTACTAAATCGAGGATGCAATAACGGTAGCGGTTGCGGCTGTTGTATTGTGATTTTTCTTCCGAAACTCGTTATGTTTCTAAATTGCGGTATCATAATTACTTTAAAAACCGTTATGATACGACCGTTACACTATGTAACGACCACGACAATGTTTCAGTTAATTGTTTTCATGTTCCAGGACCTTGTGCTCCGGTTAGACATTTCCCATATACACGTAAAGGAGCAAACTTGTATAGACAGAGTGGCCTTCAATGCTGCTGGTAACATTTTAGTGCATGGTTTGCCTGACAAGCGGGTTGTAATGTGGGATTGGGAACCTGGGATTGCCAAGATTTCTTTCAACTCAGGTCATAAGTTTATCGATAACCATTTTGTGGTTAAAATCATGCCGTTTACAGGCGATCGCAGCTTGGTTATGTGTTCCGAAGACGGTCAGGTGAATGGATTTCTTATTCTTAGTAAGCATAAGCAGAGATTTTTAATAATTGTAACTACGAACTGTCTCCTAATCGTAGGTTCGGCATGCTCAAATCTCGGACCATCGCGTTGAAACTAGACGGGTTGCCAAACATAAGAGAGCAGCTTATGATTTGGCCATTGAACCAGGAAGCCCTCATATACTTTACTCTTGTGGTGCAGATGGAGTGGTGAATCATGTGAGTTGTGTTTCAAGTCATCATTATTTCCTTCTAAAGTTTGTGTTGAAGATGTAAATTCGGTTACTGAACTTTTACTCGGCCGAATTATAGTTGAAACGGATAATATTTTTAAGAACTTTGATTCTAATTCGTGTTGGTTTGTTGTATGCTTGATCTTGCCATAGCTGACTTACAGAGAGCCCTTTTGTACTTTCACCTTCCAGGTTGATCTTAGAAGAAGTCATGTAGCTGCAACAAAACTTTTTAAATGCCAGTTCATTAATGATTACATGCCGATCAGTGAACATACACCTTTGTATCATATTGAATTCGATCCATTGAACTCGAATCTCTTTGCGGTTTCGGGATTGGATAAGTATATTCGCCTTTACGATATTCGCAAATATAAGCGGGATAGCTCAACTGACTTTGGTCACCCTATAGATCATTTTCACCCCTCTCATTTGATTGGTGATGACATAGTTGGAGTAACAGCAATGGCCTTTTCAGAGCAGAGTGAGCTTCTTGTCTCATACAGCGACCATTCGATTTGTCTCTTTACTCGGGATATGGGATTCGGACACGATCCGGCTCCATCTTCTCTGTTCTCTGCAACTAGTGAAGCAAGTGAAGAAGTCATTCCTCAAGCTTACAAGGGTTTTGCAAAGAATGAGATGCCAAAGTGTGTGAGCTTCTTTGGCCCCAAATCCGAGTACGTCGTTATTGGATCCGGTTTTGGCCGAATATTTATTTGGAATAAGAAAGGCGGAGAGCTTGTCCGTGTTATCAGAGAGGATGTACGTAATGTCAACTTTATCGAGACTCATCCGAATACCACAGTTCTGGCTACCTGTGCAAACATGGCCTTCAAATTATGGACACCAAAGGCTATTGCTAAAGCTGTGCTTCCAACACAGATTGAATTGGACCGACAGGTATGGCTTGTTCAACTCTCTTTCTTGGCTGTAAATATGTTAGCTTAAGACATTAAATGTGTTCTGGTTCAGCAACATGCTCAATTCTTGTTCCTTATTGTCATGTCTTCTCAATTTGTGATGTATGAATGGTGGAGAACCTGATCTTTGTGCCATTACAGGTTCTCGACGAGAACCGACTCATGCCTCTCCATTTACTCCCTGTCGAGTAGTTTAATTGTGTTCTTGAGTTTTCTTCTGATGATGCTGATTGTCTCGATGTTTACGATGGCGACGACGATGAAGATGAGTGCAGATGGTGAGGGTTGTAATGAATAATGATGATGATGAGTGCAGATGGTGAGGGTGGTAATGAATAACGATGATGGTGATAACCATTGATGGTAGCAATGACTACTAAAAGTTTCTGTATGTTGTGAAATTGTACTTGGTAACATATGGATTAATCTTTGATTATGCTTTTTAAAATATTAATGAGTATAGATTATTGGATATTGATCGCTTAATCACTGTGATATATTATTGGTGTTCAAACTCATGGCCGTGACCTCTAAAAACAAAAACCGTTCCCTTAACCACTTAGGTAAGATGATTTGTGCTAGAAATTTAATTTAAGGTATAGAGATTTTGAATATAATTTTAAATTGATCAATAATTTAACGATGTTTAATGATATTTTACGTATGTAATAAATAGAGGTGGCAAATTTACTCGAGATTTAAACTGATTTTATTAGATCCAGATTTGATATCGATATGAACATGACATCAAAACTTAATCCGAAACCCAAAATAATTTGAATTCGATCTAATTTTTAGTTGAAATGGTATAGATTCGATCTGATTTTTAACCGAACTGAATAGAACTGAATTGATTTTCAAGTGAACCAAATGAATACGAACCAAAATCATCTAAACTGAAAGTAACCCGAAATAAAATATATATATTAAAAGAAACAACGAAAAATTTAATGTGAACAGTTATATAACTCACTCAAAAATCAAATATATTAATTTTATAAATTTATATTTGATCTTAAAAAACTCATCTAATTTAAAAAACCGACTAAAACATATTGATTTTCTCTTGAACTGATCTTGACCTAACCCGAAATCAATCGAACCAAAAATATCCAACCCAAAATCACGCAATCCAAAAATTAATTGAACTGATATAATTTGATGTGATTTAATAACTGACTCAAATCATTATAAACCTGAATTAAAATCAAACTAAACAATATTTGATCTAAAATTAAACCGATTAATCAAAACTAAAATTACCTGATCCGAACGACTGTTTGCCACCTTAATAGACTCATCCACCGATTAATCAAAGCTGTGCTTCCAACACAAATTGAACTTGACCAACGGGTATGACTTGTTCTAATCTCTTTTAATAACAATGATATGACTTTTGGTTCAATATATAGAACGAAACAACTGCTATATACAATGTTGGTTACTTGGTTAGGTAATAGGTAGAGAAGAGTTTTTTCTTTGGATTTGAGATGTATGATAAGCAGAGAAGTTGATCTCTGATCTGCCATTACTTCTTTGCAAAAGGTTCAAGTACGTAGTCTGTTGCGCCGATTCCCTTATCGTATGTCCTGAGTGGTCTTCTGATGATGAAGAATGATGATTTTGACGTTGATCGACGACGATGAGTGAAGATGTTGAGGGTGGCAGTGATGATGGTGATAACAACGATCCCACATAATTAAGAGATAAAAGGAGTAACTATCACCAAAGAGACAAAGCTCCCTTGGTGTGTTCTTCTCTCTTCTGCTTCAATCTCATAATCAATACTCTTCCATGGCTTCTTCTTCCTCTCCTCCTCCAATGAAGCATCAAGTTTCGTTGAGCTTTAGGGTTGTAGACACACGCCATAACTTCACCGCTCATCTACTTTCCCCAGAACTTTCCCAAGGAATCTCAGACTCAAGGCTCTTCATCATCGTTTTATCTTCAAACTACGCTTCTTCAAAATTATGATTGTCTGAACACTCCGACATCATGGACCACAGGACAGTGATGGACACATTGTTCTTCCATCTTTTACCATGTTCATCCCTCCCATATGCGAAATATTTGAGGGACTTTCGAAACATCTTTGCTGACCATGAATCAAAGAGGCCTCTTGATCCGAAGGAGCAGTCATGGACAAACATCCTCTCCGCTGGGATTATCACCCCTTCAGATCTTTTATCACCAAGCTTTCATCCGAAGAAATTGGTGGCATGAAGATTATGGAGGCAACTCAAAGATTCAAGAAACCTTAGTAATCAAGCAATGGCAAGGCGTGACAACCGGGTACGATTTTGGGATTCAGTGCAATCTATTAAAATATGTACTTTAGAAGTAATTGTTTATAATCCTCATTAATTTTAAAAATATGGTCCTTAAAAATAGTTGCTCTTTCTATAGGGCCCTATACAGTCATTTCTATTACGATTATTGAAAACCTTATTGATTTTACAAAACAATAGTAATAAAAATAATCAATAAAATTCTATAATCAATTGTAACATCTAGAAAACAATTATAACTTTTTCTTAAGTGTATTTTCAAAACTTTTATAATAAATTTTAAGATTAACATTAATGAATGTAGTTTATCAAAATTTTAGACCCTTATTTTTCAGGATCCCTGTGCGATCATTCTTATTACGCTTGTCTAGAACTCCACCGCTAACGACAAGTGACAGCTAACTCCGTAACGCTGAAGAAGCATACGGCATGCTCGGAAAATCTAGGATTTACTCTAATATTTAATTAATGTCCAGAAGCTTCACTAATGAAGGTTTTACAATATTATAAGTATCGGTTATGTGTAGTTTCTTGAGTGTGTTATGTGTGAATTGTGAGTAAGAACAAGAGAGAAGCTTAGTAAAGCTTTGTGGAAAAGAAATAATAAATTAGCAACGGTTAGTATGGTGTTAAAAATATTTTGACTCTTATAATCAAACATTTAAAAAATATTCACAATCGTTATAGAAATCGTTATTTAATGATAATATCATCGGTCAAAATAGTTAATAACATAAATAACGATAAGATTTAGAATCACACCAATAACGATCGATAATGATCATAAATTAACGGCTAACGATCAATAACGACAACAACACATATTTCCATTATTGTCTCGTCATTCAAAAACTCCCCCAAATAGAAATCATCCATTAAATTTTATCTTTAGAAATTAAAAAATTTATAAATAAATTTATTATATTTATATCTATTATGATTTACAATAACTTGTGCGAGTTTAAAAAATTTACAAACATGACACGCGCAGTGACTACAATAACAACGATTATGTCCGTAACCGCGACACAACCGAAAACACGACCGTAAATACTTTTGAGATCCATGCTCGAACCCTTTGACTTTATGGTTGCAAGAATTTAAGAAATATCCCTAATCTTTTAGGAGTCATCAATCTTAAAATCCTTGATTGTACAGGATGTGAAAGTTTAGTTGAACTCCCTTACCTCAATCACTTGGCTTTATATTGTGCTTGACAATTCAATTGTAACTTGTTAACAGATTAGCCTTTTTTATCTCATTCCTCAGATTTTGAGTAAAAATCATTTATCTTTTTATCATGCATCTTTTTATGTTTTCTTTAATTTTTTTTAAAAAATTAAATTTTGATCTCTATTTTTTATTTTTTATATCTTAAACCTTAAACCTTACACTCTAAAAAATAAACTTTACCCCTGATTCTCTAAACCTTAACCGAAATAAAAAAATGAATTAGCTTTTAAATATAATTTTTCAAAAAAATAATTAATTAACACATTTAAAATAACTAAGTTTAAAGTAAGAAATTTAGATATATACAATGGCATTTTTATTTTAGATTGGAGAGGTCTAGATTTTAAATAAAAAGTTAATAATTTCATCTTAAAATTTTTAATATAATTTTAATGTAAATTAAATTTTAAATAAAAATTCTTCTCTCATCTTTTATTTAAATGAAGCTTCAATTGACATCAAATTTTGAATTTGATCCCAAATAATCCAATTAAAAAATGGTAATATATTTCATTTTAAAAATTTATACATAACATGCAGAGTAATGACGGATTTAGGGGTGCTGGAATTCAACCGTACTCTTAAAAATGTTTAAAATTTTTATATTTTATATATATTTTTTGAAAATTTAATTATGTATTTCTTAAACTTTAACAATTTTGTACCCTATATTTTAATATAATTTCTTATAAATTGTACCCTTTGTATGAAGTTTTGAGTCCGTCCTGATGTAAAAACAAAATAAAAATCTTTATTTCTTCTTCAGTATTTATTTTAATGTTCTCACACTAAAAAATAAGTTTATTATTTAGACAATTAAGGTAAGATTTATTTGGTTTTGTGATTTAAAATTCAAAATTTAAAATTTAGAATTAAAATTTTAAAACTTTTTAGTATTAAGCTCAAAAAGGTATCTAATGGCACAAAGAATTTTTTCGGTAAGGACAAAGCTCGTATAAGATAATAGATTGTTATTCCTCTTAATTTTTCTATCTAATAAACTTTTAAAGTATTTTTTAAAATATTAATTAAATAAAAAAATTTAATAATTAAAGACTCTATAAATTTATATTCGTCTTAATTTTTGATACTAACTCTGTCCCGAACGACGGATATAAAAAAATTATAGTTTTATTTTTCGGACAGTATCTGAGTGGGACAAACCCTATATATAAGCTGAGCTGAATGAATTGAACACTGCTTTATAACGCCTCCTCTGCTATACTCTGAGTGGGACAAACTATAGTTTCCTCTACTTTATAAAATAAAGATCTTTTATTTATGTACTTAACTTTTGTTTTACTCCAAGTTGTATTCCTACTTTGAAAAGGTTTTCCCTAGGCCAAACCTATATAAACCATAGTCTATGTAGATATGAGACATCTCGAAATTAAGTGTTCATACAAAAACCCTAAACTCCTCCATCATTCCCTAGGGTTTAGGTTAGTTTGTGGAGTAATTATGAAGAAAGTTTGTAATTTGTTTAGTTCTTATTAATGCAAATTCAGAATTCATAGTTTATTCTCTCTTGGTATTTACTCTTCTCGCATATGAGCTCGAAAGACAAGTATCTGAGAAAAACTCATTTTCCTAGCATCGGAAGATGTAGGTTCACGAAACGAAAGAATACGATCTTTGCTCATGGGCATTGACTAATCTGTCAAGGATTTCAACGACTAATAGGACGCATGTGTTTGGTTGTTGTCCGCCCTTGATTCACGTCGGGAGGTATCATCAAGACATGGGTTTCAACAGTTCTCTTCGCTTAGGTATAAGGAAGAAGACATGCAAGAATGCTCTATCGAACTATGAGTTGTTGAATTGTCGACAAGGCATAACCCCGCCTAGGCAGCTGCGGCAACCCTTAGTGCGACCCGCCGAGGCGGCTGTTCAACCCTATTGCATTATAAGAACGAGACAATTACATTCTGATTTCACACTATGAAGTACTCTAACCTATCCCACTTTTCTATCCTTGATTTCTTGATCACTTATCTTTATTGCTTTAATTAGTTTTACATTAATCATAAATCAACCAATTCATTTACTTGGGTTTTTAGTTTCCTTATTGCAGTCATAAGAAGTACCAAGGTTGACTCAGTCCTCGTGGAACCGACATCTTAAATACTATAATCTGACAAAGGTGGAATTAATAGGACTCCATAGCCTCCATCAGATTTAGTGCCGTTATCGGGACTGACACTCAATTTTACTACCAATTATTTATGTACCTTTTTAATTATTTTAGTTTATTTTATTTAGTTTTAGTTTTAGTTTAACTCTAAGGGTTGTTTTGTGTATGACCAGGTCCAATCCTATCATTGATTAGTACCTTTACGATCCAGAAATCAAAAAAATTGCACGAGATCTGAAACAAAGAGCACGCCAAAGAATGAACGTAGAACCTGACCAACAAAATAATGCGGGATGAATGCCGCGGTGGCAGACAACCGCGGTGCTTTTGTAGTTGTTGATCTAGTGAATATTCCAAGACAGGAACGCGCTCGAACTGTTCGAGATTATTTAGAGGAAGATTTAGATGGATTAACTCCTACTGTTGTGATGCCTAACATAGAGGCAGGGCACTTCGAATTAAAATCGATCATGTTCAACATGATCAACACCCTAAGCCAGTTTGGGGGTTCGGCCAATGAAGATGCTCGGTAGTATCTTAAATCCTTTCTAGAAATTTGCAACTCGTCCAAACTGCCGGGAGTCTCAACCGACATCCTTAAGATAAAATTATTTCTCTATTCACTGAGGGATAGGGCAAAATCTTGGTTAAATAACTTCCAGCCGGGATCGTTGAACTCATGGATAGAACTATCCCGAAGCTTCCTTGCCAGATTCAGTTACATAGGATGTTAGGAAAGATGAAGATGAATCAATGTATGAGGCTTGGGAAAGATATAGAGAACTATAAAGAAATTTCCCCATGCATGATCTGCCTGAGTGGACCTAAGTATCCATCTTCTACAATGCAGTTAACACCCTTACGAGGATGATGCTTGATGTTTTCGCCAATGGCACTCTCTTAGACCGCCCACCCCATGAGAGTTTAGAAATTTTAGATAGGTTGGCAAAGAATGATTATCAACACCCAACTACCCGAAGAGGTATAAATAGGCGAGGTATAACAACTTCTGATTCTGCAGATTCTATCCTAGCACAACTATCAGCCTTAATCAACATGGTCAAGTATCTGCATAAACCAAGCCACGTTCAGAAAGTAAAAGCATTCATCGTTCTTTGTAAAACATATGGTGACAACCATGACTCGAATGTATGCCCACACAATCCAGAATCTTCCTTCTATATTGGAAACTTTAATAAAAACAATATGTCCAACAATTATAACCCATCATGTAGAAAACATCCAAATTTCACATGGAATAATCCTAATAATGCACTTAACACGCAACATCAACCAGTGTAATCTACTGGATTCCAACAAAACAATAGATTTGCTCAGCAGCAGATGCCGCAGTATTCATCGCCGCTATAGCAGACAACAGACGTCCAGACTTTGGAGAATACACTACAAACATTTATGGCCCAGACTGGTGCATACATTGCAAACACCAACAAGTTCATCCAAAGAGCCAGCACTTTCATTGACAGAACGAAAATAAGAATCTAGAATAACGAAGTTGCTCTAAAATCGCTAGAAACCACAGTAAGAAAAATGGCACACCAGATGAAAAGCAGACCCATAGGAGATCTCCGTAGTGATAATGAAGTCGCTAGAATTGGTACTCATGAACAATGTAAAGACATATCTACCAGAAGTGGATTGCAACTAAAGGACCCTGAAATACCTGCTCAAACAGTAAGTAAAACCCCTGAAACAGTAGCCCCTGAAGAAGCTACTGATAAAATATCTAAGGCAAAGGAACCAAGAGACACTACCGATAAAACTGCCACAATAGATGATGCTATAGCAGCACCGCAGACAAAATTCCAGTGCAATGAAAAGATCGAAGATCTACGTTTACCACCATCTTTTCCACAAAGGTTGAAACAGAAAAAACAGGAATACCAGTTTAAGAAATTTCTGGACATACTTAAACAATAACATATAAATATACCTTTGGTGGAGGCAATAAAGAAAATGTCCAACTACGCGAAGTTCCTTAAGGATATTATATCCAAAATGATAAAAATTAGGGAATTTGAAACAGTTGCTGCAATAGAAGGATGTGTGGCAATGTTGTACAATAAGGCCATGACTAAAAGAAAAGATCCTGGTAATTTCACAATACCATACGCTATTGGTGATCAATAAATTTGCAAAGCACTATGTGACTTAGGCTCCAGCATGAGTCTCATGCCTAAGCCAGTATTTCAGAAATTAGGCATTGGGCAAGCAAAGCCAACAACAGTAATGCTACAGCTAGCAGATCACTCTTACGTACAACCAGAAGGAAAGATTGAAGATATTCTGGTAAGAATTGATAAATTTATTTTTCCTATTGACTTCTTAATTATTGATTGTGAAGCAGATGAACATGTACCAATTATATTAGGAAGGTCATTCTTAACCACAAGAAGAATATTGATCGATTGCAAGAAAGGAGAATTGATCTTAAGGGTCAGTGATCAACAAGTAAAGATCAACGTGTTTGAAACACTAAGGAATCAAGACGAACCAGACGAATGCCAAAGAATTGAAGCTAAAACTAAATTTAACTTCAAAGCATAAATGAATTACTTGAACGACACCTGCCAAAGCAACCTCCGCCGCGGTAGCACTCCCCTGGAGCAAAAATACATTAAAAAGAAACTACCTGACGAGGAGACAGCAAACGGGACATTAGCTTCTCCTCCATCTAAAAAGGGGATGATGGTTGCTGCTGGAGATGTATCATTTTACACTCCGGCAATAACCTAAATTTCTATCTCTTTGTCCCTATTTAATTTTATGTTTTAGGAATTAGTTTTTAGTATTCAGTTTAGGAATTAGATTTTTAAAATTCTTACAATTAAGTTTTTAGATTAATTTTAATATTTCCACAGTTTTTATTAATATTTTTTTTACAGTTATTTAGGTACCAATAAAGAAGGAGAAACCATGAAGTACATAAAACGGTCATGAAATCAAGCTCACCGTCTCACCTGAGAAACGAACAAGGCTATTGGCCGCCCAAACGCAAGTGACGGCGGGTTTGTGTCTCTAGAACTCCATCTCCCCTTTTTTATTTCATACTTCTTCATTATTGTTTTCCAAGTGCAGTTTTTAGTTTCTTTCTCAATAAACTCCACACAAACTGATGACCCTCAAGATACAGAAGAGGCCAGATGCGACATATAAATATTGGTTTATCTTTTCCTTGCCTCCTAAGTTTTATCTTGTCTTTTTTATTATTGTCTTGTGTTCATATATATGCATTGAGGACAATGCATCCCTCGAGTTTGGAGGAGTATTGGTCCTATTATAAGGTGAAAAATTTGTTATGTATCAAAATATTTGGATTATCTAATTACTGTCGTAATTTTTTTCTTTACAGCAATTACAGTTTCATGTAATTTTTTTAAAGTCTGTTGAATTTTATTGAAACTGCTTCGGCATCAATATATTCTCCAGTCACCGCAGCAGTATGCACCATTCACCAAACTTGAAATCAGAAAGGTCTCTGAGGATTAGTACTTAGGATTAGACTATGAGCCTAAAAATACATAAACACTGCTAGTCTTAGTTTATTTTAAAAGTTCTTTTCTTTGAAAAGCAATAAGGACTTAGGTTTAGATTTGAACTAGAAGTGTCTATCATCAGCTCTAGTAAAAGTCCATAGAGGTGCCCATCACTAGCTCTAGGACTTAACTTTTTTCCCACTTACTAGAGGTGCCCGAATTGGCTCTAGTAGGAGTAATTAAACACTTGAGGTGCCCGAAACTGGCTCAAGCAATACAAATATATAGCAATATATATTTATATACCAATTAGGGAAAAAGAAAGGAAAAAATTGAAGAAAAATCTAAGTTGGGAGTCTTGAGCTAGAAAAAGGATTAGAACTTAGAAAATCATCTTTGGCACAGCTACGCACACGCTCACCAAGACTCATAGTCCAGTTCTGAGGAATTCTAAGAACCTAGAAGAGGCTGAGTCAAGAAAGGAATTCTGCAGCGGTAGGCAGGACAGTATATTACTTTAAAATTCCCTACTTAAAAATTATCCTTTGCATTGCTTGAGGACAACCAATAGATCGAGTTTGGGGGTGAAGTAAGCTTTATTTTCAATTCAACCGGTAAGTGACATGGTTTACCAAAAACTAAGCGATATAGAGACATACCGGTAGGTCCTTTGTATGCGGTTCGATACTCCCATAAGGCATCGTTCAGTTTTAGACTCCTGTCTTTTCTATTTGGTTTCATAATTTTATTCAAGATAGATTTAATTTCTCGATTTAAAACTCCGACTTGTCCATTCGTTTATGGTTGTTAAGCTATGGCGATTCTTTGAGTGACATCATATTTTTTCATTAACGCTTCAATAATCCGATTTACAAAATGAGTTCCTTGGTCACTAATTATCGCCTATTTATAGTACATTTACGTCTAACATTCTTAATTTGATTTTATTCTTAACAATGGTGAATATATCAACAATCAATTGTGGTTGACGTCCATGCAACTGACTATTTCTTTCATGCTAGATGTGATTAGGGGTGAGTATTCGATCAAGTGAAGTCGAGTCGAGTCAAAAAATTCTGAGTTATTCGAGTTTATGAGTCATATTTTACAACTCAAACTTTATTTAAAATTTTTTCGGTTCGAGTTGAGTTTAAGAAATTCGATTCGAATTGAGTCAAGTTTTTGAGTTCCTATAAATATTTAATTATTATTTATCATGTTATATCATGATTTGATTTTAATTTAAACGACTTTCTCTAATCATATAAGATATATATCTATATATTTTTTTCATATGTAGCAATATTTTTTATATTTTTATATATCAATGTATATATATCATAAAATATTGATAGACTTGTCTCAAACTTAAAAGTTAATCCTTTAATTACTAAAAAATTCGAGTTATTCGAATTTCTATTTTACAACTCAAACTTTATTTGAAATTTTTTCGAGTCGAGTCGAGTATTTTTGCCTCAAGTCGAGTCAAGTTATTCAGTTTTTTCGAGTCGAGTCGAGTTTTGCTCACCCCTAGATGTGATAGTTGAAACTACTCCATGCAAGTCTCACGATTGCAGCTCTCATGGATCTCCCTTTTCCTGCTTACAGTACCCATCCAAACATGTTAGTCCAATTCCCAGTGGTGAAATATAATTTACATGCCTGCACAATCAACAACCATAGTTGCTTTGGGAAAGCACAATTTCCAAACAAATAATCAGGAGATTCTTGTTCTTCTCTACATAGCAAACGTAGAGGATTAACTTGACACCCCCATCTCAACTTTCTATCTTTTGTTGGTAGTCTATATAGAATAACAAGTCATAAGATAAAAAAAATGTTTAGGGATTAAAGGACAGCCCAAAACAATTTGAGACCATATAACATTTTCTCTTTTATGTTGAAGTAGCTTCTAAACTTTCTTAGCTATAATTATCTTGGAATCCCTCACCTCTAATCAAATCATCTTTTAATCTCAAGATTTTTTTATGTTCACCTTTGAGAATTTTTAACCTGAGCAAATTAAATAGAGTTGTAACGTAAATTAATACAAGTATGCAACTTTAAACTTGAAGTCGAAGAAAATGAATAAAACATTGAGTATGAGTAATATATATATATTTAATATGAATAATATTTATTCATTTTATTTGTTTAAATTAAACCATATGAGTGACTAAATAAACACTTATTATGGAATTTATAATTAATACGTTTAAGAAATTGAAAAATAATAAATTTAATGAGTCATTAGTGAAAAAGAGGATAATATATTATAAAAGGTTTAAATTCAAGTAGTTTTGTTTGTAAGGTGTGCATGCCTTATCAAAAGGCTAGTAAAAAGTATAACCATTTTAAGAGTATTCTAAAAAAATAAAAAATAATATTTGATAAAAAATGTATATGTTTTACCCTTAAATTATATATGTTTTCTTAAATTTGTTCATTAAATTATTTTTTACCTATTTGCCTATATACTTTATATTGTTATCAAATTACTCAAAATTATACTATTTTTTTCAAATTGCCCCACAAATAGAGGTAATTTAGGGTTAATTTTATAAAATTTAGGGGTACAATGGACTAAAAAAATTTAAAAGATAAATTTAAAAAAAACAGATATAATTTAAGGGGAAAAAAGTATATTAAACCTTTTTAAATTTAAAATTCATTTATGATATTCTAATTTTTTGATACCTGGTAGCCTAGATCTTGTATTATTTTCTATTTAAAAATCCAATCATTTCTTAACTTCCATCTGATTTTGTCATTAACTACTAACATAACATCAAGAAAAAGGTAAATAGAATTAATCATGTTAACTTCAAGATGAAATTGTTTTCCTTTTTTAATAAATTTCATTTGCCCCTAATAATAGAAATTATATCATGAGTTACTTTCGTCACGTTATTTATGAGATCAACCAATCAAAAACATTCATTTAATTATTTTTATCTCATTTTTTATTAAGTGAATCTTCGCTTGATAAAAATTGTTTTTAAACTTAATTTACGGTAAATATTAGTAAATGATTAAGGTAAATATTAATCTTCGCTTTGGATTGGTTGGTCTTATAGATAACGTGAGGGAAGAAATGACCTATGATATAATTTCTCTTGAATTAAGGCAACGGTACTTTAATTGTTTGTTTGAATATAAATGAAGATTCCTAAATTATACATAATGGAATAAGAAGAATGAATTAGCTTTTAAATATAAATTTTAAAAAATAATTAATTAACACATTTAAAATAACTAAGTTTAAAGTAAAACGGTATTTTGTTCTAGATTGGAGAGGTCTAGAGTTTTAAATAAAAAATTAATAATTTAATCTTAAATTTTTTAATATAATTTCAAGGTAAATTAAATTTTAAATAAAAATTCTTCTCTCATTTTTATTTATTTATAAATATCACCAAATTTTTATTAAATTCATAGAAAAATCATCATTATATCGTATCTAAGAAATAAAATAATTGGATTAAACAATCCAAAAAATCTTACAACTCAAAAATAATGAAAAAACTTTCTACGGAGATAAGCATACCAACAAAATTCAGAGGCTTCCTGAATCTCCTTGTCTCTGTCCAAACGAGACGCATAAAGAAGGAAGAAGGAGTTGTACACGATCCAAACTGCTATACAAAAAGTATCGCTACCCAGGACTGATTTTATCAGCAAACAAACCATCAAATGAGTGGGGATAAATCTTTTCAAGTGACCACCGACAAAAATAGAAATCAGAAACTAGCGTCGATTGAATCTATGTGTGAACAACAAACGAGCGCTAAGGTATGCTAAAACATGCCATAAAGACAAATGAATCAAAACGCAAAACAAAATAAAAAACATGTCATAAAGACAGAAGAACATGTCATAAGACAGAAAAACGTGCTATAGAAGCATAGATTCTTATTAAGATTGAAAATAAAAACAAAAAACATAATATATTTCATTAATTATTAATTATTTAAATGAAGCTTCTATTGACATTAATTATTGAATTTGATCCCAAATAATCCCATTAAAAAATGATAATATATTTCATTTTAAAAGTTTAGACGTAACATGTAGAGTAAGGATGGATTTAGAGGTTTAATTTTAATTAGCCAGGATCGAATTAGGAGGGGTAGACCGATTAATTTTAAAATAATAAGGTCTTAAAAAGTAATTAAATTGTAAAAATTACAAAAGTTTAGACTTAATTTTAAAAAACTTAAAATTGAAAGGTCTTAAAAAACATTTAAACCAAAGAAATAGGGACAAAGTTTAATTTTATTAATTTTAGATCATATAATCATAAAATATAATAAACCATAAAAATTTTAGGAGAGGGAAAGAAAGAAAATAAGAGTTAATTATAATAATTTTAAAATTATAAGGGCATAAATAGAATTATCCCAAACAATCCCAATTAAAAAATGGTAATATATTTTATTTTAAGAATTTATACATTGTTTGAGTAAGAATGGATTTAGAGGTGTTGAGATTATATTAAAAAAATTAAAATTATTTATATTATATATTTTTTTTATATTTTTTATTCATAATTTTATTATGTATCCCCCTATATTTTAATATAATTTCTTGTAATTTGCACCCTTTTATATGGTGAGATTATTAGGTGAACCTTGTTCACCACGTCATTCGTGGTCCAAATAATCAGGACCGTTGATCTTTAAATAATCACCTAATAACTACCCACCCACTAAGTACATGTAGGAAAGAGCTGATGATTCACTTGAAAAAAATTAAGATCAACGGTCCTGATTAATTGAGACCATAGATGACATGGTAAACAGAATTCACCTAATAATTTTTTCTTTATATGAAGTTCTAGATTCGTCCAGATGCAGAAATAAAATAAAAATCTTCATTTCTTTTTTAGAGTTTATTTTTATGCTCTCACATTAAAAAATTAAGTTTATTATTTAGACAATTTAGGTAAGATTTATTTTTAGGTTTATGATTTAAATTTTAAAATATAGAGTTAAAAATTTGAATTCTTTCAGTGTTAGATCTAAAAAGGTACCTAATGGCACAAGAAATTTTTTTCGGTAAGGACGAAGCTCGTACAAGATAATAGATTGTTATTTTTGTTATTTTTTTATATAATAAATTTTTAAAGTATTTTTTAAATATTAATTAAATAAAATCTTTAATTTTTAACGATTAAAGACTCCAAAAATTTGTATTCTGCTTTATTTTTTGATACTAACTCCGTTCTGGACGACGAATATAAAAATAAACTATAGTTTTATTTTTCGGACAGTATCTGAGTGAGACAAGCCCTATATAAGCTGAGCTGAACTGAACTGAACACTGCTTTATAACGCCTCCTCCGCTCTACTCTGACCAACGTGAAAACCAAGGTCGCGTAGCACAAAGAAACCGGAAATCCAGCGTTTTCGAACTCCGTTTTCCCTCAGCTGACTCGCTCCGATTCGGTGAGTCACGAACAACACAGAGAAACCCATTTTCTTAAACTTGTTTTCACGTTGGTTGACGTCAATTGAGTTGAATTCTGTTTCTTTTTCTCAAGACAAAGAAAGAAGATCGACGATGATGAGGAAGGGAAAGGCAAAGGCGAGCGTGGACACGGCGGTGGCTGATGTTTGGCGACGTGAAGTCGGGGAACTGTCGAACAGGAAATTCGCCAACCGCATGGCTGCTTCCGAGGTTATTAATTACTGTCTTTTTTTCCATAAAAATGAATCCATTTTTTTCCCTTTTCGGTGGTGAATTCCAATTATTTTTAATGGTTGATGATTTGAATTCTTTTGATCTATGGTTGTGATTTAATGAGTCAATTTGTACAAAAGTTTATGTACAAATCAATAGTACTTAATTACAGATACGGTTATCGATTTCGAATTGAATTATGATGTCACAATCATATTAAAATATCGTTAAGGATATAACGGTTAAACTATGTTACGGCCGCAACAATGCTTACTAGTCGTTTGTGGATTACTCGAATAAATACAGTAATTCGTAGAATGGGGGTTTCCTATAGTTATAGTAGATTAATACACAATCTGTACAAGGAACAACTTGTACAAATAGCTATCTCAAATAAGAATTGTATTTATATGATTTATTTATCCAAAAAAATGTATTTATATGATTTCTAACGAGATTATAAAATAAGAATATTGGAAGGAATCTAACGAAATTCTTTAAATGAAATAGGATTCCCTCGAGAACGAACCCGGGGAAGGTAGAGTAGAAATTAATATAATAAAAAATTATGATTATGATAAGGTCATCAAAACAAGACGAGCGTCTTCTTTATGTTGAAAACTCAACGAACTAAACACATCCACTATAGAGTATAGAAATTCATGTACAAATCTATAGTACTAAATTGAGGATGCGATAACGGTAACGGACATTGTATTGTGATTTTTCTTCCGAAACTCGTTATGTTTCTAAATTGTGGTATCATGATTACTTTAAAACCGTTATGATATGATCGTTACACTATGTAGTGACCACGACACTGTTTCGGTTAATTGTTTCATGTTCCAGGACCTTGTGCTCCGGTTAGACATTTCCCATATACATGTAAAGGAGGAAAGTTGTTTAGACAGAGTGACCTTCAATGCTGCTGGTAACATTTTAGTGCATGGTTTGCCTGACAAGCGGGTTGTAATGTGGGATTGGGAACCTGGGGTTGCCAAGATTTCTTTCAACTCAGGTCATAAGTATATCGATAACCATTTTGTGGTTAAAATCATGCCGTATACAGGCGATCGAAGCTTGATTATGTGTTCCGAAGACGGTCAGGTGAATGGATTTCTTATTCTTAGTAAGCATAAGCAGAGATTTTTAGTAATTGTAACTACAAACTGTCTCGTAATCGTAGGTTCGGCATGCTCAAATCTCGGACCATGGTGTTGAAACTAGGCTGGTGGCCAAACATAACAGAGCTTATGATTTGGCCGTTGAACCAGGAAGCCCTCATATATTTTACTCTTGTGGTGCAGATGGACTGGTGAATCATGTGAGTTGTGTTGAAGATGTAAACTCGGTTACTGAACTTTTACTCGGTCGAATTATCTTTGAAACGGATAATATTTTTAAGAATTTCGATTCTAATTCGTGTTGTTATGTTGTATGCTTGATCTTGCCATAGCTGACTTACAGAGAGCCCTTTCGTACTTTCACCTTTCAGGTTGATCTTAGAAGAAGTCATGTAGCTGCAACAAAACTTTTTCAATGCCAGTTCATTAATGATTACATGCCGATCAGTGAACATACACCTTTGTATCGTATTGAATTCGATCCAATGAACTCTAATATCTTTGCGGTTTCGGGATTGGATAAGTATATTCGCCTTTACGATATTCGCAAATCTAAGCGGGATAGCTCAACTGATTTCGGTCACCCTATAGATCATTTTTACCCCTCTCATTTGATTGGTGATTACATAGTTGGAGTAACAGCAATGGCCTTTTCAGATCAGGGTGAGCTTCTTGTCTCATACAGCGACCGTTCGATTTGTCTCTTTACTCGGGATATGGGATTCGAACACGATCCGGCTCCATATTCTATGTTCTTTGCACCTAGTGAAGCAAGTGAAGAAGTTATTCCTCAAGCTTACAAGGGTTTTGCAAAGAATGAGATGCCAAAGTGTGTGAGCTTCTTTGGCCCCAAATCCGAGTACGTCGTTATTGGATCCGGTTTTGGCCGAATATTTATTTGGAATAAGAAAGGTGGAGAGCTTGTCCGTGTTATCAGAGCGGATATACATAATGTCCACTTTATCGAGTCTCATCCGAATACCACAGTTCTGGCTACCTGTGCAAACAAGGCCTTGAAATTATGGACACCAAAAGCTATTGCTAAAGCTGTGCTGCCAACACAGATTGAATTGGACCGACAGGTATGGCTTGTTCAATTCTCTTTCTTGGCTGTAAATATGTTAGCTTAAGTCATTAGAAGTGTTCTGGTTCAGCAACATGCTCAATTCTTGTTCCTTATTGTCGTGTCTTCTCAATTTGAGATGTATGAATAGTGGAGAACCTGATCTTTGTGCCATTACAGGTTCTCGACGGGAATCGACTCATGCCTCTCCGTTTAGTCCCTATCGAGTAGTTTAATTGTGGTCTTGAGTTTTCTTCCGATGATGCCGATTGTCTCGATGTTTACGATGGCCACGAGGATGAAGATGAGTGAAGATGGTGAGGGTTGTAATGAATAATGATGATGGTGATAACCATTGATGGTAGCAATGACTACTAAAAGTTTCTGTATGTTGTGGCAACAATGTTGTGAAATTGTAGTTGGTAACATATGGATTAAACTTTGATTATGCTTATTAAAATATTAATGAGTATAAAACATTGGGTATTTATCGCTTAATCATTGTGATGTATTATTGGTGTTCAAATCCGTGACCTCTAGAAATAACAACCGTTCCTTTAATCACTGAGGCAAAGTGATTCGTGCTAGAAATTTAATTTAAGGTATAGAGATTTTGATTATAATTTTAAATCGTTGATAATTATAAAATTATTAAAATTAAGTATTATTTTTCTCAATTTTTTGATTTAATTAATTTTTAAGATTATATTTCTCGATTTTAAAATTAATGAAAAATAAATTTTAATCTTTAATTGAGTAAATATATTTGATTGATTAACCGAGTTATTCATCTTTGTTTTCTCGTATTTTTTAGATCAATAATTTTAAACTTACTAGAAGCAACTTTTATAGTTTACTTTTTTAAAGTTTTCTTCGTTTTAAAGTTAAACAAATTTATCTCTCATAATTCAATCTTAATTTCGTCCCTAACGTTAGCACTTATAGCAAAACAAATTAAAAAATAATAATTTTCTGTACTTTTTTATTGAAGAGATCAAAATTAAATAAAAAATATAATATAAGGACCAGTAAAATAAATTATCTATTAAGTTTATATAATGTAGAAATCACATAGTGCTTAGTGATTTCGCTAAAAAATATATTATTCTTTACTTAAATTTAAACAAATTATATATGCATATATATTTTTTGTCTAAAGATAAAAAATATAAATAAATATTATATTATAATAATTAAAATAATCTAAAATATATTAATGTAAATGTTCAATGATATTGAAAAAATATTGTTATAAAAAATTTTTAGATAAACTACACGGATAGTCACCATATTATGGGGTTGGTATCGATATGACCACAATACTTTAAAAAGAATCAAATACAACGGTGTATTTTAATACCAAATTAATAGTTTACCGGTGTATTTGATTCTTTTTAAAGCATTGTGGTCATATCGATACTAACCCTATAATATGGTGACTATCCGTGTAGTTTACCCAAAAATTTTATAACTTGCGTTAAGTTTCGTTAAATTGATTAATAAATATTTTAACGATGTTCAATGATATTCTACGTATGTAATAGATAGAGGTGATAAATTTATCTGAGATTTAAACTTATTTTATTCGATCTGAGATTTGATATCTATATGAACATGACATCAGAACTTAATCCGAAACCTAAAATAAATCGAATTAAATTAAATTTGATCAATTTTTAGTTGAACCGATATAAAGTCAATTTTTAACCAAACTGAATAGAACTTAACTGATTTTCAAGTGAACCAAATGAATACGAACCAAAATCATCTAAACTGAAAGTAACTCGAAAGTTTTTAATAAAAATGGGAGAGTGGTTTTCTCTGAACGCACACGTTAGCAGGGCTAATAGATTCTGAGATTCTCTCATTTTTTTCTTTCTCTCTTGAGCGATTTGGGTGTTATTATTGAGTGGGGGTTTCATGGCTGCTGTTGATTGGCGAAAGCTTCTTTTTGTGGGGAGTGTTGTTGAGCAATCTCTTGATTTCTTTCCTCCATCTGGATTGCGATATGAGGATGCTATTGTGGCTCCGCCTTCTGAAGTATTTAGCGAGGGGGTTTCGGATTGGAAGTATTCCTTGATGGGTCAATTCATTGGAGGGGCGCCTAACTTTGCTACACTCAAAAAACTGGTTGAAGGGCTTTGGGGAAGAACTCGTTATTAAAGGCTAGTATTGCTGGATCGAATCTTTACATTTTTTTCTTTTGCTAATGAGAGTGCAATGGACTGGGTTTGGGAGAATGGTCCATGGCATATTCATCATAAGTCATTGATCCTTCGTAAATGGAAACCTAATTTGCCGAGTTTAGAGTTTGACTTGACTCGTATGCCAATTTGGGTTTAGTTATATAATGTGCCACTGGAGTTGTATAATCAGAAGGGACTAAGCTATATTGCTAGTGGGTTAGGTGTCCCTTTGTACATGGATTCAATCACAGCTTCTCGAGAGAGGCTTGAGTATGCAAAGGTCTGTATGGAAATTAGTGCTGGGAAAAATATTCCTCGTGTGATTTCTGTGTAGATGAGGGATATGTCCATTGTGCAGGTAAAAGTGAGAGTTCCCTGGATAACAGTTTGCTGCAACTCTTGTAAACTGTTTGGGCATTCGGGGAAGGTATGTACTGTTGCTAAGGAGAAGGTCGAGATGCTCCAGGGTGAGATTGTTTTTGTTGTAGGGAGTGTTGATGTTAGTATTGAGGGAGTGAAGGTTGAGGATAAGATTGTTCCTGTTGAAGTAGGGATTGATGATGTTGTTAATTCTGGGAGGGAAAAGGTGGAGGTGAGTGGGGTTGATAATATTGAAGAGAACTTAGGTACAATTGTTAGTTCTCCTCGGCCTCTTGTACAAGATAATTTTATTCAGGGGTCCTCGAGAGGAATTACTAGCTCTCAGGGTAAGGGTCAAGGTAGGGGAGTAAAAGAGAAACCTTTTACAGCTTCTAAGAATAGATTTGAGGTGCTCTCTGAGTGTGATGTTTCAGATAAAAGGGATGGTATGAGTCGACAACCTCAAGCTGTATCTTTAGGGGTTGCTAATTTGTTGTAGGAGATTAAAGCAAAGAAGGGGGAAAAGTTGGAGAAGGTGAAACCTGTTGGGAAGGGTAGTGGTGGCAGGGGGAGCTCTTCTTCTATATGTCAATAATTTTCTGGAATGTGCGAGGATTTAATCATCCTCAGAAACAGAGAAGGGTTTTGCAGCGTATGCAACAATTAAAGGCTAATGTTGTGTATCTGTTGGAAACAAGGGTTCGAGAACAGAGTTTTCTAGGATGTTATGATAAATTTATTGGAGATTAGGACTGTCAGGTCAGTTATTCTTCTACTGATATTGGTCGAATTTGGGTTTTATGGAGAAAAGGTATGCAGTTAGTTGTTCTCTCAAGTGGGGGTCAGGCTATTACTGTGAAAGGGGTGGTAGGTGGCAAGGAGGTTGTTATTACTGCTGTGTATGGTAGTAATTTTGGGGATGATAGAAGGGAGTTGTGGCAGCAGTTGATTCAGGGAGTGAGCTTGGTGGGTTCTCTTCCATGGATTGTGGGGTGACTTCAATGTGGTATTGGATGCGAGGGAAAGTTTTGATTTTTCTATGCTAGGATCATATGTTACTCCAGACATGGCTGAATTTTCTTCTTGTTTAAGTGAGATTGGGCTGCAGGATCATCCTTTCTCGGGGCCTACTTACACTTGGTCTAACAAGCAGGATGAGGCTTTCTTAGCTAGGAAGTTGGATCGAGTCTTGGTTAATTCTGAATGGTTTTGTATGGTACCTAATGCTAAGGTTGAGTTTCTTGCTCCTAGGGTCTCTGATCATTGCCTTGTTTTTGTTCAACTTGATGTGCCAATGCCAGCATCAAAACCTAAGCCTTTTAAATTTTTCAATTTTTGGACATCTCATTTTGAGTTCCAAGGAGTGGTGGCAAATTCATGGGGAAAGGCTATAGAAGGTAATCCAATGCAAGTTCTGTTTGGGAAACTTAAGAGATTGAAAGGGCCTTTGAAGACTTTGAACCGTACGTATTATATTGATATTTCAAAGAGGGTTGAGGAGAAGAGAAATCAATTGGAGGAAGTTCAGTTGGCTAGTTTGACTCAAAGTATATTTGATAACAGTTGTGTAAGAAGGCTTCATGAGGAGTTGCTGGACTTGGAGGCTGCTGAAGCTTCTTTCTTTCAGCAGAAAGCCAAAATTCAGTGGCTGCAAGAGGGGGATCAGGGTACTAGATTTTTTCACTCTATCGTAGTAGTAAAAAGGTGTAAGGGAACCATTCGGTTTCTAAAGAATGATAGGGGGGACAGACTTGATTTGTTTGAAGATATGGATAATGAAGTGGTGCAATTTTTCTCCAAGCAAATTGGCTCTGTTAATGGCCAAGTATTGGTTTGTGGGGTGGAAGAGCTTCTGCAGTCTCCTATGCATGTCTCTGGATTTTCTTGTTTGGTGTGAGAGGTTACTGATGAGGAGATAAAAAATGTAGTTTTCTATCAAGGAAGGGACAAGGCACCTGGTCCAGATGGATACACTTCCTGGTTTTTTAAGCAAGTTTGGGGGATTGTTGGGGCTGATTTTCTTGCTGCTATAAGGTATTTCTTTGCTTCAGGGACTTTACTTTCGGGATTCAATGCTACTGCCATAACCTTAGTGCCTAAAATCTCAAATGCTTGTATAGTGAGGGATTTCAGGCCTATATCTTGTTGTTCAGTAGTGTACAAAACCATTACAAAGATTTTAGTGGGTAGGTTGAATAGTATCTTACCAGATTTGATTACATTCAATCAATCAACTTTTATAAAAGGAAGAAGTATTGCTGATAACACCTTACTTGCTCAAGAGTTGGTTAATGGATATGGGAGAAAAACTATTTCTCCAAGATGTGCTTTGAAGGTGGATTTACAGAAAGCGTTTGATTCTGTCAATTAGGAGTTTATTTTGAAATTGTTAGAAGCAATGGGACCCTGCACAGTTTAGGGTGTGGATTGCGACATGTTTTACAGGTAGTAGATTTTTCATATCTTTGAATGGGAGTTTGGTGGGTTTCTTTAAAGGAAAGCGAGGGGTTAGGCAGGGGGATCCTCTTTCCCCTTACCTATTTGTGATTGCAATGAATGCCTTATCTCATTTATTGAACAGGGCAGCAACTCAAGAGATCTTCCAATTTCATCCTAAGTGTAAGAAGATTGGGCTAACTCATCTTTGCTTTGCGGATGATTTGCTCATCTTTTGTAAGGGTAATATACAATCCTTAGTGGGAATTCAATGTGTTCTTGAGAAGTTTTATGAGCTAGCAGGCCTACGACTTAATAATGCTAAATCTGAACTTTTTGTGACTGGTGTGTCTATGGAGCATTTGGACCAGATGCGAGATGTTACTGGTTTTAAGTTGGGGACTTTACCAGTAAGATACTTGGGGGTACCTTTGGTTACAAGAATGCTATCTGAAAAGGATTGTGCTAGCCTTATTGAGAGGATGAAGTTGAAGCTGGGACAGTGGTCTAAACTCCATTTGAGTTATGTTGGTCGATTGCAACTAATTCGTGATGTTTTGTTTAGTATGGCCAACTATTGGTGTAGGCAAGTAGTGCTTCCTAAGGGTGTTGTGGAGAGGATCGAGCAACTTTGTATGAGGTTTTTTTGGAAGGGCAATGATAGTCCTGTTCATGGGGCTCGAGTAAGCTGAAATCAGATTTGTTATCTTAAGAAGGAGGGTGGACTTGGGTTGAGGGGGTTGTATTCCTAGAATATAGCTTGCTTGGTTTTATTGCTTAAGAAGCTACTGGCAAATGAAGGCTCGTTGTGGGTTGCCTGGGTGCATGTATATGTATTAAAGGAGAGTGACATTTGGAGTGTGGAGTTGAAGCAACAGCATAGTTGGTGTTTGAGAAGGATTCTGAAGCAAAGGAGTAAGTTGCAAGCGTTAATTGACAGGGAGCACAACATATGGACTGTTGGTTCAGTTTGGGGAATGATTCGAGAAGAGAAAGACAGTGTTACTTGGCACAAATTGGTCTGATTCAGTTTACATGTGCCAAAACACTCTATGATTCTTTGGATGGCAATTCTTAATCGGTTGCCGACCAAAGATAGGATTAGAGCTATGGGGAGGGATGTTGATGAGAGCTGTGTATTTTGTCATTTTGCTCAGGAAACTAGGGACCATACTTTTGCTGGATGCAGGTTGTCGAGACGCATATGGGCTGCTGTCTTGAAAATGTGTGGATTACATAGAATGATGCTTGAATGAAATGATGAGCTGCAGTGGTTGAGCTCCAAATTGAAAGGAAAGTCTTTGATAGTTCATATTTTAAAGCTTGCCTGGGGTGCTTTTGTTTACTTTGTGTGGGAAGAACGAAATAAGAGATTATTTAGGAATGTGAGTAGAACTGTTGAGAGTATTTTATGTTTCATTAAGGAAATCATTTGTATACGAACTCAGAATAGAGTTATACGCATGGATGATGTAAATAGAATCATTTGCACATCTTGGGAAATTTTCTAGAGGGATGGATGCCCAAATGTGATTATAGGTGATGTATTTCTTGTCTTGGATAATATACAATGCTTATCCAAAAAAAGAAAGTAACTCGAAATAAAGAAAATATATTAAAAGAAATAACAAAAAATTTAATGTGAACGGTTGTGTAACTTACCCAAAAAACAAATATATTAGCTTTATAAATCCATATTTGGATTTAAAAAACTGATCCAATCTAAAAGCCTGATTAAAACATATTGATCTTCTATTAAACCGATGTTGACCTAACTCGAAATCAATCGAACCGAAAATACTTAATCCAAAAATTAATTGAACAGATGTAACTTGATCCGATTTGATAACCGACTCAAATCACCACAAAACTGAATTAAAATCAAACTAGACCATATCTGATCTAAAATTAAACCGAAATTAAATCAAAAATAAAATGACTTGAACCAAACTCGATCCGAATGATTGTTTTCCACCCCTAGTAATAGACTCATCCGCACATGGTTGGCGTGACAAACCCTGTAAAGGGCCCACGTGAATTCCCTGGAACAAAGAAACTGAAAATCAGCACTTCTAACCTCTGATTCTTTTCTCCATTGACTCGCTCCGATTCAGTGAGTCACAGAAAACACTTTCTTTTTTCAATTCTTGTTGGCGTTGATTTCATTGAACTCTTCGTTGGATGAAGAATAGAATGGCGACGGTAGCGAGTGTGGACATGGCGGTGGTTGATGTTTGGCAACGCCAAATCGGAGAGCTCTCTAATAGGAAATTCGCCCAACGCCTTGCTGCTTCACAGGTTAGTGATAAACATCTTTTTTCCAAAGAAAACCACTTTCTTTTCTTTTCTTGGATTCCAATTGTTTCTAGTTGGTTAATAGTTTTGAATTTCTTTCGTATGAAATTGAATCTGTGAAACTACATCAATGGTTGTGATTTACTGGTCCAAGTTATTTAGAAGTTTGTTGATAAGAGGATGGAAGTGGGGGATTTTTAGGCGGTGCACTCGGTGGATGTGGTTGGAGTACCACAATCAATGATGATCAAGGTGTTGAAGGAGATGAAGCAGAGAAATAGGGTATAAAACAATCATTTCTGCAAAATTTAAATCTCCTAAGATATGATAGATGTGACAGAGTTATTATAGTTGTCATTTAATAAAAGGAATTTTGACTTAAGTATTATATATATATATTTTTATATATATGATGCAGACGATTTTAATTCTCAATCTATTATAATATGTAAAATCGAATGCAGTTAAATCTGATTTTAAATAGTATTTTTTTAAATATCCTTTTATAACATCAAGAATAGCTTAAAATTAAATTATCTTATACCTGTCTTTAGGGATATTTTTAAAAATTATTATTTAAAGTTAGAATCAGGTGTTATCGATTTTACTAATACTGTAGAAAATTCAATATTGTAGGTAATAATTTTTTTTATCACTATATTGAGTATTATTTTTCTACTCTAATATTAATAGGAAATCTCAACTTAACTATTAGAATTTAATTTTAACTATTAGAATTTAATTTTAAAAAACTGAAATCGATGATTGAAAGTTTCAACTTTATACTATACAATAAAAATTATTAAATTTGTTGGCAAGAATCTTTGATTTTAAATAATAATTTTTTTAAATGCGACAAACCCAACACACCTACTATTGAGTACCTAAGATTTACCTTAGTGTTGCATCATCTTTTTGAGTCGGTTAGTCTTTCAAGGACCCTGTACGATCGTTCTTATTGTGCTTGTCCAGAACCTCACTAATTGTGCTTGTTCAGAACCCCACTAATGACAACAAGTGACATCTAACTCCGTAATGCTCAAGAAGCATACGGCATGCTCGGAAAATCTAGGATTTACTCTAATATTTAATTAATGTCCAAAAGCTTCACTAATGAAAGTTTTACAATATTATAAATTTGGGCTTGTGTAGTTTCTTGAGTGTGTAATGTGTGAATTGTGAGTAAGAACAAGAGAGAATTAGCAAAGCTTTGTGGAAAATAAATTATAAATTGACAGCAGTTAGTATGGTGTCAAAAATATTTTGTCTCTTGAATTTAGAGATCTAAAAAAATAGTTCACAATTATTATAACGACCGATATTTAATGGTAACGTCATTAGTCAGAATTGTTAATAATATAACAAGTGATGAGATTTAGAATCACACCAATAACGATCGATAATGATTTTAATTTAGCGGTTAATGATCAATAACGGCAATAACGATACGTTATTATCCTGTTATTTTAATAACTCCCAAAAAAATAAGAATCATATGCCAAATTTTATCTTCAAAAGTTAAAAAATTTATAAAAAAACATAAATAAATTATTATGATGATGATGATGATTTATAATAACTTGTGCGAGTTTAAAAAATTCAAGACCACGACACACGTAGAGACTGTAATAATAATCGTTGTGTTTATAACTGCGATAAATGTGACACGATCGAAACACGATTAGCCTTGGACTGTATTGTTGCAAGAATTTAAGAAAGATCCCTCCTAATTTATTAGGAGTCATCAACCTCAAAATCCTTGATTGTTCAAGCTCTAAAAGTTTAGTTGAACTTCCTTGCCTCCATCACTTGGTTTTATATTGTGTAACACCTCAAAAATTATTCCTAATTTTAAACCCTGATTATGAAATTCTAAATTAAAACTTTAATTTTCAGATTCTTAATTTTTGAAATCTTAAATTTTTTTGAAGTTTTTAAATTGATTTTTTAAATTCAAAGAAAAACTTTTGGAATAAGATTATATATTTTTAAATGTTTAAAGTGCGAATTTAAATTTTAAATTTTATATTGTGCTTGAACTGAGAATTCAACTGTAACTTGTTAACAGATTAGCCTTGTTTTTTTGAGCTTTAGAGGAACCATATGTTTTAATTTCTTTGAATTCATTATTTTTCTTATGGTCTCCAGCATTAGGGAGAATGATCGGAAAAGTTGTGTGGTTTTACGGGTTTATACAAAGGGAGGAAAATAAAAAGAAAATGAGGTTTGGTAAAATGAGACTAAATTGATAGGTTATTAAAATTATATGACTTAATTTCAAGAATTAGGATCAAATAAAAATAAATGTAGAACTTGACAACTAATTATGTAATTATATCAATTTATATTAACTATTATATCATTAACCGTTAATTTTTTTAACAATATTGGATTAATTTGTTATAATTTTTAAGTCGCGAAACCGATTTATAACTTATAATAGTCGAAGGAGGCAAAAGATAATTGAAACATAATCAAAGAATCATTTATGTAATTTACTGTATTTTTTATTTAACTTTAGGATCCGATATTTCATAATCATCCTCAAAACATTTTGGACAAACAATTTTAGAGGATGCCTATTGGGGATGACTCGAATAGTTTTTACGTATAAAATTCTAAACGAATTAAATGTTTAATGAGTTGTTCGTAAATTTTATTTATGTTCGTAAACTATAATATAAGTCTCTCAATTATGAATAATGATATATTTATGTCGTCTAATTATTAAAAGTTATATTTGAGTCATTCATTTATGAGTAAGATTATATTTATGTCACTCAATTATTAAAAGTTACAGTTGTATCACTTAATTATAAGTAAGATTAGATTTGTGACATCTTTATGTATATTTAAAATATATATCAAATTGTGTATTAGATTAATTAATGATTTCAAATAAAATACTCTAATATTAACAAGGGTCTACAATTGATTTGAAAGAATAATGACTAAATTTATATATATATATATATATATTAAATATGAAGGGTGACCCAAATGTAACTTTTAAAAATTTGGTGACCAAAACATTGTATTACTCATAACTAAGTGACCAAGTGTAACTTTTAATAATTATGTGACCTAAATTAACCTTACACATAATTATGTGTAAGTGTCATTTGTTTTAGTTTACGCTTATTTATTAAACGAACAAATAACTTGTACGTTTATTTACGTTTGTAAACTTTAGGTAATCCATTCATTTATATCCAGGGACGGACTCAGAGTTTTCATGTAAGGGGTGCACACTATCAAAAAGTTACATTAAAAATACAGAAGTATAAAATTAAAAAAGTTTAGCAGCAAAAAATTAAATTATCAATAAAAAATATAAAAATAATATATAAAATATAAAAAAAAATTAGAGGGTGTGGCTCCACCCTCCAACACCCTATGATCTATTCCTATAATTATATCCGTCTAAATTTACTCATATTATCTATTTATATTTATTATTTTTTATAATAAAAATGTTTTATTTTAAAAAATTAAAACATATATTAAAATATAAAACAAATCGATTTTATAAATAATCCGACAAGAATTATTCGGGATATAATTTTTAGGGTAAATTACCCCAGTGATCACCCAACTATTTGAGGATACCTATTTTGGTAACCCAACTAACGAACTCGTCAATCAGGCCACCCAACTTTAAAACCTACCTATTTGGGTCACTGCCGTTAAAATTCTAACAGAAAAATTAACGGTGATGACGTGACAGTTTAAAAAAACTATAAAATTACACATTTAATCCCTCTAATTTATTTATTATTTTAATTTAATCATAATTTTAAATTAATAAATAAAATGAATCATCCAATCAAATACTGACACGTGTCACCACTTGGTTGATGAGAGAGTTGAAAGGAAGAAATAAAATCTAAAAGATAGGAAATAAACCCATGACCTTCGGGTCATGAAAAACCCATCCAAACCACTAGGCCAGAACCATTCATTTGTCATAAACCACAATACATGTTATTTAAGGATTACTTTGTTGGTGAAAAATAAAGAATATAAAATGAAATTAACGAGATTTAAATTGATTGTTATTCGAATTAAAATATTTGAATATTTAATATTTAAAATAAAATAATTGTGTATTTAATATTAAAATTAAATTTATTCGAATATTTTGATTTAAATATTTAATATTTGGATATTATAATTTAATAATTTAATGTTTTAAATATTTGTGGATATTTTGATTCGAATATTAAATATTTGAATATTTTGAATTATAGTCTATACACTTGTATTTATCTCCTTCAATTCGAACTGTCTTTCATTTGACTGTTAATTTTATTTTCATTATTGTCCAGATCTGATGCTGAGTACATTAAAAATGTGGTTGAATATGTTATAAAAAAGTTGGATTGTGAGTCTAAAAGTGTTTCTGAAGATTTGGTTGGAATAGATGATCAGAAAAAGGAGATTTTGGGGATGATTCAGCAAGAGGAGAGTCGTGTCATAGGACTTTGGGGAATGGGTGGAATAGGCAAAACCACCCTTGCTGAGGCTGTTTATAATGAAATCTCTCCAAACTTTCAAAGTCATTACTTTCTTCACAATGTTAGAGAGGAAATAAAAAACAAAGGAATGAAATCTGTAAGAAATGATCTTCTTTCCAAACTGCTAAATTCCAAAAATGAGATAGACACCCCGTTCCCCTTTCTAGTCTCTAAATTATCTTCTGCAAATGTGCATCATTTTGGACTGAAAGCTTGATTTTGTCCAATAAATCAGTGCTGATGCTGTTTAGTCCCATCACCATTAAGCTTCCAGCCACTGGTTTCCTGGAAAGAACATCCGCAACCACATTGTTAATTCCCCTTCGATATTTAACCTGATAATCGTAGCCCATCATCTTCACTATCCATTTTTGTTGAAATGGAGTGATGGCTTGGTTTTCGGATAGGAATTTGAGGCTTTGGTGATCGGTTTTGATCACGAAATGCCTACCAATCAGATAGGTGGACCATTTTTTAACAGCCATCAGGGCAGCTAACATTTCCTTTTCATAGACAAATAGACCCTGGTATCTAACCCCTAACCTTTTGCTGAAAAAGGCTAAAGGTTTCCCCTACTGAACTAAAACAGCACCAACTCCTACGTCTGAGGCATCCGTCTCTACTGTGAACTCCAAATTAAAATTGGGTAGTGCTAAAATTGGAGCAGAACTCACAGCTTGCTTCAAAATTTGGAAGGAAGTTTCTTCAGTTTCACCTCATCTCCACTCTCTTTTTTTAACAAATCAGTCAATGCCTTGGCTATACATCCATAATTCTTGATAAACCGTCGATAATAGCCAGAGAGGCCTAAAAAGCCTCGAAGTTCTTTCACTAAAGTGGGAGCAGGCCACTCCATAACTACTTGTACCTTGGTGTTGTCCATAGCAATGTGCCCCTTAGAGATCACATATCCAAGGTATTCCACCTCCTGTGCTCCAAAACAACACTTAGTTTTTTTCACAAATAACTTATGATCCTCCAACACCTTCAAAACCTCCTTCAAGTGCAGCAAATGAGACTGCCAATCAGGGGAATACACCAATATGTCGTCAAAAAAAACTAGGACAAATTTCCTCAAGAAATCCTTGAAGACCTTGTTCATCAGCCCTTAAAATGTGGCCGGAGCATTTGTGAGCCCAAATGGCATCAGTAGGAACTCATAATGGCCTTCATGAGTCCTAAATGTTGTTTTATGTACATCCTTCTCCCTCATCCGAATTTGATGATACCCTGACCTGAGGTCCAGTTTGGTAAAGAATAGGCTGCCCCTAATTCATCCAATAGCTCTTCTATTACGGGCATTGGAAAACTATCTTTCACAGTCAACTGATTGAGCTTCCTATAATCAATGCACATACGCCAAGCTCCATCTTTTTTCTTTACCATGACCACTGGAGAAGAAAAAGAGCTGTTGTTGTTTCGAATTATACCAGATTGTAGCATTTCTTTAACTAATTTTTCGATTTCATCTTTCTGAAAGGTAGGGTGCCTATAAGGTCTCACTTTCACAATAGCCTTCTCATCCACCAGGTCAATCTTGTGCTCATGTCCCATCTGTGGAGGCAATCCTTGAGGTTCCACAAATACTCCTTGAAATTGTTGTAGCAACAATTCAATCTCTTCTGGTAGTTGGGCTGGACCTTTATTCAATTCCAATTGAGGACTTAGCAGCCATAAAGATGTTGTGCAAGGTCCTTGTTGTGCCCTCAAGGCCTTTTCACAGGATTTAATGTCCATTACTTGCTAATTTCCAGACTTCAATCCCTGCAACATCACTGTCTCTCCTTTCCAACAAAAATTTATTTGCAAACTACTAAAATCCCAAACAACCTTGCCCAAGGTGGACAACCATTCAATTCCCAGTACTACATCACAGTTTCTTAGGGGCAAAACTAAGAAATCTGTCACAAAGTGCAGGCCTTGGACTCTCCACTAAACATCCTTACATTTTCCCACTATGGTCAGAATATTACCATCAGCTACCATGACCTTGAATTGTTGTTGTTTATCCGCCGACCATTTAAACCTCTTAATCAAGGACATGTTTACAAAATTGTGGGTACTACCTGTGTCCACCAAGGCCACACAATTTGCACCTCCAATTTGCACCTCCACCTTCATAGTATCCCAAGTTGTTGCACCCCACATTGCACTTAGAGAGAGGATTGGTCCTTCATCCTTAGCACTGTGACCAGTCTCCAGCTCAACTATCTCTGGACAGTTCACAAATACTTCTTGGTCTCCCTCCTCCTCTCCTCCCTCAACCAAAATTTGGTATAGCTGGGTTCTCTGACACTTATGGCCTGGAGTGTATTTGGTTGCACACCAAAAACAAAGGCCCTTCCTTCGCCTCTCCTCAATCTCACTGGTCGAAAGTACCTTGCCTTGCCCCTTTCTAGTCACAGAGGTAGCACCCTTAGTCACAGTGGGACTGACCATAGTTGGGGTGGAAAACTTAGAAGAAGAGACTGAACCCGCCATAGTATTAGGTCCACTTGAACCTCTAAAAAGACTATTAGGGCCCCTAGATGGCACAGAGACTGATAGAGGAACAGTACTCTTGCCCACAAACTAAGAAATCGTACTCTTCGACCCCGAAGGTAACATGGCCTCAACATGTCTCGCCAAATGAAAAGCATTTATTAACGACTTAGGTTGAAGAAGTGTCACCATGGGACTAACGTCTATCCTAAGGTGATTCTTAAAAAGACTTAAAGTGTAGTCGTCAGGCAATTCCACTTGAGTAAGGAGGTGGATGAAATTCTCATAATACTGTTCAACAGTATTAGTTTGTTTGAGGGCCACCAAATCAGCAAAGGGATCATCAAATCCCTCAGGAGAAAAACGCTCCTTCAATAGCTTCAAATACTGTTCCCAAGAAGGTAAAGGCATACCTCGCATCATCTTGAGGATGAACGGATGCTATTGGAGTGCTTTTCCCTCGAAGTGCAACATCACCACTCGAACTTTCGCTGCATTAGGGACCCACTCCGCTTCGAAATATTGTTCAACCTTGTAGTACCAGCTCTTGAAGTCCACTCCATCAAATTTAGGACAAAGAAGCTTGTACGCAAAGTTGTTGTTGTGAGACATATCCTCCTGAACCAAGGGCCCTGAATCGTCAACCTCAATCGGGGTATTCATTGGTGGTGGTGGAACAGGTCGAACAGGCACTTGCACAGGGTTGGGTACAGGGTCGACACCTCGCGAAGACGTCTGGGGAGCACCCAAAATGCCAGAATGCTGAGCCAACATTTCTCCGGCGTCGATTGTTTTGCCCAACGCTATTTCCATCATCCGATGAAGATTGGCCAACATCGCCGTTTGCATATCCTGGAACTTGGAATTGATGGTCTCTTCCAAATTGTCAACCTTCTGCTGAAGTTTATCTGTCACCGTTTGCCAATCTGAAGCTGGCACTGGGGCAGAAGCTTCAGAACCCGTATTCTGCGCCGCCAAGGCCGATTGAGCAGCTTGCTGTCGCGCTTCAACCATCGTGAGCAGAATCGAGAGGCTCTGATACCTTTGTCACGATTCAAGAAGGAAAAATGAGAATTTTTATTAGAGTAAAGGTAGGAAGAACTCAGATTAGAGAGAGAAGAAGAAGATAGGGGAAAGACTTGACAATTCTCAGATATTCGACAAACTCACCCTCAGCCTCAATCAACCCTAAATAGCCTCTAAGCCAAAACGGTTTCGTTTAACCCTGCACTCCCTCCACTCAAAACTCACCGTTTCATTAAAAAGGGTTGAACAGTCATAATACAAACATAAAACAGAATGAAAGTTAAAAGAAATAACGGTAAAATTCTGGTCCTTCACAATGACTCAGAACAAATAGATTTGATGGGAGTTAAACATTTTGGTGTTGGAAGTAAAATCATTGTAACATCTAGAGATAGACAAGTGCTTAAGAATGGAGGATTGAATAAAATACACGACATAAAGAAGTTAAATGCGGAAGAAATGGCATCAATCGGGGAAGTTAATCTGGACAAATGCCACAAAAAGCAGTGGTTATTTGTTGATCCTAACCGTACTCTTCCTGATGGTCCGACGATTTTAGAGGTTTGGGAAGGATCCAAAAAGTGGATGTTTGAATGCAACAGGGAAAGAGGTAACGAGTACTGCATCAGGGGCAAAGACTGGGAGCGTTTCTTTCTAAAGAATAATGGCGCTATGCTCACTCTTTATGACAAGGAAGACGATGAGGACTTGTACAGAATCCGAGTGAGCATTAATGTCCGAGTGCATGTGTGTGGTGGGATGGGAGTATATGTTTCTGGTTTGCAGATCTTTGTTAACAAGGAAGAATTCTGTATGGGTGTAGAATTGAAGTTTATATTTCTGAGATTTGTAACTTTGTCAAGGCAGTATTCTTCTTTTGCTGCTGTACTGTCCAGGTCTCCTTGAGGTTATCAATGAAAGGTTTATTGGTTTTGAATTACCCAGCTTTACTGGGATATACAATTAAATTAGAATCTGTAAGGATGCAGTGAGTGGAATAAGCAACTTACTCGACAAGTGCCTACTTGATATCACACCTTATGGACAGATTTCTATGCATGATAGGCTTGAAGAGATGGGCAAAGAAGTTGTTTGCCAAGAATCTAAACACCTTGGAAAACGCAGTAGGTTATGGATTCCTAAAGACAAATTTCAAGTAAGAGTTATTTATCGGGTTAGTTACTGGTCTAATGCACTGTTTATATATGTATTTGCCCGTTTGGTCCTTGAAGTATACATAAAATATCGCCCATAAAAATAAAATGAATATATATTTAAAACAAAAAAATATAGCACATAAAAAATAAAGGGACAAGAAGGAGAAGGAAAGGTTGGTGATGAAGGGTAGAAGAACGCTCCATTGATGAAGTTTGGGGAAGAAAGGGAGAAGGAGGAGTGTTTGATAAATAAATTTAAATTAATAAATATATTTATTTTAAAAATAAATAAATAAATGATGTGATATATTTTCATGAGTCAAGATAGATTTTTTAACGTTGTTAATTTTTTATATATTTCGTTCTAAAATAAACTTAGGTACTACACTGAAAAGAAAATATTTTAGTGATAAAAACGAAGTAAGCCTTTAAAGTAAATATAAAAGATTCAATCTTACTTCTTTTACAGAATAAGGATAAAGATAATTTTAACCCTTAACGTTTATAATTTTTGTCGTTTTGACCCTTATTTTTTTGGCGGATAAATTTAGCCCGCAACCTATATCTTTTTGACAAATAGCTTATTTTTTAAGATCATAATAACTGGACCGTTAAAAATCTAACAATGATTGACATGTCATATGTATATGATAATATATTTTAAATAACATGGCATCTAACCTATCAAATACATATATATAATATATTTTTATTCTAATATAAAATATAAAACAATTAAAATTTAAATAAAATATTAAAAATTTAATTAATTCTAAAATAAAATACTACTAAACATTCTCAACCCTAACTATGATAGAATCAAAGTCCTATCTTAACAGTTCGAAATTAATTAATTTTTTAGGTAGTATTTTAATTTTATCGTAGTTAGGGTTGAGAATGTTTAGTAGTATTTTATTTTAGAATTAATTAATTTTTTTAATATTTTATTTAAATTTTAATTGTTTTATACTTTATATTAGAATAAAATTATATTTCATATATATTATTTGATAGGTTAGATGTCATGTTATTTAAAATATATTATCATTTGCATATGCATGTCATCATTGTTAAATTTTTAACGGTCCAGTTATCATGGCGTTAAAAAATAAACTATTTGTCAAAAAATATATAGATTAAGGGCTAAATTTATCCAAAAAAAAGAATAAGAGTCAAGACGACAAAAATTATAAACGTTAAGGGTTAAAATTATCTTTATGCCTAAAGAATATATATTTGATGAATTTACATATACAATGTATCAAATTTATATTTTTATTTTTTGAAGTATTTTTATAATTATTTTTTATGTGACTAAAGTAAATAGATCTTGCTTACAAGTAATATGGCTATTTTATATATTGTTTTGTTCAGGATCTTTGTAATTTAAGGGAAATTGACGTTTCCTTTAGCATGAATTTGAGGAAGATTCCTAATCTATCAAAAGCCATCAACCTCAAAAGCCTTCACTGTATTAGGTGTACAAGTTTGGTTGAACTTCCTTGCCTCAATGGCTTGACATCTCTTGAAATCCTTGACTGTTCTGGATGTCAAAGATTGGTTGAACTTCCTTGCCTCAATGGCTTGACATCTTTGAAACCATTAGACTTCGTAATTGCAAGAATTTATGGAATATTCCTTGCCTGAGTCATTTGACATCACTTGAAGAGCTTGACCTGACTGGATGTCGTGAACTGGAGATGTTCAATGAGCTCCCAAGTAACTTTGAATCCCACCAAACGTCAAACAATATTTCAAAGTTTGAATCACTCCATGTTGTGCAGAGGAAGAAGAGGCCCAGACTTGCCAAGTAAAGAAGAAAAAAGAGGTGAAAGTTGAAGAAGATGAATTTAAGTATTTCGACTAAAAGAAGAAAAAGGAAACAATGTAGGCTCAGATCAGTTTTACCAGATTGGCCAGTTCCATCATAAAGTGGTTTATATAGCCACGATCATACTCAACAGATTGACGGAAAACCAAAAACAACTGATACAGTTTGCCGCCGGCGGTGAAGAGTTCAGAAGTGCTTTCAATTCGACACTGCTATTACTATGGGAGTCACGTGTTCATTCTATTTGGGGAGGATATGATTGTAAAAGACAATGTTTATAAGGAGGCATCATTTGATTTCAACATCATCGGGTGTGGGTCTCAAGAAAAAGAAGAATTTAAGGTGGACAGATGTAGAGTTGATGTGTTTTACGTGGATGCAGAGAGTTACGTTGTTCCTGCTGGTACAGAAATTATTGGTGGTGAAGAAGGGGAGGGACAGGCTAAAAGATTGAAACACTTACATTCCATTTGATCTTTGGGTCTGCTTTTGAGGAGATGAAACTTCTGAATAACATCATCCGAATAAATAGGTAAGTGGATTTTATTTCATTTTTCATATTACCAATCATCTTCTCCAGCCTTCTCTCACTATGTTTCTTAGAATTACATGACTGTTATCTGTATCTTTTGCAGTATAAGTTCACCAAAACCTAAGACTGAGCTTTGAAGGAAATGAAGATGACAAAACAGAGTCAATAGGGAATGGCAGATCATCAGGATTGACCCCTACTTGCTGGAGAGGTAATTTACTGAGTTTTAATGCAACAAACTATCAGTTAGCCGAAATCTAGAGATTATGCTTTGAATTTTTATTTGATACTACGAAGGGAATAAAGATGACGGCGAACCAGTGATCTTCACAATTTAGGTTTCGATTCGTTGTGATCTTCGTCTTCCTCATGCCCATTTTTTCCTCAGATTCATCAATGGATTACGGATCCAGTATTTGCCAAAATTGATTCTTTGTCTCAACTTGTGGAATGAACATGATGGTGCTGCACTGGAGGTTATTATCAACCCCAATCAGAAACTAGGAATCAGCACCAAAAGGTTGTATGAATTCAAATGATTTTGGTTTAGTTTTGAGTATTGAGAACTTGAATCAGTTTAAGGTTATCAGAGATTGAACTTGATTTTGGAATTAAGAGTCCATATTTGTACATCAGATGACACTTGTTGGTATATCTGATCCAAAAGTTTTGGCATTGCTTGATGTTACACTCTCTCAAATACTTATTTCTTGTTTCAGGGGCCTATTGTCACCAATTTAAGAGCATTGTGGACACCTCACCCTATTAAGGAAATCCGAACGAAGGTATGTTTTTCTCTTTCTTATCTGTTTAAACTCTGGCTTGAAATGCAGGTTAGATTGGAAGCTAATTAATTTTTGAAGATGTGATAGATTTCTCTTATATTGGTATCCTACTTTTGGTATCATGGTGGATGGTTCAGCACGAGTTAATCTCCTATTATATCATTTATGCAGGGCCTTGAGCATGCGATTGCTGGCACTAGCGTCGATGTCATTGGTCCTGATGATGATGCAGAAGATCTTAGAGAAGTAATCAAGGAAGAAATGCAATCAGTCATGAGCAGGATTGAGGGGCAACGCATCCAAGCTCTTTTCACAATTGAGGGGTAAACATACTAATTTCCAAGGTTGATAGGTTGATTGGTTTCCCCAAGGTTATAGGGATATGCTCAGATTTGTATGTAAATCAATCCCCCTTTGTTTTCACCAAGTTTCAACATGCCTGTATTACTGTCATGAGTTGCCAACCGGGCAGCTTGTGTCGTCGTGTTGAAAGAAATTTGAATCGTTTCAAGTTTAAATGAATCGACAAAGTTGTTTCTATCTAGATTGTATAAATAAGACTTGTGTTCCTATCCTTTGCATTGTTCTTTGTTTTTTCCGTTCTTTTTAACCTTTCTTCATAGAATTAGATGTAGGAATATTATACAAAAATGAGACGTGGTTGACCTAGTAAACTTGACAATGTTCATATATTTATACTAATCCAGAGTAATTTGGCCGGCATTATCTTCTTTTTCTCCTTGCCGGAATAAAACAAGCAATGCTCCCTTGTGTTTTTCTGTCTTCTACAATCAGACACTTCCATGGCTTCTTCTTCCTCTTCTCCTCCAATGAAGCATCAAGTGTTCTTGAGCTTTAGGGGTGAAGACACACGCCTTAACTTCACCGCTCATCTACGTGACGCTTTGAAAGGCAAGGGATTTGATGTCTTCTTCGATGAAGAAAAATTAGAAAGAGGAGAGGAGCTTTCACCAGCACTTTCTCAAGCAATTGCAGCCTCAAGACTCTCTGTAATCGTTTTGTCTTCAGACTATGCTTCTTCAAAATCATGCTTGGCGGAACTCTCCGACATCATGGACCGCAGGAGCAGTCATGGACACATGGTTCTTCCCATATTTTACCATGTTGACCCTTCCCGTGTGGAAAATATTGGTGCGAGTTTCAAGAAATCCTTTGAAGACCATGAATCAAAAAGGCCAATTCATGAAGTGAAACGTTGGAAAGCTGCCTTTGCAGAAGTTAGTAAATTAAAAGGGGGGCATATAGTAGGAGACAAATTCGACAGGTAACTATATATATACATTTCTAATCTTCTTATATTTGACTTAACTTGGTTTTTAGATTTCATTTATGTTTTTGTTTTGATTATTTGCTAGACCCGAAACCGAGCACATCAAGAATATTGTTGAGGATGTTACACAGAAGTTGATGAAGCATCAAGTTTTCTTGAGCTTCAGAGATGACACAGGCCTTAACTTCACCTCTCATCTGCTCAAAGCTTTGGAAGACAAAGGAATAAATGTCTTCTCCAATAAAGGGGAGCAATTTTCTCAAAGAATTGCAGGCTCAAATCTCTCCATCATTGTTTTGTCCATAGACTATGCTTCTTCAGAATCATGCTTGGCTGATCTCTCTGTAATCATGGACCGGAAGTGTAACCCAAAATTTATCTAATTTCTTAGAATAAAAGTTAGGGTTCACATTACTAAAACTTGATTTGTAAGCTAGGTTTTTATCAAAACAAAAGATAAGAACAAATTGTTTAAAATAGTTTATTATCAAACATACTGAAAGCTTATCCAAATTAAATAAGGTTCAACCCAATATTAAATAATATAATAGTCCAAAAAGTCCAAAATAAAGTTTCGAATCTAAAGATTATTACAAATAATAAAATATCCGGAAAATAATAAAATAGTCTGAAAACTATGAAACATACATAAATAGTCTGAAAGTAGAAATCTCCAAGTACCGAAGTAGCCTAGGTTAAGGACCTGAAACAGGAAGCTGAGAGGGTGTAAGCTAGGGAGCCTAGTGTGTCTCTAGAGTACAGATAAACAGGATTTTAGAACAGTAAATGCAGATGATGCGGTGTATGCATGAAATGCACCCATCTCCGAACACCAACAGAAGAGTAGGTTCCCCTGAACCCCTCTAACTCCATCACACCAGCAGAAGTGGAAACTCGACCCGAAGGTGGAGCCACTGATCAGAAGTGGTATCTCGACCTACATGTGAAGCCACTGAACAGAAATGATAATTCACTAACTTCCCTGTGCACATAATCTACCAGATGTAATGTATATGCATAAACAGTATCAGAATGCATGCATTACAAACTAACCAGGAGGCAAGCATATCATGTAGAAGTATCAGGGATGTGATGTTAGAATGATGCATGATCATACGGATTTAACAGAAAACGGAACATACTGAAAAAACAGAGTCAATAGAAGAGAACACATCTAAACAGAAGGCTCAACGACGATACTGACGTCGGCTGGACTCGGCTCTACCACTAGAATGAGCAGGAGTAGAACCTACGAATAACCATAATCATTAGACACCCTACTATACCACTCTACTAATAAGTACACTAAACAAAGATTAACCATAACTCACGTGCGAGTCCCGAGTGCTGTTGGACAGAAGGTCATCCAGGAGGAGGAGGAGGAGGCAGATGCTCGGGGTCGAAGTCCACGTCACTTGAATCCAACAGAAACTGATTCAGAATCCAAAACAGATAACTTCCAAACAGACAACCGAACTTAAAAGCCCTAAAAACGATACTTCAGGTTCGAATTTTGAAAAATGGACAGCGCCATCGGACTCAAGACGTCAAAAAACATAAAGTGAACTCGGGTTGAAAAAAGTCAACGCTGACGTCAGCAGATGACGTCATCAGGTCAACGCTGGCGTCAGTAGATGACGTCAGCGGACCACGGTTTGGGCCGGGTTTCGGGTCGATCGAATCGGGTTTCTGGTCGGGCTGGGCCGGACATGGGTTAGGGCAGATTTTCCCAAGAAAATCTAGAAAAATCCCAGGTTTTCCAGAAAAATCTGGAAAAATTCCAGATCTCCCTCAGGCCAATTCGATTGATTTTTTTGACGTTTTGAACCCCTATTCAAAACGATTAAACCGACATAAACACACCCTTAAACCCGTTTTCGATTCAAAGCAAGAGAAACACTTAAAACCCACAACATTGATCAAAAGAACAGAGGAAAAGAACGGGAACTTACCGAACTCACACTCGAAGGGGGCGGAACACTAACACAACAAGGAAGAGAAGGAACGAAAAAAAAAAAAGGACCGGATTTGATTATAAGAGCAAGAAACTAAAAGGGGAAACAAAATCTCCAGTAGACTCGGTTCAAGGCTCGGGAAAGGAAACTTTCCAAAACTAAAAGGGTAAAATTGCATCATAAGGGTCTGAACTTTTAATAGTTCAAAACGGAACCTTCAGTTAAGGATTTTAGATTTTAAAATCCCCAAATCTTAAGGTACGAAGTTAAGGATTTTGGTTCGAATTGGGGAAAAAGGTTTGGGGTGTTACAGGAAGGACAATCCAGGATATACTGTTCTTCCCGTCTTTTACCACGTTGATCCTTCCCATGTTCGAAATCTCGGTGGGAGTTTCAAAGCATCCTTTGATGACCATGAATCAAAAGGGCTACAGTAAGTACAACAATGGAAGATGGCCTTCACTAAAGTTGGTACATTAAAAGGATGGCATATAGAGGGAGGCAAATTTGACAGGTAAACTATCTGTACACACATAAGCATATATACATTTACATACATACACACATATATATATCATATCTTTAAATTGGACTCATCTTTCTTTTTATTATACTTATTTTCCAGAGCCGATACTGAGTACATTAAAGATGTGGTTGAATATGTTATAAAAAAGTTGAATAACAAGTCTAGAAATGTTTCTGAAGAACTGGTTGGAATAGATGATCAGAAGAAGGTGATTTTACAGTTGATTCAGCAAGAAGAGAGTCGTGTAATAGGACTTTGGGGAATGGGTGGTATAGGCAAGACTACCCTTTCTGAGGCTGTTTATAAGGAAGCCTCAGCTGAGTTTGAAGATGGTTACTTTCTCCAAAATGTTAAGTCAGAAAATAGAAAAACAAGGGAAGGAGTCTTTACGAAATGAACTACTTTCGAAACTTTTAAACGAAAAAGAAATTCGAATAGACACCCCATTGATAGGATACCCTTACAAAGAGAGGCTGAACAATAAAAGAGTAATCGTTGTCCTTGATGATGTTACTGACTCGGACCAAATAGATTTTATGGGTGTTAAACATTTTGGTGATGGAAGTAAAATCATTGTAACATCTAGAGATAGGCAAGTGCTTAAGAATGGAGGAGCTAACGACAAGATACATGAGGTAAACAAGTTAAATGAGGAGGACTCTTTTCAACTTTTCTCTACATTTGCATTTAAGTTGTTGAATCCTTCTGCTGATTTTCGAGATCTGTCGAGCAAGTTTGTAAATTACGCCCATGGCAATCCACTTGCTCTTAAAGTTATGGGTTCTAAACTCTATACAAAGTCTAGACAAGAGTGGAAAAGTGAGATAGATAGATTAAAGCAGTATGCAGAACCAAAAATTTTACATATTTTGAAGAGTAGCTTTGATGGTCTGGATGAGCTAGAGAAGAATATATTTCTTGACATAGCATGCTTATTTAAAGGGAATCACAAGAACAAAATATTCGAAATTCTATGTAGCTATTACAAGGGTGCAATGAGTGGAATACGCAACTTGACTGATAAGTGTCTATTTGACATTGATTCCTATGGATTTATTTCAATGCATGATATGCTTGAAGAGATGGGTAGAGACATTGTTTGCAACGAATCTAAACATCCCGGAAAGCGGAGTCGATTGTGGAATCCTAAAGATGTGTATCAAGTACTCCAGAATAATAAAGTAAGGGAGTTATATTCCAATGTCTCAGCTTTTACTTGAATATCCATAAATTTCTTCACACTAATACTTTGGTAAATTGTTTTTTGTTAAAACAGGGGACTGATCTAGTTGAAGGAATAAAGTTAGACATGTCTCATATTGATATCCTAAGGTTATGTCCTCATGTTTTTGAGAACATGCTTAACCTTAAATATATCCACTTCTATGTTCCTTTGCATAATTGGACATGTTGGAATCAGAAGCTACATGCAAATGGAGTTGACATTATATCTCTTCCAAATGAGCTAAGGTATCTTTGGTGGGAGTATTATCCCTTCAAGTCTTTATCGTCCATGTTTAACCCAAAGAATCTCTTTGTGCTAAAAATGTCTCATGGCAACATGGAACAACTTTGGAATGAAGATTATCAGGTATATACTTTCATACTTTCCTTGGTGAATTTACACACACCCGATTTTTTTATACGGTCAAAGACTCAAAGTAGACAGGTAATGCTTGGAAGTAATATAGTTATTTTATATTTGTACAGGATTTTGTTAATTTAAGGGTCATTGATGTTTCCTTTAGCAAAAACTTAAAGAAGATTCCTACTCTATTAGGAGCCGTCAATCTTAGAATCGTTTGCTGCGAAGGGTGTGAAAGTTTGGTTGAACTACCTTGCCTCAATCATTTGACATCTCTTGAAAGCCTTCAACTTGATGGATGTTGTAATCTTAAGAAGCTTCCTGAGCTCCCAAAGGACATTGGAGAATTAACTGTATCAAACACTAAGATAGAAGAAGTGGCTGATTCAATTCAGCATCTGCTCAGACTTGAATCGTTGGATTTTACAAATTGTCCAATCGATAAGTTCCCGAAAATACCAACAAGCTTGGAAGTTTTAGACTTGTCTAGAACTCAAATTGAACAAGTGTCCTCACCTTTAGACCCTTCAAGTAATCTCCAATATTTAAGTTTGAGAGACACTAGGGTAAAGAATGTATCCAGCAACATTTTAAAGTTGGAATCCCTCATCTCCTTGGATCTTAGTCGTAGTCAAATCGTCGAATTCCCGGGAATTGAAGCTACCTCACCAATCTTAATGTTTGAACGACTTGAATGTTTGAAGATGGTTCGTTGTGAGAGCCTTAAATTACTCTCACAGCTTCCAACAGATCTCAAGTACTTGAATGCACATGGCTGCACATCATTAGAAAAAGTATCCTTCAACGAGCAAAATCTTCGTTCTTTTGATGGTGAAGCAGAATTCTTTATGCTATTCTCTAATCGCATCAGCTTGAATCAAGGTTCAATTGATAACATCGAGCCAAATGTCATGCTCAATATTCAATCTTTAGCCAGGAAATGGGCATCAAGATATGATCAGCAGTTCTCTCCCAATTCTGTACCAGAGTTGATATGTTGTTTCCCAGGACACAAAATTCCAGCCAGTAGGTTTGAGTATCTGAGCATGAATTCTTCATTACATTTGATGATAGCCCCAAGCAAAAGTAGTGTCAGAAGATTCCTGGAATTTGCTATCTGCCTTGTGACTGATCTCACTCACTGCGATCACATCGAAAATCTTAAATTTATCTGTGAATACCAACTTGCAGCCTCCAGTGGTAGTGAAGGTAGTGGTGTTTTTGAAAAGTTCAAAAGTGAGGTATCTTTCGGACGAATTCATTGGACGGAGCAGAAGTGTGTGGATGATCACGTGTTGATTCTATGTGGTTAGGATATGGTCAGAGAAGACAAGAATTATGAGGAGGCATCATTTGAATTCTACATCAAATATTTCAGTGAGGATAAAGAAGAAAATATCAAGGTGGAGAAATGTGGTGTTCATGTATTTTACATGGATGCAGAGAGTTACACCATGACCGATGAGATGAATCGTGATAAATCCAACCGGAAAGTTGATTCTCATGAAGATGCTACCATTGAGGAAAAAGGGATGGAACTTCTATATAATGTCATCCAAATTCATAGGTAAGCTGGTTTCAGACATTATTTCCTTTTTCTTTTCCTGCCATTGTTAATTATAAATGTGTAACTTGTAAATTAATGGCATGTGATAGAAAATGAAATGCTTTAATTAAAACCAACCAAGAGGACATCTACCTTGCTCTGTCTTTTCCTACAATGTTTTCCAACCCTTCATTCTATTTCACATTTCCTTTAAAAGTCTGAATTTTTTCTGTGGCAGGAAATGAAGGTTAGATACTTGGGTTTGAAGCTAACTAATGTTTGAATATTTGATACAGTTCCCTTATATTGGTATCCTATGTGTTGCACATTAACATGACTTGATGATGACCTTTGTTAAACCTAAAGGTGCAGCATGCTTAGTTTTTGGTTGGATAATGGCAGGGAGCGTATATGCAGCACAAGAAGATCAAAGCGACTCAGCCTATGAAGATCGCTGCACAGTTGATTGGAACTTAGAAGATAAATTTGATTTTGTATTACATCTGAGAACTGCGCAAATAAATTATGAGTTAGTCTCCTGTTATATGATTGATTATGAAGGACCTTGAGCGTGCTATTTCAGGCACTAGCATGTTCTTGTTGAATAAAATATTGTAAGAAACGTTTACTTGGTGGTTCACAGATCCACACCACTAAATATTTAAAAACAATACAGAAAGTCTTTGCCTTTGATTCAGTCTAACAAACCCGGTTTCCTCAATGATGAATGTTTCAAAACGTATCTTCTTCAAAGGATTGAGAATTGAAGAAACCTTTATATGCTTTGCTCTCTTTTGCATCAACCAAAACTACACTCTTTCATGGCTGATGCTGCTTCCTCTTCTCGTCAACTCAAGTATCAAGTTTTCTTGAGCTTCAGAGGTCCAGATACTCGCCTCGGCTTTACCAGCCATCTACTAGAAGCTCTGAAAGGCAAGGGACTCGATGTTTTCTTCGACGAAGAAAAATTGGAAAGAGGGGATCGTATCACACCAGCACTTTCTCAAGCAATCGCAGCCTCAAATCTCTCGATAATTGTTTTGTCGAAAGACTATGCATCTTCAAATTCATGCTTGGCTGAACTCTCCGACATCATGGACCGCAATCGAACTCAAAGTCATGGACATATTGTTATTCCCATCTTCTATAAGGTCCATCCGTCCGATGTGCGGCATCTCGGTGGGAACTTCAAAACATCCTTTGATCTCCATGAATCAGAGGGGATAAAACACGTAAAACAATGGAAAGATGCCTTCACCGAAGTTGGTAAAATAATAGGCTGGCATATAAAAGGAGATGAACCCGATAGGTAACTATAATTTTGTCATCTTCTTATAGATGACTTAACTTTGTTTCAACTTTTATTTTATTTTATTATCATTTTCTGCTAGATCTGAAGCTGAGTACATCAAGGATATAGTTGGCGATGTTATAAGAAAGTTGATGAATGGAAAGTCTAGAAGTTCTGAACAATTGGTCGGAATAGATGATCAGAAAAAGATGATTTTGGATCTGATTGAGCAACAGGACTGTAGGGTAATAGGACTATGGGGAGCCGGTGGCATAGGCAAAACCACCCTTGCTGATGCTGTATACAAGGAAGTTTCTACCAAGTTTCAAGGTTGTTGCTTTCTTCAAAATGTTAGAGAGAAAATAGAAAACCAAGGGAGGGAATCCTTACGAAATGAGCTTCTTTCCAAACTATTAGAACAAAAAGATGTTTGTATAGACACCCTTTCCATAGGAACCCCTTACCTAGAGAGGTTGAACAATAAACAAGTAATCGTTGTCCTTGATGATGTTAGTGACCCAGACCACAAAGATTTCATGGGTGTTAGACATTTCGGTCACGGAAGTAAAATCATTGTAACATCTAGGGATAGACAAGTACTTAAGAATGGAGGAGCAGACAAAATTCACGAGGTAGACAAGTTAAACAAGAATGACTCTCTTCAACTCTTTTCTACAATGGCATTTAAGCAGTTGAATCCTGTTGCTGATTTTCGAGATCTATCGAACAAGTTTGTGGAGTACGCCCAGGGCAGTCCACTTGCTCTTAAAGTTTTGGGTTCTAAACTGTATACAAAGTCTAAAAGAGAGTGGGAAAGCGAAGTGACTAGACTAAAAGAGTATGCTGAATCAAAAATTTCACAGATTTTGAAGAGTAGCTTTGATGGTCTAGATGAGGTAGAGAAGAACATATTCCTTGATATTGCAATCTTCTTTAAAGGTGAACCCAAAACAGATGTAGAGGAAGTTCTAAACTGCTGTTATAAAGCTGCAGTGAGTGGAATAAACAACTTGGTAGATAAATGCCTACTTAGTAGCTTGCTTTCTTATTATATTACTATGCATGACATGCTGGAAGAGATGGGGAAGGACATTGTTCGTCAAGAATCGAAAGACCCTAGAAAGCGTAGTAGATTATGGCTTCCTAAAGACGTATATCAAGTGCTCAAGTATGATAAAGTAAGCCTTAATAATTATGTTGTTTTATATTTCATATGCTTTAATGAGATGTTTAATTGGATTTAGTTCAATTGACATTGTCACTAATAAAAACATACCACAAATTGTACATGTTTAAGCCTTTCTTAATATAAATTTTCTATGCTACCACTTGATAAGTGTTTCTTTTGTGTCAGGGGACTGATCTAATTGAAGGGATCAAGTTAGATATGACTCAAATTGATAACCTAAACTTGAGTTCTACCGTTTTTGAGAAGATGCATAATCTTAAATATATCCACTTTAGTGTTCCTCGGCATTTGCAAGTCAATTGGAATGAGAAGCTACTTGTTGATCACAGAGTTGATAGTGTTTTTCTTCCAGATGAACTAAGATATCTTTGCTGGGAGTATTACCCTTTCAAGTCTTTATCATCAAGTTTTAATCCGAAGAATCTTGTTGTGTTGAAATTACAATATGGCAACATGGAACAACTTTGGAATGAAGATGATTATCTGGTATATGCTTTCTTACTTTCTTCATCTCAGAGTTATTTTTGCTTAAAAATGCTTTATAAATGGATATATCAAAGAATCATATGATTATATCATTTTATTAGGGTCAAATTGTTATGATAATTTCTTTATATTTTCTTTTTTTTCACAGGATCTTAGTAATTTAAGGGAAATTGATCTTTTATATTGCAAGAAATTGAGGAAGGTCCCTATTCTATCAAGAGCAATTAAACTTGAAAAGCTTTGCCTCCAGGGGTGTGAAAGTTTGATTGAACTTCCTTGCCTGAATCATTTATCATCTCTTAATTATCAATGGTTTGAGCTTGAGGAATGTTGTAACCTCAACAAATTTCCAGATGTCCCAAATAATTTTCTTTATCTAAAACTAAAAGAAACTGGGATCGAAGAGGTGCCCGATTCAATTGAACATCTAGTCGAACTTGCATTGTTGTATTTGAGTAACTCAAGGGTGCAATATGTATCCAACAATATATCAAAGTTGGAATCACTTGAATGGCTGGATCTAAGTCATTGTCCTGTCACAGAATTCCCAGAAATCCCAAGGAGATTAAGACACTTAAACTTATCTGGGACTCAAATTAAAGAGGTGACCTTGTCTTTCTACTTTTTATGTAGTCTTCGGTACTTGTATATGAGCAGCTCAAGTATTCAAATGCTACAATGCAATGTCTCCCTCTCTGGTTCGATAGCGATTCCAACAGTTGATGTGCCCTCACCGATCTTGAGATCTAAAAGCCTAGGATCTCTGGTAATGAATCATTGCGAGAGCCTTGAATTACTCTCGGAGCTTCCACCATATCTATGGTTATTGGATCTACATGGCTGCACATCATTAGAATATGTATCCTTCGTGGATCAAAATTTATATCGATACCATTCTTCAAATGTTGATGAGGACCAGGATGATGATGATTATGATCTTGATTTGATTTTCATGTTATTCTCTGATTGCTTCAGCTTGAATCAAGATTCGATTGATAACATTGAGGCAAATGCCATGCTTAATATTGTATCCTTGGCAGACAAGGCACCAGGATATGATTGGGGGATCTCGCCTGAGTGGACACCAAGATTGATATGTTGTTTCCCTGGAAATAAAATTTCTGCTAGTAAGTTTGAATATCAGAGTGTGAATTCTTGGATAGACTTGGAGATCGACTCTGATGGGTGTAGTGGGAGAAGATTTTTGGGCTTTGTTGTCTGCCTTGTGGCCGATCTCACTCCCTGCCATGACTTCTTTACTCTTAAATACTTGTGTGATTACCAACTGACAGCAGCTGGTGGTGATGTTTATGAAACTTTCGAAACCGAGTTATATTACTTGCAAGAAGATGAACTGGATCGGAAGTGCATAGGTGATCATGTGTTGATTCTGTCTAGTCTCGAAATGGTTATAGAGGACAAGAATTATGAGGAGGCATCATTTGAATTCTCCATCATAAGCTACAAATTCAGTGTGGATGAAGAAACTGAATTCAATTATATCAAGGTGAAGAAGTGTGGTGTTCATGTATTCTACGTGGACGCAGAGAGTGATACCTATAGTGATTGGATGAGCAATGATGAAGCCGATGATAGTTTTTCCTCCGGAGAATATGAAAATACTGAGGATTACGTTGTCGAATCCAGTGAAAGTTTCAACTCTGATGAGGTGAGCAATGATGAATCCAACAGGAACATGGACTCCCGAGAAGATGCTAATGTTGAGCAAGTCCATGCTGGTGTTGCTACAGAAACGAGACATGGGGACAAAAGAAGATTTGGCTATGATGCCGTAGAAGAGGATGCAGAGCCTAAGAGATTGAAATAGTTTTATTTGGTGTACAAAGTCTCAATAATGTCAATCCAAAAGCATAGGAAAGTTATTTTGGGGAGGGGGTGCAATTCACAGTAGGGACACTTGTTGGTATATCTTTAGGTATACAACAAAATGGCAGCTCATCCAAATTTTAAAAATTAAATTTGTATTATCTTTAGGTATTTGAACCTATGAAGTGGTCCAAACAGAGTCTTGTTATCGTTAGGTGACTCAGATTCTAGCAATTTATTAGTATGATATGTGTATTATTAGAAAATTAAGATCATCGAGATTCACAAATTAATTGAATAATTAACGATGCTCTTGTTATCTCATCTTGGAGGAAGGATTTCCTCCATCATCAAATGTAAAGGTCAATGCAAATGCGAGTTTCTCACCTGAAGATAACAGTTCATGTTTAGGAAAAATTATTAGGTGAACCTTGTTTACCACGTGTTTAGGGATCACCATTAGCGTTGACTTCACGCTAGTTTTAGTTTTCCGAAGGGAAAAACAGAACAGAATAATAGAGAAAGTCTTCGCCTTTGCTTCAGTCTAACAAACCCGGTCTCAATGATGAATGTTTCAAACATATCTTCTTCAAAGGTTTCAGAATTGAAGAAGCCTTTGCATGTTTTGCTCTCTTTTGCATCAACCAACACTACACTCTTCCATGGCTGCTGCTGCTGCTTGCTTCTTCCTCTTCTCGTCAACTCAAGTATCAAGTTTTCTCGAGCTTCAGAGGTCCAGACAGCCGCCTCGGTTTCACTCGAAAAATTATAAAGAGGGGATCGTATTTCACCAGCACTTCCTCAAGCCATTGAAGCGTCAAGACTCTCAATAATCTTAGTATCTTCAGACTTTGCTTCATCAAATTCTTGCATGGCTGAAGTCTCTCACATCATGGATATGGATGAGCTAGAGAAGAATATATTTCTTGACATAGCCTGCTTCTTTAAAGCGGAATCCAAGGAAAATGTAGAAATAATTCTAACTTGCTTCTATAAAGGTGTAGTCAGTGGAATAAGCAATTTGCTCGACAAGTGCCTACTTGATATCAATTCTTTTGACTTCGCCATAGATGGTGATCTTATTTCTATGCATGATATGCTTGAAGAGATGGGCAAAGCCATTGTTCGTCGAGAATCAAAAGACCCAGAAAAACGTACTAGGTTATGGACTCCTGCATCAAGTGCTCAAAAATAATAAAGTACCGTTGTATTTATATTCATTTTGCCCTTTCATATGCTTTAGTGAGATGGTGTGTAGGCTCTTTTTTTAATCTCTACCACTAATTTCTAATGTACAATTAGTATAAATCTTTTTTTTCGATTAATACTATATGTTCATATTTTTTTACCCTTTAAAAACGCACACACATTTTGTACAAAGAGGTGCTAGACACCAGGTTTCTTGCGATAAATATCATCATCTTTTGATCAATGAATTTTACTCTCAAATCTATTTTGATCACTAAAGTTTCAAAATATTCAATCTATTCACTAAAGTTTAGGTATTGAACATTTTTTGTCACTCCCCCGTTAACTTTTTGACAACTTTCATTTACCGCAAACGGAAGAACTTTTCCGAGATGTAAAAAGTAGAAAGTTTCACCGATACGAGAAAAGAAATATACTAAGAAACTAGTTTCATTCGACAACGGAAGGGGGATTGATGAGAGAGAAATCAAAAGGTTTTTGCCTAATTCATGGAATTCGAGTCACTTTTTGACAAAATGAAGGTTGGATTCAAATTCAGAGGTGAGACAAACGAATAATGAAATTTCGTACTTAACGATGACGACAATGAACGATGAAGTGACAAAGTACGTTCAATGTCTAAACTTCAATGACTAGAAACATTCAACATCTAAACTTTAGTGAGTAATTAAATTAAATATTTTGAAACTTCAATGACTAAAATATGTTTGAGAGTATAATTCAAAGAAGGTTTAAGTAGTTTACCTATAATTTTTTATTTTCTAAGTGTTTTTCTAGTAATTTTATATTTTATAGCCTATTGCCTAGAGGGTATTGATTTGATAATAATGCTTAAATATAATATAGTTACTTTATATTTTTAATGCACATGACCTTGGTAATTTAAGGGAAATTGATGTTTCCGACAGCAAGAACTTAGGGAAGATCACTACTCTATTAGGAGCCATTAACCTTAAAATCTTTCTCTGTTGCGGTTGCAAAAGTTTGGTCGAACTTTCTTGTCTCAGTCATTTGATATCTTTTGAAATCCTTCAACTTTATGGTTGCAAGAAGTTAAAGAAGATCCCTAATCTATTCGGATCCATCAACCTTAAAAACCTTGATTGCAGCATGTGTGAAAGCTTGGTCGAACTTCCTCGTCTCGGTCAGTTGACATCTCTTGAAATCTTTGAACTTTGGGGTTGCAAGAAGTTACAGAAGATCCCTAGTTTATCAGGAGTCATCAACCTTAAAATTCTTGATTGTACAAGCTGTGAAAATTTTGTCAGACAACCTTGCCTCAATCACTTGACATCTCTTAAAACCCTTTGACTTTCTCATTGTAAGAATTTAAAGAAAATACCTAATTTATTAGGATCCAATAGCCATCAACCTCAAAGACCTTGATTATATGAACTGTGAAGTTTGATTGAACTACTTTGTCTCAAACATTTGACATCTCTTGTAACCCTTCAACTTTTTAGTTGCAAAAATTTAAAGAAGATCCCCTACTCTATCAAGAGCCGTCAACCTTGAAAGTTTTTTCTGTTAAGGGTGCGAAAGTTTGGTTGAACTTCTTGGCCTCAATCATTTGGCATCTCTTCAAACCCTTCAAGTTCTGGTTGCAAGGAATTAAGAAAAATACCTAATTTAGTAAGAGCCGTCAACATCAAAAGCCTTTAACTGTTTTGGGTGTGAAAGTTTGGTTCAACTAATATAATATATATAAAAAACTGCATTCAATATATTTATATTTTATGAGGATTTATATCGTAATAATTACCTTGGTTTATTGATTTGGTGTTAGTTATTTAAACTTAAAGTTATAGGTTCAATTAGGGAGCCCCGCCCGTCCCAACCCGATTTGGTAATTCCTAAACCTGTTCTTGCTCCGTTTTGGGTTAAAATATTAATTTATTTGTTTTGTCCCGTCCCGATGTATTATTTTTTAAATCCGACTCCGACCTGACTCGAAAAATTAAAAAAAATAATATTCGTCAACGATAAAAATTAGATTCAATCAATCTTTTATCACGATTATAAATTATGTTTTTTAAGTAACTTTAAATCTATGTAAAAAATAAAATAAAATATAATTTAAATTACTCATATGTTAAATTACATATTTAAAAAAAGGTTTGAATCTTCAACTAACATAATCGAATATATTAAAATTTGAATAATATCTAATAATTTTTTATTATAAGAATAACTTCAAAAGTATAAAAATTACTTAAAACCCATAAAGATGTTTATGTATAATAATTTTTTTTATAAATATAATAAAATATATAAAAATATATCGGGGTGGGACGGGGCGGGAAATTTCAAACAAATATCTGAACTCGACCTGACCCGACTTAATGATTTTTAAGCCCCTCCCCGATCCCCGAAATTTAGAGAGAAAAATTCGACCAAATCGGATTGGGGACGAGTATTTTTGCCATCCCTAGGTTCAATACCCTTGAAAAGCATGTTGAAGGATTTTGTTTTCTTCCTTTAATTTGGTGTCACCACTTGATTGGAGGAAGAAAATTAATTTTATAAATTAAATAATATATGTGTCATCACCTAATTAAATAATTATTTTATTATAATAAAATTAAGACTAAATTTTAAAAAATGTATGAATAACAGGGAGTAAATATGTAATTATTCTATTTTAATTTTAACGATCACATCATCAATCAATGATCGGTGATTATTTTAATACCAAATTAATAATTTTAATACCAAATTAATAATTTATCGGTATATTTAACTCTTTTTAAAATATTATGACCATTTCGATACCAATCCTATAGTATTATAGTTATCCGTGTTATTTACCCATAAATATAATACCTGTACAGCTGTACTTCATCCTAGTTGCTTTTTAGATGAAAGGAACTGAAGGGTCCACACGGACAGGGATTTCCCTTTCCCTGTCCCCTCTCCAGTCAATAAGAAGATGAAATTTATGATATGAAGGGATCAAAGCAGAATTTCAACAGATATTTTGTTGTGTACCTGGGTTTACTCTTTCATGGCTTCTTCTCCTCCTCCTCAAACAGACACATGGCTTAACTTCATCACTCGTCTACTCAATGCTTTCATAAGCACAATAATTAGACTCTTCTCCACTGAAGAAAAGCCGGAAGAAGGGGAACAACTTACCAAACCAAGTGCTTTTTCTTCCTCCTCTGCTCAAGTAAAGCATCAAGTGTTCTTGAGTTTCAGAGGGGAAGACACACGACTTAACTTCACCGCTCATCTTCTCAAAGCCTTGAAAAACACGGGATTGAATGTCTTCTTCGATGAAGAGGCACTGGAAAAAGGGGAACTACTTTCACCAGCACTTTCTCAAGGAATTGAAAACTCAAGGCTCTCTATCGTTGTTTTGTCGGCAGACTATGCTTCTTCAAAATCATGCTTGGCAGAACTCTCCCACATCATGGACCGAAGGAGCAGTCATGGACACATGGTACTTCCCATCTTTTACCATGTCGATCCTTCCCATGTGAGGAATCTTGATGGCAATTTCAGAAAGTCTTTTGAAGACCATGGATCAAAAAGGCTGCCTCAACTACAAAGATGGAAAATTGCCTTTGCTAAAGTCGGAGAATTAAAAGGATGGCATATAGGAGGTAAGTTAGACAGGTAATTACCTATACACACTTATATTTCATCTCTTGAAGTCTGTCATGTCTTTCTATTCACTGTTAATTTTGTTTTTATTATTTTCCAGACCTGATACTCTGTACATTGAAGATGTCGTTGAATATGTTATAAAAAAGTTGAATAGCGAATCTAGTAGTGTTTCTGAAGAGCTGGTTGGGATAGATGATCAGAAAAAGGTGATTTTGGGGATGATTCAGCTTGCAGAGAGTCGTGTCATAGGACTTTGGGGAATGGGTGGAATAGGCAAAACCACCCTTGCTGAGGCTGTTTATGGTGAAATCTCTCCAAACTTTCAAAGTCATTACTTTCTTCACAATGTTAGAGAGAAAATAAAAAACAAAGGAATGAAATCCGTAAGAGATGATCTTCTTTCCAAACTGCTAAATTCCAAAACTGAAATAGACACCCCCACAATAGTATCCAGTGTTATCAAAGAGAGGCTCAAGAACATGAGACTAATTGTTGTTCTTGACGACGTTGATGACTCAGAACAAATAGATTTGATGGGAGTTAAACATTTTGGTGAAGGGAGTAAAATCATTGTAACATCTAGAGATAGACAAGTGCTTATCAATGGAGGAGCTGTCAAAATACATACAGTGAAAAGGTTAAACAGGAATGATTCTCTTCAACTTTTTTCTACTTTTGCATTTAAGCAGTTGCATCCTGCTGCTGAATTCCAAGAACTGTCCTTCAAGTTTTTACACTATGCTGAGGGCAGTCCACTTGCTCTAAAAGTTTTGGGTTCTAAACTATATAAAAGGTCCAAGGAAGAGTGGGAAAGCGAGGTGGATAAACTAAAGCAGTATGCCGAACCAAGAATTTCACGGATTTTGAAGAGTAGCTTTGATGGGCTGAATAAGCTAGAGCAGAGTATATTTCTTGATATAGCATGCTTCTTTAAAGGGCAACACAAGCATGAAACATCAATAATTCTAAGTAGCATGTATGTGGGTGCAATGAGTGGAATAAGCAACTTACTCGACAAGAGCCTAATTGATACCAGTTTTGATGGATTTATTTCAATGCATGATATGCTTGAGGAGATGGGCAAAGAAATTATTTTCCAAGGATCTAAATACACTGAAGAACGGAGTAGGTTATGGATTCCTAAAGACGTGTATCAAGTGCTCAAATATAATAAAGTAAGTGTTGTTTGTATTTATATTTTATTACTCTTTCAGATAGTTGATTAAGATGTGGTCATGTGCTTATTTATCTAATGCTGGGTGCTGCTCTTAATTAAATACATTGTTGAGGAAAAAAATGAACACTTTTGAGGTCTAAAAGTTCCTGTAATAAAAATGTATGCCAAACTAGTCAAAGTCTTTCCTAATATAATAACATATTATTTGTGATTTAGCTGGAATTCCCATAAATTCTCCACTCTGATATTTTGATAAACTGTTTTTTCTATGTCAGGGGACTGAACTAATTGAAGGAATGAAGTTAGATCTGTGTCAAATTGATAACCTTCAGCTATGTCCTTCTGTCTTTAAGAATATGATTAATCTTACATATATCCACTTCTATGTTAGTTATCCGTTTTTGTTGGCACAGAATCGGAAACTACTTGTAAATGGAGTTGATATTGTATATCTTTCAAGTGAACTGAGGTGTCTTTGGTTTGACTATTACCCCTTCAAGTCTTTATCACGAAGCTTTAATCCAAAGAATCTTGTCGTCTTGAAATTACGTTGTGGCAACATGGAACAACTTTGGAATGAAGATGATCATCTGGTATATGCTCTCATTCTTTCTTCCTTAAAGTTTTATTTTCTTCAAGAAAAAAATAAAAGATTTTTCAAAAAAATAAATAAAACATTTCATCTTATTTCTTCTAAAGAAGAAAATTTGTTTGGTGAATTTACACACACAAAACATCAAATCTAAATAGATATTACTTACGAGTAATATAATTATTTTATATATTGTTTTCACAGGATCTTGTTAATTTAATGGTGATGGACGTTTCCTGTAGCAAGAATTTAAGGAAGATTCCTAATCTATTAGGAGCCATCAACCTCAAAATCATTGACTGCTCAAGCTGTGAAAGTTTGGTTGAATTTTCTTGCCTTGCCCATTTGGCATCTCTTGAAACTCTTAACCTCTTTGGGTGCACGAGTTTAAGGAAGATCCCTGATCTGTTAGGAGCCATCAACCTTAAAAGGCTTGACTGTAGTTGGTGTGAAAGTTTGGTTGAACTTCCTTGCCTCAATCACTTGGCATCTCTTGAAACCCTTGAACTTTCTTGGTGCAAAAATTTAAAGAAGATCCCTAATCTGTTAGGAGTCATCAACCTCATAAGGCTTAACTGTAGTGGGTGTGAAAGTTTGGTTGAACTTCCTTGCCTCAATTACTTGGCATCTCTTGAAAGCCTTCAACTTTCTTGGTGCAATAATTTAAGAAAGATCTCTGATCTTTCAGGAGCCATCAACCTCCAAAGGTTTGACTGTAGTGGGTGTGAAAGTTTGGTTGAACTTCCTTGCCTCAATCACTTGACATCTCTTGAAAGCCTTGAACTTTCTTGGTGCAATAATTTAAAAAAGATCTCTGATCTTAACCTTTATGGTTGCAAGAATTTACGGAAGATCCCTAATCTATTAGGTTTCATCAACCTCAAAAGCCTCAACTATGAAGACTGACAAAGTTTGGTTGAACTTCCTTGTCTCTGTCAGAGTTCTGATTCAAACCTCCTGTTTCAATCGAAATCCCTACCCATACAGATTCAATTGAGCATCTCCTCGAACTTAAATCACTTGATTTGAGTTACTCAAAGGTGAAAAATATATCCAGCAATATTTCAAAGTTGAAATCCCTTCAAAGGCTGGATGTTTCTGATTGTGAAGGCCTTAAATCACTCCCAGAGCTTCCACCATATCTGTGTTGCTTGGAAGCAAAAGGCTGCACATCATTAGAAAGTGTAGAGTTCACAAATCATAATTTATATCACTCTGATTCTTTTGATAGTGGTGATGTTTTGTTGTCACTCTTGAATTGCTTCCGGTTGAATCAAGATTCAATTCAAAACATCGAGGCAAGTGCCATGCTTCGTATTCATTCCCTAGCACAGAGACAGGTAAGGGATGGGAGATACCAAGGCAGATCAAGATTTAATAGATTCATTTGTAGTTTCCCAGAAAATGAAATCGAAATGAGGATTTTTTGTTAAATTTTAAGATAGCACCAAATGGTCCTGGTGGGAACAAATTCTTGGCATTTGTTGTCTGCCTTGTGCCTGATTTCACTCTTTGCCGTCACTTATGTAAACTTGAATTTAACTGTAAATACCAACTGACAGTCTCCACTGGTGAAGAGTTTAGAAGTGAGAGCTTGTTCAGAAGTGAGAGCTACAACCATTACACAGGTGATCATGTCTTCATTTTGTTTGGTAAGGATTTGATTATAAAAGACAATGATTATGAGGAGGCATCATTTGATTTCAACATCCAAGAGTTTGTCCGAGGAGCGTACTTCGGTATAAAGAAATGTGGAGTTCATGTGTTTTATGTGGATGCAGAGAATTTTGTTGTTTCTTCTGCTTCAAATTCAAAGTCCAACTTCAATGAGACGAGCAATGATGAATCCGACGACAGTTTCTACTCTGCAGATGACGGTCATTTTCAGTAAGTCGATGATGGTGAAGGTGATGGAGTGCCTCAAAGATTGAAATAGTTGTATTTCTTGTCACCTTTGGGTATGCTTTTGAGGAGATACAACTTCTCAATAACATCATCCAAAGGCATTGGTAAAGTGGTTTTTATTTTATTGTTCATATTATCATGCTACTTGAAGCTTCTCTCACTTTGCTTTTCTTATGTTGTCTTTTTAGAATTATGTCTGTCATCCGTAATTTTTTTTGAAATATATGCATTATGCTTCGAGTGGCAGTGATTATTGAGAAAACAAAGAGACACTAAGGGATGACTGGCAGATCTTTTTGAAAGCCATTGTGCTTTGAGCTGTAGCCATACGAAAGAGGAGGAACCAAGTAAGCTTTTCATTTCTTCTACCGCATGCTTGTGCTTGAACTTGGCAACAAAGTTGCCTTATTGGTCTCATTCAACACAGATTTGAAGTCGTTTCCTAAGCCCTTTTCTTTTGACCTGTAGGCTGTAGAAGAGGAACAAAGTAAGCTTTTCTATTTCCGCCGCTCAGGGGCAGAACATAGTCATAAGGGGTTTGGGATCCGGTATCGACAACTGTTTATTTATATATTACAGAGTTAAAAAAATTAAAAAATATATAATTTATTCTAAAAACTTGTTTTTTGATTTCCACCGATCTAAAAAAAATTAAAATATGTATTTTAAGTCTCTTTATAAGAAATTTTTAGTTCCGACCCTGTTGTCACTAGCATTGATGTTTTGGAAGATCTCGTAGAAGCATCTTTGGAAACATTATTAAAATTAGAGGCGATAATGAGTTTGGTCAGCTCGGTTAAAGCTCGGCTCGAGTGAGTTTGACTCGGGCTCGGGTCAAGATTTTAATAAGCTAACCTGAGCCTACACAAGCTTGACTTGAAAAGTTTGGAACATGCTTAAAATAATTATATTATATATGTTATATATGCACTAAAAGTAATCTCTTTAGCAAAAGAAAAACAATAAAATAAAATAGGAGAAACCTATTAAAATAAATTAATTAAAATAAATGAGATACTTTTTTTTCTCGATATTGAATTTTGTTCCGTATTGGTTATGAAAAGGATTTTAACGAGATCTTATCTTTTATTAAAAAATTATAACAAATTGCCTATTGTGAGTTGAGCTGAGCCGGGCCTGATAAGTTCGAACCGAGCCCAAAGAGTTTCGAACTTAGCCAAACCTAATAGTATTATTTTTGAGACGAGCTTAAATCTAAAATTTCGAATTCGTTGAGCCTCAAATCGGAATCAAACCTTATCTTGCATTAAAAAAATTATAAGTAGGAACGGACCTAAACTTAAAACATAAATAGTTCCCAATTTCAGTTTTCAACAAATCTGCTCTATTCTGTTTTTTATTTATTTTTTATTTGATTTCTGTTCTGAATATTTTTCATTTTAATATTCTGTTTTGTTCAGTGTTTTAATTAGGGTTTGTTTTCATTCTCATATGAACGTTTTTCTAACAAAACCAAGACCAACTCTGTAAGAAATAGAGCAACAAAAAGGACATCGGCATCCAGAAATCTTTGTAAATTGAAGCAGGACTATCACGGACCGACCACACAATAGATAGAGACGAAGAACTAGTAAACCATATATTAGATGAGTAGCCATTCTTCATAGAAGTAAATGTAAAAATATTATTTTATATAAAAAACTGAAGCGTAGTTTACCGAGTAAACTTGACTAGGCTCTTGATTCAGTCGAGGGTGCAAATCGTTTATCTTTTTATCGTATTCTTTTAATATCTTTACTTTAAAATAGTATGTTTAAAGTTTAAAGTTAGAGGTTGTGATTAAAGTTTAAAGAATAGGGATATAGTGTATTTTTTATTAGAGAAAGGATATCTCCATGGATCTCATTAAAAAACTCCCTAAACCTAAGATGGGAGAAAAAGAGTATCCATTTCAGTATTACAATCAAGACACAAAAACTCAAAATACACAACAGAATCAAACAGTACTCACATCGCTATGCAGCACATCAATAATAACCAAAAGAGGCTCCATGAACCTATAGTAATCCAGAGGAAGGTCCTTTGTCAATTTCGCTAATTTATCGGCCACTACATTACAAGAGCGACCTATCCACATAAATCGAACCTCCTAATCCTTACTTAGCATTAAAGCTAAATAAGTTTTAAGGGATGAATGAATATGATTCATCTCCTGTTTGGATATACGGTTAAAAACCTCTTTATTGTCCATCTTGATAATAACCTGACGAACATGGGTGTTCAAAATTTTGGTTAACCAAGTTAAACGACCAAACTGATTTTTTTTCGGTTAATCGGTCAGTTAATTTTAGATTGAATCAATTAATAATTAATAATTTTTTAAAACTTCGGTTATCGGTTAATTTGGTTCTAAATCAGTTAATTAAATAAATTAATCAAACTTTTTATATATTATGTATTTTTATATATTTATTTTGTCATTAAACTTTTAAAAATTATAAAATGGTCATTAAACCTTATAAAATTAACATAAAATAATAATTAAATTTATTAATTTTAAAAATAATCATTGAAATTTTTAATATTTATCAATAATTTATAACGTACGATAAATCAATGTAATAATTCGATAAGCCTAATTTTTTTATATAATTTTTGAAAGTTCAATGCCTAAAACATTATTTTAACATAGTTTAGTGACCAATTGTCTAATTTATCCAATTTTTTAAAAAGTTCGGTTAATTGAATTAACCGATCGGATTAACCGAATTTTTTACGGTTCGGTTAAAATTTTTTAAAAAATTTCGATTCGATCAACAGTTAATACGAAAAAAATTTCGATTAATGAAATTTTGAAAGTTCGGTTCAGTCGGTTAACCGAACCCGATTGAACACCCCCTAACGAAAACTAAGAGACCAAGCATTCTCAAGATACAATTAATGAAATAAAAAAATTTAAAGATAAGTGTATTTTTTATTAAGATTTAAAATTAAAATTAAAATTATAATTTAAAATTTAATTTTAATAGATTTTTTAAGGTAAAATAGAAAGAGGCACAATTAATGAATAAAAAAATTTTGTTCGTCGCATGATGTAGCCATGTAATGGGTAATAACATAAATAAAGCCGGCCATGCTCTGTCACAATGGAGGACCAAACAAACTACTCCAGCCTTCGACTTCGCAACAACCAACTATTTTTAGCTATAATGATATTTTTTCCCTTAATGTTTACATTTTTTTAATTTTCATCTTATTTTTAAGTTAAATTGATCCAATCATTCATTTTTAGTCAAAATTACTCTTATTTTAATGAAAAATATGAATTAATCATTAAAATATTTTAATATGATGACGTCACATATACTTTATTAATAAAATGATAACCTTCGAATCCTGAAATGATTTCGTATAATTTGATGTATTAAACTTATACTATTAGATAATCAATACTTGTTTGACAAATATAAAATCATAGAAGATTCGACTTTAATCATTTTTATTCATAGTAAGAAGGTTAATAATATGTATGAACAAATATTATATTAATGTAATAATTTTTAGATTATTTAAAAAATTATAAAATTGAATAAACGAATATATTGATGTACATAAATTTCATAATTTCAGTAGTAGATGCGGATTTTTTTCTTAGTTTCTATGTTTTTAAATTGAATAGAAAAGATATCTTCTTCGTCTTGGGGTGATGTAGTCGGGCTGTAAATGATACGAGATAGATCACGAACTATTCGATTCAGATAAAGTTTGGTTAAAATTTGATTCGATTTGACTCGACTTGAGCTCGAATTTGACTCAAGCTCAAACTCGGCTTGAGTTCTTAACGAGTCGAACCGAGCTACATGATACTCAAGTTGAAAAGCTACGAGCTACTTAAAAAATATAAATATACTATTTTTTTATTTTTTATAATTTAAAATCTATTTTTCTAAACTTAAAACCCTAAATCGTAAACTTAAATATAAGTCTTAAACCTTAAATTAACACACTAAACCCTAAAATTAATAAGTTTGAGTTTACACACTTGTGTATCAAAGTTTTTTCTTCATTGAACTTTAAATGAGACGTGACAAATAAGAGTTACTCGAGTCTAACACGATTAAAGATCAATCCCTTGTATATTTTTCTCTTTTTCCTTCAATCACACATTCGATTATAATTAGGGTTGATTGTAATGAAAATAATAAAGGATTTGAGAAATAGAAGAAAATAAGAGATTATATCATGGATCTGTTCATTATATCATCTGTGGTCCATGTAATTAGGTCTTTTAAGTAATTGTTTGATAATTACCTACTCACTTATTATAAGTAAGAAAGAGGTGATCGATGATTTACTTTAAAAAAGTATGTGATGGAGAAATTTAATTGGTTGAGACCATTAATAATATGGTGAAAATAGTTTATAATACAATTTTTTTAAAAAATAATATTAGAGGTAGAGGATTTAGATCGAAGAAGAAAGGTTTTTTTATTATATTTATTCAAGATAATCCACCAAACGTGACACCAAAACATATACCCACCCGAATAAATTATATTATAAATCATTTTCGTCATATATAATGTGATCATCAATCAAATGTATCTATTTAATTATTTTTTATAATATTTTTATCAAATAAATTTTTACTAATATTTATTATAAATTAAATTTAAAACTACTTTTATCATATGAAGATTTACTTAATAAAAAATATTAAATAAATTAATTTTATAAATGAAATACTAGAATAGCTTATAATATAATTTTTTCGATACAATAGATTATTCTAAAACAGCCGGCACAAATAACTAATTCCATCCGGAAAATAAAATAAAATTGAAACAACAGTGGACCCCAGCGTTCTGCTCTTAAATTGCCTAGTTTCAACTTTTCCATCTTCCAAAACGGTATCGTTTCGTTCAGCTTTTTTTAATATCACTCCCATCTGCCCTAATTCCCTTGCTCCTTCTCCTGAAATCATAACAATTCGGTACTCTTTCATGGCTTCTCCTTCTTCATCATCATGTGCAATGAAGCATCAAGTTTTCTTGAGTTTCAGAGGTGAAGACACACGTCTTAACTTCACCAGCCATCTACTCAAAGCTTTAAAAGACACCGGAATCGATGTCTTCTTCGATGAAGGAAGACTGGAAAAAGGGGAACAATTTACTCAAGCACTTTCTGAAGCAATTGCTGCTTCAAATCTCTCGGTAATCGTTTTATCTTAGGACTATGCTTCTTCGAAATCATGCTTGACCGAAATCTCCGAAATCATGGATCGTAAAGACAGTCGAGGGCATATTGTTCTTCCCATCTTTTACCATGTTGATCCCTCTGATGTTCGGAATTTTGGTGGGAGTTTCAAAATATCCTTTGATGGCCATGAATCAAATAGACCTCTTGATGAAGTGATGCGATGGAAAGATGCCTTTGCCGAAGCCGGTAAATTAAAAGGGTGGCATATAGAAGGAGGCAAATTCGACAGGTAACTGTACTCATATTTTTTTACCATCTCCCTATATTTGAGTAAAACATGTTTTAACATTCATATATTCTTTAAATTCTCTACTAGGTCTGAAGCAGAGTATGTCAAGGATATTGTTAAGTATGTAACACACAAATTGAGGAATATCAAGTTTAAAAGTGCTTCTAAAGAATTGGTTGGAATAGATAATCAGAAAAGGATGATTTTGAAGCTGTTTGAGCAAAAAGACTGTCGTGTAATAGGATTATGGGGAATGGGTGGTATTGGCAAAACCACCCTTGCTGAGTCTGTTTATAAGGAAGTCTCTCTAGAGTTTGAAGATCGTTACTTTCTTCAAAATGTTAGTCAGAAAATAGAAAAACAAGGGATAGAATCTTTACGAAATGAGCTTCTTTCCAAACTGTTAAACGATAAAGAACTTCGTATAGACACCCCTTCGATAGGATATCCTTATGAAAAGAGGTTGAGCAATAAAAAAGTAATTGTTGTCCTTGATGATGTTACTGACTCGGACCAAATAGTTTTATGGGAGTTAGACATTTTGGTGATGAAAGTAAAATCATTGTAACAACTAGAGATAGACAAGTGCTTAAGAATGGAGGAGCTGACGAAATACATGAGGTGAACAAGTTAAATGAGGATGACTCTCTTCAACTTTTTTCTACTTTTGCATTTAAGCAGTTTAATCCTGCTTCTGATTTTCTAAATCTATCCTATAAATTTGTAGAGTACTCTGATGACAGTCCACTTGCTCTTAAAGTTTTGGGTTCTAAACTTTTTTCAAAGTCCCAAAAAGAGTGGGAAAGCGAGGTCAATAAACTAAAGCTATATGCTGAACCAAAAATTTCACAGATTTTGAAGAGTAGTTTTGATGGGTTGGGTGAGTTAGAGAAGAATATATTTCTCGACATAGCATGCCTCTTCAAAGGAGAAGCCATGGATGATGTAGAAAATACTCTAAATAGCTTTTACAAGGGTGCAGTGAGTGGAATAAGCAATTTGCTCGACAAGTGCCTACTTGATATCACACCTCTCAATATCGTAAATGGTAATCTCATTTCTATGCATGATATGTATGAAGAGATGGGAAAGGAAATTATTCTCCAAGAATCTAAAGACCCTGGACAACGCAGTAGGTTATGGAATCCAAAAGATGTATGTCAAGTGCTAAAAAATAATAAAGTAAGTGTTAATTGTATTTATATTTCTCTAATCTTTCATATTGTTTAATAAGATGTCACATGGTTCAATATCAGAATGTATATATTTACTTCTCATGCACAACCAATGTCTTAGGATATAACATAGATTAATTGGAATGCTTATGAATTTCATCATGCTAATACTTTGGTAAACTGTTTTTTATACCAGGGAACTCACCTAATTGAAGGAATAAAGTTAGACATGTCTCAAATTGATAAGCTACAGTTATGTAATGCTGTTTTCAAGAACATGTATAATCTTAGATATATCCATTTCTATGTTCCTTTTCATTTTTGGCGCGGTTGGAATCAGAAGCTACTTGCAAACTGGGATGATATTGTATCTCTTCCAAATGAGTTAAGATATCTTCGGTGGGAGTTTTATCCCTTCAAGTCTTTATCACCAAGTTTTAATCCAAAGAATCTTGTTGTGTTGAAATTGGACCATGGCAAAATGATACAACTTTGGAATGAAGATGGTTATCAGGTATATGCTTTCATATTTACTTCATCTGGGATTTTTTTAAATAATATATTTAATTGATTTATCAAGGAAGCGTACATAGATAATGCTTACAAGTAATATAGTTATTTTGTATGTTGTTGGCACAGGTTCTTGTTAATTTAAGGGTAATTGATGTTTCCTTTTGCAAGAATTTAAAGAAGATTCCTAATCTTCTAGGAGCCATCAACCTTGAAAGTCTTTGCTGCTATGGTTGCGAAAGTTTAGTTGAACTTCTTTGCCTGGATCATTTGACATCTCTTGAGACCCTTCAATTTTCTGGTTGCAAGAAGTTAAGGAAGATCCCTAATCTAGTAGGAGCCATCAACCTTGAAACCCTCGACTGTACCAGTTGTCAAAGCTTGATTGAACTTCCTAGCCTCAGTCATTTGACATCTCTTGAAAAGCTTAACCATACAAGCCTTAAATATTTGTCAGTGGTTAATTGTGAGAGACTTAAATCACTTTCAGAGCTTCTACCAGATCTGAAATTCTTGAAAGCACATGGCTGCACATCATTAGAAGATGTATCCTTCAACTATCAAAATCTTCATTCTTTGGATGGTGAAGGAGACTACTTCTGTATGATATTCTCTAATTGCTTCAGCTTGAGCCAAGATTCAATCGATAACATTGAGGCAAATGCCATGCTTAATATGCAATCCTTAGCAGAGAAATGGACATCAAGATATGACCAGGAGTTATCTCTCGATTCCATGCCAAAATTGTTTTGTTGTCTCCCTGGAAACGAAATTTCAGCAAATAGGTTCGAGTATCAGAGCATGAATTCTTCCTTAAATTTGAAGTTGACCCCAAGTGAGAGTAAGGTGAGCAGATTCTTAGTTTTTGCTGTCTGTCTTGTAGCCGATATCACTCACTGCTATTGTGTCAGAAATCTTGAATTCATCTGTGAATACCAACTGGTAGGCGCCAGTGGTACACGGGATAAGTTCAAATGTGAGCTATCTTCCGGGCCATTTCAACGGACAGATCAAAAGTGCTTGGGTGATCACTTGTTGATTCTATGTGGTAAGGATATGATTAGAGAAGACAAGAATTATGAGGAGGCATCGTTTAAATTCTGCATCAAATACCCCTATTTCAATGAGGATGAAGACGGAAATGTTAAGGTGGAGAAATGTGGTGTTCATGTATTTTACGTGGATGCAGAGAGTTGCACCATGACTGATGTGATGAGATGTGATAAATCCAACCGGAATGTTGATTCACATGAAGATGCTACTATTGAGGAAAAAGGGTCTAAAAGATTGAAATACTCTCATTTCTAAGAAGATGCAACTTCTCTGTAATGTCATCCAAATTCATAGGTAAGCTGGTTTCATACTCCCGTTTCATTTTTCAAATTATTGTACTTTATTTTCCTGCCATTCTTAGTAGTAAATGTTCAACGTTGTAAATTAATGGCATGTGATAGAAAATGAAGTGGTTTAATTAAAACCAACCAGGGGGACATCTAACTTGCTCTGCTTTTTCCTACAATGTTTTTCAACCATTCATTTCTACTTCACATTTTTGCTTTAAAAGTTGGTGAATACGTTTGTTAATGTAAATGATCCATATATCTTCTATATAGTATTTGTTAAAGTGAAATAGTTGTTAGATTGGTTTCACAACTATTGATCTTGTGTTTGTTAATTGTGCTCTTCTTCGTGAAGGTAATAAATACTGGTGAATTGTTTTTGGATTTGTTGATGTTAAATTCTCAAGTACTTGTTTCCTATTTCAGGAACTATTGTCGCTATAAGAGCATTGTGGACACCTTACTCTATGAAGGGAATCCAAGTGAAGGTATGGTTCTCTCTCTCATATCTGTTTAATCTCTGTGGCTAGAAATGCAGGTTAGATTGGAAGCTAATTAATGTTTGAAGATGTGGTACAAATCTCTTATATTGGTATAATTGCGGTTGGATAATTGCAGGGAGTGTATATGCAGTGCAAGGATATCAAAGTGGCACAGTGTATGAAGATTGCAGTACAGGTGATTGGAACTTAGAAGATAAAATTTGCGGTCTTTGGACCTCTAGAGGGCACCATATGCTCTTCCCAATTTAGCTTTCCACTTGCTGTGATTTCGGGTTCCTCATGCTCATCTTTCCTCTGATTCATCAAGGATTACAGATCCAGTATTTGCCAAAATTGATTCTTTTGTCATAACTTGTGGAATAAACATGATGGAGTTGCAGGTTATATTTATAATCAATCCGACTCAGAAACACAGAACCGACACTGGAAAGAAGTTGTACGAATCCAAATGATTTGAGTTTGGTTTGAACTTTGAAGTGTTGCTTTGAGTATTTGTTGGTATATCTGATCCAAATTTTGGGATTGCTCGATGTTAAATTCTCAACTACTTTTTCCTACTTCAGGGTCACCAATATACGAACATTGCGGACACCTTCCCCCTATGAAGGAAATCTGAGTGAAAGTTTGCTTCTCTTTGACATCAGTATCCCAGTTATTTTTAGATGATCGTGGAAGGTGCAGCATGATGACTTTTTGGTTAGATAATTGTAGGGAGCTAGCGTATATGCAGCCAGCACAAGGAGATCAAAGCGGCATCGGGTATCACGATCACTGCACAGGTGATTGGAACTCAGCAAATACATTTGCTTCTCTATTACATCTGATAATTGCACAAATAAATTATGAGTCAATCTCCTGTTATATCATTCTATTGCTGGCACTAGCATCGACGTCGTTGGTCCTGATGACGATCTGGAAGATCTCAGAGAAGCAGTCAAGGAAGATGTGCAATCAGTCCTGAATAGGATTGACCAAAGTGGGAAGGGTCTATGTGCAAGCATTGTTGGAATTTCTGAACACTCCAAGTAAATGTTCCTGCTAGTGGTAAACCAAAGACATAATGAAAGCAACAAGGAGTATGCTACCATATAGATTTGGGTGTCATGGAATTATTCCCCACAATATAGATCAGTAAACTGAAAAAGGATTCTTGATGGGATCAAGTCTTGTATTTCTCAAGCTATGTGTAAACTAGGGGTTTAAACGGGTAATTCGGTCGATGATTGAATCGAATTAACCGAACTTTTTAAATCATTAATTAAATTAATTTTTTTTCAACATATATTAATCGAACTGAAATTTTTTTGGTTAATTAGGTTGTTTATTTCGGTTAATTGAAAGTTATAAAATTTTAAGTAATTTATACAAATGATCGTTCAACAATGTTCAGATAGTCTTTTTAGCCACCAAACTTTTAAAAATTATAAAACAACCATTAAGCTTATCTAATTATTATAAATTGTTCATTTAATTATTGTATATTATAAATTATTGATAAATATTAAAATTTTTAATGAATATGTTTTAATAATTTAATAAATTTAGTTATCATTTTATATTAATTTTATAAAATTTAATGATTAATTTATAATTTTTAAAAGTTTAGTAATTAAATTCAATATATAATATATAAAATATAAAAGTTTGGTTAATTCGTTAATTAACCTATTTCGAACCGAATTAACCGTTAACTGATTTTTTTTAAAAAAGACTTTAATCACTCATCAACCGAACCAAGTTCGATGACAGACCGTTTAATCGAATTAATTTGATTTGGTCGGTTAATTCGATTTAACCGACCGTTTAAACACTCTATAGTGTAAACACTAATTTTATCCGAATACTTTAACCAAATTATTATTATTATTATTATTATTATTACATAGAGAGGCTTTAAATTAAAATAAACATATTAAAATAAAAAAAATGAAAGCCCATTTTAGTTTTTAAATTTAATTTAAGTTCAGTTCTTTATATTTGCAGTAGTCTATTTGGCCTCAAAACATACAACTTTAAACCCTAAATCTATCTATCTTTCTTTCATAGAGTGCATTTAAGATCTGTATGTTAGATCAGATTTAATCTAACGATCCTGATCAAGCTCGAGAGTCCTCCCATTTTCTAATAGTAGAGCAGACAGAATCACAGCTACCAACTATTTTAGTAAAACATGTAGGAGATTAGGGTCTTAGGGTGATCGCAAATCGTAAAACTCAACGTTATTTATCAAGAGAGTCATCTAAAAATACTTAAATTTAAAGGGCCAACGATATAAATTATTTGGACAGATTGCAGTGGAAACTTAACAAATAAAAAGAAACTAAAACAATATCTTTGTCTGCTGTTTTTTGACTAAACATGTCTACTAGGCTTTTCTAACAATTATCTCCTAACGTTTAAAGTATGGCAGTAACACTTAATTCTTCATGTTTCTGAATTCAGATGATCTGCAAATTCAGGTCCATTAACAGTACAGATTTTTTATTGGCTAGTTGGTAGTTACTGATAGTTGTTGCAGCAGGCACATCATTTAAATGGTTTTAATGCAGAAATTCATGTTTTGGTTCATGAATCTTGATGGGATTTCTGGGCTAATGAATTTGAACTTCTTGTAAGGTTGGATAAATACAAGATAGTTCATGCCACCTGGAAAGGAAAAGAAAAATTCAAAATTCATCAATCATGATGAGGCTCCAGGTAATTCAGATTCAGAAGATTGATTGAATATATGATATATGTATAGTCAGCATGCATTATCTTTACGGTTTACACTATTGGTTAAATAGACTGTAAAACGGGACGTCAGTATTGATAAAAAATAAGAATAAATAAACAAGAAAAATAAATAAATCGTGTCGTAGTATAAAGGTTATTGTCTTAGAAACAATTCACCACGATATATGTACTTGCTGCTAGGCGGTTGTCCACCTAAAATTTGAAAGAAAGAACTCAAGCTCTATGAAGAAGTCTCTCAAATTTCACAAAGAAAAGAATATGTTTTTCTAACCGATGATTAAAAAATGAGGAGTTTTTTATTTATATGTTGAGCACAAGGATAAATTCATCCGATAATCAAAGAAAATCTAATTTAAAATTCAAACTTTAAATTTAATATGAGATAATATCTAATTAAATATTGAATATTTAATTAAATCTAATCGCTTATAAATTTAAAATTCAAAATAATTTTAAATTGACCGAAGTACTCTATACTGCCTATAAATTAATACAGAAGGTGAAATTCAAACATTACCCACGTACAGTACAGCTATACTATGTTCAAATTTTAAATATTTGTATTCGGTATTTATATTCGATTTGTCTTTAAGCATATGTATGAATAAATATATGCAGCAAAGACATGAGCAACTAGAGTTAACTAAGAAGTTTCTTGCTTGGTCTTGGATTGTAAAAGGAATAAAATTTATGAAACCAGACAGCAGAAGTCATTATGTTTTTGTCAAAATCCAATTACTACACGACTCGACAACCTTTGTGCTTCTCCCATTCTTGGTTGTGGAGCCATGGACGTGTTCCTCCATTAGTGGAGAAACAGCCGATATAGTGCTTGGTTTGGTACTCATTATTTGCTTTGTTATTCTTTGCTGTAATTGATTCTGGGGAAGAAAGTGAACTGCACATTTCTGTGTCACAGTACCTGGTTGTCAAGAGCTGAGCTACCACTTGGACAGTTTGACAGCACTAGTTGTCTGAAAATCAGACTGTTTAAATTTGTAGACCAACTTTCAAAATCTATCTGCTGATCAATGGAGTATGACAAAGATGCACTTATTCCAAGATAAAGTTAAATACTCTCCTTACAAGACCAACCTTACATTGTTAAGGTGTACAACGAGTATTTTTCCATGTGAGCAGGTGTCCTAGTTCTGCTGAAGACTAGATTTAAGGTTTTACCTTTATAGTTAAAGGTTTAGAAAATTAAGGGTGCATGTATTTTTAAAGTTTAAAGTATAGAAATAAATTAAGATTAAAATTTAAAACTTAATTTTTAAGTATTTTTTTAGTGTGGGACATAGAAGAAGTAACGTTTAAGGCATAAAATTTTTGTTAAAACCATACTCCGAATAGAAATGCATTGTTAGTTTTCGAATGTCCCACACTAAAGATATAACTTTAGAGTATAGGCACGTCCGTCCTTGGGGTGGGTCATAAGGGCGACGGCCCAGGGCCTATCCCTATCAAGAGCCCCCAATTTTAATTTTTTAGTTAAATATATTTAATTTTAATTATAGTTTAATTTTTTGATATTTTTTTAGAAATTAATTTTTATTATTTATTATTTATTATTATAGGTTAATTATTATTTTTTAATACTTATTATTATATAAATTTTTTTAGTACTTGTTATTATGATTTTAATTTTTTTTAATATTTGTATTAAGCCTATTCTTAAAATTTATTTTTTTTATATTTTTATTATGATTCCTAAATTCTATTTTTTGGCAATATTTATTGTTAGGGTTCTATCTTTTACTAAATTTATTATTAGGGATTCTACTCTAAAAAAAACATTTTTTATGATTTATTAATATATACTACTCCCTCTGTGCTATAAATATTGTCTCTTATTGACTTTTTTGGGTCAAACTTTTTCAACTTTGACTCTTGATTATTTAAAATTTATTATTGATAAAAATATGAAAAATATATATTTTAAAAATTTCTAATCGAGTAGATTTTAAATATATAATTTATAAAATTTAATATAATTATAGTCAAAGTTTAAAAAATTTGACTATCAAAAAGTCAATAAGAGACATTATTTTTGGGACGGAGGGAGTATTAAAATTTATTTATTTTCGTTATTTGTGATTAGAGTCACAATTGAGCTGATCCCCTCGCTTCTTTATCCGGTGACTTAAATTTCTATTCAGCTATTCCCACGTACTCACTGACGAACTGTACTAATTGGTGGGTTGATCCAGGTACGTTTTTTTTCTAATACTTATTATTAGGAGTTTAATTTTAAAATTTATTTTTTGATATTTATTATTAGAAACCAATTTTTTCAATATATTTATTATAAGGATCTAATTTTTCTTAATACTTACATAAAAAGTCTATTTTTTTAATAATTATTATTAGGATCATAGTTTTTCAATATTTGTTATTAGAAGTTAGATTTTTCACAATATTTGTTGATATAGGTTTACTTTAATTTTTTAATATTTATTATTAAAGACTTGTATTTTTTTTCATTTGCCCTAGAGCCACTAAAATCTCAGGAACAACCCTGAGTATAGGACTAAAATTTAATAAATTTGAGGTAAAATGTATTTTAAAGGTTAAGGGTTTAATGCTTGAGATTTAAAATTTAGAGTTAAAACTTACGTGTGAAATAGATTAAGGGTTGTGGTTAGGATTTAAGGAATTATGAATATGACATATTTTTTAATATGTAGGGTTTAGGATATAAAAAATAAGAGTTAAAATTTAAAATTTAATTTTTAAAAATTTTCGATAATAAACATGAAAAAATGCATGATAAAGAAATATATAATTTTTATTAAAATTTATAATTTAATTTTTTAAGTGTTAGAATACAAAAATCTATAAAAGATTTTTGTCCTTATCTATAAGACATATTGTTTGTTTACAAAGTAAACTTATTCTCTACGAAATCATGAATAAGGTTTACTACTATTAATTATTATCTGTTTTAAGAGTAATACATATAATTAATAATCAAGTAATTTTTATTAATAAAAGTATTTAAAATATTAATTTAATATTATTAACTAAAATTTGAGTCGATCACAAATAGAGCATGTGTCTTCTTTATATGAGGCTCATGTATTTTTATTTTTAAATAAATATTCCATCTATTTACTCAATATATTTAATATTGGTTTTTAAAAATTAATTTTTTAACTTGGGAATAAATATTTTATTTAATTAAAATTTATAAAATATATATTTTTAAGTTACTTAATCGAAAGTTTTTAAAATATATTTTTATATATTTTTATTACTAATAAATTTAAAATAATAATAATCAATATTAAACAATTGTAAAAAAATTAATACTGAATATTTTGAACGTGGCGGCGGAACTATATCTTTAATGACACAGACGTATGAGAACAGTCGACCGGTGGATTTTGGTGATTGAGGGCGAGTGCGGCGGTGATGGCGGTGGCAATGGTTTCTTGGAAAATAATATTTAGGGATTTTTAGACTTAAAGATTTAAAGCGATGGTAGGGGTGGTCGACCATTAAGTTCGATAACAAAGGGGTGATTGGTGACGGTAAGGGTGACGGCGATGACGATAACGACCGTAATGGGCTATGTACTACGAATTTATTATTAGAGATTTTAGTATTTTGTTAGAGATTTAGAGTAAGTTTGGTTTACGAAATATAATATTATCTCTGAAAATTAAGGTTTTTATAATTATTCATTACTTACATTATTATTAAGAATATTATATTATTTTATTTAATTTATTTGATAAGAATATAAAATTACAGTATTTGATTAATGGATTATAAAAATATCATATTACATGTTTTAAAAAATTATCTTTATAATATATTTTCTTTTTAAGTATTAAAATTTTATAATATTAAAGAAAAATACTTACATAAAGAAATTAAAATATATTTTTTATTATTTTTAATTTATATATTATTTATAAAATACTTACACAAATAATTGAATATAGTTATTTGTTTTTGAAGTTATAATATAATATTACATATTTCTATATTTAGATTTATTATATTTATATATTTTACTACAGTTTTTTCATTATTTGTAAAATAAAAAATTGTTCTTTAAAATTTAAAATAAATTTTATAATATAATTTAAAATAAAATAATATAGATTTTTATTGTATAAATAAAAAAATATTATTCTTTAAAAAATATTATTAAAATTATTTTTAATGTTTAATGTTAATTTTTAATGATGAGTGTGTTTTATATATTTTACTATGCAATAATTTAAGTTATATAAGTAATTGTTTTAAAATATCAAAACAAAAAATATTTTTGAAGAAATAGAAAATAATAATTTAATTGAATACAAAATATAATTTTAAGGATATTTTAATCTAAAGTGATGAAAATTGTCTAATATCTAAGAATGGGATGGGAATGACATTTCAACCATTTTTGAGAAAAGAAACTACTATTGAGAATATAATATTACCCCCCGATAAGGAATTCTTTTAAACCAAATATGAGTATATAATTCCGGAAAAGGTTATTGCCCTTGATAATGTTTTTTTCTACGAACCAAACGTACCCTTAGAGGTTTTGAATTGTCTAAAAAATTAGGGATTTTAATAAAAAATATTTCAAACAAAACAAGAGATTTTACATAAATACGGTGTTCTCAATTTTTTATGGTACCTATCAAATTATTTTTATCAATACGGTGGTTTATTATACAATTTAAAAGTCGGATTTCTTTCTTCCGGATTTTAAATAGTAGTCAAAAAATTAAACATTGTTCAAAGTTGGAGTATTTTTCATCCGGCTTTAAACAATAATTTAAAAAATATCAATGTTCTTCTGATACCTCATTGTTCTTCAAAAAAACTGAACTATTTTTTTTTAAAATCACTATTTAAAGTCGAATGAAAAGCATCTTGACTTTGAATCATGTTTAATTTTTTATTCAATCATTGTTTAAAGTCATGAAAAAAGAAATCCAACTGCTGAATTGCACAGTAAACCACTATATTAATGAAAATAATTTGTGAGGTACTATATTTTTAGAAAAAAAATAGAGACACAATATTTGTTTAAAAACTCCCTAACAAAACACCTCAAATATAAGAAAAAAAAAGGTAAATATAAAAACAAAAACCCTCTATACTTTATGGTGTCTTTTTATGTCTCATCCAAAAAATACATAAAAATTAAATTTTAAACCATAATCATAATTTTTATATCTTAAACCTTAAATCTTATATCCTAAAAAATATACTTTATCCCTAATTTCATAAACCCTAACCGCAACCCGTAACTTTAACCCTAAACCTACTATTTTAAAGTGAAGACACCAAAAAGATTACAATAAACAAACAAACTATTTACACCGTATAAGAACATGCCAATGTTGACTAAACATGCTTGAAGCATCTTACCTCAGTGGTTAAAGGAACAATTATTATTCTCGAAAGTCAAGGGTTTGAGCACCAGTAATACAACACAGTGATTGAACGATTAATGTCTAACGATTAAGAATATACTTTATAATAGATATTATTATAACCACCGTAATTGATTAAAAAAACGTTGACTAAACATGCCTTATTAAAACTTCTTTGGAAAGTACTGTTGGCCAATCACGCCATCAGCAATGAATGGCCAGCATCAGTTCTGCTGAACATGCATTGCATGTAGCAACTTAAAGGTTGAGCCATTTTTGCAGAACGCTTACACTCGCAAGAAAAAAATGAATATAGGGCTAAAATCATGAAGAAAAATACCTATATTTATCCTGCTAGAATTAGCAGCTAGCTAGGAACATAACGATAAGGATTTGCAGATCTTTCAAGCTGTATATTATGACAGTATAGTAATGAATCATGGGAATTGATTTGTTTTGCTTTTGATAGTTGTCTGAACAAGTAGTTAAAATACATACATACATATATATATATATATTATCTTTTGTTAAATTCAAATTCTTTTGCCAAATTCATGGAACCATTTTTAGGGTTCATAAGTCCAGTATATATGTGTTATTCCATGGAGTTTTTTTCTTCTTAGAATTTCTCTAATTATATTCATTTTGTGTCGACAAAAACATGTTTTGACTTATTGTTCTAGTCATAGTTTTAAATTCATTTTAGCATTATTTTTAAAAAATAGGTGAAAAATACTTTTCAAAAAAATTTGGATTGCTTGATTTAAAATTTGAGTATTTTTGTTGCTGTAAAAGTTATTTGAAGTAGATAAATTATTTAGTTTAAAATTATGGAAAACTTATTAGGTGAACTTGTTATCGTGTTATCCGTGGTCCCAGACAATCAAATTGTTCATCTCAATTTTTTGAAAATGAATCATCACCTCTTTCCTACATGTAATTAGTGGGTGGGTATTTATTAGGTAGTTATTTGAAAATATACGATTCTGATTATTTTAATCATAAATGACGTGATAAACATGATTCTCCTATTAATCTCTCTATTTTATGGGACATGATACAATAACGAGTCTAATATTTTACTGCATAATCATTTTTTCATATTATTTTTTTGAAGTACTTTAATCTCTAATATTACAATTATGTCAAAATATTTTCACCGTGAATAAAAATTATTAGTCAACTAACAGTAAATGAATTTCTATGGTATCACAAACCTACATAATAGTTTATACTGACATAACAATGTCATATGTACAAATATATTGATTTGAAAAATGATACGTTTGTCGAAGAATAATTTTAAAACACTATGTAAATATATAAAATTATTTTTCTGTTAATGTGTTATTCTGTAAAATTATTTATCGTTATTTGACTAACAATTCTTATCTATTAAGGGACCATTTTGACCCCAAAAATATTTGGGTCAAAATACTTCGAAAAAATAGAGAAAAAATGATTATCTAATCAAATGTTAAGAGCATTTCTGATATTATTTTTTTTAATATATATATATATAAAAAAATCGGTAATATAAATGAGTAACTTAATTCAAAAGTGCTTTTGAAAAAATTAAAATTAAAAATTTTAGTTTATGAAAAATACATTTTCAAAACAAACTTAAAAAAACTTTTAGCCTGAAAACTATATGTTCTACGTCGTTTTTCGCCCGCAACTACGTTTGAATCCAATAATACTGAAAAATAAACGGAGTCGTATTCTCTCTACTATTGTAAAATTTAAAATTTAATCACTCAATTTTAATTTGCTGTAAGTTTAACCTTCTATTTTATATTGTTATTAGTAAGTTTGTGTTATCAATTTGGACTTTTCTAATAATCAGGGAAGAAACTATATAGGATATAAAGGGGTAATCGTCTCCACCCTAAAGAATTTTTTTATTTTTGTCCTCTTTGTTTTTTTATGAATATGTCTTTTATTTCTAAATATTTATTTTTTTTCTCCCTCAATCTCAAACCCTAGTTCTATCCCTACTAATAATGTCATTTTTATAGCTCGAACATGATTTTTCTCATTAAGAGTGTAATTTATCATATCACTAAGTCGTTAAATTATTATTTAAAATTTTTTAATATTTTTCAAAATTCATTGTTAGCAAAAGTTATTATTAGGTTTCACTTTAATCACCGTTAATATTTTTAACATTAATTACATTAATTTAGTTTTACTTTAATCACTGTTAATATTTCTAGCATTAATTACATTAATTTGGTTTCACTTTTTAACAAGTAACCACATAAGAAATTAATGTATTGAAACCTTTTATTTTTTAAGTCGGTAATTATTAACCCTATAAATTTTATGCGAAAATAATTTTATTTCAATTTTGAAGGTTTTAAATTAATTAAGGCTTTAATATTAGAAAGCTAAACTTAACAAATTATCTAAACTAACATTTTAATTAAATATAAAAATGAATATTAATTAAATTTACAAAATTAAATAAAATCTGAAGAAATAGGAAGGAATTTAATAAAATATTAAACTGTGTATATCTTTCTCGAAGTCGAATCAACACATACGGTATTAATTTGGATTTTTTTTCGTAAATAAAATCATTTTTCAAAATTTATGGTTTTAATTTGGATAACGAAAATTAAAAATATGTAAATAAAGTATATTTATTATTATTATTATTATTATTATTATTATTATTATTATTATTATTATTATTATTATTATTATTATTATTATTATTATTATCATCGTTGTAGTTGTTTTGTCTGTTCTTGTTGAAGAAAATTGGTTCATGCACATATCGTCTTATAAAGAACCAGAGACAAAAGTGTTCCATCATTGCAAATCTATTAAGACCAAATGAATCAAAAAGTACATGTCTGTGTTCATTTTACCAGGTCTAGAAACTGTACGTGGGGAAGGAGGTCAAAAAAAAAATTCAATCATCAACACACGCAGAATAATATCAAACTAAATTTTGATTTCGTCCCTCGATTATTATGTTATTTCGATTTTTATTATATCTTTTTGTTAAAATTATATAATTTAAATCGATTGAATTTAATTCGATTGATATTATTATTAGTATAATATATAAAATAAATATGTTTTAAAAATTATGTTAAAAGTTGTTAAAATATAACATTGGATTGTGAAATTATACCCTACGAGGGTAGGGAAAGAAATACGTGTACGTATCTCCAATGAAGTCTACTTTCTCACAATCATTTTTGTTTGAAGGATGTTGAGGCTCAGACAAATAGGAACCCATTCAAAACGTAGCTCATATTCCATATTTTTTTGATAAATTTTAAATTTAATCGTAATTTTACTTAGAGATAAGGGAAGGGAGACCGTTGATACTTGATTTTATGTATATATAGAGAGATGGGTACGAAATTCAAATTCGACGGGGTTTGACCCAACTCGATCTGGTCAGGTCAAATTTATTTAAAGAAAATTCAAATTCGAGTAGGGTATGATCATTTTTTTAAGAATAGTTTTGGATCGGGTTTGGATTTAGAATAAAAAAATTTGACCCGATCCACCCTAAAATTAATAATGTAATTTTTTTATATATTTTAAAGATCTTTACAATAATAATCCCTTTTAATATATATTTTATACAATCATGTCATTAAAATTTTATTTTTTATAATTGGATCCTTAAAATTTAGTCCAAAAAAATATTTTTTAATAATTCGGGTCGGGTCGATTTTTTTATCCTAAATCCGGGTTGAATCAGATAGCAATAGAAGGGTTTAAAGTTCAAATCAAATATAGGTGTACCGAAAATCTGACCCGTACCATCTCTATATATACATTGGTTCATTAATAGAGATCTGCTTAAAGGTTAAATTTTCATCTAAATCTAAAGATTCCTCTAATATTTAGGATAATTTTTTTTACAAATGCTATTGAATTTTTATTAGATCTATAAAAATTACAACTACATCGCTTCAAGAAGTAAAAAATTGGATTAAACAATCCAAATATTTTACAACCAAAAAACAAAAAAAATAAAATTCTTATGGAATTAAGCATATCAATAAAATTCAGAAGCTTCCTGGATCTTCTTGTCCCTGTCCAAACGAAACGCATAAAGAAGGAAGAAGTTGTAGACGATCCAAACTGTCATGTAAAAAGTATCGCTATCCAGGACTGATTTTGTCGGCAAACAACCATCAATCGAGAGGGGATATAACTTTTTAAAAGACCACCGACAAAAAACATAAATCAGAAGCTAGCGCCGATTGAATCAAACCACAAGAGCAGATAAATCAAACCACCGGCAAACAATAATCGATCGCTATTGTATGTTGAAACGTGCCACAAGAGCAGATGAATCAAACTACAAAACGAAAACATGTCACAAAGATAGAAGAAAACGTGTCAGAAGGACAGAAAGAGCGTGCTATAAAAACAGAGATTCTTATTAAAATTAAAAATAAAAATAATAGATTTACTGATCTGGTGGTCGACAACCAACACTAAGATTGATTGACGACCACCAATCAAAGGAAGAAATCAAAGTAAAGAACGATGAAGAACGAAAAATTTTGAAGAAAGAAGAGAGCGACTAGATATTTTAATATTTAGGATAATTTAAACTAAAATATTGTGTTCATTCATAATATGAGTTGAATTCGAGCTAACTCTAATATTCGAAATCTGAATTTAATCTGACCTGATATTATAATATTTTTTAATCTATCATACAATTTAATCTTATGAAAATTGAATATAATACGACCAAAGATGGAGTAAAGATAAGAGTTTAATAAATATTTAAAAATTGGAAAATGTATAATTAATTATTTTTAAAAAAGTGGGGAGAAAATTATATAATTAAAAATTAAAAAATGTATGATTAATTATTCATCGTTAATGATGTTCCGTCCATTGAAATTATTATTAATTTTTATAAATAAATAAAAGAGTTATTTCATATTTGACTCAATAAAAAAATTACTAAATAAAAAATTATATTGTAAACTATTCTTATCACATTATTTATAATCTCGTTCACTAAAATTCAGTTATTTATTTATTTATTTATCATTAATCTACTTATAATTAATTTTTTATAACAACATACTCTTTATTTATATGGCATGAAAAATAAAAATTTATTTTTAAAAAATAATATAAATATAAAATAATTAAATTTTAATAGACAAATAACGAATGATGTGGTAGAACCGTAGAAAGAGCCCACGATACATTTTTTCCTTGTCAATGAAACCAGAGGGTGACAAGGATCCTGGGTCATGACCACGCAAATTAATTCAATCATGGTTAACACGTGTAAACTGAAGGAAAAAAAAGAAAGAGAGAGAGAAATTTAAAACTGCAAGTGGAAACATGATGACCGCCGCAATACAAACTCATATATATATATTCTGTATTTTTTATATATTTTAACCGATAATGTATCAAGCAGCGATTGTATAACGATTAGGATTTTAAACGAGACGGGACAGATCGTGAGTTATTCGAGTTTGACTCGGTCAAAGTTCAGTTAAAATTTGACTCGATTGAATTTGACTCAAGCTTGAACTCGACTTGAGTTTTTGACGAGCTAAGCTGAGCTACATGATACTCGAAAAGCTCACGATCTACTCGAAAATATAAATATACTTTAAAACCCTAAAATTTAAGCCCTAAACATAAGTCTTACACTCTAAATTAACATACTAGAGCCTAAAATTAATAAGCTTGAATTTACACAACTTGTGTATCAAAGTTTTTTCTCCATTAGGCTTTAAATGAGACGTAAAAGATAAGAGTTATTCAAGTCTAACATGGTCAAAGATCGGTTAATACTTAACTCGATTAGGCTCGAAAAAAGCTCGAAATCGACTCGAGTTCTAAACGAGTCGAGCCGAGCTCAGAATTTTTAGACTTGTTTAAAATTACTCAAGCTCGAACTCGACTCGAAATCTTAACGAGTCAAGCCGAGCTTAGCACTACTCGAGCTCGACTCGGCTCATTTACACCCATAATAACAATATTTTAAAAAATCTCTAACAGAGACGAAGTTAGGATTGAACTATGAAGAGGATAGACCAATTAATTTTAAAAGAATAAATTTTTAAAAAGTAAATAAATCGTACAAATTAAGGGAATTAGACTTAATTTTAAAAAATTTAATATCAAAAGGTCTCACAAAATACTTAAACAAGGTTTAAAGTTTAATTTTATTAATTTTAGATTATATGATCTAAAAATAATAAACCATAAAAATTTTTGGAAGAAAGAAAGCTTAATTATAATAATTTTAAAACTATAAGGACCTAAAGTAGAATTAACCCATAAAATTTGAGAATAGCAATTTGTAAGTAAATCACTAATGATCATACACTTAAAATTGTAACGATATAAAAATTAAACACCTATTTAAATTAAAAAACAGATTAGGCATATAGAGTTAAAAAAGTATAGTTTAAAAACTTATTAATATATTAAGCCTATATTTTGAGAATTCTTCTCACTTTGTGTTATCAATCTCGACTCAAGTTTATTGCAATCGTCTTTTTATCAAGAAGAGAAATATTATGTTCTTAAGATAAATATTAAGATGCAAATATATATAATATGATATCGTATGAACATCTGGTATCACATGAACATCCTCGGCCAGTGACGAAATATGAGGGGTAATTGCTCTCACCTGAAGATTTTTTTTATATTTATCTTCTTATTTAAATTTTTAAAAATTTAATTTATTTATAAATTTACTCACTTAACCTTAAATCCTGATTTTGTTCCTATGTCACTCAACTAATTATTAGATTTTCGGTCTTTCTTTTTAATATATAGCTTTGAATAAAATTAGTTAAAATGTTATGTAAATTACAAGGTCTAAATTCTTATCCATTTCTTATTGTTTGGTTCCCTGACTCAACACCGGGTCATGTCCGACCAATAGTTGAAAGAACGTCCAAAATGACTCCATGCAAGAGGTGCATGAACCAAAGCTCCCAATGTAAAAACAAGAACTGATGACCAAAGTGTGTGTTGGTGTCTGAAACAATGACTTCTGCAGGAGCCGTGAGACTCAACCCAGGTATCAACGTCAATGTGTAAGGACCATGAACAAACAACCTGATGGGTTGGTTGGGTTTTTTTTTTTTTGTTTCAATTAAGGGTTCAGTGTCTCTCTTTGTTGCTGGTTATGTTCTCAGAGGGAAAATTCAGTGTAGAGTTTGTTCAAAGCAGAGTGTTTAAAAATATCCGACCTAATTCGACTGATTACCCTAATATAAATGATCAGGTATTTATCTAAAAAATACTTATCCGAGTTAAGTACTTAGCCTATCATTTTTTGGGTCAGACATGGGGTACAAAATATAAATTGTCGGATACCTGATTACTTTCGCGTATCCAATTCTTATTTTTTATTTTAAATATAATTATTAGTTAAACAAAATATATTTATATTCATTATATTCCCAAATCATACAACTTAATTTTTAATTCTCAATCCCTCAAATTTTATTTTGAAAAAAGAATTAGGTGATAAAATACATAACATTCTAAACATAATGAACGATAAACAATAAAGCAGAAGCGATTGATTAAATTCGGTTTACCTCCGGCTATTGTTGACGGGTTCAGAAAACAACTAGGATCTTCAAAATACTCACTCGCACTATAAATGGTGTATATTTCTAAATATAGATTGGTATTTTGGGATCCTATTGTATATATATTTGTAGATAATTGATTCAATCCATCGTTGAATTAAAATCAATATTTATGACTGAAATTCTTGAATTTTGATGGAATCAAAATTGGCAATCAAAGCCATAATTTTAACAATCATATATATGGTCATTAACCATTTTCTAAATTAAAGAAAAATAAATCCTAACATTAGGGACTCATTATAAAAAAATTAAGATTAATCGTAACATTATAAATTTAGTTTTTCGGGTTGATAAAATTCGAACTTTACTCGTTTAGATATGTACTATTTTTGTATGTGCATTAAGGCTGGGTATTCGATCGAGTTGAGTCGAGTCAAAAAATTTCGAGTTATTCGAGTTAACACGTCCTATTTTATCATTTAAACTTTATTTAAATTTTTTCTGAGTTAAGTTGAGTTTATAAAATTCGAGTCAAATCAGATTGAGTTTTGAATTTTTGTACAAAATTAATTATAATTATTTATAATATTATAGTTTAATGTGATAAGGACTTCTTCATATGTTTTTTTACACGTGTAAATAAGATTTTAATATAATTTAATAAATCAATTATCATAAAAAATTATATAATATATTTATAATGATATTTTTATAAGTAATATGTTACTTCATTAAAATACAGTCTCATTAAAAATTAGATCGAAAGTGTCACCGAAAAATTATTCGGAACAATCAATCTTGAAATTAAGAACAAATAAATATAAAGGTTCCATAACTTTAGGGACCTAATAATAAATTATTATCACATAAATCAATATTTATCATTCAATGGCTAAACAATAAAATTTTAAAACTTTAGGGACCTAATAGTAAAATTTTAAAAGTTCTAGGCCTCAAGGAATATTCATTTAATTAATATTTTTTATTCTTAATCTCATGTTAATCTCAAAAAATGAATTTTAAAGAAAATTACGACTGAATCGAAGTTCAATTGAAAAAATTATGAAATAGTAACCAAAATGTAAAATTTCAAAATTAAATTTCGATTTTTCGAATATTCAAATTTCTAAAACTCAAAACTAACCTCGAGCTCGAAATTCACTCGAGCTAGTCAAGTTGACTCGAATAATTCGAACAACTCGAATAACTCGACTCGAATAACTCGAAATTTGAAAATAAAAAGTGATTTTTTCGAGTTGATTCGAGTTTTGCCCACCCCTAATGTGCATTAAACAATACGAAAATCAACTCACGATTATTTACTATTTAAATTATTATTTTTATATGTTAAAATAAATTAAACTAATTAAAAATCTTTAAAAAAATCTTCATTTATCTTATGTTTCATTTCTAATTAGACTATATAATTTGAGTTTTAAAATTTATATTTAAATTATGTAATTAGGTTTTAAAATTTTATATTTCGGTGTTGGATTATATATTTCAAACTTTTAAATTTATGTATGTTTTTTAAAGATTAAATCTAATATTTATAAAAATAAAAAATAAAAATCCGGATATCTAGATATTCGGGTACCCAAAATACAGAGTTAGAACACGGACCGAATTTTTAACTACCTGAAAGTCCGGATACTCGATAGTTCAGGTACCCCAAATATTCGGGTATTCAGATTCAAATACCCCTAATTCAAAGTAGAGTTTGCCCCTCCAAACTCAAATTTATTTAATATTCGAGAGGCTTTAAATAAAAATATTAAACTGAAAATTCGATTTGTCTCATCTTAATTTTGAAATCAGATGAACTAGTCTTGTACTCACTATTTTTTAGGATTCGATTGTTTTTTAGTTCTTAGTTTTGGAAGTATCTTAATAAATCTTAGCTCCCATTTTTTGGTACAATTAGTTTTTTGGTCCTCTAAATTTTTAAACTAGGTAAATTAAGCCTTGACCTATTATTTTTCGATTAAAATACATTTTAGATCCTTTAAATTTAAAATTAAACAAATTAGATCTCGTCCCCTTCATTTTTAATTTTAACGAGACGATTTAAAAATATTAGACCCTAAATTTTTTCTTGATTTCGTCCCTAACAAAGATAGTCAGAAAGAGAATACGAAATTAAGTCGAGATTCTTTGCATGAGGAGTTTTCGGCCGACGAAGCTAAGGAGAATATAAAGATTAAATTAGATATTAATCATTTTGATTAACGACTATATAACCATTATAACGAGTATTAACAACACATTTATTTTTTATTAAATAATTTTATAATAATATTTTACAAATAAATATTAATGTTCGAATTCACACAAATTATCGATCCTATATGTCATCTGCCGGTAATTGTTTTGATAATACTAAAATTAAACTTTACTCAACTCAATTTCTGTCTCATTAATTAATCCCCACCCTCTTGGACATTATGAAATTAATTATTTAAATATATTATTTTAACAGAACCAGTTAATCAAAGCCAGTGAAATGCTTCATGGGTTGGTCTTGAACTGTCACACACGTGGCATATGTCAAAATGAGTAAATTACAGAAATACTTTAAAACAATAATTAATAAATTAAATTAGTTCTGGCATGTGACAAATAAAAAATGGATTAATGGACCGACCTTTTTAGAGTAATGTAGTGAACTATATAGTATAAATCAAATGCTTAGAGAAGAAATCATTAGTACTATAAAACAGTTGATAATAATTAAAGACCAACTAAATCTGAAGGGACAGTTCAAGATTAGCTAAAAACAGTTGAGATTCTTTGGAGACTTTGATTGGGATTAGGGATGACAACCAAGACAACATTTAAAACTTTAATTTAATGAATTTTTTTTATTATTATTTCGATTTTTATATTTTACTCTGATTAATTTGGATCGATCAGTATAATATATTTAATTTTATTGAAAAAAATTATTTATATATATAACGTCTTAAATCTAAATTTACTTACACATAATTAAATTGTTTGTTATTTAGACCAAACCCTGTTAATAATTTAGTGGGGGTTATTTTTATTTTTCATGAAAAGAAATTGATTTGCATGGAATATTAGGTATAGGTCTAGATCAGGGTCGAATCAGATTTTTGGTTAATTCGAATTTAGTTTGAAAATATAATTTTTTATTTGAATTCGAACAAATTCAACATGTGACGATTAAAACCCTTGTTCATTACAGCCCAAACTTTAAGATTAAAAATATATATTTTATTAAAAATAAAAACATAATGAAAAAAATATAAAGAGATATTTATAGTAATTATCTTATTTTTATTCAATAAAATTAAGGATGTAATTGAGAAAATATATATAACAAATGCACATTATAACAATTACCCTTAAATATATGAAAAGTTATAAAATATCTTAAGCTGTTTATTTTAAACTTGAACCCAATTCGATATTTATTAATTTTTATCGGACTAAACCGAACCCATTTTTCTAAATTTCGATCGTATAAGATCTGGTTTGGTGAAAATCCATTTGGTTTGTGTTCCATATCCATCCCCAGGTAAGATTGTAAATGTTAAGGTAGGGTGAGCATAGGACAAATAAATAATTTGGGGACCAAATTAACTTTTTTAAATATTTGAAGGGTTTGATGAGAATTTTCAAAAAATATTAGAGTTAATTGAAACTTTATAAATTTTAGTGAGATTTTTTTAACGGTTGATTAGAAGATAATACATTTTTAAATATTTTTAAATCTTTAAAAATAAATATACATCATGTAAATAAAATAATTTAAACTCGAGTTTCATAGAATAAATATCATCCATTTTTTTACTGAAACACTGGTTGGATTCAAGTGTCAATTTAGACTTAGATGTCAACTAAGGAATTGGTATCAATGTAACTTATTATCATTATAGATAACAAAATAAAGGGATGAGATTAAGTTACACAGTGTAAAACTTAAAGAGTGTTATATTAATTCATGGCCATTGGATGGCTAAAATAGACAAATAAGATTAATAGTAAAAAATGAAGATTATCGCTTAAAAAAATAAATAAAATAAATTTAGTTATTTATTATCATCATCATCTAATGGTCCAAAATTAGTATAAAACTAAACGAGTTTTAGTGAATCTTAAACCCAAAATAAATATGAAAATCATCGAATGGTCAAAAATTCTATGAATTTTTTAATGTTTCTTTTTATGTCCAAATACTAAAAATAAAATTTTAAACCATAACTCTAATTTTTAAATCTTAAATTTTAATTCTAAACCATAAAAGATATTCGGGGAACTTAGAAGAATAATGTTGTTTAAAATTATATTTAAGATAACAGGTAAGTTTCAAATAATTTTAGAGAAATAGATAAAAATGTACAATATTTTTTAGATCTCTCCACCTGTAGATGATTAGGTGCCTGGATCTCATCATCTGCAGATGGCGAAATCTATGTTAATCATTGAATTAAATTAAAATCAACAATGTAAATCTAAAAAATCTTTTTAATCTATTTTCCAAAAAGATTAAAATATTTATTTTCTTGATTTTATCTCCAAATTCTATTATTCACCTAAATCGTCCGAGCTCTAAATTCTTTAAATCCTACTCTAAATAGTAAAAATAATAATTTTAAAAGAAAAAGGGAACTTGGTTGCCAACCCACCCGTATAAAATATCCTTTATTTTCCTGTCAAATGACCCAAACCTTCCATATTCATGAACCCAGATCCCTATAAATAGCTGCCTCAACCTTCAAAATTCAAAGACAAAACCAGTGAAGTGAAACACAAAACAAAACGAAAAACAGAAATTTCAGACAAACAACAATGCCTTCATCTCCTTTGATTCTGCTATCAAAAAACATGATTTTTCCAGACAAAAAATCAAACCTTGGAAACCTAAAGCTCTCAGTTTCCGATCTCCCCATGTTGTCTTGCCATTACATACAGAAAGGTTGTCTCTTCAATCGCCCTTCCATTCCAATCAAATCACTTGTTTCTAGCCTAAAACAATCGCTCTCCAAAACGTTGTCGTTTTTCCCTCCCCTCGCCGGTCGTCTTCACACCGACAAAAATGGGTACATTTACATAACCTGCAACGACGCCGGAGTCGAGTTCCACCATGCCCAATGCGCCTCCCGGTTCATCCGTGACATCATTGGGCCGGTTCATGTCCCGGAGTTGGTCAAGGAGTTCTTCACCTTTGATAAAACGGTTAGTTATCAGGGACATTACAAGCCGATCATGGCCGTCCAATTCACCGAGCTAGCCGATGGAGTCTTCATCGGATGCTCGGTAAACCACGCGGTGACTGACGGCACGTCGTTCTGGAATTTCTTCAACACTTTCGCTGAAATCTGCAGAAAAATTAGTAACGATATTCAGATCATTGAAAACATCGCGAGGCGGCCTGATTTCTCCCGGGACTCGGTTCTGATTTCACCGGCGATTCTGAACGTCCCCGACGGTGGCCCCAAAGTTACGTTTAACCAAAACGAATTGTTACGGGAGAGGATTTTCAGTTTCAGCAGAGAAGCCATTTTGGAACTGAAAGCCAAAGTTAACAACAGAAATGTTAATGGAGACTATAACGCCGTTGAAATCCTCGGGAAGCAAAGTAACGACAAGTACTATATTGAAATGGCTCCGGTTTCCAAAACGGCGGAGATTTCATCTTTTCAGTCACTTTCGGCTCTTCTCTGGCGAGCGGTGACACGTGCGAGGAAGCTTCCGGCTTCCAAAACGACGACGTTTAGGATGGCGGTGAATTGTCGTCACAGACTGAACCCGAAGATGGATCCTTTATACTTCGGAAATGCAATTCAAAGCATTCCGACGTATGCATCGGCCGGCGACGTCACATCTCGCAGCATCCGTTGGTGTGCCGCGCAATTGAACGAAAGCGTAAAAGCTCACAACGACGAAACGGTCCGTCGTTTTATTCGTAACTGGGAGAAGGATCCACGGTGTTTTCCGTTAGGGAACTTTGACGGCGCATCGATGACGATGGGGAGTTCTCCGAGGTTCCCAATGTACGACAACGATTTCGGTTGGGGCCGGCCGTTGTCGGTAAGGAGCGGCGGAGCCAACAAATTTGACGGCAAGATCTCTGCTTTTCCGGGTCGGGAAGGTACCGGTAGCGTTGATTTGGAGGTTGTTTTGGCGCCAGAAACGATGGCCGGGATTGAGTCAGATCACGAGTTCATGCAATATGTTACCGTTTAAAATGGACGGATCAGATGTATTTTCATTTTATCACGTGTTCTAGTTTAGACCGTTGTTTGGGTGTTTTTAATTGAAGGTGGATCCCAGATTCTGGGATGGGTTAATATTTGTGGCATACTAATTATTACTTAATCAAATAATAATCTTGGATTTAAGTATATTATTTTCATGATTTGAAATCTAATTAATCAATTGTGATTTATTTATTCTTAAAAGAGAAACATAAGTTGATATTTTTATGTTTCAAAATCATATGGGTTTTAATTTTTAATTATAATTTTAATAACAACCATCAATTGATTTAATGGAATGTAATACTAAAACAATTGTAGATAAAATAATTAGGTTTGGAAGGATCACTCCATAATTAACTTTTACCGTATTCACCCCGGATTAACCCAATTGTAAAAATTAATTTTTAAGAACTTAATCATAAAAAATAATAATTTAAAAAATTAAATTAAAAATAAAAATTTAATTTTAAGAATCTAATTAAAAAATATATAAAAAGAGGTATTATTATAAATATTTTTAAAAAGTAAAAAAAATTACGGGAATTATCTTAAATCAGATCGGCTTAGATATTTTTATCATAAAATCAAATCAGACCCAACCCGGTTTTACTATTTAAAAAACTCAATCCAACCAAAACCTAATTTTTATAGAAAAGATCGAAATAATTAGATCGAATCAGAACCCGAACGGCGAATAACAAAACGAGGTAGACTTTTGAAAAAATAAGTATTTAAAAGTTATTAAATATTTATCATTTAATTCTGTAAATATTTTAATTAAACATAACGGGGTAGACTTTTACAAAAGCATAAGTCAAAATTTTATTTAAAAAATATTAAATATTTATCATTTAATTCTGTAAATATTTTAATTAAACGTCATATCCTTAATTTAGAATATGTAACCATTACTTAATTGGCTGGTTGATCATGAACAAAATCATGTAGGGTGTTGGGAAAAAAATAAACATTAACTAAATAATATTTTTACCTTTCTAATTTTAGGTATAATTATATTTTTATTTTTTAATTTAAATATTAATTAAATAAAACTTTTATCTCTCTAACATTTAAGTTTAAAGATTTAATAGTCTCTTAATTTTTTAATATTAAATCTTAACTCCGTCTCTACAACCAAAAATTTATATCATAAATCATTCTCACCACATCATTTATAAGACCAACCAATCAAATACATCTATCTATATTTTATCGGATACTAAAAAGTCTCCCTTAAATGGTTACAAGCAGGGGCGGATGCACCTTGGTGCAAGGTAGGTCACAGGACCTACCATTAAAAATAGAGTAAATTATATTAGTAATAATTGAAGTTTTAGGATATTTTTATTTTAGTCACTAAAATAAATTATTTTATTATTGTCATTAAATTTGTGATATTCTTTCATTACGTTAACTTCTCTTAACCAGTTAAGAAATATTGTTGTGACACGTAAAGTCTTCTTCTCAAATTAATCCTAACCTTTTAAATTTGCAATTACTACCAAGGTCAAAATTTTGATGGACGAAACGGTGCCGATCAAATATCCAACAGTGGAAAATATTCATTTTATCCCAATAGTGAAAAAATTCACTTTGTTAAAAATTTAACACAATTTAGTTTTAAAATAATCTATTTGTTAGAAATTTAACATAATTTAATTTCAAATTGATCAAATTGATCGAATGGTTAACGGTGGTGAATCACACTAAGAATCTCAAAAACCCTAAAATCTAACATCAAAGTATTAGCTCTAAAAAATTATGCACATGACCCTAAAATAACCACGCTTCATGTGATGAGGTTCTATCTTTAACTTTAAGAGTAATCACTTAATTGATGATTCTTTGATCATCACAATTTTTTAATAATGGATATAATCCTAGAAATATAGTATAGCAAGGACTTTAATTCTAATGACTATAATCTTATGCTTTTAATATAAAATAATTTAAATAATTAATTTTAAATATTATCAAAAATATATATTTAATTTATTATTGATCGGTGAACTACTAAATTAAAATTTCTAGATCCACCCTTGATTACGAGGGCCATTATATGGTTGATTCACATATCCGGTCTACTACTGTCGACCAAATGAACCGTCCAAAATCAACATCTCCGATCGGCCTATGATTGCCCACCAAAAAAACCGTCCTAAACCAACATCTCAAGCCAGTGTACTGCCATCCACAAATAAACCGTTCAAAATTAATATCTTCAACCGGCTTACGACTATTCTCCAAATGAACCGTCCAAAGTCAACATTTCCAACCGGCCTACGGTCATCCACCAAATGAACCGTCCAAAACCATCATCTCCAATATATTTATAATAATCCGTATTTAGTTCAACATTTTAAAAAATCTAGATTTTTTACCTTAATATTATTGTTTAAGTTTTTTTCTAACAATACGACACTACTCAGTTTATTTTTGATAATATGATATTTTACTATAACAAATCAGAAGACGGGTAGATTATCTAACTTTAAACAATGTTTTATCTAAAAATAATAAAAATATCGGTACCGTTCAAAGTTGAATCGTAATCTATCCGTCTTTAAATAATATTATTTCTATTATTTTTCAGTAAAATATTATTTAAGTCGGATTGTAATCTACCCGACTTCTGATTACTACAATAAAAATACTCTACTATTAAAAATAATTTAAAAAAATCATATTTTTTATAAATAAAATTAAAAATAATATATTTTTCAATTCCACTTATCCATAAAAAGAAAAAAAATAATTTTCTTACATGAACCTTGACTAAAATTTCCATCAGATACCTGAATGTACCCAGATTAAGTGTTCACCGACTTCATGGTTGTTCTTGAACTGTCTTGCCATTAGGTTCACTGCAACAACACTCACTCGAATGTACTAAAACAATAAAAAAAGTAATTAATCCATGATAATTGAACTGTCACACACGTGGCAAATTGTCAAAACCCATTTTTGTTTATAATTAAAATAATATTTATATAAGTCAAACAATTAAGTTAGCTACAAACATGCAACTGAACTCATATTAAAGAATTATTAAACAAAACAAATTGTAATAAAACATTAAATTATAATCTCAGACGCCGACAAATCAGAAATGACGGTTGTCAGAGATTCTTTTCTAACCTAATTAACCGACTTTCAACTGTATATCAAATGATAATTGGGGTAATAATTAGAGTATAAGATATGGTTATTATCATCATAATGATTAAAATTTTGATTAAATTCAGAAAAGACAGTTCATGATTGGCTGAAACAACTTAGTTTCTTAGTATTTTGCATGGAAATATTATGATTTTGTCATGGAATCTTGGGAAGTTATTGAGATCGGATTGATCTTATTTTAAACAATTTTTTTTATATAATATATACACTTGACATTTAATAAAATCTTATCGAGTTGAATTCTTTTCAAAACAAATTTTATTTTTAAAAAATTTGAATTTAAATAATTCGTATGTAAGATGAGCATTACTGTAAGGCTAAGATAAATAAACAGATATTACTATGAGATCACCTTATATGTTAAAAAATTATTACTGAGTTAATTTATTTGGTAAGAAAAATTCATCTCTATTAGGATTAAATCGGTTAATCTTGATCAAATCAATTTTGGTTTTGAAAATTTTGTGTTACTATAAATTTGGGTTGATTTGGTTTAAGCTATTTTTTAGGTTTGTATCGTCTCGAATTTGAGTTATTTTGGGTACTTCATGTCATTTTATGCTTGGATTATTTTGATGGCCAAGTCATCTCGAGTTAATTGTTAGAAAAAGAGGTTAATCAAAGAACAAAATAATAAAATAAAAATTATTATTTATACGAACAAAATAAAAATAAAACAACATGAAATATTTTAAATCAAGCCGATTTTGGAAACATGTTAAGGCCTGCACGAACGCAGTTTCCTTAAGACAGAATTTCGGCCACTCCTGTGGTGTTTGAGTTCGTTGATCATCTGTCTCTCATGATACAACAATAAGAAGATTTTCAATAGTAGCACAACTATAGAGTTCACGAACTTCTACTCTGTCTTTGTTAATCACCAGAAGAAAACGAGAGAAGGAAAACGTTTTTGATTTGAATTTGAGAATATCATTCATATTTATTATAGGAAAAATTAGGTGAAAACAAGTGAGAGTTCTAATCCAAATTAAATTCGAATTTACTATTAATAGTCACCTTTATCTATTTAATATTTGTATTTAAGAAAAACTAAAATTCTCCTTAAATTCTTTTTGAATATTAAAAAAATAAGCAATTTAATAAAAAATTTGCTCACAACAAATAAAATATCTATAGGACCATAAAAGGCCTAATTGGTCCAAACATGTAGGTAAGCGTATATAAACATTTTCCACATCATTTATCTCATCCATATGGGATAATGAGATTCTTTATTCCTTACTTTATTCACAACATTCTTTATCCAAGAAAGCAGAAATCTGCAACATTATACAAGGCGAGTACTTAGGCGTTCATCCTTAAGGAATCTCCCAAGCCATCCTAATCGAACCACTTACTCTAGAAATTTTGGCATTACTGTTATGGACACGTATACTTACGGTATGTTGTATACAACGAATAAGATCATCACAGTCTCTAGATATACTCTTAAATTTCCTATAGTTCCGCTCTTCCCATATGTGATATATGTAGGCATTCCAAGCAAGTTTGCAAAGTGCCACCAACATAGACTTACCCTTCAAGTGCGTATAGAGTCATTCCAACTCTTCTTCTCAATTCATGATTGCTCTATCCAGTCCACAATATTGAGAGATGCGCTTCTAAATATGCTTTGAGTATGGACAATCAATGAATATGTAATCTCTTGATTTCTGCGAAGTCATGCACAACAAACAAGTACAATCTCCATGATATACAATTCATCGAAGCCTATCAAAAGTTGACAATCGATTTAGAATGATCATCCACGGGATGATAGAATGTCGAGGGATGCGCATACTAAACCAAACTAACTTCTACCAAGGTACTCGAGGTTTAGCCTCTCTTACTTCGTTCCAGATGGTCTTCAAAGATGAACTGCTGGTGAAAATTGCTCGTACCAAAGGGCGTAAGTTTAACATTATTCTGATGCACTAGCTGAACCATGGTTTAGAATCCACCGTCCAGTAATTCCCAGATTTAAAAACATAGTGTTTTATCCAAGCTATCCACAGGGATCCTTCTTCAGTTGGCAATCTTCGAATCAAGTTATGATGCAAGCTTTGTTCCAATAGTACAAATCTCTGACTCCAAGTCCATCTTCACTCTTTGGATTACATATAACACCCCATTTTACACGAGCTCCATGAGCAGCAACATCTTTACCCTTCCAAAAATATTTCATACAAATTTGATCTAACCTTTTGATAATACATTTTTGAAGAATTACTTGACTACACCAATAGTTAACAATACTAAAAAGCACACTATTTATAAGCTGCAAACACCCTACAAAAGTGAGGTCCCTATTTTCCCAAGATTCAAGCCGAGCTCTTACTTTATCCAGTAGAGTTGAACAATCTCTTACTGACAGTCTCCTAATGACCAAAGGAATGCCCAAGTATCTGACAGGGAATGCCCCAATTTTAAATCCAATGATATGGCCCCAAGTAACTTTCTGATCAGTAACCACACCAACAACATAGACTTCAGACTTAGTCACATTCAGCTTTAGTCTAGAAATTTCATAGAATAACTCCAGTACACTTTGAACACCCAGTAAGGAGTTCAGATTTCCTTTGCAAAATATAAGTAAGTCATCTGCAAAGCACAAGTAAGTCACTTTCACTCTCTTACATTTTGGGTGAAATTGAAAAATTCCTTTCTCAGCTACCAAATCCAACAAGTGAGACAAAACATTCACAACTAGAACAAACAAATAAGGGGAGAGGGGGTCACTGATAAGTGCTCAAAAGACTATTATTTTCTACACCTTTCATGGACAATAAACACTTAATATACACCTACTTGAGCTGATGCATGAACTTAATATATGATATTTGATATTTTGCTTCCATGACATACAAAGATGATATTTAAAGAAAATATAAGCTTTAATGCATCTTTGTGAATTTGCAGAAATATTCATTGCCGCGGCAACAACAAAGTCCGAGGTAGGACCTGATGCCGATGCAGCAGTTGAAGGACCAATACCAATATTATAGGCGATCTGAAGAGAAAAATGAGGTGGATGTTTCAAGACAAGCAACATGAAAATCGGAGCTGAGAAACACACGCAAAGTTAAGGCCAAAGGCCACACAGAAAAGAATCCTTATAGGAATAAACTAGGAAATAAAATAAAGATATTTTATTATGTACTCAATTTGTGTTTTACTCAAAGTTGTATTCCTACCTAAGAAAGGTTTACCCTAGACCAAGACTATATAAACCATAGCTGACCAACATATTAGAGAGAGAGAGTTCACCCTAGGATTTATAGTTTTCTTTCTTCTCCAATATTTTCTAAGTTCTTTAGGTTTAGGTGAAGGTTGTCGAGTACTTATGAGAAGAGATTGTACTTTGCTTCTTGTTTCAATGCAATAAAATATCAAGGTTTACTTATTCTTTGTCATTTTTTGTTCTTGCATTCAAGCTCGGGAGAAAAGTTTGTGAGTAATCTATTTATCTAGACTCGGGAGAGTTAGATTCATGAAAGGAATAAATACGGTATTTCAATCGGTAAATACTAACTCAACCTAGAGATAGGTTAAAGTTTCAGCGGCTAAAAGAAGTGTGGGATTGGTTGATGGTTATAATTGATTCACGCCGGGAGGTATCATCAAGGATTGATCATCAACAGTACTTCGACTTAGGGATAAGCGAAGTCATAAAAGGACACTTTGCCGAACTTTGGTAAAGTCCACCGAAGAGTAAGGGATTGCCGCGGGGACAAGCATCATCGTTATCGAGGTAGTAATCTACAGTACTTCCGAGGCAGTATTGTGCGATTGTATTGGACAGAAACAAGACAATCAAATCCACTATACAACATAACTGGATCTTGGCCACTTCCTTAATCTGATTACTCTCTTATTATTTAGTTTATTTTATCATTCAAGTTATTTAGTTTACTCCAGCTCAACTCATCTGTGTTTTATTTTATTCCTTTTAACAGAGAAAGAAGACAAAAGAAGACATATTGAGTATACCAATCCCTGAGGAGACGATATTCGATAACACTTATTACTTTATTACTTGACGTGTACACTTGCACTAATTGCATACTTTTTACACGCAACAAGTTTTTAAACCCCCCACTAGAGTGCCATTTAAAGAAATAAAAAATTTGCTACCAGTGAAACAGGCCCTTATCCAGTTCCGAAAATGCATAGGTAATCCAATAGCTCTAGAACATTAAGAAGAAAACTCCAATTAAGTGAATCAAAGCAAGTCTACTTTGAGAGCGCACCAAGAGGATATATCATTTCTACCATAACCCTTAACAAGTTCCCGTGCAAGTAAGGTGTTATCCATAATATTTTTACCTTTAATAAAAAAGCTGATTGGTTAGGAGCTATAAGACTAGGTAAGGATCCTTTTAATCTCTCAGGCAGAATTTTAGTAATTGCCTTGTAGACTACAAAAAAAGCAATAGGTCTGAAATCTCGAGTGATGCATGCATTGGGCACTTTGGGAACAAGTGTAATTGCAATAACATTGAATACAAGCAACAGAGATGAAGTTGCAAAAAAATACCTCACAACATCCATGAAATCATTTCCCACAATATTCCAAGCAACCTTAAAGAACCATGAAGTGTAGCCATCAGGTCTAGGTACCTTATCATTGGCTTGAGAGAAGATGGAAGATCTAATTTCAGAGTCTATCACAGTCTGAATCATGTCATCACTCATTTAAGGTGAAATAGAAACTAGAAGCAGATTTCGGATTGTATCAATACTACAGCTAAGAACACCTTCATCTAAAGATCCAATTTGCTTTAAAAAAATTTGATGAATTCAGCAAAAATTCCCTCAAAAGAATTAATTCTAGCCCCAGAATCATCCTTTACAAATCTGATGGTATTCTTTTTTTTTTCTTTGCAGCAACTATAGAGAAAATTTTTTTCCCCTGGTCGCCTTGTTGTAGCCAACTGACCTTAGCCTTTTTTGATAGAAAAATGCTTCAACATTTTCCAATTCAAGGAGTGTCCTTTGTAACTGTTTCTTCTCAATGATACTGTCAATATTAGCAAACCGTGTTAAAATAGTTAGTTGCATGATGCGAAAAATTTTGTCCCTTGGTCGCCTAGTTGTAGCCAACTGACCTTAAACTTTTGTTGATAGAAGAGTACTTCAACCTTTTCCAATTCAAGGAGTGTCCCTTGTAACTGTTTCTCCTCAATGACACTATCAATATCAGCAGACCCTGTTAAAATAGTTAGTTGCAGGATTTCAAGTTTTTTTTTTCTCGTCTCATTAACCATCTTAGTGATGTCAGCATAGTGCTTAGTATTGAGTTCTTTTAAACATGTCTTAAGCCTCTTAAGTTTATTAAAAAGAACCTGGAGAGGGGTACCAATAGATGACTTTGCCCATGAAGTGTAACACCCCAAATTTGGGCCTAGAAGTTTAGAGACCGGTTTAGAGTTCTGGTGGACCGATTTTGTCGGTTTAGCCTAGTTCGGGATTAAATACTTAAAAATTAGTTTTTAATCGAAATAAATTATGGAAAAATATTATAAAATCCTTAATTAATATATATTAGACTTTGGTCAAATCAATTTTGAAAATCAACCTTTGAAACCCTAAGATTTTGAAATTAGTGATCGTTTTGTAAAAATTGAAAATTTAGGGATAATTTTATAGAATAAGCCAAAACTTTGAATCTTTAAGGGGCTTTGATCCAATTATAATCCTAGCTGGTCTAGGCTTTCCAAATATTAATTAATTAAGCCCAAAACCTATTTTAAATTAAATAACTTAATTAAACTCAACTTAAAACTCTTAAAACCCTCTTTAATTAACCTAAACATCATATATTTTTCTAATTTTTGTTTTTCCTCTTTGGAGGCATCCGTTTATCAAGTTTTTAAGGTAAAAACTCATTCTTTTCTACTAAAAATCGTTTCCAATAATTATCTTAACTTTTCTCCTTTAAATTTTCTTATTTTTTCATCATTTTCTCGTTTTAAAACCCGGAAAGCAATTGGATCAGTTTTGAAGGTGAGATTTTGTCAATCCTCTAGAACAATAAAGCTTTTTACTGAAATTCCTAAGTTCTTGACTTGGAGAAATTGTTTTAATCCTTTAATTTCATAAAAATCGGTTTTCAGCTAAAGATCTTAATTTTCGTTCAAGGGTTTTTATTCACTGTTTTTTGGTCTTAAATGGATTATTTTTAATGTTTTAGGATTTTTATAAAGTGTTTTTAATATCTTTAATCCCGAACTATAGGCTTAAGTGAAGTTTGGTGTATTCCGACAAGTTTTCGGTTTAAGTTTTGATAGTTTTTAAGGGTTATTGTGTAGGGATCCGAATTGTTGGTTTCTTTTGTGAGTTTAGAAGCATCAAAACCGTTGGTTTTGATGCTTGAAACAGGACAAGAGTTAGACGATCACATTTGAAGGCATTTTGATTCGTTTCGGTGGTTTGGTGAGCAAGTATCGGTTATCGGTGAGTGGATTTTAAGGGCTGCCAATTTGGCATGGTTTAAAATGTTTTTCAAAGGTGTGGGGTGTAGGAAAGGTGTAAAAAAACTTCCTATACTCTAAAGTAAGTTTAAAGTATTGCTTTCTTAAAGGTTCTCATATTACGCCGTATTTTTATTATGTTATTTGCCATGCTATTATTTTGTTGTGCATATGTGATTATACATGTATGTAAATGCTCATGAGACTGTTTTTAAAGAGATTTTATATGTATTCAATGTTCCCACGGTTTTTATTTTGAAAAATAAGATAAAAGTTGTTTTATCGGTTTTTGTAAGTGATGCGTAAAAAGTGAGATACATGTGATTTAAATTCTGTTCTGAATTAAATGTTGAGAATTGGTTTTTGATAATATATTGGCTAGTTAAGTGATGAACCTTATGGGATAATTTGATCGATCAATAGGGTCTAGAGTGCACTATAAATATTCAAAAGTCGTACGTGTATAAATTTCTTGTGTGTTGTATTTTGCCTTTTATTCTAATGCTATGTGATGGGAGTAGTACTATCACATACGGGTTGGTCGGAGTAGTACTGTCACCGGACACCAAGGTGAGATAATTCATATTGAGAGTAGTATCAACATGCGCATGCTCTGGGAGTAGTACTAATATGCGGTTGCCCGTTTATCCTAACGATTTGGAGTACTACAAATCGGATCACTAGCACCAATATATGTTTTTATTTTTCAAAGGTAAGTGTCATGGTTTTCACTTGATTGCATATGGTGTTATGCATGCGAGGTTTTATGCATTGATATGCATGTGATTTGAGCATTGCTATGTTATTAGCATGTAAGACTTGAGCTTTGTGCATCGAGATGCACGTGTAAGCATTGCTATGTGAGTAGCATGTAAGACTTGTGTTTTAGCTTGTAAAGCATGTGATTACAAAACGGTTTTTACTAAAATTTAATGATGGTGTTGTTCGCCTTGGTTTGATGACACTTACTGAGTTTTAAAAGTGACGTTGTTAGCCATGTGTGTTTTGTTTTATAAGGAGCATGATATGTTTTTAAGTTGATGAAATTGGTTTAATATGTGCTGCATTGCAAGGTGTTTTTTTATACTTGTTTTATTCACTCACTAAGCTTATACTTACCCTCTCATTTACCTTGCAATGCAGAGTATTTGATGTGGAGGCAGCAAAGAGGAGCAAGGATCCAAGTAACCGTCAAGTGAAAGCTCAAGTGTGTCTTTATAAAATTAGTAATAGTGAGAGAGCAATGGGGATGGGTTATCATATTGTGAATAATGTCTATGCTTTTGAGACTTGAAATTATTATATGCTTATACTTATTTGATAAATATAAAAGTTGATGTTAGCTCGTGACTTTGACTTGAATTTCGCATTGATATTCCTTTAGTTATAATATATTTATTTTGATGTTTGGTTCTTGATATCCCTATGTGTGAATTTGAGTATTATTGTTAATGAAACATGACTACTTATGAGTTGAATCTATGATATTGTTATTTAGGTTGGAATGCATCTAGAAGTCATGTTGAGAATATTGAGATAGTTCTTCCGTGTGTTTATAAGATTGTTGATATTGAAGCATGACTACTTAGGAGTTAAATATATTGTTGTTAACTAGGTTGAAGTGTGTATCTAGATAATATGCCATGACATGTGCTTAAAGTGTTTTTAGATGAATTTGCATATAGAGAATGTCATGAAACCTTTGGAGACTGGAAATAGTCTTAAACTTTGAGCATACAATTAAATGACTTGTAGATATTATTTTAAGTCTTAAATTTATGTTCAAGCATGAAATATACTTAATTAAATATTGATAACCTTAATTTCACAATCAGGGTATAAAATTTTGGAAATTATAATTAGGTCCCTAAAACTTGTTCAATTAAATTAGGACTCGTTTCTCTTTAGTCTCTGCTGCAATTGAACTCGGTCCTTGCATGAACATGTAGGATCTAATCAAAGCATTTAGAAAAGATAAAAGATAATTTTTTTAGGTTTGTTTATCGGGGTGAGTCTTCGGATTAGCCTCAGTATTCCCCGTGTAACTCGTTCGAGTCGGGTGGCGTCTAGACCGGGTTAAGGGGGTTACATGAAGTAGCTATTATTTTCGTAAATTCTGGATGTTGAGTCCAGATATTAAAAAATTTAAAGGGCTTTGGCTTAGTCACAAGAGCCTCCATTGTTGTTCGCAAAAGCGTAGGAAAATGATCCGATACACCAGGAGCTAAAAACTCCACATGAGATCGAGGAAAACAGATATGCCATTGTGGGTTAATCAAAACCTGGTCAAGCTTCTTTGCAAGAAAAGTTTCAGCTTACTTATTAGACCATGTGAAAAGGGGGCCATAATAAGGATGATCACTTAATCCTACATCCCAAAACAGTGTCGAAAGTCGATCATATCAGTAGAAGATCCAATATTCGTAGTGCAAGAAGTTTCCTCAGCTTCTAGAATGATATTAAAGTCCCCCTACTATCCAAGGAACATTTTCCATTACAGGCTCAACATGTCTGAGTTGTTGCCACAAGTCCTTACGTCCAACATTATCATCGGACACTGCAGTGATATAAACTAGCGTACCCTCCAACTCACCGTTAATAGTTACAGCTTGTGTATCAGTATATACTAAACTGAAATTCAATTCTTTCTTACATAGGATCCAAATTTTTCCAATATCAACAACATCATAGTTATGAAAGCAGGACCAATCATTTGAGATCTTGTTTAAAATATCATAATATTTATGCGCTCATACTCTTGTTTCAACGAGACAAATAACATTAACATGTAGAAATTTCATCCGCTGTAGAACTTACCTCTTCTTTTGAGGGTTATTAAACCCTCTAACATTTCAGAAAATAACATTCATTGAGATTTGGAGGATCTTCTCCCCACACCAAAAGCCTCAGGTACCTTGACTTTTAGTTTACCTTTTTTGGTCTTCAATTCTTGCAATAGATTTGTAACACCCATTGTAGTAGGTCTCGGCTTTCGCACATCTTCAAATATATCATTCTCCAAATTTGTCAGCACATCAAATTTGTTTTTTGGATTTGTAGGGCCAATTGCAACATTTGCTTTAGTCTTTCTCCACTTATACCTAACATCAGGGCTTTGCAATGGGAGGAATGATTGATTCTCCTTAGTTATGACAATATTTAAAGAGTCATTGTCTCTAGAACTCTTACAATTGGACAAGTCTGTCTGCTTAACATCTAATTGTTATAGGTCGATCAGTTTTCATATTAATCTCAATAGCATCCTTAGTTACACCAGAACTAGCTCCATCTTTAACTCGCCAAATAGCCCCTGACTCTTTAGCATTCAAAATAACTGAGCACGACTAAGTAGCATGACCAAAAGTTTTACAGTGAGAACAGTATGCCGGCTTCCATGGTATCTTGACTGCAACAAAGACTATTGTGTCATCTTTCATTCGAACAGGTATAACTCGAGGAATTTGCTGCCCAGCTTCAACTTTAATGCATATTTTAGCAAATTTCAGACGCTCACGCGATGCCATAATAGAATCCATGTACCAAGGTGATCCTAGAGCGCTCGCAATGTAACTTAATCCCGATTTAATGAAGAACTCCAATAGAACATTGTAAAGTTGAACCCATACCGGTATTTTAGTCAAATCAAAATCTAACCGCTGCAAATTTGGTTTTTACTTCCGCAACACCAAAGGCTTATGTTGAATATGTCAAGGATCATTTTTAAGAATTCAGTCTCAAGCCGCAATATCCGTGAAAGAAAAAAACATAAAAATTAGGTCCAGCAAGGCTTACTTGAGCAAGAGTAGGTTTCCCCAAAGCGATTCCACAATCTTCTTGAGAGCCCCAAAATTAAGAGCCAATCTGATAAATTGCTCTACCAAGGCATTCTTCCAATTAGAAGTGCCTTCATTGAAAATCGCAATTGGAGGATCAATCACAATATTATTACTTTGAGCATCAATTTCTCATTTATCACTCAATCATTTTGTACATATGAGATATCGTTGTAAAGATCTCATGAAATGAAATAAGAACCAATAAATTTCTTATTTGAATCTTCATCTTTACTATTTAAAATATGGCTTAAAGTTGATCACTTCTCACTTTTTTTCAACATTAATTTCATTGCTTGTTATTTCGATTTATTTGTTCTCGCCATTTAAGAATATATGTCATATTTTTTGACACATTAATCAGACAACTTTATCGATAAATTATCGATAAATAAAATATAAGAATTTAATAATCTAAAAGAATCACATATAAAGTCGTAGATCTTAAAAGAAAAGACAAGTGTTGCACCAGTCAGAGTTTACACTTCCTCTTTACACCAAACAAAATCTCTATGGTCTATTGCAAGAAGAGTCAAACTAGATTAAAAAATTCAGGTAATTGATTTTTATAGTCAAATTATATTAAACTAGACTTGAATTGAATTCATATTAATCAAATGAATTTTGTATATTCGAGTCAAATTCGACAAATTCAGCTACAAGTGAAGCTTAGTTTTACATTTATATAAGATATTATATGGAAAACATATATCAATGGAATCTGTAAACTAAATAACAAATAATGATCTATGGATTACAGAGACGTAGATATTAAGTGGTTGAGAGGAGTAATTACCCCTCATCCTCGAAATTCTTTATTTTTTACTTCGGTTTTTATATATAAATTATCTTAAAATTAATTTATTTTTAAATTTATTTAATTATATATTTTATATATTAATGTTTTTCTTTTTAACTTTAAATCCTGACTCCTTTACCGGTGAATCACGATATCAGTCCAAGACAATTGGGAAATGGTTGAAAATACTTAAGATCCAACTTGTTAAATACCTTTCTTACAATAATTTTTTTAATATCACCATCGATATTCGATTCATTAGTCAATTAATTCGATTTAGATAATGTAGATGTTCACTATAAAGAAATGAGTTTTTAATTTACGAGTCGACTAATTCAAACTGATATCACAATCGATACTTGACTCATTAGTCGAAAAATCCCTCTCCAAGGTCTGTGATGGAAGTGCTGGTGCATAGAGTTTCATTGGATTCTACGCAAGGAAAATGCTATGACAGACAGATTGGCAAAGCATGCAGATGGATCAACCTACAGTTTCATCTCTTTGGACGAGACTCCATAAATTTTGAAACATTTTCTTGAATGGAATATTTCTCTGTCTGTTCCTTGTACTGGTTTCTAGTTTTTAGTTCTGTAAATGCAACATGTTTTCCCCGAAGTCCCCCGTGTTGAACCAACCTATGAGACCATGAAGAGTAGGGATGTTCAAACGGTCGACTAAACTGAATTAACGACTAAATTATTTTTAATCATTGAACTTTTAAAAATTATAAAATGACCATTAAACTTTATTAAATTAGTATAAAATGATAATTAAATTTATTGAATTATTAAAAAACAATCATTAAAATTTACAGTAATTTATAATATATAATAAATCAATGATCAATTTATAATAATTTGATAAGTTTAATGGTTGTTTTATAACTTTTGAAAATTTGTTGGTTAAAAAGACTATTTTAACATAGTTGAGTGATCATTTGTGTAATTTATATAAAATTTTATAATAAATTTTTGTTAACCGAATTAACCGAAATCTATTCGGTTTGGTTAATATATTTCAAAAAAATCCAGTTCGATTAATAGTTAAATATTTAAAAAGTTTGATTAGTTCAATTTTTAATAATTCGACTCGACCACCGATCAAATTAACAGTTTGAACGCAGCTAATGAAGAGATGTTATGGGACCAATGGAATGAAGATTTTGGACATTCTTTTTCCTAATTAGGTCATTTGTGACTAGCTTGAAATAGAATTGGACCACAAACACTTTCGGGATGAAGGGGGAAGTCCATAACATGGAAAAATTTAGTAAATATTATACTCCTTTTTTATTTTTAAAATATTATACTTTGAATAATAATTTTAAAGATGATTATAGAAGAATCCGACTTTAAATAGTAAAATGAACTAAATTGAACCAAAAAAATAAAGTTGGTACCAAGAAGTACCAACTTTGAACCGTGTTTTTATAATTTTTAAAGTATTTTCTGCAAAATCATTGTTTAAAGTTGAACCTCTTGGTACTAACTTTAACTTTTTATTCGATTTAATCTATTTTACTATTTAAAATTAAATTCTTCTATAGTCATCTTTAAAGTTATTATTCAAAATATAATATTTTGAGAAATAAAATTGCTAATACAATATTTTGAAAAATATTATTTTAGATTATCATATCTTTGAAATTTCACCCCATAATATTCTTGCCTAAAATAACATATTTTTATTACATAAATGCAAGTGCAGTAAAGAAATTAACAAATACCAATTAATGTTTGGCAGTATTGCTATGCGGCAGCTTAAAAAACGAGCTTAAAATTTATCATACTTTTTTTTCATACTTTCTTCTATGTCTTTATTTTAAATTAGAGGACTTAAGATTTAGGGTTTAAGGTTAAGGGTTGTAGTTAAAGTATATTAAAAGTGAGATATTTTTTAGGGTTTAGGATATAAAAAATAAGTGTTAGAATTAATTATATATATATATATTTTTAAAATATAGAATAATATACCATAAAAAATAGATGATTTTTACCCTAGGTATGATCAATTATAGTTGAGAATATTATAAAAAATATATAATATTTTAGGTCAGCTCGGAACTGCTGCTGCTGCTGATGAGCGGGGGTGGATTCATCATTAATGTAATCTCTTAGAAGAGAAAATGTATCGGAAAAACAGCTTTAATTTAGTGTTAATTCCTTATTATATTGTAGATTTTAATTTTTTAGATTCGTTATTGTAAGAACGGAGTTAGAATTTAAAGTTAAAGGGGATAAAATATAAATATTTATAAAAAATAATAAATTTATAAAAAAATATTTTTTAAAAGAATTTAAATATAAAAATAAAAAAAAATCGGGGTGGGAGGCGATTGCGTCACTCCACTTCATATAGTTTTGTTCCCGACTGCTGACGACGATGAGAAACCTATAAAAAAAACTAAGAAAGGAACGATGCGGGAAAGATGGGTCAAGGAAGAGGAGCGACTAGGTTTAGAATGATAAATGATTATATTACAGTTTTAAATGTAACTATGAAAGATGAGGTAAAAAATTGATCGAAAGTATTAAAATTATACTAACGGGTACAAATAGATATACATTGATATTGATCGAAATAGACCAAAGTATATCAATATTTTAAATAAATGCGTAAGTTCAAAAATACACTCAACGCTTGTTTATATGATATTAATATTGCGACGTACATTGTTATGTAGGTTTGTCACGTCATTTTAAGTCGTTTTATCGTCAGTTGATTAATAATTTTTATCTATAAATAAGTTTTTGACTCAAAATAAAATATTGAAGTTTAAATTAGATAAAAAAAATAGACTAAAATAACTATTCAATCAAACGTTGAACATATTTTTGATAATATATGTTAACTAAAATAAAACTTAAATTAGTCGGTATTAATTTAAAACAGGTACAGAACAACACAACCGGTAACAATACTATGTTAACTGTCATGCTCTTGACCCAAACTTAATAAATAACTTTATAATCATATATAAAAGCATATATAAATTATTTTTTTCAAAGGTTAAACTACAATGAAGGTCACTCATTTATAGGTAAGATTACATTTGGTCACTTAATTACTAAAATTTATGTTTGGGTCACTTAATTATGGGTAAGGTTGTATTTGGGTCACCCAATTAATAAATATTACATTTGGATCACTCAATTATATGTAATATTATATTTGGATCACCCTCCATATTTAAAAAAGTTTATCAATTTGTGTATTAGATTAATTAATGATTTTAAATAAAATACTTTAATATCAACGGAGTATAGAAGTGACTTGAAAGAAAAAAAAAAACAATCAAATTGATGTATTTTTCTAAATATAAAGGATGATATAATCATAAACTTACCCATAACTGAGTGTCCCAAATATAACTTTTAATAATTTAGTGATCCAAGTATAACCTTACCCATAAATAAGTGACTCAAATGTAACTTTTAATAATTAGGTAACCCAAATGTAACCATACCAGTAATTGAGTGACCTTTGTTGTAGTTTGCTCATTTAGAAAAGACTTGCGATAAAGCAGGGACAGAGGCATATGGGGGTAGGAGGGACAATCACCCTCACCCCGAAATTTTTTCATTTTTGTCCCCTTAATTTTTTTAAAATTTGATTTATTAATAAATTTGTCCTTTCCACTTTCAATCATTTATATATATTTTATTTTTAACCTCAAATCTTAACTCTCTCCCTAAATACGAGTCTTTACTCGATCCTTACAAATAAACATAATTTAACTAATCTTAATCTCATTTATATAGATCATGAACTAAACTATTAGAACTTGGCCAAAAATACTAAACTAAACTATTAGAACATCAAGGCAAAACCATATATTTATTCCTGTCCACACACATGAAATTCAAAGATTGGAAGCATGACCGAGGCAGAATCTATTCTTGAGCCTACATTTTTATGGATTTCAAGGCAGAAAATTCCAATTTCCAAGCAAGTCATTACATTGAAAACCAAACCAAACATCGTAAAACATGGAGAGTATATAATTGTATGAGCATAAAGAGGAAGAATGTCGAAGCATAGATAGAATTTCCAATATTTAACAAAGTTTTTATAATAAAAAGGTAAATTACCATTACAACGTGAAATCTTCTACTACAACATTAAAATTATTATTACACTAGTTTCATCATGGTTAAACCTAGAGGGAGCTTAAACGAAGATCCAACGGTGGATGATCCATTTCTGGGTTATTGATTGTATATGGAAATGATGATGTTTCTCTACAGTCGCTTGCATGGAATCTCAGCTTCTCCTGCTCATTTTCACCAAAGGAATGCAATGGAAACAGTTGTAAAGTCTCGGTAACCCTTTGGTCTGACTGATATTCCTTAACCTCAAAAAACCCTGCAAAAAATCAAAGAAGAAAACATCAAATCTAAAGGAACTTAAGTAGTTTCTTGGTTTAACCACGGTATCTGACACATTAACAGATTAATTCGGGTCAGAAAGATTATCTCAACACAGTTTTTTTACATTCATCACCCTTGATTTCGAAACCCTAACCTTGTTTAAAGGATCTAAACATCAGGATGTTTAGTAGTTTAGACAGGAAGAAAAGAACCAAGTTTTTTAAAGACAAAAACGTACTTTTTGAGGAAGAATTCTTGCTGTTGGTGTTGCTGAGGTTGTCTCTAGAAATGAAGTCATTCTCATCAATGGAGACCTTCCGCCGCTTTTGTCTTTCCCTAGCTTTATGATTCTGGAACCAATAGAACACATTCTTGCTTTCGATCTTCCCATAGAAGCTAAGCTGAGTTGAAATCTTCTGGATCTGATCAGTACTCGGTGTTCGAAGTCCCGACCTGAACAGTTCGGTTAAAACCTTAACCTGTTCTGTCGTAGGGTTCCATCTCCCACATTTTGTTCCACCGCTCCCGTTGTTGTTTCCACTGCCACGAACACTCCCTTTCATGCAGAAACCTGACAACCCTTCATCCATTTCCAAATCTCGTTTCTTTTCTGCAGTTCTGAACTGAAAAGACAGTCGTTCGTGTGTTACATATATATAGTAAACAACTTTTTGTTGTTTTCCACTTGGTTTATGTGATTATTTTATACGAATTGTACTTTAAATATAGGGTTCCTGAGCTTGATTTTTCTGAAAATGTTTGATATGATCGTCTGTTTTTTTGTGCAAGAGACATGCGTAAAAGCTGCCACTGTTCAAACACTCTGCACGTATAGAAAGGTAGCAGTGTTGTGTTTTTCAGTAAAGTATACAGTTTCCACTGTATAAAATATAGTTCTTAATTTGTTGTGTTTGTGCATGCTTTTGCAGTAATGGAGATCTCCAAGTAGGTGAGTCCAAAACCCACCACGACATGTGAATAATCCAAGATTTGCTTCAAAATTAATTAATTAATCTTGGATTACGAATGCAATAATTAATGTGTAGGTATTTATATATTGTTAATGTTTCAAGTGGTAAGGAAAGTAATGTGTTTTAGTTAGGTAGAGGAAAGAAATCAAAGTGGTGTACTTGTCAATGAGGTCATAGTTATTCATTTTGATTAGAATTTTTTTAAAAAAATTAATCTTTATCCGGAGAAGTTATTATGCAAACCCTGTTCATCACGTCATTTTAAAACAACTGTTTAGTAATTATTCACTCTCCAATTACATATAGGAAAGTGAAGATAATTCACCTTGAAAAAAATGAGATGGATGAAATAGATTGTTTTGGACCACAGATAACGTGGTAAAAAAGGTTCATAATATATTTTCTCCTTTAATAGGTCAGATCTTGTTAAAACAAGTCGAGGAAATTTATTTAAATCTTTTTAAAAATTTTAAAAATATAAATTAAAATTTTTGAAAGTTTAATTTAAATGATTGTTATTTTCGAGCCGATATGTATACTCAACCCACTCAAGCCTAGAACAAGAAATTCCTGCCCCTAATTAGACTTCTTCCGTCTCCCGCCTTAAAAAATCTTTTAAAATTAAAATCTAAACACTAACCCTAATTTTTATATCCTAATTAATTCCTAGATCTTAAATCCTAAACTCTACACTCTACTCTTAATTTTCTAAACTCTAACCACAACTCCTAACCTTAAACTCTAAACCCTAAACCTACTATTTTAAAGTAAGGACACCAAAAATACACAGTGAAAGAACAAAACGATTTACACCCTTTCAGCACACACCTACACAATCGTGTACTTGGGAGCCCCGAGACTTCCTTAGAGAGACATACTGCCAAGGAATGAATACACTTTACAAAGGATATACTTAACTAGCAAATGAACATTTCATACTTTCCCGCGCTATTTCCCAGTCCAATAGAGGTCTTTCCAGTAAAAGGAGGCACTTAAGTTATTACAAAGAATCAACCTCCAAACGATTATCGTTAATAACAACCAAAATACTTTTGTCATATATACTTTAAGTCATAATCTTGAATTTGAAACCTTAATTCATAACTTTAACTTTAACTTTTTAATAAGACATAAAAAATATCAAAAAAATACAAAATTTCTATTGTTTTTTCGCAAGGGACAAAGATTATCGATGTAAGTAGAAGTCAAAGTACACATTGTTTGTATCCTGTTTGTAGGGTTGTGACCAAAGCAACTGACAAAGATAGACTGAGTTAAGTTGACTCAGTGAGTTCAGTCAAAAAAACACTTAAATACAAGGTTTTTCCAAGGGATTGTAGTAGTTTGTAACCTTCTTTTAGGGAGTGGGAACAGAAACTAGAAGACAAGCAAGCCTACCAAGATTGAGATTCGGGAGCGACAGACAACTCAGGACCAGCCAAAAAGTTAAGAAAGAAAGAAAAAAAAAAACAAGTCGGGTTTTTATTATGTCATTGTGCTTCCTGTCTTTAGGCAACCGGTTTCTTTAAAAATGAAACTTACTTTCGGGATAAGAGAGGATACAAATCGTCTGCTTTTTTTTATGCGTCTATTTATGCTTTATTTTAAATTAGAGGGTTTAGGTTTAGGGTTTAGGATTTTAGGTTAGGGGTTTTGGTTAGGGTTTAGGAAATTAGGGATATGGTGTATTTTTTAGGGTGTAGGATTTAGGATTTAAGATATAGAAAATAAGGGTTTAGGGTTTAAAATTAAATTTTTTAAAAAATTTAAAAGATACATGAAATGAGGCATAAAAAAGAGGCAAAAATTTTTGTTATATATAACAGAAGGGTTAGCATGCATTCACAATTTATTTGATATTTAGTAAAAATTTAATGTTAAATTTAAATTTACTTTTGAGTCAACAAATTGAAGGGAATATTTTATTTATTATGTTTTGCGTTTTCTTTCACCCTCTCTACAATTCCCAAAGGTGTTTGATAAAAAAAACTATTTGTCTATTAGCACTTGACAGTGTTGTAACATCAAGGCATCCTGTTCAAAGTAAATTAATAAAAAACATGAAACATGACATGTTTTAGAGTTAGAAAAAACCTAATCCTTTTCTTTGAATTTCACATCCCTTTGCTTTGCGCACTGCCGTCAATATCTCACTCCAACATAATTTAAGCCACCCTCTTTCATGTTATTGCATGTATTGGATATATATATATATATATATGAAATTTAAAGACTTAGGTTTAAATATACATTTCTAATATGATAATATATAAGGATAAGATCAAGTTACATAGTATAAAATTTTGTAAGTTTTAGATGTATTTTGGATTGTTAGATGCTTGAAATATATAGTCAGATTAATAGTTGGTTATGTAAAAATTATCACTGGAAAAAGAGTAAGGAGTTAATCTGATTCATCCGTTTCAGCCATCTAACGATAAAAAAAACGTATAAAATTTAAAGAGTTTTACATCGTGTAACTTGATTCTATCACTGATAGAGATATGATCAAGTTACACATTATAAAACTCTCTAAGTTTTACATATTTTTAGATCATTAGATGATCGAAACGATGAGTCAGATTAATAGATGATCAAAACGGATGAGTTAGATTAATAGATGATTATGTGAAGATTATCACTTGAAAAAATAAGAAGTTTGAGTCATCGAAAAAAATATAAAACTTAGAAAGTTTTACATTGTGTAACTTGATCCTATCTCTATTAGGGATAGAATCAAGTTACACAATGTAAAACTCTTCAAGTTTTACACGTTTTTTAGATCGTTGGATGATTGAAACAAATGACTCGAATTAAGAGTTAACTATGTGAAGATTATCACTTAAAAAATAAGAAGTTAATCCATTATATAATTTAAAGATTTAGACTTGAATAATACATTTCTAATGTGATATATATTATGTATATATTTATACATAATCCATTAAATATTACGAGAGTTCAAATAGACAATTAAAGTAGTAGTCAAATAAAAATATCTTAATTAAATTATTAGAATTTTCTATCCGTTAATCATAATAATTTTTTAAGAAAATAATTAACCGAATTATATTATTGATTTTTAAATTTAGATCTCACCTGAAGAGTGTAATGTGTCTTATTATTGTATACACTATTTCTCGATTATTAATGCATAATTTTATACATCATACTGAAATATTATTATTTAAGAATAAAAATTCTCTATTTTAAGTATGTTATTTTCTATACCTAATACTAAAAATATTTAAAAATTAAAATTTAAATCTTAACCCTAAGTTCTAAGTCCTATACCTTAAACCTTACGCTCTAAAAATACATTATACCTCCAATTTTTTATACCTAATTAAAAACCTTAAACCCTAAACTCATATTTTTTAAATGAGACTTCAAAAATATATATTTAGAGGCATACGATTTCTATCTGTAAGATATTATTGAATTAATGAATTATTGATACACCTTAATATTGGTAATTTCATCAGAAATTAAAAAATAATAATTACATAAAATCAACCAAAAGTCAAATTTTAAACGTTTTTTTTTTCCGATCATCAAATGAGTTTTATTCTATAACCGATCGGTTAATCAAAAAACTTAATTTGATCAAAGAATTAACGTTTATCGAAGTTCAAATTTTAAACACCCTTGTCACTTAAGATTTAACCTAAATTATATATATTTGTTTATAAAATAAATAATTATATACAACTAATAATTTACTATTTTTCGACTTATCAAGCTACTCTTCACGTTCGAAATGCTTTTTATTCGAAGATTAAAAAAAAGCAGAAGCCGAATAAAACTAAAGAGCCTGCCCAAGTAGTAAGATTGGAACACGAGCCTAAATGTCTGGTATGAATGTCTGGTTCTGATGTAATCCCCGACGTAGATCCTACGACAAGTGAATCCGACATCCAAAGACAAAGATGGCAAAAGGAAAATGTTAATCAGTGAGAAAGTAACGAGAAAATCCTACAAACCCTAAAACCTAGATTATAAAGTGTGGGTTTTGAAGATTTAACACATAGAAGAAACTGAAACAGAAACAGAAATATAGGGTCTAGGCCGCTCCATTTTCTTTGGCATTTCTTCAGTTGTCTCCACTCATCTTTGTCGGAAAATAAATGAATTCCCACTCAATGGAGAAACTGTCTCTATTGGGTTAATTAATAAAGAGTTCGATCTCTTTAAAATAAGTTTTAAGTAGGGCGAGTAAAATTTGACTTGATTCAACTGAATTTTCCAATTCGAATAAATGTATAAAATAAGATTCGAATAACTTAATATATTTAATAATTAATAGACCGAGTTTCAATTATCCAACGATCCAAAAAACATGTAAAATTTAGAGAATTTTACACTATATAACTTGATCATATCCCCTGTATATATTTGTATATAGTATATGATCATAAAAAATCATTTAAATTAAAATTAATTAATATTATAATATTATAAAATCTATAATTAAATTTAAATAAAAATTCGAATAACTTGACTCGACTCTACTATAGTTTCTAAGATGATTATTCCAACCTCAAAAGGCCATTTGTTAACAGACAGAACAAGGTGGTGACTGTGGAGGATCATCTTATAACAGGCAGTGTAATCTGGGGCAAAAAGAAACATTTATAGATTCGTATTAGTCTATAGATGATCCAAGAAGCATAATGTAAAGCTTTAATGGTGGAAATGTGAGTGTCATGGCGACAGAGGTAAACATGGGATGATGATGAGTACCATTTACAAGACAAATCTCCCATGTTTTTTTTTAAGCTCGAGGTCTTGTTTCATGGAGTTTGGTCATCAAGCACTCGAGGAGAATAGATGGTGTTCAAAGGTTCTTTCACCGTTTTCTCTTTATTTGTGTATTTTGTGTCCGTTTTACGGTCTATATTTGGGATATAAATCGTTTAATTTTTTTATGCATCTATTTATGTCTTCGCTTTAAATTAGAAGTTTAGGGTTTAGGGTTTAGGGTTATGGGTTGTGATTAGAGTTTAGGGAAGTAGGGGTAGGATATATTTTTAGAGTATAGGGTTTAGAATTTAGGATATAGAAAATTAGGATTAGGATTTAAAATTCAATTTTTTAAAAAAATTATAACAAGAGGTATAAAAATATACATAAAAAAAGATAAAAAAATTTTACTCGTATATTGAAATTTGCGGTTATCTTTTAACAATGTGGCCTATAATATTTAAATTTAGGTTATTATTAAACATATAACGTACCTTATTATTATATTTAATAAATTTTTATTTGAATCTAATGGGTATTCTTAGTATAAAAGATGATGAAGTTCGTCCTACAAGTTTGAATAAGTTTATTTATTTGAATCAAATTTTTTTAAAAAAAATATAAATATATATTACTTTGTAAATTATCTTAGAAATATTTTAAATATATATTTGTTTAAAATTAAGCACACAAATGATCATCTTATTGAGTTGTGTCATTAAAAGTCGTTAATTTTTTTTTTTAAAATTTGATTATTAATACCCATCATTGCTATCCTATAAGTTAAATTAAAAAGTCATTTTATTCATAAACTCTAAACTTAAACCAAAACATATTGTTGAATCCTAAACCTTAATTTTCCTACCTTACCTTATATATGAAATAATTTTTTAATATATAGTTCATATTAGTAAACTATTATCACATAAAAACGAGATTATTAGATAAACTATGTTCATCACGTTATCTATAGTCCAAACAATTAGAACCGTTCATTTTTAAATAACTATCCATCCTACCAATTACATATAAGAAAAAAATGATGATTCACCTTAAAAAAATTAAAATGAACGATTTTAATTACTTAAAACAACGAATGACGTAATGAACATGATTCACCCTAAACCCCAAATGTCAAGTAATAATGTCTATTGGGCCCAATTACACACGAGATTTCAAAATAATGGAGAAAGTTACTAAGAACATGTTAAATTAGACGCATTGCAGCGAAAAATGAAGGATCTAGAATGGTTTTTACCGACGAATATAAGTTAAAATAGTCGTAAAGGTGATGTATACAAATAATCACTAAACTATCCTAAAAATATAAAATAGTCATAAAATTTTTATAACTTACATAATGGACATTAAATTTTAATTTTGTTACAAAATGATAATGAGTCGTTAACTGTCATTAAGTGAATGATGTGACAATTAAAAAAGTTTAAATATAAATATTATTATTCAAATTGATCGAATGTAAAAGGCTCGATGATTATTTTATAACAAAAAATAAAGTTTAATACTCGTTATTGAAAGTTTGATGACCATTTTATTTTTTAAAATAAATTAGTGACCATTTATAAATTAAATTTAAAAATAATTTTTACCAAGAGAAGATTTACTTGATAAAAAAGATAAAATAAAAAATTAATAAAATAAATATATTCGATTGATTAGTATCATGGATGACAGTGAATACACTACACAATTATGGACTCTTTTCTTAGTTACAAATATCCAGTTCAATTTTTGTTAACCTTCAATTGATTCCCAAAGATTTACCATACATTTCCTCTCACTCTATCGAGAAATTATATTATGGGGTAAGTCCATCACGTGTCCATGAGACCAACCATTAAAAATCACATACCTCATCAATTTTTTTATGTCATATTTTTCAATTGAATCTTCATTTTAAAAAAAATGTTTTTAAAATGAATTAACAGTAAAGATGAGTAAAGATTCACTTAGAAAAATATGACATAAAAAAATGATGAGATAGATATTTTTTAGAGGTTGGTCCTATGGATGACGTGGTGGGACTTACCCATGATATAATTTCTCCACTCTTATCTGCTTTCTCAGTCTACTTTCCTTACACAGATCACTACCATCTTCATTCCCTACAAAGTATCAGATCTCTAGATTTCGACCAACTTATGGTACATTACATCAAAACTCAGTAAATTACCTCTCCAACCTGTAGGGTCAATCATGGCCTTCCAGGAGATCTGTCAGTCCTTATTGACTCTGTTTTGTCATCTTCAACCCCTTCATGGTATCAAATTAAACAGAGGAAAGCTCAATCTCTAGATTTTGGTTAGCTTATACTACAAAAGACACTGATGACAGGCGTATAAGTCCAAAATGAGAAGATGTTAGAAAAATGAAATAAAACTCACTTACCTATGCCTTTGGATGATGTTATTGAGAAGTTGTATCTCCCCAAAAGCATACCCAAGGTGACAAGAAATGAAACTATTTCAATCTCTGAGGCCATCCATCACCTTCACCATCATCTGCAGAGTAAAAACTGTCGTCGGATTCATCATTGCTCATCTCATTGAAGTTGGACTTTGAATTTGAAGCAGAAGAAACAACAAAACTCTCTGCATCCACATAAAACACATGAACTCCACATTTCTTTATACCGAAGTACACTCCTCGGACAAACTCTTGGATGTTGAAATCAAATGCAGCCTCCTCATAATCATTGTCTTGTATAATCAAATCCTTACCAAACAAAATGAAGACATGATCACCTGTGTAATGGTTGTAGCTCTCACTTCTGAACTCTTCACCAGTGGAGGCTGTCGGTATTTACAGTTAAATTCAAGTTTACATAAGTGACGGCAATGAATGAAATCAGGCACAAGGCAGACAACAAATGCCAAGAATCTGTTCCCACTAGGACCATTTGGTGCTATCTTAAAATTTAACGAAAAATCCTCATTTCGATGCTCAAACTCATTTGCTGAAATTTCATTTTCTGGGAAACTACAAATGAATCTATTAAATCTTGATCTGCCTTGGTATCTCCCATCCCTTACCTGTCTCTGTGCTAGGGAATGAATACGAAGCATGGCACTCGCCCCGATGTTTTTAATTGAATCTTGACTCAACCCGAAGCAATTCAAGAATGACAACAAAACATCACCACTATCAAAAGAATCAGAGTGATATAAATTATGATTTGTGAACTCTACTCTTTCTAATGATGTGCAGCCTTTTGCTTCCAAGCAGCACAGATATGGTGGAAGCTCTGGGAGTGATTTAAGTCCTTCACAAACAGAAACATCCAACCTTTGAAGGGATTTCAACTTTAAAATATTGCTGGATATATTTTTCACCTTAGAGTAACTCAAATCAAGTGATTTAAGTTCGAGGAGATGCTCAACTGAATCTGTATTTGGGTAGGGATTTCGATTGAAACAGGAGGTTTGAAATCAGAACTCTGACAGAGACAAGGAAGTTTAACCAAACTTTGTCGGTCTTCATAGTTGAGGCTCTTGAGGTTGATGGCACCTAACATATTACAAATGTCAGGTGATTGAGGTAAGGAAGTTCAACTAAACTTTCACACCCACTACAGTTAAGCCATTTGAGGTTGATGGCTCCTAACAGATCAGAGATCTTCCTTAAATTTTTGCACAAAAAAAGGTCAAGGGTTTCAAGAGATGCCAAGTGATTGAGGTAAGGAAGTTCAACCAAACTTTTACACCTACTACAGTCAAGCGTTTTGAGGTTGATGGCTCCGAACAGATCAGGGATCTTCCTTAAATTTTGCACCAAGAAAGGTTAAGGGTTTCAAGAGATGCCAAGCGATTGAGGCAAGGAAGTTCAACCAAACTTCCACACCCACTACAGTCAAGCCTTTGGAGGTTGATGGCTTCTAACAGATCAGGGATCTTCCTTAAATTTTTACACCAAGAAAGATCAAGGGTTTCAAGAGACTCCAAGTGATTGAGGCAAGGAAGTTCAACCAAACTTTTACACCAACTACATTCAAGTATTTTGAGGTTGATGACTCCTAACAGATCAGGGATCTTCCTTAAATTTTTCCACCAAGAAAGGTTAAGGGTTTCAAGAGATGTCAAGCGATTGAGGTAAGGAAGCTCAACCAAACTTTCACACCCACTACAGTCAAGCCATTTGAGGTTGATGGCTCCTAACAGATCAGGGATCTTCCTTAAATTTTTGCACAAAGAAAGGTCAAGGGTTTCAAGAGATGCCAAGTGATTGAGGTAAGGAAGTTCAACTAAACTTTTACACCCACTACAGTCAAGCGTTTTGATGTTGATGGCTCCGAACAAATCAGGGATCTTCCTTAAATTTTTGCACCAAGAAAGGTTAAGGGTTTCAAGAGATGCCAAGCGATTGAAGCAAGGAAGTTCAACCAAACTTCCACACCCACTACAGTCAAGCATTTGGAGGTTGATGGCTCCTAACAGATCAGGGATCTTCCTTAAATTTTTACACCAAGAAAGATCAAGGGTTTCAAGAGACTCCAAGTGATTGAGGCAAGGAAGTTCAACCAAACTTTTACACCAACTACATTCAAGTATTTTGAGGTTGATGACTCTTAACAGATCAGGGATCTTCCTTAAATTTTTGCACCAAGAAAGGTTAAGGGTTTCAAGAGATGTCAAGCGATTGAGGTAAGGAAGCTCAACCAAACTTTCACACCCTCTACAGTCAAGCGTTTTGAGGTTGATGGCTCCGAACAGATCAGGGATCTTTCTTAAATTTTTGCATGAAAAAAGGTTAAGGGTTTCAAGAGATGCCAAGCGATTGAGGCAAGGAAGTTCAACCAAACTTCCACACCCACTACAGTCAAGCCTTTGGAGGTTGATGGCTTCTAACAGATCAGGGATCTTCCTTAAATTTTTACACCAAGAAAGATCAAGGGTTTCAAGAGACTCCAAGTGATTGAGGCAAGGAAGTTCAACCAAACTTTTACACCAACTACATTCAAGTATTTTGAGGTTGATGACTCCTAACAGATCAGGGATCTTCCTTAAATTTTTCCACCAAGAAAGGTTAAGGGTTTCAAGAGATGTCAAGCGATTGAGGTAAGGAAGCTCAACCAAACTTTCACACCCACTACAGTCAAGCCATTTGAGGTTGATGGCTCCTAACAGATCAGGGATCTTCCTTAAATTTTTGCACAAAGAAAGGTCAAGGGTTTCAAGAGATGCCAAGTGATTGAGGTAAGGAAGTTCAACTAAACTTTTACACCCACTACAGTCAAGCGTTTTGATGTTGATGGCTCCGAACAAATCAGGGATCTTCCTTAAATTTTTGCACCAAGAAAGGTTAAGGGTTTCAAGAGATGCCAAGCGATTGAAGCAAGGAAGTTCAACCAAACTTCCACACCCACTACAGTCAAGCCTTTGGAGGTTGATGGCTCCTAACAGATCAGGGATCTTCCTTAAATTTTTACACCAAGAAAGATCAAGGGTTTCAAGAGACTCCAAGTGATTGAGGCAAGGAAGTTCAACCAAACTTTTACACCAACTACATTCAAGTATTTTGAGGTTGATGACTCTTAACAGATCAGGGATCTTCCTTAAATTTTTGCACCAAGAAAGGTTAAGGGTTTCAAGAGATGTCAAGCGATTGAGGTAAGGAAGCTCAACCAAACTTTCACACCCTCTACAGTCAAGCGTTTTGAGGTTGATGGCTCCGAACAGATCAGGGATCTTTCTTAAATTTTTGCATGAAAAAAGGTTAAGGGTTTCAAGAGATGCCAAGCGATTGAGGCAAGGAAGTTCAACCAAACTTCCACACCCACTACAGTCAAGCCTTTGGAGGTTGATGGCTTCTAACAGATCAGGGATCTTCCTTAAATTTTTACACCAAGAAAGATCAAGGGTTTCAAGAGACTCCAAGTGATTGAGGCAAGGAAGTTCAACCAAACTTTTACACCAACTACATTCAAGTATTTTGAGGTTGATGACTCCTAACAGATCAGGGATCTTCCTTAAATTTTTCCACCAAGAAAGGTTAAGGGTTTCAAGAGATGTCAAGCGATTGAGGTAAGGAAGCTCAACCAAACTTTCACACCCACTACAGTCAAGCCATTTGAGGTTGATGGCTCCTAACAGATCAGGGATCTTCCTTAAATTTTTGCACAAAGAAAGGTCAAGGGTTTCAAGAGATGCCAAGTGATTGAGGTAAGGAAGTTCAACTAAACTTTTACACCCACTACAGTCAAGCGTTTTGATGTTGATGGCTCCGAACAAATCAGGGATCTTCCTTAAATTTTTGCACCAAGAAAGGTTAAGGGTTTCAAGAGATGCCAAGCGATTGAAGCAAGGAAGTTCAACCAAACTTCCACACCCACTACAGTCAAGCCTTTGGAGGTTGATGGCTCCTAACAGATCAGAGATCTTAAATTTTTACACCAAGAAAGATCAAGGGTTTCAAGAGACTCCAAGTGATTGAGGCAAGGAAGTTCAACCAAACTTTTACACCAACTACATTCAAGTATTTTGAGGTTGATGACTCTTAACAGATCAGGGATCTTCCTTAAATTTTTGCACCAAGAAAGGTTAAGGGTTTCAAGAGATGTCAAGCGATTGAGGTAAGGAAGCTCAACCAAACTTTCACACCCTCTACAGTCAAGCGTTTTGAGGTTGATGGCTCCGAATAGATCAGGGATCTTTCTTAAATTTTTGCATGAAAAAAGGTTAAGGGTTTCAAGAGATGCCAAGCGATTGAGGCAAGGAAGTTCAACCAAACTTCCACACCCACTACAGTCAAGCCTTTGGAGGTTGATGGCTCCTAACAGATCAGGGATCTTCCTTAAATTTTTACACCAAGAAAGATCAAGGGTTTCAAGAGACTCCAAGTGATTCAGGCAAGGAAGTTCAACCAAACTTTTACACCAACTACAGTCAAGTATTTTGAAGTTGATGGCTCCTAACAGATCAGGGATCTTCCTTAAATTTTTGCACCAAGAAAGGTCAAGGGTTTCAAGAGATGCCAAGCGATTGAGGTAAGGAAGTTCAACCAAACTTTTACACCAACTACAGTTAAGCGTTTTGAGGTTGATGGCTCCGAACATATCAGGGATCTTCCTTAAATTTTTGCACCAAGAAAGGTTAAGGGTTTCAAGAGATGCCAAGCGATTGAGGTAAGGAAGTTCAACCAAACTTTCACACCCACTACAGTCAATCCTTTGGAGGTTGATGGGTCCTAACAGATCAAGGATCTTTCTTAAATTTTTACACCAAGAAAGATCAAGGTTTTCAAGAGACTCCAAGTGATTCAGGCAAGGAAGTTCAACCAAACTTTCGCACCCACTACAGTCAAGCCTTTTGAGGTTGATAGCTCCTAACAGATCAGGGATCTTCCTTAATTTTTTACAACATATAAGCTCAAGGGTTTCAAGAGACTCCAAGTGATCGAGGCAAGAAAATTCAACCAAACTTTTACACCAACTACAGTCAAGTATTTTGAGGTTGATGGCTCCTAACAGATCAGGGATCTTCCTTAAATTTTTGCACCAAGAAAGGTCAAGGGTTTCAAGAGATGCCAAGCGATTGAGGTAAGGAAGTTCAACCAAACTTTTACACCAACTACAGTTAAGCGTTTTGAGGTTGATGGCTCCGAACATATCAGGGATCTTCCTTAAATTTTTGCACCAAGAAAGGTTAAGGGTTTCAAGAGATGCCAAGCGATTGAGGTAAGAAGTTCAACCAAACTTTCACACCCACTACAGTCAATCCTTTGGAGGTTGATGGGTCCTAACAGATCAGGGATCTTTCTTAAATTTTTACACCAAGAAAGATCAAGGTTTTCAAGAGACTCCAAGTGATTCAGGCAAGGAAGTTCAACCAAACTTTCGCACCCACTATAGTCAAGCCTTTTGAGGTTGATAGCTCCTAACAGATCAGGGATCTTCCTTAATTTTTTACAACATATAAGCTCAAGGGTTTCAAGAGACTCCAAGTGATCGAGGCAAGAAAATTCAACCAAACTTTTACACCAACTACAGTCAAGTATTTTGAGGTTGATGGCTCCTAACAGATCAGGGATCTTCCTTAAATTTTTGCACCAAGAAAGGTCAAGGGTTTCAAGAGATGCCAAGCGATTGAGGTAAGGAAGTTCAACCAAACTTTTACACCCACTACAGTCAAGCGTTTTGAGGTTGATGGCTCCGAACAGATCAGGGATCTTCCCTAAATTTTTGCACCAAGAAAGGTTAAGGGTTTCAAGAGATGCCAAGCGATTGAGGCAAGGAAGTTCAACCAAACTTTTACACCCACTACAATCAAGGCTTTTAAGGTTGATGGCTCCTAACAAATCAGGGATCTTCCTTAAATTTTTACACCAAGAAAAATCAAGGTTTTCAAGAGACTCCAAGTGATTCAGGCAAGGAAGTTCAACCAAACTTTTACACCAACTACAGTCAAGTATTTTGAAGTTGATGGCTCCTAACAGATCAGGGATATTCCTTAAATTTTTGCACCAAGAAAGGTCAAGGGTTTCAAGAGATGCCAAGCGATTGAGGCAAGAAAATTCAACCAAACTTTCACAGTGTTTGCATTCAATCCATTTGAGGTTGATGGCTCCTGATAGATTAGGAATCTTCTTTAAATTTTTGTTATAGGAAGCGTCCATCACCATTAAATTAACAAGATCCTGTGAAAACAATATATAAAACAATTATATTACCAAGTAATATCTATTTATATTTGATGTTTTTAGTGTGTAAATTCACTAGACAAATTTTCTTCTTTAGATGAAATAAGATAGATATTTTATGTTTTTTTTCTTTTGAAAAATCTTTTATTTTATTCTTGAAGAAAATAAACCTTGAAGGAAGAAAGTATGAGAGCATATACCAGATGATCATCTTCATTCCAAAGTTGTTCCATGTTGCCATATTGTAATGTCAACACGACAAGATTCTTTGGATTAAAACTTGATGATAAAGACTTGAAGGGGTAATATTTCCACCAAAGACACCTCAGCTCACTTGGAAGATATACAGTATCAACTCCATTTGCATGTAGTTTCCGATTCTTTTCCTCCCAGAAAAATGAAGTACTATAGAAGTGGATGTATGTAAGATTAATCATATTCTCAAAGACAGATGGACAGAGCTGAAGGTCATCAATTTCAGACAGATCTAACTCCATTCCTTCAATTAGTTCAGTCCCCTGACATACAAAAAACAGTTTATCAAAATATTAGCGTACAAAATTTATGGGAATTCCTGCTAAACCACAAATAATATGTTATTATATTAGGAAAGACTTTGACTAATTTGCCACACATTTTTATTACACGGATTTTTAGACCTCAAAAGTGTTCATTGTTTTTTCTCAACAATGTATTTCATTAAGAGCAGCACTCAGCATTAGATAAATAAGCACATGACCACATCTTAATAAACTATCTGAAAGAGTAGAAAAATATAAATACAAACAACACTTACTTTATTATATTTGAGCACTTGATACACGTCTTTAGGAATCCATAACCTACTGCGTTTTCCAGGGTACTTAGATTCTTGGAAAATAATTTCCTTCCCATCTCTTCAAGCATATCATGCATAGAAATTTTTCCATAAGCTGTGATATCAATTAGGCTTCTGTCGAGTAAGTTGCTTATTGCACTCATTGCACCCTCATACTTGCTACTTAGAATTTTTGCTGTTTCATCCTTATCTTCCCCTTTAAAGAAGCATGCCTATATCAAGAAATATACTCTGCTCTAGCTTATTCAGCCCATCAAAGCTACTCATCAAAATCCGTGAAATTCTTGGTTCAGCATATTGCTTTAGTTTATCCACCTCGCTTTCCCACTCTTCCTTGGACTTTTTATATAGTTTAGAACCCAAAACTTTTAGAGCAAGTGGACTGCCATCAGCATAGTGTAAAAATTTGAAGGACAGTTCTTGGAATTCAGCAGCAGGATGCAACTGCTTAAATGCAAAAGTAGAAAAAAGTTGAAGAGAGTCTTCCACATTTAACTTCTTTACGTTGTGTATTTTGCCGTTCGCTCCTCCATTCTTAAGCACTTGCCTATCTCTAGACGTCAGAATGATTCTACTCCCTTCACCAAAATATTTAACTCCCATCAAATCTATTTGTTCCGAGTCATCAACGTCGTCAAGAACAACAATTAGTCTCATTTTCTTGAGCCTCTCTTTGATAACACTGGATACTATTGTGGGGGTGTCTATTTCAATTTTGGAATTTAACAGTTTGGAAAGAAGATCATTTCTTACAGATTTCATTCCTTTGTTTTTTATTTTCTCTCTAACATTGTGAAGAAAGTAATGAGTTTGAAAGTTTGGAGAGATTTCATTATAAACAGCCTCAGCAAGGGTGGTTTTGCCTATTCCACCCATTCCCCAAAGTCCTATGATACGACTCTCTTCATGCTGAATCATCCCCAAAATCACCTTTTTCTGATCATCAATCCCAACCAAATCTTCAGAAACACTACTAGATTCGTTATTCAACTTTTTTATAACATATTCAACGACATCTTCAATGTACAGAGTATCAGGTCTGGAAAATAATGTAAACAAAATTGACCGTGAATAGAAAGACATGACAGACTTCAAGAGATGAAATATAAGTGTGTATAGGTACTTACCTGTCGAATTTACCTCCTTCTATATGCCATCCTTTTAATTCTCCGACTTTAGCAAAGGTGGTTTTCCATCTTTGTAGTTGATGTAGCCTTTTTAATTCATGATCTTCAAAAGACTTTTTGAAACTGCCACCAAGATGTCGCACATCAGAGGGATCAACATGATAAAATATGGGAAGGATAATGTGTCCATGACTGCTCCTGCGGTCCATGATGTGGGAGAGTTCTGCCAAGCATGATTTTGAAGAAGCATAGTCTGCCGACAAAACGACGATGGAGAGCCTTGAGTCTTCAATTCCTTGAGAAAGTGCTGGTGAAAGTAGTTCCCCTTTTTCCAGTGCCTCTTCATCGAAGAAGACATTCAATCCCGTTTTTTTCAAGGCTTCGAGAAGATGAGCGGTGAAGTTAAGTCGTGTGTCTTCGCCTCTGAAGCTCAAGAAAACTTGATACTTCATGGGAGGAGAAGAGGAAGAAGAAGCGGAAGCCATGAAAAGGTATTGATTGCGTGATCGAAACAGAAGAGAGAAAATCACAACAAAATATATGTTTAAATTCTGATTTGATCCCTTCATATCATAAATTTCATCTTCTTATTGACTGGGAGGGGAAAGGGACAAAGGTTTATCCCTGTGCGTGTGGACCCTTCAGTTCCTTCCATCTGAAAAGCAACTTGGATTGAGGACAAGGATTATATTTACATAGTCAGACACACTGTTGAACAAGATCATGATGGGTAATTTAACCACCAAGTTTAAATATTAATTTTGTTTTTTTAAAAAATTGACGGTATTTATTTATTAGTAAATAAAATAATTTTTAAATTCAAGCATTGAAAATTAATGGCACAAATTAATTTGAAAATAAAAAAGATAATGATGGGCAAATTACTTTGTATTATTATAAATAATGAGCCTTGTCAAGTTTACTTGGTAAACCACGTTTCAATTTTTTATACTATTTCTACATATAATTCTATGAAGACAGGTTGAAATGAGAGGATAAAACCGAAGAACAAATCAAAGGTTGATATTCTTTTACATATGTCTTCCACCGGAGAAATTATGTCATGGGTCAGTCCTACCACGTCATTCACGAAACCAACTAATAAAAATTGTCTACCTCATTATTTTTTAATTTTCTAAGTAAAGATTCACTTAAAAAAATTATGACATGGAAAAATTGATAAAATTGACAGTTTTTATTGATTGGTCCCATGGACAGGTGGTGGAATTGACCCATGATATAATTTTCCCATCCACTGCCAATGTAATGGTTGGTTGTTGTAACAGTCTTAGTATATATACATATATAATAAATATATATATATTAATGTATACATCTGATATATATCTTATATACATATATATAAGTATATATATTAATATATATACTAAGTATACATATAAATATTATAATAAATATGTATATATTTTTATTAATTACTTCAAGTCAAATTGATTTAACTTTTGAAATAAATTTAAAATTAAATTTTTTAAAAAAATGATTTTAAGGGGAATTTTAGATTTTAACTATTTTTATTGACCAATCAGAACTGCCCCCCAGGATCTATAATTGTCTCAAAAAGTCCAATATACATACATTATTGGACCTTTTGAATAACAGTCGAGAGGACCTTATGAAAATTGAACACTTTGGTATAGAAGATGTAAAACAAATATTGGGCATTCTAGAAAAAAAGTAGAAAAGCATTTCGAAATTTATTTACCAAAATTTTGAATCCATTAATCCATATGTGATGAGAGGGGGAATTTTTGATTTTGAGGGAGGGAAAATTTTTGAATTTTAATCGGTCTGGGCCTTCGGGGTGGGGGGAATTTTTTTATTTTAACTTTTGGGATTTGGTTTTAAGCGGGTTGGGGCTGGGGGAGGGATTTGAAGGGATACATATATTATACATATAATATGATATATATACATTAAAAATAAATATGTATGTATGATATATAATGTATATATGTATAATACATATACATATGATATATATAACATTACATATTTACATTATTAACATACATATGTATATATATATGTATAATGTACTAATACATACTAACACATGTGACATATTAAGTTATTAACAAACATATATATAATACATGTACTAAACTACTAATACTATATATTAAAAATTAATATATATGTTAACATGTATGATATATGTATAATATATTATATATACATATATAATACATATACATATAGATTATAACATATACGATACACACATATATATATATTAATATATACATGTACTATATACTAATGTATATATATATTCAAAATTTATAATTACATATTCATATAACATACATATATGGTATATATACATATTAACATATATACATATACTATATACTAATTACTATATACAATTATCATATACATATGTTATATATGCATAATATATAATATACATTTACTAATTATTATATATATATATATACATATAGCATACATATATATGATATATTGAATTATTGATATATATATATTAATATATTAACGTATTATGTATAATATTATTACTACTATTAAATATTAATCTACTATCACTATGTATACATATAACATACATTGATACATATATTATATATGAATGTTAGAATATAGTTATGTATAATTAATAATTGTATATATTATACATATATTATACATATAACATATCTAATTACTAGACATCTAATTATCAATATATATTATATAAATATTTATATTAGTTATTAAATTATTAATTTATTATATATATTGTAATGTATACCATATTTTAATATATTAGTATAATTTTATTTTTCATATATATATAGTATTAATTCATTTATAGTATTATTCCATAAATGATATTATGTCATAAATAGTATTATTCTTTATTTTAGTATTATTTTACTTCTAAAAATAGTATTATTTCATATATTACTGATCCATATAGTATTATTCTATTTTCAAAAATAATATTAGTCCATTTATAGTATTACTCCATATAGTATATTTTTTATATATAGTATAAATTCCTTATATATTATTAATTTTATATATAATATTATTTCATTTATAGTATAAACTCTATATATTATCTAAAATTTATTTTAATTTTTGAAATATATTAAACTATAGTATAATTATAAATTTATAATGTATTAAAGATAAAATTTTAATACTTTTAATTATTATTAAGTTATAATTTTTATTGATTTTTTTAAATTTCAAAATTTAATCTTCAATTTTATGGGCTAATATTTATTTTTTTATATATATTTATAAAAAAATCAAAATTAATAATTTAAATTACTATGAATATAAAATCAAAATTAATAATTTAAATTACTATGAATATAAAATCAAAATTAATTTGACTTGAAACAAAACCGACTTGAAATGAACCCGACCTGAAATGCAATCGAACTAAAATGGACCCAACCTGAAATCTACCTGACTTGAAATGAAACTGTCAATTATCTGATTTGGACCCAAACCGTTTCAACCCGACCTGAAATGGATCCGTTCTAAAACAGACCCGACTTGAAATGGACCTAACCTGAAATGGACCCGACCTGAAATGGACCTGCACCGACCCGAATCGACTTAAAACATCAAATCAACCTGAAATGACTTGTATCCGATTTTATCCGACCTGACAGTACCCGACTTGAAATCCATCCGAATAACTGTTTTTACATCCCTACCCTTGGGTTGCTTTCATCCGAAAAGCAACTTACAAGGATTAGATTTACATAGTCAATGCGTGTGGACCCATTGTTGAACAAGAACACGATGGGTAATTTAATCACCAAGGTTAATTTTTTTTTCAATTTTGAAGGTATTTATTTACTAGTAAATAAAATAATTTTTTAAATTCAAACATTGAAAATTAATTTGAAAATAAAAAACAATGCCGGCCAAATTACTTTGTATTATTATAAATAATGAAATTTGTCAAGTTTACTTGGTAAACCACGTTTCATTTTTTTATACTATTTTTATATTTAATTCTGTGAAGACAGGTTGATAGGAGACGAAAAAAAAACAAATCAAAGGTTATTTGTCAGGTCTCAAGTTCGGGTTCGCTTCAGTTGAATGCAGGTCAGGTTTCGGGTCTACAATAACAGCTTGAAATCGGGTTTGAGTCATTTTCGATTATACAATTTGGGTTTGGTTACTACAGTAATAACTTTGATTCTGATTCGGGTCAACAATAGTCAAATACAGACCGAGTTCGAGTCATTACATCCTCGGATTAAGAAATTAATATATTGATAAATGAGTTATATCTAACGATAGAAAAAATTAATGAGAGAAAAATTTATAAAAAAAAAAGATTTATGAACTTCGAGACATTTTTTTAGTAAATTTAGATCAAATTTTAGTTTAAAAAGTTGACACAAAATAATTAATAAAATTTAATATCGAACAATCATCATTTATGGTTGTTAACGGTAACACCTAACGGTGAAGAACGATTATAAAACACTTCAAAAAATATATATAAATAATGTTAAATACCTAAATGCACAAGAAAAAACATTTTATTGAAAAAAAATTAGCTGATTACGCCGGTGGTGGTTAACAAAAATTAATGACACAAATTAATTTGAAAATAAGAAAGATAATGATGGGCAAATTACTTTGGATTATTATAAATATATGAGCCTTGTCAAGTTTACTTGGTAAACCACGTTTCATTTTTGTATAATATTTCTACATTTAATTCTATGAAGATAGGTTGAAAGGAGAGGAAAAAACCAAAGAATAAATCAAAGTTATCTGTCAGGTCAAACTCGAGTTCAAGTGTAACGACCCGGATTTGGATCCTAGTGTCGGGTTCATCCAAGAGATTTGGACTTCAGTTTTGGGCCCCAGGTTTGAGTATTGGGCCTTAGGCTTTTGGGCTTGCATGGTTGTTGGGCATGATAGAGTTTAGTGGTTGTGGCCTTGTGGGCTTTTTGGTAAATGGCTAAAGGATGAAGATGAGGGGATAAAGACTTTATTTTCTGCATTTTTGCATAGGGTATGAGATCATCCTCTACAACCCCATTTTCTTCATCTTTTGCCATTGCAACAACCATCAAAGGTAAGGTTTTTGAGGGTTTAATGGTGGAATCTCGTTTTGTTTATGAAGGGTAAGTTTTAGGGCTGTTAAGGATCTATCCAAAAAGGTAAAAAATGTGTTAGTTGGTGAGGAAGAAAGTTTTTGAGTTGGGGTTTTAGAGAAAACGGGAATAAAGTTTAAGGGTTTAAATCTCAGTTTCCTTAAGTTTTGTGGTTCTGAAAGTCTTCAAAAGGGTTGTCTAATACTTGGTTTAACATCTCTTGTAGAGAAGGAAGTTGGAGAACCTTCAATAAGTCTTGGGAAGAAGAAAGCTTGAGGAGAGGGAGAGTGGACGTTTTGAGTTGTTGCTTGTGCTAAGATTGGTACTCTCAACTCTTTTTTTCATCATTCATTCATGGTAGAATGCATAGCATGTAGAGAAATCATGTATGTATGTTGGTTTGATTGGTTTGCTTGATAGAGGTTGTTAATGGTGAAATCCGAGCTAATATGTTAAATGACTGGAAATTGATGTTAAAACATCCTAATCACTCTTAAAAACGAGTAGGAAGACTTTGGAATCGATTAGGTTGAGTTTGGGGATGAATCTCTAAAATTTCTAAGTGCAGATCTGCATTTCGTGGAAGGGATATTGATACACGGGCTACCGATATCGATACCCTGAGTAAATTTTGGCTTGTCGTGCAGGGGTATCGAACCATGGTTCGATACCGAATCCTCTAGTGGTATAATTGCATCGACACCAGTATCGGAATGGTCTTTCCCATTTCGTTGACTTTTGGATTGGTCATAGGGTATCGATACTGGTTTTGATACTCATGTTTCGATACCCTCTTTAGGTGGGTATCGGTGTAGGGTGTTTCGATACCTTACCTAAGGGTATCGATACCCCTGTGCTTTTGGGCCAAGTTGGAGTAGATTTTTGGGCTCGGTGATTTTAATAAATACTTCTATCAATCTAAGAGTTGTAAAACGAATTATCAAACTAAAGTTTACAAATATAACTTTAAAAGACTTAAGTATGATAAGACTTAATATATCTTGTTGTGATAAGATCATAGGTGGATCGCTTGTGTGGTTTGGGTCCTTGTGTTATGGAATCCGGATATCTAAAAGTGTTACAACACGTCGAAGGCCATCCGATGTAACATTCTGGATGATGATTTGAAAACCATCCCGAATGTAGGATCCCGATGCTGTATGGGTGTGGGCCTTATTCGAAGATACTCGATGTGATATTCCGAGTATGGAATTGGAAGATCCCGATTCTGTGTGGACGCGGGCCTCATCCTTGAGTTTGGGATCCCGATACTGTGTGGACTTGGGCCCTACTCATAGTGTAGGATCCCGATGCTGTGTGGACAAGAGCCTCACTACCTTGTGTGATTGTTGATTTGTATATGCTGTGTGCGATAATATACATCTTATTTATGCCATGTGTTAGGCAAGCATGCTAGACCATCATACAATGCACGTGATTTATATGTCATGCTTTACTACTTTTGATATGCATGTTGTGGGCCGAGTTTGGCGTATCCACTGAGCTTGTGTGGCTCAATGTTCGAAATGTGTTTTCGTGCGTAGGTTAGATGAAGTAGGTCCCGTGGAGCACCATCGAGGTTCGGACCTCAATATCGACCGTATTGTCAGAGTACACTTATTATACGTAGTGGGCATAGTACTATGTTGAACCCTATATGTATTTGTAACTCTGTTTATTTTAATTTGGGTCGAATGTTTAAATGGTTTTATAATATTTGGAGCTTCGAATTACTTTAAACTATTTTGGTCTTGTTTTAATTTAAGTGGATTTTATGGATCGATTTTGAACTCAATTTGATTTTATTGTTGGACTTTAAAGAAAATTTTGAAATACGGGTTTTAAGTCGGAGGCCCAATGTGACATCCGGGTCGGGGTGTTACATCGAGTTTGGGTTATTATAGTAACGGGTCCAATTCGGGTTCGGGTTATTATAGTAACAGGTCCAATTCGGATTCGGGTCAACAACAGTCAAATATAAATCGGGTCTAGGTTATTACATCTCCGGGTCAAACCAGGTCTTAACTCGAATAAGTTTCAATCGGGTTTTCAGGTCGGCTCAGCTTTTTACATCCCTAGAGTGGACCATGTGTTGAACAAAAACATTACGGGTAATTGAATTACCAGGTTTAAATATTAGATTTTTTTAAAAAAATTAAACAATATTTATTTACTGGTGAATAAAGTAATTTTTTAAATTCAAACTTTGAAATTTTTTTATTTTTGTTAATAAATTAATATATTAATAAATGAGTTATATTTTAGCTGACAACGATAGTTCATCACGACTTTCTATATTGTTCTCTCTCATTTTTTAACGAGTTAATAGTGATTACAGTAATATCTGTTCTAAAATATAATTTCCACCATTTGACGTTGATTGTTCAATCACTCTGCTGGTATCGCTGGTGCTCGAACCCGTGACTTCTATAAATATAACCATTTCTTTAACAACTTTGTTTTAAATACCTACAAATAATAGAAATCTAATATTTAGAACTTTGGATGAGCTGCCATTTACTGATATGAATCTGTGAACCTCCAAGTAAATGTTTGGCAAGCAGTAACACAGGGTTTCATTATAATCAGGGATCCGATCTAAAAACTTGCCTGAAATCTATATGAATAAATTATTTATTTGTTTTTAGTATTTTTTTAATTGTTTTGAATCTTTATTATTTTTTTAGCATTTTAGTCTTATGAATTTTCCTATGTTTTCCATGAAAATTAGTAATGATTTATTTATCAATATTTTAAATTTATGAAAAATAATTTAATTATTTATTTGTTTTAACAGATAGTTGAACAAGTTTCACATATTTATTTAGAGGATCGACATATTACTAGCCTCTATATTGATAATATGGTAAAATCTTACAATTTATATTTAATTAGAAGTTTATATATTTCAATATTTTTGCTTTAATTATAGGATATAGAAGATACATTTAAATATCATCGATCTATGGTAAAAACTCTCATAGATGATTGAATCTTGAATTTTTTGCCTGTTGGATTTTACTATGCCATATTCCTTCGTGGTTATAAGGTGATTCCAGGATTGATTACTGCATTAATTGAGCGAATGAGACTCGAGACCTACACATTCTATATACCCTTTGCAGAATGTACGACCACTCTATAGGATGTAGTGTATTTTATTGGTGTCTCTGTCAACGGAAAACCGTTGATTGAGCGTACTCATACTACTACTGCTAAAATTTGTGAAATGAACCTTGGAAAATTTCATGTGGAAGTAATGTAAAAGGTTCTCATGTCAAACTAAGTTGCTTAGTGAAAGAATTTAGGCTGAATGAGTATTGTCCGGTTGAAGAGATTTATCATGTGAGTCGAGCAAATATTCTAAGATGATTAGTGGTATTTTAATGCCTAATAAATTTAAAAATTTAGTTAGTGTCTGATATCTAAATTTTTTTCATACACTTTGGGTACCCGTTCTGAATATAATTAGGGATCTGTAATATTAGCATGCTTGTATTGTGAGTTATGCAAGGGCGCTAAACTCGAAAAGGGTAAGAAGGTATGTAGTATTGGAGGATGTCTATTGTTATTGCAAATATGGGGTTGATAGCGACTTTCATTCTTGACACCAGTTACCCGATCCCATATACAGTTTCCTCAATGAATAATTTATTAGTTGATTTATTGATTTTTTAATGTAATTTTTACATGAAAATTAATTTTTATTTATATGTAAATGGTTCGATGAAAATCATAAGATTGGATTGGCACAAAATAATGTACGAATTTTTAGATCTCTTACCGATTTATATTGTCAAGATCATTTACGCAATTTATATTTAATTTCTTTTAATATCTTATTTCTTATTAGGGTCAATGCAGAATGATACTAATTAAAACAATCTTATTTTCAAGTTTATCTAGTTGGCGTACGATGATAACTAAATATTCGTACCTGAATATCTTATGATTGATTCATCTTTATGGTGTACTGTTGCACCATTGATCCTTTTTTCTACTGTTGAATTCCAATTTGGAGATAGAGTGCTTAGATAATTTAGCTTTCACCAGCATATTTCGCCCTTTTTAGATGATCATTATTATCTTCATGTGCATGATGGTCATGATAGAGGAGATACAGATCGAGAGGACATACATATTGAGTTTATTTCTTTATGGCACAAGCTACTGATTATAATTTTTAGAGTTCAAAGTATATTATTTGGTATCATTCTCATGGAAAGCCTTATTTAACGATTACAAAAGGACACGACGAATGCCAAAGATTTAAGAAAAAATACGATACCAAAAGTAAATCATTGCAGACTGCTGCCGGCACGTCCTCTTCTACAAATATATGGAGTCAAAACCCTGAATGTTGGCCAACCACATGGGAGACAATGATAATTCCTACTACTGTATAAGATAAAGAATCAACGCCTATATGTGCGCAACCAGACGTGGGTTATAGCTCTTCAGCTAATTTGGTTTTTGATGATGCTGGTTTATATAGGCTTGAGTTTCAACCACCATAGTCCCCCATTTTCGTTTATAACGATATTCATGATTTTCATGAAATATAAAATTTCTTTAATTCACCAGATATAATGGGAGAAGAATTCATTTCTACGTTCATGTCACCGCCAATTTATACCGCTGTTAATAAATAAAGAGGATGCAAAACAGGCTAGTGAAGAGGTTGATGAACATGAAGTTCCGTAGAAGCCACATCGTGTTTGATGACCATCATAGACTTATATGTCAACCACACCTCGGCATGGTCAAAAATTACGTAAAAAATGATTTTATTTTATTTTTATTGTGATGCCTATTTTGGACTATAATTAATTTTGTATTGTTAAGCAAAATTTGTATTATTATGCTTTATTTTATTTTATTTTATTTTTGTATTGTTATGCAAATTTTTTAATGTTATTCTAAAATTTTTACTTCCGATATATAATTTCGAGTATAGATATTTAGGAACAAATCCTAATATATGATAATTAAAGATCATCAATAATCACTATTTTACTTCTGTATAGGAACAAATCTTGACTCATTGTGACAATTTCCTCTAGAATGTCATTCCCCTCTACATATTGTACATCTTTTACACTGAACCTTTGATGAAGATCCATACTAGTATAAATACGTGTCAATCTTGGTCGACCATTTGGAGTACGACTGATAGTGTTTAAAATAGTTAATATTTTGTGTCTAATTACTCATTGATTTGAAGAATTATGTTACTGGTCTTGGTGTTTTCGTATGTTTTTGTACAGAACTTTGAATCTGGAAAATGTACTTAAATGGTTGATTTCTGAAGTTTTCTTTTTATTTTCTGGATTGAGTTTGGATTGGTGGGCATGACTTTGGGCATGAAAATCTTACGTGGCACTTGGTCAGTAGCTTCTAGAAGATGACGTCAGCAAGCGCGAGATAGCTTATCAGTGCTCTAGATAGCTTATCAGCCGAGATTTAAATTTTAAATTAGGATTTATCTTTTTTATTTAAATTTAAATATTTTTAAGATTATCTTGAATTTATCCCCTTATATTAGGGTTTGTAGAAGGCTATAAATACCCACCTTGGGTAAGCCTAGAACACACACATCCTTTATTTTCTTGAATTTCATCTCTTTGTTCTAGGTTTTATAAAAGTTTCCTTTCTTTATTTTTCTTGTTTTTATTTTTTTATTTTATTTATTATGTTGAGCATAATTCTTTTCATAATTATGTTCGGCTAATTTCTTCATAGCCAAGGGCTTAAGCAATGACTCGATCCAAACGTGAGGTTTGAAAAACCCATCATTAACTTCGTCTTTTTATTTCTTTAAGTTTTCTCTTGAACTTATTTTTAAATCAAATTGATTTCAAAACTAAAGATTGAATTTGGTCAAGACGTTGATTTGATCATTTATATAGGAGAAAAGCTCGACTATTGAAGCAAATTCGACTTCCTGGGAACACATTAGCAAATTGATTGTTAAGAAGAAAACTAAGACTGGGTCAGTTATTATTGAAATAACATAATCCAAGTCGGTTCAAATGATTTAAATGTTTTATCTACAAACATAGTGTTGATGGATTGATCCATGATACCAATATCAAAGATAGCACTTGTGTATTCGGTTTTTAAAGTTTTGCTTCAAGGATTGAACCTTGAATGCTAAGTACCGACGTAAAATCACGAAGTAAATTTTTTTTTTCGATGATCAATTAAAATCGAGTCAAAGCGAAAGCCTAAGGCTAGTTTTTATCATAATTAAATAACTTTCTTATTTTATTCTCTTCCATTACTAGTTAGTTTTACTTTATTCAATAACTCCCATTTTACTCAAATATTATTCGATCAACCTACTTGGATCACCAATCAAACCGAGCATAATCATGAAGTTTCTAGTTCTTGTGGGAGCGACCCTTACTTCTCCTTTACTATATTATTTTCCTATTTACTATTTGAGAATAAGGAAATTATTTTTGACACTACATGACGCGTGTCAACGACGGATGATCAGATATGGTAACCATTTTTCATGCTCCACTGATGGCCAATAATTTGAATTCGCAATTGCAGGAAACTCAGCTTGGTAAATATTAATCATCCTATGGAGATTGAAGCATTCATCAATATACGTGTACGGGTCAACACCTACCTACATACACGCTACAACTGCATGAAGACAAGGATATCGCCATACCTGAAACGCTCCACAATCACACCACTGATATGTTGGTCATACTTCTTTAAATTCTCTATTTTCCACTCAAAATCTGGTTGTATCAGTATATAACATGTTTTATAATAATGTTAGTATATAGGAAAATTAAAAAATAGACGCACATAAATATAATATTCTTACCCATGCTTAAAATTTCACTGCGAAGGTAAGGATTTTTGAATGTTTCGAAACTATTTTTCCCAATATAACGAATACAATATGATTGTGGAGGTGTCCAACGACTTTCTTCTCGATTCATAGCTTCTTTGATACCTATTCATCGATCAAATATAATACAAACTCGTAGATATAATCCAGGATGGGTAGAAGTATTATATTTCCATAGACAATGCGTGTGGACCCACTGTTGAATAAGAACATTATGAGTAATTTAATCATCAAGTTTAAATATTATTTTTTCAAATTTTTTAACGGTATTTATTTAATAGTAAATAAAATAACTTTTTAAATTTAAACATTAAAAATTTTCATTTGTGTTAAGAAATTAGTATACAATTTATGAACTTGAGACACTTTTTTGTTTAAATATAAAAATTTAATATTTAATAAATATCGTTAACAGTAACACCTAACGGTGAAGAATGATTACAAAATACTTAAAAAATATAAAAATAATATTTAATACCTAAATGCATAATAGAAAAAATGTTATTTTATTAAAGAAAATTTTTAGCTGATTATGCCGGTTGTTGTTAACAAAAATTAATGGCACAAATTAATTTGAAAATAAAAAAGATAATGATGGGCAAATTACTTTGTATTATTATAAAAAATGAGCCTTGTCAAGTTTACTTGGTAAACCACGTTTCATTTTTTTATACTATTTCTACATATAATTCTATGAAGACAGGTTGAAACGAGAGGATAAAACCAAAGAACAAATCAAAGGTTGATATTCTTTTACTTGTGTCTTCCACTGCCAATGTAATGGTTGGTTGAACAGTCTTAGTTGGGTTGCTTTAGCTTGGGGTTGTTGTAACAACTGGTTTTTCTTACTTCACTTTTACTTTCCTTTTCAATAAAATACTAAGCATAATTTTAACAATGTTTAGTTAAATTTTTATTTAGCCAAAAGCTCGTGACGACTCAATTTCTATTGTGAGAATCGTCACTTCATACCTTTGAACAATATTCTTGATTTTCTAAATTCAAGGATTGACAATCGGTTTTTCTGTTAATGATATCGACGTCTTCATTTAAAAAATTGTACGTTGACTTGAAGATTATTTATATCTCAGTTGGAAAGAAAAATCGATTGGTAGTAAATTCTGTTTCTTATGAACAAATTTAATGCGGTCCACTAAGAGAAATCAAGATCGAATTTGATTCTTTGGTGAGACGCTATAACTCGAGTCAAAAATTTTTCTAGTACGCGCCAATGACGATAGAAGTGGTTACTCCAATAAAGACCAATTTCAGAGATAGACAAAAACAAGTTAGGGTTGACATTGTAGATTGTAACCGGTATAGGTCCTAAAATAAAACATTTTTCGGTGATCAGTTAGGAATTGAGGCGAAACTATATCTTTTAAATTTATTACTTTCAAATGTTTACTTTATCTTAATTTTTATTAATATTAGATTAGATTTATTTTTATTTTTATTTTTATAATATCATATGTAAAGCTTAAGAAAATGGTAAAAGAAAGTGCGGATGTAAAGTTTCAAACCTATAATCCCCAATTCATTGACCAATTACCCAAACAACCGAGCAATTGAGCTTTTGAGATTATAAGTCCCACTTACCACTTTGACTTAGTATAAATATCTGAACATTCTCAAGTTTAGTTGATAAACCACGCTTTATTTTTTGTATAATATTTCTACATTTAATTCTATGAAGAAAGGTTATAAATAAAGATAAGAGCCTTGTGAAGTTTACTTGGTAAATTTCTCTTCTTTTTTATAACATTTCTACATTGAATTCTATGAAGAGAGATTGAAAGAAAAGGAAAGAAAAAGACTGAAGAACAATTCAAAGGTTGACATCTTTTTTAGATTCTGAATTATCGGAAGTTTCGACAATACAGAATCTTTGAGAGATACTTTAGACATGTCCTCCACTGCTAATGTAATGGTTGGTTGGACAATCTTAGTTTGATATCTGTTATGCTTGGACTTGCTCGGGGTTGTCTTCTGTATTATGTGTGGATTGTAACGGGAGAGGAATGCCAGATTATATTGGTCTGCTAACAGACTAAGAACAACGAGTCTGTTAACATCTCACCAAATAATTACAGCCGAGGGTTCATTTCATATCTTCCTTGACTACTTCTCTGAGACCTTCAACATCATCATCATCTTCATGACCAACGACATCGATGCTACTTGCTAGAGCCTCGTAGCAGCAATAGACTGTTCAAGGCCCTGCATAACGATATATATAACATGAGTTTAACTCATAATTCATTTGTGCAATTATCAGATGTAATTCATAAGCAAATGTATCTGCTAACTTCCAATCACCTGGGCAGGTGCAGCCATCTTCATACCCTCTGTCTCTTTCATTTCCTTGTGCTGCTGCAGATACTGCATATGGGCTCCCTACAATTCCCTGTCACAGCATATTAATGTGTCAATGCGGAATCAAAATTAGAGCAAACAAAGGACATCATCAAGACATATTAACATCATTAAAGAGATATGCATAGATCAGAGAAGTCTATCACATCTTCCAATAGAACATGAATTTCAAGACACTGTTTACACTGATAAAACTGAGAAAAGTATACCCTTCACTAGGATTTCATTAATAAATAAGGTGAGGTGTCAACAATACTCTTACATCAGTGACAATACTCCCCTAATGTGGGAAATAAGTGTCATCTGTTGTACAACTATGGACTCTTAGTTACCAAAAATCAAGTTCATCTCTGATAACCTTAAATGGATTCAAGTTTTCAATACTCAAAACAACACTTCAAACCAAACAAAAAATCATTTGGATTTGTACAAATTCTTTCCAGTGCCAGTTCCATGTTTCTGAGTAGGATTGATAATAACCTGCAGCTCCATCATGTTCATTCCGCAAGTTGTGCCCTCTACAGGTTAAAAAAACAAAGAGCTTAGAAAATGACTTCAAATCTGTGTTGAATGAGACCAAGGCAAATTTGTTGCCAAGTTCAAACACAAGCATAAAACAAGCATGCGGTAGAAGAAATGAAAAGCTTACTTTGTTTCTCCTCTTTTGTATGGCTACAGCTCAAAGCACAATGGCTTTCCAAAAGATCTGCCAGTCATTCCTTAGTGTCTCTCTGTTTTCTCAATCTGCTTTACTTACACAAATCATTGCCATCTTCATTCCCTTCAGGATTCATAGTATCAAATAATAAGCCGAAGCATAACCTATAGATTTCGGTAAACTAATAGTATGTTGCAGTAAAACTCTGTAAATTACCACTTCAGCAAGTAGGGTCAATCATGGCATTCCTGAAGATCTATCATTCCTTTTAGACTCTGTTTTGTCATCTTCAATCCGATCAAATCACAGTCTCTAGATTTTTGTTAACATATACGAAAAAAAATTACGGATGACAGACATAATTCTAAAAAGACAACATGAGAAAAGCAAAGTGAGAGAAGCTTCAAGTAGCATGATAATATGAACAATAAAATAAAACCCACTTTACCTATGCATTTGGATGATGTTATTGAGAATTATCTCCCTAAAAGCATATCCAAGGTGACAAGAAATGCACTATTTCAATCTTTGAGGCACTCCATCACCTTCACCATCATAACTAAAGCAGCTTTTGTGTATCATCGTCGATTTACTCAAATTACCATCATCTGCAGTGTAGAAACTGTCGGCGGATTCATCATTGCTCATCTCATTGAAGTTGGACTTCTCACTTTATTCAACATCACTATCTGCGTAACTCTCCGCATCCACATAAAACACATGAACTCCACATTTCTTCACCCTGATAGAATCTGCTAGACCAAGACTTTTGATGTTGAAATCAAATGATGCCTCCTCATAATCATTGTTTTTTATAATCAAATCCTTATCAAACAAAACGAAGACGTGATCATCTTCGCAGATACCTTCAAAATTTGAAAATATGCACAAACTTTTGAAGTCCTCACCATTGGCAGCTATCAGTCGGCAATTACAGTTAAATTTAAGATCATAGAGGTCACAGTAGTGAGTGAATTCAGGCACAAGACAGATAGCAAATGCCAAGAGTCTGCTCCTACTACTCCCATTTGGGGATATCTTCAAATTTACGGAAGAATTCATGATTTGATGCTCAAACACATTTTCTGAAATTCGGTGTCCAGGAAAACAGCAAATCAATTGATCCTGTGCTAGGGAATGAATACGAAGCATGGCATTCGCCTCGATGTTTTTAATTGAATCTTGATTCAACCCGAAGCAATTCAAGAATGACAACCAAACATCACCACTATCAAAAGAATCAGAGTGATATAAATTAAGATTTGTGTACTCTTTCTAATGATGTGCAGCCTTTTGCTTCCAAGCAGCACAGATATGGTGGAACCTCTGGGAGTGATTTAAGGCCTTCACAATCAGGAACATCCAGCCTTTGAAGGGATTTCATCTTTGAAATATTGCTGGATATATTTTTCACCTTTGAGTAACTCAAATCAAGTGATTTAAGTTCGAGGAAATGCTCAATTGAATCAGGAACTTCTTCTATTTCAGTGAAGGATATATCCAAATCAGAAAAGTTATTTGGGAGCTCATGAAACTTCTTGCGTATAATACATCTCTCAAGAACAAGATCTTCAAGAAACGTCAAATGGCTGAGGCAAGGTAGTTCAACCAAACTTTCACACCTATTACAGGTTAGGCTTTTGAGGTTGATGGCACCTAAAAGATTAGGGATCATCCTTAAATTCCTGCACCCGGAAAGATCAAGCCTTTTGACTGCTGTTGTGTTTAGGGTTTTTAGACCCTTCTGAACTGTGTTTGGAGGCTATCGATGATAATGAATATTGTTCTTTCATCTCTCATCTAAATTCTGCAATTTTCTCTTCTCATCTGAATCTGAATTTGGCTAGGGATTTCGATTGAAACAGGAGGTTTGAAATCAGAACTCTGACAGAGATAAGGAAGTTTAACCAAACTTTGTCGGTCTTCATAGTTGAGGCTCTTGAGGTTGATGGCACCTAACAGATTACAGATGTCAGGTGATTGAGGTAGTAAGTTCAACCAAACTTTCACACCCTTTATAGCTAAGTGGTTGATGGCTCCTAACAGATCAGGGATCTTCCTTAAATTTTTGCACCAAAAAAGGTCGAGGGTTTCAAGAGATATCAAGCCATTGAGGTAAGGAAGTTGAACCAAACTTTCACACCCACTACAGTCAAGCGTTTTGAGGTTGATGGCTCCGAACAGATTAGGGATCTTCCTTAAATTTTTGCACCCAGAAAGGTCAAGGGTTTCAAGAGATGCAAGCCATTGAGGCAAGGAAGTTCAACCAAACCTTTACACCAACGACAGTCAAGCGTTTTGAGGTTGATGGCTCCGAACAGATCAGGAATCTTCCTTAAATTTTTGCACCAAGAAAGGTCAAGGGTTTCAAGAGATGTCAAGCGATTGAGGCAAGGAAGTTCAACCAAACTTTTACACCAACTACAGTCAAGTATTTTGAGGTTGATGGCTCCTAACAGATCAGGGATCTTCCTTAAATTTTTACACCCATAAAGATTAAGGGTTTCAAGAGACTCCAAGTGATTGAGGCAAGGAAGTTCAACCAAACTTTTACACCCACTACAGTTCAGTATTTTGAGGTTGATGACTCCTAACAGATCAGGGATCTTCCTTAAATTTTTACACCAAGAAAGATCAAGGATTTCAAGAGACTCCAAGTGATTGAGGCAAGGAAGTTCAACCAAACTTTTACACCAACAACAGTCAAGCGTTTTGAGGTTGATGGCTCCGAACAGATCAGGAATCTTCCTTAAATTTTTGCACCAAGAAATGTTGAGGGTTTCAAGAGATGTCAAGCCATTGAGGTAAGGAAGTTCAACCAAACTTTCACACCCACTACAGTCGAGCGTTTTGAGGTTGATGGCTCTGAACAGATCAGGGATCTTCCTTAAATTTTTGTACCAAGAAAGGTCAAGGGTTTCAAGAGATGTCAAGCGATTGAGGCAAGGAAGTTCAACCAAACTTTTACACCAACTACAGTCAAGTATTTTGAGGTTGATGGCTCCTAACAGATCAGGGATCTTCCTTAAATTTTTACACCCATAAAGATTAAGGGTTTCAAGAGACTCCAAGTGATTGAGGCAAGGAAGTTCAACCAAACTTTTACACCAACTACAGTTCAGTATTTTGAGGTTGATGGCTCCTAACAGATCAGGGATCTTCCTTAAATTTTTACACCAAGAAAGATCAAGGGTTTCAAGAGACTCCAAGTGATTGAGGCAAGGAAGTTCAACCAAACTTTTACATGAACTACAATCAATTATTTTGAGGTTGATGGCTCCTAACAAATCATGGATCTTCCTTAAATTTTTGCACCAACAAAGTTTAAGGGTTTCAAGAGATATCAAATGGGTGAGGCAAGAAAATTCAACCAAACTTTCACAGTGTGAGCAGTCAATGCTTTTGAGGTTGATGGCTCCTAATAGATCAGGGATCTTCCTTAAACTCGTGCACTCATAAAGATCAAGGGTTTCAAGAGACTTCAAGTTATTGAGGCAAGTAAGTTCAACCAAACTTTCACAGTATCTACAATCAATGCTTTTGAGGTTGATGGCTCCTAATAGATTAGGAATCTTCCTTAAATTCTTACTATAGGAAACGTCCATCAACATTAAATTAACAAGATCCCGTAAAAACATATATAAAATAATTATATTACTCGTAAGTAATATCTATTTATATTTGATGTTTTGTGTGTGTCCAAACAAATTTTCTTCTTTAGAAGAAATAAAAATGTTTTATGTTTTTTTTTTTGAAAAATCTTTTATTTTATTCTTGGAGAAAATAAAACTTAAAGTAAGAAAGTATGAGAGCATATACCAGATGATCATCTTCATTCCAAAGTTGTTCCATGTTGCCATATTGTAATCTCAACACAACGAGATTCTTTGGATTAAAACTTGATGATAAAGACTTGAAGGGGTAATAGTCCCACCAAAAATACCTCAGTTCACTTGGAAGATATACAGTATCAACTCCATCGGCATGTAGTTTCCGATTCTTTTCCTCCTCCCAGAAAAATGAACTATAGAAGTGGATATATGTAAGATTAATCATATTCTTAAAGACAGAAGGACAGAGCTGAAGCTCATCAATTTCAGACAGATCTAATAAATAAAATAATTTTTTTAAATTCAAACATTGAAAATGAATGGCACAAATTAATTTGAAAATAAAAAACAATGCCGGCCAAATTACTTTGGATTATTATTAATATATGAGCCTTATCGAGTTTACTTGGTAAACCACGTTTCAATTTTTTATAATATCTCTACATTTAATTCTATGAAGACAGGTTGAAAGGAGAGGAAAAAACCAAAGAACAGGTTATCCTGACCTGTCGGGTTAAACTCGAATTTGAATTTGAGTTATTATAGTAATAGATCTAATTCGGGTTCGGATCAACAATAATCAATATAAATTGAGTTTGGATCATTACATCCTAAATCAAACCAAGTCCTAATTCGAATAAGTTTTAATCGAATTTTCAGGTCGGTTCAGTTTTTTACATCTCTAGCGTGAACCATTGGTTAAACAAAACATTATGGGTAATTGAATCACCAAGTTTAAATATTAGTCTTTTTTTTAAAATTTTAAACGGTATTTATTTATTAGTGAATAAAGTAATTTTTTAAATTCAAACATTGAAAATTTTCATTTGTGTTAAGAAATTAATATATTGATAAATGAGTTATATCTAACGAGATAGAAAAAAATTAATGAGAGAAAAATTAAAAAAAAATTATAAGATTTATGAACTTCAAGATTGTAATCACTAATTTTATCCGGTCTAAACTCGTGTTTCAATTCGAATAACGGGCTTGTATTCAATAATCAAAGTGCAAAAAAAAAAAATGTTTGTTTACCTTTTAAATTTTGTATTATATAAATTTCATCAACTTGGTATTTTGTAAATAACATACATAGTTATTTTTAGTCTTTTTTATTATCTTTTATTACTATCATTACTATTATTATTTTATCTTTTATTATTTTTATTATTATTTTTATCCTTTTTCTTTATTATTATTGTTTTTATTCTTTTATTATATTATTATTTTATCCTTCACTATTTTTATTTTCTATCATTTTATTTTTATTTTTATTATTATTTCTATTTTTGTTCTATTTTTATTCTTCTTGTTCTTATTTTTATTCTTATTTTTATTGTTATTATTTTTATTGTTATTGTTATTTTTATTTTATTATTTTTTTTATTATTATTATTTCCATTAGTGTTTTTATTATCTTTATTTCTGTTATTATTATTATATTTAGTGTTATTCGGTTATTATATAATATATTAGTATTATTATTATATTTATTAAATAAATAAAACCCAAACTAAAATAAAATAAAAGTAAAGCCCAAATAAATAACAAAGCCCGTATGATTTAAATATATATTCAAGCCCATACATTAAACCCATATTAATAAAAATCAAGCCCAAGTCGTAGCCCAAACCCGGATTAATAACAAAAACCCTAATGACTGTTCATCTTTGCGCAGCCGCATCTAAGCCGTTGGATCAAATCTTTGATCCAACGGTCGAGATTAATGAGACAGAAGCCTCCAGATCCCGCGTGCGCACCACGCGCGCCCAGTCAGCTTCCCCACGCGCGCGTAAAGCATACGCGTCAGACGGTTCAACTCCCATCTGACCGTTCGAATGATCATCCAACCGTTCATCTTCATCTTCCGGCGCCCTTTCACCGCCCGATCGTCGTCGTCCGTTCACCGATTCCGGCCAGCCGTACATGCAAAAAGCAGGGAATGTCAGAATTTGTACATGCAAACAAGAAACAAAGAATTACAGCAATACACAGAGGATAATGGCAACAAACGCGTCAGAGGAGCAGAGTAGTCCGGCCAAAATCAGTACACAGTGAACAACTCCAAACAAAGACAAAGCAATAATAATAGCATTTTTCTTTTTCGGATATTTCATGTAATATCTGGCTTTAAAAGCCGACTAAGAGAACCATGTAAAATCTCTAGACTATCAATACAACGAAAGAAAAGATTTCAGAGGTAGATCTCTCGTTTCTTTAGCAGGCATTTAGTAAAAAAAAAGGATTTAGAGAACGTTTTTTTACCTTTATTCTCTCGTGAAGGCGCCCTTCTCCCCTTGTCATTTCTCCCTTCGCCGGCAATGATCTGAGGGTCTTCGGACCATCATTCGTGAGCCCAACGCGAGGAGAAGATAAGTCTCTGGTCGCGTCGTTTCGAGTAAAGGGGGAGGATTTTTTGTTTTTGCTTTTGTTAAAATTGAAAAAGAGAAGGTTTCGTTGTTTTGGTTTTTTTAAAAGAGAGGGGGAAGAGCTTTCTGAATCGTTTTGATTTCGCCGACCACCGGGGGTGGTGGCCGAAATTTGGGATTCTGCGGTGGTTTCTGGAAGAACAGGTGAACAATGAAGAACATGTTCATCGTGTTCTTCATCAGGCTTAAAGATTTCAGAGGTTTTGGGGGCTCTCGGTTTTGAGAAGAGTTGAAAAATGAAAACTTTCATTTCTTTTGTGTTTTATACTTGCTTTAAAAGGAAAATGGGTTAATTTCTTTCATTAAAACCTCCGTCCCCTTTGTTTTGTCCCTGAGGTCCTTTAACTTTTGATTCATATTTCAATTTAGTCACCTTTCTGATGATTTCCATTATTTAAAATTGGTTTTATTATTTTTAGGTCCCTCCGTGTTTTTATCTTTCTTTTTTTAATTTTCCCCCTGATCAATTTACTCTTTTGGTCCTTCTTATTTTCTTTTTGTATTTAATAGGCCATTTACAGTTTGTTTTATTTATTTTACATTTATTTTTATTTTATTTTATTATCTTATTTTATTTTATGTTTTTTATTATTCATGCATTTTACATTATTGTCCATTTATTTATTTATCTCATTACAATATGTATATATTTTTTGCTACTTTTTTGTTTATGTTTATTTTCATTTTATTGTACATGTATCATTTAATTTCTTTTTTATATAGTCATGTTTAGTTATTAATCTCTTTGTTACATTAGCCTTATATGTTAACATGCCCATTTATTTGTTTATGATTACTTCATTACTTACATGTGACATGTATTTTGTGTATTTATTTTTTGCATGATTATTTTTGTGCCCTTTTTGTCATACTATTCATCCATAGTATATTTGTTATGTTATGTTTTTGTTACGTATGTCATGTATCTTTGTACTTATTTATTTATTTATATTGTGCATTTCACTTATGTATTTTACTTTATGGCACATACTTATATTTGCTCATGTTGTGTCTTTATTCTTGTAGCATGTTTTTTTTCATTTATGCATTTTGGTTATACTTGGTATATGTCTATTCTATATGCTTAGTATTTATCATGTTACTTATTTTGCACATGTTGTACATTTACTTTATTATGTTTCATACTCTATTGCAATCATATTTTATTTGTATATCTTGTTTTATATTTATTTCATCCAATTCGCATATAATCACAATAATTAATGAACCTAATTTTAAACATCTCTATTCGGTCGTAACGGGCCCGCGTTCCAATGCAATGGTCGCGGTGTATGCATTGCCTTCGAATAGAGACCCGGTAAAAATAAAATTGATTCAAATCTTTAAATAAAAAATAATTTAAATACTACTCTAATTCAAAAATATTTAAAATTAATTAAGCGGCAATTTATTTTAAAGGTACCAATTTTTGGGCGGTTTTTAAACCCTAAACCCGTTTTTAACCGTAACCGACTCTCGAATCCAAATCATTTTGAATCTCTGGTTTTTACGGTGTCCGGTCTACCAAAGTGGCCGATGGCGACTCCAAAAATTTTAAACATTCCTAACATTTTTTAAATCCCTAATTTTAATAAAATTCTCAGTCTCTTTTTTAGGTTTTCCAAACCCTAAATTTTAAAACCCTAAATTTAAAAAGTTCTATTTTTTAAAAGCCTAATTCTTAATTTTTTTTAGTGGCCCCTATTTTCATTTATACCTAATATTTAAATCTTTTCAAAGAGAGGGATCGCTACAGTTGGCGACTCCGCTGGGGAGAAAATTTTTCAAAACGAGTCAAGCCTTGTTTTTTAAATACCGCTTAATTAATTTTGGATATTTTGAATTAAGGTGACATTTAAATTAATTTTTGTTTATTAATTCGAAGTAATATCATTTTAACCCGTCTTTTTAAGTGGGGGAAAATACTAAGGCTTTCGTAAGGATATTGTTCCTTCGTAGGGGCCTAGTAAAGTACCTTCGGGGCTCGATTACCCTATGTCTTCGTAGGAATATTGTTTCCTCATATGGGCATAGCGAAAGGGTCCTCCCGAATTGAACTCGATTGAGATGAGCCTATAATGGGTGATGATCGGGGGCCTTGCTACTCTTAGAAGAGGACAGCGAGGACAATTCGGGTACCTCCTAGAACCAAAATTGCATTTAGAGAACTAGTAAACCCACCCCATTAGAGCCATGCGGACAGCCTAGGTGAATTAGGTATGATGTCTAGATTTTGTTTATCTTGCGCTTCTTCTATGTCATTTGTTTACATCACTTATGTGTGCTTTTGTTATTTATGACATCCTTACTAACACTTTTCCTTTTTCTTTTTGTTTGTTTTGTTTTCTTTTGTTTTCTTTTTTCTTTTTCTTGCATTCTTTTTGCATTCCTTTTTAAAGGTGTTGATTCGAGTGGTTTGCCCGTTTTGAGAGCTTTCATTATGGATAAAAGTCTTCTAGGTGACCAAGATAAGAACTCAGCAATTCGACATTGGTCCGAAGTCAACCAAAAGGTCTTTGGAGACAGTCAACCAAGTGAACGCATTGTGCCCGGGTATACGTATGTTAGTTTACAATAGAATGATTTGTATGAGCTAAAGGAAATATGGGAAAGTTGGGAAGCAAGAGTACAAGATTTGTTCCGTGAGAATTATGGGGATATAGCTCAATTAATATATGTCAGAATTAATCAACCTTTGCTCAGAGCCGCCTTTCAGTTCTAGAATCCCGCTTTTTGCTGTTTCACCTTCAATGGGAACGATTTAATGCCAACAATAGAAGAGTACACAGCTTTGATAAATAGAAGAAATGTCAACAGAGATTGGATCTACTCGAAGCCTCCTAAGTCTCAGAATTACCATTCGAAGTTGAGTTCTCTAGCCGGAATGAGTGATGCGTGGGCTAAAGGAATAATTCGGGTTCGGGGAGAAAGTATTGCATTTTCATGGGAAAGTATCCGGGACATAATACCAGTGCATCCGGATGAGGAAATGAAGATGGACTTGTTTGCTATAGGCATATACGGATTGATTTTTTTTCCTCGAGTATTGGGCAATATAGATGTGGCCATTCTTGACTTGTTCGATCGTTTAAAGAAGAAGGCTAATCCGGTAATGGCCATACTAACAGAAACCTTCATTTCTTTGAATGCCTGTCGGAAGCATGAAGAGGGACGTTTCAGAGGGTGTGCACAACTTCTTCAGGTATGGATACAGAGTTACTTTTGGAAAGAGCCAACTCAGGTCTTGTCCGGTATATTTCAAGGAAGTTTCTCCCCGGTGCGAGAATATTTAGCTAGAAAATGGCGAGAGGACCTCGATAAAAGGAAATGGTCGGAAATCCTCAGGAATCTACGGGATGATGATATTGTGTGGAGAGTTCCGTGGATGGGTCACGAATTTCATTTTCTTTACAGAATCGGAGACTACAATTGGGTCATGATGATTGGCTTGCACGGAGGAATTGCCTGTGCACCTCTTCTGGTATCTAGACAGTTTGGATCTCGCCAGTTTGTTCCTTTTACGGCAGGTTTGAGTGAAGTCGAGTTCCCTTTTAAGAATGAGTATCGACCTAAGGTTCAGAAGATAACAAGGGGATGGGGTTACTGTTACCGCATTCGAGTAGAAGGGAGTAATCAAGGAATGACCACACCGGACTATGATCTTTGGAGACGAATCAGGGTTAATGACAAAATCCCGATATCCGACCACGAGCCTACAATGACGTTGGAAGAACACATGCGCATTGTCCCTTCTGAAGCCGACATACTAAGAAGCGAGATGGATGAAGTCAGGAAACAGATGGAGGAGATGAAAGCCCAGTACGCGGAAGAACTATACAAAGTAAGTTTGGATCTCGACGTTAAGGATGGGACAATTAAACAGCTAAAGAAGGATAACAAAGATCTGAGTGAGAAAAATGCCCTCTATCAGAAAGATACCATCAAGCTGTATACTAAGGTGCAAACTGCTAACCGAAAGAAATTTCTCGCCGTAGAAAAAGAAAGGATGAACGGGCTTCGAATCCTAGAAGAAGAAAAGGAAAGGGGTAAACAAGCCATGAATAGGGAAATAGAGATCCGAGAAGCCGAAATTGAGAAAGAAAGAAGGGATGCTAGGAGAGCAGTCAGTCAAGAGAGGGAAAAGTACCGGGAAGAGAAGGAGAAAGGAAAACAAACTGTAGCGTGGGAAAGGGAAAACACTAATGCATGAAAGAGAAGGGCTCAGGAAAATAAGAATCGTTTTTGTGAGATGCAAAATCTGTATGTCTCTACTTCTGAAACTCTAAAACAGTGTCAAGCTCAGAATGCTCTGTTGGAACACAAGGTTGAGGATTTGGACCGCTCTTTAGAGAAATATGTGGCCAGAAATGTGTTCTTAGAATTACAGCTCAGTCAACAAGAAAATGCATCGCTTCAAGCACGGATAGGAGAGTTAGAAGCCAAGGTTCAAGGCTATTTGGGACGACTAGTGGTCCTCGAGGGAGCTGCACAAGGAGGGGACAGCTATTGGTTGCGTCGTCTTCGTGATGCTACTCGCATGATACAAGATCGTGATGATTACAACACCACCCTAATGGTGCAAGTACAAGAAGTGGCCCAGTATGTGAAAAACCTAGCCGCGGAAGCTGAAGCCTTGACACCCTTTGTGACACAAGACATGAAAGAAGCAACCCGTTTCGCTCAATTACTCAAAGCAATTCAAGATTTAGGAACTAGGGCTGATGCCTATCTGTAGTTTTTATTCCCCTTTTGTAATGAAGACTTTTTAGAATTTAATGAAAGTTGGTTCAAGGACGATCACTAAATGAGTCAACACCTTTATTTGCATTGCTTATCTTTTTAAAGCATTTCATCATTTGCATGCATTCATTCACGCATTTTATATGCATTAATCATGTATACAATTAAAATTAACTTAGGAAATGTTGTAAAACAGAATCTGCAATCATTCCGCACCCATACTGCACTCGATCTCAAGTGAGGAAGATGGAGGGACAATTCAGTAAGTTAGAAGAAGATTTGAGAGCCCAGATAGAAAGATCGCAATTGGAACTGAAAGAAACCATGTTGAAAGCTCAGCAAGATATGTTGGAGCAGCTCACCCAGATGTTAGGACTTAAGCCATCGGATGATACGAAAGGGAAAGGAAAGGCGGAGAATCCGTTTTAAACTGGGGTAGAACAGGCATATTCTCCCATTGTTATCGGCTCGGCCCCTGCCCCACAAAAGGGAACAACAATTAGTTTCTGAGCCGGGACATTGATTCAGAATCCATTATTTGGGGCGGCTGAAAGTGATGAGAATGCGGGCGAAAACGTGCCTGATTTGGATGAACTTGAAAAGTTCAGTAGAGTAAAGGCAGAATTCTCTAAACAGCTTGAGGAGACTAGGAAAGACCTTGAGGAGAAGCTCCGGGTTAGAGAGATAAAAGAGGATTCTCTTGGACTGAATGCGGGCGACCTTAGCTTGGTCCCCGATGTAGAAATTCCCCCGAAGTTTAGAACACCCGAGTTCGAAAAGTACGACGGCACAACATGTCCCACTGCACATGTGACGATGTTCTGTCGAAAGATGGCCGGATTCACTAGCAATGAAAAACTTCTCATTCATTGCTTCCAGGACATCTTGATAGGGTCAGCGGCGAGGTGGTATAATCAGTTGACCCGGGCACAGATTAAGTCATGGAAGGACTTAGCAAAAGCTTTCATTGATCAGTACAAGCATGTTACTGATATGATTCCCAACAGACTTATGCTACAGAATTTAGAACAGAAGAAAAGTGAAAGCCTTCGCGAATATGCTCAGCGAGGGCGAGATCTTGCGGCACAAGTACAACCGCCACTTCGTGAAAACGAAATCACTCCCATGTTTGTGGATACTTTGAGGGGTGTACTGTATGACCGACTCATCAGCAATCCGATAAGTAACTTTGCCGAATTAGTCATGACTGGCGAACGCATCGAGGCGGCCATCAAAAGTGGTAGGATTGAGGGAGGTGAATCGCTCAAAAAGCAATTCAAAAGAAAGGAACATGAAGTAAATACCTTCGAAACATGTTAGAATCTAACAATATCGCAACCCCAGCCGGCTAGCAATACTCAGGGAGGCGGTAGAAGGGATGATAGGAAGCCGAAGAAGGAATTTGAGAAGATGACCTTCACCCCGATCCCAATCCCGTACAAGGAGTTGTACGCTCAGCTACACAAAGCTGATTTGGTACGACCTTTTCATGTGACTCCTTTCAGTCCACCATATCTAGCATGGTATGATGCGAAAGCACACTACGAATATCATGCCGGTGTTCTGGGTCATAACATTGAGAACTGTATAGCCTTTAAGAAGCTCGTTCAGAATTTGTTAAATACAGGAGTCTTACAGTTGGGGGAACCGAGTACCACAAGCAACCCACTTCCTAACCACGGGAATCAAGGGATCAATAGTATTGAAGAAGAATCCCCTAAGAAGGCCATCTCTATGGTATCAGATATACGATCCCCTTTGAGATGGGTTTTCCGACATTTGTACATGGCCCGTTTGATCGACCGAGGAATGGTAATTGTGAAGGAGGGATGTGGTCGATACTGTGAATATCACCAGTCTAGTGATCATGACATTCAGGTTTGCACGGAATTTCGGAGTAAAGTGCAAACACTCATGGATACTAAAGAAATTGAGTTCTTCGCAAAATGTGAGGAGGAAAACCCAGAAATCTGTATGACAGATATCCCAAGTAACAAATACACTGCTCAGAGACCCTTCATCATCAGTCGTAGGGTGGACGAGGAAGGGTCTGCTAGCCAAAATGCTCCGAGGCTTATAATTTCTCCTCCCTCAACCTTCCCTTTTAAAAGCACACAGAGGGTGCCTTGGAATTACGCCGCCAATATCTCTACACCCAGAAATCCAGGAATGCAAAAAGCTGTCACTCCGGAGGAAGGGAGGCCAGTTTAGGAAGGTGATACATTGGGGCAGAATCCTGAAATAGTGAATGAAGTGGGTCACTTTACGAGGAGCGGGAGGTGTTATTCCCCTCAGGAGGAGGAGAAACCCGATGAACAAAAGGGTAAGGGCAAACTTGTTGAGCCAGAGACAGAAAAAGTGTTCGGGGATGATCCTCCCTCGAAGATTCTCGAGCCCGTAACTGAGGCTCAGGCCCAGGAGATTTTAAGGTTCCTGAAACACAGTGAGTACAATGTGGTTGATCAGCTTCGAAAACAACCAGCCAGAATCACGGTGCTCGACCTGCTACTGAATTTAGAAAAACACCGAGAAGCATTGCTAAAGGTGTTGAATCAAACCTTTGTAGAACAAGACATCACTGTCAAGAAGCTTGATCAGATTGTGAATCACATAGCTGCCGATAATTATATCACTTTCAGTGATGATGAAATCCCAGAGGGAGGAAGAGGCTCAACAAAAGCTCTCAATATCACAACTCACTGCAAGGGGCATGTTTTGCCCGGAGTGCTTATCGACAACGGGTCCGCCCTCAATGTTATGCCCATGGCTACTCTACAACGACTGCCTATTGATGGCTCTCATATGAAGTTCTGTCAGAATACTGTCCGGGCATTTGATGGTACTCAAAGGGAAGTAGCCGGGAAAATTGAGATACCCCTGCTTATAGGCCCAGTTGAATACGTTATAGAGTTTGTGGTGATGGACATCCGACCGTCATACAATTGCTTATTAGGGAGGCCGTGGATTCATGCAGCCGGGGCTGTCCCTTCTTCTCTTCATCAGAAGCTGAAGTATGTGATGGAGGGAAAACTTGTGATAGTCAAAGCGGAAGAAGACGTTATTGCTGCTGTAACTTCAGATGTTCCCTATGTGCCCCCCACTGAAGACGCCCTAGAATGCTCCTTCCGGGCCTTGGAATTCATCAACGCTACTTTTGTGACGGAGGGAAGTCGGATTCCAACCCCGAGATACTCGAATTGCACTAAGATGGTGGTGATTGAGACTGTCGGAAAAGGGGCTAGGAAAGGGAAAGGACTCGGAAAGAATTTGTAAGGATGCTTGAAAGTCAGAAGCGTCATTGACAAGAGGGACAGGTTTGGGTTAGGCTTTCACCCTACCTATCTGCAAAGGAAACAGGAAAGAAAGAGGAAGGAAGAGCAAAGAAGAGCCCGACTCAGAGGAGAGGATATCCCGTGGAAACCCATAGCCAAGACTGATCTCAGGAATAGTTTCACCTTCGGAGGAATTGAGAATTCTGGGGAAAAGGTGCACCAAGCCAACTTAGAAGGACAAAAGTTTTACGAGGCTGAGCTCATGAGCGAAATCTTCGAAATGATGGATGTGAATATGATCTCTCAAAATGTCAAGGGAAAGTCTGCTCTGCTTGCCATTCGTCCATGCCTCCCGGATGAAAAGCTCGACAATTGGACCTACGTCGATCTGCCTGTAGTTGTTAAAAATGAATCAAAGTAATGTCTAAAAAACACCTCCCGTTCGCTTTCGCCCAAAGCAATGGGGTTTCTTTGTAAAGGGCATCTATGTTAATTTGCATTTCAATGAAAATAGAGGGCTTCATGCTCTTTTTCTCAAATGGCAAACAATCTTCTTTTCATACATTTTGTTCCTTGCATTCTTTATTCCTTTATTCTTTATTTGTAAAATATGTATACTATTTCCCAACATAGGAAATTTAAATTCTTGCAGGTTCAATAATAGCGATTGTATGACTGATACTGAACTTAATCCTGTACCGAATTTCGAACAACCTGTACTTGTCGCAGAAGCCGAAGAAGAGGAAGAAGAGTTAGAGATCCCCGATGAGTTGATAAGGTTGATGGCCAGTGAAGAAAAGCAGATACTACCCCATCAGGAGGATCTGAAGATAATAAATTTGGGATCTGAAGAAGAAAGAAGAGAAGTAAAAATAGGCACCACTTTAGCATCAGACTCAAGGGAAAAATTAGTTGGGTTGCTTTCAGAATTTAAAGATGTTTTTTCTTGGACGTATGAAGATATACCAGGTCTAAATACAGATATTGTTGTACACAAGCTACCCACACGACCGGAGAACAAGCCCGTTCAACAAAAGCTCCGTAGGTTGAGAACAGATATGTTGTTGAAAATAAGAGAAGAAGTGAGAAAGCAGTTCGAAGCCGGGTTCTTGAAAGTAGCAAAGTACCCAGAATGGGTTGCGAATATTGTGCCGGTACCCAAAAAGGATGGGAAAGTACGCATGTGTGTAGATTATCGTGACCTCAATAAGGCCAGTCCCAAAGATAATTTTCCTCTCCCGCATATTGACACTCTTGTTGATAATACTGTGGGGCATTCATGGTTTTCTTTCATGGACGGTTTTTTGGGATACAATCAGATTAAGATGTGCCCGGATGACATGGAAAAACCACCTTCGTGACATTGTGGGGCACGTTCTGCTACAAAGTAATGCCTTTCGGATTGAAGAATGCCGGGGCCACGTATCAGAGAGCAATGGTGACTCTCTTTCACGACATGATGCACAAAGAAATTGAAGTGTATGTGGATGACATGATCGCTAAATCCAAGACGGAGAATGAACATCTTCAGAATCTGCAAAAGTTGTTTCTGAGGTTAAGAAAATATCAATTGAAGCTCAATCCCGCCAAATGTACTTTTGCAGTAACATCCGGAAAGCTCCTTGGGTTCGTAGTTAGCCGAAGAGGGATAGAAATTGATCCAGATAAAGTCAAGGCCATAAGAGATCTCCCGCCACCGCAAACACAAAAAGAAGTTCGAGGTTTCTTAGGGAGGCTAAACTACATCTCCCGTTTCATATCTCAGCTAACGGATAAGTGTGACCCCATTTTCAGACTTCTCCGTAAAAATAACCCGGGAACCTGGGATGAAGATTGTCAGGCAGCATTTGAGAAAGTTAAGGAGTATCTAACTAAAGCCCCAGTTTTAGTGGCTCTCGTGCCCGATCGACCGTTGATTTTATACCTAACAGTTTTTGAGAACTCAATGGGCTGTGTGTTAGGTCAGCAAGACGAGTCAGGTAGGAAGGAAAGGGCAATCTACTATCTGAGTAAGAAGTTCACAGAAGGCAAAACTCGATATCCGCAAACTCAAAAGTTGTGTTGCGCCCTAGTTTGGGCAACTAAAAGGCTGAGACAGTATATGTTGTATCACACCACCTATCTGATATCACGGTCTGATCCCTTAAAAGCCCTAATGGAAGCACCGACGTTGACAGGAAAGATGGCTCGATGGCAGATGCTTTTGTCTGAATTCGATATTGTGTATGTAAATCAAAAATCTGTAAAGGGCAGTGCAGTGGCCGATTTCTTGGCTAGTCGGGCTGCAAATAATTATGAACCCCTAAACTTTGATTTCTCGGATGAAGATTTAATATCCGCCATAGTCGAGGGAGGAATAACTGAAACTGTGTTGCCATGGAAACTATATTTTGATGGGGCTTCTAATGCCCTCGGGCACGGCATAGGGGTAATGTTGGTCTCTCCGGAAGAAGTTCATTATCCGCTCACGAGCAGATTGAATTTCTTTTGCACTAATAATATGGCAGAATATGAAGCTTGCATAATGGGCTTGTACGCAGCTATCGAACGCAAGGTTCGTGTCCTTCAGGTGTTCGGAGACTCTTCGCTAGTCATTTATCAGTTACGGCAAGAGTGGGAAACCAAAGACCCTAAGTTGATCAAGTATTATAACCTAATTCAGGATTTGATTCAGAACTTTGAAAAAATCAGTTTTGAATATCTACCGAGGGAAGAAAACCAAATGGCTGATGCTTTGGCCACTCTGGCAGCGACTTTCAAGACAAACACTAAGGCTCAAATGAGATCACTAGAAATGCAAAGCATTGAACTGCCTGCCCACTGCTATGGAGTAGACGAGGAGAAAGATGGGAATCCTTGGTATCATGATATTCTGCAGTACATCAAATCTCAAATTTATCCTGAGGGAGCCACAGATGTTGATAAAAGGACTATTAGGAGAATGGCAGCAGGGTATGTCCTCGATGGGGATATCTTGTACAAAAGAGGGAGTGATCAGGTGTTAATGCGATGTGTTGGTGCCCAAGAAGCTAAAACCATAGTGACAGAAATACATGAAGGCATATGCGGGACTCACGCTAATGGTTTTGCAATGGCTAGGAAAATCATGGAAGGAGACTGCATTAATCACGCCAAAAGATGTCACAAATGTCAGATTTATGCGGATAAAATTCATTCCCCACCGTTGCCGTTACACACTTTGAACGCACCGTGGCCTTTCGCTGCCTGGGGGATAGATGTCATCGGACAGATTCATCCTAAGGCATCTAACGGGCACCGTTTCATTTTAGTAGCAATTGACTATTTCACTAAGTGGGTAGAGGCTACTTCCTACGCCAACATCACGCGAGCCACGGTCTGTAGGTTTTTGAAAAAAGAGATCATCTGTCGTTATGGTTTGCCAGAAAGAATTATCACCGATAACGCCACAAATCTGAACAACAAGATGATTTCTGAGGTGTGCGAACAGTTTAAGATTATGCATCATAACTCTACTGCATATCGACCCAAGATAAACGGAGCGGTTGAGGCTGCTAATAAGAATATTAAGAGGATCATAGCAAAAACTACAGATACTTTCAAGGATTGGCATGAGAAGTTGCCCTTTGCATTGTTTGCTTATCGAACCTCAATACGAACCTCGACTGGGGCAACTCCTTACTCACTGGTTTACGGCATGGAAGCAGTCCTACCACTCGAAGTTGAAATACCCTATCTCCGAATCCTGAGTGAATCTAAATTAGAAGACGCTGAATGGGTACAATTCAGGATAGATAATTTAAACCTGATAGAGGAAAAGAGGCTGAACGCCATTTGTCATGGCCAGATGTACCAGAAAAGAATGATGCGAGCCTATAATAAGAAAGTTAGGCCTCGTGAGTTTCAGAAAGGGGACATGGTGCTAAAAAGGATTTTACCTATCCAAAAGGATTTTCGAGGAAAATGGATGCCCAACTGGGAAGGACCGTACGTTGTGAAGAAGGTCTTTTCAGGGGGAGCTGTCATTCTGGCAGAAATGGACGGGAATGAGTTGAGTAACCCGGTGAATTCTGATTGGATCAAGAGGTACTATGCCTAGAAGAAGAGAAGAAGAAGAAAAAAAGAAGAAAAAGAAAAGGAAAAAAAGAAAGAAAAAAAAAACAAAAAACGGAGGGTCTAGGGTGAAAACCCAAAAAGGGCACCTTAGGACCATAGGAGGGTTTAAGGTGAAAATCTGGAAAGGACGCCTTAGAACCGAAGGAGATTTTGAGTTGAAAACCCGAAAGGGCGGCTCAAATATTTGTAAGGTCCGACACTTCATCAACTCTCTCGGAGACTACCGTGATCAAGTCGGGAAGTGAGATCTTAGATGCGGTTGATGAGTTCTCGTATCATTCATACCTTCAATATTGCGAAGTCTGTTTAGAGTTTAATTCTCCTACTTTTCTTGCATATTTCGTGTTTGCCATGACTTTTGGAATATAATAGCTATATTAAATATTTCTATTCTGCATCATATTCATTCCTTTTGGTATATTCATAAATAAATCAACCCGGAATACCAATAAACAAAGTTTTTCGAAATTACTATGATTTATCTCATCAACTACAGGTCGGAGAGGAGCAAAGTCCAAATCGATCTGTAGTAACCAACAGAGATCATTGAAGATTCAATCCTACAAGGTGAAAACCCGAAAGGGCGCCTAAGAAGGATAAAGAAGAAAGAAGAAAAAAAGAAGAAAAAAAGAAAGAGAAAAAAGAAGAAGAAAAAAAAAAGGAAAAGAAAAACAAACAGAAAAAAACAGAAAAAAAAGAAAGAAAAAAAAAAGAAAAAGAAAAAAAAAAGGAAAAAAAAAGAAAAAAAAAGAAAAGAGAAGAAGAAGAAGAAGAAGAAAAAGGGAAAAGGGAGAAGAAAGTCGTCAAAGAAAAAATCTGCAAACGGGTGTCCTGAAAGGAGTGAATTTAGGAATCTCGTTGTTCAAGTCAGAGGATGGCTTAGGTCCTAACATAGGGAGCGATTACAAAGAAGATGTGAAACCAGAGAGGCCAGATCCGAATGACTTTCGGTTGTGACTCGAACATGCATCATGTAGAATAGGAGCATGCTAACCCATACTATGTCATATCATATGCATTTACAGGAAAGAAGAATGCTAGCATTTCAGTGCTAGCCCACTACGGTATACGCTCGAAGAGAGGGACCGTCAGATGCTGCAATGATCAGAAATCAAAGCATCTCGAAGATGTGGATTCTATAGAGGAGGGATCAACATCGTTTTTACGACATATGTTCGAAGAGAGGGGTCGTTCAGTACGGTATACACTCGAAGAGAGGGACCGTCAGATGCTGCGATGATCAGAAATCAGAGCATCTCGAAGATGTAGATCCTACAGAGAAGGGATCAACATCGTTTTTACGACATACGCTCGAAGAGAGGGGTCGTTCACCACGGTATACGCTCGAAGAGAGGGACCGTCAGATGCTGCAATGATCAGAAATCAGAGCATCTCGAAGATGTGGATTCTACAGAGAAGGGATCAACGTCGTTAGAGTTCTAGATTTGGGATTTCATACAGGAGAAACTCGGATCGAAGACTATTGCAAAGAGTTTTATATAGGGAAGACTTGAAGTTTTAGAAGTCGGTTCTATATAGAAAGGATCAACTTCTTCAACAGTTCAGGGCTTAAAGTCTCACAGAGGGGGACCCATAGCTCAGAATCGTTTAATTTGTTCAAATAGTTAAATAAGGAAATCAAAATTTGCTGCTGATAAACCTCTTTCAATATGTGCAGGTGGTCTTAAGTTGAGATGTTGTTCACGACAAAGCGGATTAAGGGATCAAAGGATTAAAGGACTATCAGAATCAAGAAAAGGCTTCCGAATCAGTCTTCAAACAGGGAAGTCGGATAAAATTAGTGTTCTTTGTCTTTGCTTCATCATTGTTTTACAACGATAAGAAAAGAGGGGCAACTGTAATCACTAATTTTATCCGGTCTAAACTCGTGTTTCAATTCGAATAACGGGCTTGTATTCAATAATCAAAGTGCAAAAAAAAAAATGTTTGTTTACCTTTTAAATTTTGTATTATATAAATTTCATCAACTTGGTATTTTGTAAATAACATACATAGTTATTTTTAGTCTTTTTTATTATCTTTTATTACTATCATTACTATTATTATTTTATCTTTTATTATTTTTATTATTATTTTTATCCTTTTTCTTTATTATTATTGTTTTTATTCTTTTATTATATTATTATTTTATCCTTCACTATTTTTATTTTCTATCATTTTATTTTTATTTTTATTATTATTTCTATTTTTATTCTATTTTTATTCTTCTTGTTCTTATTTTTATTCTTATTTTTATTGTTATTATTTTTATTGTTATTGTTATTTTTATTTTATTATTTTTATTATTATTATTATTTCCATTAGTGTTTTTATTATCTTTATTTCTGTTATTATTATTATATTTAGTGTTATTCGGTTATTATATAATATATTAGTATTATTATTATATTTATTAAATAAATAAAACCCAAACTAAAATAAAATAAAAGTAAAGCCCAAATAAATAACAAAGCCCGTATGATTTAAATATATATTCAAGCCCATACATTAAACCCATATTAATAAAAATCAAGCCCAAGTCGTAGCCCAAACCCGGATTAATAACAAAAACCCTAATGACTGTTCATCTTTGCGCAGCCGCATCAGAGCCGTTGGATCAAATCTTTGATCCAACGGTCGAGATTAATGAGACAGAAGCCTCCAGATCCCGCGTGCGCACCACGCGCGCCCAGTCAGCTTCCCCACGCGCGCGTAAAGCACACGCGTCAGATGGTTCAACTCCCATCTGACCGTTCGAATGATCATCCAACCGTTCATCTTCATCTTCCGGCGCCCTTTCACCGCCCGATCGTCGTCGTCCGTTCACCGATTCCGGCCAGCCGTACATGCAAAAAGCAGGGAATGTCAGAATTTGTACATGCAAACAAGAAACAAAGAATTACAGCAATACACAGAGGATAATGGCAACAAACGCGTCAGAGGAGCAGAGTAGTCCGGCCAAAATCAGTACACAGTGAACAACTCCAAACAAAGACAAAGCAATAATAATAACATTTTTCTTTTTCGGATATTTCATGTAATATCTGGCTTTAAAAGCCGACTAAGAGAACCATGTAAAATCTCTAGACTATCAATACAACGAAAGAAAAGATTTCAGAGGTAGATCTCTCGTTTCTTTAGCAGGCATTTAGTAAAAAAAAGGATTTAGAGAACGTTTTTTTACCTTTATTCTCTCGTGAAGGCGCCCTTCTCCCCTTGTTATTTCTCCCTTCGCCGGCAATGATCTGAGGGTCTTCGGACCATCATTCGTGAGCCCAACGCGAGGAGAAGATAAGTCTCTGGTCGCGTCGTTTCGAGTAAAGGGGGAGGATTTTTGTTTTTGCTTTTGTTAAAATCGAAAAAGAGAAGGTTTCGTTGTTTTGGTTTTTTTAAAAGAGAGGGGGAAGAGCTTTTTGAATCGTTTTGATTTCGTCGACCACCGGGGGTGGTGGCCGGAATCTGGGATTCTGCGGTGGTTTCTGGAAGAACAGATGAACAATGAAGAACATGTTCATCGTGTTCTTCATCAGGCTTAAAGATTTCAGAGGTTTTGGGGGCTCTCGGTTTTGAGAAGAGTTGAAAAATGAAAACTTTCATTTTTTGTGTTTTATACTTGCTTTAAAAGGAAAAGGGGTTAATTTCTTACATTAAATCCCTCCGTCCCCTTTGGTTTGTCCCTGAGGTCCCTTAACTTTTGATTCATATTTCAATTTAGTCACCTTTCTGATGATTTCCATTATTTAAAATTGGTTTTATTATTTTCAGGTCCCTCCGCGTTTTTATCTTTCTTTTTTTAATTTTCCCCCTGGTCAATTTACTCTTTTGGTCCTTCTTATTTTCTTTTTGTATTTAATAGGCCATTTACAGTTTGTTTTATTTATTTTACATTTATTTTTATTTTATTTTATTATCTTATTTTATTTTATGTTTTTTATTATTCATGCATTTTACATTATTGTCCATTTATTTATTTATCTCATTACAATATGTATATATTTTTTGCTACTTTTTTGTTTATGTTTATTTTCATTTTATTGTACATGTATCATTTAATTTCTTTTTTATATAGTCATGTTTAGTTATTAATCTCTTTGTTACATTAGCCTTATATGTTAACATGCCCATTTATTTGTTTATGATTACTTCATTACTTATATGTGACATGTATTTTGTGTATTTATTTTTTGCATGATTATTTTTGTGCCTTTTTTGTCATACTATTCATCCATAGTATATTTGTTATGTTATGTTTTTGTTACGTATGTCATGTATCTTTGTACTTATTTATTTATTTATATTGTGCATTTCACTTATGTATTTTACTTTATGGCACATATTTATATTTGCTCATGTTGTGTCTTTATTCTTGTAGTATGTTTTTTTTCATTTATGCATTTTGGTTATACTTGGTATATGTCTATTCTATATGCTTAGTATTTATCATGTTACTTATTTTGCACATGTTGTACATTTACTTTATTATGTTTCATACTCTATTGCAATCATATTTTATTTGTATATCTTGTTTTATATTTATTTCACTCAATTCGCGTATAATCATAATAATTAATGAACCTAATTTTAAACATCTCTATTTGGTCGTAACGGACCCGCGTTCCAATGCAATGGTCGCGGTGTATGCGTTGCCTTCGAATAGAGACCCGGTAAAAATAAAATTGATTCGAATCTTTAAACAAAAAATAATTTAAATGCTACTCTAATTCAAAAATATTTAAAATTAATTAAGCGGCAATTTATTTTAAAGGTACCAATTTTTGGGCGGTTTTTAAACCCTAAACCCGTTTTTAACCGTAACTGACTCTCGAATCCAAATCATTTTGAATCTCTGGTTTTTACGGTGTCCGGTCTACCAAAGTGGCCGGTGGCGACTCCAAAAATTTTAAACATTCCTAACATTTTTTAAATCCCTAATTTTAATAAAATTCTCAGTCTCTTTTTTAGGTTTTCCAAACCCTAAATTTTAAAACCCTAAATTTAAAAAGTTCTATTTTTTAAAAGCCTAATTCTTAATTTTTTTTAGTGGTCCCTATTTTCATTTATACCTAATATTTAAATCTTTTCAAAGAGAGGGATCGCTACAAAGACTTTTTTGATAAATATAGATCGATTTTTTATTTTAAAAGTTGAAACAAAATGATTAATAAAATTTAATATTCAGCAATCATCATTTATGGTTGTTGACGATAACACCTAACGGTAAAAAACAATTATAAAATATCTAAAATAATATATAAAAATAATGTTTAATACCTAAATGCATAAGAGGTGTTATTTTATTGGAAAAAAAATTAGTTTCCAATGTCAGTCGGTTGTTGTTCTCTTTGTTTTTAAATACCTACAAATAATTATTAATCAATGACAGCCTTTGAGCAAATGTTCACTGAATTTGGAGCCGAAAGGTACTAAGTTTGGATCGCGTTTTTCAGCTTTGGTTGATATGAACTCCCAGCCTAAGGATGTTATTACTGATTCACCAGAGGCTTACGTGAATGTTGGTACTTTAACTAGAGATAGAGGTTCAGTTCCCTTTAGAGATAGGGACTATTCTAAAGCTACTACCGAAACTAGCAATAAAGGGTCTAAAAACGTTGTCGGTAGAGGTTTACAAACTGATAATATTATTGTTACTGATAGAAAAGTTAAGGGGAGTGAAATTGTGCCACGGCCAGACTCGTTTGTCAGCATTAAACCTGTAGCTTCTACGAAGCGGGTAGAGCATGTAACTACAACTCTTAATAAGGAGAATCATACGACAATCAGTATATTAGAGGTAAATCCTTGTGTTTCATTTAAAGAAAGGAACGACAGAATATTACCGCTATCGATTACTGGTAATGATTCTAAGCCCTATACTAAGAATGTGACTGCTCTTAAAGGAGTTTCTCGTAAAAGGATAAAAACAAAAAAGAAAGATGGTACTCACTTGTCAAGGCCTCCTTTGTCTGAACTTGTTGAGGTAATATCGGCTGAGTTCGATAAAGCTCCGGTGAGCTTGGTTGATAAGTCGACTAGTATGACAATTGAAGAAGGAGATGTGGCTATGTAGGCATGATTTGCTACTCCTTTTGTTTTTATTATTTTTTATGGTTAGAATAATTCTTTGAAATGTTCAAGGTGCGTTAAACACTGTTTTCAATCGTTATTTTAAGTTATTTGTAAGGTTAGAGAATCCTGAGGTGTTTGTGATTATGGAACCTCGTATCAGTGGTATGAAGGTTGACTTATTTATTCAACGTTCTGGTTTTCCTTTCTCCTACCGTGTTGAGGCTTCTGGATTTTTCGACGGTATATGGATTTTATGGAGAAGTTAGTATCTGTTAATGTGTTTGCGACAACCAATCAATTCATTTATGTTATCGTTGATGTACCACAGTCTGGTCATAGTTTCTTCTTCACCTTTGTATATACCAGCCCTGATCATGCACGAAAGAGAAGTTTATGGGATCAACTTCTTGCTTTACGACCCATCAATGGGTGGTCATAGGAGTTAGGAGGGATTTTAACGTGATTAGTAGTGCAGAGGAGCGTTCTGGTGGCTGGCAACAATGTACTAGAATTTGTCCCTTTTTTTTCAGAATTTTCATTCACCTTGGGACTTATCGACATGGGTTTTCATGGACCAAGATTCACTTGGAAGAGGGGAGATTTGTCACAAAGATTGGATAGGTGTCATTGCAACAGTGAATGGTTTGATTTATTTCCAAGCTCAGAAGTGTTTCATTTACAAAGATTAGGCTCCGATTATTGTCTGTTATTGTTGGAAACTCAAGCTACTAAATAGTGTAATTCAACACGTCCTATTAGATATTTGGCAGCATGGAATTCTCATCCCAACTTTCAGGATTTTCTCCAAGATGTGTGGTCTGAAAATTGTACAATTAAGGATAATATCATTAATTTTTAGCAAAAATATCAGGTGTGGAATAGTAATGTTTTCGGTCATATTGGTAAGAGGAAAACTCTTTTATTAGCTCATATCTGGGTGTGGAAAAAGTACTTGAAAACTCGCAATCGTTACAGTTAGAAGAATTGGAGGTGGAGTTGAAAAATGAGTTAAATATAGTTCTTGAACAAGAAGAGAGTTTGTGGAAGCAAAAAACTAGAGCAGATTGGATTGTAGATGGTGATCGTAATACCTCTTTTTATCATAAAAGCACGATGGTCCGAAGGCAACGTAATACCATTCGAATGTTGCAAATGAATGATGGTTCATGGTGTGATGACCCGACCATGTTGAGAACCCATGCTAGTTCCTTTTTCCAACAGTTGTACACTAGTGAACCGCGACAAGGTGGTGTGAATATCCTAACAAATGATTTTTTTTTTCAGTTTAATGAGGATGACATGCGACCCTTGTGTTCCCGAGTCTCATCTGAAGAGATTCAACGAATTGTCTTTGGTTGGCACCCCTTAAGGCTCCAGGTTGGGACGGTTTGTCAGTTTATTTCTACCAAAAAAATTGGGTTATTATAGGTGAGTCAGTTTGCAATACTATCAAACAATTTTTTAAAGATGATGTGATGGAGAGTTGGTTGAATAAGACGTTGCTGGTCCTTATACCAAAAGTGAGTCACCCAACTTTAATTTCTCAATTCAGGCCGATTAGTTTATGCAATGTTTGCTATAAGATTATTGCAAAAATAGTTGTTGAGCGCTTGAAGTCGTACCTTCCAAAATGGATTGATGCTACACAAACTAGCTTTGTACCCGTTAATTGCAAATCATTCATTCTATGTCATATAAATTGGGACGTAAAGGGTGGATGGCGGTGAAGGTAGATCTTGAGAAGGCCTATGATAGAATAGAATAAAATTTTTAGAGGAGACTTTGGTGCAAACTAGGATGCCACAATATTTTATCTCTATTATTATGTCATGTGTGAGCGTTGTCTCTACTCAGGTTATATGGAATGAAGATCTTTCAGAGGAGTTTCAGCCGTCTCAAGGTATTAGATAAGGGGACCCTCTCTCCCCTTATCTTTTTGTTATGTGCATGGAAAGATTATCCCAAGTAATTTATTCTAAATTTCTTAGCGGGAAATGGAAACCTATTCACTTATCAAAGCATGGGCCGAATATCTCACATCTTTTCTTTGCGAATGACCTTGTACTATTTTCAGAGGCATCTTGGGAGCAAATTTTATTAATGAAGCAGGTGGTGGATGATTTTTATAGCATATCCGTGCATCGGGTTAGCACACAAAAAACGCATGTTTATTTCTCTAAGAATGTGGCTACCACAATGAAGGATGAAGTTAATAGCTTGATGGGTTTTGAAGTGGTTGAGAATCTTGGAAAATATCTAGGGGGTCTCTCTTCTTCACTCTAGAGTTAACAAGTCGACATATGCTTATGTTATTGAAAAAATGGAACAACGTCTTTTTGGTTGGGCTGCACAATCCCTTTCTTTAGCGGGACGTATCACTTTAGCAAAATCTGTTTTGCAAGCTATCCCTTCCTTTGTGATGCAATCGAGTTGGTTACCTAAAGGCTTATGTGATGATATCAAAAAGATTATTCGGAGATTTGTTTGGGGAGGGTCAAAGTGAGAAATCTAGTGTTGCATTGGTTAAACGGGATGAGATCTTGAACTCTGCGGATAATGGAGGTATTGGCTTACGCGACATACATCAACAAAATAAGGCTCTTTTTATGAAGATAGGTTACCAATTGGTGTCTAATGAAGATCGGTTGTGAGTGTCTATCCTAATGCGTAAGTATAAATGGTTGGAGATATTGCCTATGCAGTTACATGAAGGACAATGGTCTCGTATTTGGAGATGATTAATTAATGTTTGGGCTGATGTACGACGGAGTATAGTATGGAATGTTCGGATAGGCGAAGTGTGAATTTTTGGCAAGATGATTGGTTGAATTTAGAGCACCTTTGAGCTCTCTCGGCTTCGGATCAGAGGGATACAATGATACTAAGGTGGTTGACTATGTTGACGATTATGGGGAATAGGATTGGGAGCGTTTACGCCACCTTGTTCCGGAATCAGTACAACGAAAAATTGTTGCAATTTCCCCTCCTAACAATTCCTTGGGTGCAGATTCTGTTGGATGGAAGTGGAAAGATTCTCGTTTGTTCTCTACAAAATCAGCGTATACTACTTTAAATTGGAGAGCTATGATTGGTCCTTCAAGTCTATGGAAGTCTATATGGTCCCCTAAGGCTCCGCAACGGATCAAAATTTTCCTTTGGTTAGCAACACGAGAAAAATTGTTCACTAATGTTGAATGTATGCGACGTCATATGACATTTGATAGTCGTTGTGGGATTTGCAAGAGTGATGTTGAAGATGTAACCCATGTCTTGCGAGAGTGTCCGGAATAAAAAAGAATCTGGTTTGTATTGATTCCCGATAAATTACTTCCTCATTTTATGTCGCAACCTTTGCATAAGTGGTTTCAAACAAATCTGAGTATGATGAGTATAGGGGATGAAAATGATACGAGTTAGGCTCTACTCTTTACCGTTATCTGTTGGCAATTGTGGAAAGCTCGCTGCAGCATTCTTTTGAACGCTGAATTCGTGGAAAGACATGACATTATCACTTATTGTAGGTCTTTTTTTGCAGAATTTGAAGCAGCTGCTAGTCGATCCCAACAATCATTAAGTTTTCATCTGGCTGTTGACTTGTGTTGGACTCCTCCGAGGGAAGGTTGGGTTAAACTCAATTCTGATGGTGCTGTTAATATTAATGATGGTAACACTGCGATTGGAGGTTTATTACGAGGTTGTAATGGCGAATGGTTGTTTGGTTTCTCTAGAAGTATAGGGGCGTGCTCTCCATTACTTGCGGAACTATGGGGATCTTTGATGGACTTCAACACGCGTGGAGTCTTGGTTATCGCAGAGTAATTGTAGAATCCGATAATGTTGAGGCCACTCGAATACTTCTTTATCAATCGAAGACGTTGAGTTCCCATGCTCTTATTGAAAAAATTATGCGATTGCTACAACTGCCATGGGAGGTGGATGTTAATCATATTCACCGTCTATGTAATATTATTGCGGATAAGCTGGCTAAGATATGACGCGATGATCCTGTAGGTGGTCTGCTATTCTTCGAACTACCGGTTGAAGTTGTCTCTGATTTACTTCAAGAAACACATATTTGAATAGTTTATTCCGTATTATCTAAAAAATATAATATTTAGAAATTTGGATGAGCTGCCATTTACTGATATGGATCTGTGAACCTCCGAGTAAATGTTTGGTATAATAATTTAAAGATTTTAAGGGCCTTGTACAATTTATTAAAATATGATCTAGAAGCAATTATCCACGGTTATTACTAGTTTTAAAAATATAACCCTTACAAATAATTATCTATAACCCCTATTAGTTTTAAAAATATAGCACTTAAAAACAATTATCTATTTTAAGATTCTTGTGCGGTCGCTGCTATCACGTTTTCCTAGAATTTTATTGGTTCTATAGAAGTAATAGTTTGTAATAAAAATAATTAACGATATTTTATAATTAATTATCACATTTAAAAAATAATTATAACATTTTAACAATTATAATTCATCTTTCTTGAGAGTATTTTTAAAATTTTTATAATAAATTTGAGATTCTGGGTAAAGGACCCAATTATTAAAGGTTACATTTATGTCATTCAATTATGGGTAAAGTTATAATAATTTAGTGATCAAAATAGAAAAAAAAAAATAAATTGATGATCAAAACAAAAAAATACTATTGACCAAAATAAAAAATCGTAACTAGTAACAATTTTTACATAAAATTTTTTATACGATCTATCAATCGAATACGGGTGTTACAATATTTTTATCCATTTGGTTACCGGACCAACTTTCCATCTCCATCCCCAAATATCCAAGATTTTTCAAAAACACATCAGAACATTGTATTTCCTGTAAAATTTCAGCAGAATTTGGCATTTTTATGGAAGAATTCGAGAATGTGAATCCTTGGGTTTGTTTGAAATCGTCACCAAAATGGTTTCTCCATCGGAAACAATCACCAGAGAGTGCGATCCACTCTTCTCTTGCATCATCACTCTTTCTATTTTGATTCTTCTCTATTTCACTCATCGATTTTCCCTCCTTTTCTCACCGGTTATCGTTTTGACGGCTTCCCTCTTGCTTTCCCTCCTCCGTCTCGGTGCAACCCAGAGAATACAAACGGAAACTATACGAAAAGTAAGCGTTTCTGCAAGTGTTGCAGAGGACAAAGAACACGAAGAAGAAGAAAAAACAGAGTCTACTACGCCAACAAAGCTTAAATGGGCGACATGCAAAAGCGACCCGGACCTTGTAATCCAGAGCTTCGAAGAAAAGTTGGTCGAATGGGAGGTTATATATGAAGGATTTTGAAGGAGATGAAGAAGGGAATGATTCGGATTTGAATTTGGATCAGTCAGACCCGTGGTATTGAGAGGTACAACTTTCAAAATATAATTCTGCCACATGTTTTAAAAAATAAAATAAAGCTTAAAAACACTTTTCCCCAGACGCACGCTGCCCACTGTTCATCTTCTTCTCTCTTCTGCATCCCATTTTTTTCAAATCTGCTTCAGTGATAAAAGCACCGCTTTATGCGTTATATTTATCTGACTGCTCTGCTTTAAAGTCCGTAAACTGGCCTCTCTCCCTGGCTACTAGTTCAGCAAGATCATGCATAAAATCATGCATTGTGCATGTTATATTCGGGTGTTCATCTTAGAGATGGGCACGGGTCGGGTTGAATCAAATTTTCAGCCCATTCGCACCTAATCTGAAAAAACATATCATTCACCCGTCACCTGACCCGAGTTCAAAGTAAAAAAATTCGACCCAACCTGATTTTTAAGCTTTAAAATCCGATCCGACCCGAATCATTAAAATTTTTTAAATTTTAGGGACTTAATTATAAAAAAAATAAATTTTAGGAATCTATTTGTAAATAAAATAAAATTTCAGTAAAATAATTATAAATAAAATTAATTTTAGTGACCTAATTGTATAAAGTATATATAAAGAGGGATCATTATTGCAAATATCCCTAAAATATATATAAAAAAATTACACTATTAATCCGGATCAGGTCGGGTTGAATTTTTTCCACCCTAAACCCGAACCCAACCCAAATCCAAACTCGAATTTTCTTTAAAAAATTCAACCCATTCAAATTGGGTCGGATCAGAACTCGTCGAACCTAGATTCCGTGCCCATCCCTAGTTCATCTTCTTCTACCTCTTGAAAGACACTTCTTTCAACTAGACCATTAAAATACTCAAATTCAATTTCTTCAAGAGATTAACTCGTATTTGGTTGCGGTACAAAACCTTGTGCAATCCAAAATTGAATAAGCTTTTGTACATAGATGCTATGGTCTTTTGGGTATAATCTGCAATAAGCAAAGCAATACTTCAAATGGGATGGAAGATGGTCATAACTTAACCTAAGGGTCTGTTAGTTCAGGTGTAAAAATGATTCTGAAATTTATTTTACCTATTTTACGGTATTTAATTCTCGTAAAATTTTTTGATCAACGAAATTTAAATTAATGAGTCAATATTTTTCTTTTACAATCTTTGTAATTTGTTTTACCCATTCATTTTTTGTAAGTTAAATTACTCTTTTCAACTCAAAAGATTTTTTCACTATCAGCATCCCTTCTTTGTACTCTTCAATTTAAAACAATCTCTCTCCTGTCGGTTGCTTCTCTTCTTTGTCGGTACTGCAATAATATCTCTCTTAAATAGTGACGATAACAGCGACAACGATGATAACTCAGATAACGTCCGTTCATTTTTTATGTCCGTTTGTTTTCTTTAGTCTCTATATTTATTTTTAGAATCCTTAATTTCTTGCCCTAATTTATTTTCTTCGTATTTTCATAATTTGTTGCTTAGATCTCTAGATTTTTGTTGTTACTAATCAATTTCTTTTGTTTTTTTTCACTTAAAATTTATCACACAAAGAAACTAAACAATGATGTGATATCATTTATGTATTTTGGTGGAGTTGTTTTGATCTATTGGAGATCCTTTAAGGTATGTTTTTTGTTTTACTTTCATTTTGGTTGGAGTAGTATTTTTTGAGGTATGACTATGTTTGGTCTTGTGTGACATCTTAGTGATGTGTGTAAATCTATTGTTTGCTTTTTCGGTACTATTTTGTGTACTTGAAATCTTGGAACAATATTATTATTTTAAGGTGGTGTAAATCTAATTATGTTGTTCGAGAATATTATTGTTTAATGTGATATATTATTAATATAGAATCTTTGTTATTTTTAATGTAGATATAAAAACATATGTTTTCTGTAAAGTATTAAGATTACATCAAATAAACTCAATTATAATATCAATTAATCTCTAAGACTGACAAATTTAAATATAAAGATAGTGTTAAAATACTAATTAATAAAATATAAAGATATTATACTTATAAAATGTATACAAGTTGAAATATAAAGACAATTAACTTGATGTACTTATAAAAATAAAATGTATAGTAAAATGTAATTTTATTAACTCAATAAAAAATAAAAGATAAAAATTAATAAAAATTATAGCGTGTTTCACAAAAGTAAGTTTTGATATATATATATTTTAAATTACCAAACAACGAAATATGATTTACACAGTTTCATCCAAACACCTGAAAATGATTTCTATAATTTGTTTTTTGTAAGATGTAATTCATTTTTCATAATTCATTTTCCATAATTCATTTTCAAGAAACAGTTTTCAATAAAACAAACGAACCTAAGTATAAATAAAATTTCAATTCTACTTTCATTTTATGATATTCTAGAAAGTTCGTGATCTTTGAAAGAAAGCCATTCATTCTCGGTTTCTTTACAAAATAATGTACCAGCTATTATTCTAATGGATAAAGGAGCATCTTTACAAGCCATTCATTCTCAATTTCACCTTCCGTGCGGACATCATCCAGCAAGTCTTCCGCATCATACAAAGCATCTTTCATCTTCTTTGAACCGATCTTAATAATATTATTTATGAACTTAAAATTCTAAACTCATCGAGCCTCAATTCTGAGTCTATTAACATTGTTTCTGAACCGAGATATTGTTTTCTTTGTTTTTATTCTATTGTATTTATTTAAATGAATTAAATATTTTCAATAAATTTTATTGAGCGAGATGTTACAATAAATTTTAGGCATAAAGATAATTTTAACCCCTAACTTTTAAAGTTTTTATCGTTTTGACCCCTATTCTTTTTTTGGGATAAATTTAGCCCTTAACCTATATCTTTTTGACAAATAACTTATTTTTTAACTAGCTTGATGACTGGACCGTTAAAAATTTAACGATGATATGTATATATATAGAATATAATTTTAAATGACATAGAATGTAATCTATCAAATATATATATATATATATATGGAATATAATTTTATTCTAATATAAAATATAAAACAATTAAAATTCAAATAAAATATTAAAAATTAATTAATTCTAAAATAAAAGATTATTAAACATTCTTAACCCTAACTACGATAAAATCAAAATCTTATTTTAATAAAAAAATATAAACACAATTAGAATAAGATTTTGATTTATCGTAGTTAGGGTTAAGAATGTTTAATAATCTTTTATTTTAGAATTAATTAATTTTTAATATTTTATTTGAATTTTAATTGTTTTATATTTTATATTAGAATAAAATTATATTCTCTCTCTATATTTGATAGGTTACATTCCATGTCATTTAAAATTATATTTCATATATATATCATCGTTAATTTTTTAACGGTCCAATCATCAAGTTAGTTAAAAAATAAGTTATTTGTCAAAAGATATAGGTTAAGGGCTAAATTTATCCCAAAAAAGATAAGGACCAAAACGACAAAAACTATAAACGTCAAGGGTTAAAATTATATCTATGCCTAAATTTTACGACAGTAAAAAATGTAAGTATTATTTTTTTAATAATCTTAATTTATTTTTATTTAATATCTTTATATATAATGTATAACTACTCAGCTAGCTGAAGCTAAAATTAACTATATTCAACAACTACTATATCCTTTACAGCTCAATTACCAACATCAAGCATACTCCAAAACTGAAAATAAATCACATCCGCGAAGATTACTGATTATATTAAATTAAAGATAACATTTTTGTTGTTTATATATTTGTTATTATTTTAAAAATATATACTTATGTTTATTTTAGATGTGTTTCATCTCTGTAACTGGTTTACGAGAACTTATGAATGTACATTAAGTTTTATAGATGGTTTTGATTCTATAGAATTAAATCATCTTTTTATTTAGAGAGATGTTACAGTTAATTTTACGAGAGGATAAGATGTAATTATTATTTTTTAATAATTTTAATTATTTAATATTTATATATAATATTAATATCTTAATTATTTTTTAGGACAATTGTTGTTATTTTTACGGTGAAAAATAATACAATGGTCTATAGTATTAAACAACATTCAAATTACACATACAAGTTTTCATGTATGTTATTGTAAAAGAAGGACTCCTAAATTACAAGATTGTTTATTATTTAATTATGTCGAAGATATTGAAACATTCAGATTTCGTATTTGTCATAAGGGTGAATAAATGATTAAAATGGATGAATGTTAATATATAATTAATTTTTTTATGCGAAAGATGCAAGAATGACATGTTTTGATCGATACACATATTCTTCTTACAAGAAAAAGAAAAGCTGATATATTTTTACTAATAAATATTTAACATGGATCATTAAAGAAATATTTAAAATTTTGAGTAATTTTATAGTTTACCCTAACTATAACAATTTATTTACTAACAAACCAATAACTTGTTTTTATTTGACAAAAGAGTACAAAAATTAAATGTTACTGATTTTTTAGTCATAAGAGAAAAATGATGTTAAAAATTTAAAACAGTTCATAATATATTTATATGTTTGTCTTTTGACATCGAATATGATCACCGCGCAGGCTAGTTGAAGAATACGTACACTACCAACTGATCTTGATTCTTACCTCTTTTCTCATGAAACAAAATTATAAGTTAAATATTAATTACTAGTATATTATTAATTTTTATGATTATATGCTTAATTAATTTGTATCTTTTTGCTTTCTTTTGATAGACGAATAATGGATTTTAAGATGTTATAAGTTTATCCTTTTACGTGGATTAATCGTAAAATGTCAAAATTTATTATAAGATTGGATGAAATGATAAAAGAGAATTGAACCGAAAGATTTATATGATATGATATTCTTGAAAATGGTTTGAAGCGTCATCTCTTGGTCAAATCGAAAAAAAATAATTTCAACCAAGAGATGAAACTTCAATCCATTTTTACGAATATCGTAGAATGTATTTTTTTCGATTCAATTCTCTTTTATCATTTTATCCAACTTTATAATGAATTTCAACTTTTGACGGATTAATCCACGTAAAAGGATGAACTAGTAACATCTTAGAACACGTGACTCGTCTACCAAGAGAAAAAAATATAAATTAATTATGTAATCACAAAAAATAAAATAACATATTAGTAACTTATATTCAACTTACAAGTTTGTCTCATTCAGAAAAAGGAGGTAAGAATCAAGATCAACTGATAGTATGTATTCTCCAACAAGCCTGATGTGATCATATTCTATATCAAATGACAAATATATGACATATCTGATGAACCATTTTAAATTTTTAACATCACTTTTTTCTTGTGGATCGAAAACCAGTAATACTTTAACTTTTCGCTCTATTATCAAATACAAACAAATTATTGTGTTGTAGGTAAACAAACTGGTGTAATTAAGGTAAACTACAAAATTACTTCAAATTCTGAACGTTTATTTAATAAACTATGTTAGATCTTTCTTAATAAAAATATACTAATTTCTATATGTGGATCAATCAAAACATATCATTTTTGCATCTTTTGCATAAAAAACTAATTATAGATTGACAAACATATCTATTGTAATCAATCATTCACCCTTGTAACAAACACGAGATCTAAATGACACCACATCTTCAACAGAATTAGATAGTAAGTAATCATACAATTAAAGAACCCTTTGTCTACAATGACATACAAGAAAACTTGTACGTACGATTTGATTGTTGTTTAATGCTATAGCATCATTGTATTGTTCTTCACCGTAAAAGTAACAACGATTATCTTAAAAAATAATTAAGATATTAACATTATAATAAAAATATAAATATTAGATATAAATAAATAAGATTATTAAAAAAAATAATATTTACATCTTCGTCTCTCGTAAAATTTCGCTAAATAAAATCTTTCATAAATATTCAAATTATTTAAATAAATACAATAGAATAAAAAACAAATAAAGATAAACATATTACTTACCATCAATTACCAAAGGATCTAAAAAAAATTTACCTTCCTAATCTCTACATACAGTACTAAATGTTGGATATTTTTTTTAAACACGTCAATATCGAATAAAAATAAAGTCTTAAACAAGAATATATAATAAACGACTAGATATTATCTATAATATACATAAAATTGATTTCGTGCATTTTGAGCATTTTCGGAGGTGTTAAACCGGACAAAGCATAGTGGAGATACAAAACGATGGTTTAATTCCATAGAATCAAAACCATCTAAAAAACTCGACAAAGATTTGATACTTTAATATTATATTTTTTATGAATTTTATTTTTTTTAATTTTTTATAAAGCATAGATTTTATTAATAGTTTTTTTTTTCATCTATTTCAAATTTTAAAATTTATTTTATATGATATATTTTTGTTGTACTTATACCCTATAATTTTAAAAGTTTGTCATTTCTAGTTATTGTATTGGTTCTTATATCCATATCCTTGCTTTGTCCATGTGTCTTAGTATTGACTAATACTTGGTTTTAAAAGGCACGATGTGCTCCGAGGCGCAAAAGGTCCATAGAGCCGAGGCTCAAGTCGAGAGACGAAGGCGCTCGCCTTTCGTAAACGAGGCATCATTTTTTTCTAAAAATTATATTTTAATTATATAACATATTTTGTACATAAATATATTATAATTACATTATATATATAAAAAAGATAAAAATATTTCTATCTAAATTTGTACTTATGTATCAAATTAAACAAAATGTATAATAAAACAACCAAATTCATCATTTGAATTTTTATACGTGAAATAAAATAATAAAATTAACACACCAAATTAGTACCAAACAGTACCCTAAAACAAATTGACACACCAAAAAATTAACTTGTTAATCTAGAATGAGTATTTGAATAATAAAATTATTAATAATTATTATTATAATTATAATAGAACAACAAAATTTAAGATTAAAAAAATAATTTTAATTTGTTTTAAATAAAATAAAATTACTATTTTAATTTAAGATGAATGTGAAAAAGATATCATAGTTAAAGAGGTAATTTAAATTTTTTGATTTATCAATTTATAAATAAGAGTATTTTTATCATTTATTTTAATTAGCTAAAACTGTTCGAAAGAATAATTATAGAATGAGACTTAGATCAATCTAAAATTGTCACGACCTGACCTAAAGTAAAAATTAAATATCCAGCTAGCACAAATTATAAACCCCAAGTTAGAAATGAAACCCTATCCGTAAGGATAACATTCAATGGTGTGGCATCAAAATTTCTTTTTATTTTCCATTTGCTTACCTTTCTCTTTTTAAATTGGTTATAAAGTTACCGGACAGCAAACAAAGTATAGAGGAAGTACACAAGATAACATTGAAAAATTAGGGCATAAAGATAATTTTTATCCTTAACGTTTTATCATTTTGGTTTTTTTTTATATAAATTTAGCCCTTAACTTATGTCTTTTTAACAAATATTTTATTTTTTAACTATCATGATAATTGAACCGTTAAAAATTTAATAATGATGATATGTTATATATATGTGATAATATATTTTAAATGACATAGAATCTAACCTATTAAATATATACATATATATAAAATATAATTTTATTCTAATATAAAATATAAAACAATTAAAATTTAAATAAAATATTAAAAATTAATTAATTTCAAAATAAAATTTTACTAAATATTCTTAATCCTAACTAAACTAAAAGATCCGTAAACCTTCAATTTAGATTAAACATTAAAATACTTAAATCTTAAACTAAAATAATAAAAATCCAATTGATTACTATCAAAATCCAATTCATACTTTTTTTTATAAAATTTTGATTATACTATAATTAGGGTTGAGAATGTTTAATAGCCTATTGTTTTAAATTTATTTAATTTTTAATATTTCATTTGAATTTTAATTGTTTTATATTAAAATAAAACTATATTCCGCGTGTATGCATTTGATATACTAGATGTTAAGTCATTTAAAATATATTATCACATATATATGACAAGTCATCATTATTAAATTTTTAACGGTTCAGTTATCATGATGGTTAAAAAATGAGATAATTGTCAAAAAGATATAGATTTAGAGCTAAATTTATTCCAAAAAAATATAAGGGCTAAAATAATAAAAATTATAAACGTTAAGGGTCAAAATTATCTTTATGCCAAAAATAAATTACGTACAAAGTCCACATGCTTTTTAAAAAGACTCTCAACAATTAACGAGATAAAATTAAATGAAGGGATTTTTGTCCATTAAATCTCGACGCCTCTCGCTTCCCAGCGCTTCAGGCCGCTATTTACTACTAAGCTCTCCACATCCACATAAAACACATGAACTCCACATTTCTTCACCCTGATAGAATCTGCTAGACCACGCCTTTTGATGTTGAAATCAAATGATGCCTCCTCATAATCATTGTTTTTTATAATCAAATCCTTATCAAACAAAACGAAGACGTGATCACCTTCGCAGATAACTTCAAATTTTGAAAATATGCACACACTTTTGAAGTCCTCACCATCGGCAGCTATCAGTCGGCAATTACAATTAACTTCAAGATTATAGAGGTCACAGTAGTGAGTGAATTCAGGCACAAGACAGATAGCAAATGCCAACAGTCTGCTCCAACTACTCCCATTTGGGGATATCTTCAATTTTACGGAAGAATTCATGATTTGATGCTCAAACACATTTTCTGAAATCTGGTTTCCGGGAAAACAGCAAATCAATCGACCCTGTGCTAGGGAATGAATACGAAGCATGGCATTCGCCTCGATGTTTTTAATTGAATCTTGATTCAACCCAAAGCAATTCAGGAATGACAACCAAACATCACCACGATCAAAAGAATCGGAGTGATATAAATTATGATTTGTGAACTGTACTCTTTGTGATGATGTGCAGCCTTTTGCTTCCGAGTAGCACAGATATGGTGGAAGCTCTTCAAAAACAAGATCTTCAAGAAACGTCAAATGGCTAAGGCAGGGTAGTTCAACCAAACTTTCACACCCACTACAGTCAAGCCTTTTGAGGTTGATGGCTCCTAACAGATCAGGGATCTTCCTTAAATTTTTGCACCGAAGAAGTTCAAGGGTTTCAAGAGATGCCAAGTGATTGAGGCAAGGAAGTTCAACCAAACTTTCACAGTCCGTACAATCAAGGATTTTGAGATTGATGGCTCCTAACAGTTCAAGAATCTTCCTTAAACTCGTGTATTTTAAAAGTTTAAGGGTTTCAAGAGATATCAAATGGGTGAGGCAAGAAAATTCAACCAAACTTGCACAGTGTGAGCAGTCAATGCTTTTGAGGTTGATGGCTCCTAATAGATTAGGGATCTTCCTTAAACTCTTGCACCCATAGAGTTCAAGGGTTTCAAGGGATGCCAAATAGGTGAGGCAAGAAAATTCAACCAAACTTTCACAGTTTGAGCAGTCAATGCTTTTGAGGTTGATGGCTCCTAATAGATTAGGGATCTTCCTTAAACTCTTGCACCCATAGAGTTCAAGGGTTTCAAAGAATCTTCCTTAAATTCTTGCTATCGGAAACGTCCCATCACCATTAAATTAACAAGATACTGTAAAAACAATATATAAAATAATTATATTACTCGTAAGTAATATCTATTTAGATTTGATGTTTCGTGTGTGCAAATTCACCAAACAAATTTTCTTCTTTAGAAGAAATAAGATAAAATGTTTTATGTTTTTTTTGAAAAATCTTTTTATTTTTTTCTTGAAGAAAATAAACCTTGAAAGAAGAAAGTATGAGAGCATATACCAGATGATCATCTTCATTCCAAAGTTGTTCCATGTTGCCACAACGTAATCTCAACACGACAAGATTCTTTGGATTAAAACTTGATGATAAAGACTTGAAGGGGTAATAGACCCACCAAAGACACCTCAGTTCACTTGGAAGATATACAGTATCAACTCCATTTGCATGTAGTTTCCGATTCTTTTCCTCCCAGAAAAATGAAGAACTATAGAAGTGGATATATGTAAGATTAATCATATTCTTAAAGACAGAAGGACAGAGCTGAAGCTCATCAATTTCAGACAGATCTAACTTCATTCCTTCAATTAGTTCAGTCCCCTGACATACAAAAAACAGTTTATCAAAATATTAGCGTACAAAATTTATGGGAATTCCAGCATTAGAGAAATAAGCACATGACCACATCTTAATAAACCATCTGAAAGAGTAGAAAAATATGAACACAAATAACACTTACTTTATCATATTTGAGCACTTGACACACGTCTTTAGGAATCCATAACCTACTGCGTTCTCCAGGGTACTTAGATTCTTGGAAAATAATTTCCTTCCCCATCTCTTTAAGCATATCATGCATAGAAATTTTTCCATAAGCTGTGATATCAATTAGGCTTCTGTCGAGTAAGTTGCTTATTGCACTCATTGCACCCACATACATGCCACTTAGAATTATTGATGTTTCATCCTTTTTTTCCCCCTTAAACAGGCATGCTATATCAAGAAATATACTCTGCTCTAGCTTGTTCAGCCCATCAAAGCTACTCTTCAAAATCTGTGAAATTCTTGGTTCAGAATACAACTTTAGTTTATCCACCTCGCTTTCCCACTCTTCCTTGGACTTTTTATATAGTTTAGAACCCAAAACTTTTAGAGCAAGTGGACTGCCATCAGCATAGTGTAAAAACTTAAAGGATAGATCTTGGAATTCAGCAGCAGGATGCAACTGCTTAAATGCAAAAGTAGAAAAAAGTTGAAGAGAGTCACCCTCATTTAACGTCTTTACGTCGTGTATTTTGTCATTCGCTCCGCCATTCTTAAGCACTTGTCTATTTCTAGACGTCAGAATGATTCTACTTCCATCACCAAAATGTTTAACTCCCATCAAATCTATTTGTTCCGAGTCATCAACGTCGTCGAAAACAACAACTACTCTCATGTTCTTGAGCCTTTCTTTGATAACACTGGATACTATTGTGGGGGTGTCTATTTCAATTTTGGAATTTAGCAGTTTGGAAAGAAGATCATTTCTTACAGATTTCATTCCTTTGTTTTTTATTTCCTCTCTAACATTGTGAAGAAAGTAATGAGTTTGAAAGTTTGGAGAGATTTCACCATAAACAGCCTCAGCAAGGGTGGTTTTGCCTATTCCACCCATTCCCCAAAGTCCTATGACACGAATCTCTTCTTGCTGAATCAGCCCCAAAATCACCTTTTTCTGATCATCTATCCCAACCAGCTCTTCAGAAACACTTCTAGACTCACTATCTAACTTTCTTATAACATATTCAACCACATCTTCAATGTACAGAGTATCAGGTCTGGAAAATAATGTAAACAAAATTGACAGTGAATAGAAAGACATGACAGACTTGAGGAGATAAAATATAAGTGTGTATAGGTACTTACCTGTCGAATTTACCTCCTTCAATATGCCATCCTTTTAATTCTCCGACTTTAGCAAAGGCAGTTTTCCATCGTTGTAGTTGAGACAGCCTTTTTGATTCATGGCCTTCAAAAGACTTTCTGAAACTACCACCAAGATGTCGCACATCAGAGGGATCAACATGGTAAAAGATGGGAAGGACAATGAGTCCATGACTTCTCCTGCGGTCCATGATGTCGGATAGTTCCGCCAAGCATGATTTTGAAGAAGCATAGTCTGAAGATAAAACGATGATGGAGAGTCTTGAGTCAGCGATTCCTTGAGAAAGTGCTGGTGAAAGTAGTTCCCCTTTTTTCAGTGCCTCATCATCGAAGAAGACAGTCATCCCTGTGTCTTTCAAAGCTTTTAGAAGATGAGAGGTGAAATTTTGTCGTGTGTCTTCGCCTCTGAAGCTCAAGAACACTTGATGCTTTACTTGAGCAGAGGAGGAAGACGAAGCATTTGATTCGGGAAGTTGTTCCCCTTCTTCCTGCAGCTTTTCTTCAGGGGAGAAGAGTCTGATTATGGTGTTTATGAAAGCTCTGGATAGACAAGTGATGAAGTTAAGACATGTGTCAGTTTGATGAGAAGGAGAAGAAGAAGACGCCATGAAAGAGAATGTATTGTGTAGTTGAAATTCTGATCTGATCCGATCCCTTCATATCATAAATTTCACCTTCTTATTGACTGGAGAGGGGACAGGGACAGGGTCATCCCAGTGCGTGTGGACCCTTCAGTTCCTTTTATCTGAAAATCAACTGGGATGGAGGATAAGGATTATATTTACATAGTCAATGCGTGTGGACCCAATGTTGAACAAGAACATTAGGGGTAATTTAATTTCCTATACATCCACTTCTGTAAGATTTAAAGTTTAAAATTAAGGTTGTAATTAAGGTTTAGAAGATTAAATATAAGATATATTTTTTAAGGTTTAGGATATAGAAAATTAGGGTTAAGATTTAAAATTTATCTTTTGAAAAATTTTAGTAGGAGACACAAAAATATCATAAAAAAAATAAAGGATTTTTGTTCAATTTGAGCGCAAGTTTAAATTTTACTTTTTTTTTTAATTTTTGACGATATTTATTTATTAATGAATGAAATAATTTAAAAAAATTCAAACATCAAAAATTTTCATTTGTGTTAAGAAATTATTATATTGATAAACGAGTTATATTTAATGATAAAAAAAATAAAAGAAAAATTAAAAAAATTTATACGATTTATGAATTTCGAGACACTTTTTGGTAAAATATAAATTAAATTTTTATTTAAAAAGTAAGTACGAAATGATTAATAAAATTATACCAAACAAAGGACACCATCAAGCCATATTAACATCATTAAAGAGTGATATATATATCAGAGAACTCTATTTGACAAGTGCTTGAATTTATACATATTTTGTTGATGATTATTTTTTGTTGTCGATTTGATATTATTGATTTGGTTCTGTTTTAATCATTTTCAGTGTATGAATTTATTTTTCAAAACCAATAATAAATATTGAATTTTGTATTTTTTTCCATCAAGGTTGAAGTCATAGACACGACATAGAGCACGATGTTTTTTAATCTGACAGATTTAGATCGTCCAGTCAGTAACTTCTAGAAAACAATCCAGTAAGCATCTTTTAAAAAGACGGACGAAATTATCTTAAGAATTTAAATTTAAAATTTGAATATTTATTTTTTTAATTATCTTTAAGATTTTTATTTATATATATATATATATTAAATTTACTATCTTTGAGATTTATCCTACTTCATTTTTACATTTCCTTGAGTTATATATTTTTTTCTTTTAGTTTTTCTTTTCTTTTCAATAAAATACTAAGCATAATTTTAATCTTGCTTAGATAAAATTTTATTTAGCCAAAAGTTCGTGACGATTCAATCCCTATTGTGAGAATCGTTACTTCATACCTTTGAATAATATTTTTGATTTTCTAAATTTAAGGATTGACAATCTTTTTTTTAAGATAAGATTTTGATTCTATCGTAGTTAGGGTTGAGAATGTTTAGTAACATTTTATTTTAGAATTAATTATTTTTTAATATTTTATTTAAATTTTAATTGTTTTATATTTTATTTTAGAATAAAATTATATTTCTTATATATATATATTTGATAGGTTAGATGTCATATTATTTAAAATATATTATCATATGTAAACGATATATCATCATTGTTAGATTTTTAACGGTCCAGTTATCATGGTAGTTAAAAAATAAGCTATTTGTCAAAAATATATAGGTTAAGGGTTAAATTTATCAAAAAAAAATAAGGGCCAAAACGATAAAAATTATAAACATTAAGGGTTAAATTATCTTTATGCCTAAATTTTATACTCTAAAAAATACACCTTAACCTAATTATTTGAACCCTGACCTTTGTATGATTTTCTCATTGTAAAATACTTAATTAGTTTTAATTCATATTTTTAAAATATTTTTTTACAATTTAACCCCTCAATTTTATATGATTTTCTCATTTATTTTAAACCAATTTTAAACCACTTGTTCTACTATATAATATATATAATTTCAACTTATATTTTAACAAAAAATATTAATTTTTCATTTACTCTCTTAACTTTGCATTTTATTCAATATGATCCTTAAACTATAATTTCAAAAATTCATAAATGAACAAAGTTAATTATAAAATTTTGAAAAATATAAAAATGAAAACAATTACAAAACTTCAAATAAATTCATAAAAATTAAATACATAAAAACTTAATTTTCAACTTGAGGTTGTATGCTTGTAAATTAAAAAAATATAAATATTTTTTTGAATCAGCTACAGTGATTACGGTAATATCTATTCTAAAATATATTGTCAACCATTAGATTTTAATTGTTGAATTACTTTACTGACGTTATTAATATTTAAATCTGTAACTTTTAAAAATAATAATTATTTTTTTAACATTAAAATAAAATAATTATTTTGGATGTCAAAAATGGTACCTTCGTCAACTTTGCATCCTTCTTATTGAATGGGTAATAACTAATCCATGTGCGTCTGGACCCTTCAAGTCCTTTCTTTTGAAAAAGCCTCTTCACCTAATGTAGACTTTTTTGCTTATGTTTTTTTTGGAGTGAGTAAAATTTGATTTGATTTAAAATTTTTAAATTATTTAATTTAATTTAAAATAAAAAATAATTCGTTTTGGTTCCACTCTAAATTTCATAAATTCGACTTTACATAAAAATTTCAAATAAAGTTTGAATCATGAAATAGAAATTCAAATAACTCAAATAACTCAAAAATTTTAATAATTAATTAACCAGATTTTGTATTTGAGTCGACTCTTTTTTTTTTATTTTGTATGATATATTATATATATCATATGTGAAAATATAAAAAATATATATATTATATATACATATAGAAAACCGCTAAAATTTCAATTAATATGCGTAAGCTCAGCCCAAAGTATATGCATATAGAAAAATATATGTGCACTGCTACGTATATATATGCATAAAGAAATATTATATATATATGAAGAAATATATGTGTATAATTTGAGTATTATCGGGTGTATATAGTGGCGGATGTAGGTGTTGAGTAGAATGAACCTGTATCCACCCTAAATTTTTTAATTCATAACCGAATCAGAATTACGGTTACAAAATATTGACACATTGATAAACTAGTAGATAATAAACTATCAAAATATGGACTCAGGTCACACAAATAAAGACAGTTGGGTGGGTAAAAACATTACAACAAAAAATCGAATATAAATGTGTTGATCCTTCAAGTGTCAAATCCAAAGGTAGCCTATCTAAGTATCTTAAAGGAAAAAAGATTTCAGAGTGTGAACTAAAAGGCTTAATGTGTTCCAAAGTTCATGTATTGGTAAGGTTTTAGCTTTTATACCATTAGGTCCCATATTTAATTCTCCTCAAAATCATTCATTCCATTTACCAAGAGGTGACATGTGTCATAACCTGTGGAAGGAAATAAATATAAAAAAATTAAAATAATTAAAAAGTATAATTTTAGACTAAATTGATTTAATAGATAAATAATAGACTAAATATATAATTTTTAAAAATTTTGTTAACTATCACGTTATCGTTCCATCATCCTTCCATTTGAATTATAACGTCAATAATCAAAATAGATTAATTTAATAAATTGAGTAACTTGATTAACGAATTTAATAGTTCAATGATCAAAATAGAAATCTTCATTAATTGAGTGGCCACTGAAATAATTTACCCTATAATTAATTATCTTATCCGAGAAACAAGTGACTACATATTTATTCATGTAGTTGCTTTCCTTATCTCAATTATTAACCTATATAATATAAGTGTCACACCTCAGTGCAGCAAATATAATATTAGAGGGGCACCACCAAGCCCAGTTGAATGTTCATACTTTAGAACAAAAGACAGGGAAGTAGGGTTTGGTCTGGTCTGGTCTGGTCCATGTTATTAGGAAAATGACATCTCACAAATCACAGACATGCAGATTACAATGCCAGCTTTGTGTTGGGTCCAATATGACTTCACCAACCCCTTTGAAGGAAAACATTACAACGATATTCTTACATGTACAAAGACAAACAAAAGGGAAATGGGAAAATTAACAGACTTCAAAGAGTGAGTGTAACTTGATCATGACCCTTGGTTTGATCACTTTGATTTGAAGGGAATGGCTCTAATCACAACGACGTGGTAGAGTGCTGCTAGTGCTGCTCCAATCATTGGACCCACCCAGAAGATCCACTGAAACCAGACCAGACCAGACCAGACCAAAGTAGATGAGTATGATTCATGGTTAGAACTTAGAATACAATTACTGAAAGATGGAGAAAGAATTGGCTTACATGGTCATCCCAGCCCTTGTCCTTGTTGAAGATGATGGCTGCTCCAAGACTACGAGCAGGGTTGATACCGGTTCCGGTGATCGGGATGGTGGCTAAGTGAACCAAGAACACGGCGAACCCAATTGGCAAGGGTGCCAAAATCTAGAACACAAAAGGTTAAAGTCATCAGTTCATAGTTTTTTCATAGTTCAAACTTCAATCGACTCAACCATTCATCACAGTATGGAATTTGAACTTACTGGGACGTGTGAGTCTCTGGCACTACGCTTGGCATCGGTGGCCGAGAAGACGGTGTAAACTAGAACAAAGGTGCCAACAATTTCAGCACCAAGGCCATCTCCCTTGGTGTAGCCATGAGCCACCGAGTTGGCTCCTCCGCCCAAAGCACCGTACCTAGTCTTCCCCATGAACCCTTTCACCACACCAGCACCACATATGGCTCCCAAGCACTGCATCACCATGTAGAAAATCGCCCTTGTCAAGGACAATTTCCTCGCCAAGAACAACCCAAAAGTCACAGCCGGGTTGATATGACCACCTATAGATACACCATCACCATAATCAATACAATAATCCGATCATGCATTTTCCTGAGAAACAAACAAGGGATATATCATATACCATATAGAGAATAGAGATTGTTACCTGAAATCCCAGCGGTGCAGTAAACCAGAGCAAAGATCATACCCCCGAAGGCCCAAGCAATCCCTTGAATCCCAACAGTCGAGCACTTGGTTGGTTCCTTCACAACTCCCATAACTGTCAACACCGAGATATACAAGAACAGGAACGTGGCCACGAACTCTGCGATCCCAGCTCGGTAAAAAGACCAAGAGGTCAACTCACTTGGCTCAAACAAGGGTGCTGGTGGTGGCTCTGTGTAGTCCTTATCGTCTTGTGACTGAGCCGCCGTCCCAATAGGCTGCCTCTCTGAGAACTTGTTGGCTCCCAATCTAACATCCTCCTCTTTCCCCTCCATTTCTTTTCTTTTTCTTGAACCAATGAACTCAAACTCTCTGCAATTGCATTCTGTGAGTTGAAGGGGGTGTTTTTATATAGCTAGATGGATGATGAACTGGTGGGGTTAGATCTTGGCCTAAATGAATAAATTTATTGTCTTTGTTTACTAAATTTAATGAATTCCGACTAACCAATCAGCATCTGACATTTTTCTTTTCATGAATGCCCCATTTGAAGGTTTATTCTTTCCAAACGAGAAAGACACCGGTGTGGCGGCCGGTGGGACTCCTTAGTTGGCTTAATTTTGGCCACAAATGTGTGGGATGACGATTATTAGCCACCGCCCATTGCCGCACCAAGAAGAGAGTGAACCATGTCTCGATAACAATAAGTGGTTACACTAAAAAAAATATTGTTGGTTTAAATAATTTCAATTTTAAAAAATTAAACATAAATATTATTTATAATTATTTTTAAGAAAAATAAAACATTCATGATTTACTCTAGAGGTTGAGGTATTTTATTACATTATAAGTTTAATATTATTTTTTATTCTTTTATTATATAAATATATAATGATTATTTTTATAAAATTTAATATTTATTCGATAACTTTTATAATTTTATTTTAATTCGTATTTATAAATAATCTTAGATAATTCAATTCTCTTAAAATATTAATTAATATAATAAAATTATATATCTCGTTTTTAAAAATAAACATAAAAAATATTATTCAATGTAGCCTAGCTCCCTATGGAGAAGAGTAGAACCTTGTTTCATCTCCTTCTCTTTCTAGAAAAATTATTAGGTAAATTTTTCGTTATATGATTTGTGGTTCTAGTCAATTAAGTAATTTTTTAAATAAATCTTTATTCTTTATATAATTATTGGATAAATAATTATTTAAAAATTAACAGTCCTGATTATTTCAATCATAGATAACGTGTTTAATAAAGTTTATTTAATAATTTCTCATCTTTCTATGTAAGAGTGACATAAATTATATTATGGGTCTAACTTACCACATCAATTATGATTCTATCGAATTATAATCTCTTGTAAGGAGAAGTTTTATTTGACGTGGCGAGCTAGACCTATGGTATAATCTCTCGTAAGAGTGAGAGATTATACCATAGTCCCGGCCCGCCACGTCAACGTGATCCCTAACCAATGAAAAACGCTCATTCTATCACTAATCATCTATGTCATTAACCTAATTTCTAAAAATATAAATCTTTTAAATGATAAAAAAAATAAGTACAGATTCATTTGTTGAAAAAAATAATATGAAAAATAATAATGAAGTAGATGATTATAATTGAATGAAATCATGAGTAATGTAATAAGCCAAGCCTATGATATAATTTTTCCGTAAGAATGGTGAAAATGTCCCTACGTGTCATAGCTGAGAGCTTGACATCCCTCTCAGTCTTTCCAGCAAGTTCCATGAGTTCAGCTGCGTGGAAAAACTGAACCATGTTTACCTCGTGGGGAGGTCAAGTAGGATCACGTAATTCATACCGATACTATTTTAATTTGACATAACTTATTTATGTTATCTTTTCGATATTTTTAAATTTTAAATTAATTGGTTCAAATTGATAAGAATCACAGATATAATTTTAATATATAAATACTTTTTTATATATTTAAAATTTTAAATTCCAAAATGTTTAAAAAGATATATTTAAATAATAGTAAATTTATAATTTAAAATTTTAAAAAATAATTATTAAAATTAATTTAATAAATTCAAACTAATAGATATAACTCTAATCATAAGATAAATTTAATTTTGTTAAATAAATTTTTAACATAAATAATTATAATTTTTATTTTTTAATTGAGTAATTAAAATAGTATTGACTTAATAATTGAATGTCATATAAATAATTTATTTTTATTAAATCATCAAAGCATAATGATTAATGAAACAATAATACTATTTTATCTTATTAAAATATTGACGCGGATTATTTTTTTTATTTTTCTATATATTATAAAAATAAAATCTAGTATCAACATTTTAGTAAAAGAAAATTTAATATCATAAAAAATAAAGAAAAAGGTATTGTTACCCATAAACGATCAAAATAATTAAGTATTATATTTACCGTAGTTAACCTAATTTTTTTTATTTAAATAATTTAATTCATTAGAATCTGTAACGACGTGTATAAGGATAATATATACTAATGACATCCAGTGCAACATTATTATCGTAACCAAATTCAGAATCTTTCAAGCTTGTAGCAGTTGATTCACGCTGGAAAAACCTGTAGGGTAGTGACTTTATAATATTAGTATATATGCTTAACTAAAATATTTGAATATTTATGTTTTTTATTATGTTTTTCTAAAACATGAGATGAAGATTTTAGTATCCAATGTAGATTACAAGTGGCATTGCCAATTAGTATAACATTTTTTGATTATTTCTCGTATGGAAAAGTCACGATATATTGCGGTGTTAGATGTATAAACAAATCAAATAAAATTCATAGTAACTTAAAAGAGTTTTAGATGTATTTTTAAGGTAATAGTTTATATAATCGATAAATAAATTTAAAAACTCTTTTCATTTAGCTTAACATCTACGGTGCCCACAGCATATAAGTCAAAGATTTTTTTTTTCGTTATAATGCAACTAAATCATCTTCCAACTCAGACATGTTAAATCTGGCCAAATCTGACTTAAATTTAATATTTATCCAATTTTCATCTCATTATTTTTCTCTATGATAGGTTAAGTTTTTTGTCGCATGTTGTTCGTAAATATTTATAACGAGAAATTGTTATGAATTTAAACATTTAAATGTTAACTAATATAAATTATAGATTTTTCCCTTATAGATAAACTTTATTTCGAAAAAGCATAAATTATATCATATAACATAACAATTAAAAGAAAGTTATCTACGTATAATACTTTTATCGTACTTCATCAATAATTTTCACAGTAAATTCAGTCGAGAATATTTTTATGAGATTCGCACCAAAACTGTATCTCTCGTTGAGAGTTCTTTTAACACCATCATTTAAATTATTTTCCGTAAAAAGTAATTGATTGAAACAGAATTATTTCCCCATTGATGCGAACATATATATTTTTGAGACACATCAATAGTCACTAGAATAAACTTTTTAAATTAAAAATAATTTTTGTTGTTGTTTGTATTTAATAAAATTTTATCAAAAATTCAAAATAGTTCCGTTATAAAGCTAATTTCACAATGAATTATCTTAGAATACTCAAAAATTTAAAAGCGTTGAGTGATACGATCGACTGAGCCAACAAAAACATTCGATTGATGTAAAATCAGTTCTTCAGAACTTCTCTTTGAAATCATGATTTTGATATTAAAGATGATATTAAAAATGTCAAAGAAAAAGGTTGATTCAATAGAGGAGAAAAAAAGTGTATCAAACCTATGAAAATGATTTAATGATGAATACTTAATACATACACTAACCAAAGTGTGAAGAATAAGTTTTAAAAAATAAGACCTAAAACTTAATAACGATATTACGAGTATGTAACATTTATTGTGAAAACTCTGTAACAAGTTTAATAGCTTTATTATAGCTAATCTAAATAAAACAATTCTTAAAAATGATAAATAAACATCCAAATTTTTTTATACTTGAATTTTTTTTTTCACTTTTGTTCTAATACTATATAATAAGGAAGAAATCTTTCTTTCTTATTAAATAAAACTTAATTTTATACTACATAAACTTATTTTTTTCAATTTTGCTTTGATACCTTATAATAAGTAAATATTCTTTTATTCTTTTAAATAAAGATAAAAAAATATATATTTGAAATGAGAGATGATTAGCTTATTTATATTAAATTGTCTTTGAGTAAAATCAATTAAAATTTATAATACATTAAAAGAGTTTTAGATGTATTTTTAAGGTAATAGTTTATATAATCGATAAATGAATTTAAAAATTCTCATCATTTAGCTTAACATCTACGGTGCCCCCGAGACAAGAATCTAAGTCAAAGACTTTTTTTCATCATAATGCAACCAAATCATCTTCCACCTCAATCATACTAAATTTGGCTAAGTCCGAATTAAATCTAATATTTGTCCAATTTTTCACCTCATTATATTACTTTATGATAGGTTAAATTTTTTGCTCATTTGTTCATAAATATTGATGACGAAAAATTATTCTGAATTTAAATATTTAAATGTTAACTAATCTAAATTATAAATTTTTTTCTTATAGATAAACTTTATTTCAAAAAACATAAATTATATCATATAATAGAACAATTAAAAGAAAGTTATTTACGTATAATACCTTTGTCGTACTTTATCAACGATTTTGACAGTAAATTCAATCTAAAATATTTTGTGAGCTTCGCTCCAAAATTATATTTTTTTTGTTGATGGTTATTTTAATACCATTATTTAAATTATTTCTCATAAGAAGTAGATTATAACAGAATTCAAGTACAAAAATACCTTCATCCACCTTCTCAACAGGAACTTCGCTCTTATTATTGTGAACATATATATGTTTTGGGAACACATCAATAGTCACCCTAACAAAATTCTTAAATGAACAATAGTTTTTGTTATCAACTGCATTTAACAAAATTTTATCAAAAATTCGAAATAGCCTCATGGCGAAATTAACTTCACAATGAATTATCTTAGAATCCTAAAAAAAACAAAAGTGTTGAGTGATATGATCGATTGAGCCAACAAAAGCATTCAATCGATGTAAAATCAGTTTCTTAAGACTTATATATTTGAAAACATGATTTATGTACCAGAGATGATATTAAAAAGTGTCAAAGAAAAAGACTGAATTGATAGAGAAAAGAAAAAAGTGAATCAAACTTACGAAACGATTTAGTGATAAATACTTGGTACATACACTCACCAAAGTGTGAATAACAAATTAAAAAAATAGACCTAAAACTTAACAAAGATATTAAAAGTATGTAAGATTTTTTATTAAATCTCTATAACAAGTTTAGTAGCTTTATTATATTTAATCTAAAAAATTAATTCTTAAAAATATTAAACAATATATCCATATTTTGCTGTACTTGAACTCATTTCTTTTCACTTTTGCTTTGATACCATATAACAATTAGAGTTGCTTTTTACCATAACTTAGCAAATTGTCTCCCTCCTTAAAACATACTTGTCGATCCATGCCACATAGAATGATCCAGTTTGAGCAAAAAAAAAATCATTGACACCTCATCATACAAGCTCGATTTCAATTCAAAACATTTTCACTCTAAGCACACCTTTTTATTTAGGGTGATACATTAGATCCCAATTTACTCGAACTTCTATAACTATCCCATCCGAGCCTTTCCAAAGAAAGGAACTACATAAACTTTCAATTTTCTTTAGCACTTTGAGGTCAAGATAAAAGCTCGATATTAAAAATTTTAGATGCTAGAGAAAACTGATTGAAATAGTTGTATTCTCACAACAAAAGATAAACACTCTTTATCCTTTGCATAATCCTTGCTACTACCCTTCACAATCATTGGTAGTCATGCTTTTTGTGACCAAGGAACACCGAGATAACGAATTGGGAGAGAGCTAATATAAAAACCTGTAATAGAATCCATTTTTGCGTACGTATCTTGTGCAGGGGCCATACTAATCTTCTTTGTCTATTGTTCCAATTTTATTAGATGTCATTTCCCTGAAGGGACAATGTTCAATCGTGATTACATACTAAAGAAATAAATACATAAGAATGGTTTTCAAACCCCAATCGCCAATTGAATTAAGACAGTTCATGTTGTTGGTACGTACGTCTGAATCATATGGCCTCACAAGATGGATGGCTGCTGTGCTGCTGATAGCTTCAGTCCATACATCTCAGCTTCTTAGTTACCTATTTCTTGACCTGTAACGTTATTCGGATTCAATCATCGGATTGCAATCGTAGGGGATGAGCCGAAGAGCATAAGAGATAAAATGCTAGAAGGAGAGCTTAACCTCGGACTTTGTGGTTAACAGCTATACGCTCTAATTAACTGAGCTATTCCAGCAACGATATTTAATTTTAAAATAACTCTTTCAAATACTTAAGATCAGTAACAGAGATTTAAAAAACGGTTTTTTATCGTTATAAGGGTCGTTATTTAACGGTAACGCCGCTATCTGAAACCGTTATTCGTAAAAATAACATGAGATTTAAATTCAAACCAATAACAGTTAATAACGGCCATTATTTAACGGATAACGGTTAACGGCAATAACATAATGTTACTATCATTTTTATTTACAGTTATTTGAAAAAAAAAACTCTCATAATAAGTAGTACAATTTTTTAAAATATTCACGATCGCGACTCCAACAATGATTCCAATAGCAATGGTTATGTCCACAACCCACTAAACACCACGCGACCAAAAACACTTTTTAGATCCCTTATCGGTATCGAAAAGGTAGTTTCATATAAGATGAATTTCTTGATTTCTTCCATTGAAAATGAATGAATCCATCTTGAAAAGGCCAATGGAAGATGCCAACAAACTTTCTTCTTAGCTTCGTTACATCGACAATCCTCCACTTAACACCCTTCAAACTCACCGTTGGCAGTGCCTTTGGGAACGGAACCGATACACTCACCTTGCTTGCTTTCAAGAAACAACTCAATGTTGGGTCTTGTGGACCTTTAAGTTCATGAAATTGTTCTCACCAGTTCTGTGAGTGGGGAGATGGTCTCACACCACAAAAGGGTGATCGGTTGGAACATCAGTAGGTGTAAAAGTTCCATTTTGCTGCTGCCTGCTGCTTGCCTAGTTTAAAGTACAAAGAATAGGAGGTAAAACTTTCCTACTTACTATTAAGGATGACGAATTGTTCATGATGTTAGAGGATTTCCACCTATGATATAGGGTCTTGTACTGTTGTTGGTAGAATTACCGTAAAACTAGAGTGTTAGTATTGATTAAGAATAATAAAATAAGCAAAATAATTTTGAATTATGTCATAAATCGAAATACTATCTTAGAAAAAAATTCATCTCAACTGGTATAATTATTGCTACAGGTAATAAATTATGGTTTGAATTTAACATATTTTTGCAATTGAAGCTTTGGGGTATTCATTCCTACCATGATGTTATAGATAAAAAATAAATGCCTAAATTATATAATTTTTAATAATTTATTTAAAAAAATTATAATTTGAACACATATTTATTAATTAAATAAATTTTTAATAGTGTTACCTTAAAAAATTGAAACTTTAGATATTTATTTTAGTCAAAAAAAATATTATACACTTATTTCAGAAAAAATATATAGTTCAGATACTTATTTTAACCGAAAAATATTATGCACCTATTTCAGAAAAAAAATATAATTCAGACACTTAATTTAAAAGAAAAAAAATATTATGCACCTGTTTTAGAAAAACGTATAATTTAAATACTTATTTCTAAGTTAAGCTAAAAATAAAAGAATCATTTTAATTTGATTTGCATACTTTTTGAAACGTTTGAAATTGAGCTATGCACCCTTAAATGTATTGGTTTAATTATATTTTAGGATCAAAATTCATAAAATTAAATTTTGACCCTTAATTTTTATAATTTAGTTATTTTAAGATATTTTAATTTTAAAATTAATGAAATTAAACTCTAAATATCATAATTTTTGCAGTTCAAACTCTAAGATATTTGGTTATTTCTGGCTTTGGATTTTATGGTAAAATGAGCCAGATTTTAATATGTTCATTAATAATTGTCTGGAATTGATACATTAATTATAATTTATCCTTTATTTAAATTTATCATAAAATTAATAAAATAACACGTGCTCAAGTATGGGTAGCCTTATTTATTGTTGACCAAATAGATGGGGAGAAACTCTCCCATAATATCATGAAATTTTTTATCATATAATCGTAATTTATATAATTATATTTGTTCATCTTTAAATAATTATTTGATGATTACGCACTCACTAATTATATGTAAGAAATAGATGATAATTTACTTTAAATAAAATATGAGATGGATAAATTTAATTAATTAAGATCACGAATAAACCACGAAAAGGTTCATGATATAACTTTTCTTGTCCATGTAGTAGAATGATTATAATAGGATAAAGTACAACAAAGGTCATTCAATTATAAATATAGTTATATTTAGTTCACTTAGTTATTAATAGTTATATTTGGATCACTCATTTATTGGTAAGATTATATTTGGGTCACTTAGTTATTAAAGGTTATATTCGAGTCACTCAATTATAGGTAAGTTTACAATTGGGTCATCATTAATATTTTAAAAAATACATCAATTTGATTTTTCTTTCAAATCACTTGTATACCATCGTTAGTATTAGAGTACTTCATTCAAAATCATTAATTATTCTAATACGCAAATTGATAAACTTTGTTTTTAAATATGAATGGTGACTCAAATGTAACCTTACCTGTAATTGAGTGATACAAATATAATCTTTAATAATTGGGTGATCCAAATATAATCTTACACATAATTAATGACCCAAACATAATTTTTAATAATTAAATATCCTAAACATAATTGTACTTATAATTGAGTGACTTTTATTGCAGTTTATACAATATAATAATACATATGAATATAAAATGTGTACGCATACTAGGTCAAGCGATCCAAAAATATTGGATCAAGTGATTTGAAAATAAAATATAAAATTATTGGATCAAGTGGCTCAAATACAAATAAAATAAATATAATGATTTACATTCAAATCCATTTAATTTAATAAAGATTATTAGGTGAATTTTATTTACTACGTCATCTATGGTTCAAACAATTAGAATCATTCATTTTTAAATAATTATCCACCCGCTAATATCTAATGACATATAAGAAAGAGGTGATGATTTACCTTAAAAAATTAAGACGAACTGTTCTAATTGCCTGAGACCACGAATATCGTAGTGATAATATTTTTTTCTTAATTTATATTTAAATTAAAATAAATTTCACACATGGTATAGATAAAGTTGTTCAAATTTAAATATCATAAAAATATTTTTTTTGGTTCAATTAAGTTAAAATTTAGATATACGAACAATATCGTAAATAATAATTTTCTGATCCGGATAAAATGCATTGTCTGGGGATATCCATTGTTTAAGTTTATACTTCTATGTTTGGTCAGAAAGAAAATAAAATAAATAGCACGAAAACCACTGCTTCTTTAATTTAACATCAATCTCCACCTTCTATCATTTCTATAATTATGAAGGCTTAGTTGACTTGCATCACAAGCCAGATATATTAATGACATATTAAAAAATCATGTGACGCACAAATTAAACCTAATGAAGAAATTATGTTTTTAAATTAAAAGTAAATTTTAATTATTTTTACGATGATGGATATTTAATTTATTAGTTAATTATTTTGATATTAAAATCAGATATAAATATATTTAATTTGAATATATATTAAGTATCGAAATAAAAAAAATAGATATCTAATTACACCATTAAACAAGTTAATTGCACCAAAATCAAGTATATGTATCCACATTTTGATATTTTTTTCTTGGGAAATTTAGATAAGCTTCAATGGCTACATTTTCTTTATCTTCTTCGTTGAAACAAAAATTTATTATCCTTAGCTTTCTCTTTTCCATACTAACTAGCCTTCATTCGTCGGTGAATGCATGTTTCACGTCGATTTTTAGCTTCGGAGATTCGATAACGGATACCGGCAACTTACTTGCCATTGCACGTTCGGAATCCCACCAGCTTCCTCCGTCGGCTTTTCCTCCAAATGGTCGCACCTATTTTCATCATCCAGCTGGGCGGCGATGCGACGGTCGCTTGATTATCGACTTTCTCAGTTCGTATCCCGACTTCTTTCTTTTAAGTACTCATGTACGATACACGTTTGAATTTGACATGGTTTTGCAGCTGAAGCTTTAGGGTTTCCATTCCTACCACCGTATTACGGATCGAAAAACGGAAGATTGGAGCAGTTCGAAACGGGTGTGAACTTCGCGGTGGCGGGTGCTTATGCACTGAATTCATCATATCTTGCCGGAAAAGGAATCCCCAGTCACTCCACCAACATTTCTTTAGGAGTTCAAGTGAACTCCTTCAAAGATTTATTGCCTTCTCTTTGCTCATCTTCTTCGGGTAAACGTTTCCGATATCGATGGTTTAATTGCATTTTAAGTCACTTACACATAAGTATCCGAACTCGGGTTTTCGATACAAACATCATCCTCTTTCTTACCGAAATCGTCGGTTCAATTTTCACCGATATATTTGATTTACAGACTGCAAAGAGCTACTAAGGACCTCCTTGATTGTGATGGGAGAGATTGGAGGAAATGATTACAATCATGCATTTCGTGAAGGAATAAACATTGAGGAAGTTCGGGAGCTCGTTCCTCTCGTTGTTGATATTATTACTTCTTCGATCAATGTAAGATTCCCAAGTTTTTAAGACAAAATTCTCCCAATAATTTGGAACATTGATCAATGTTTTGTCCCTAACATGTAGGAATTGGTCGAGTTAGGGGCAGTGACATTCTTGGTCCCTGGAAACTTCCCAACCGGATGCTCCCCATCTATGTTGACACAGTTTCAGGGTTCAAACAAGGATGAATACGATCCATTCGGTTGTCTAACATGGCTGAACCATTTCTCGGAATACCATAACAAATTGCTTCAGAAAGAACTCGACGAGCTCCGAACCCGACATCCCGACATCAGCATTGTTTATGCCGATTATTACAACCCCACTATTCGATTTTATCAGACTCCGAATCGATTCGGTACGTTTTCACTTAGTTTAAACTAAGAAAAACTTGGTTTGACATCGAAATTCGACTTCTTTACATCGAATTTTCTCGAACTATTCCAGGATTCAAAGAAACTTTGAAGGCATGCTGCGGAAGCGGAGGCCCTTACAGTTATAATGCCTCGATATCTTGCGGTCAGCCGCCATTGGACCGATGCTGCAATGACCCTTCTTCTTATGTCAGCTGGGATGGAATCCATTATACAGAAGCAACATACAGATTTATTGCCAGTGCTGTATTTGAAGAACTGAGGAATTCCATTCCTTGGTTAAACATGGAAGAACGTATCCAAGTTGGACTCGGTTCACTCAAATTCGACACATTAATTTGACTCAACAGACGTCGTGTAAGTTTAATAAATGGGAGTAAATGTGCAATTATTTTATTTTATTTTTAACTGCTATGTTATTAGTCCGTTAATTTTTAACGGTCGGTGGTTATTTTGATACCATTTTAATAGTTAACCGGTGTATTTGACATTTTTTAAAGTATCGTAGTCATTTTGAAACAAATTCCATAGTATAATGATTAACTGTGTAATTTACTCAATATATTAAATCCTCGAACTTCTTAAAAATCAATATCTATCATTCTTCATTGTAGTTAAAATTAGTATAATCTCAATAATAAACATTGTTCCTCTAATTTAACGCATATTTTTTTTAATTTCGTACACACAAAATAAGAAAATAAAACTTAATTAATTTAATTTTCTTCGAAAGAAAATTTTAAAAATAAAGTAGAATAATAATATTTTGATGTGTTTAAAAAACAGAGTTAAAGTTTTAATATTTATAAAAGAAGAAAAATTAATAAATAAGACAGATTCAATTATCGTAAATATCAACTACCATTAATATCTATTATATATAAAATAAAATCATATTTTATAAATAATAAATTATATATTATTTTATAATTATTCGATCGGTGGTTGAACCAAATTATCAAAAATTAAATTAATCGAACTTTTTAAATCTTCGACCGTTAACCAAAATTTGTCATAAAATTTTAAGTAAATTACACAAATAATCACTTAATAATGTTAAAATAGTCGTTTTAGCCACCGAACTTTCAAAAATTATAAAACAACCATTAAATTTTTCTAATTAATATAAATTGATAATTTGATTATTGTATATTATAAATTAGTGATAAATATTAAAAATTTAATGAATATTTTTATAATTTAATAAATATAATTATTATTTTGTATTAATTTGTTAAAATTTAATGATCCGTTTACAATTTTTAAAAATTTAATAACTAAAAACAAATATATAATATATAAAATATTAAATTTTAATCAATTCAACTAATTCAGTTAAATAATTTATTTCGAACTGAATTAACTGTCAATCAACTTTAAAAAAAAATTAACTATTTATCAATCGAAAAAGGTTCGGAGATCGACCATTTTTACAGTACTCGGAATATCAATAAATAAGACAGATTCAATTATCGTAAATCTCAACTACCATAAATATCTATTATATATAAAATAAAATCTTATTTATAAATAAATTATATATTATTTTACAATTTTCATAGAACCTGTAATCATTGGAACTTGTAATATTATTTTTAAGGGCGCGATGCTTCTCTAGATATGAAAATATATTATTTTATTCACCGTCGGATTCACCCGGTAAGAAGGATGGGTACTGTATTTTTTTTAAAATTCATAAATTTGATTTTAATTTTTTTTAATTATAAATTATTTTTAATTTTTAAAATTTTTAATTTATGTTCACCTTAAATTTTTAAAATTTTATGATTTATACTAATCTTAAAACATATTTTAATTTGTATCTATTCTTACAAATATTTTAGATTCTCCATTAATTTTATCCATAAAATTACCATGTAATTCTATAATAAATCACAGCTAAGACTAACCATAATTATTCTATAATTTTTAGAAATTATATTTTTTAAATGACATGAAAAAAATTAAGTGTGGATTCATTGATTGAAAAAATAACATAAAAAATACTAATAAAATAAGTGGTTATAATTAGATGTGACTATAACTGATGTGGTAAGCCAGACTCATGATATAACAAGTTAGTAGTGATTTCGGATGGGCTAGCTGTTCTCGAGTAGGTAACTTGTTTGGTACATGAGAAAGGTGCCAAACCAACCTCTTTCAAGGTGTCTTGATTCTCCGAACTCAAACTTGACCCAAATTCTTGCTTTGTTGATACCTGACAGGTTATGATCATAAAAAATTCTTGCAGCTTATCTCTCAGCTTCAAAAGCTTCCTCACTACCCAACTAAAATACATTTTAAGATCCTAAGTCTATCTTTCACATGTGTTATATGTTTTGATTATGTATATGACATGATTGAAGATGTACGAAATCATGGTATATGACATGACCATGTACAATAATCATCCATGAAACATGAAAGCGTGATGTGCAAGTTATTAAGTATAATACAATAGAGCTAAGGCTCTTAACAAATTATGTCACAAGTTATGTGAATCATGAAAATGTCATATTATGGACCCTTTGAATATAAGTTTACTTTGGATACAATTGACATGTTATAAAATTTATTGAGTTTATATATAGATGGATCACGAGTTATAGGTTATGACCCATATGTGATGAGACAGAGAGATCATATACATTTAATTTTTAACGAGACAAAAGGTGATTATTCATAAACTTGACGATGCTGGTTGGAAATTCGTGTATCCGATGATTATTATGATTTAAAGAAAAAAAATGTTATATGATCCATTTGATAAAGAAACTACATATCTATGATTGTTCTATGATAGTGTCATAAGTATAATTAAGCATCTTGTCACGGGGCTAGGGTTCTACTAGCGGAACCGTGCGGCCTTAGTCGCGAATCTCTTTGATGGTGCGGCTAAGTCAGCCTAAAAATCCAAGAGAAATGCTTGGATAAGCACAACGGAAATAAAAGCAAGGCAAAAGAAAGATGAGAGAAAAGTGTTGCTTTCTATTACTCAAGAGAAAAGTGAAGAATGAAGTGAGTTACAAATGAAAATGAAGCCACTATTTATATGATGGCTAGCTACGATCTAACGGTTACAAAAGAAGTAAATCGATGGCTAAGATTAATCTAAGACAAGTAATAAAGGAAGGAAAATCATGGTTGGTGAGCTTTCCTTCAATGCATGGATGAATGTTGATTGTTTCCATAAGTGTTGGGAGACACCTTCCTTGAATCAGGGGATTTGGTTGGTGGCTCCTTCTTTCCTTGTGTAATCCGGTCAACTGGGCATTCTCCAAGAGAGTTGGCTGGGTGGGCTTGAGAAAGGCCTAAGATGTCGGATAGAAACACTTGGGCAGCTCACAAGGTATCGGGCTCGGTCTGGGTGGCAAGGCCCTCGGACCCCGGATGCTGCTGGAAGATGCGGGCAATGGGTTCGCCCCTCGGTGGGATGGTGTGGGCGCGGATCTCGCCCCTTGGTGGCGTATGACTAGTGCTGCTATCGGCCCGCACGGGTGGACGAGTGGTGCGGGTGTTGTGCTCGGCTCCTTGGTGTGCACGTCGGGTGCTGTCCTCGGCTCCTTGGTGTGCACGTCGGGTGCTGACTTCCGCCTCATGGTGTTGGGCAGAAACTATGGTGTCCGACTCGGCCCCAAAGGGTGCGGCCTCCTCGGTCATGTTGGCCCCTTGGTGTGTGGCCTCCTCGATCATGTGGTGGCGGGGTGTGACAATGTACTTCCATGATAATGCAATGATATATATATACACATATATATGATATTATTTATATGTCATTATGTTAACTATCCTATAAAAGTCTAATACGTTCATTTCATGTGTTTTAGGTCGATCATAAAAAAGTTACAAGTCACTTCAACAAGCATTTTGTCTACTCGAGGTGATTCAAAGATTTTAAGGGTTTATGTAAATTATTAAAATGTGTTCAGTAATTGTTCATAACCCTATTAGTTCTAAAAATATGATTTTTAAAAGTAACTATCCTTTTTAGGAGAGTCCTATTCGATCATTTCTATTGCGTATGTCCAGAACCTCAGAAATAATAACAATAATAATAATAATAATAATAATAATAGGAATATCTAGATTCTATAATCAATTGTCACATTTAAGAAACAATTATAATATTTTAACAATCATAACTCTATTTCTTAAGAGTACTTTTAAAATTTTTACTATAAATTTCAAGATTAACATCATCTATTAAATGTATTTTGTCAAAATTTTGGGGCCCTCTTTTTTAAGAGACCTTGCTGTAGAACTAATGTTTTGATATAATAATTGAAAAATAGTTTTGGACTAATTTGAAAAGATTTCAAAAATGGTTCTTATGTCCAAACTAATTGAAAATATATTTAAGATGTTTTTGAGTGATTTTAAATATGTTTTAAACGATTTAAAGAAACCAAATAAGTGTTTTTTAACCCAGGTGTTTCGATACACCCTTAAGGTGTTTCGATACCTGTTCTTCAATACCATGTTTTCAAAGGCAAAACCACAGTGGTATCGATACTGGTATCGATACTTTTTTTGCCACTGTGATGCTCTGTTTCGAACCCTGTTTCGAAACACCCTCAACGGTCAAAACGATTTTATAAAAAAAAAACAACGGCTAGGAGCGGTATCGATACCAGTATCGATACCTGTTCATAAATACAGGTCAACGGTTATTTCCCAAAGCAGCTGTTTCGAAACAGCCTTTACGTGTTTCGATACCGCCTGCACCAGAAGAGGAAATAAGCCTTGTAATCAGTTCCAGACGGCTCCAAAATATCCCCAACGGTCACCAACGGTTAAAAGCTCATTTGGGATGATAAAAGGAAGCCTCAAGCATCAAGAGAAAACTAATGCTTCACTTGTAACAACATTATGATCAAGAAATTATCTTAGTGCTTAATTTCCTATTATTTGGGTAGACAAACACTTGTGAGCTCAATTGTCAATATATGCTCAAGTGTAATTAGGATTTGGGTGAGTGCTTAGTTGCAAACATTAACCTTATTAGAAGGATTCAAGTTTGCTAAGTTTCTTCTTGTTTGAGTGAATTCCCAAAGTTCAGTTGTGAACTTTGGATGCTAGATTCGGGTTTGAGTCTAGGATTGTAAGGTTATCCCTTTGGTCTTAAAAGGTTGAAATTCTTAGTGAATTTGGAAATCCTTAGTGGGAAGCTAAGGTGGTGGATGTAGGTGCTTGTTCGAAGGCCGAACCACTCTAAAATCTTTGTGTTCAACTCTTATCCTTTTGCTTCCACAACCAACCACCCAAAGTGTTCTTTCTTCATCAAGTTGGCAAGTTAATCGGTTGTGCATCGAGCCACTCAAAGCCTAACACTTGCACAGTTGCTCTTATTGCGTCTGTCCATAACCCTACTGTGTCCCGAAATTTATAGCCCATTTTAACTGGGGGTGGGTAAAACTCGAATCGACTCGACAAAACTGATTTTTTTTTCAAATTTTGAGTTATTCGAGTTATTCGAGTCACTCGAATAACTTGAGTGAATTTCGAGTTCGAGTCAGTTTTGAATTTTGGAAGTTCGAATATTCGAAAAACCAAAATCTAATTTTGAAACTTTTACATTTTGGTAACTATTTCATAACTTTTTCAATTGAACTCCGATTTAGTCGCAGTTTTTTTTAATATTCATTTTTTGAGATGAACATGAGATTAAAAATAAAACCTATTAATAAAATTAATATTTTTTTGGACCTAAAACTTTTAAAAATTACTATTAGGTCCCTAAAGTTTTAAAATTTTATTATTTAGACATTGAATGATAAATATTTATATATGTGATAATAATTTTCCTTCATTTGTAAGCTAAAAAAAGACCCAAATCTATATAGTACTAATTGTTAAAAGTTTTAGTTAAGTCCCTAAATTTTAGTAAGTTTACATTTTTGTCCCTGAATTTTGAAAAGTTTATAATATAATCTCAATTGTTTGAAATCGGAATGTATCTATATTATGATCTCTGATGATGGACAATTTTCTTTGATTTTGTGAATATTTTATATTTATTTATCTTTGATTTCAAGATTGATTGTTCTGAATTATTTTTCAGTGACACTTTCGATCCGAATTTTAATGAGACTGTACTTTAATGAAGTGACATATTACATATAAAAATGTTATTATAAATATATTATATATTTTTTATGACAATTGATTTATTAAATTATATTAAAAATTTTATTTACACATGCAAAAAAATATGAAGTCCTTATCACTTTGAATTATAATATTATAAATAATTATAATTAAATTTGTACAAAATTCGAAACTCGACTCGAAAAAATTTTAAATAAAGTTTGAATGATAAAATAGAACGTGTCAACTCAAATAACTCGAAATTTTTTGACTCGACTCGATCGAATGCCCAACCTTACTTTTTAACTCTTAGTATGACGGCATATGATACAAGCATGGCTAAGCATGTATTACTATGTAAATTAAGTGTGTAGCATGATGTATGAGGCATGGAACTAAAACTAGCTATGATTTTGCAAGTATGTCGTAAATAGGACCTTAATTGTACTTTCAAGTAGGGGTGGGTAAAAAATCCGTTTACTCGGTCATGGTCCCGAGTCCGGTAAGACATAGTAAATTTTTATCTGATATTAGTTTCGGTAGAACCGGGACTGGATTCAAAATTTAGGTCCCGAACATAACCAAAACCGAGACTGTATCTTGATTTTTTGGACTCGGTACCCAGTGGGTAATAAGACCGGGACCAAGACAAAATATTCGGTATTTATTTTCTTTTGTTTATTTTTCTTATCAAACTTTCTCTTTATATATGAATATTATGAGTATGGTTAAAAAAAATTTTCTCCAATTATTCAAATTTTTAAGAATAAACTAATTAATCGGGTACCCAGTATTTAGAACCTGGTGTGATCGAGACTGATTCTAATTTTCAGGAATCGATGATTACCGGGATCGAGATCAATTTTATTTAAATTGGTCGAGTACCCAATATTATCCGCCCCTACTTTCAAGGTTAAATTGAGTAAATGCATGCTATAATCTTTGTGAACTTGACAAGTAATTAGTTTATCATGTTAGAATTTAGCGTGCAAGTTTTGGAATGCATTGGACATGTTTTGAATAGAATTAAAACAAGATTTAGTTCACATGGAGAAATTTGGTGCAGAGTGTATTGGTATCTTATTTAATGTAAACTGTATTAAAATTTTGGTACATGCAAAACGAACCGATACAGTCAACCGTATCAATAAAAAAATAATTATTAAAATTTTATTTAAGTATAACGTATTAATATGACTTTCTAATATAACAATACGGACTTCGTATTGATACCGAAATTAATTACTAACATTTGATGATTTAATAGTATATCTTTATAACCTATTTTTTTTAATCAGTTACAATGCTACAGTAGTATCTGTTCTAGAGTACACTTTGAACAATTAGACATTGATCATTCAAACATTGTACTGGTATTATTAATATTCAAACTCGTGATCTCTAGAAACAACAACCGTTTATTTAACTGCTGAGGCTAAATGGTTTATTATAGGTAATCTTCGGTACAGGTACGAAGGTAGGTAAAACGGTTCTGAAACTTTTAAACTTTACATTTTGGTCATAAATAAATAAATAGGTCAATTACATGAGTTATAGAACTCCAAATAAGTTGAAACTTTACAGGTAAGTCTAATAAGACATGAATTTAAAATACATGGTCTAAATTTTGAAAATATAAAAAAATTATAAAATTATTGATTAATCCTCAAACGTTGATTTCACCCTGTTTTAGTTCCAAAAGCATCAAAGCTACTTCATGCACACAATTCTTCTGGAAAATATCTATCAATTTTCTTACGTACTTGGCTGACTGCATTGATCCCAAGTTGTTGGACAACATATATTAAGGTTGTTTGTCACATGAAAGCAAAAAAACACTTATTGCAAAATATTTAGTTACTGTCATAATAACCGAGAGGAGAACAGGTTCCTTCACCACCAATTCCCCATAGGAAATATGCATACTTGGATGCTCGGAACGGGTTCTTCACATCTGCCTCGAGCGCTTCCAGGTACCGTTCTTCAGCCTCCGGATGATCGTTTCTCACCTTCCATAAGAAGTCTGCGTATTGCTCCAATGCCTCAGGGTCTCGTGGTTCGATCTGAATTGAACGTATGAAGTACTCCTCCGCCCTGATAAGTCACAAAGATCGGTAACGGGGCAAACTCCGCATCGTATGCAATGTAATCGGGATCAAGATGGTTCAAACAATAGGATTGGTGATTGTACCTGTCATGGTCCTCGACAACAAGGTAAAGAAACTGAGCATAATTCAAAAGCAGAAGAGAATTCTCCGGCTCCTCGGCGATATGCATCTGATAAATGATGTTCATCCTCGAATTCGTTTCGTGGTTATTATCCAGTTCGAGCTGCGCATCTAGGGGAGACACCAACTGCTGCCGGATCTGACTATTGGTAACCTTATAATACACCTCTCCTTGCATACTTGAAGCCTCCTCCACCATTGGCTTCCATAGACCTACATCGACATATTCATCTGTTTCTGCCACGATTCGTTGTTGATTGACATCGATGAAGGCCGTATCAGTCATCGAATGTACCGAGAAGTTAGCCAAGAGTAGCATCACGTAGACCATGAGCGTCGGAGTTTTCCAAAACACTTTCTGAAATAGCCACACAAATGTTAGTGTCATGTCCCTTTGCATCTTGTTCATAACATGAATTAAATCGTCACAGTTTAACCCTTCACTTATAACCAATGTGTAGCTCTGAATCTCTCGTATAATCAAAACGAGTGACGAAAACGCCTGTTTAACAGAGCAGTATGCAAACTCCCCTGCATCCACAAAACCCTCTTTCCACTTCTGCTTCCTCTTGATCATCCGCAGCGAATGCGGGATGCCGAAACACTTTGCTTTCTGCTCGATATCCATCCGACAACCTCGTCTCTCTCCGGCCAATCCGGCGGATCCGGACAGATCCCGAGCAAACCAGGGTCGAGCAACTCTACATTCGATGGGAAAATCTGCATCAAACATTTCATTTCTACACTCTTCTGGCCTCCGTTTTCGTCATCAGAAAAAACATCGAACCGTGCACGACAAGCGAGTCTCGGATTACGTCCTTTGGACTGTCTCAAGCTTAAACCAAAGTGCAAAGGTTGTGGATTGAATTCAGCATGATTAGCAAACCAAACATCTGAGATCAAAAAGGCTGGTTTTTGTGGGAGTTTGTGTCTGAACACACCCTTTGGTGCTAGATTTAGTTCCATATTTTAAAAATCTGATCTTTTTGTTAACAATAAAAGTAAATAAATAACATAGCTTTAAGTAAAGTGGAAGAGATAAGAGGAAGCTAAAAATAATATCAATTTTATTAAGCCAAAAATAGGAAAGCAAAACTTCAGAACTGTTAGCTAACCATTAGGATCAAATTGCATGAATAAGTAATACCTAAGGACTAGGACATTTTCTATTACTTTTACTTTATACGAAAAATTATTAATTTGGATACAAATTGTCTATCTCTTTCTCATACTTTTATATGTGTTTTTGCTTTAAATTGGAGAGTTTAGGGTATAGGATTTAAGGTTTAATGTTAGGGGTTATGGTTGTGGTTTAGGAAATTAAGGGTATGGTGTATTTTTTAGGGTGTAGGGTTTAATGTTTAATGTTATGGGTTGTGGTTAGGGTTTAGGAAATTAGGGGTATGGTGTATTTTTAGGGTATAGGGTTTAATGTTTAATGTTATGGGTTGTGGTTAGGGTTTAGGGAATTAGGATTAGGGGTATGATGTATTTTTAGGGTGTAGGGTTTAAGGTATAGAAAATAAGGGTTAGGGTTTAAAATTCATTTTTTTTAAAAAAATTTCAACCAGAGCCATGAATGGAGTCATGATAAAGAGGCAGGGATTTTTGCCCATTAAATGGATCTTATCAACCGTATTATTTATGATTCGAATAAGATTCATCCATTTTAATGTAATTTTTGAATTACTATTCATCATGCAGGAAAGAGATGAGATTTATCTTAAAAAATAAAATAAAAATTTCTCAATAGATAGATCACGATGACGTAATGAACATGGTTCATCTAATAATTTTCTCTAATCGAATCTTTAAAGATAGGGAAGAGGCATATTTTGAAGGATATTTTTTTCTCTAATTGCTTTAACAAAATATTTATTACAGGTTTTGTTCTTACACTTACATATTTCTTCCCAGAATCAAACCAGAAGTAACTAGTCAAACCAAGAAACCATGGGAGTTATATGGCAGCAAAAGATACAATATTTACATTTTCTTGCAAAAGTTGATCTCAATTAATCCCATTTTCAACAATATTTAGAGAGAGGGACTGTTATTTAAGTGTATTAAGGTACTTCAAAGATAAAATTAGGAAATAATAATGATATTACTTTTATATTTTATGAAAAAGTTAATACAAATGAATATTAGGAAGAATTGTTACAAAATAATCAATATTTTATAAATAATGAAATTTTATTTAATAAGGATTGATTCAAATGATATACATGTTGATTCAAATAATGAAAGTTAACTCTTAACGTTTAGAATTTTTATCATTTTGACCTTTATTTTTTTGATAAATTTAACCTTTAATTTATGTCTTTTTGACAAAAGACGTATTTTTTTAATTAACATAATGATTAGAACGTTAAAAATTTAGCGATATTGATATCATATATATGTGATAATATATTTTAAGTAACATAGCATCTAGCTTCATTCTACATATATATAACATACCATTATCGTTAATTTTTTTTACGATAATGGCAAATATATACATATAAAATATAAAACAATTAAAATTTAAATAAAATATTAAAAATTAATTAAATTTAAAATAAAAGGCTATAATTCTTAAATATCATTCTACATATATATGACATACTATGCTTGTAAAAAATAGATATTTTTTAAAAGATATAAGTTAGCTAAATTTATCTTAAAAAATAATAGTCAAATTGATAAAAATTATAATCGTTAAAAGTTAAATTATCTTATGTCTTAATTTTATTTAAATAATTTTTAATTTTAAGATATTATTATATATATAATTATCAAAAGGTTCACCTATCAAATTATCAATTGGAATTAATTAATGTCAAAATTCTAAAAATAGAAAGAATAATAAAAAATTAAAACAATGAATTTCCCCTTTAATTGTACAAGACTTTTAAAATATACACAACAATTCGCTCCAAAACATCAAAAATATAAAGAATAATTAACGTTTTTTTTTCTTTTTCTTTCTCTTAAACGAAATTAACTTTTCTAATCAAAACTAGTAGACCGAGGCAACTCACTTCTTCATCCCCCGAGTCACCGCAGACTTACCCTGTCCATGACTCCAAAACTCGCCTAAAAACGTTTTCGCCGCATCCAGACTAGGGAAATAAGTAGGCTCCAAGAATACCTGATTCAATGAGTCACACGAGTCGGAACTCGTCACGACACGGTTCCCTTTCGCCTCCAAACTCCCCATAACCACCACCAGCACCTGCTTGTATCCGTAAAAGAAGCGTTTCAACGCTCCTTCTACGGCTTGTAACGCCTGTACCAAAAAGACTTTATTACCCTCCCGCTTCTCTGCGTACAATCTCATCGCAGCTTCTTGAATCCTGGGCCCACCTCTGGGGTCCACTTCCACGCCAAGGATGAACGGGACCTTGTGTTTTAATCCTTTAGACATTTCCGTAATTTCAACCAACCCCTTCGACCTGAAACAAAACGACTCCGTTTCGTACTCTGATTTTATCATCAACTGGCTTTTCAAACGAAGGAAATCGTCGGGATCCATTAACAGATGGAGGTCTTCGATTTCCGATAGAAGCTTCCAGATCTTCTCCGTCAAGTAACCGTCGCTCGCGGCGGCTTCGAAGTTGCCGGCGTCGATTCTTGAAACGATGCGTTTCAACACTTGTTTAGCCGTCTCGATCCATGATTCAAGGATCTGGTGTGCCGTGTAAAGCGTAGCGTTCTCGTGGTTGTCGACGTGATCGTACGGGCTTTTCTTCAAAGCGTGGAGTTCGTTCGGCCGGCAAACGGCGTCGTAATCAAGGTTCGGTTTTCCGGAGAGGTTCGGCTCTCCAAGACCGAGAGTGTACGGACACAGCCTCATCTGGCACTCGATGGAATAAAGGATTCTCTGCGCTACGTCCTCTGCTTTCTGCCACGTGACAAGCCGCGGTAGCAAGCTGGATTCGCTGGTCCGGTTTACGACCGTCGTTTCGCCGTGAAGCTTCCAAACCTCGGCGGAGCTGCACTCGCGAGCAAGTACTCCATTCGAAGATGTCAGATCGACGACCGGCGCCGTTCCGGCCGTAGCTTTGTCTTCGTTTTCGTCTTCACAGAGCACAGCGATGAGTTCGATCTGACTCGTCGCCAGTGACTCTAGCCGACGAGTCCACTCCCGACGATTCGAATACGGTCTAGGATCCGATAAGACGATCGAAATGAACCGGAACGTGATCTCCAAAGCATGCAAAGCCGGCTTCAAAACGGCCTCGTTTTGCCAACCTGGAAACTCCTCTGTTTCCCACAACATCCTCAGCTCCGGTAGGCGAAGATAGTAGTCGTAAGATGCAGAAGCCGAAGCCGAAATCGGCGGCGAAACATTCGAGAAAGTCGACGATGTCGGAATCAAAACCTGTGGTTTATCAGAGGATTTGTTACTAATATCTGAAGAACCCATTTTTGATTTCCAATCAAAATCAAGCATTCTCAGAACAAAGAATTTCAATCTTGTTTTTACTGACCAGTGACGAGAAACTGGTTATTTATAGCACACAGCAACTAGCGTTGAATGAAAACATGCGCGTGGAAAGAAAGAAGTGCCTTTGGTTTAGGAATTTTTAATTTGTTTCTTTGTTAAGAGGAAATTTCAAAAATTAAAAAGAAAATGTATTGCTTATCCAAAATAGATTTTCAGACCAAACCTAGGAACTGAAACACGGTGTCGTGCTGGAATCTGATGATGTTCGGATAGTGGAACCGAACGGTTCCAACGTGGACTTTGGTCGGTCGGTCGGTCCCATTTATTTTTGTCAATTAAATACCGCCTTAGCCAAGTTGATCAACTACATTTCTACTTAATCTATCCATGTCTCTCCACCACTCATCGTTTTCCACGTGGTTCGTCTAATTTATTTAAATTTCTAAATCAATAAAAACAATAAATATTTATAAATTAGGGTAAACAAAATATATTGTTAATTACTATTGTTAATAATATTCATAGAAATCTACATTGTGATTGTTTTTAAGTAGAGAAACCTAACTAACTTAACCCACAATTACACCAAACATTTATTCCTGAGAAAATTAGTGGCTCAAGATGCTTCCTCAATTCTCAGCCAGTGTGGTCGCAAACAGACAAGTTTCTCCCTCAGAGTCAAAATGTCAACCTTCTTACCTGTTAACCTATCCAAAAATTATCCCATTTTCATCATCTAATTACAAGTATACCATTATTAACCTCCTTTGAAAGCTGGCAATAAAACACAGCTTATATTTTATTGTTAGTATCCGGAATTACGTATCCGTTAAATATATAGGATTTTTAAAGATTTTATTTTTTAAAAAATAAGGTCTTAGAATATAAATTAAAATTTATACTATGAGTAGAAATGCATTATCTGTAAACGATATTTTTTGTTTTTCAAATATTATTTTAAAATTTTAGAGATAATATTATGTGTGCATGACGTTTTTTTATCTATATTAAAAAAAATTAACTTAAGATTTTGAATATAATTAAGAATTATTTAAATTAAATTATTTTTAAATTTTTAAAATCATACTAAATATAATATGATAAATCAGATTCATAACGGATTTCTTTAGAAGGTTTTAAATGAAAGGCGATTTGGTCAAACAAGTTTTAACTCATAATTTTATGTTTTGAAGTTGGAGACATTTTTGGCATGGATTGTGACAGTTTGGACAACGTTTGCATGCATTTGTGTTATGAAAATTTCAATGTTGGTAACGTATAGGACGTTACAAGGGTTTGGGATTATCTTTTTAAAATAATTCTCATAAATTTGGGTCATTAAATCTCATTAAGCACGTTAAAATTGATATTTTAATTATTTTTTTGAAAAATTATTAAATAGATTTTACTCATACGTTATTCACAGTTTATTTAATAATAATTTTCTGTCTATTTTAATTAAAGTTAATCTTTATCTTTTTTTAGGGTGAATAATGACCTCTTTCTTATATATTATTAAATGGATTAATATTATTAGACGTGACCATAAATGATATGATAAACTGAGATTATGTAATAATATTTCGTAAAAGATTCTAACCCTAATTCATAGAGAAAACCAACTCCTGAGTTAAATTCTTATAATAAATAAAAATTAATGCCATTTGGAAATACGTTCTACAAAAAATTTTAACCTCAATTGATTAGCCCCATGATTTTGATTAATCACATGATTCAAATGCATAACTAGGTTTGATATGAAAAGTGTTTATTGACCAATTTAGCCTAATTTTACCATTTTAGCTCAAAGAAAAAGAAAATGTGAATCCAAAATGCATAAATGGGATATGATCAATTGGTTCTTTTCATTCTTATTCGATATGATCTATTGATTCTTTCCAGATTTATTTGATCTAATTATAATTGTAGAAAATCTTTAAACGCTGACATTGCTAACCTCTAATAGGAGCGTAGAAATAACTTAATATATTTAAAATTTTCGATTCGAATATATCCTATAGTGATTTAAATCATATGGTTCATATTCATAAATGGATTAGATAACAAAAGTGTTTATCTACCAAATTTGATTTTTTTTTTTATTTCTTATCTCATGAAAATAAATATGGAATGTCCTTGAATGTATGGACCAACCCTAGTATTTAGTGGTGAAGTAGTTGTAAAAGAATATTAGGAATTTGTAAATATTCTATGATATATTTTGTTTATAAATGGTATTCAACCACAAAAAGGACAACACATAGAAGTTAATGACTTGCACATTATTCGTCCCGATTTGATCTTAATATATCTTTTTTTTCAATTCAAAATAATAAAATATATAACTTGATTTTAATATATTAATAAAAAAATCGATTAAAATCGATTCAACCTAAAAAAATTAATAAAAATATTAACATTATATAAATATATTGGGTCAGGTTAGATCATAGATTTTTTATCCTAACCTGACTTTATTTTTATAATAACCAAACTCAAACTTAATTTAAAAAATTCGTTTTTGATCTTATCCGATCGGATCAGGTCGGAATTAACGTGCAGGTCAAATTGTCATCCCAATGGATAAGTCTCCTGGTTTCATTGTTTCTGTCCCGTTGAATCTCCGCGTTTGGCGCTATAAACCCGCCATATCCTCCCCAACGCCACCGTCTTTGCTTGACAACACGTCCTTGTTTGATTGATTTTCACGAACCGATTTGGCCGTCATGCTGTCCAACTCAGCCACGCTTTGTCCGCCAAATTCTGACGCGCACTCATTACACGTGATTCGCCGTTCATTTATTATCTTATAAGATTGAATTAAATTATACTGTATAAATGCTTTAAGTTTTATATATTTTTTAAATTATTAAATGATTTAAATTATTTTTTAGTTTTATATAATTAATCGTTAATCTAAGTTATTTATCTCAGTTATCTAATAATTTAAAAATATGTTATATATTGTATAATTTAATCTTATCTTTTATCATATAAATTAAGGGTGAGTTTTTTTTTTCTTAAACAAGATTATTTAAAGGTATAAATTTTAATTTAAAGTTTAAAAATTAAGATTTAATCGGTAAAATTAAGAATCTAAGATGTGATTGATGGATTTATATACAATTTTTTATCACTTCACAATTTACATATAGTTATTCCTTGATTTATTTTTTAAAATATATAATTTAATATATTATATCTTAAAATTTTTAAATTTTAATTATATAATCTAAATTTAATTTTTAATAAGGTACATAAATAAAACATTAAAATAATAAATTTTATTCGTAAAATAAATAAATATTTCTTTTCGTCTCACGTTGGATTGTGTAGGACCTTTGTAAAGATAAATGAATATAAAATATTAAAATAAAATAATACATAAATGTTTTCTTCGCAAGGAAGGATATTCATGAAATCAAATCTATCATTACCTAACCGAAAAAAAAGTTATTATTTGTAACGATAAAATATATTATATTTCAAATGAATTTAAATTTTGAAATTAAAGATTAAATTATATAATTACGAATTTAAATATAATAATAAAATAAATATAAATCATAATAAAATAATAAAATTATATTATTTTCCTAACACATATTTATATACTCAAATGATTTTTTTTCGCTCTATACGATTTTAGACTAGGAATAAAAAGAAAGATGAGTTAATATTCACTTATTTGTAGTTTTTAGAGGTAAAATTTATTATTTTTTTATGTTTTTTTTTAAAAATTTAAAAATTTTAAGTTTTAAATCCTAATCATTATTTTTTATATCCTAAACTTTACACCTTAAAAAATATACTTTATCTTTAATTTTTTAAACTCTAACCACAATCCCTAACATTGAACCCTAAACCCTAAACCTTATTTCTATATCTTAAATCTTAAACCCTACGCCATATCTTAATTCTCTAAACCTTAACCATAATCCTACTATTGAATCTTACATCCTAAAAAATACACTATATCTTAATTCTCTAAACCTTAATTATAATCTTATTATTGAACCCTAAATCCTAAACTTCTAGTTTTTAGAAGTATAAAAAATATAAAAAAAGGTATATGATTTCTACGCGTCCGTAGATGCTTTGCTCTAATGGTACGCAAAGGCTTAGCATTGACTGAATTTTTTTTTTAAGATTTGGCTCGACCGTCATTGCATGTTCATCTTTATTTAAAGAAAGAATTTGAATCTTCTCACATTTAAGTAAAAATATTAAATATAAATTGATTTAATAAAATAAAATATTATTTAAATTTTAAATAAAAGTTGAAAAATATATAATTTTTAATTATTTTACATTAATTTGTGTCACACATTTGCCACTGATGAATGAGTTTTTTGGTAGAGATACTTTATCAGATCTCAAAATCGAGATATATTTATGTGACATTAAATTACTTATCATTTAAATTAATCTCATAAGTTAAAATTACTAATTTTAGTATTATAAATTAAATAAATATAAATTAAAAAATATTATATATAATAAATTTTATAATATTTTATTTGAATTAGTCGATATATAAATTGAATATCGATTATTAAACGATAATAAAGCCCTAAAACTGGGTTTCAATAAACTACCACTACGATAAAAGAGACCGTAAAGTAAAAGTATAAAACGGCTAAAAGAGCCTGGCATCATGATAAACTTTATAATTATCCTCTTAATACTCTTGTTAATTAAGATATTTGTGTTTCAACTTTGATGTTTTGTCGAATGTTTGTCTGGTTTTAGTTCCCATACTTGCTTGCTAACCTGTCTCATGGATCCAACATTATCTTTGTTGGGTTGAACTTGGAGTCAGACTTATCAACTAATCTATCAACTTTTTCTTACAGTGGACACATTTTTATTTAATTTTTTTAATATTTATTAAAAGTATTTTAAAAATCTAATTAAATCTTATGATTTGAATTACTCGGATAGATTTTAAATTGGGTTAATTGAAGTTTTAAAACTTGTAAGTCGGTTTAGTTTGTGCTAGTTTTTAATATTTGAATAGTTTTGGATTTAGATTAATTTTAGATTAGATTCCTTTTAAGTCATTATAATTTCGAATTATTTTGGATTTCGGTCGTACCAAGTTTAAGTTATTTTAATGTTAGATTATTTTGGATCTTAATCAATTTTTTGTTTGGGTCAATTTACTTAACTAAGTTTTATTAAATTTTATTCTTGAACAATTTTTATCTAAAAGAAATAGAAAAATTACTCTTATTGATATTGAACATATAATTTATGGATGAGACTTGAGAGATCGTATCAAATTCAACTGAACGTTAAATCATTTACTCTAAATATTATTGTTTATAATTTTATTTAATTTCAGATTGATTATATTCGATTATTTTTATGTTCAAATCAGATTAATTATATCAAAATTTTTAAATTCAAATAAAAAAATTGACTTGCCTAATTAAAATCATGATTAGCATTTTCATGTGTACTCAACGTTATGATTTGGTTTGAATATTTCCTTTGAACGAATGTTTGTTGTCTTTTTTTTCACTAGAGATTTGCCTTGGAAATCGTCTTCAGAATTCAGACAACCTTAATCTATGTTGGGTTTGACTGTTTCTGCTTCCACAACAGAGGAATCTAGAATTTCTTTGGAGTCAAAATTTACGGGGAAAAAAAATATCATGAGGAAAAATTATTAGTTGAATCCTATTCGTCACGTCATTTATGATCTCAAGTAATTAAGGTCGTTGATCTTATTCTTTTTTCAAATGAACCATCATCTCTTTTCTAAATGTAATTAGTGGGTGGGTAGTTATTAGTAGGGGTGAGCAAAACTCGTCTCGAATCGAAAAATTGATTTTTTTTTTCAATTTCGAGTTATTCGAGTCGAATTGAATAACTCGAAAAATTTCAATTTCGAGTCGAGTTCAAATTTTCAAAGTTCGAGTTATTCGAAAAATCGAAAATTTTCAAAGTCTAATTAAACAATTAGTCATGTAATTTTATTTTCAGTTTTATTCAGCCATATCTTCTCTATTTTATTATTTTTACCTTTTAATTTTTATTTCTTTACAATATGATCAATTTTCAAATTTATTTTTTATTTTATTTAATACAATTTTTATTTAAATTATTTAAATTATTTTATATTTTTTAATTTATATATTTATATTATTATATTTAATTTATTTTCGTTTTGGCCTTTTATAAATAAGGAAAAAGTTTTTAATGAGACTTGTAATTTAATGAAACGACATATTCATACCTAAGGAATAATAATAATAATTTAAAATCTTATTTATACACGTAAAAAATAATATAAAAAATATGTATGTAGATATAAAGATAGAGTCATTTAAATTAGAATCAAAATGTACAATAATATTATAAATAGTGCAATTAAAATTTATACATGAACTCGAAAAATTGAATCAACTCGAACTCGTAAAAAACAACTCGAATCGAAAAAAAATCAAAAAGAGTTCAAATTGTAAAATATGTTAACTCAACTCGAATAACTCGAATTTTTTTGACTCGACTCAACTCGCCTGAACGCTCACACCTAGTTATTAGGTGGTTATTTAAAGATCAACGATCCTGATTGCTTGGACCATGAATGACGTGGTAAACAAGTTCACCTAATAATCTGTCTATCCTGAGTCAACCTAGGATAACATTAAGCATGCAATTAAACTTAGGGTAAAATGTATAACAAATCACTTAATTATAAGTTTGATAACAAATATATTAAATTTTTTAAAAAATATAATTTAGTCACTCAATTAAAATTTTATTATAAAAATACCCTTATGTATGCCGTTAAATTAGGATATGACATGATATAATAATAATTTTAGTCCATAAAACTCATATATGATATCAATTAATTTATAAATTAATAAATCTAGCACTTCGTATCTAAAAATTTTGGTATTGAACGTTCCTAACACAATCTGTAACAGCTTGTTCCACTTTATACTATTATCCATTAATTTAATAGCCAACATATATGATATATCGATAGATACAATTACTTCACTATTGGATAACTGACAGACCATTAAAACAAACACATTATGACCTTGATGTTATTAGTAGAACAATCGCTTATATGATAAATTTCTTAATAAAATGATTCAATTTCCATCTTATATTATTTAAATTATTTAGTTTTTTTATTATTCTGAATCGAATATTATTTAAATCTAGATTGATTCAATTTATTAATAAATGTATTCGAATCATTTATTTTTTATGATAAATTGGATTGGTTCAAATTTGAGTTTTAACCCTAGCTATGTATAATGATCTTTATTGGTGGATAAGCATTGGTGGGAAAATTGGTGTCCTTTGCCCATAAAAACAGAAAACAAATCTAAATTTGTGGGACCGGAGCGTTAGTGAAGAATTAGGCAAAGTAAGATCCCATATCTTTAGCAGCCTTTCCATAAGTTATCACAATTTTGAATTCTTGGTATGCATTAATTATTCAATTATATCAAAATAATTATTGTCCATTTTTCTTTTTAAAAATTAAATTAATTCAATCGACATATAATTTATATTTCAAAGAAGGTAAAATATGATAAATATAAAAATCAATTCAACATCTTCGATCTTTTACTTAACGTACAATTTTATCATTTATTAATTAATCTAATTCGATGAAATTTTGGGTCTCTTAAATAAAGTAAATAGTTCAAATTTTAATACTAATGGAACAAACCGAGTTAAAAGAATTACCCTCGTAATGAACTTTTATTGTATGGATGAGTCTATCACATATATTGAACATCGCTGAACACCACTAACGCTAAACACAATTGAACACTATTAAATTAATTAATAAAAATTAACAATCTCAAGGACTCAATGTACAATTAATAATTTTATGTTAAATCTATCACTCTTTTATTAATTGCATGTTAAGTCCTTAAGATTTTTAAAAATTAATTTAATAGTGTTCAACGATATTTGACGTCACTGATAATAACTAATATAACAACCAGCGTATTAGCAAAACATGAGTTTTAGCTGGAACATGAGAATATGATTTTTTTGCAACTACCGATATTTATTATTGATGTTTTTCATACAAATATTAATAACGATACGGCTGAAATGATTTTTGTTCGATTTTCAGATACGCTTTTAGAGTTAAATAATTCTTTTAATAAAACATCTTTATTCCTCTTTTATTTATAAAATAAAAAACTAATTAAAACCTACCACTACCTAATATTATGTATATGAATGAAATAGATATGACCCCACCATGTAAATTTGTGTAGGATCACAAATTCATTGAATATCAAATATGTGCAAGGTATTTATCCATAGGAAAAATTTAAGGCCACTTGATAAAAATTATTGGCCACTAGAACCCTAGACTTGTAGGACAAGTATCCCAATCAAGACCTACAAAATGATCAATATAAATAGGCTAAACTTTAGCCTAGTCAACAATAATTGGGAAAATATTTTTACCATAGTTTAATGTCTAAAACTCACATGGTTTAATTTTAAGGGTATTAACCATTTATAAGAAATTCCAATGTCAAATTATCTTCTTCCTTGGATTTTTTTAAAAAAATATAAGTTGTTAGTTTTATTAAAAATAAAAAATATTTAAAATTATAGTAAAGATTTATAATTATTATCTTAAAGATTTTTTTATAATGTTAACACAAAAAAATAATTATTTTAGATAAGATAAAAATAATACATAAAAAATTAAAAATTTAATCAAAAGGTTCGAACAAAAATAGATATAAATAAATTTGATCACATCAATAAATATAGAATAAATTATATAAAAAATTAACTATAAACGTAAATTATATATCTAAATTCAATACGAAAATATAGAATAAGGAAGATCAACGAAATTATAAACGACGGCCAAATGAAAAAAAAAAGAATAGAAGAACGGCCATGGAGTTTAGAATTGGACAAAGATGAGATAATTTTGGTTTAAATTTGAGCCATCTTCATGGATTCCTATTCATGTCCTTTTTAGAAAATTTTTGAGGTATGAACGAAAATTAAATTTTTAATATTAGTTTAAACAATTAATTTAATATTTTAAACATATTATTTTTATTTTAAATTTATTTATTTATATATCTAAAAATTAATTTTAATTATTAAATTAATTTATTTAATAAATTATAAAAATATAAATATAAATAAATATATTTAGGACTCTAAACTAATCAGAGCCGACCGTTCATATTAAATGTTGAGTTTTTATATCTCGGTTGAATTATAACTGAGTAATTATTTAAAAGGATAATTAATATTGAGTAATTATTTGATGTGGTGTTACAATCAGAATTTCAGAACTGTTACGTATTTGTTTTAAGGTGTTAAATTTTAAAAGACATAAAGATAATTTTAACCCTTAATGTTTATAGTTTTTGTCGTTTTGGCCCTTATTCTATTTTTGGAATAAATTTAGTCTTTAATTTATATTTTTTTGATAAATAGCTTATTTTTAACTAACTTGATGACTGGACCGTTAAAAATTTAACGATGATATATATATGAAATATAATTTTAAATGACATTGAATGTAGCCTATCAAATACATATATATATATATATATATATATATAGAATATAATTTTATTCTAATATAAAATATAAAACAATTAAAATTCAAAAAAATATATTAAAAATTAATTAATTCTAAAATAAAAGATTATTAAACATTCTTAATCCTAACTATGATAAAATCAAAATCTTATTCGAATTGTGTTTATATTTTTATTTTAGAATAAGATTTTGATTTTATTGTAATTAGGGTTAAGAGTGTTTAATAATCTTTTATTTTAGAATTAATTAATTTTTAATAAAAATTTGAACTTTAATTGTTTTATATTTTATATTAGAATAAAATTATATTCTATATATTTTTTTGAAAGATATATTCTCTATATATATGTATTTGATAGGTTACATTCCATGTCATTTAAAATTATATTCCATATATATTATCGTTAAATTTTTAACGGTCCAGTCATCAAGCTAGTTAAAAAATAAGCTATTTGTAAAAACGATATAGGTTAAGGGCTAAATTTATCCCAAAAAAAGAATAATGACCAAAACGATAAAAGCTATAAACGTTGGGGGTTAAAATTATCTTTATGCTATTTTAAAATTTAAACTTAATCTCTAAATCTTAAAAACTAGATAATTGTGATAAAAATTAGAGGTGACAAATGGGTTACTTAATTTAAATTCGGTATGATTCATTTTATTTTTTTGATTATAATCAGTTTAAATTCAATTCGGATGGATTCGAGTTTGCTTTAAATTCTCGATTTTAGTTCGAGTTTATATTGATTTCGGTTTGAGTATCGGGTCGGATCAGTTTAATTTCAATTTGATTAATATCGGTTTGGCTATTTTGGTTCGATTGATTTTGAATCGGGTCAATATCGGATTAGTAATCAGTCGTTTTTTAGGTCCAGTTAAGTTTTTACACCCTATATATCACTATCATTCGTGTCATATATGCCCAAGTCGGACATCCAATTGCTTCGATTTGAAGTATCCGGAGGATGTCTTATATATATCAAGATTATATTAAATATATATAGATTATATTAAAAAGATGGACAATCGAACCTATTTATTTCTCGATTCAATAGATTACATAATATGTATATTTGATTTTAGTGAATCGTGTGATAATTCATATCCTATTTATCTTTATTCATTTTAATATATTTTTTTTTCAAGTTGCCTTCGGTTTGGGTGAAAATCGCTTCAGTCCACTTATTTCAGTTGAAAATCGGTTCGACTCCATATTCAGTTCAACTAGAATTTGGTTCGGTTTCGTCTCAGTTCAGATCAGGTTTCGAGTCAAAATTAGGTCATCATATTTGGGTCAATTTCAGATATTGATTCGAGTAAATCGATTTAATTTTTATGTTTCGGGTTAAGTTTGTCAAATCTAACAGGTACTAAAAACGTTCATAGATAATCCAACTCAATTTTTTTTACTCTATACGTTAAAATTCAAATTTTTAACATTACTTAATTGATTAAATGTACCATCCACTAAATCAGCTAAATATGGGTTTAATTTTTCTAATAATTTAAGTTTGTATTTAGATGATTTATCTAGCCTTTTAAATTTCGTCGTTTAAAAATCTATTCAATTTGATTCAAGCATTTTGAGTAGGAAGCAACTTATTTATTCTCCTTTACGTGGTTATGTTAATTAATCATAAATTCATCCATATTTTTATTACTAAATTTGATTATTGAATTCACCTCACTCGAGAGTATTTATTTTAAAAACCTTTAAAGCAAAAGTTACGAATTGAATAAGTTATCGATTTCTAAAACAAATTATGTAATATACTTTATTCGTTAATTTATAGATGATATTTTATCAGAGATTTATGTTGTATTAATTTTTGTGTTCGTAATTTTTGTTAAAAAATATACTCGAAAATGATTATAAGATAAATAATTTCAAAACGGATACCTCATTCATTACATATATTATAAATTTATAATTTTAAAAGTATTAAATAATACATTTTATTATTTCGAGAGATAATATATTTTTCTAATATCTTAATGTGGTTAAGAAATTTTCGAGAGTATACCTTTTCACCCTTCTTGATAAGCTCCACAGGAGTGATAACTTCCACCATACCGGATATCTTAATGTGGTTAAGAAATTTCTATATACAAGACAGGCAGCAAAATAAGAACATTCAACAAATTAAAATCATGCAAAATTCAGATACATATCCGGATATCTGAATTTATGAATTATTTTATTTATTTTTTAATATAGCAGTCTTATTTATAAAAATTTTAGGTTTTCGAATATAACAATCAACAATTATTGAATATAACAAGATTTTTATCTACGATAATTTTAAATTTTTATATATAATAAGTAAAATTATCAAATATAACAATATTTATATTTATAAAAAATTAAAATTTTCAGATATCGGATATCCGATCCAAATGTAAAATACATATCCGCATCCGATCTGAATTATCCGAATAATAAAATTCGAATAGTATATTCAAAATATCGGATCAGATCAATGGATAATCGGATCGGTCGGATCGAATATTTTTGCACACCCCTGTTTACTATGTATTCACCTTAACCATCCCACCGCTGCCGCGGTCTACTGGGCTTTCAGGGATCAATTGCTTAACCATTCCACCTCTTTAATTTCACCGAGCAAATCATGATTCTACCATGAATCAGTTGCCAAAGAAGAACCAATAAATAGATGATCAATCGTCTCAAGGGAATTATTACACCATGGACACAACATTGAGCCTCATCAATAAGCAGATGTACATACCACAGTATCATTTAGCTCACAACAAGTGAAATAAGACAAGAACTGGAAGTACCTCACCGACACCGACACCGAAGGCCAAACCCGAATGACTGCAACACTGGAACCGGGTGGTGGCAACAACTGCAACAAAACACCAGCAATCTCAACACATAAACCGAGACCAAATCCTTGTCTTGTCTTCACCAACACCTTATTGGACTTCTCATTTTGTTGATGAACTATGTCTATGGAATCCAATATAAGTTTTAAAAAATCATAACTTTCATACAAACAAAAGAATATGAGCAACTTTTACCAACTTTGCCATCTTTTCCAGTTTTTCTCCAAAACATACATAAAAACGTACACAACTGCATATTAGTACAATTCAAATGGCTATACTTTGTTGTGTTTAGCTGCAATTTTCTGGGACAGACAATAAGCAGTAGACATGATAGTAATCATGGGATTAACACCAATGGCACTTGGCAACACACTTGCATCACAAACAAACAATCCTTCAGCTTCCCAACTCTCACCATTTTCATCGACAGCGCCATCGATTCCGTTATTCCCCATCCTACAACTCCCCATTTGGTGTGCACTGGTGTGAATGTCCCACTTTTCGCCACTAAACAACGGCCCGCCTCCAGGCGAAACCGAGTCCAAAAACTCCTCCAAATCGTCATCGCTTACTCCTTTGCATCTTAGTCTCTGCCCGTCGCTTCGATGAGTCCCGACCTCGACTGCCCCCGCTGATATTAAAATCCTCAACGATCGTCTCAACCCGGCTCGGATGTTTTCTCGGTCCGACGCATCGAAATTGTACGTTATGCGTCCACCGGTGTGAACTGTCCCGGATCCTTGGTCCCTTACTATTGTTATCAGATGAGCAATTCTTGAAAACTTCAGCATTCTTTGCTTGATGTCAAGACCAGAGACCCAGGGGCATAGAGCAGTGTACTGTGCTGGCCCGATTGATGGAGTTTCGATAATGGCTTGCACTTTGTTATCGGATCCTAACACTTTATGAATCGATGTGATGATCCCACCCTCGAAGGCTTTCCCTTGGATGTCTGAATCTGAATCCGAATCCGAATTTGGAAAGTAACCCCATGCCATCAGAACCGGATGCAGATGGAGGTTCCGACCGATGTTCCGATTTTTAAGACCGCTACAATACATCAAAAGAGGTGTCTGAAGTGCCCCACAGGCAGAGATTGTTACTTTGGCCTCTATTTGCAGTTTCTTCGTGATGTTCTGGTTTGAGGATTTTGCAATAACACCCGAACACTTCATCTTCCTCGTACTCGATGTGTCGTTTCGTTCCAACATCAAGCGTTCTGCCGTGCAGGCAGTTAAAATGACTGCGCCATTGTTAACCGCATCGACCAGCCATGTTGTGTCGGTCCCTTTTTTGTCCCCTCGTCTGCATCCAAACCCGCAAGATCCACAATAATGTCCGTCTGAAGAATTTCGCGGCACGTTTTCGACTTCGAGGCCGAGATTCCGACACCCTTTACGAAGAATTTGATTTTGAAAACTTTCCTTTTTGCAATCATATGTGACACCAATTCTCTTACAAACAATATCCATGGCTGAAACATACTCTTGGCTCCCGAAAAGTGGGATCTTACACTCGTCGGCCCATTCCCGAAGCACCGGTTCCGGTGTCTTTATACAAGCCGACCAATTGACGGCCGAGCCTCCACCAACCGTCGAGCCCGCGAGAACCAGTAACTGCGCGTCGATACTCGGAAGGCTACCACCTGCTTCGTATAGTTTCTCCATCGAAGGGCGTTCGAAGGGGGAGTAATCCGCCTGGCCGAAATAGTTCCCTTTCTCTAAAACGACCACCTTCAGTCCTGAACTAGCCAGCACTGCCGCCGCAACGCCGCCACCGCATCCCGAGCCAACTATTATGACGTCGCATTTGATTCCGATGACGTTTTTCTTATGATCTTGGGTGACTTCAAGGCCTTTCTTTGTCAGTGATACGCCCAGATGATTTGAGTCTTTTGCATGCATTGTCTCAACCATTCCCTTTTGAAGAGGCTTCTCATTTGTAACATTCTCAACTTTGTCTACATTGTACCCTATGGCTTCCCATGCTGGGTTTTCACCATTTTCATCAACCTGAGGATCAAATTGTTAACAAGGAGAAGTAGAGGGTCGAATATGAATATCAGATATAAATATGTTAATCTTTGAAAATAAAAGTAAGACAAAATTTCTAAAGTTTTAAACTTAAAAGGTTAGAGAGATTAGACTCTTAAGGTTTAAACTAAATCTTTTTTCATTTATATATTTAAACTTTGTTTTAGGTTAAGTGCATAACGTTTTCAATGTTGTTTAAATATTGTGTCCCACCACTATTATTTGATATTTTTCACCCTTATTTGACACGTGTAATCTTCTTAAATTTTTAAAATTATATTTATCATTAAATAAAAATTAATAAAATAAAATAATCTCAAATTTCACAAAATAATTCCAAATTTTAAAATCTCTAAAACCTCAAAATCCAAAGCCTGATTTTCAGATGATTTCATTTTCGGTTGTCACGTCACCGCCCATCACATCCGTCATGAGATGATCACAACCATTTACCCTACTACCTCGTCATCAAAAATTAACTGGCGTTGTACGAAACATCAAATCATAAAATAATTCATTTGAGTAATTTACGATGAACGATGAATGGTGTGAGTCACTCGGTGAGGGAACTTTTTATTTCATCGCCAAAAATGTAACCAATGTTGGTGAAGTGATCGAAATTAAGGTATTTAAGACTATTTTGAGATTATTTGAAATTTGTTTAAAAAAATCAAAATTCAATATTTTATAAAAAGTAAAAATTTAAAAATGTTTAATATTGCAACTTGTTCGATTTTGATTGGATAAAGAAAAAAATTAACGTCCATCACGATCGAACCTTTAATGAATCACAAAATGAAACGTTAAACACATATTTGAACTAAAACAAAATTTGGGCACCTAAAAAATAAATATAGTTGTGAATAATTATTTGACGGTTAAGCCAATTCTTAAAACTAAAAAATATAAGGATTGAATTGTCATGTACACAAAATATGAGGTCTTAGAGCAAACTTTAACCAATTATAAATATACTTCCGGCTAAGTTTTTTAATGTTGATCACCTAATCGTAGACGAGCATGCATGCAATATTTTATTCAATTAAAATAGTTCAATTTTTATAAATTAAAAATTAAGGTCGGCCCGACCCGACGTCATACCAAATAAAGAAATCTCATACTTCAAAAAGGTGGGTTCATTGGTCAATCCTAAAATCTATTTTTATTAATTTTAAATATAATAAATCAATTTATAACTACCAATTGATCTACTAAAATAATATAAATTAAATAAGAATTTAAACTTTAATTTTATAAATAAAAAATAATTTAAATTAAGATAATCGTCTCATAACGATTTAATTATATACTGATTATATTGATATGATTGTCTCATTAACGGATAATATTAAGTTATACAGTATAGAACTCTCTTATGTTTTACTTATTTCTTGGATTATTAAAATAGTAAAACGGAAGGTTCAGATTAACAGTCGATTATGTGAAGATTATCATTTGAGAAAAAAAGTATAGAGTTAATTCGAGTCATCCATTTTAATCATTCAATGATCCAAAAAATATAAAAAACTTAAAAATTTTTACACTGCATAATTTGATCGTATTCTAATTAACTAGTTTCCATGTTAAGTTAGAACTCGCTAAGAAATAATTAGCTAAAAAGCTAGAAAAATAACTCAAATTATGTAGTTAATCTTTCTAGTATTTAAGTTTAAAATTAAATCTATATATTTATAAAATAAAAATATTTTTTTATTAAAGAATACTCTAATAATCGAAATCTTTAATAGGAGTATTTTTTAATCAAAATTTGCAATTTATATATTCATGCAATAATACCAACTTCATAAACAAATCATTATGGATTTGGTAAGCATATAATATTAAACAAATTTGCACAGAAATACTAACAGTTAGAGATAAAACTAAAGGATTATTTGCACTATTAGTCCCTCCTAAAATGGAACAATTTACTTTTGATCCCTATTAAAATTTAATTATTTAATTTAATCCCTTAAACTTCTTTTACTTTGACCTCCGATTTTTTTTAGTTTTACATTGACCCCTCCTCCTATGCTTAAAATCGAATAGTGAACGAAAACAAAATCTTAAATTCGACTAAAGAACAGGGACCGACGGCATAATTCGACCGAAAATTAAATGATAATTTACCTGAGAGAAAAGTGTGAAGAGGATGGCGACTTTGAAGTAGACGAAAGCAATTCTAATGGGAGTGAAGATGCCTGCATGCTTAAACCAGGCTTGCAGAACTTGCTCTCTTCCGACCAACGGGATGGTCGAGAATCGGTTGATGTAAGGCCATTGCTTCCCCAGACAATGCCTTCCACAAAGCAGCAAACTCCCCACTCTGGTCGACAGCAACAGCAACACAATCCTTACAAGAGCCAAACATTCGATGAATGTTCTTTTCCATAGCATCTCTGCTGCCTGCAAAACCAAAAATGAACATGTTGTTAACCTAATGTTTTAATTTTGTTAATCTCTAATTTTGATAACTTTTTGTTAAATTAACTCGTCGACTTTTTTCGGGTCGAATTGATCTACGAGATCGTCAAAAGTTGAGGGTCAATACTTAATTTCATTAAATTTAAAACTGATAGGTGTTGTAAAATGAATTAAACCAAATAATTTTAGAAGGGATGATGACTTAATTGAAATGATTTCAGAACTATCAGTGACTTGACACGTAATTATGTAAGAACGGAGTCATGTGCTTAGACTCTTTTGATAAATGGAATAATTGCACATTTGGTAACTCTCTAAATCAAACTCTACATAAACTGACTAAAAAACTGAATATGACGCAGACATTTGAACGTGTAACAATCATAATCGTGCTTGAAAACAGAAAACTCGTTTTACCTCGTCTGGAACTGGGGACTCCGAGGCTGAAGTTTCCATGAAAATCCGAACAGGTTTGCTTCTTGTCTGGTTTTCTTGTGTTTCAAGACAACAAGAGGGAGGTGACAAAGAAGGGAACAGAGCTTCAGCTATGGCGGCCAGTGTGTGCACCTCCGTCGAAGAAAACCGGTGACCGTACTTCCTTTCCTCCCCTTTCCCTCCATTCCCAAACGCCTTCCCAAACTTTCCTCCCATTTCCCTCCTCTGTTTCTCTTCTTCTCTCTTTGTTTTTGGAACACAATGAGGATTTTCTTTCTCTGTATGACCCTTTATATAGTAGAAAGTGAGACATGGAAGAGAGTCATTGGTCCTTAAACTATAGAATATTCTATTTTCATCCCCAAATATGATCCTCATTATAGATTGGTCCTCCAACCTTTTAAATGTTTCAATCTTATCATCAAATTATTATTTAACTAGGGACGTAGTCAGGATCAAATATTGGAGGACCAAAATATTGAATCTAAGACATTTGAGGGTACGGGTCATCCTTCTTTAGTTCAATCCCTACTTAATTAAATATTTAATAAACTCTTATATTTTTAATTTAAATATTTTTTACATATACTAAATGACAAATATCGCAAAAATATCAAATATTTAAGATTTGTAATAGGGGCTAATCCCCCTTGCCCCCAAGGAGCTTCCTAAATGCATTTATGCCGTATTATATTATTATATATTATATAATATACATCAACGTTTACATGGCAATTAATAATTTTTTAGCATCAGATATAATTAGCATACACTGATAATTAGAATACTCAAAAAATTTGAGGATCAATTTAAAATGAAAGTCATAAATTATACATGAAATTAAAATGTTCAAAAATTTAAAAACTAATTTAGAATAAAGGTCATAACTTGAAGATAAAGCTAAAACTTTTAACAATTTGAAAACTAATTTAAAATAAAAATCATTATTAGAGGATGTTTATTATAATTAACTCATAATATTTTGTACAATTTTTGAATATAGTATATTTTTTATTGCTCTTTTGATTTCAGAGTCTAGCCCTAACTAATCCAGACCGACCCACATCGCACACCTAATTTTGGTGGGTGAATTTTTCAGCAGAGATTTTTTACATACACAACATCTCGAACCTGAAACTTGCTTAAACGAAACCAAACTACTTATAACTTGGACCCATAGTTTTGTTTAATATAAGTGTACTTATTCTTCACATAAAGTTTCAAATTTAGGAAAATATCTTTTCCATAGTAGAAAATATGATCATTATCGCTATATATTTAACAAATGAAAGATTTTTATATAATATATGTGATCAATTATTAATATTTCAATAATATTACTTATTAGTTTTAAAATATTTTAATTATAAGAGTAAACACACATATTTAAAAATATTTTTAAGCGTAAATACATATAAAATATCGAAATTTTAGGGTATATACAAATCATAAATATTACAAAAATTTAAGGATTAATTTATAAAAAATAAAAACAAAAATGTAGATTTAAAAAAATTTAGGATAGATAATTAGATACAGGTCCACCTCACATTGATCATCTTTGTTTTCTTATATTTACTTAGATTATATAGGACAGGGTTAAGATTGAACGAAGGGACGAACCATTAACTTTGAAATGAATAATATCTTAAAAGTAATTAAACCATGAAAATTAATAAAGTTTAAATTTAATTTTATAAATTTTAAAATTAAAAGATCTTAAAAAATAATCATACAAAAAATTAAAGAATTAAAATTTAGTTTTATTAATTAAAAAAATAAAAAAGAGAGACAATTTAATCATAATGATTTTATAACTATTTGAACTTAAAATATAATTAACTCATTAAATTTTATCTTCTTCACCTTACGCATAGTAACGTCCCTGACGTCTCGGATTCTATATTCACTAATAACACTTTATTTTTTTTCTTTTAGTGTCATTTTCTCTTCCATTTAGATAAAGTTATAATTATATTTAAAATTTATTAAAAATAAAAAATATTTTAAAAATATTTTCCATATCATTCATAAACTTTGTATAAATATTATAAATTAACTCATTTATATATATATACACATCAAGTCCTCACAAATCAGTAATTAAGAAAACTATCACCTGAATATGTGAACCTCCTCAACTAACAAAAAAGAAGACTAATACCAAAAAAACATTTCAGCTAATCAACTAATAGTCCGGCTGGCATTTATGTCCACGTTTATTTTGAAAACACTAACAATTATAATAGTTAATGACGGATTAAAAAATATTTTTAAAATAAATATATAAAAAATTTAAATAACATTCACAAAATTAAAATTTATAAAAAATAAAAGATGTAAAGTTTAAAATATTGAAATTATTTTATTTGAGTTTAATTCAACTAATTTATATTAAAGCTTGCCTACAAGTTATGAGTATAACCATTAATGTTAGCCTTTTCTTTTGAAGAACATTAAATTATTTAAATAAAGTTAGAGTTCAAAATTTGATATTCTGAATGAAACAAATTGAGTTGAGAGGATTATCTTATAATAAGTTTTTACAGTATCTGATCTGAATTAATAATCCAACAGATTAAATATCAGTTTGGTTATATAAAAATTAGTTAAACCGGTGAAAATTGAATTGAATCGGTAAAAGATCGGTTATATGTTTGAATTTTATTTCATGAGAGTTATACCATAAAATTTTAAGGCTTAAGAGTTTAATAAGCCCTTAAACTTTTGCAAAAAAATCAATTAAACCCTTAAAATTTTTTATACTCAATTAAGCTCTCAAACTCAAAAAAAATCAATTCAGTCCCTAAACTTTTTTAACACCCAATTAAACCCTCAAACTCAAGAAAAAAAATCAATTTGACCTCTTTACCAACTTTAACCGTTAACTTTAACCTTTTTTATTTTTTAAAACATGTTGCAAAATAATAACACTATTTTTTCGTTTTTATGATTTTTTAAAATTATATAAAAATCATGAAAAAAATATTTTTAAAATATAAAAAAATTTAATTTAAAATTTAATTTAAAATGATAAATAATGTTTTTTTAAAAAGATTAAAAATAAAAAATAAAAAAAATTAAATATTACTTTACAATTATAAAAAATATTTTTATATTTTTAAATAATTTAAAATTTTCAATATTTTTTATAAAGTTTTTATATATTTTTAAAATTTTAAAATTTCTTAAAAACGATAAATGGTATTATCTTGTCGCGACAAATGTTAAAAAAATTTATAAAATGTTAAAGTTAACGGTCATAATTGATCAAAGGGTAAAATTAATTTTTTTTTTCTTGAGTTTAAAGGTTTAATTGGATGCCAAAAAAAAAAGTTTAAGGGCTTAATTGATTTTTTACAACAGTTTATGGGCTACATTAATTATTTTAGTGAGTTTGAGGGCTTTATTGGGTGCAAAAAAAATTAAGGGCTTAATTGTTTTTCATAAAAGTTTAAGGGCTTATTGAACCCTTAAGCCAAATTTTAAATTTATATAAAAAATTAATTTCGTTAAACTAAATATTTTGTGTTAATTATCAACTACTTTTACTATTTATTTTACATTAAATAAGTGTTAAATTATTAAAATATAAATTTATAGTTCAACCGATTGAATTGATCGAGTTTCGGTTTATTTTATAGATTTTCATTCAACCCTAAGGGCATATGTGAGGAGTAGGAGATAAAATTATAAAAATTTTAGGTAGTCAAAAGCTTAAAAAATGTGTTAGAAGGCTTAAATTGAAGTATTATTTTTTAAGAGGGACTACATATGTTATTTTTCCATTTATTTTTTAATACTTTCATTAAGGATTAAACTGAATATTTGTAGAATTCAGGGGCAAATACAATCTAATTCGTTTTAAGAAATTTATTTTAAGGGCCAAAATGATAATTAGTAGAATTTAAGAGGGCGAACCCTGTAACCCAATGATATTTGAATTATTTAATTTTATAAAATTTCAATTTAAAATAAATGGTAAAATTCCAGTTTGCCCCCTAAATTGTAAGTTTATGATTTAGTAGCCATCAGAAAATATTAAACTTACAATTTAAAAAATGCATTTTTACTCTTTATTTTTTTTATTTAATTTCATATCTTAAAAAAAAATTAAAATTACATCTCTAAGAATAAATATTCGTATCTAACACTCATCTCAAATACGAATCGAATAACGTGACTATCACAATTTAATTCTTGCTTGTTTTTGTTACCAATTTGTATGGGGATGGTTACAATTTCACCCCTTCTTTCTGCAATTCTTTGGGGATAGTTTACGTACCAAACTCTATTTTGGTTTGCATCAGCACTAAAGCCTTATTTTTGTCAATCACTTGAAATATAATTGCATTTATTTCATAATTAAAATTCATAATTAAGATAAAATAGTCTATTTTTTATTTTTTTTAATTAGCTAATAGTGATTACAATGGTATATATTTTAAAATATATTTTTTTATCATTTAATATTGATTGCTCAATCACTCTGTTGACATATGAGTGCTTGAACCCGTGACCTCTAAGAAAAACAACAATTTCTTTAACCACTTAAGCTAGAAAGCTCATACTTCTCTTTTGTTTCTAAATGTACTGGAATTTAAAAAAATTATATATACAAATATGAACGGTCAGACAAGAGTGCAAATCATCTACTCCTTTCCTATGCCTTCATTTATGCCCCACTTTAAATTAGAGGTTTAGGGTTTAAGGTTCTAGGTTAGGGTTTAGGGAATTAGGGGTAGTGTGTATTTTTTAGAGTGTAGGGTTTAGGATATAGAAAATAAGGGATTAGGGTTTTAAATTGAAATTTTTAAAAAATCAAAGGAGGCATAGGGAAGGGGCAGAGGATTTTTGTTCGTCAGACAGAGCAAATATTTAGGTACGAAAGTAAACTATAAATGTTTAAAAGTGGGGTAAATTCATGAAAAATAAATTTTTAAAAATTTTAAATAAAAGTACAAAAAAATCTTCAGGGATGGGAGAGATTATCTCTCCTTCACCCATATAGCTTTATCCTTGTATATGAGGATAAACCATTTTTAAAAGAAAAATATAGAAAAAAAATCAAAAATAAATCTCGAGGGATGAAGAGATTGTCCTCCCCGTCCACATTTGGTTTCAACTTTATATACAAGATATATTTGATTGTTAGTTTAATTATATTAGATTACTTACAATATAATTATATATTTGTTCGCTTTTATAGGTCGTTTGGTTGTTATTTTTATTTTTTAGGATTAAAATTTACGTTACACCAACTGATTAAAATGACAGTAATATGATAATGTTGATTTTTCCTACTTTAAAGTCTTAAATTGGATTTGTATATATGTTTTGTGTTCTTGAATAACATTCTGATGATGTTCAGATCTGATTTGTGTCGTTGTTAGAGATAAAATTAGGATTTGAGGATGAAAGGTAAAATGTAAATGATTAAAGGTGGGACAAATTCATAAATAAATAATTTTTTTTAAAAAAAATTTAAACAGGACAACAAAAATATAAAAAAAATCTTCGGTAATTTGATCTCTTTTTATAATTCATTTATCAATACAATCATACATGTTCGTATCTATCTTTTATTTGAATCTTTTAGTTAGACTTTTTTAGCCTTTTATTATATGCTCCTTGTATGATCATGAGAGACTAAATTTTTAGATTATATTAGATTAATCAAATAATGTTTTTAATTTACAATTTTGATTATAATTTTTTTAATTAGATGCAAATCATCTACCCCTTCGTATATATATTTTTAATTTTTTATTTTAAAATTAAAAAAATCACATATTAAACATAAAATTTAAAATTTTATAATATATGAACAAATATAAATAAATATTTGTGATTTAAAATTAATTTTAAAATATTTTAATGTATATATACACACATATATTTATTAGAGTTTATCGTTAAAATGATATTAAAAATATTAATATCGTTTTTTTCTTTCGATATTAACAAATTAATAAAATATATTTAAAATTTTTAAAAATTAAAAGTATATAATATAAACATAAAATTAATTTAAAGATTTAAATTAAATTTTATGTACAAATATTAAGGAATTTACCATAAAAATATAATTTAAAACTAAAAAAATATATAATTTTAAATTAGTTGGGTTGGGTCAGCTACCCGGTAATTGGAAAAAATCGTTCCAAGCCCGGCTCAATTATTCTTGGGTTGGGTACCCGGCCCGATCGGATAATTTTTTTCGGAAATTATCCGTTATTTTTGTTTCGGGTAGTCGGATAATCGGGTCGGGTGATTTTGAACATCCCTAGCGAATGCTCCTCTCCACCTATATAGTTTTGTCCCGATATAAAAATGATGCATACTTTTTTCTATTTAAGTTTATGGAAGTTTTTTTACTGAGACCCTTTTAAGAAAATTATAAATTTAATATTTAAATCTCAAATAATATATCTAAAATATTCTTAATTTTTTTTATAGATTTAATAATTTTAAACACGATAAACAATAAGAAAATAACATGATATTTTTAATAGATATGAATGTAATATAATAAACATTTTGTATGCATGTATTGTATTTGTTATGATTTTAACCCATTATAAAACCACTACTATAATTGAGAAATTATTGAGAAAGAAAGAACAAATCTGATCCACATAGTTGTCAAATAAGTTGGATGATTATTTTAACTAAAAAAATATAGGTAGTTTAGTTTGTCAAAAGTTAGTTAGTTCATCATTAATGGATGAACAGTTTTCTAGGGAAAGTCATGGTAATCATCCATAGTTTATCCGATTCGAATCGAATAAATTCAGTATGGGATAATTAATTAACTTAATTTATTTCATTCACAGTATCTTAATTTGGACTTTTAATTTTATTTATGAGGTACGTCACTTCATTTTGCTAGATTAAATGGTAATTAATTATATGTAGGGATGAGCAAGACACAACTCGACTTGAAAAAATCGAATAACTCGGCTTGAAATTTTATAGACTTAACTCAAAAAATTTTAAATAAAGTTCGAGTTGTAAAATTAAAATTTAAATAACTCGAATAACTCAAAATTTTTAGTAATTAAAGAATTAATTTTTAAGTTTGAGACGAGTCTATCAATTTCTTATGATATATATACATTGTTATATAAAAATATAAAGAAATATTGCTACATATGAAAATATATATACATATCTTATATGATTAGAGAAAGTCGTTTAAATTAGAATCAAATCATACTATAACATGATTAATAATTACAATTAAATATTTATAGAAACTCGAGAACTCGACTCGATTTGACTCGACTCGAATTTCTTAAACTCGACTCGAACCGAAAAATTTTAAATAAAGTTTGAATCGTAAAATATAAATCGTAAACTCGAATAACTCAAAATTTGACTCAACTTGACTCATCGAATATTCACCCCTAATTATATGTACGTATATTAGTCAATAAACAAATTAAATAAAAAATATATCCACATAGCACTTATATATATATATATGTAGATTTTGGATATAATCAATGATATTTGATTAATTGGTTGAGTAATTAAGATAAAATATTACAGAAACCCATTTGTTATGGGATGACTATTTTAATCCAATTTATTCTATTGCATTCATAATGTTGCGATTAAACCCATGATTAAACGATCTGACACTTTATCTCGTTAAGTTAAATAATAATTGATTTTATGTATGTAAATTAAAAAAAATTATGTTATAGATTTATCTCGTCATGTCATTCATGATCCTAACGTATTTATTGTAAATTAAATTCTAAAATAATTTTTCATACGAAAATTCATTTATTAATTCAATTGATGATAATAAAAAATAATTAAATAATTATTTTTTTAATAATTAAAATCATAAATAACATAACAAGATATACTTATAATATAATTTTTCGTATATTAATCAACAAAGGTATGAAATCAAATATAATATCTGCAATTTTCAATTTCATGCCAGATTTTCTCTTATCAACTTCCACAGGCCATATCCATCCAGATTCAATCATTTCTCTAAAACATCTTTATCTATTAAAAATTATTTAAAAATCTCATGCGCAGGGTTGGTCCGGTTTGACTTGGCACGATAACCCATTTCACTATTTGTAAAATACTAATAAAATACTAAAGATAATTATTTATGATTAATTAATTAATAATTTTATTCTATTTTTAATTTCTAATTTAAATAATAAATATACTTGATGTATTTTTTATGTTTTTTTTTTTTTTTTTAAAAATTTTATCATGATTATTTAGATCGATTTATGTTATATATGATTTGATAGATGATTTTTTAACGAGTTTTTATATACATAAAACTTAGACTTAAAACTTACTTAAATGATATTAAACTGTTTATTACTTGAATTAATATTGTTATAATATATTTTATATTAATATCATTAATATATTTTATATTATGGGTAAATTTTATCATGTGTTCATGGATCAATCACTAAAAATTATTTATCTTATCAATTTTTTATGTTATATTTTTTCTCAAGTAAACCTTCACTTAAAAGTTGTTTTTAAAATGAATTAACAGTAAATATGACTAAAGATTTATTTAAAAAATATAACATAAAAAAGTATGAGATAAATGGTTTTTAATGGTTAATCCATGGATAACATGATGAGACTTACCTATGATATAATTTTTCATTATTTTACATCAAAAATGGCTCGTAGGGAACACAAGTTGGGTCCATTTGAAACCGACTGAATTAGCATCTTCGTGATATATAGTTGAAAAAAAAAACTTAAAAGTCGAATTGATTTAATTTTTGATATCTGATTTAGACTTCATTTAATATTATTTGTCTAAATTTTTAATTTATCTTATACGATTGAATCGTCAAACAAATCATATTTATATATTTTTAATTTCTCATTATTTTGCATCAAAAGTGGCGGGTAGGGAACACAAGTTGAGTCCATTTGAAACTATTGAATTAGCATCTTCATGGTATATAGTTGAAAAAAAAACTTGAACAATCGAATTGATTTAATTTTTGATATCTGATTTAGACTTTGTTTAATATTATTTGTCTAAATTTTTACCCAAGTTTTACCATTAGTTTTTTAATTTTTTAATTTATCTTATACTATTGAATCGTCAAACAAATCATGTCTATATGATATGTTTTTCATAGTCATTATCACATAAGCTTTACAACCAATCCAAACGTGAAAATTTTAAAAATTATACATTGTCCTCTCGAACTAGTTTTTTTTTTTTTTAATCCAACCATGATAGTAATCCAAAAATACGATGAAATAGTAATTAAAAATATATTATATGATTTTTGAAACTCAAAATATTTACCACTTTCCATCTCATTACTTGCAACTATAAAAAATTTCTGTCTGAGTATTAAATCACAACAAAATAATTTTGTTGAATACAAATATCGAACATTTTTTAAGTATATTATTTTTTTAACTATAGTGTTACAGAAGTATCTGTTCTAGAATATACTCTCAACCATTAGACATTGATCGCTTAAACACTGTGCTGACATTACTGATGCTCAAACCAATAACTTCTAAAAATAAAAACTATTTTTTTAACCACTAAAACTAGATGGTCGTGCTTTTCTAAGTACATTAACTTAGATGAAAATCTGGTACTTATGTTGTGTTCACAAGGCATTTCTAGGCTTATAAATTGTGATAAAAGTTGCAGGCCCAAAAAATGAATTTGGGCTTATTGGACCCAAAATCGAAATAGTATTTTATATGGACGTTACTTAAAAATGAAGTAGTATCTTGCATTTATTCAGAAGCTGAAAAACGACGTCGTTTTAGTTCATCTTTTCCTCTCCCCCTGATAGCAGAGGAGAAGCTCGACGCATCCACTCTCTCAAAGAAAAAGCACCGGAAAAACAAATATGAGGTTCAACTTCGACGTGGCGGAAGCGACGGAGGGAGATTCTAGACGGTCCTTAACAACTAAAGAAGAACTCCAATGGGTCCAGCTTCAAAACCACCCGGTTTTCACCTCCGCCGACGGAGGAGCTACGAACGACGACGCTTCCGCCTCTTCTCGAGGTGTGAAGAATCTACTGGCTTGGGACGGAGACTCAAGACTCTATTATTGGGATTCAAATAAGCAATGCCTCCATCGAATCTCCATTCGCTTGGGCGAGCCAGACCCTACCTCTGTCGTAGCTGCCTCTCCGTCTAAAGTAAGTTCCGAATCTTTACATGAGATAAGAAGATTAGCTACTTTTCGTTTTTGTTTATATGCTTGCTAATTTTACCACTGAAATGTTGTTGGAAATCTTCGAATTTTGTATCTTTGAGTAGAAAAGGAATTAATTTGACGAGACTATTAGGTTTTATGAATTCCGAATGATTATTTTATCTCTGTTTGGATGTTGTAAAAGAGAATAGTGAAAAGCTCAAAATCATAATTGATTAATAGATGAAGAAGTAGCCATTATGCAACATGGGCAATGGATTATCTTTTTTGTTCTTTTCAAGTTTTGTTTCCTTTGTAAGAATATATTTGGCCTTTTGCTCCTGAAAATATGATTAGCATGAGCAAAGCATAGGAGTTTAAGAACCTTGACATGCCTTTAAAAGCTTAGGATGAGCAATGTTTGCGTTAATGCAATGTGTATGGTTATAAGATTCTACCTGTATTCTTTAATAGTTATGTTAGTTATAGTTGAATGGTATATATGATTTTGGTGTTCAATGCAAGAGATGTAATTGTGGTAATATATAGGTGCTGCAAGCAGACAAGGAGCTGAATTTTGTGGTTAATAAAATCTCTATCAACAGGAATGGATCAGCTTTACTCCTAGCTGGTTCAGATGATCTATGTGTCATGTATCTTTATGGACGTTCTTCTACTAAAGACAACGCTGTCCTTTGCAGGTAATGGTCTGAACTAACATGTTTTATGTATTATGCATGCTGGATTTTGTTTCTTATGTAGTACTGTTTAATTGGGGAGCGTGTTGATTGTAGCTACATGATTTTTAAGTTGATATGTTTGAACATCAATTATTGCAATAATCTATGGTTTTTGAACCACTAAACATTAATATACATAACGTGTGTACATTGTTGTTTGTAGACCCTCTTGCTCATTCAATATTTTGTACAATGTCTCTGTTGTGGTGCCTGTCTTTCTCTTTTCCTTGGATGTTTCCACCTAAAGGTTGACATTTTGTTCTGCAGAACTGTTTCAGTTGGCTCACAAGTTTATTCTAGTGAAAGCAGTGCAATACCCATCCTTCAAGTGTCATGGCATCCCTATAGTGACACTCATGTTGGGATTCTCTCTTCTGATTCAGTTTTCAGGTATAGAATATTCATGCTGTGATGCTTAGTTTGTCTTAATTGATCATGGTTTGGTGGCTACTTATCATATTACTTGCTCTGATATTATATCTTGGTTTAGGAAGAGAGGTGAAAATTTGCAATAACACTTAAGAAGAAATAAGGATAAATTTATTTTTTAAAAATTGATGCTTATTTAAATAAGGATGCTGCCATCGATGCCCATTTGTGTTTATTCATATTTTATCCATTTCTTTCTAACTCCTCAAGATTTCTATTCCATTTAAAATTCTCTCTCTTGTGGGGTGTGTAACTGTGTTTGAGTTTGCAGATATACAATGTGTTTTTTTTTATACTTTGTTACACTTGTCACATTCTTTCATCGGTTCTATTTTTCTACGTCTTGAAACACATTATTTATTGCAGTCTTGTTAAAAATTATATAAATGGTTATTGACGTTGATTGAGGCAGAGTTAACTTCTTATTTTCATTTCTTCACAGACTCTTTGATTTATCTTCTGATGCGGTGCAACCAGAACATGAGTATTATCTGCAGCCTGTTGAACCTGGTAGATCTAGGAACGCTGCATCTATCTGTCCTGTTGACTTTTCTTTTGGGGGTGACCACCTGTGGGATAGGTTTAGTGTAAGTTCATTTATTTATAGTCTGTGAAAATATTTTTTATTGTTGTTGCATGACTTTGTTGTTAGGAGTAATGCAATCATAATGTAATAATTGGCAGTAACTTGATGAATTTGGGGAAATTTTATTACTTGATTCATTATTCCTATAAATGACTATTTTGTATCTGCTTTTGAGTTCAGTTTTAAACAAACTTGGGATTGATGGATCGCTGTTGATATTTCTTTGCTCTGTTGATGAATCTGTCTATAATTCTGATCTGCTGGTGCATGCTAAACCTTACAAATCTTGTTTAACGATTTAAATGTAGCTAAATGGTTGTTGCCTCCCTGATCTTGTTTCTCTAAATGAAATTGCTAACACCCTTTCTCCTTTAATTTTAATATGATATTCTTTACTTCTTTCTCATGTATCATTATTGTGGAAATTATTGAATATAACTTTTATGTTATTTAGGTTTTTGTATTATTCAGTGATGGATCTGTTTACATCCTCTGTCCAGTTGTTCCATTTGGAAGGTATTCAAAATTTTAAAATTTTATTTGTTTTATTCTTCTCTTTTAACTTGTTTTTATTTTACTTGTATTTAAACCATCTCTTAAAAATTGTTGTGCTATAAATTCATTTGAACCAAGTCAGTACTGATGCCGTTAAAACTTGCTATATTTGACTCTGCTTTAAATAAATCAAGATACTTGGGGGTGAATTTTGCGTATTGTCATGTTTGCTACATGCCATAGGTCATGGGGTCATACAGTTTAATCCTTTCTTCATGTTGATGCTGTTAAGTTGTTATGATTGCTGCTGGTGCTCATTTCTCTACTCTATGGTTTTTGTGCCCTAGAAATTTGTCTTATGCCTTCTCTAGCATCTTGCTATTATATAATGATGTCATTGCATAGAGAAGTTTGATGTTAATTTGCTACTTTTTTCTTGTCACACTCACACTGATACTTGATATATTGGATGATCTATTTCTAAACAGTGTTTATAAATGGGAGTCAATATTGGAGATATATAGTGATGCTCATACTTTTGGACTGAACTCAGCCAATTCGGCAGCTGTTTGTAATTCTAATGCGGCAATCTCTTGGTTAGAAGCAACGTTTCCTGAGTTAGCTCAACAAACAACAGATGTGGAAAATCCATCTACCATAAAAGCTCGTTCACATGCTTTATTTGATGCATCACTTGCTCTGCAGGTATGTGAAATAATGGTATTGTAACCTATCTGATGGGTGCATTTAGTTTTGAACGGAGACTCTCATTTCGTTTGGATATGCAATTTATGCTCTTTCGGGAGGTTGATCTGTGTATCATAGCATGGCAAATTCAGTGAGAATATTCAAGGCTTTTGTCATGTTATCATTTCAATATCATTAATCTTTTGATGCGATGACCTTTTCCAGGGTCCGTTACGTAAAGTATGCCGTGCTGGGGAAGATGAAGCCGTAGCAGTTAGGGGTGCCGAATGTGAAGGCCGTGCAGTCAGTTTTCTCTATAATTTAGTCAGCAAAGACTCAATTCTGGTGACTGCCTGGAGTGGTGGGCAATTGCAAATAGATGCCCTAGCTGACGAAATCCAGCCAGTCTGGATAACTGGTAGTGCACCTCGTCTTCGTGTTGACTCCCACAATCGTGTTCGTGGGATTGCTATGATCTGTGAATCAAACGCTGCCGAGCATTCTATTGTGAAGCTTGATCAACCACTTGATAACACTGCTTGGTTGGGGCATCAACCTCCATTGTTGAGATTGGCAATCGTCGATTTGGCTTTGCCAAGGAAGACAGAAGGCAGTTCTCTTATTACCATGTTTGCAGATCCGCTTATGCCCGAAAGAATATATTCTCTTCATGAGGGAGGGGTAGACTCAATAGTCTTGCATTTTCTTCCTTTTACATCTCAGATCAATGGGAAGGATGAGAATATCAAAATCCCCTCCGTACATCCTGTACCGAGTACGTGCCAGGGAGAAACATCATCACCTTCTCCTCTTTTTGGCTTTGCCTCACTCTCGGATTCATTCGGATATTCTTGGGTTGTGGTAGTCACTTCAACTGAAGAATGTGTTGTGCTAGAGATGAAAACTTGGAATTTGTTGCTTCCTGTTCAAATTGACCTAGAGAAGCCCACTAGCTTGGAAGAACAAAAAGAGAAAGATACTCCTGATATCATAAGCAAAGAACTCCTAACTGGTCCCAAGTCGGTTCTGGCTCCTCAGGCCTTGCCTAATCTCCGTTCTATCTCTGCAGATTCTATCGAAGGTCGATCTGCTATTCATCAGTACTTCAAGCTTTTCCATGAAAATTATGTCGAGTATGCACATAAGGCGAGAATGAATCATTTAATTGACATCCGTTTATTGGCATTGGTTCTCTCCCACTGATTTGTCTATGCAATTTCTCTCTCCTTGCAACGGGAATTGAAAGTCTCGAAGCTTTGTTTTTCTTTCTACTGTCAACTTCTTGAGACCAGTGTTTGTGCACGGTTTATTGTTGACATTACATTTTTCTTCTTGATTCTAAACCGTTTTTGGTTTTGTCGTCTCCGAAAGCTGAAATCGTTGTCTTTAATCTTTATGATTGCTTTTTAATGTTTTATTTTTCTCCTTGACTTCTATAGGTCTACTTTGAGCTGAAACATCACGGACCTCAGCTGAAGAGGCTCATAGACGACCAGCACGCTCGTTTGAACGAGGCACAAGAGAAGATGTTGAGAGTTGAGGCAAAACAGTCAATGCTGGATGAGAGGATTGCTCGTGCAGTCCATCGTCACAGTTCCTTGGAACAGCGTTTGCAACATCTGAGAAGACTGCCCGGGGCCCACAAGAAACCATTATCTAGAGCAGAACGAGAATTTAAGTCCGAACTTGGTAATCAATCTCATACACATCACATTTTTTTACTTTGCAAAGTAGCTTGTCTTTAACCACCACACATCATTCGACAATTTGTTTGATCATCATGCAGATCAATTTACCGGAGTCGAACTGGATGCTTTAAAATCCTCTATCGATGCGATTAGAGTGAGACTTAGAAGGTATACACAATCTTCAAAAGACGGAGTAACAAACCAGCGAAGGAAAATGGCTGGTAGGAACAATGTGCAGGATACTCAAATCTCTCAACTGAAATCATCACTCGAGAAACTCTCCCTGCTCAATAGCGAGAGTACGAAAAAGGTCGAATTAGTTGAATCGGCATTAAAGACCAGGGATATCAGCTGAAACAAAACACCATTGAAAAGTTTTGTTCTTCAGGAAATATGAAGATTTTTCAGGTATGGGAAATGAAATCTTCATGTATTATTACAAGACCAGTTAATGCATGTCTTTTCTTTGATTGTCCATTCAAATCCATGCCTTTTTTAAGCATCCCAGTGGAGAACAGAGTTTCTTATTGGAAGTCTCAAGAAATTTAAAAATGTACACACTTGAATAATTTAACGTGAAGTTCTAGTCCTCACCTCTAGTTACTGACAGAGTATTCGATTGTGTTAGTCGATTGGATAAGTTATATTTTATAATTTAAATTTTATTTGAATTTTTTAATCAAATTGATTTTATAAATTTTGGATTAGGTTGAGTTGTTCGAGTTTTGTTTAAATTTAATTCGATTGTGTTAGTTATAATTTTTTAGATCGTTGGTAGGTAAGATGAATGATTGAAATTAATAGTAAGATATATGAAGGTTATCGCTTAAAAAAAAGTAAGGAGTTAATATTACTAGTTACTTATTTTTAATTATTTGATTTTTATTTTATAATTAAAATTTTTCAAATTAAATTATGTTTATAAAATTATGATTCGGGTTAACTTAATAGCTTTAATTTTTTTCGAGTTGACGAATAGATTAGGGAATTTATGTCCACTTGATGTTGTAAACTTGTTTCCCATTCATTCCCATGAATGGAGATACATTTTTAGCTAGTCCATTGTTTTTCTTCAATCTCGAGCACAAAAATTAAAAAAAAAAAAGAAAGTTTTTTCATTACAAAACAACCTAATTGTTTGTTTGGTTTAAAGGAATCCTTGAAGCACTGCTGGAAAATGACAGAAAAATTCCCCCCATACCCTACAAAATAATAAGGTGAAGAAGCCATCATCCATATTCAACCTCACCCAGTGAAGGATAAGGCAGAAATAAGGGCCCTAAAATTCTCATTCCTATGGCTATCAGTTTGATTTTAAAGATCAAATAATGGTTTTGGCCCTTAGACTATCATAAGATTTTGAAGGTAGACTTTGCAATTTAATTTGGCATTCTATGTTTCTTTAAATTTTGGTAAAAGTCCTTTAAATTTCAAAATTAGGCAAATTGGTCTCTTTAAAAAAATGAAACCATCAATTTGTGAGAAATAAAGACAATCAAATTAACATAACATTTAAACTTTAAGGGGTAAGTTTGTTATTATAAATCAAAATTAAATTAAAAATCTCAAAAGATTGGGTAATTATTCCTTGCTCAAGCACTTGTAGAAACTTTGTTTACACAGGCCTTTTAGTTTTAGGAATTTATTTAGGGTTTAGGGGTTTAAATGCAATAATTTAGAATTTAAAGGTTATTAATAGAATTTTGGGTTTATAGATTAAAACTAAAATCTCTAATCATATTATTCTAAATTCTAAACCCTCTACACTAAAACCCCAAATTAAAACTCTAAATTATAAAATTAAAGCGTTTGTGAGTTTTTACTAACAGTGTATGAGATAATAAAAAACGTTAGATCTATAATTAATTATTCTTAATTTCTAACTTTTAAAATTAACGGAAATTAAATTATTTATCTTTACTAAGGCGGATCATTTTGTCCAATTCGAAAATTGTGAGAGACAAAAGAACTCTTATTATATTATATATTTATAAGGTTATCGGTTAAGCCAAATTATAAACATCGATAACTATTTACGTTAAAATCCTAAATTAGCCTAAATTAAATTGTAGGGACTAAATCCTAAATTTTAACATATAGAGACACTAAAAGTAAATTTGACCGAAACTAAAATACAAAAAAAATGAGGAGGGGGGACTAAAGGGCTCAAGTAGACATTTTTATACATGTTATTCTCCATATTCATAACATAGTATATACAAACCTGTAGGCTCAATATTCTCAACCGCTGCTCAACCACCACGACCGCCTAGTCCTCAGCCATGGCTACCGCCACAGCTGCCACCGTGTCACATTTTTTCGGAACCCGTGTCGGAAACTTTAACCAAGGCTCCGGCAGAATTCAAGCTAGGTTTGGATTTGGAATTGGACCCAAGAAAGCACCACCACCACCCAAAAAAGCAGCCCCAAAACCGCCATCCGACCGCCTCGTATGGTTCCCCGGTGCAAACCCTCCGGAATGGCTCGATGGGACAATGATCGGAGACCGAGGTTTCGACCCTTTCGGTCTGGGTAAACCGGCTGAATACTTGCAGTTTGATTTGGACTCATTGGACCAAAACTTGGCCAAGAATGTGGCTGGTGAGGTCATCGGGGTGATTAACGATACCGGTGAGCTGAAACCGACGCCGTTTCAGCCGTATACGGAGGTTTTCGGGTTGCAAAGGTTCCGAGAGTGCGAGGTGATTCATGGGAGATGGGCAATGTTGGGTACTCTTGGGGCTATAGCTGTTGAGGCACTCACCGGAGTTACATGGCAAGACGCAGGAAAGGTATGCCGTTTAACGGAATTGCATTTGCATGATTTTTTTTTTAAAAGTTAAATTCTATAAATATAATCATTTAATTCAAGATTATTATTATTATCGTTTTTTTAATTAAATATATACAATTTATCCAATTGGTGTCAAATATTTAGGTAAATTCTTAGATTTACATATTACTCCGTTTAAATATATTGTTAATCGATTAAAGAGTTAAATATATTTATAATTTATTTTTATAAATTTAAATTTTGATATTTATTTATAAACAATAACAAAATTAAAAAGGGTTCAAGGTGACACGTCTCCACTAAAAATTTACTTTCTATTAATTATTTATTTTATTGAATATGCCAACCCCAAAATTTTATTTATGGTATTTAAAATTTTTGAATTTCTTTTATTAGTTATCCAACTTATTGTATGTATCTACTCTAAATTTTATTTTACCCTTCTACATAAAAAAATATGTTAATTATATTTAAAATATATATTTATACTCTAAAAAAATTCTAAATCAGTCGCTATTTATACAAGTTAAACACTTAAATTTATTGTTAAAAAATATATATTTAAGATCTCAAAGAAATAGCGAATACAAAACTATTAAGAAAAAAAAAGGACATATGTCTTAATTTTTTTTAATGATAATTTAGTCCATAATGATTTAAATAATTTAAATTAAATATTTATTAAATGTGTGGAGGAAAAGGATTGATGTATTAAAAAAAATCTTTTCTTTGAAGGGATATAAAAGATAGGGTTCATTTTTATTCACCACATCATTTTTTTTTGTTCAGTTATAATGGTTACAGTAATACTTATTTTAATCATTCATTCATCCCATCAAAATTTGCTCTTTTGGGACCATTTGAAAACTACAAGACTGTATGTTTCCCACAACCTGTTTTTCCCTTTCTTTCAGCACAGTCGTGTCTTCCTATGATCCAAGAAAAAATTATGATTCTATTGGGATGATAAAAGGACATATGGTGACATTGATATATGTACATGGAAATATCAAAGATGACAAATTTATTAATGATTATTTTTTTTATCTCAAATATGACTTAGAATAGGATTAAAACACAAGGCACGAACTATCTAGGTTCAATGGTTAAGGGAATAGTTTTTGTTTTTAGATGTTACGGGTTCAAGCATCAGTAATGTCAGCACAGTGATTGAACGATCAATGTTTAACTACTGTAACTGATTCAAAAACACACACGCATTGTATGGACACAATATCAATATTTTGATGACTTAATTAGAATGTTTCGAAGTTTAAAGACTAATTTAGAATCAGATGTAACTTGAGGACATTTGGCGAAACTAACCCTTTCTTATTTTATTTCTTCACACTTTGTGTTATATTTACATTCATTCAGGTAGAATTAGTGGAAGGGTCATCTTATCTTGGACAACCACTTCCATTTTCATTGACCACATTAATATGGATTGAGGTATTAGTGATTGGTTACATTGAGTTCCAAAGGAATGCAGAGCTTGACCCGGAGAAGAGGCTATACCCCGGTGGCTATTTCGACCCACTCGGCTTAGCCTCCGACCCGGAGAAAATCGACACACTCAAACTGGCTGAGATCAAGCATTCAAGGCTGGCCATGGTTGCTTTCCTCATCTTTGGGATCCAGGCTGCTTTCACTGGAAAGGGTCCTATTAGCTTCATTGCTAGCTTTAATTGATCTTCATGTATGGTTATGTTGGTGGATAACAATTTGAAACACACTTCCTATATGTAATGTGCTATTCTTGTAAGAAAAAGGGGAAAAGAACAAGTGTTTTCCATTGATGAGAAATCTTATTTGTATCATTGTATGCATTTGCTGGTCTAATAGCTCATGTTTAAATACTTTAATGATAAATTAGTGAAAAGTAGGGGAGGTTATAGTGAGAGTCAATCGCAAGTTATATAATGTTTGGTTCGTGTTTGATAAAAATTTGTTATTCAATTCGACTTATTACTTGTTAAGCTCGTTAAAATTGTGCTTACTCGTGCTTGTTAAACAAATTATTTTCAACTTGATTCATTGCTCGCTAAGCTTGACTTGTTACTCATCAAGCTGACTAAAAATTTACCTTGTTTTTAACTAAAAATAATATTTAATAATACTATATGGGCTTAGTATTAACATAAATTAATAAATTTAACAAAAAAAATTAAAAGAGTGTGTAAAGCACTTTCAAAGTCTAAATTCTAAACTAACAATCTACAAATATACCAAGTTAGCATATAAAAGCTAAAGTAACAATTCACAAATTAATAATTATTATTTAGATTCACAAATTTAATAATACTCGCGAAATTTTCGAATCAAGTTAAACTTTGCTCAATTCAATTCGTTAAAGTCTCGAGTCGAGTTCATGTCAACCAGAATCAAGCGTTAATCAAGTTTTAACCGAGTTAAATTTAAACAGCTCACAAACTGCTTAACTCGTTAAGCACTCCTAGTGAAAAGTATTAAAAAAATTATTAAATACACAATCTTAAGATTTAAATATTTAATTTAAAATTTAGTGCTTATGAGTTTAGTTCATATGATTTATGTTTTAAGATTTAAAGGTGAAGAATTTTTAGATTTTATTTTTAAAGGGTAAATATCGATGCTCTAATGGCACGCTAAAGTAGATAGGCATGCTTAGTGGTACTCAAACTCGAATATAAAAGTTTCATAAAACTTTCTTATACGAGTATGTGTTTGATACGAATATTTTTAATTTTCTATAAAATTTTTATTTTAGAATTCTGAAAACATCATATTTCCTCACCCAAATTAAAATTATGCCATAAAAATAAAAAAAATCAGAACAACATAGCATTTCATGTCCTTGGTTTTGACACAAAATTGGAACATGCTGCTTGTAAAGAAGATAGAGTAGAGATTGAGGAAATGTCCAGATTCTAAATTGTGAAAGCAAAGCTTATTTAAGTAGCATATAATTGTCACTGCAACAAGAAAGCATAAACATATTCGAGTTCCTCGACCGACAAAACCAGACCGATTTCAATAGCCAAACCAAGAGAACATGTCGGATACGTATACGAGATGTAGATGTACGCTTCTTTAATTAAATGCATTAAACTAAAGTGATCTCTACTCCAAGTAATCTTAGAAGACTCGAAGGTACATCGATTCAAGACCAAACTTTTCAAGCTATCTTAACCAAAATAAAGTCTAACCAAGTGAATAAACCATTCGCTCGGATAGCTCTACACCCACCACTCTCTGGTAGCTGAGCAATTGTGTGTCCAAGTAATTCCTTTCCGTCGGACCAAATGCTCGTTGTAGATCCTTTGCGAAGAAATCGTTAATTAGAATATAATACAATTATGTAAATGCTGAACATATGCCGCTTCGTGACAATTAAAGAGAGTTATATTTAGCTTTCTGATCCAAGTTCAAATTCGATCTCTAGATCAAGGATGTTTACTAATAAATGTCTCTATATGTTGCATGGCAGAGGTAAAGATAAGTTGCAATAAATTTGTTTAAAAAATGCATGCAGTACTAATACTATTAGAAAAGGCATCTAGAATTTACTTACCTTGTATCTTAGTCGTGAACCTCTCAGTCCAACTAAAACATTAGTCACATCGCCATCATCTGTTGCGCCAGATCCGAAGCCACTTGTATCCGGCTCCAATTCATCATCGGAGCTGTCAGATTCAATCTCAATCATCGGCTCATCTTCACCCATAAAAACATCATTTGAGTCTTCTAGTCCATTCTCATCATGCTGCAAGTCCATGAGATGTTCAGGATTATGGGATTGAGAGGACTCTCCATCTTGTAAACTGGCATAATCAGATAAGACAACATATTTCTTCTTATCAAGCATCGGCCTCACTATATGAAATGCAACCCACCTGGAAATATTTTTTCAGCTCATAAGACTTTAAATCATCACATGAATATGCAGACAATTGTAAACACGTAATATAAGATCTTCAAGTCCTGTTGTATACAACAAGGGAAGAGTAGAAGATGAAATTTTCAAAAACATTCAAGAATATCGAGCAAAAACAGAGAATATAAGATAAAAAAAGGTCATAACGGAGAGAAAAAAGAAGAGATCAAGCTTAAAAGCAAGAATATTAAAAACGGAATGAACTAAAAAATTGCTTAGATGTCCAATGTTTTAATTATTTGCTTGAGAAATTTTCAAGTTCAATACAAAGGCACTATAGAACATTCATTTTATGCATTCAAATCTAGAATCAGCGTGTGTAAATGCACAAGGTCAGTGGAGGCCGAACTTACTGGTAATGAAGTGGGCAAAGAAGCTCAGACGGGTAATATGCTGCTTTATATCTCATCTTGATGCAGGAATGTATATAATATCCCATATAATAATACTGAAGACTACCACAATAGGCTTGATTCTCTTTCACCCAACCAATCTCTTGCAAAGCTGAATATTTACCCAATGATAGAAATGCATAATCAGGATCCCAGAATAAATACTTACTTGACAAGCATCTGGGAAGGACGTCTACCACACCAACAGCAACAAGCTTGCCATCAATGATGTATTGCTGATGGAATGAGCCAAAGCCACATGGTGGAACCATGCCATCAGCAGATGGAGAAACAAAAAATAAGGGAGTCTCAACAAGAAACCTCCTGTATGAGCTTTCTGTGACATGGTCTGGTGGATCATTATGCACTTTAATTTGATATCGTTTATACAATGCATACTCCTCTGGATCAAAACTGGACCTTTTCAAACGGATCTCAAGCTTCCTCTTTTGTCCTTGATGGTGTTCAGAGCTCTTCTTTGCAGAAGAACTTTGACTTCCATTCCCAGATTCTCCAGGCAAAGTAACAATTTGAACATCTCTATCTGAGGATGCACTTTTAGTGGTAGAATAGAAATTGATATGCCCGTTGCACGCTCTAATGGACAGGTCAGAAATGTTTGCTAGCTGATTTAAAGAAAATGCCAACTTTTCGGCAATTGATTTGGGAGACAGATCAATTTCTTCTGCGCTATGTCTTGACATTTGTGGTTGTTTGTCATCCCTCTCGGCTGATCGTGCCCGCCTCGAAGTGGCTGCTATTTGGAAGGCAATGTTGCTGGTGTACAATAGATCTTCAGACCCTTCAACAGCTAACTTTCTTTTGGCATGTGAAACCAGTTTGACCACAGCTTTTGGAAATTGAATTCCAGAAGGAAATTCCCCGCTTTCAATACATGCATGCACCGCTTTGTCTATTTGATTAGATAAATGATACATAAACTCTTCCGCCTTATTTCCCCTTTTGTTGCCACAAGAGAAAGATTCATTCCCAGAACTCGAGACTAAATGATTGACAGAGCTGCCCGCATGCTTAGAAGCATTTTGATCGTCCGCATGTTCCACTGGTTTCCTCACCTCAAGTGTGCCATCTAAAAACCTAGGTATACACTACAGTCAAAACTCTGGATCTACATATTCCAAAAGAATGTGATGAATGAATATTCAAACAAGTATGTCCATATTTCTAAACCCTTTTGGTTGCTAGGAGTACCAGTACGGTGGTTAAATGGCTCAATGGAAGTATCTTATTTTAAGCAGTCCAAAAAAAACCTTTGCTATAAAACTAAAGGGTATCGAAATTAGAAATATTCAATCAGAAACCAAGCAGAAACAGGGCATGAGAACTATACCTTTGCATTCGTTTATAAACTCGACGTTGCTCCTTAGAAGGGAGAAAATCACTTGCCTTCAAACGTATAGTATATGATGGACAGCATGTCCTTTCCATCTCAGGTTTGTAGAGGAAACAACCGGATCTTCTCCAACCACGGTCGAGAAGATCTAACAAGCAACAATGAAAAAACAGTATAAAACCAACAAATCCAAAGATAACTCTTAACAATGAACAATTCCAAACACTCATTCAATTCCCAATCACACACATCCATAACAATAAAATAACAATTTTCTTCCGCAATTAACAAAATTTCTAAAGCCAAATTACATAATCCACTTCTTAAATAGAAACAGCATGATCAAAATTTTGTTTTCACAGATGAAACAATTCGAAAGCATAAAATTCACTTATAAAATTGCCGAGAATGAATTAAAAAAATAACCTTGATAATCATAAACTGTAAGACTATGCGCCCATAGACCTGCAAAAACAACACCAAAAAGAAACAAAAAAATCAGAAAATATCAACAAAATTTTGAAATAGCTAGTATCCTTTAGCAAAAACCTAAATTAAGTAACTATTAATTATACCTAAATCAATAAAAGAATCAAGTCAAGTGTGTCAAAATTAAAATTAAAGAAAATCCAGGAAATTTATTCTTGCAAAAAGGAAAAAAAATAAAGAATCGGACCGTGAGATATACTGGTTCGACCGGAGGATTTACAATAGCCGCAGGAGCTTCTCCGGCGGCCGCAATCGACCACCGAGCTTTCTTCTCTGCTATTGCTACTGCTCGCTTCGTTCTTCATTCTCCGATTTCTCTAGCAAATAAACAAAGATGAATAAAAAAAACAGGACTAAATTAATCGTATGAATTCCAAAGCTCGTTTCTTTTTGGTAAACTACAACTAGGTATGGCCATGTATCTTCGACCTAACCCGAATTCATAGATTCAAATCTGTTTTATAAAGTTTAAATCTTAAAATTTTAGATCCGATAAATTTAAGTCGAATTTGAATATTCTGGTTAAAGTACAAATCTAAATTTGGATATGATATTAAGATTCGAAATTAGACCCGAACTCGTTTACCTATTTATTAAAAAACATAACTTTGATTTTAATATATATATATAATAGTATGTTTTATATTTCACGTCATTTTTTAATGTAATTGTCGCGACCTCTTTAAAAAAACGTAATTTTTAGGTGTAAAATGGCTCGACGATTGATTTTGAAAACGATGAATTTTATCAATTTTAATCTTGAAAAAATCCAACTTTTTAGGAAAAAAGCATAATTTAATTTTTTAAAAAAAATTGACTTGGAGTCGCCACCGGCCATTTAGGTAGGCCAGACACCATAAAAATAAACCAGAGATTCATTAAAAAACGTTCGGTTCGGGAGTCGGTTACGTGTAAGGACGACCCTTACAAACGCCCAAAAATCGGTACCTTGAAAAAACATTACGTGACATTGACACTTTGAAGATAGATATTAATTTAATTTTTCATTGTTAAGTGAACATTATTTGAATTTTGGATATCCTTTTGATTTAGAAGTTACACCACATTTAAACTTGAGTTGAACGAGACGTCTTCTAGATAGGAAACCTCACCCAAATTTAAAGGAATGTAACTTCCGCCTCAAAAGGCTAAAGTAAAATGCATGACCATTTTTAATCTTGTTCATTTTAAGTTCTAATCCTAAAAAAGGGTTCCGTTGTTTAAGTGTTTAAAACCTAAGTTACTAATGTTTACTAGTTAATTCTAATCCTAAGTTATTTCGTCAAAATTCTAGGTTTTAATAACACATGAATTCGATGCCAAGGTACACTCTCTAGGTCAGCATCATGGTACGTCAAAACACCAACCTCTTTAGTGTATCCGAGACATAAGATTCATATGCTATATTACTAAATTTTCTCCCTAATTAAATTAATTAATTTAAGTGACTAGTCATAAAAGACTCTAAATTAATTAACTTAAGTTTAGTAGGTGACCTCCTTAAATACGCCATGCAAAAACATAATAAAAATAAAAGAACAAGATAAAAGGAACTCATCAATTTTATTAGAATCATGGGTGTACAAAAATTACATCAAAATTCTCATCATAAGAGTACAAAAGAGATTTGTATTGGAAGAGATTACAAGGGACTCGAGAACAAACCTTGAATGATGGATGAGATTTAATTAAATTTTAAAGTTTTTAGAAATTCTAATTAAATTAAATTTTCTTAACTTCAAATTTTAATTAAAACCTAATTTAAATCTAACATGATGAATTTTAAGTTCAAGGTTTAATTAGGGTTGGTTTAAACTTAATTAGGTTAATTTTTAAAGTCTTAACTTAGAAATTTTAAATTAATTAAGAGTCTTAATTAAAATAATTTCTAAATTTTTAAGAATTTAACTCTAACCTAATTAAAGCTAATTTGGTGAAATTAGGGTTAATTAGACTTAATTAGTTTTAAATCTTATCTTTTAGAAATTAATTAAAATTAATTAAAATAATTAATTCAAATCCTTTCTTAAATTTTAAGAATTAAAGTAAGCCTAATTTGAGTCTAATGGTGAATGTTTTAAGGTTTAAGGGCAAAACTAGACCTAAGTTGGATTAATTTTAAAACTTATTTTTTAGAAATTAAATAAAATTAATTAAAATAATTAATTAAAATTATGTTCTAAATTTTTTAAGAATTAACCTAATTAGAGTCTAGTTTCTAAGTTTTAGGGTCAGATTTTTTATATTAGAATTAAATTAGATTAAATTAATTTTAAAGTTTTTTTTAAAAAATAAATTAAATCTCAAATTAAGACTTAATTAATTTTTTAAGTCTCTAAAATTAATTTTTAAACCTAATTAAGTCTAAAATTAAATTTAATCTGAGCCTAGGGGGTCTAATTAAGAGTTTATGGGCCTAATTGAAATAAATCTAAGGGTTTAGGGGGCTAAACAAGGGTTCTGGGACCTAATTGAGTGAAAACTAAAGTCTGTGGGCTAAAAAAAAATACGGTTCAAGGCCTGGGGACCTAGAGAGGAATTTTCCCTTAACCCATTAAAAACGCGCGGATCCGGGTTCAACCTGGATCCGACCCACGTACCCGGCCACCTGAAACGGTGCCGTTTCACTGGGTAACAAAACTCTAAGTTGTCGAGTTGGCTCGGCCATTTGGACCGAGACCAACTCGGTATAACTCAAGCCCCATGAAATTCTCTGCAACTAACACTCCATTACCCAGAAAACCCCCCACTTCGGATCAAAATACTTGGGACCAGCATGGTGTTCATGTGTGTTCATCCGAAGAATGGATGAACACGAAGAATACGGCCGCATGCTGCCGCACAAGCCGTCCTTTGATCCAAGTCGTCGCCGTCGACCGCCATACCGACGAGTTTTTCGGCTACTGCAATGAAAACGTTTCCGACGCTGGTGATCAAACCCGACGCCAGCGAACTCGCCGGAACCCTCAAAACACCTAAAATCACGCCGAAAACGATGAGAAACCTAAGGTTTTCCCCAATCAACAGCTCAAAACTCCCCTAAACACACCGAAATCTCAAATTCCTAACACCTAAACAACCGAAATAAAAAAAATTAAACCAAGTAAACAAACGAGATGCTTACCACTAATCTCCGATGCTTCCTATTGTCCTCTCAATTCCAAACCTTTCGCTGCTAATTGAGCACCCAAAATTCCCGAACTGATTCAAGCTTTTTTTTCTCACTGCCGATTGAATCCCTTTTAAAGGGATTCAATCCTAAAGTCCTCATCAAGATCAAATCCTAATCCCCTTATCCCTTGAACTACCTAACAACCCAATCTAGCCGGCCACAAATCCCTCAAAAACCGGCTAAAAACTCCCCCTCTCCCACGATTCTGTTTCTTCGTTTTTTTCAGATTTTCTTTTTTTTTAATATTTTAATACTAATATTATATTAATTATTAATTATTAATTATTATTTATATTTATTATTTATTATATTATTTAATAAAAATCGTGTTGACAGTTGGCCCTCTTTGCTCAATGCTGCGGAGCAGGAGATGGGCAAAGACTGAGAAACACGAATTTTGTTAAAAACCTGAAGCTTGAAGCTGTTCTTCTCATTTCGAAATTCTTCAAGCGAAACCTTGTGTCGCAACTTGAGGTTGCTCTTCTCCCTGAAATCCTTCGTCTTTGGAAAAACTGGAGCTATTCTTCTTATCCAGGGTCTGAAGTTATTCTTCTCACTTTGAAATTCTTTAGACGGAATTCCTTAGACTCGTCAAATGATGGAGCTTCAGGCTATTCTTCTCACTTCAAAATTCTTCAAACTTAACATCATGCCTGGAGGACTTACTGATGACCCAGAGGATTTAACATCATTCCCGGAGGACTTACTGATGACCCAGAGGATTTAGGATCGTATTGCCTCCTCAATTGTGCAAACGATATCATCACTCCCGAAGGTGATGGCACGGAGGACTTAACATCATGCCCGGAGGACTTAATGATGACCCGGAGGATTTAGGATCGTATTGCCTCCTCGATTGTGCAAATTATATCATCACTCCCGAAGGTGATGGCCCAGAGGACTTAACATCATGCCCGGAGGACTTAATGATGACCCGGAGGATTTAGGATCGTATTGCCTCCTAGATTGTGCAAACGATATCATCACTCCTGAAGGTGATGGCCCGGAGGACTTAACATCATGCCCGGAGGACTTAATGATGACCCGGAGGATTTAACATCATGCCCGGAGGACTTACTGATGACCTGGAGGATTTAATAGTGGAATATGAAGTTGTTCTTCTCAGTACGAAATTCTCCCCCTCCATTGAAGAGTCTGAAGTTGTTCTTCTCACTTCGAAATTCTTCAGACGTGAGCGGTGAAATTTGAGGCTATTCTTCTCACAACGAAATTCCTTACGCTACACCACTTCTTTCTGGACTCACGCCAAAAGGTTGCCGGTAATGTTTAATAATGGAATATGGAGCAGTTCTTCTCACTTCGAAATTCTCCATACGTAAGTGATGAAACTTGAGGCTGTTCTTCTCACTTTGAAATTCCTCGCATTACACCACTTCTTTCTGGACTTACGCCAAAAGGCTACCGGTAATGTTTAATAATGGAATATGGAGCAGTTCTCACTTTGAAATTCTTCATACGTAAGTGATAAAACTTGAGGCTGTTCTTCTCACTTCAAAATTCCTCGCATTACACCACTTCTTTCTAGACTCACATCAAAAGGCTGCCGGTAATGTTTAACAATGGAATATGGAGCAGTTCTTCTCATTTCGAAATTCTTCATCTCCAACAAAGAGTCTGAAGCTGTTCTTCTCACTTCAAAATTCTTCAGACGTAAGTGATGAATCTTGAGGTTGTTCTTCTCACTTCGAAATTCCTCGCGTTACACCACTTCTTTCTGGACTCACGCCAAAAGACAGCCGATAATGTTCATTGTTGTTTTTTAATTCCTGTTTAACAGAAGTATCATGCATGGTTAGCATGCTTCTAAATGCAAATATTCCTATTATGATGCATGAGTATGACCTTGATACGCAAGTATTATGAGTCAGTTTGCCGCTCTGAATGGACTGATTGACTCTTCTCCCTCTTTTCGTATTTGGGTTTTTTTCATATTTACATAGCGAGGGCAACTCTTAATGATTGTCCTCTTTATAAAGCTACTTGGGGCGTTCTTTCAAGACAAATTCCGTCTGAATATCAGAACATGTTTGTTTATATTTTGTTATCTTAATCCAAAAAAACAGATCTTACCTGTAATCTAATAACATAATAATGCCAAGAGATCTTCTGTATTAATTCGTTCATGTTAGTTCATTAGCATGATGCTTTGGATAAAATTGAAGGCTCAAATGAAGGGAATGAGTATCTTTATTAAAGCTTTTCATAGATTCAACTTATAAAACAAACAAGGCAAAACAATTCAAAGGGAAAGGGAAGGAACAAAATGCAAGTTCCCAAACGCTCATCACATGCGTTCATCCAGGCCTTTTCCCGAGATATAGATTCAAAAATGAGCTACTCGTCTAGCCATTCTTCAAATGAGGATCCAACTTTGCAGACGTGAAAAACCCTCCACATTGCTTGGTAATCGAGAGGCACAAATCACCGGATGCCTATTTATTTCATCAGGGCCGCCATTCTTGGTTTTTGACCCAAATCCTCTGTTGGTATCGAGACGCCCTTTACGAGTTTTTATCTCGACCCCTCCTTTCTTTTAATCATCATTTTTCATGAAGCGCCCTTTCGGGTTTTCGCTTCATTTTCTTTTTCTTTTCTTCTTTTTTTTTCATTTTTTTCATTTTTTTTCCTTTTTCTCTTTTTCCTTTTATTTTTTTTTCTTCTTTCAGGCGTAGTATCTCTTGACTGAATCAGAATTCACCGGTTTGCTTAATTCTTGTCCGTCCATTTCAGTCAAGATCAATGCGCCTCAGGAGAAGGCCTTTTTGACAACATAAGGTCCTTCCCAATTTGGCATCCATTTCCCTCGAAAATCTCGGTGTATGGGCAAGATCTTTTTAAGCACTAGATTCCCTTCTCGGAATTCTCGCGGTCGAACTTTCTTATCATAAGCTCGAATCATACGTTTCTTTTTAAGCACTAGATTCCCTTCTCGGAATTCTCGCGGTCGAACTTTCTTATCATAAGCTCGAATCATACGTTTCTAATACATTTGGCTATGATAGATAGCTTTCAACCGCTTTTCTTCGATTAGATTCAACTGATCCAAACGAATCTGTATCTATTCTGCATCATTCAGCTTTACCTCTGATAATACCCGAAGAGAAGGGATTTCAACTTCCAGAGGTAACACGGCTTCAGTACCGTATACTAGGGAATATGGTGTTGCCCCGGTAAAAGTTCTTACTGAAGTTCGGTACGCAAATAGGGCAAAAGGAAGCCTCTCATGCCAATCTCTGTAGGTTTCAGTCATCTTGGATATGATCTTCTTGATGTTCTTATTTGCTGCCTCAACGGCTCCACTCATCTTTGGCCTGTATGCCACGGAGTTGTGATGAATTATTTTAAACTGCTCACAGGTTTCTGCTATCAATCTGTTGTTGAAATTGATAGCATTATCCGTGATGATTCGCTCTGGTAACCCATACCGGTAAATAATCTCTTTCTTCAAGAACTTGTAAACTGTTGTCCTTGTGATGTTAGTGTAGGAGACAGCTTCTATCCACTTAGTGTAGTAATTTATGGCCACTAAGATAAAGCGATGCCCATTTAAAGCCTTGGGATGAATCTGCCCGATTACATCTAATCCCCAAACAGCAAAAGGCCAGAGCGAATTCATTGTATATAACGGTACTGGCGAAGAGTTGATTTTATCTGCATAGATCTGGTATTTGTGACATTTTTTGGCATATTCTATGCAATCCCCTTCCATAGTAGACCAGTAGTATCCGTATCTCATTATTTTTCGAGCCATTGAGAAACCATTGGCATGTGTTCCACAAATTCCATCATGCACCTCTTCCAAAATACTTCTAGCCTCACTGGAATTGACACATCTTAGCAACACTTGATCTCTGCTCTTTCTGTACAGGACGTCACCATCTAGTACGTATGCAGCAACCATTCTTCTGATTGTTCTTTTTTCAACATCATTAGCTCTAAATGGGTAAGCTCGGAACTTGATGTATTGCAGAATGTCAAAATACCAAGGATTACCGTCCTCCTCTTCCAAGTTGCAGCAATGAGCATATGTCTCATAGCTCTGCATCCGAATTAACATCATATCCTCCGGTCTGTTTGCTTGGGAAACTGAGGCCAGTGTAGCTAAAGCATCTTCCATTTGGTTGTCCTCTCTAGGAAGGTAAACGGATGTTATCTCTTCAAATTCTTCAATTAATTCTAGTATCAACTTTCGATACTCTACCAACTTCGTGTCTTTGGTTTCCCATTCTCTACGTAGCTGATAAATAACTAAGGCTGAATCTCCGTATACCTTCAAGGCTTTTATTTTCCTTTCTATTGCAGCCTTCAATCCCATGACACATGCTTCGTATTCAGCCATATTATTAGTGCACAAGAATTCCAACTTGCTCGTGAGAGGGTAATGTATACCATCCGGAGATATCAGCACAGCTCCGATTTCCCTTCCGAGGGCATTGACTGCCCCATCGAAATATAATTTCCATTTTTCTATTTCCTTGTTTTCTTCGACGAAAATAGTCATCACATCCTCATCAGGAAAATCGAAGCTTAGAGGCTCATAATCATCCGATGCTCTACTCGCGAGAAAGTCCGCTATGGCACTTCCCTTGATTGCCTTTTGGCTGACATATACTATGTCAAATTCGGACAACAACATTTTCCATCGGGCTAACCTCTCAGTCAATACGGGTGCTTCCATTAGAAACTTCAAAGGGTCGAGTTTTGAGATCAACCACGTGGTGTGGTACAACAAATATTGTCTGAGTCGACGAGTAACCCAAACGAGTGCACAACACATCTTTTGGATAAATGGGTACCGTGACTCGCATTCGGTGAATTTCTTACTCAAGTAATAGATTGCTCTTTCTTTCTTTCCAGTATCATCATGTTGCCCCAGTACTCACCCCATGGAGTTCTCGAACATCGTCAGGTAGAGGATTAATGGTCTCCCAGGAACTGGTGCCACCAATATTGGCGCGTTGGACAAATATTGTTTGATTTTGTCCAACGTTTCCTTACATTCATCATTCCACTCACCTGGGTTGTTCTTCCGAAGCAGTTTAAAAACGGGATCACACCTGTCGGTTAGCTGAGAAATAAATCGAGACACATAGTTCAATCTCCCAAGGAAGCCCCAAACTTCTTTCTGTGTTTTTGGGGGTGGCAGATTTTGAATTGCCTTGACCTTATCGGGATCGATTTCGATACCCCTTTGACTGACAACGAAACCAAGTAGCTTGCCGGACGTAACCCCAAACGTACATTTATTAGGGTTAAGCTTTAGCTGATACTTTCGTAGCCTTTGGAACAACTTTTTCAAACCCTGCACATGTCCATCTTCTGTTTGGTACTTAGCTATCATATCGTCCACATAAACTTTGATTTCTTTGTGCATCATGTCATGAAAGAGTGTCACCATAGCTCTCTGATATGTGGCCCCGACATTCTTCAACCCAAAAGGCATTACTTTATAGCAGAACGTGCCCCAGGGTGTGGTAAAAGTTGTCTTCTCCATATCTTCCAAATTCATTTTAATCTGATTGTAACCCGAGAACCCATCCATGAAAGAAAACCATGAATGCCTCGAGGTATTATCCACCAGAACATCGATATAGGGTAGAGGGAAATTGTCTTTCGGGCTCGCCTTGTTCAAATCCCTATAATCCACACACATCCGAACTTTCCCATCTTTCTTCGGCACGGGAACTATGTTTGCTACCCATTCTGGGTATGCTGCCACCTGTAGGAAGCCCACATCGATCTGTTTCGGAACCTCTTCCTTAATCTTCAACAACATTTCCGGTCTTAACCGTCTGAGCTTCTGTTGTATGGGCTTGCAATCTGGTCTGATAGGCAACTTGTGGACCACAATGTTAGTATTCAAACCTGGCATGTCTTGATAAGACCATGCGAAGATATCTTTGAATTCTCGCAATAAGTCTATCAAATTCTGTTTTGCCCCTGGCGGGAATGCTGCTCCGATCATGACTTCCTTTTTCTCCTCTTTTGTGCCCAGATTCAGAGTTTCTATCTCTTCTTTGAGGGGCATGATTTGCTTACCCTCTTGCTCCATCAACCTTAAAAATTCTTTAGGAATCTCGTAGTCTGTATTGTCTTCACACTCATTGATTTCTGTTAGACAAGAGATCCTTTTCAAATCTATTTCGGGTTTAGGCTCGGAATCATTCATGTGATCATTATTCGGGAACCTACGAAGAAGAATTTGTATAGTTGAATGGGAATAATAGATGAATAAGGATGAAATGAATAAAGCGGATGAAAGAAAAAAAAAATGTTTGTCATTGATGAAAGGGAAAAAAACATCTTTATTTGCTAATAAAAAACATGAAAAAGCCCTTTACAGAAAATCCCCTACACTCGCAGGCAAAAATATAGGGTGGTTTATGGCATTACTCTATTTTGTAAACTACAGGTAAATCCTCTACAGTCCAGTTATTCAGAGTCTCGCTAGGGAGGCATGAACGAATTCTCTCCAGTAGATTCACCCTTGGGCATTCAGAAATTCCCCCTATCATTAGTCCTTCAAATGCTTTCCCAAAAATCCCTTCTTCTTGTAGTCTGATAGCTTCCAAGCGATTTTTTTCTGTCTGTTCTGTAACATTCACATACCCATGGGAGATGAAGTCGATCTTTGCACTTAATGAAGTCAGCTTCTTGGCTGCAGTCTTTCCATACCTATTCCAATATGTTTCAATTGAGAAGCCTAACCCAGCTCTCCCTTTCTTCATGATCACAGGCTTTGGGCGTAAGCTCCCCTGTAACTTTCTTCCTAGCCCTCTTCCGGCTCTGGCTCCCTTGCCAAGGGTCTGTTTGACGGTCATTTCAGTGCAGTTTGACAGCTTCGGACATGGGAATGTTGCACCTTCAGTGACGAATGCAGCATTGATAAATTCTAAAGCCCTGAAAGAGCATTCTAGTGCTTCCTCGTTTGCTTGCACATATGGTGTATCCGTAGAGACGGATGCAATGATGTCCTCCTCCGCCCCGACACATACGAGCTTGCCATCTACTACGAACTTCAGTTTCTGGTGCAGTGATGACGGCACTGTCCCGGCAGAATGAATCCAAGGTCGGCCAAGTAGACAATTGTAGGTGGGCTTAATATCCATTACGACAAAATCTATGTTGTATACGGATGACCCAATCAACAATGGGACTTCAATCCTTCCCAACACATCCCTTGTGGTCCCATCGAAGGCTCTGACCACATTCTGATAGCTCTTCATGTGTGCGACATCTATGGGCAACCTTTGCAAAGTTGTCATGGGTAAAACGTTCAAAGCTGAACCGTTATCGATTAAAACTCCCAGCACCATATGACCCTTGCAGTAGGTCGTGATATTTAAGGCCTTGATGGACCCCATTACACCATCAGGGATCTCATCATCGATGAACATTATGTAATTGTCTACGGTGATGTGATTAACGATTCGGTCTAACTTGTTCACCGATATGTCCTTCGGGACAAAAGTTTGGTTTAATACTTTCAAAGGGGTGTCACGGTGCCCTTTAGAGCTTAGCAGTAAGTCGAGGATAGAGATTCTAGCGGGTTGTTTCTTCAACTGCTCCACTATACTGTACTCGTTGTGTTTTAGGAATCGCAAAAACTCATGCGCCTGCTCTTCGGTGACTGGCTCATTCACCTTTGGAGTTGGATCTGCGAAAATCTTCTTCTTTTCTGTAGGCTTAGTCTCGTCCTCTTCTTGAGCCGGTGAGTAACACCTCTTGCTCCTCGTAAAATGACCTACCTCATTCACTGGTTCTGTTCCCACTTCTTCAACGACTCCCGGTTTTCTTGATTGTATTTCCTCGACGGGCTTCGAACTACTCGGCCCAGCCACACTCGCGGCGTAATTCCATGGCACCCTTTGCGTATCCTTAAATAGGAAGGGGGTTGGAGGGGTAATTACTATGTGAGGAGCATTTGTCGACCCAACTAGATTGTTGCCCCTTGGCCGAGCTGAGATGACTAGCGGCTTGCTCACACTGTATCTTGGCCCGGTATTTTCTGACGCACATACGTCTATCATTTTTCGCTCACCTTCTTTGGTAAAGAATTTCACCTCTTTGTTGTCCGTCATTCTTTGTAACAAGCCCCTGAAGTCATCACATTGTTGAACTGTAGGCCCGTGCACTTGGTGGAATTCGTAATATGGGCCTTCCTCGATAGATTCTTTCACTTGCATCCCTCGACAGATGAGCCCGTTATCAAACAGTTGTTAAAAAACCCACTTTAAGGGTGATCGGATTTCTGACACCCTCATTTTAACTTATCTCGCTTGATCCTCTTCAATTGCGTTCACACCCCGACCGCCATGATTCGGGAGTGGGTTTGTTGAGACACTGGGTTCATCAAATTTCAAAACCCCGACATTTATCATATTCTGGACAATCTTCTCAAAGGCTGTGCAGTTTTCGATGCTATGTCCATGAACGTTAGCATGATATACACACTGGGCCTTCGGGTCATACCAGTGTGGATAAAGGGGTTTGAGCGAAATGATAAAGTATGGGCGAATCATATCAGCATCGTGTAGCTGAGTGTACAACTCAGCATACGTAACTAGAATTGGTGAGAAGTTTGGCTTTTCCCACCTTGAGTCCTTCTTGTTCGAACCCTATGAGCCACCTGCCCCTGACCCGGGTTTGGAAATTGTCACATTCCTCGGGAGTTCATACACCACAGCGTTGTTTACCTCATTGTCTTTCTTTTTAGAGTTCTTCTTTGAGCTATCAAACCCTTCGATTCTCCCACTTTTGATAGCTGCCTCCACCAACTCTCCGGTGGCAAATATTTGAGAGAAGCTTTGCATGGATATGCTCGTGAACAGACGTTCATACGTTGGCCTCTTTAATGTTTCTACAAACATGTGAGTCATCTCCCGCTCGATCAACGGAGGCTGCACTTGAGAAGCCAGATCTCTCCACCTATGGGTATATTGTCGGAATGTTTCGTTAGAATTTTGCCCCATTTGCTGTAACATGACTCTAGTAGGCCCCATCTCCGTCACATGCTTGTAATTCTCCATGAAGGCATGATATAGGTCCTTCCATGATTTTATACTCTCTCGACTGAGTTGTGTGTACCATCGGATAGCGGAGCCCGTCAGACTGTCTTGAAAGCAATGGATCAGCAACTTCTCATCCTTGCTAAAAGCGACCATCTTCCGACAGTACATCGTCATGTGGGCGCTTGGACACGACGTTCCGTCGTACTTCTCAAAATCAGGCATTTTGAACTTTGGTGGCAGGACCAAATCAGAGACTAAGCTAAGGTCGAATACATCAGTGCTTTTATCCACCGACCCTTGGGTTTGAATTTCTCGGATCTTGGCTTCGAGAGCCTTGAAGTGATCAACATACTTCTTCTCTATTTCCTGTCGCATCTTCTCCACTTCACTCATAAAGTTAAGATCCGGGACTTCATCGACATTCGGGGTGAAGTCATTAACTTCCACGGGGTGACTCGTGGATGTCCCCACTACGTTAAGCTGCACTCTCCCTGACTGCGCTTCTGGTTGCCCCTAGTTACCGTGTCTGCCTGTCCTTCAGCTTCATCTCCCCTTCTATAGGTGTTTTGCCCCTTTCATCTTGCTTCGTACCCAACAAAGCGGTTATCTGACTGATAATATCCGTCTGAATTTTAGCGAATCCATCTTTGATGCCAGTTTCTATCGTATCTAAACGATTTGCAAATACGGCATGATGATCCTCAAGTCTTTGTAGTCTTTCTTCCATTGCTAGTCTCTTGGTGCGCGAACGCGTTGAATACGTGTATAGTATGTTTGCTATTTTTTAAAAGCCACTGCCATAAAACCTTTGTTACTAAACTTTTATTTTTAATTAATAATAATGCACATGATGTATGAATGCATGAATGCATGAATGCAAGCGGGTATTAAATTCGAAAAACAATCTCTTAAAAATATTCGTCTGTTCAAAAAGGATTCACTACAACTTTAAAGATAATCTACAGAAAATTGTTGGCCCTAATCCCTAAGTTGGTCAACTCATGTAGTATGCGGACGATGGTTGCTCCATGCATTTCCTCGATGTTTGGCTGGTCTAGAAGAGTTGTCGCTTCTCTTGACAATATCTGTACATACGATGCAATACTTCTAACTCGTCCCTTAAAGTTGACCAATTCACTGTTCTGACTCTGGACCGTGCATTGTGCTGCCTCATACTTAGCTTTCCATGCTTCTCCGGTATTCTGACTCAAAGCTCCCTCGAAGTCAGCTAACTTTTCTTGCAACTCTTGTACTTGGCCCTCGAGCGAGATAATCTTTTGTTGAAGCCCCTCATTCTCTTCTTCCATTTTAACCTTGTCTTCGTTGTGATACTTAGCCACCAGTTCTTCTAATTGTGTTACTTGGGTTGTCAACTCGCGAATCGTCTCTTGATCTTTGTCCGATGTCTTCTTGGCTTTGGAACTTGCTTCTCTCGCTTCACGGTATTTCTTTTCGTAAAACTTCTTGTATTCCTCCTTTTCCTTTAATGCCTTGTTCAAGCGGTCAGAACTATCCCCGACACTCTTGTTTTCACTTTTTCTTTTATGCCCCTCGGACATTGGTATTGCTTGCGCCTCCCTCAAATCTCGACGTAGCCTCTCGATCTGAAGTGTCATATCCTTTTCTCTCCTCTCATGAGTCTGTATTTGGTACTTCGCAAGGTTCAACTCCTGTGTGAGTTCATAGATCTTCTTATCTTGCCTCTGAAAATTCAAATCTCGATCCTCCTTGAGCTTTTCTAACGCTGACGGTGCTTCTAAAGTTACCTTGCTTGAAGACGGTCCCTCATCCCTCGGTACTCCTCGAAAAACTCCATCATTCGCCCTTTGCTCTCTCCACTCGTCATATCGGGCCATGATCTCAAACTCTCGATAGGGCTGAACCCTCCTAGGTGAGTCCCAAGTCTTCACAATCTGGGCTAACTTGGATCCGTACCCCTCGCTTTGGTGTGAAAAACTGAAGTTGACCATCCCCGCTGTGGCTGGAATAAACTGTCTCGAACCAAACTGTCTCGAAACTAACAGAGGGCAGTAAGTCGTTCTACCCCATATGCCCGCTAATGGGATCCAATCGCGGTCTCCGCATCGATACCGAAAAGTCGTTCCTCTATTCAACCAACAGGCTTTTCAAACGATATTCAAATCTCGGAAAAGCTCACTCCACTGGGCTTCGGTCTTCTTTTCCACAATACAGCTCTTTAAGTGCTCTTCAATAGGTGAGTAGGTAGTCCTGAACCTTAGGGTGCTATACGGAGAGCTCCAACGGTGGCCTCTGAACCAAACCTCCAAAAGCTGCGCACATCCCCAAAATCTTCCTTCACCGGCCCTCTTGCATGCGGTGAGTGATCTATAGGTCTCGACTAGTATGGCTGGAACCGGATTTACTCCCTTGGACAACTTCTCGAACAAACCAACCGTGGATGGGTCTATGTGCTCGGGAGTTCTAGGAAATAGCACTAACCCATATATGCAAAAGGCGTACATCCTTCTTGCTTTAATGGGCTCCTCGCTGCTCGAAGTTATCAAATCCTTAAAGACCTTCCAACTCACTCTCTGTCTCTCCTCGCTTGTGTCCTCATGACCCGTTACCTTCCGGTCCCAAAACTCTTTGTCCTTACCGATGATTTGCATCAATTTCTTCTTGAAGCCCGAAGTGTTGTTGGGCTTGACATATATCCTATCATTCTTAATCGCTGGGTAGTTGATCAGAACCTCGTATTTCTCTAGCGTAGGTGTCATGTCTATCTTCCCGAAGGTGAAATAGTTGTAGGCAGGATTCCAGAATTGCGTCATTGCCCTCATTAGGTGCCTATCAATGAGGACCTTCGCTAACAACGCAATATCCCCAAACTCCTTCTTGAACTGATCTTTCATGTCGTCACTCCACTGTTCCCATACCTCTTGGACCTCGGAGAGACAAGGACTCTGATTGGTGCTCATTCTAACATACCCGTTTAGTGTAGAGACACTCCCTGTTGGCAAACTGTCACCTTTCTCATGCTGAACTGATTCGGACCAAGTCCAGACTTCCGTGTTATCCTCGCCTATAATGATCCCTTCTAACATTATTGGACACTTCTAACTTTATTGTTTTCCAAGTTAATACCCATGCAAATATGCCAAGTAAAAATAAATGCATAAAGGACCAAAGAAAAACAAAAAAGAAAAGTGTTAGTAGGATAAATACGAAGATGAATCAATAAGAAGGTGCTGGAAAAAAACCATAGAGTAGTTAAAAAATGCAAATAAAGCTAACCAGAGAACAAGAAAAAATGCGTAAAATAACCATAGAACATGCTAAACTGCGTAAAAATAACCAAAGAGCATGCTAAAATACGCAAAATAACCAGAGAGCATGTTAACAGAGAAATCCTAAGTTTGGCGGCATTTCGACAGCATACCGCCTTATCTTATGGTTCCTGTCTAGCTCTAGAAGGGGTTGGTTTTTACTCTATATGCGGGTTTTTGGTCTAGATATTGGTTCCCAAACTGTCGTTACCGTCTACTACGACGATAAGATATCGATTCGGTGGTATAGGTCCCTTACAACGGGGGTGAAGACCCCACGATGCGTAAGGTTAGTATACCGGAAGTAGATAAAAATCCGAAACTTGGAGCTGGAGAGCATCACGTCGGATAATATCTAACTCCCACTTAAGGGTGAAAGCTCGGGTCGAGAGCTTATGCATGAATGAAAAAATATATGAAAGTAAAAAGTTATCCTCGTTCAAATAATGTTCACTTAACAATAAAAAATTAAATTAATATCTAACTCCAAAATGCCAAAATGCCACGTAAAGTTTGAAAAAATTAGGCTTGACTCACAAAAAATAATTTTTTTAAGTCCTCAGCGGAGTCGCCAAGCTGTCGCGACCTCTTTAAAAAAAACACGATTTTTAGGTGTAAAATGGTTCGACGATTGATTTTGAAAACGATGAATTTTATCAATTTTAATCTTGAAAAAATCCAACATTTTAGGAAAAAAACATAATTAAATTTTGAAAAAAATTGATTTGGAGTCGCCACCGGCCACTTAGGTAGGCCAAACACCATAAAAATAAACCAGAGATTCATTAAAAAACGTTGGGTTCGGGAGTCGGTTACGTGTAAGGACGACTCTTACAAACGCCCAAAAATCGATACCTTGAAAAAACATTACGTGGCATTGATACTTTGAAGATAGATATTAATTTAATTTTTCATTGTTAAGTGAACATTATTTGAATTTTGGATATCCTTTTGATTTAGAAGTTACACCACCTTTAAACTTGAGTTGAACGAGACGTCTTCTAGATAGGAAAACTCACCCAAATTTAAAAGAATGTAACTTCCGCCTCAAAAGGCTAAAGTAAAATGCATGACTATTTTTAATCTTGTTCATTTTAAGTTCTAATCCTAAAAAAGGGCTTCGTTGTTTAAGTGTTTAAAACCTAAGTTACTAATGTTTACTAGTTAATTCTAATCCTAAGTTATTTCGTCAAAATTCTAGGTTTTAATAACACATGAATTCGATGCCAAGGTACACTCTCTAGGTCAGCATCATGGTACGTCAAAACACCAACCTCTTTAGTGTATCCGAGACATAAGATTCACATGCTATATTACTAAATTTTCTCCCTAATTAAATTAATTAATTTAAGTGACTAGTCATAAAAGGCTCTAAATTAATTAACTTAAGTTTAGTAGGTGACCTCCTTAAATACGCCATGCAAAAACATAATAAAATAAAAGAACAAGATAAAAGAAACTCATCAATTTTAGTAGAATCATGGGTGTACAAAAATTACATCAAAATTCTCATCATAAGAGTACAAAAGGGATTTGTATTGGAAGAGATTACAAGGGACTCGAGAACAAACCTTGAATGATAGATGAGATTTAATTAAATGAAATTAAATTTTAAAGTTTTTAGAAATTCTAATTAAATTAAATTTTCTTAACTTCAAATTCTAATTAAAACCTAATTTAAATCTAACATGATGAATTTTAAGTTCAAGGTTTAATTAGGGTTGATTTAAACTTAATTAGGTTAATTTTTAAAGTCTTAACTTAGAAATTTTAAATTAATTAAGAGTCTTAATTAAAATAATTTCTAAATTTTTAAGAATTTAACTCTAACCTAATTAAAGTTAATTTGGTGAAATTAGGGTTAATTAGACTTAATTAGTTTTAAATCTTATCTTTTAGAAATTAATTAAAATTAATTAAAATAATTAATTTTAAACCTTTCTTAAATTTTAAGAATTAAAGTAAGCCTAATTTGAGTCTAATGGTGAATATTTTAAGGTTTAAGGTCAAAACTAGACCTAAGTTGGATTAATTTTAAAACTTATTTTTTAGAAATTAATTAAAATTAATTAAAATAATTAATTAAAATTATTTTCTAAATTTTTTAAGAATTAACCTAATTAGAGTCTAGTTTCTAAGTTTTAGGGTCAAATTTTTTATATTAAAATTAAATTAGATTAAATTAGTTTAAAAGTTTTTTTTAAAAAAAATAAATTAAATCTCAAATTAAGACTTAATTAATTTTTTAAGTCTCTAAAATTAATTTTTAAACCTAATTAAGTCTAAAATTAAATTTAATCTGAGCCTAGGGGGTCTAATTAAGAGTCTAGGGGCCTAATTGAAATAAATCTAAGGGTTTAGGGGCTAAACAAGGGTTCTGAGGACCTAATTGAGTGAAAACTAAAGTTTGGGGGCTAAAAAGAAATACGGTTCAAGGCCTGGGGACCTAGAGAGAAATTTTCCCTTAACCCATTAAAAACGCGCGGATCCGGGTTGAACCCGGATCCGACCCGCGTACCCGGCCACCTGAAACGGTGCCGTTTCATTGGGTAACAAAATCCTAAGTTGCCGAGTTGGCTCGGCCATTTGGACCGAGACCAACTCGGTCTAACTCAGGCCCCATGAAATTCTCTACAACTAACACTCCATTACCTAGAATCCCCCCCCACTTCGGATCAAAATACTTGGGACCGCATGGTGTTCATGCGTGTTCATCCGAAGAACGAATGAACACGAAGAACACGGCCGCATGCCACCGCACAAGTCACCCTTCGATCCAAGTCTCCGCCGTCGACCATCATACCAACGAGTTTTTTGGCCACCGCAATGAAAGTGTTTCCGACGTCGGTGATCAAACCCGACGTCGACGAACTCGTCGAAACCCTCAAAACACCTAAAATCACGCCGAAAACGACGAGAAACCTAAGGTTTTCCCTAATCAACAGCTCAAAACTCCCCTAAACACATCGAAATCTCAGATTCCTAACACCTAAACAACCGAAATAAAAAAATTAAACCAAGTAAACAAACGAGATGCTTACCACTAATCTCTGATGCTTCCGATCGTCCTCTCAATTCCAAACCTTTCGCTGCTAATTGAGCACCCAAAATTCCCGAACTGATTCAAGCTTTTTTTTTCCTCACTGTCGATCCTAAAGTTCTCATCAAGATCAAATCCTAATCCCCTTATCCCCTGAACTACCTAACAACCCAATCTAGCCGGCCACAAATCCCTCAAAAACCTGCCGAAAACTCCCCCTCTCCCACGATTCTGTTTCTTTATTTTTTTCAGATTTTCTTTTTTCTTTTTAATATTTTAATACTAATATTATATTAATTATTAATTATTAATTATTACTTATTATTTATATTTATTATTTATTATATTATTTAATAAAAATCGTGTTGACAGTAATTTTTATTTATTTATGATAAAGAAATTTTTGAAAAAATACATGCTTAGGATGTTTATGATTTCACAAATATTATTTTCATAAACTTAATATTAATATTTAAATTTCACAAATATTATTTTCATAAAACAATTTTTTTAGTTGATTGTTTCTTATTTGTTTTAGGATGTTTATGATTTAAGTACTGATGAAGACTAACACTCTAATAAGTAGAAGTACGGTACTCAGTTTGCGACAATGAAATATTTTATGATCTACATTTCTTAATATTTGTGTTATTCAAAAGATATTTGTGTAATTATTGAGTTTTTTTTAAGATTTTAGTTTATCGTTTCTTTATTCTGATACTAGTTAATTGGAATTAATCTTTTATTCATCGAATTTGTGATCTAAATTAATTAATAATAGTTTTATTATATTAAAAAATAGGTTGAATTGTCATTTTTTAATAGACCCGTTTTAGACTCGGATCCATAAAATTCATTGAATCTAAATTTGAGTCCCAATTATCTGGAACCAACGGATCTAGATCTGGTCCAAACCCGATCAGTTACCATCCCTAACTAACCAATATGACACTTAATTACATATTTGTTGATAAAATTATCATTTTTCTTTTAAAAATTACAGACAAGTCACTTATTATAAAAATATCTTTAATATAATATAATAACATGTTTAGTCCAAAACTATTTATCAATTTTTTTCAATTTCAAATAAATTAATAAATCTAACTTAAACTCAAATAATATAAACCCAAGATAATCTAAACCCAAAACGAACCGAATCCAAAGTTAATTAGGACTCAAAATAAACAAATTAAATAACTTCAAATTGATGATTCGACCCGAAATCAATTAAACCTCATAGAACATCCACCTAAAACGTGAATTTTAAAACAATTCATGGATCACTCAGACAATATTTAAATAGTGTAAGGACCTAATTGCAAAAGAATAAAAGAAAAAATCCAAAAAAGAAAATATTTTTGAAAAAGGAGGGTATTATCGTGATTATCCATCCACCTAAAACCAGGAATCTGAAAACGTAGCTTATAAGTGAGAACAAATCGAAAAACAATGGGAGCTCTCTAGAGTTTTGTTTCAGTCGTCTCGTCATCCTACAATTTCCCCCTTTTCTTCCCATTTTACCCTCTCCGCCTTCCCCTTATCTACACTCGTTTGCAACTCTCCGCCATTGTCGATTCGATTTCCTCCTTTCCTCATACTCCATGTCGTTCAACATTCCCAGCTACTATACCGATGTTCAATCCATCTCTTTAAAACTCTGCGTTTAAGGCTCCTTTTTTGTCCGTGTTGAAGATGAATCGGAGCTTTAGGGATCAGCTAGAAACGGCAATGCAAACGGAGGCGTTGAAACAACGGCAGCAGTTGCGAGCTTCGTTGATGAAGGAGAAAGAGGATGAACTCGCATTGTTTCTCGAGATGCGTAGGCGTGAGAAAGATCAGAGTAATCTTCTGAATCACTCATCCGAAGATTTTGATGCTCCTTTAGGTAATTTTTTTTTAGGTTTTACTCTCCGTTATTTAGTTTTGCAGTTTTAGTTGTTGAGTTAATTTGGTAATTTTTGAAAACCTTAGGATCTGAACCTGGAACTTCTCCGATATTTAATCTTTCGGCACCGACGACGAGAAAGACGGCTGCTGCTGCTGCTGATTTTCTTAATTCTGAAAGTGACAAAAACGATTATGAATGGTAATTTGTTTGTCTATTTGTTCATTTAATTTAATTTAGTATTTTAAGGTGATGTTTTAACGGAAAGCAAGATCCAAAAAACTCTCTTTCAACGTAGAAGTTAACATTAAATGTTTGAATAACAGAAGAACTACGTTGTAATTGGCTTAGTTCTTCAATTTTAATTAATTATAATATCGGTTTATATGTCATATTCATGCTTAGCTTATGTTTGCTTTTGAGTATTCTTTTGATCATTTGTCGGTAGATTTTGGTTAACTGACTTAAACTTTGCCAAAGGATAGACAAAACAACAGGAAGAGAGAGGAAAAGAACAAGAAAGTGGGATGATAATTATTGTTGACGTGTATGATTCATTAAAGTTAATAATTTGATGGTTGTGATGGGCTGTTTTAACATGTGCTCTGGGGTCACGAGCTGCAAGTATAGCACTTGTATTCTCTAAACAATGGTGGCTACTTTTGGTTTTTGTCTGCTCTGATGTTAGTAAAGTATTGATGATGACTTGTTACGGTGTCCTTTGATGAATTGTTTGCAGTGCCGTACTAGGAAGTCAAACTACAGTTTCCTTGCTATTTCAGTTGAGTTAGACCACATTTTAGTGTTAAAAGCTTGGTTCCTTTGGATTCTCATGGTTCTATATCCTTTTGGTGTTCTATATTATCAGATTCAGATTATTATTCGTGATTCTTGTGATAATCCTTTTACATGTTTCCGGGTTTCCAAAACAAGCCAAATGTTCAATATTAAAACCATAAGTAGAAAATGATCCCCAAAAATTTATGGAACTCTGGCATCCATTAAATTGTTGGTCTGTTAGGAATGATTGACTTGCAAGTTGTAATAAATTCAGGAGAAATTCTATATTTATTATAACTTTGGAAAACCAAACATGTTTTCTTTTTTTATTTCATGGGTCGGATTCTTTGCTTCACAAAATTTTCTGTGGCGTTATGTTGTGAATCTTAAGATATGCTTTCTTGATGTTAAGAATGGTAAAGGATTTTGAAATTTGAGTTTTGATTCCAAAGCCTTTTAAAAGGAAGCTTTCAGATGAATTCCCACAATCTATTGAAAGAGGTTTTAAGGTCTTGGACTTGCTTGAGCTTTGTGCTAATCCTTTCCTTTTCCCACATGAATCCAATTAAGTGACAATATTTCTTTTAATATGACTCTATAACATGATTTGTCTCATATTTCATTTTTTCAGGCTTTTAACACCTCCTGGTACTCCTCTTTTTCCTTCCTTGGAGATGGAGTCACAAAAGACTGTAATGAGTCAGATTGGTGCTCCCAAATCTGGCTCGACAGCCCTGAAATCTAGGGTATGAAAAGTTTTCTTAATGCTATAATATGGATTGCATACCTTTGAAAAGTTTGATTAGTTAAGTACATGATATAGTAATTGCTGGAAGCAGGAATTTATGTCATTCCACATTTGTTAAATGAGTCGGATTTTCTTTTAGGCCATGTTTGAACAAAAGATAGCCCTGTTTTGGCGAATTTGCTGTGAAATTTGATTATTTCCTGTCAAGCTTTTAAATATGAATGTGGTAAAGATGGATGTCTGTCTATTTTAAGAGAAAAACTGAAGGTTCTTTGTTTTTGTAACTACAGTAACTGATTAAAGAGCCTATTTTAACTAGGAACAAACATGTCTGTCTGTTATCTTGGAACTCATTAATCTTTCTCTATGTATGGTACACTGACTTGCCATCAAAATCAATTAGTACTATTTCGCGGCTTAGCAGGAATAACTCTCTTTGATCCCCAAATTTAAGCAGAACTTAGAAGTTATTAAAAACTGTTTACCTGTTAAAATAGTATGGATGATCTATATTCTCAGATATTTTTCCGTTCTAAAATTCCAAAGGTTGTTCCATGGTTTTGTTTGTTTTTTGAACCTTTAAGTGTTCTGATAATTGGATTCATGGACTTATTGGCAAGCGACTTTTGTTCATTGTGTTTATAGCTGGCGAATTCCCTCCCAGAGTTTGTTGCCAGGAGAAACTTATCACCAAAGCAACCAGCTTTATCTCCTGGGTCAAATTCTACAAGTGTTCGCCGGCCCTCATCGTCAGGGGGTCCAAGTTCAAGACCAGCTACACCCACTGGGCGCCCTACGTTGACTGGAGCATCTAAACCTACAAGAGCGTCAACACCCACATCTCGGGCCACATTATCATCAACTAAGCCCTCAATGTCAGCAACTAAGCCTGTAACATCTACAGCAAAGCCTGTAAACTCTGCTACTAAGTCTGCAACAAAACCGGTAACTTACACAAATAAGCCCACAGTTTCTGCTACCAAGACTGCATCTTCTGCTACTAAACCCACAGTTTCTTCAAGATCTGCCACACCAACAAGGTCCACAGCAAGGTCTTCAACACCAACTGCAAGACCTTCTATACCTTCATCCAAACCTGTATCAAGAGCAGCCACACCAACCCGTCGTCCATCAACTGCAGCTAATATATCTGCTCCCCCAATCAAACCATCCCCATCTGTTACAAAGCCAACTCCTGCAGCATCCAGAAATTCTGTACCATCGAGTGGTGCCTCTCCAGTGGTAAAATCTAAACCATGGAAGCCTTCTGAGATGCCTGGTTTCTCACTTGATGCTCCACCAAATTTACGAACAACACTGCCTGATAGACCACTTTCAGTGACAAGAGGTAGGCATGGAGCACCAAGCTCTCGATCTTCTTCTGCTGAACCAGGTCCTATTGGTAGACCAAGACGGCAATCATGCTCTCCTTCAAGAGGACATCCCCCTAATGGTGCTAGGCTGCATGTCAGTGGGAGCTCCGTTCCTGCAGTATCTCGTGGATATTCAAAAGTTAGTGACAACGTGAGCCCTGTTGTGATGGGAAATAAAATGGTGGAGAGGGTAATTAACATGAGGAAACTGGCGCCTCCCATGCAAGATGATAAACATTCTCCTCGCGGTAACTTGTCTGGGAAGTCTTCATCACCTGATAGTTCAGGCTTTGGTAGAACACTTTCAAAGAAGTCACTGGATATGGCTATAAGGCATATGGTGAGTATGTCCTAAAATTTTCCGGGGCATAAGTTTTAGATTGCTTATATTATGATCCATTACATGATAGTACAACCATCTAAATATGTTGTTATCAAGGTATCGCCAATCATTTAATTAATAGTTATATTTGCAAGTTAAGAGCGAATACACTTCAACGGTGAAGGTTGGGAATGTGGCTATTTCTTCATCTAACTTCATATTGTCTTGATCAGGGTATAAATCAACGCATTCCGGGTAATTTACGTCCATTAATGACAAATATTCCAGCATCATCTATGTACAGCGTGAGATCAGGTCCTACACGAAACAGAAATATTAGTGTCTCGGATTCCCCTCTTGCTACAAGCAGCAATGCTAGTTCTGAGCCTAGTGTCAATAACAATGGCATTTGTTTAGATGGCAACGAAGTAGATGACATGAGCACCGAGTTAGTTGGTCGATCCTCTGCCAGTATGCACACCCGATGATTGGTCAAGGTGAATGAGGTATGACAAATACATTAACTGTTTTTAAATATGCAAAATGTTTGACATTCAGAAGAGTACCAATTTCTGGGAAGGACCACGAATTGAATCATTATTCTAATATCAGTGTAAAGCTAATTAAATTTGTTTACTGTTTTGTAATTTACGATTAATGTATTATTAGGGTAGATGCTAGACATCTTTTCTTCTTCAGTTTCTACACGGTTAGTTGTTATGAACTAGCTTTGGAATGGTTCAATCTTTATCAATTGAAAAACCAGGGTAGATGCTAGATATCTTCATGGGTAAACCTTTTCTTGCATCTGTTTGTTGATTAGATTTTTTTTATAACCACGTGTATGTAATCCGTTGGTTGCTTAATCCAGATCGAGTACTCTAAAGGTCCATTATAAGGGCGACCCCCAATCCAAGTTTTATATATAACGATAGGATTCGAACCTCTAACTTTGTTTAAGGGATCTAGTGTCTCACCTTACCAAACCAATTGGTTGTTGGTTTCATGGGAGCAACAACCGATTGTGAGATGAATAATTATATCCCTCAAGTAAAGATTAAAGGTTCGAATTCTGACGATATCAATAAAACAAACTAGTTTGTGAGGCTTGTGTTTATAATGGATCTTTGTAGTACTTGATCTGAATTAGTCTCGATTTAATATTATAATTTCAAAGTCAAATAAAGTCCTTATCCTACTCCCACATGGTGTTTGTATCATAAAAAGGTTGTATTAACTTTTTATCATGTGGAGACATTTTAGATTTGTGAGTTTGTCAGATCAGTACAACGACCTTTGCAACTGTTAGTGTATTATTGACTCATGAAAGAAGGTTTTCCACTTGGTCCTACACCTTGTTCCAAAGTGAATCCAAATGATTTAAAACACAGTTTGGTCCTTCATGTCTGACATGTTCGGCGGTGGTGACTGCACCAGTCATAAGTTGTGATGAAACACAATGTTTACATAAAAGGACTAAATGGTTAGGATAAATTAATAACATCATAATTTTTTTAAAAAAATGAAACTTGTTAAGAAAATCTCTACAATCGACATTAGAATTTTGATGTCAACCCTTAAGGGAGAAAAGAGTATCCATTAAAGCTATCTATTAATAGTATTATCAATTTAATTTGTTTAATATAATTTGAACATTCAAAATAAAGATAATTACATTGATGGTCATTAAATGTCCAATAAAATAAAATATGAGCTGTCCTATTTGTTGAATAATAAATAAAAACAATCGATGAATGATGATGTTATCGAAAGAGATCTGTTACCCTGTCATGTTTTTATGCTAATGTTAATCTATTTTAGATTTTGCACTACAGCTGGTTCGTCACATTTGCAACGTCTCTCTCGATAATAATTTTTGGCCAACCTTGATCAATGCAAAAAACTAACCACATAGAAAACATGGCTTTCAACGATTTAATGTTACTCCAGAAATAGTACGTGCACGTCATAGATCATTCCTCCATATTGGTATGTTTCTTTCACGGTAGAATTATAGTAATATTTTGATACACTATTACAACCTCTTTTGAGAATATACAACGTTTTACAATTTCCATAATATAAAATCAGAGATGTAATATATTTCAATAATATACTGACTTTAAATAAATGATATAAAATATATATTTTTATAATGTGTTATTTGCAAAGCCATTTTAAGTTATATATTATCTGTTGATTATTATTTTTTATTTATGGAGGGGTCATTTTTAATCTAAAATAAAATGTTAAAGTTAATTTTTTTTTTTTAAAAATATATGGGTCAAAGTGATTATTCAAACAACATTAAAGATATTTTTTGATATTATATTAAAATTTTAATACACAAATTTGTGTAAATTAAAGCTTATACATGTTTATCAAGCTTAAGGTTTGGGGTTTACAATTAAAATTTATAATTTAAGGATTATAATTTATGATTTAAAATGTTAGAGTTAAAAATTTAGATTTTAAATAAGGATTGTGTAGTTTTTGTCACGATTTATATATCAAAATATAATATTTTTTAAAATTTTTAAATGACTAAAGAGATATACAATCAAATTTTGTGCCCACTCAAATCACCTCATACCCTGACAATATACTTATTTTTAGACATAAAGATAATTTTAACTTTAATGTTTATAATTTTTATTATTTTGGTCTTTATTCTTTTTTTATATATAAATTTAGCCCTTAACATATGTCTTTTTGACAAATAACTTATTTTTAAGTATCATGATAATTGGACCGCTAAAAATCTAACGATAATAACATGTCATATGCATATGATTATATATTTTAAATAGCATGACATCTAACCTATCAAATATATATATATATGAAATATAATTTTATTCTAATATAAAATATAAATTAATTTCAAACTGTATTCATATTTTTTTTAAAGATAATACTTTGATTCTATCGTAGTTAAGATTGAGAATGTTTAGTAACACTTTATTTTAGAATTAATTATTTTTTAATATTTTATTTGAATTTTAATTGTTTTATATTTTATTTTAGAATAAAATTATATTTCATATATATATATATATATTTGATAGGTTAGATGTCATGTTCTTTAAATTATATTATTATATGCATATGACATGTCATTATTGTTAGATTTTTAACGGTCTAATTATCATGGTAGTTAAAAAATAAGCTATTTGTCAAAAAGATATAGATTAAGGGCTAAATTTATCCCAAAATAAAAATAAGGGCCAAAACGATAAAAATTATAAACGTTAAGGGTTAAAATTATCTTTATGCCTTTTTTTTACTTAATGAAAATATAATTTATTAAATTTTACTATTTAATATATTTTAATAAAAATTTTGATACTCAAAACTTATATATAAACTTAAACCTATACAAATTTAGTAGATTTAAAAGTTTAAAGTTTACGTTTAAAATATAAAATTTAAAGATATAGATTTTAGAGTACATAATTAAAATTTTAAATTTATATTTAAAAATTTTAAATTCATTATTTATTATTTAAATTCTAAAAAATTATATATTACTTTTTACATATATTAAAATATAACCTTTTAATAATTATGAAATATACACTACTCGTTGTATAACATTCATAAATTTAAAATATATAATATAATATAAACTCAATACTAGAAGAGAACTTGAACTTCGTTTATACGTTCGTAATTTAAAACTACAATAGTCAACGGTGGCACCCACCACATGCGTAAATTTTCAAATTATAAAATTTCAATGTTAATAATCCAAATGGTAGTTAAATCTTATTTAAATAAGATTCTGCTATTTGTCCATAATTTAGTACTTGCAATTTAATCAGAAATGAAATTGCAAAATTCAGAAAGTATATGGACTAAACTATAGACAGAATTAGAATATAGGAACCCAATCCACAAATTCTGAATAATAGAGGGACCAATGTGAAATGTAGAAATTGGTGGCAAAGTGCATCAACCATTGCTATTTACCCTGTTCCATGAGTATTATCCTAGTCTTGTCTACCATTTGATTTCCATGGAGTTCTTCTACCTTTTGGTCACTGGCAATTTGCAGTTTCATTAAGCCAGACATACTACTACCGAAACTCTCGCAATGTGATCGACGTTATCAAGATTTGTTCGATTAGAGAATAGAACAAGCTTCGACACACTCGACCACAGTGCAAAACGCCGAACTTTATAACATAGCTTAATCAAAAGGTATCTAACTAATCACATCCTATGCTGTGTCATAAATAATCTGTGCATTAATCTTTGAAAGAAAAAAAACTCCCATCTACATGGCTTAAAATGTGCATATTTCTTCAGTACTTCTCAAAACATTCTGAAAAAACTATTTCTAGACATGAATTCCCTTCGTGCGAATATCGAATTAGAAAAAGAAGCGTAATCCTCTTCTTAAAAAAAACTTTGCTAAGAGAAGCTATGAACAGAGAATTTAGATGGCATCCATCCCTTGAAATGGAACTGCTAAGAAAGCTGGAAAAAAAAAAATCTCCCACCAGCCAGCCAAAATACATGCATGTGATTAGGTAAAGAAAAGAGACATTACCTCTTTCTAGGTTTCTTATCTCCCTTTTCCAGCCAAATCCCCTCGGTTGCATAATCTTAATTCATTTATCTTCACTGGATGTCCTAGGTGCATCAGCATCATCAGGGCGTCTCGATGAGACCCCAGTTGCATTAGTCACGGTTAACGAGTTCTTAGCCATGAATGAATCTTCATCATTATACCGAAATCGACGAGCTCCACCATCTGTATCGTAGCACCTCACTGGATGAATCATTGCATATCTGCTGCTATGTTTACCATCATCACTGACTTCGGATCTACACCCTTTTCGACCAGCAGCCCTATCAGGAAATCTTCTAGGTCTACTCATGGGGTTGAAGTAATCATCTGAATTCAGTCTCCGAATGGAGCGTGCTTGATCAAACCTTTGGTCTTGACGAATCATCCTACCATGTGATTTCTCTACCCTAAAATGGTCAAAACCAGGACTACGATCCTCAAACATCCTGGAATTTCGCTGTGGTGAAACGTGACTTCGTGGTGGGGAAATGAATTCTCCATGACCTGCACCAAATCGCTTTGTCAATGGCAGCCTCACTCTATCCATTCTCGCATCAGACCTAAAATCTGGTGACCTGTTGCGACGTCTTGTACCCTCATTCCGATCCCTATGCAATAACAAACCAATTGGAGAGCGACTCCTTGATCTTGATCGAGCTCTCTTGTAAGGTATGGTATGATGAGGTCTTCGACCATGGGGGGGAATGCTTCTTTCTCTCCTGTCTAAACAGTGTGGCATGCGTCTTATGTATTGTGTGTCATCATCTGGAATATTCCTGAGATACTCATCTCTGACACCACTCGGATATCTTCTAAACCTATTCCGATCAGGACTAGTATCTCTTATGAGTGGAACTCTCGGATGCATACTGTAAGAATCAACTCTTTCAATGGGTGATCTCCTTCTAACAAGTGACCTGTAAGGTCCCAAAAATTGTCTGCTAATATGGTGGCCAGGTCTCACAACACCAGCAGCTTCCGAAGGTATTTGGCCTGTGCTTGTGGGATATTCTCGGTTCCCAAAAACACTTTTTGGTCTGGGGCGCCCAAAATTGTCAGGGTAATCATAAATAGGTGGATGCTGCCGCTTAGAATCCCAATAATTAGATGAAGGGTTAAAAACATGAGCACTTCCTGGGCTTCTGCCACGCATATGTGAATAAGATCTATCACTCACTGCGAATTTGTCAGAACCAGTGCTCCTTACAGCTCGAGGATGTGAACCACTAAAATTGCTGAACCTGAAATATACAAATCAATCAAAGTTTGAAATATACATCAAGGGAATAGACAATTGTGTCAAAAAATTTTACCTGCTTCTCTGACCATCAGAGGACATTGATCCTTCAACACATGAAAACGGTTCCCCTTTTGATACCTTGGATAAATCAACTCTAAGATCATAATTAGACCCATCCAAGCAATTAATTTTCATAGTTTCCCCATAAGACACTTCCACAGTTCTAATCTTCAAACTCACTGAATTTTTCCTCAAAGCCTCTCCAGTTTTGCAACATTTAAAATTCGCAGTTAGTTCCAGATTTGATCCTCTTTCTACCTTTATTTCTTGCTCGCCAATCTCAGCTTCCAAGCCAAATGATCTTTCTTCCTCAAATTCAGTGTCATAATCCACCTGTTCAGGTTCTTCCCAGTATTGAATATCTGATTCCCTCAACTCCCCATCCTCAAATTGTGAATCATAACCAGAGCATCCTTCAGATTCTTGTTTCTCTGTACCCAAGTCTTCAGTCCCAACAGGAATGGTTCTCAAATCAGAAGACATCCTATTACCCCCATCAACATCAGATGAAACCACAGCAATTGTAGTGTCCTTTTTGATATCTTGAGGTTCATTAGTTTGCAAGTGTGAATCATAACCAGAGAATCCTTCAGATTCCTGTTTCTCTATACTCAAACAATTAATCCCAGAGGGCATGGTTCTCGAGTCCAAAGTCAACCTATTACACCCATCAACATCAGATGAAACTACTTCTTTCATGATATCATTTTTTATATCTTGAAGTTCCATAGTCTGCAAGTTTGATTCATAACCAGAGCATCCTTCATATTCCTGTTTCTCTATACTCAAATCATTGGTCCCAACAGGTATGGTTCTTGAGTTTGAAGTCAACCTATTATTCCCAACAACATCAGATGAAGCCACTTCTTTCTTAGCATCTTGTTTTGTATCTTCAGGTTCATTAGTATCCAAGTGTGAATCATAACCAGAGCATCCTTCAGATTCCCGTGTCTCTGTACTCGAGTCATCAGTCCCGACGGGCACAGTTCTTTCATCTAAAGTCATCATATTACCCCCATCGGCATCACATGAAACCACTTTGTTTGCAGTATCATCTTTTACACCTTGAGGTTCCTTAGTCTGCAACTGCAAATCATAACCAGAGCATCCTTTAGATTCCTGTTCCTCTGAAGTCAAGTCATCAGTCCCAACAAGCATGGTTCCCAAGTCTGAAATCATCTTGTTACCTCCATCAACATCAGATGGAACCTCTTCATTTGTAGAATCATTTTTGACATCTTGAGACTCCTTAGTCTGCAAGTGTGAAACATTACAAGGGCATCCTTCACATTCCTGTTTCTTTGTACTTGTGTCATCAGTCCCAACAGGCATGGTTGTCAAGTTTGGAATCATCATATTAACCCGATCAGCATCAGGCGAACCCATTTCATTTGTAGCACCATTTTTCATTTCTTGAGGTTCCTTACTCTGCAACAGTGAATCATAACCAGAGTATCCTTCACATTCCTGCTTCTCCATACCCAAATCATCGCTCCCAACAGGCAAGGTTCTCAAGTCTGAAGATGTCCTACAACCCCCATCAACATCACATGAAACCACTTCGTTTGTATTACCATCTTTAATATCTTGAGGTTCCTTAATCTGCAAGTGTAAATCATAACCGGAGCATCCTTCAGATTCCCGTTTCTCTGTACTCAAGTCATCAGTCCCAACAGGCATGATTCTCAAGTCTGAAGTCATCTTATTACCCTCTTCGACATCAGATGAAATTACTTTGTTCGAAGTGTCATTTTTAATATGTTGAGGTTTTGTACTCTGGAGCTCTTCACTTCTTGCAGAAATATTGGCAAAAGAGTCCTTTTGAGTATCAATGGTACCTCCATCACAAGCCCAAGCATCAATTGAAACATTTAAATCCCAGAGTAACCTATCATCTGGCAAGGGAACGGGCCTTTTTGGTGCTGTATCCTTGTCACAAGGAAATTCATGCAAAACAGCAAAGGAATCACCCTGGAACGATGAACCCTCAGACTTACTTTCATTTACCGAATCTACCGGAAAGCAACTTGATGCCTCCAATAATGCGGTAGTTTCTTCCAGATGAGTTGAAGAAGCTGAAGACTGAATTCTCTCTTGTGTTTCTTCTACTATTGGATTTCCCTCATGTTCAGTTACATCATTGCAGATGCTATCACTGCAAGCAGCAGCTGCAAGTATTTCAATCCCTGAGAAATCTTTGTCACCATTTATTACCTCTGAAATCTTCCCCTCATCGATGCTAGAAACATATGACTTGGCAGAACAATCAGATTTCATGACCTGTTGCCTCTGTGAGGAGCATAAACCAAAATTTTGATCTGAAGCAGGTTTAAAATCTATATGCTGTTCAGAGGCTTCAAGATGCGGATAAGGGTTCGATGAAGGTGGCGGTGACGGAGATCGGAACAAAAATCTCCTTTTCTTAATTGGAACATTCTCTACTTTTTCGCTAAAGCGCCTTACTAGAACATCCACACCAACCTGCTAATAGAAAAATAGAGTATTAGTTGAAACAAGTGAGAGAATCCTTGAGTGTAGTTCATAAGTACAGAATAATGCAATTTAACCTTCTCTGACTCTGAAACCGTATCCTCCTCCAGTGTTCTGGCATTTTTATCAGCTAACCCCATTCTTAGTGTCAAGCTTTTAGCAACCGGTCTCCTAGTACGTCTCATCGCACTCCTATTTCTCTTTGAAACTGTCTTCCAAGTCAGGTCAGGATTCATAAAACTTGTGAGTTCCAGGCCTACAGTGCTCATCATGTCCGAAGATACAGACCTTATCTCATCAACTAATGGTCTACCACAACAAATCTTGCAGGATGCCGTGGCTTTTTTATTACTACTTGACACCAGAGTAGAAGAGAAACCCCAGGTGCAAGTACAAATACCGCTCTGGAAACAATTAAAGCAAAGCTCCAATAAAATATGCATCTCTAAGGTATGTGAAAAAATAAATTTCAACTGATGAAGACTGTTTTTAATGAAGTTTTAGCAGTTTTAAAGTACTCTATGTCAAACTACAAGGCAAAGAAACTTACAGTTAATTTGGTTCCTCCAATCTTGTCAGATATTTAGCAATACTGAGATCACTATAAAACTTAAATCTTCAAGAAGTTAAGTGTCTATCCTTCCTGCATAGCTATATCAAAGAACAAGATCAGTCATATGTACACACAAAAAATTTAACACAAAAAGTTCAAATTTGTTCTGCTTAAGGATCCTATCCACTAAATAAAAGATATGTTTATCATCGCATATTGAGAACCAGAGCTGACAATAAGACGATCAACCTATGCCTCCAAATGTCATTTACCTTGAGGTAGATCCTGATGACAAGTTTTGACATCCAGAAAATTATCCTCAGAATAAAATTTGTTCAAAGTTCAGATTTTCCCCATAATTTTCACTTGGTTCCAGTTTCGCATTATCTGTATATTTGCTTTTAATTTTAGTTTCGTTTTATCCTCAACAATAAAAAAACAAGACGTGTCTATCAGAAATCAGAAATCAAAGAAATCAAGAGCGAATGAAATCAGAAACACAAAAACATAAAAGAGAGGAAAGAAGATAACCTCAAAATCGGGTAAGAGGATTTGCAATCGCTCGGACTTATTTATTGACCGATCTGAACGGTCAGAAAGTAACGCTTGATGCAAAGAAGGATATACTTCAGTCTCGGGACGATCCAACGGTGAGATTCCGAGATCGGAATAATGACGCTTCCAAAACTAAGATTCCAGTTTCGCCACTTTCAGGATTGATTATAGAAAATCTACACTGGAAGAAAGAAATAGGATAGTCATAGCTTCAATTCGGTTTAAGCATAAGGTCAATTGGAGGCTGCACGGAGGCGAGAAGGGTGCCTTCGGGCGGCGAGAAGGGTGGCTTTGTCTTGGTGTAAGAATAAAGAGAGAAGGAGAGAGAGAAAAAAAAAATGAGATGGAGAATAGGCAAAGTTAAAAGGATCCGCGTCTGCCTATTGACCCGGTGTCGACCCGATCTGGTTTATATTTGGACCAGTCCAGTGGAGGCAATTGGATCAGGCCCTTTTTACCCAGGCCCATCATCTAACTTGTAATTTTTAGGTTAAATTCTATGATTAGTACTTGTATAATGCTTAAATTGTGGATTTAGCCCTTTTACTTTAATTCGATAACTTTTTCTTTACTTTTCCCTAATTGGATCAACTTTGACCCCTATGAAGACGTATTTAGGATTAGGGGTGTTTAAAAATATCTGATCTGATCAATCTGATTTGATTATATATTAATTTGAACCATAAATTAGGATATCTGATTTGGTTTTTATTTTTTAAACCGGATATCTGATCCGATTTTAAGTTTTCTAGATCATATACGCACAATATTTTAAGTTTCGGATTATTCGAAAATCCAAAATTCAAATTTTTATTAATATCCTTGTTTATGTTAGTCGAAGACCCTCCCTTAGCTATGGAATTAGTGAGAGAAGCCAATAAAGTTTTGCTGTCAGTTCAATGGTGCCCCCTCCCTTCGGTTTTCTTAAACTGAATGTCTATGGAGCTTTGTTTGTCTCTCGTTCGAAAGGTGGAATTTAGAAATTTTTGAAATCGATTTGGTCGAGTAAATACTCTTTCAATTTTCTGAACCGTATGTAAGTTCTCCTCAAACCTTGATTGAGTTCTTCGCAATTAAAGTTGGAATTTAGAAAATTTTGAAATCGATTTGGTCGAGTAAATACAGGCTGATAGTAGAATCAGATTGCAAAATGGTTATTGAATGGTTAGTTGGGGAGAAAAATCCTCCTACCTCTATCTCGGGTGATGTAGTCGAATTGAAGAATTTAATAAGGAAGCGTGGCATGGTTTGTAGACACATTCCGAGTGTGCAATATCAAAGCATATAAGTTTGCTAAGATGGGTATTGGTTAAGTTTCGCATATAGATTTTTCTGTTAGAAGTTGTGATGAATTATTGTGAACTTTGGTTGTATTTTTAACTTAAATGTATGGTTTGGAATAATAAAAAGTAGTTTGGGTACTATTTTTCCCCTTAATAGGAAGGTTTTTTTAATGAGGCCCTTTTATCTTTCATTTTTTTATTAATATTAATATTGTTATATTCAACAATTTAGTTCTTGTTATATTCAAAAATTTTAAAAATTAAAACTTTTATAAATGTGAATCTTGTTGTATTTAATAATTTGTTTTTTATTATATTCAAAATTTTAGTTGTTTTCATAAACACAACCTTCAAATTTTAAAAATTATTTTAATCAAATTATATTTTCGGATAATCGAATATCAGATTATCCAATCATAATATACGATATTTGAATATGCGGATATCTGTTTTTTTCCGGATCAAATACGAATCACTATATCATCGATCCAAAAATCCGAATATCTGAAAAATTAAATCCGATATCCGACAATGAACACCCCTATTTAGGATGAACTTTGGGGTAACTTTTGCACTTGTCGAGAATTCTCTCGCCCTGTTGATCTCATTTAGGGATGGATACTTCACCTGGACTTAAATTAGCTCGATCGGTTAAATTGTTTGTGTAAAAAAATTGAGTTCAGATTAACTTAGATTTTTATTAAGCACGACTTCGAGTCAAATTGTGTTTAAAGAAAAAATTGACCTAATTTGGAACTAATAATATTATTTTCTTTTATATAATATTATCTCTATCAAATATATTTTATATAAATAACTCCTTAAATAATTTTTTTAAACTATTATTTTTTATAAATTAAGTCATTTAAATTCAATTTGAGATATATAATTTTTGTCAAATTTAAGTTTAGTGTAATTATTTCTGAAATGGGTTTAGGTCGGCCAAAAACTTAACCCGACTTAGTTAATCCCCAGTCTGACTACACCAGAAAATGAATTTTGAAAACAATAAAAAATAAAGTAGATTGGTAGTCAATAAATTATGAAAATATCCTTTGATTATTATTTTTTTAAAGTTATAAAATACCATTAAATTTATCAAATTAATTATAAAAAATTGTATAATAATTAGATTAATTTAATAATCATTTATATGGGTTGATAAAATTTATCAAATCCCTTCCTTCTTGTGCAAAGAAGATATTGGGACATCAGTTTTGTGCTAAAAGAAAGGAACTCATTACATTTATCTTTTTTATCGTAACACAACAAAAAATTTACACTCATAAATGATTTTATTGATTGTTTTTAAAAATCGATTATTAAATCTATATCGAAAAAACATAAATGATTATTACAGAAGTTAACCATGCGCACTGACTTAACATTGTTTGATTTAGATGTGGTTTTCTCATGTCTCAGATTTATTGAATTCCTGAGAAATGAAATTTTATATGCATCTGCTTCATTCATTGCTGGTGCAAGAAATTAATGCAGAAAGCGGTGGGAAACTAATATTGACCAATAAAACCAGCCCCAGGTAGACTCTTCTAAGCAAGTAGGGACCATGAATATCATAGCTACATGAGATGCGAAAACTCAAGTTAAGATGACAATAACTCTATTTTCTCTATTGGAATCAGTCAAGTATGGCGACTATGAATCTGTAGTGGTTGATGAAAGACATTAATGAACGACTTGCATTCCTTCAAGGGTGTTGACTTTGGAAACCTAACTTACACTTCTCCTCTCTATTTCCCCACAGAAACTACAGTCTACAGGTTACTAACTTTGTTTAGACAATCATTGTCAATGGTCGGAGCGCCATACTTGTGACCCTGAAGAAATTAGTGTTTTCTGAATTTATAGGTTGATACATGTGAAATGTAGAAAGTTGTGGGAAAGTAGAAGCTTGACTCGGTTATGGAAAACAATGTTTGACCACAAAACCAACCACAAGTAGACTTATCTAACTAGCTAAAGCACGGACCCATGGAAACTACATAAATTGTGCACTCTGGTTCTGGTTGATGAACACAGCATTCTCAAATACAAATCAATCTCAACAGTTAAGAAACTGGTTCGAGTTGATGGAGATATCGAAAACGTATATGGTAGCATCCACCTTTCTTTTCCTTGTTTACATTGAAGTTATAATTCTCCTCTCATGCTTCAACTTTCAGGGTCTTAGCTTGTTTGATTTAGCAACAGCAAGCCCGGTGGTTAGAGGAAATGGCACTGATCAACAAGCTTTACTCCAGTTCAAAGCAAAGATAACAGGTGATCAGCTCAGAATTATGGAGTCGTGGAATCGTTCCATTCACTTCTGTCAGTGGCGTGGTGTTACATGCGGTCGCAAGCATCAGAGAGTCACCAAGTTGGAACTGCAATACCTCAGACTCTCGGGATCTTTATCACCATTCATTGGAAATTTGAGCTTTCTTAGGGAGTTGAATCTTGTGGGCAATGGCTTCTACAATGAGATCCCTCAAGAGATTGGTCGCTTAAGAAGACTGGAGATACTTCAACTGACCAATAACTCCATCAGTGGTGAGATTCCTTCCAATTTATCTGCTTGTTCTAAGCTTATAACACTTCACATGAGAGGCAACCAATTAACAGGACAGATACCTGTGTTTCTTGGTCTCTTGTCAAACCTGAAACTCTTAAGCTTTTACAACAACAGTTTAACAGGGAGCATCCCACCTTCCTTGGGGAATTTGTCATCTCTGGAGACACTTGCTTTGTCAAAAAATGGATTAAGTGGAACTATACCTGATGCTTTGGGGAAACTAAAGAATCTCAAGCGTTTCGCCATTCTCGAAAATGCAATCTCTGGTATTGTTCCTGTGGCAATGTTCAATCTCTCTAACATTGAAGTATTTGATATTGGTTACAACAAGATCCAAGGTACTCTTCCTTCTGATTTAGGGGTCACAATGCCATATATTGAGTTTTTTTCTATAGGAAAAAACCTTATCTCTGGAAAAATCCCGATTTCAATATCGAATGCCTCAAATCTGAATGAACTTCAAATTGGAGGAAACAGACTCAATGGAAACGTTCCTTCTTTGGAAAAGCTGGATAAATTGTTCATGTTTCATGTAGGCATAAACCATTTGGGACATGGAAGAGAAGGTGACTTAAACTTCATATGCACTTTAGTCAATAGTACCAAACTAGAAAGGCTATATATATTTGATAATAATTTTGGAGGGGTGTTTTCTAAATGCATTACCAATTTTTCTAGTACCCTTCATCATTTACTTATAGACCAGAACAGAATATTTGGAACAATCCCAAATGGGATTGGAAATCTCATCAATTTGCAGATTCTATGGTTTTCTCAAAATCAACTATCAGGTCCCATTCCATCCGGTCTTGGGAGGCTTCAGAAGCTAAACATATTTTCTGCTCATAGTAATTTTCTCTCTGGCACTATTCCCTATTCTATTGGAAATTTAACCATGTTAATTGGACTTAATTTAGATGGTAATAATCTTCAAGGTAACATTCCTTCAAGTCTAGGTTACTGCCAAAATTTGAATGGATTGGGTCTTTCTCATAACAATCTTATAGGAACAATACCTGCTCAAGTACTTAGTCTCCCATCCTTGTCCATTTCACTAGACTTATCATCAAACTTTTTGACCGGCGAGCTTCCGTTTGAAGTCGAAAAATTGAAAAATCTAGGTATATTGGATGTTTCTCACAACAGGTTATCTGGTTTACTTCCAAGCAGCCTTGGTAGTTGTTTAAGTCTGGTGAAGCTGTTATTAAATGGAAATTTATTTGAAGGGTCTATTCCATCATCTTTTAGCTCATTGAGAGGACTTGAGGCACTAGACCTATCTGCCAATAATCTTTCAGGTACTATTCCAGAATTTTTTGTAATCTTTGGGGCATTGAAGTATTTGAATCTCTCATTCAATGATTTTGAGGGAGTGGTACCAAATGGAGGAGTCTTTACGAATGCAAGTGCTATGTTCATCGAGGGAAATAGTAAGCTTTGTGGAGGTATTCCTGAGTTACACATGTCTAGATGTAATTCAAAAACATCATCAAACATTTCCCTTAAACTGAAAATTGCAATTGTTGCTGTGACTTTAGGAGTCACTTGTGTATTCTGTTTTATCATCATACTGTGGTTTAGAAAGAAGAAAGAGCAGCAGCCAACAGCAACTTTTGCAGAAAGTTCGCTTTTACAGTTATCATACCAAAGCATCCTAAGGGCTACGGATGGATTCTCCTCGAAGAATTTGGTCGGTTCGGGAGGTTTTGGATCTGTATACAAAGGGATTCTTGAAGAGACTGGAGTAGCTATTGCAGTAAAGGTGCTTAATCTTTTGAATCGTGGAGCTTCCAGGAGTTTCTTGGCTGAATGTGAAGTCTTGAAAAACATTCGACATCGAAATCTTGTCAAGGTACTAACAGCCATTTCAAGTCTCGATTATCAAGGTAATGATTTTAAAGCCTTGGTTTATGAGTTCATGGAAAATGGAAGCTTGGAAGCTTGGCTGCATCCATCTATTGACATGAATGAACCATAGACGACGAGAAACCTGAACTTTATTCAAAGAGTTACTGTGGCTATAGATGTTGCTCATGCATTGGAGTATCTGCACCATCATTGTGAAACGACAATCATTCATTGTGACCTCAAGCCAAGCAATATTCTTCTTGATGAAGAGATGGTTGGCCATGTCGGTGACTTTGGCTTGGCAAAAATTCTTTCTGCAGACATGCTCAACTATTCTAGTAACCAGTCAAGCTCCCTTGGGGTGAGAGGAACTATTGGCTATGCTCCACCTGGTATGTTCACTTTTTTAATTTTTCCATTATATAAAAGCAAAACATATAATCTAAGAGTAGGCTTCCTCTGCAATTATTTGTATATGTAATTTTTGATGATCTAACTGTAGAATATGGCATGGGAAGCCAGTTGTCAACAAAAGGTGATGTCTATAGCTATGGCATCCTATTGCTCGAGATGTTTACCGGGAAAAGGCCAACTGATGAACGGTTTAAAGAAGGTTTAAGTCTTCACAACTTTGTTAAATCAGCATTGACCAAAGGAGTGATTGATATTATTGATCCCATTCTTCTTCAAGAGAGTGTAAGACAAGGAACGATCGCAGACATCACTCTCAATGTAAACAGCCAGGGAAATGATAAACATCTTGAGTGCTTGAATTTGATAATAGAAATAGGACTTAGTTGTTCTTCTGAATCACCGAGTGAGCGGATGGACATGAGTGATGTTGTTACCGAACTTTGTTCTCTTAGACAAAAGCTTCTTCAGCCAACTCGATTACATCATGGGATCCAAACTTGACAAGTTGCTGTCTTGATGAACATGAGAGGCTTAGGTCAGACAAGGTGTTGGCTTGTCTCTTTTGCTGGTCTCCTCATTTCTCCTAAAAACACTGTTTTTGAGGAAAGTGAATATGTAATATTTACAGTTTTCCACCCAAAACTTGCCAGTGTAATTTGTATTAGTGTTTTGTTTTTCACTTACCATAATGAAGTACTGTATTGAACATTGTAATCAGTTCAGAATTCATGATACTGCAAAGCTTAATTCAAACAGATCCAAAGTCCCATTTTAAAAGTTGTTGCTGCCCAGGATTGAACTGGGGACCTTCAGTGTGTAAGACTAACGTGATAACCACTACACCACAGCAACAATTGACACTTCATGAATTCATCGATTTTCATCTCTCCTTTTGTTTTGCTCAGCTAAAGTCATTTTGCATGATGATGTATTTGTACAAATTGGCAAAGCGATGGGAAAGCTAATTTGTTTTTCTTGTAGTTTCTTTGGCTGCAAATTCAGATGCAATGCAGCATAAGGGGAAGAACTCGTTTGAGTCTGGCGACGATGGGAAGTCATATGGACTGTGTGTGCTTTTCCAACACCGAGCAGAAGGGATCGAATGTGGAAAGTTGGAGCTGCAAACAGTGAAACTTTGTTTGGGCGTTCATAATTTCAACAATAATAACTGTGAGTACAAGGGGCTCCATATATGATTGTGACCCTACTGAGAGTATCCTCCATGATTGTCAATGTTCAAAGTTTCCATAATTGTCAAGGGGAACCTCCGTAATTTTATGAATAGAACCAAAACGCCAAAAAGAAATCACATTTTCCATTTTTATTTAACTTTGTTTCCATGTTTAAACAACAATAGTCAACGGTGGCTGCACAATGATGACCCTGCTTTGATTGTCCTTCACTAAATCCAGCTTTTCCTCTGTGTTTACTTGAAGTCTCCCCTATCATTTTTGCTTAATGAAATTCAGTATTTACTCATTTTGCACTCTAGTTCTTGTTGGTTAATCGATCAATATCATCGATTAAGAAAGAAATTGATTCAGGTTGATGGAGCTATCACGAAAGCATATGGAAGTGCCCGGCTCTTGTTTCGTTGTGTACATTGAAGTTATAATTCTTCTGACATGCTTCCACTTGCAGGGTCTTAATGAGTGGAAGCTTGGAGGACTGGCTGCATCCATCTGTCAGAATGAATGGACCAGAGAAAACAAGAAACTTGAATATCTTCCAAAGAGTAAGTGTGGTGATACTGATAGATGTTGCTCATGCACTCCAATATCTACACCAACATTGTGAAGCATCGATTGTTCATTGTGACATCAAGTGAAGCAATATTCTACTCGATGAGGAAATGGTTGGCCATCTAACTGACTTTGCTCTGCAGACATGCTTAACTATTCAACTAGTCAATCAAGCCCCTTGGATTAAGAGGAACCATTGGTTATGCTCCACCAGATCAGTTCACTTTATTCATTTCTTCCATTGTTATAATCATTCTTTAATCTTCTTCGTAGATTCAAAGTATTGGTGTGAGATACTATCTAATATTGTGTAATTTGTGATAAAATGAACTGTACAATATGGCTTAGGAGGCAAGTTATCAACAAAAGGTGATGTATATAGCTATGGAGTTCTCTAATTAGAGACGTTTACAGGGAAAAGGCCGACGCATGATATGTTCAAAGAAGGTTTCAGCATTCGCAACTTTGTTGTGGCATCTTTGCCTAATCAAGTGATTGAGATTATAGATCCCATTCTTCAAGAGAGAGCTATTCAGGAAACACTTGCAACAGTAACTCTCAGTGACATACATCTCCAACACTTGAATTCAATATTTAAAATAGGTCTGGCTTGTTCAGCTGAATCATCGACTGAGCGGATGAACATGAGTGATGTTTCCAAGCTTTGTTCTATTAGAGACAAGCTCCTTCGTCTAACTCGCATACGTATGTAATTTGTGCTGAATTTGTTGTAGAATATGACATGCGAAATCCCAAGGAAACAGAACAGCTTCTGACTACGTACAACCATCTCCTTTTATTTCCGTTCCCTTCCTCCAATTAATAACAATGGGAAGAAGCATACCTTTAAAGACAAAATATAAAAGATTGTTATAAAGCTAGTTCAAAGATCTAAGGTATGGCTAGAATAGCTCAGATAGTTAGAGCGTGTGGCTGTTAACCATAAGGTCGGAGGTTCAAGCCCTCCTTCTAGCGTCTCCTTTGATTTTTTACATTTGTATCAGATTTTTGCCATCAGTACAGAGAATAAATATGGAACATTTTACAGTTTTCTGCCGATAATTTGTATCAATGTCTGATTCCAGAAAGACATAATCCTAGTAATTCGTTCCTGTCTTTAAATCTGGTACACATACAAAAAAATAAAACATAACACACATGGGAAACCTAGTTTTGCAGCCAGACAAGATGGCGTCCCAATATATATATGGACATGACACCTGCAGAAATAAATTATTGATGTTGTGCATTGCCTAGATTTAAAGACAAGAGAACCAAAAATCTAGTCAATGAACTTAGACGTGCAGAAAGTATTTAGTATGCTTCAGTTATGGAAAAAATCACATGGAGCATAAAGTCAAACAAAGAAAAGTCAAACCCCGAGTCGAAGAATCTGAACCAATTGACAGATTATATCACTGCTGGACAACTATTTATGTTGCACTCTTGTTCTTGTCAATGGACAAAGCAGTCTCAAATACAAATCAACCTCATCAGTTAAGAAATTGATTGATTGTGGTTGATGGAGCTAACTAGAAAGCATATGGAAGCCTCCAACGTTCTTTTCCTTGTTTACCTTCAATTTATATTTCTTCTCTCGTTCTTCAACTTACAGAGTCTTAATTTGCTTGGCTTAGCAACAGCAGCCCCTGTAATAATTAGGGGAAATGACACTGATCAGGAAGCTTTACTCCAGTTCAAAGCCAAGATAACCGGTGATCAGTTCGGGATTATGGAGTCGTGGAATAGTTCGGTTCACTTCTGTCAGTGGCCTGGTGTTACATGCAGTCTCAAGCATCAGAGAGTGACCAAGTTGGACCTGAAATCCCTCAAACTCTCGGGATCTTTATCACCATTCATTGGAAATTTGAGCTTTCTCAGGGATTTTAATCTTGCAGACAACAACTTCCACAGCCATATTCCTCAAGAACTTGGACGTTTACGAAGATTGGAAAGATTAGGTCTGTCCAATAACTCCTTCAGCGGTGAAATTCCTTCCAATCTATCTGCATGTTCTAAGCTTACATTACTTGCTATGAGACGCAACCAGCTAACAGGAGAAATACCTACTCTTCTGAGTCACTTGCAAAACCTGGAAATCTTACTTATTTACAACAATAGACTGACAGGGAGCATCCCACCTTCATTTGGGAACTTGTCATCCTTGGAGCTGCTTGATTTGAGTAGTAATGCTTTGGACGGGAGTATACCTGAAGCGCTTGGACGACTGTCGAATCTTTCGATTTTCGCCGTCTCTGAAAATACAATTTCCGGTATCTTTCCAGATGCAATGTTCAATCTTTCCAATATCATAAGCTTTGAAATAGGTGGAAACAATATTCAAGGTACACTTCCTTCTAACTTAGCATTCACTTTGCCATTTCTTGAGTTCTTTTCTGTCAGGGGAAACAGATTCAATGGATATATTCCGATTTCAATATCCAATGCCTCGAATCTACACAAATTTCAAATTCAGTATAATGAATTTAGTGGAAACGTGCCTTCCTTGGAAAAGCTAGATAAATTGTCTGTATTTCACCTATCCGGAAACCCTTTAGGATATGGGACAGAAGGTGACTTGAACTTTTTCTGCACGTTAGTCAACAGTACCGAACTAAAAAAACTCTATATAACACACAATAATTTTGGAGGGGTATTTCCTGAATGCATTAGCAATTTTTCTAGCACGTTTTCGCGTTTAGCAATAACAGGGAACCAAATATCCGGGAGAATACCAGATGGGATTGGAAATCTCTTCAACATGGACATGCTATCAGTTGCAGACAATCAACTATCAGGTCCTATTCCCTTCGATATTGGGAGGCTTAGGAAGCTAGATTTTTTTTCTGCTTATAGAAATTTTCTCTCTGGAACTATTCCCCATTCTATTGGAAATTTAACAGTGTTAACAAGCCTTCGACTAAGTCATAACAATCTTCAGGGAAGCATTCCTTCAAGTCTAGGCAAATGTCAAAATTTGCTATTATTGCGTATTTCTCATAACAATCTTAGTGGATCAATACCCCCGGAAGTAATTGGACTGTCATCCTTGTCCATTGCATTGGACTTATCATCGAACTACTTGACCGGTGAGCTTCCAGTTGAAGTAGAAAAACTAAAACATCTAGGCAGATTGGATGTTTCTCACAACAAATTATCTGGTTTGCTTCCAATAAACCTTGATAATTGTGTAAGTCTAGAGCGTTTGTTCTTGAATGACAATTTGTTCGAAGGGTCCATTCCTTTATCTTGGAGCTCATTGAGAGGTCTTGAAGCATTGGACTTATCAGACAATAATTTGTCTGGTATTGTTCCGGAATTTCTTGTGAGCTTCAGGGCATTGAAGTATTTAAATCTCTCTTTCAACCATTTTGAGGGAATGATACCAAGTGAAGGAATCTTTAAGAATGCGAGTGTTACGTTCGTCGAGGGAAACGATAAACTCTGTGGAGGCATACCTATGTTAAACTTGTCCAGATGTAACTCAAAAGTATCATTAAGAAGATCACTAAAAATCACATTTGTTGTTGTGAGCTTTGGGGTGACTTTGGTTTTCATTTGTCTCCTCCTCTTGTGGTTTAGAAAGAAAAAAGAGAAGCCAAGAGCAGTTTCTGCAGAAAATTCACTCTTACAGCTATCATACCAAAGCATCCTAAAGTCTACTGATGGATTCTCCGAGCAGAAGTTGGTCGGCATTGGAAGCTTCGGTTCTGTATACAAAGGAATTCTGGAAGACAGTGGAGCAACTATTGCAGTAAAGGTGTTTAATCTTCTGAATCCAGGGGCTTCTAGGAGTTTCTTGGCTGAATGCGAGGTCTTAAAGAACATTCGACATCGAAATCTTGTTAAGGTATTAACAGCCATTTCGAGTATCGATTTCCAAGGTAATGATTTCAAAGCCTTGGTTTATGAGTTCATGGAAAATGGAAGCTTGGAGAATTGGCTACATCCATCTATTGGCATGAATGAATCGGAGACGATGAGCAAGTTGAGCTTCCTCCAAAGAATTAATGTGGCCATTGATGTTGCTCATGCACTGGAGTATCTGCACCACGGTTGCGAGACATCGATCATTCATTGCGACCTCAAGCCGAGCAATATTCTACTCGATGAGGAAATGATTGGCCATATAAGTGATTTCGGTTTATCAAAAATCCTCTGTACAGACATGCTTAACAATTCTGCTATTGATTCAATCTCTCATGGAATAAGAGGAACTGTTGGTTATGCTCCACCAGGTAAGTTCAATTTATTCTTTTCTTTCATTATTTAAAAGAAAATATACATATAAAAATATTTTTTATATGTAATTTGTGACGATTTAATTGTAGAATATGGCATGGGAAGTGAGCCTTCAATAAATGGTGATGTGTATAGTTATGGTATCTTCTTGCTAGAGATGTTTTCGGGGAAAAGACCGACCGATGAAAGCTTCAGAGAAGGTTTCAATCTTCACAACTTTGTTAAGGTTGCTTTGCCGGATCGAATGATTGATATAGTAGATCCCTTTCTTCTTCAAGAAAGAGTCGGAAGAGGAACAATTGCCGAAATTATTCTCCATGGAAACAACTTGGGAAATGACAGACATCTTCATTGCTTGGTTTCAATATTTGAAATAGGACTCGCTTGTTCTTTCCAATCTCCGAGTGAACGGATCAACATGAGTGATGTTGTTTCTAAGCTTTGTTCCATTAGAGGCAAGCTTCATCCAACTCGTCGTGTGATTCGAACTTAAATATGTTGCTGAATCAACAGGTAATAATTTGTGAGAGCAAATTATAAATACTGTGTTTGATAATATGAAGGAGCTTAAGAGATTTTCATGTTTTCTTATGTTGCAGTTATCTAAGGTGTCACAGAGGTGGATTTAAGATATTTATGTTATTTTTTTAGACGAATAAGCTAAAACAGCAAATAATGAAACCTTTGTTTTTCCTTTGAAGTACTATTGGATTTTGAGCCTGCAACTTATTGTATAAATAATGTCTCTGCACATGTCAATGGTTGCATTAGATTCTATAAATTTCCTTATTTATTATTGTTTTTCAGTTGTTTTTAATTTCTTGTCATACAAAAAGTTGCTTTTGAAATTTTTTAATCAACCTTAGAATGAATTGCATATGATTTCTGCAAATAAAAGGAACAGTGAAAGTTACTCTACCAGGCTGCTTATATATAAACCTACTGATAATTTAAACTAAAAATCCTGAACTTTGAACTCTTTGTAGATAAAAAAGATGAATGTCTTTGACAATATAAGGCTTTTCTTTGCCACAGAAAACCATATCATAGTAGATATAATCAATCCTTTCACCTAAACACGATAGAAATTACTATGAGGTGTGAGTTTAAATATTTGTTTAGACACTAGACAAGTTATACATGTAACCCCTAAAATTTATCTAATTTCTTAGAATAGAAGTTAGGTTTATACTATTGGAACTTGATTTGCAAGCTAAATTTTTATAAAATTAAAACAAAATGATATGAATTATTATTTAAAATAGTTTAATATCAAAAATACTGAAAGCTTATCCATATTAAATAAGGTTCAACCCAACGTTAAATAATATTATAGTCCAGAAAGTCTGAAATAAAGTCTCGAATCCAAAGTTTATTACAAATAACAAAATATCCGGAATAAATTAAAGGCATAAAGATAGTTTTCATCCTTAACGTTTATAATTTTTGTCATTTTGACCCTTATTCTTTTTTTAGGATAAATTTAGCCCTTAACCTATGTCTTTTTAACAAATAACTCATTTTTTAACTACCATTATAACTGAACCGTTAAAAATTTAATAATGGTAACTTGTCATATATATGTGATAATATATTTTAAATGACATAAAATCTAACCTATTAAACATATACATATATATAGAATATAATTTTATTCTAATCTAAAAATATAAAACAATTAAAATTCAAATAAAATAAAATATTAAAAATTAATTTTTTTATTCATTAAAAATTAATTAAATCTAAAATAAAAGGCTACTAAATATTTTCAACATTAACTATCGTAAAATCAAAATTTTATTTAAAAAAGTATGAACATAATCTGAAAAGAAAGGGTTTTGTAGAGTTTGTTACCGGTGAATCAAAGATAAATTAATTTGATAATAATCTATTGGATTATTATTATTTTAGTTTAGAATTTAGGTATTTTATTTTTAATCTAAATCGGATTTTTAGGGTTTTATAAAGATATTTTAGTTTAGTTAGGGTTGAGAATATTTATTAAATTTTTGTTTTGGATTTAATTAATTTTTAATATTTTATTTAAATTTTAATTATTTTATATTTTATACTGAAATAAAATTATATTATATATATGTATATGTTTAATAGGTTAGATTCTATGTCATTTAAAATATATTAGTATCACATATATATGACAAGTTATCATTATTAAATTTTTAACGGTTCAGTTATCATGGTAGTTAAAAAATGAGTTATTTATTAAAAAAACATAGGTTAAGGGCTAAATTTATCCTAAAAAAAGAATAAGGGTTAAAATGACAAAAATTATAAACGTTAAGGGTGAAAACTATCTTTATGCCTAAATTAAATAGTCTGTAAACTATGAAACATACGTAAATAGTTTGCAAGTAGAAATCTCCAAGTACCGAAGTAGTCTAGGTGAAAGACCTGAAACAGGAAACTAAGAGGGTGTAAGCTAAGGAGCCTAGTGTGTCTCTAGAGTACAGATAAACAGGATTTCAGAACAATATATGCAGATGATGTGGTGTATGCATGAAATGCACCCAACTCCGAACACCAACAAAAGAGTAGGTTCCCCTGAACCCCTCTAACTCCATCACACCAGCAGAAGTGGAAACTCGACCCGTAGGTGGAGTCACTAATCAGAAGTGGTATCTCGACCCGTAGGTGAAGCCACTAAACAACAGTGATAAATCACTAACTTCCTCGTACACATATAATCTACCAGATGTAATGTCGTATGCACATACAGAATCAGAATGCATGCATTATAACCTAACAGGAGGCAAGCATAACAAATAGCAGGATCATAAATGTAATGTCAGGATGATGCATGATTATACGAATTTAACAGAAACTGAACATACTGAAAAACAGAATCAACAAAAGAGAACACACTTGAACAGAAGGCTCAACGACGATATTGACGTCGACTGGACTCGACTCTACCACTAGAATGAGCAGGAGTAGAACCTACGAATAACTATAATCATTAAACACCCTACTATGCCACTATACTGAAAAGTACACTACTCAGAGATTAACCGAAACTCACGTGCGGGTCCCGAATGCTGTTGGACAGGAGGTCGTCCTAGAGGAGGAGGAGGAGACAGATGCTCGGGGTCGGAGTCCACGTCATCGAACTCACACTCCAAGGGGAAGGAAACGCGACCACAACGAAAGAAAATGTAAGAAAAGAACGAAAAGGAGAGAATCAGATTGTTTATATGAGCAAGAATTAAAAAGGGAAATAAATCCCAGGCAGAATCAAATCAAACTCGGGGAAGAAAGTTTCCAAAACCAAAAATTGGTGTAATTGCACAAGAAGGGTCTGAATTCTTAAGAGTTAAAAACGAAGCCTTCAATTTCTAGAAATTGCCAAAATGGTCCCTGATTTCAGACTTTAAAATCCTCAAATTTTTAGGGCACAAAGTTAGGGATTTAGGTTCGATTTAGGGAAAAAGATTTGGGGTGTTACAACACAACTCAATATATAAGATATATAGTTTATTTTTTGGTATAATCATTAGTACTTGATTTATTGGCCGGTTAATCTAAATCATTTACTACAAATATTATTATGGAGATACTAAATGTAAATCTTTAGAGAGGCGAGAGTATTAATCTTACGTAAAAAAAATGAAGTATCCAGCTATAAAAATAATGATGTTGTACATCATAACATAAATGTCTTTTGGGAAATGAGTAACAAGTCCTCTAAATCCACGAGAATGTTCAAATTTAATCCCTTAGCCTAAATGTAAACACGAGATGTACCTCACTTGTCAAATCATATAAATCTTGCAAATTTCACATTTTGGTTTGTCGTTGTTTATTTTCATCATCAATAATTTCAGAGTTTGTTGGTATGCTCGTTGGTACCACGATTGATGATTCTCCAACTTCAGTTGCAACCTCTGTCGAATTGTTTTAGTCTCACTCGCTTATTTCATTTACTCATACATCACGACTCACAATCACCTTCTTACTTATCGGATCGAGTAGCTTATACTCGTCTTCTCATTATACCCAATAAAAATACTTTTTTTTTTACTTTTGTCTTCGAGTTTCATTCTTCGTTGATCTGGTACGTGTGCATAAGCCACACTACCAAACACTTTGAGATGAGAAACTGTCGGGTTTTGTCCGCTTCATGACTCTTGTGGTGTTTGATCATCTAACTTTACCTCATCTAACTTTACCTGTGGACATCAGTTTTGTATATATATTGCACATTGCACAACTTTTGCCTAGAATTGCCTTAGCAATTTCTTGCTCTTGAGCATTGATTGAACCAGGTCAAGAATGGTCAAGTTCTTCCTCTCAACCACACCATTTTGTTGAGGAGAGTATGGTGCGGTTAGAAATCTTCTTATGCCTTGCTCCTCACAATAATTCATGAAAGTCATCAAAGTATACTCGTCACCTATATCTAATCGTACGGATTTGATATGTCTAATAATTATCTTATCTACCATCACTTTGAATTTTTTGAATGCCTCAAATGCATCGTATTTTTCTTTCAAAAAATAAACATAAGTTTTTCGTGAGAAATCATCGATAAAGGAAATGAAATATCTTTTACCTCTGAAAGATTCGGCGGTGATTGGTTCACATATGTCGAAATGAATCAACTCGAGAGGATGTTTAACTCGATATTCTGCATTCTTTTAAAAACGATGTTCTCGTTTGCTTAACAGTCACACATTCTTCATAAAATTTGCCATCATAATCCATATTCAGCAATCTGTGCACCATATTCTTCTTTGCTAACTCTTTTAGACCACCATGATTTAGGTGACCAAATTGAAGATGCCATAGCGATGCCTTCTCTTCTACATCGACTTGCAAACGTTTTTTTCTAACACTTCTCATATTCAGTTTGTACATCCTATTCCATCTCAACTCTAGCAATCAGAAGCCTTTGCTTGTCCTTCAAGAGTAGTATTTGGTCTTTCAAAAATAATGAGTAATATTTCTCTGTGAGTTGCCCCATACTCAAAATATTTATCTTAAGGTCTGAAACATAATAAACATCTTGGATTGACTCTATCAAGTCATCCTTTTGTAAATAGCAAATTGTACCTTGACCTTTGACCTCTACTTTTGATGTATCTTCAAACGACATATGACCACCTTCAATCTTTTGCATCTCTTTGAATAGGAACTCGTGAACGCACATATGGTTGCTTGCGCCCGAGTCGAGGTACCACATATCATCAGGGACGGAGTAGGGAGTGAAAGGGACTGTTGCCCCTCCCAAAATTTTTGGTATAATTACATATTCAGTCCTTTTTAGTTTAAATGTTAATTAAATAGGGATTTTGTCCCTCCAAATTTTTAAATTTAAATGCATAATAGACTCTTTCCCTCCCAATATTAAATCCTAGCTCCATCCCTACATATCATTGTCGATGTTGACTTCATTTTTAGCCATCAAGAGAACACCTTCATTCGCTTCTTCTTCCAAGGCTAGGTTGTTTGTCTCTTCCACTTTTTTATCGGCTTGATAATCTTTTGCACAATGTCCCATTTTTCCGCAATTATAACATTTATCGGAATTGCAATCTTTTGTATAGTGGCTATACTTGTAACACTTGTAGACTCGATGTTGGAATAATTTAATCATCCACCTCTTCCTCAATTGCGTCCTCTTCCACGCCAATTTGGTTGGATCGATTGTCTCTTCTCCTTATAATATCCTTCATGACTATCTCTTTGACCACTTCGACCATCTCTAATACCTCCACGCTCATGTTTTTTACCTCAAAAATTTTAAGAATAAAGCACCTTCACGTCTTTGATTGAATCCTTAATTTGAAGTGCTTGCTCGAGTGTCTCTTGTTTCTTTTTCTTCTTGCTCTTCAACTTGCCACGAAGAGTTTAGAGACGTAGTTGCTTTACTCGTTGGACTCCTTTGAACAACTTTTTTAAAATATCACACGCTTCTTTTAAAGTAGTTGTTCCAACAATCTTTTTAAAGCTTGACTCGTCAGTGTCTTGGAATATCATGTATAATGCCACATTATCCTTTGATCGTACCTTTTTCAACGCCTTGGTTTGACCCGTCGTATATCTCGTGGTAGTTGTTGGTTCTTCAAACCCTTCTTCGACTACTTCTCACGCATTTTGTGATCCAATAAGAGCTTTCATTTGAATGCTCTAGTTTTCGTAATTCGCCTTTCTTAAACATGGTAGCGGTATTTGACATGTCACATTCTCCATTAGCTTTGATATCAATTTAAAGGCTAGAATCAAATAAAATTCAATTAAAATTGCCTACAAAATGAATTTACCCAAGATTAAATTGCTTGCAGAATGAAATTACCCATAAATAAAATTGCTCAGACAATTGACAAATAGAATACTATTTCAAAATACTTTTCTTTATTCTTCTAAATCTTTTCTGTATTCTTTTTCTCATACCACCACTTCTCACTGACTACCACTCTTGGTTTTCATACATTCACACTACTACCACAATCACTCTCTTTCTCTCTTTTTCTTGTCACTACCACATTCTATTCTACTCACTCATTCACAATCACTATTACAAAAGGAATAGACATTGTCTTATATAGACACTAGACATTACTGCATAATAAAACCTATTAAAAATTATAACCTTTATATTAAATTTCATAAAGACTAGTAACTCTCATATTAACTTTTTGCTTTTTAATTTTATAGTTCCCATTAACTTCTAAATTTTATGACTCACTAAATAAATCATTTAAGTTTATTTCAACATTCATGATACATAAAGGATAATATCTAATTTCAGAAACTACATTCCATATAATCTGGCGTTTACTTGAAGTACGTTGAGACGATAATAACTCTATTTTCTCCATTAAAGGTAAAAGTAAAACTTTAAAAAGTTTAAAGTTTAGGGTGATCTGTGCTTACCTTACATTATACATGCATTCGTCATTGTCTACACTAATGCGTAAATTTATCCAAATGTAGAACCAAACTAAGATACTATCTTCTAATTATATTAGAAACTAATAACGGCTTAGCAAAAATCCTTGCCAGAATAAGTAATTGGATTATATATCTCATTCTTCTTCCGGGGACAACAAGACAAGGAACACTTGCGGGCATCACTGTCAATGATATATGGATTTATTACACATACATAACAATACCAAACTTTCTCGTGACAGAGGAAACGATTTTATTTTACAATATTATCATGATTATTGGATTGTTTGTTCAAGAGTTTGAGCTAGTTCTTGATAAGGAAAGCATCGACATTCTTGATCCAGGTCGTGAAGAAATTGGCGTACATGACCAGATCAGGGATGTCGTCGTTTTGCTTTTCGAATTCCATGGTCCATTTCACCAAGCTCCCAGTCCCCATCTGCGTCACATGAAGGATGGAGTTCCAACTCTTGTACAACTTCTGGTAATGACCCTCCAACAGTTTGTAAACAATTGTTCGATTTTCATCGTCCATCTTTACGATCATTTCCTTCACGAACTCAGATTACCTAGAAGAAAGCAACATTTGTTAATATTTTAACAGAAAAAATGTAATTCATGTACATGATTAAGGATACCTTCGACAACATAATACCACATCCTGACCGAACCCACAGAATCCCAATCACCCTCAACAAGCTTTATGTCTGTAATCAGTAGACCGGACATCTTTGGCATGAGGTGATGTTTGGTCTTGTAGGCATCGAAGAACTTATCGGCCGAGGACTCGACCTGGACTTGGCAATCGATCCTCCTCATTTGAGCCATTGTCTGCTAGCAGGGGAAATTATGTGGACTTGGGGGTGATTGTTGGGCAGAGAGACTGATTGCCTTATATAGCAGAATGGCTGAAAAGCATCTGAAATGTCTGATAGAAAAGTAGTGGTAATTGGCATAAACTTGAGTCTTTTAAGCCTAGTGGGATTGGTTCTGCCTGTGGTCCGACCGAATGTATATGGGAATGGAATCTGTATTCGCCTTTAGTTTTAATAATTGAAATTTGGCATCTTTTTATTCAAAAAAATTCAAAAGCAAGTGACCAATTACAGGGAACAACCACGTATTGAATCGTTATTCCACTTGTTTTATCATCATACTGTGGTTTAGAAAGAAGAAAGAGCAGCAGCCAACAACAACTTTTGCAGAAAGTTCGCTTTTACAGTTATCATACCAAAGCATCCTAAGGGATACTGATGGATTCTCCTCGAAGAATTTGGTCGGTTCGGGAGGTTTTGGATATGTATACAAAGGGATTCTTGAAGAGACTGGAACAACTATTGCAGTAAAGGTGCTTAATTTTCTGAATCGTGGAGCTTCCAGGAGTTTCTTGGCTGAATGTGAAGCCTTGAAAAACATTCGACATCGAAATCTAGTCAAGGTACTAACAGCCATTTCAAGTTTCGATTATCAAGGTATTGGTTTTAAAGCCTTGGTTTATGAGTTCATGGAAAATGGAAGCTTGGAAGCTTGGCTGCATCCATTTATTGACATGAATGAACAAGAGATGACGAGAAACTTGAACTTTATGCAAAGAGTTACTGTGGCTATAGATGTTGCTCATGCATTGGAGTATCTGCACCATCATTGTGAAACAACAATCATTCATTGTGACCTCACGCCAAGCAATATTCTTCTCGATGAGGAAAAGGTTGGCCATGTCTGTGACTTTGGCTTGGCAAAAATTCTTTCTGCAGACATGCTCAACTATTCTAGTAATCAGTCAAGCTCCCTTGGGGTGAGAGGAACTATTGGCTATGCTCCACCTGGTATGTTCACTTTTTTAATTTTTCTATTATTTAAAAGCAAAACATATAATCTAAGAGTAGGCTTCCTCTGTAATTATTTGTATATGTAATTTTTGATGATCTAATTGTAGAATATGGCATGGGAAGCCAGTTGTCAACAAAAGGTGATGTCTATAGCTATGGCATCCTATTGCTCAGATGTTTACCGGGAAAAGGCCAACTGATGAACGGTTTATAGAAGGTTTAAGTCTTCACAACTTTGTTAAATCAGCGTTGAACAAACGAGTGATTGATATTATTGATCCCATTCTCCTTCAAGAGAGTGTAAGACAAGGAACGATAGCAGACAACACTCTCAATGTAAACTACCAGGGAAATGATAAACATCTCGAGTGCTTGAATTTGATAATAGAAATAGAACTTACTTGTTCTTCTGATTCTCCAAGTGAGCGGATGGACATGAGTGATGTTGTTACCAAGTTTTGTTCTATTAGACAAAAGCTTCTTCAGATAACTCGATTACATCATAGGATCCAAACTTGACAAGCTGCTCAACCAGCAGGTAATGTTAATCTTCATTTCATCATTTGAAGCAGATTTTCACCACTTCCGAGATAATCATTGTGTTTTATATATGAAGTAAAAGAGATGTCATTGTTTGGAAGTTGAAGGTGTCTAAGTTTCTGTCTTGATGAACATGAAAGGCTTAGGTCAGACAAGGTGTTGGCTGGTCACCTCATTTCTCCTCCTAAAAGCACTATGTTTTGAGGGAAGGGAATAAATATGAAATATTTACAGTTTTCCACCAAAAACTTGCCACTGTAATTTGTATTTCATTTAGCATAAATGAAGTACTGTATTGAACATTGTAATCAGTTCAGAATTCATTATACTGCAAAGCTTAATTGAAACAGATCCAAAGTCCCATTTTAAAAATTGTTGCTGCCCAGGATTAAACTGGGGACCTTTAGTGTGTAAGACTAACGTGATAACCACTACACCACAGCAACAATTGACACTTCATGAATTCATCGATTTTCATCTCTCCTTTTGTTTTGCTCAGCTAAAGTCATTTTGCATGAAGATGTATTTGTACAAATTGGCAAAGCGATGAGAAAGCTAATTTGTTTTTCTTGTAGTTTCTTTGGCTGCAAATTCAGATGCAATGCAGCATAAGGGGAAGAACTCGTTTGAGTCTGGCGACGATGGGAAGTCATATGGACTATGTGTGCTTTTCCAATGCCGAGCAGAAGGGATCGGAATGTGGAAAGTTGGAGCTGCAAACAGTGAAATTTGTGAATGGAAGCTTGGAGGACTGGCTGCATCCATCTATCAGAATGAATGAACCGGAGAAAACAAGAAACTTGAATATCTTTCAAAGAGTAAGTGTGGTGATAGATGTTGCTCATGCACTCGATTATCTACATCAACATTGTGAAGCATCGATTGTTCATTGTAACATCAAGTGAAGCAATATTCTACTCGATGAGGAAATGGTTGGCCATCTAACTGACTTTGCTCTGCAGACATGCGTAACTATTCAACTAGTCAATCAAGCCCCTTGGATTAAGAGGAACCATTGGTTATGCTCCACCAGATCAGTTCACTTTATCCATTTATTCCATTGTTATAATCATTCTTTAATCTTCTTCGTAGATTCAAAGTATTGATGTGAGATACTATCTTTATATTGTATAATTTTTGTTGAAATAAATTATTGCTGTTGTGCATTGCCTAGATTTAAAGACAAGAGAACCAAGTTTCTAGTCAATGAGCCTTATTCCAAGTTTCTAGTCAATGAACTTAGACGTGCAGAAAGTATTTAGTATGCTTCAGTTATGGAAAAAATCACATGGAGCATAAAGTCAAACAAAGAAAAGTCAAACCCCGAGTCGAAGAACCTGAACCAATTGACAGATTATATCAGTGCTGGACAACTATTTATGTTGCACTCTTGTTCTTGTCAATGGACAAAGCAGTCTCAAATACAAATCAATCTCATCAGTTAAGAAATTGATTGATTGAGGTTGATGGAGCTAACTACAAAGCATATGGAAGCCTCCAACGTTCTTTTCCTTGTTTACCTTCAATATATATTTCTTCTCTCGTTCTTCAACTTGCAGAGTCTTAATTTGCTTGGCTTAGCAACAGCAGCCCCTGTAGTAATTAGGGGAAATGACACTGATCAGGAAGCTTTACTCCAGTTCAAAGCCAAGATAACCGGTGATCGGCTCGGGATTATGGAGTCGTGGAATAGTTCGGTTCACTTCTGTCAGTGGCCTGGTGTTACATGCAGTCTCAAGCATCAGAGAGTGACCAAGTTGGACCTGAAATCCCTCAAACTTGTCCAGGGAATAAATATTTTCTATCAGGGAATTTATCGTTTAACATAGGTATGCCTCCACAGAGTTTATCGTTTCCCTCTACTTTTCTCTATTTATTTTATTTTGGAAGAGGCTTATTTTATTTTGACGAGTTAAAACAACGCTTGTCACTTGATAATTGTGTAAGTCTAGAGCGTTTGTTCTTGAATGACAATTTGTTCGAAGGGTCCATTCCTTTATCTTGGAGCTCATTGAGAGGTCTTGAAGCATTGGACTTATCAGACAATAATTTGTCTGGTATTGTTCCGGAATTTCTTGTGAGCTTCAGGGCATTGAAGTATTTAAATCTCTCTTTCAACCATTTTGAGGGAATGATACCAAGTGAAGGAATCTTTAAGAATGCGAGTGTTACGTTCGTCGAGGGAAACGATAAACTCTGTGGAGGCATACCTATGTTAAACTTGTCCAGATGTAACTCAAAAGTATCATTAAGAAGATCACTAAAAATCACATTTGTTGTTGTGAGCTTTGGGGTGACTTTGGTTTTCATTTGTCTCCTCCTCTTGTGGTTTAGAAAGAAAAAGGAGAAGCCAAGAGCAGTTTCTGCAGAAAATTCACTCTTACAGCTATCATACCAAAGCATCCTAAAGTCTACTGATGGATTCTCCGAGCAGAAGTTGGTCGGCATTGGAAGCTTCGGTTCTGTATACAAAGGAATTCTGGAAGACAGTGGAGCAACTATTGCAGTAAAGGTGTTTAATCTTCTGAATCCAGGGGCTTCTAGGAGTTTCTTGGCTGAATGCGAGGTCTTAAAGAACATTCGACATCGAAATCTTGTTAAGGTATTAACAGCCATTTCGAGTATTGATTTCCAAGGTAATGATTTCAAAGCCTTGGTTTATGAGTTCATGGAAAATGGAAGCTTGGAGAATTGGCTACATCCATCTATTGGCATGAATGAATCGGAGACGATGAGCAAGTTGAGCTTCCTCCAAAGAATTAATGTGGCCATTGATGTTGCTCATGCACTGGAGTATCTGCACCACGGTTGCGAGACATCGATCATTCATTGCGACCTCAAGCCGAGTAATATTCTACTCGATGAGGAAATGGTTGGCCATATAAGTGATTTCGGTTTATCAAAAATCCTCTGATTAGATTCTATAAATATCCTTATTTATTATTGTTTTTCAGTTGTTTTTAATTTCTTGTCATACAAAAAGTTGCTTTTGAAATTTTTTAATCAACCTTAGAATGAATTGCATATACTTACTGCAAATAAAAGGAACAGTGAAAGTTACTCTACCAGGCTGCTTATATCTAAACCTATTGATAATTTAAACTAAAAAAACTGAACTTTGAACTCTTTGTAGATAAAATAGGTGATTGGCTTTGAGAATGGGAAGTTTTTCTTTGCCACATAGAGAACCATATCATAATAGATATAATCAATCCTTTCACCTACACATGATAGAAATTACTATGAGGTGTGAGTTTAAATATTTGTGTAGACACTAAACAAGTTACACAACTCAATATATAAGATATATAATTTAATTTTTGGTATAATCATTAGTACTTGATTTATTGGCCGGTTAATTTAAATCATTTACTACAGATATTATTATGGAGAGACTGAATGTAAATCCTTAGAGAGGCGAGAGTATTAATCTTATGTCAAAAAAAGTGAGGTATCTAGCTATAAAAATAATGATGTTGTACATCATAACTTAAATGTCTTTTGGAAAATGAGTAATGAGTCCTCTAAATCCTCGAGAATGCTCAAATGTAATCCCCTAGTCTAAAAGTAAACACAAGATGTACCTCACTTGTCGAATCATACAAATCTTGCAAACTTCGTATTTTGGGTTGTCGTTGTTCATCTTCATCGTCGATAGTTTCAAAGTTTGTTGGTATGTTCGTTAGTACCACGATTGATGATTCTCCAACTTCAGTCTAAATCTCTGTCGAATTGTTTCAGTCTCACTCGCTTATTTCTCTTACTCGTACATCACGACTCACCATCACCTTCTTACTTATCGGATCGAGTAGCTTATAATCGTCTTCTCATCATACCAAATAAATTTTTTTTACTTTTGCCTTCGTGTTTCATTCTTCATTGATCTAGTATGTGAGCATAAGCCACACAACCAAGCATTTTGAGATGAGAAACTGTCAGCTTTTGTCCCCCCATGCTTCTTGTGGTATTTGATCATCTAACTTTATCTGTGGACATCGATTTTGTATATATACTGCAGATTGCACAACTTCTGCCTAGAATTGCTTCAACAATTTCTTGCTCTTGAGAATTGATCGAACCATGTCAAGAATAGTTTGGTTCTTCTTCTCAACCATATCATTTTGTTGAGGAGAGTATGGTGCGGTTAGAAATATCCTTATCCCTTTCTCCTCGCAATAATTAATGAAAGTCATCGAAGTATACTCGTCACCTCTATTTGATCGTACAGATTTGATATGTCTAACAATTGTCTTCTCTACCATCACTTAGAATTTTTTGAATGCCTCAAATGCATCGTATTTTTCTTTCAAAAAATAAACCCAAGTTTTTCGTGAAAAATCATCGATAAAGGAAATAAAATATATTTTACCACTGAAATATTTGGGGTGATTGGTTCACATATATCGGTATGAATCAACTCGAGAAGATGTTTAGCTCCATATTCTGCCTTCTTTTGAAACGTTGTTCTCGCTTTCTTACCGGTCATACATTCTTCACAAAATTTGCCATTATAATCCATATTCGGCAATTCGTGCACCATGTTCTTTGCTAACTCTTTTAGACCACCATGATTTAGGTCAGAAAATCAAAGATTTCATAGCGATGTCTTGTCTCATACATCGACTTGCAAACATTTTTCTCTAAAACTTCTCAAATTCAGTTTGTTCATCCTATTTTTGCTCATCTCAACTTTACCAATCAGAAGCCCTTGCTTGTCCTTCAAGAGTAGTATTTGGTGTTTTAAAAATATTGAGTAACCTTTCTTTGTGAGTTGCCCCATACTCAAAATATTTGTCTTAAGGTCTGGAACGTAATAAACATCTTGGATTACCCTATCAAGACATCCTTTATAAATAACAAACTATACCTCGGCCTTTGACCTCTACTTTTGATGCATCTCCAAACGATACATGATCACCTTCAATCTTTTGCATCTCTTTGAATAGGAACTCGTAAACGCACATATGGTTTCTTGCGCCCGAGTCGAAGTACCATATATCATTATCGATGTTAACTTCATTTTTATCCATCAAGAGAACACCTTCATTCGCTTCGTCTTCCAAGGCTAGGTTGATTGTCTCTTCCACTTTTTTATCGGCTCGACAATCTTTTGCATAATGTCCCACTTTTCCACAATTATAACATTTATCGGAGTTGTAATCCTTCGTATAATGACCATACTTGTAACACTTGTAGCACTCGGTGTTGGAATAATTTAACCATCCGCCTCTTCCTCGATTACGTCCTTTTTCACGCCAATTTGGTTGGCTAGACTGTCCCTTCTAATTATAATATCCTTCATGACTATCTCTTTGACCACTACGATCATCTCCACAACCTCCACAGTCATGCCCTCTACCTCGAAAATTTTGAGAATAAAGCACCTTCATGTCTTTGATTCACGCCTTAAGTTTGAAGTTCTTGCTCAAGTGTCTCATCTTTCCTTTTCTCCTTACGTTGTTCATGTGCCTTAAAGGAATCAACTATGAGAGTCCCAAGATCCTTTCACTCTTCTATTGCGCACACAACATTCTCAAAATTATCAGTTAATGATCTTAAGATCTTCTCCATAATTCGCGCAACGATTAATTATGAATGAGTTGATTCGCCACGGCTTGTACACGGCCAATGTAGTCGGATAAACTTTCTGATTCCTTCATCATCATGCTCTTCAACTCGCCATGAAGAGTTTGGAGACACAATTTCTTTACTCGTTCGGCTCCTTTGAACATCTCTTTTAAAATATCACACGCTTCTTTTAAAGTTGTTTCCCCGATAATCTTCTTAAAGCTTGACTCGTCAATGGCTCGGAATATCATGTATAATACCGTATTATCCTTTGATCGTGCCTTTTTCAACGCCTTGGTTGAGTCGACGTATATCCCGTGGTAGTTGTTGGTTATTCGAACCCTTCTTCAACTACTTCCCACGCATCTTGAGATTCAAGAAGAGCTTTCATTTGAATGCTCCAGTTTTCGTAATTTGCCTTTGTTAGACGTGGTAACGGTATTTGACCTGTCACGTTCGTCATTAGCTCTGATACTAATTTAAAGACTAAAATTCAATTAAAATTGCCCAGAATTTATGCAGGATTAAATTGCTTGCAGAATAAAATTAACCAAAAATGAAATTGCTCGGGAAATTGACAAATACAATACTATTTCAAAATATTTTTCTTTATTTCTCTAAATATTTTCTGTCTTCTTTTTCTCATACCACCACTTCTCAGTCACTCCACTCTTGGCTTACACATTCACACTACTACCACAACTACTACTCTCTTTCTCTTTTTTTCTTGTCACTACCACATTCAGATCTACTCATTCATTCACAACCACTATTATAAAAGGAATAGACAATATTTTATATAGACATTAGACATTAATATATAATAAAACCTATTAAAAATCATAACTCATATAACTCATATATTAAATTCCATAAAGATTAGTAACTCTCATATTAACCTTTTGCCTTTCAATTTTGTAACTCCCATTAATTTCTAAATTTTATGACTCACTAAATAAATCATTTAAGTTTATTTCAACATTCATGGGACAAAGGATAATATCTGATTTCAGAAAATACATTCCATATAACCTGACGTTTACTTGAAGTACGAAAACTGAAGTTAAGATGACAATAACTCTATTTTCTCTATTGGAATTAGTCTAAGTCTGGCGACTATGAATCTGTAGTGGTTACTAGACATTCCTGAAAGACTTGCAATTCCTTCAAGGGTGTTGAGTTTGGAAACCAAACCTACACTTCTCTCTTTATTCTCCACAGAAACTACAGGGTAACTTCATACACTTCTCAATCAGCAGGTAATGTTATATTCATTTCATCATTTGTACCGAATTTCCACTACTTTCGAGATAATTATTGTGTTTATATATATGAAGAAGTAAAAGAGATTTCATTGTTTGGAATTTGTTGTATTGATGAACATAAGAGGCTTAGGTCAGATAAGGTGTTGGCTTGGGTACAAATCGTCTACTTCTTAATCGTGTTTGGGTTCAAAGGTAATTTTTAGTTATTGTATTCTTATATTTTGTATTTTTTTCTCCTTGGCATCACTTTTTTAAAGTTTGGAATAATGTTTACGGGTTTGACAGGAGTTCTATTACATACTTTATTTTCGATTTTGTTATTTAAAAGATTATGGTTGTATTTTTTGTTTATACATTATTTGATTATTAAAATAATATCATTTATATTTTGATTTTTTTAAAAACTATAGTGTTATTATCGGCGTTTATAAAGAAAAACATCGTAAAAAACCTATTCTTTAGCGGCATTTGTAAATAAAAACGCCACAACAAAATCATTCTTTAGTGGTGTTTATAAAGAAAAACGCCGCAAAAAATCACTCTTTAGCGGCGTTTGTAAAGAAAAAACACTCTTTAGCGTCTTTTGTTTTCACAAACGCTACTGAAGAGTGTTTTTTCGATGTTTTTCTTTATAGACGCCTCTAAAGATCTAGACTTTGTGACGTTTTTTGTTCAAAAACGTCGCAAAAAATCACTCTTTAGCGGCTCTTGTAAAGAAAAAACACTCTTTAGCGTCGTTTGTTTTCACAAACGCTACTAAAGAGTGTTTTTTTTCGGCGTTTTTCTTTCCAGACGCCGCTAAAGATCTGGACCTTTTGTGACATTTTTTGTTCATAAAATTTAAGGATTAACATAATTAATAAATATTAAAAAAATTATAAACTAACTCATACAATTTTAAAAGATTAAAGGCAAAAGTATGAACTTTAAAAAGTTCAAAGTTTAGGGTGACCTGTGCTCACCTTACATTATACATGCATTCGTCACTATCTACACTTATACTTAAATTTATCCAAATTTAAAACCGAACTAAGAATCTCTTTTATTTTTCCAAATTTATCCAAATTTATTATTTTTCTTGTTATTTTATTTTCTCATATGTTAATAAGAATCTCTATCTTTATGGCAAGCGTTTCCTCTGTCCTTGTGACACGTTTTTTATTTTAGGTTTTTGGTTTATTTTATCTGTCCTTGTGGAATGATTCAACATACACTAGCAGCCGATTGTTGCAAAGATTGGAACCAATGCTAGTTTCTCATTATGATTTTGTCAGTGGTCTTTGAAGGTTAGATTCACACTCAATTGATGGTTGTGTACTGATATAATCAGTCCTGGATAGCGAAACATTTTGCATGATGGTTTAGATCGCTCACCACTCCTTTTTTACCCGTTATGTGTCTCGATTAGACAGAGACAAGAATATTTAAGAAGCTTTTGAATTTTGATGGTATACTTATCTCTATAGAAAATATTTTACTTTTCTTTTTTTTCAAATACATTGTAATTGTAATATTTTCTATGGATTTAATAATAATTCAGTAGCAATTATCGGGAACAAACAAACAAACTAAGATACTATCTTCTAATTGTATTAGAAACTAATAACGGCTAAGCAAAAATCCTTGCCAGAATAAGTAATTGGATTATATATCTCATTCTTCTTCCAGGGACAAGACAAGGAACACTTGCAGACATGACTGTCAATGATATATGGATTTATTACACACATACATAACAATACCAAACTTTCTCGTGACAGAGGGAGCGATTTTATTTTACAATATTATCATGATTATTGGATTGTTTGTTCCAGAGTTTGATCTAGTTCTTGATAAGGAAAGCATCGACATTCTTGATCCAGGTCGTGAAGAAACCAGCGTACATGACCGGATCAGGGATGTCGTCATTTTGCTTTTCGAATTCCATGGTCCATTTCACCAAGCTCCCAGCCCCCATCTGCGTCACATGAAGGATGGAGTTCCAACTCTTGTACAACTTCTGGCATTGACCCTCCAACAGTTTGTAAACAATTGTTCGATTTTTATCGTCCATCTTTACGATCTTTTCCTTCACGAACTCAGATTTACCTAGCAGAAAGCAGAGTTTGTTAACATTTTAACAGAAAAATGTAATTCATGTACATGATTAAGGATACCTTCGACAACATAATACCACATCCTGACAGAACCCACAGAATCCCAATCACCCTCAACAAGCTTTATGTCTGTAATCAGTTGACCGGACATCTTTGGCATGAGGTGATGTTTGGTCTTGTAGGCATCGAAGAACTTATCGGCCGAGGACTCGACCTGGACTTGGCAATCGATCCTCCTCATTTGAGCCATTGTCTGCTAGCAGGGGAAATTATGTGGATGTTGGGCGTAGAGGCTGATTGCCTTATATAGCAGAATGGCTGAAAAGCATCTGAAATGTCTGATAGAAAAGTAGTGGTAATTGGCATAAACTTGAGTCTTTTAAGCCTAGTGGGATTGATTCTGCAGGTGGTCCGACCGAATGTATATGGGAATGGATTCTGTAATCGCCTTTTGTTTTAATAATTGAAATTTGGCATCTTTTTATTCAAAAAAATTCAAAAGCTTCTTTAGTGTCATTGCATTGAGAAGGAGAAATTATTCTATGGACCGGTTCCACCACGTCATCCATGGTCCTTAAAAACAAAAAATAAATCTACGTCATCATTTTTTACACATCATCTACACACTCATAATTTTAATTTCCAAATCATCTCTCTAAATAAAATATATTAAAATTAAAAAAATGATGACATGGATTTATTTTTTAATTATGGTTTAGGGTTTAGGGTTTAGGGTTGGGTTGGGGTTTAGGGTTTAGGGTTAGGGTTTAGGGTTTAGGTTAAGGTTTGGGGTTAGGGGTTAGGGTTAGGTTTAGGGTTTAGGGTTTAGGGTTATGGTTAAGGTTAGGGTTTAGGGTTAGGGGTTTAGGGTTAGGTTTAGAGTTAGGGTTAGGGTTTAGGGTTTAGGATTTAGAATAAAAAATTAATCCACGTCATAATTTTTTAATTTTAATATATTTTATTTAGAGAGATGATTTAAAAATTAAAATTATGAATATGCAGATGTGTAAAAAATGATGACATTGATTTATTTTTTGTTCTTAAGAACCATGGATGACGTGGTGAAACCGGTCCATAGAATAATTTCTCATTGAGAAGTGACCAATTACCGGGAACAACCACGTATTGAATCATTATTCCACTTATCGCGACCATTTTACAAAAGGTATAAAAATATCCCAACGATTAATCAACAATAATTTTGAAATTAATTAACATTATTTTTTTAATCGAGTTTTTATGTTTTTAATTATTAATTTTGAAATTAGAATTCTCAGGATAAAATGGTTTTTTTAATTAATTATAAAAATTAACATTAGTTTTAAAGTTATATTAATTGATTATAAAAAATTCGATTTTATCATTTATCATATTTAAAAATAATTTAGAGTCAGCACCTGTCACTTTGGTAGATATAAATAAATTAGAGATTTTTTTTTAAAAATATGGGTTCGAGAGTCGATTACGAGTGATAAAGGATTAGCATCCCACGAGCGCCAAATATCGGTACCTCAAATTTCATGTGGCATATTTGACAATTTAATTAATTGTAATTCCAATATAATTTTTTTATCGTTTTGGGGACTAAATTGGAACTTGGAATAGTCCCATTCACTATGTCAGTGGCGTGGTGTCACATTTATTGCCGAGCAGCAAATAGATATGGGCACGGGTAGGATTGGATTTTCGGCCCACCCGCGCCAACCCAAAAAATATACCTTTCATCTTCCATTCGAGCAGATCTAAGTTTAGCGTGAAAATATCCGACCCGACTCAATTTTTAAGATTTAAAATCTGACTCGACACGAATCATTAAAAATTTTTAAATTTTAAGGACTTAATTATAAAAAATAAGATATAGGGATCTAATTATAAATAAAATAAAATTTCAGTGATCTAATTATTAAAAAAATAATTTTAGTGACCTAATTATATAAATATAAAGAAAGATCATTATTGCAAATATCCCTAAAATATATATATAATTACACTATTAGTCCCGGGATCGGATCAGGTCGGATTTTTTCCGCCCTAAATCCGAACCCAACTCAAACCACCCTTAAAAAATCCTACTCGAATCCAAATTTTCTTCAAAAAATTATGACGCGTTCGGACCGGGTCGAGTCGAACCCCATCGGGTTCGGGTTCATGCCCATCCCTAGCAGCAAAGAGTCACCAAGTTGGAACTTGGAACTGCAGTCCCTCGAACTGTAGGGTTCTTTGTCGCCATACATCGGAAATTTGAGCTTTCTCAAGGAGTTGAATCTTGCAGACAAAGGCTTCTACAACCAGATTGTAGAATATGGCATTGGAGCCATGTTTTCAACAAAAGGTTATGTGTACAGCTATGGCATTCTTTTTCTTCAGATATTTACCGGAAAAAGACGAGTCATGATAAGTTCAAAGAAGGTTTCAACATTCACAATTTCGTTGCATCAGCTTTGCCTGATTCACTGACTTAGATTATAGATCCCGCTCTTCTTAAAGAGAGAGTTATTCAAGACACTTGCAGATGTCACTCTCATTGACAGACATCTCCAACACTTGAATTCTATATTTGAAATAGGACTCACTTGCTCTGTTGAATCACCTACAGAGCGGATGGACATGAGTGATGTTGTTTGCAAGCTTTGTTCTATTAGAGACAAGATTCTTCGTCCAACTCTCTTACATCGTGAGCCTCGAACCGTGCATGCTGCTCAATCAGCTGCAGGTATACTATAATGTCTTCTTATGTTGTAGTAAATATATTGCATTGTTCTTAACAAAATAATCAGTCACTGCTTGACTTAAGGAACATATAATTGAAATATTTTTCGGATAAAGGATTTATTCAAATGATTTCGGTTCAACTAAATCTGATGATTTAGACATTTTCATGATTTCATATGTTGCAGGTACCTAAGGTGACAGAATATCAATGGACATTTGAGAGGCTTAGGTAAGGAAAAGTGCAATTGTTCTGCTTATTCATATTGCATCTGGTGTTTGCAGAAAGTACATGTCTGGTATTTGGTAAACTTTATTAATCGATTAGACTCAAATCGAAAGCTGTTGTAAAGAATTATATGCTTCAATCCGAGAAACACAGAAAAATGAAATATTATTACAAATTCTGAGTGGAAAACTGTAAGTTCTCTTAGATATCAAATCCATGCCATTTAAGTTCATCAATATGCCACCCTGCAAAATGAAAACATAACAATTATCTCAAAATTAGTGGAAATGTGGCTTAACTAATCAAACGGTTTGAGTATGTTGTCAAGATAAGGAAATATTATTACTTGTTGATCAAACAACATATTTAAGTTTAACCCTGTCTACGTAATCGAGTTCGATGAAGCTTGTCTCTAATCGAGCAAAGCTTTGTAACAACATCACTCATGTCAATCCTCTCACTTGGTGGGTCAGAAGAACAAGTGAGACCTATTTCAAATATAGAATTCAAGCACTGAAGATGTCTGTCATTTCTCAGGTTGTTTCTACTATGAGTTCCTTGTCCAACACTTTCTTGAAGAAGAGTGGGATCTGTAATCTCAATCACTCGTTCTGGCAAAGCTTCTTTAACAAAGCTGTGAAGACTTGAATCTTCTTCGAACCTTTTATCGGTCGGCCTTTTCCCCGTAAACATCACTAACAAGAGGATACCATAACTATACACATCACCTTTAGTTGATAGCTCGCTTCCCATTCCATATTCTGGAATTAATTCACCACAAATCACACATAAAAATAATTGTAGAAGAAAAGCTCTAAATATAGGAAAAACTGCTTTTAATTTTTTACTCCTAAGTAATGGAAGAAATAGATAAGGTGAACTTACCTGGTGGAGCATAACCAATAGTTCCTCTTAACCCAAGGGAGCTTGATTGGTGAGCAGAATCGTTATGTCCGTCTGCAGAAAGGATTTTTGCTAGGCCAAAGTCACTTATATGGGCAACCATTTCTTGATCGATTAGAATATTGCTTGGCTTCAGGTCACAATGAACGATCGACGTCTCGCAACCATGGTGCAAATACTCCAGCGCATGAGCAACATCTATGGCCACATTAACTCTTTGAATGAAGTTCAAGTTTCTCATTGTCTCCATTTCACTCCTGTCGGTAGATGGATGTAGCCAATTCTCTAAGCTTCCATTTCCCATAAACTCATAAACCAGGGCTTTAAAATCATTCCCTTGATAATCAACACCTGAAATAGCTGTTAATATCTTCACAAGATTTCGATGTCGAATGTTCTTCAAGGCTTCACATTCAATCAAGAAACTCCTCGAAGCTCGACGATTCAGAAGATTAAGCACTTTTACTGCAACAACTGCTCCACTCTCTTCAAGAATTCCTTTGTATACAGAACCAAAACTTCCAGAACCAACCAAATTCTGCACTGAGAACCCGTTAGTAGCTCTTAGGATGCTTTGGTACGATAACCATAAAAGCGAATTTCCTGTACAAGTTGCAGTTGGTTGTGGATATTTTTTCTTTCTAAACCACTTGATGAGGAGAAAAGAGAATATCAATGTCACTCCCAATATCACAACAACAATCGCAATTCTAAAGGAAGTGTTTGATCTTTTGACTGATGCTTTCGAGTTACATCTGGACAAGTTTAACTCAAGGATGCCTCCACAAAGCTTAGTGTTTCCCTCAACAAAAGAAGCACTTGCATTCTTAAAGACTCCTTCACTTGGTACCACACCCTCAAAATCATTGAAAGAGAGATTTAAATACTTTAATGCCCCAAAATTCACAAGAAAATCTGGAACCACGCCAGTAAAATTATTGCTAGACAGGTCTAATGCCTCGAGTCCTCTTAACGAACTCAAAGATGACGGAATGGATCCTTTAAACAAATTGCCATCCAAGAAAAGTCTTTCTAGACTTATACAGTTACCAAGGTTGTCTGGAAGCAAACCAGATAATCTATTTTGTGAAACTTGGAATTTACTTAGTTTTCTCAAATTTCCTACTTCAGAAGGAAGCTCACCAGTCAGATAGTTTGAGGATAAGTCTAGCGAAATGGACAGGGAAGCAAGTCGAAGTACTTCAGGGGGTATTGGTCCACTAAGATTGTTATAAGGAAGACTCAGATCAAGCAAATTTTGGCACTTACCTAGACTTGAAGGTATGCTGCCTTGAAGATTGTTTACATCCAATGCAAGTTTGGTTACTGCAGTTAAATTTCCAATGGAATGGGGAATACTCCCAGAAAGAAAATTAATCTGCACGGAAAATGTCCTTAGCTTCTGAAGCCTACCAACATTGAAGGGAATGGGGCCTGATAATTGATTTTCAGATGCACCGAGCACTTCCAAGTTGATGAGATTTCCAATGCCATTTGGAATTTTTCCCCATATTTTGTTCTCTTCCATTACTAAATCTGTAAGGGTGCTGGAAAAATTGCTAATGCATTCGGGAAATACCCCTCCGAAATTATTTTCGCTTATAACTAGAGTTTCTAGTTTGGTATTATTAACTAAAGTGCAGAGGAAGTGCAAGTCACCTCTCCCCCATGTCCCAAATGGTTTACATCTATGAGTAATGTAAACAGATTGTTCAGCTTTTCTAACGAAGGCATGTTTCCACTGAGTCTATTACCCTCTAGTTGAAGAAAATTCAGATTCTGAGGCATTGGATACTGAAACAGGAATTTTTCCAGATATCTGGTTTCCCCATACAGAGAAGAACTCAACATATGGCATAGTGATTGCTAAGTCAGAAGGAAGCGTACCTCGAATATTGTTTCCTCCTACGGAAAAGAGTATGATATTCGATAGATTGAACATTGTGACCGGAATAATACCTGTTATTGCATTTTCGTCTATGGAAAAATATGATAGATGTGTCAGCTGTTCAAGAGCTTTTGGTATGTTCCCACTTAATGCATTAGTCGTTAAATCAAGTTCCTCCAGGGATGACATGTTCCCCAACGATGGTGGGATGCTCCCTTTCAAACTGTTGTTTCTGAGCCCCAAGTAGTACAGGTTTGACAAGAGACCAAGTGAGGCAGGTATTTCTCCTATGAGCCGGTTGCTTTCCATTTCAACTATTTCAAGCTTAAAACAAGCAGATATATTGGAAGGAATTTCACCACTCATGGAGTTATTGCCCAGCTCCAATATTTCCAATCTTCTTAAACGACCAATTTCTCGAGGAATCTCCCCGTGGAAGCCGTTCCCTGTTAGACTCAACTCTCTTAGAAAGCTCAGGTTTCCAATGAAGGGTGATAGAAATCCTGAGAGACTGAGATATTGCAATTCCAATTTAGTGACTCTCCGATGCTTGCGACCGCATGTAACGCCATGCCAACGACAGAAGTGAATGGAACTATTCCAGGATTCCATAATTCTGAGATGATCACCAGTAATCATGGCCTTGAACTGGAGTAAAGCCTGTTGATCAGTATCATTTCCTCTAACCACATGAGCTACAGTTGCTAAACCAAGCAAGTTGAAGCATGACAGAAGAATTAATGCTTCAAAATGCTTTTTTAACAGCTCCATAAACTCGAATCGATTTCTTAATTGATGAGATTGATTTGTATTTGAGAGTGCTTGATTCATCAACAAGGACCAAGGTGTTATTTAAGTTGTTTTGAACTCTGATATTATCCTGTGTAATCACCCGTCAATTGGTTCAAGTTTGAAAACCGTGTGGTTATATTTCCATGGACCTGCTTTAATGGAAACATTGTACAAGGAAGTCATTGCCCCAAGGACTAAGCTTACACCAAATTTTAGACCTGGACCTATCAGTTTCACCTTTTCCTGTAAATTCGATGTGGAAAATGGAAAATTTGGACAGAATTGTATTACTTTCATACAGTAGAGTCAGAGAGGAGTACGAGGTATGTGTCTATTTGTCGTGGTTGCAGACACTACGAACGTTATGTGTAATGGTTCTTATGGTCGTGATTTGTTTACAAAAATCCTACCCTTCTCAGATTGTGGATGCGGTTCGGTATTATAGTGACCTCCAAAACCTTTACGACGTGGCCGTTATATTGCGTTGTTGCCTCAAGTTAATACTATACAATAAGTATTGTTAACAACATACCTAACAAATCAAATAGAATCAACTGGCCTCGATATCGCAAACGTAACGCAAACGTTGTAAAAAGGAATTCATATTTCTCCATTGACTAAGCTATTAAGTTTCATACATGATAATAGACAAGATGAAACGTTAGCCATTGATTTATCTTTATTTCCCCTTCCATGTTGAAGATAGCTTGAAGAAAAAGGATGGATGCTGACATGACATAACCCACTAGCTTCAAGTAAACACTGAGGAAGAGCTGAATTCAAAGGATCACACTTTCATCAGGGTCCCAATTATGGTCCCACCATTGACTATTGTAGTTTGAACTACAGACACCAAAACCAAGTTAAATTTCCTTTTTATTTCTTTGTGGAAAAAATGGAGATTGTAAGTTAAAATCAGAGATGCCCACCGTTTGAATTTAGAAGATGCCCATCATTGAAAAAAATATAAGGGAATCAAAATTAGAGGTTTTCAAAAAAAGTGAAAAAATGTTTTGGGGTTATTTCATAATTTTTAAAAGATGCTTGATCAGTGATAGTATCATTAAATATTTAATAATACAGTGAGTAAAATAGGAGAAATTGAAAATTTAATGATTAAATTAAAAATTTTAAAATTTTGATGATCAAAATAAGAATAAGAAAAAAATAAGTGATGATATTATAAATTACCCTGATCTAAATTTAGTAATTTCACACTCATAAATTCTCACTGGTACATCCCTAATTGAGAATTTTAAATTATATAAAGGCATAAAGATAATTTTCACCCTTAACGTTTATAATTTCTGTCATTTTGGCCCTTATTCTTTTTTTGGGATAAATTTAACCCTTAATCTATGTTTTTTTAACAAATAACTTATTTTTTAACTGTCATGATAACTTAACCGTTAAAAATTTAATAATAATAATAACATATCATATATATGTGATAATATGTTTTAAATGACATATAGTCTAACATATTAAATATATACATATATATAGAATATAATTTTATTTCAGTATAAAATATAAAACAATTAAAATTTAAATAAAATATTAAAAATTAATTAAATCCAAAACAAAAATTTACTAAATATTCTCATCACTAACTAAAATATCTTTATAAAACCCTAAAACTTCAATTTAGATTAAAACTAAAATACTTCAATTTTAAACTAAAATAATAAAATTGATTATTATCAAAATCTTTTATCTTGGATTCACCGGTAACAAACTATACAAAACTCTTTCTTTTCAGATTATGTTCATACCTTTTTAGATAAAATTTTGATTTTACTATAATTAAGGTTGAGAATGTTTAGTAGCCTTTTGTTTTATATTTAATTAATTTTTAATAAATAAAAAATAATTTTTAATATTTTATTTGAATTTTAATTCTTTTATATTTTTAGATTGGAATAAAACTATATTCCACGTGTATGTATTTGATATATTAGATGTTAAGTCATTTAAAATATATTATTACATATATGACATGTTATTATTATTAAATTTTTAACGGTTCAGTTATTATGGTAGTTAAAAAATGAGTTATTTGTTAAAAATACATAGGTCAAGGGCTAAATTTATTCCAAAAAAAGAATAGGGGCCAAAATGACAAAAACTACAAACGTTAAGGGTGAAAATTATCTTTATGCCTTATATAAATGACTATCCAATTATGAAATTGATATCGATATAAATATTATATTTTTATTTTGATAAATATATTATGTAATTACTAAAATAATTTCAATATAATTATCTACCATTAAAAATTAACAAATGAGTGACGTGAGAATTAAAAGCAAATTAGTATAATTAAACATTTAATCTCTATTATTTATATTTTTTTAATTTGCTCCTAATTTTACTTTAATAAAGTAATATAAGTATTTTAAAGAACCGTAAACTATGAATAATAAATCATAAACCCTAAATAGTAAACTCTAAACATTAAATCCTACCCTAATACTTAAGCACTAAATTTATTTAACAACCCCTAAAATATAAGTCCTAAATAGTAAATCCTAAGCTCTAAAACCTAAATCCTAATTCAAACCTTAAACTCTAAACTTAAAGTCTAAATCTTAAACCTAAACCTTAAACTCTAAATTTTAAACTCTAGACCTTAAACCCTAAATTCATTTAAAATTTTAAATTATAATAAAAATTCATTTAACAAACCCTAAATAATAAATTTATTTAATAATTTAGGGTTTACTATTTAGGATTTAAAGTTTAAGGGTTTATGGTTTATTTAAGGTTTAAAGTTTAGGGGTTTATGGTTTACTATTTAGGTTTAAAGTTTGGGATCTATTCTTTAGAGTTTAGGAGTTACTATTTAAGGTTTAGAGTTTAGGATTTAGTAAATGAATTTTTATTATAATTTAAATTTTTAAATGAATTTAAGGTAACATTTACGGTTTGGGGTTTATAATTTGAGTTTAACGCTTAGTATTTAGAGTTTAGAGTTTAAAATTTAAGATTTTGGTTAGAATTTTAAATTTTAAATTTATTATATAATAATTAAATTATCATTTTTAATTAAATTAAAAAAATATACATACATAGAAAGTATACATACATAGATAACAATTTAGCTAGTTGTTGGGATCTTAGTTGATTTTATTTATTTGTTTATATAAGATTGTTAGCTATAATATTATTTTTAAGAGTTTTTTCGATGAATAAATAGCTATTTATCAAAAAATATAAAATTGTTTTTTTTACAATTATATCCATAAAATTATTTTTCTATTGGTCGATTCGGTCAAGGTCGGATTAGGACATTTAACTTTATCAGGTTGAGTTTTTTTTAAAATGTGTTCGAATTTAAGATATTTATTTTTAGTTTAGATTCGGGTGAGTCAAAAACTCACCCCTATCCGTGAACATCTCTAATTGCATATACTTAGAACATAGTAGCTTTAATTACCTGCTCGAAATTCTAATACATCGATCCACGAAGATATGTGATTTATGTTTAATACATATAACAGACACGTAATGGTTGATTCTTGTAAGAACAATGTGCAGAATTCAATGTGCCAAAGTCATGCAATGGTTGATTCTTGTAAGAACAATGCAAGTTGTTTACTTCAGCCTAAAAAGACTTTATTACATACCTACTGATTGAGCAACATATAAAGCTCAGGAAGAAGCTCGTCTCTAATAGAACAAAGCTTGGAAACCACATCACTCATGTCCATCCTCTCACTCAATGAATCTGCAGAACAAGTGAGTCCTGTTTCGAATATCAAATTCAAACACTGAAGAAGTCTACCATTTCCCATGTTTCCATTGACAGTGATGTCTGCAACTGAACCGTGTCTAGCTCTCTCTTGAAGAAGAATGGGATCTGTAATCTCAATCACTCGGTCGGGCAAAGCTGTCTTAACAAAGTTGTGAAGACTTAAACCTTCTTTGAACCTTTCATCGGTCGGCCTCTTCCCTGTAAACATCTCTAGCAAGAGGATGCCATAGCTATACACATCACCTTTTGTTGACAACTTGCTTCCCATGCCATATTCTACCATTAATTCAGCACCAAATACAAGAAAATATGTCATTATTTTCCATGTTTTGCTTTTAAATAATAGAGGAAATGAATAAAATTAGCTTACCTGGTGGAGCATAACCAATTGTTCCTCTTAATCCAATTGAATTTGATTGATTAGTAGAATAGCTAAATCTGTCTGAAGAAAGGATTTTCGCTATGCCGAAATCACTGATATGACCTACCATTTCCTTATCAAGTAGAATATTGCTTGGCTTGAGATCGCAATGAATGATCGATGTCTCGCAACCGTGGTGCAGATACTCCAGTGCATGAGCAACATCAATGGCCACATTAACTCTTTGGAGGAAGCTCAACTTGCTCATCCTCTCCGATTCATTCATGCCGATAGATGGATGTAGCCAATTCTCCAAGCTTCCATTTTCCATGAACTCATAAATCAATGCCTTAAAATCATTGCCTTGGTAATCAACACTGGAAACTGCAGTCAATATCTTGACAAGATTCCGATGTCGAATATTCTTTAAGGCCTCACATTCAACCATAAAACTCCTCGAAGCTCGACGATTCAGAAGGTTAAGTACCTTTATTGCAACAAATGTTCCACCATCTTGTAGAATTCCTTTGTATACAGAACCAAAGCTTCCTGAACCAAGCAAATTCTGCATAGAGAAATCATCTGTAGCCCTTAGGATGTTTTGGTATGATAACTGTAAAAGTGACTTTCCCGTATCGGTTGTTCTTGGCGGCGTCTCGTTCTTCTTTCTAAACCATAGGATGAGGAGACAAGTGAAAATCAAAGTCACTCCCAATGTCACAACAACAATTGCAATTCTAGAGGAAGTGTTTGATCTTTTTACTGATGTTTGTGAGTTACATCTGGACAAGTTTAACTCAAGGATGCCTCCACAAAGCTTAGTGTTTCCCTCAACAAAAGCAGCACTTGCATTCTTAAAGACTCCTTCGCTCGGTATCGGTCCCTCGAAATCATTAAAAGAGAGATTTAAATACTTCAAGACCCTAAAGTTCACAAGAAATTCTGGAATCCCACCTGAAAGATTATTTCTAGATAGGTCCAATTCCACAAGACCTGTCAATGAACTCAAGGATGAAGGAATAGTCCCTTCAAACAAATTGCCATACACGAACAAGTACTCGAGACTTACACAACTGCCAAGGTTGCTTGGTAGCAAACCAGATAACCTGTTTTGAGAAATATCCAATTTACCTAGATTTTTCAGTTTTTCTACTTGAAGAGGAAGCTCACCGGTCAAATAGTTCGACGACAAATCTAGTGCAATGGACAAGGATGACAGTTCAAGTACTTCAGGAAGTATTGGTCCACTAAGATTGTTATGACCAAGACTCATTTGAAGCAGATTTTGACAGTTACTTAGACTTGAAGGAATGTTCCCCTGAAGTTTGTTGAACTCTAAATCAAGTTCAATTAACATAGTTAGATTTCCAATAGAATGAGGAATAGTCCCAAAGAGAAAATTACCACGAGTGGAAAACAACTTTAGCTTCTGAAGCCTTCCAATGTCGAAGGGAATCGGACCAGATAGTTGATTTTGTGATACCCCTAGTACCTCCAAGTTGATGAGATTTCCAATACCATCTGGGATTCTTCCCAAAATTTTGTTCTGTTCCATTGATAAATGAAAAAGGGTGGTAGAAAAATTGCTAATGCATTTAGGAAACATCCCTCCCAGATTGTTTCCAGTTATAGATAGAGTTCCTAGTATAGTATTGTTGACCAAAGTGCAGAGAAAGTTCAAGTCACCTTCTCTCCCATGTCCCAAATGGTTATGGAACAAGGCTAATCTGAACAGTTTATCCAGCTTTTCTAATGAAGGAACATTTCCAGTTAGTCTATTATCTGCAAATTGAAGTACATTCAGATTCGTGGCATTGGATATAGAATGCGGGATTTCCCCAGATATTTGATTCCCTCCTACTGAAAAGAACTCAACATATGGCATAGTGATGTAGGAAGGAAGAGTACCTCGAATCGTGTTCTCACCAATATCAAAGACTTGAATCTTGGAGAGATTGAACACTGCAACAGGAACTACACCAGAAATTGCATTTGATGATACAGTGAAATATGATAGATTTGTCAGTCGTCCAAGAGCTTCATCTAGGATACCGGTTAATTCATTTTTCGACAAAGAAAGTTCTGCCAACGAAGACAAGTTCCCCAAAGAAGGTGGGATACTTCCTCTCAAACTGTTGTTGGTAAAACTCATCAATTTCAGGTTAGACAAGAAACCAAGCGAAGCTGGTATTTCTCCTGTTAGCTGGTTGCCTCTCATATTAACAAATATAAGCTTAGAACAAGCAGATAGATTAGAAGGAATTTCACCACTAATGGAGTTATTGGTCAGTCTTAATACTTCCAATCTTCGTAAACGACCGATTTCTTGAGGAATTCGATTGTAGAAGCTGTTCCCTGTAAGATTCAACTCTCTCAGAAAGCTCAAATTCCCAATGTATGGTGATAAAGATCCCGAGAGTCTGAGGTATTGCAGTTCTAACTTGGTGACTCTCTGATGCATACGACCGCACGTAACACCACGCCACTGACAGAAGTGAATGGAACTATTCCAGGAGTCCATAATCCTGAGCTGATCACCAGTTATCTTGGACTTGAACTGGAGTAAAGCTTGTTGATCAGTTTCATTTCCTCGAGCCACATCAGTTGCAGTGGCTAAACCAGGCAAGCTTAGACCCTGCAAGTTGAAGCAGGAGAGCAGAACCAAAACCTGTATGTAATCTAGGAAAGTATTCTTTCTTGGTAAGTCCATCAATCTGAATTTGCTTCTTAGCTGATGAGATTGTCATTCTTTATCTCCTGTCAACTAATTTAATGTTTTCCAACATTGGTTTGGACATTTTTTGTGTTTTATCCTTAAGCTCCATGTTGTTTTCCAAATGCTCGAAAACAGCATCAACCGATTACATACGTAATGGATGCCAAAGTCGTACACGTTTCTCTACTGAACATTCTTTTTATTTTTCAAATGTTTGACAACAACGTCAATCATATTGTTTATTTTCCTATAGATTTGATATTTGTTTCTGGTTTGTGGGTCAATACCCTTGAATAAATTTCAGTTTAGGCCAATGAATTTTATTTTTCTGAAATTTTTTTAATAAATTACGTAAATTATCACTTTATTTTACTCTTAAACTCATTCTAATCACAAAAGTTTTAAAAGTATATTCACCGAAGTTCAAACATTGAACGTTTATGTCATTGAAGTTTAGATATTGAACGTTTTTTGACACTGAAGTTTAGACATTAAACGTTTTTGTCACTCCCTCATTCATCGTTATTGTCATTTGATACCAAATTTCTTCAATCGCTTTGTTGAGAATGTTTAGTAACATTTTATTTTAAAATTAATTAAATTTTAATTATTTTATATTTTATATTGTAATAAAATTATATTTCATATATATATATATATGTATTTGATAAGTTAGATGTCATGTTATTTAAAATATATTATCATATCATATGACATGCCATCATTATTAGATTTATAACGGTCTAGTTATCATGGTAGTTAAAAAAATTAACTATTTGTCAAAAAGATATAGGTTAAAAGCTAAATTTATCTAAAAAAGAACGATAAAAATTATAAACATTAAGGGTCAAAATTATTTTTATGCCTAAAATTTAAAATTTCAGTATTCAGAAAGATATACCAAAAAATATCAAATTTTGGGTAAATTACAACAGAGATCATTCAATTATGGTTAGGGTTACATTTGGGTCACATAATTCTTAAAAGTTATATTTGGATCACCCTAATTATTAAAGGTTATATTTGAGTTACTCAATTATGAGTAAGTTTACGATTTAGTCACGCTTATATTTAAAAATGTACATCAATTTGGTCATTTTTTTCTTCTAAACCACTTGTATACCCTCATTAACATTAGACTACTTCAATTAAAATCATTTATTAATCTAATACACGAATTGATAAAAAAGAAAATCAAATATCAATGGTGACTCAAATGTAATTTTACCTATAATTGAGTAACTTAAGTATAACATTTATTAATTGAGTGATCCAAATATAACCTTACCCATAAATAAATAACTCAAATATAATTTTTAATAATTTAATAGCTCAAATATAATCTTACCTATAATTGAGTAACCTCCGTTATAATTCACCCTATTTTTTTTTCAACAATGCTGATATTTATTCATATAAAAATAGTCCTCGAATAGGAATACAAGATTGAGGAAAGTGTCAAAGTAAACGCCTCGACCTAAACCAGACCAAACGTTAGACCAGCATCGAAAATATAATTAATACGGATGATATGATAATTCATATTCGATTATTATTTAAAAAAGATATCTAGATATTTGATTATTTAAAAATATAATTTAATTTAATTATTTTTTAATTGAAAATTATATTTATAAAAATTTTAGAAATTTAAATATAACAAATAATAAATTATTAAATATAACAAGATTCGAGTTTATAAAAAATATTTTTTAATTTTTGGATATAGTAAGTGTCAAATTATTAAATATCACGAGAATAAATGAGTAATACTCATAATTTTTTATGATTTTTAAATAATCCAAAATTTAAAATATTATAATTCGTATTTGATCCAAAATATTTAAAATCAGATCAAATATATGATACAAAATAAAATCAAATATTCAAATTTTTAGATCAAATCAATAAATAATCTAATAAAACATATTGAATCAAATATTTTTAAACACCCTTATACATCGAAAAATTATATCATAGGTCATTTCCGTCATATCATCTATAAGATCAACCAATTAAATACATTTACTTCATTAATTTTTCCAACTCATCTTTTTTTTACCAAGTGTATCTTCACTTGATAAAAACTTTTTAAAACTTAATTTACAATAAATATTGGTGAAGATTCACTTGGTAAAAAAATGAATTAAAAATTTTGATAAAATGAATATATTCAATTAATTGATCTTTTCCCCTTTTTTTTGAAAAAAATGAAATTGTTATTTTTTTTTTGCCATTTTTAAGATAAAGTACTAAAAATGTACTTTAAAATTAGCTAAAAAGAGATAAATAGTATTTTGATTTTTTTAATTATAAATTATATATTTATTAATAGTATTTTTTAAGTAAAAATTGTTTAAAAATTATTATTTATATTTTTAATAGGTCAGTTCAAACGATAAATAGATTGATATCGTTTAAGTAAGTTTTAAGTTTGAGGTGTTTTGCATATAGAAGATTTTTATTGAAAGACTCTGTAAAACTAAAATTGATTTTGATATAACAAATAAGTTTAAGGAATATTTTGAAATAAATTTTTAAGTCCTTAAGACAAAGTTTTAATTCTAAGTCAAAACCAAGAACTTTGAAATACACTTACAAGCAGTTTTCATACGAGGGTATCGATACCATAAGGACATGTATCGATACACCTGAGATTTTTCAAGGCTTGTTCTTAAGATCAAGAACAGGTATCGAAACAGGGTTTGATACCAAAACTTACTGTCAACCCATGTTTCGAAACAGGTATCGAAACAACTTGGTTGATATTTTAATTATTTTTCAATTTTAAAAATATGACTCCAGGTATCGATACACTCTTAATCCCCAACGACTATTTTTCAAACATTAAATGAGTCGACCGTTGGTGACAGTTAAAATTTGATTGATGGTTAGCCTGTATCGAAACAAGGTTCGATACCAAGCCTCGCAGTTACTTTTGGTATCGAAATAGGTATCGATACACCCTTTATTAAATGCTCAACGACTCTTTCTATTCTTGGCATGTTTCGAAACAGGTACCCCGTGTTTAGATACCACCTGCTGCAGAGTGCATTTATGATGGAAAGATGAAGCTCCAACGTCCCTATTTACATTTCCAACAACTACAACGGTTAGAAATCAATGAGAAGGTATAAAAAGAAGCTTTTTCAACAGCATTAAGGACTATTGAACCTCAAGCAATATCCAAGCAAATCAAATCCAACTCCAAGCACTTATTGCATATCCTAGCCTCCCAACTTGTATTCTTATATTTGATTCTTGTATTTTAAGTTTGGGGAGAGTTAAAATTGTATTTGGGGCATTTATTTCTTGTGAGAGAATTTCTTTTAGTCCTCTTTTATCTCTTGTAATATCTTATGTGTTTCAAATCAATTTTGGGTAGAAAATGGATTTGCTTGTAAAGGTTATCCTTGAACTTAGAAAAAGGTTGAATTCAATAGTGAATTGATTTCAAAATCCTTAGTGGGAGCTAAGGTAGTGGATATAGAACTTGTTCGAAACTTGAACCACTATAAATTCTTTGTTCTTCATTTATAGCAATTTTACCGAATTTACCCCACAATTTTTAAATTGCCAATTCACCCCCCTCTTGGCCGTCTTCCAAAGTTTGATCAACTCAACAGACTCACCTACTTAAATCAGATAAACGACATGAGTCAATCCAAATTAATCATCACAAAACTTTAAAAAATTAAAAATATTAAAATAAAAAATAACTATCTATATTATATTTTATGTTAAACGTGTTAGTTAACCTATTTAGTTTATTTTTTTATTATTTATGGTACAATCGCTAGGAACAAAATTTTCTTAAACTTTTTACTATTTTTATTTATTTCTAAATATTTAAAAACTAAATCATAAACCTGAAAGAATAATTTTAAAATTTAAATTTTTAAACCTAAACTTTGCAACATAAACTCTAAACCTCAAAAATTAAATCATATATCATAAATTTTAAATATTAAATATTAAAATTTAATTACAAAACCTATGTTTTATTGTTGGGCATAGATAAGGAATTAAAAAGGACAGAAGAATTCTATTCGCTCGTCAATATTTAATCTATTAATTGATTAATTCGGATTGAGTACTAACGTCTCGCTCAACTCAATTACTCCATTCGCAGTGTCAATATTCAAACCTTTGATTTTGTTTAAGAGAACTAACTGTCTCATTTGGTTAGACCAATTAATTGTTGGTTAATTTATGTATTATTATTCTTTTTTAATATAACATTTTCTATGTGCTTCCTCTCGATATACTTAATCAAAATTAAGATATTTTATCAGTTAATTTCCTTAATTAAAATTAAGATACGTTGATTATATTATTAGAAATGTATATTAATAATTTTAAATAATATCTGATGTTTAAAATTTAAAGTTATAAATAGGCATAAAGTTAATTTTAACCTTTAACGTTTATAATTTTTATCGTTTTGGCCCTTATTCTGTTTTTAGGATAAATTTAGCTCTTAACCTATATCTTTTTGACAAATAGCTTATTTTTTAACTATCATGATAACTAAACCGTTAAAAATCTAATAATGATGACATGTCATATGTATATGATAATATATTTTAAATAACATGTTATTTAACCTATTAAATATATATATATGAGATATAATTTTATCCTAATATAAAATATAAAACAATTAAAATTCAAATAAAATATTAAAAGTTAACTAATTCTAAAATAAAATGCTATTAAACATTCTCAACCCTAACTATGATAGAATCAAAATCCTACCTTAAAAATTAATTAATTTTGAACCGTGTTCATATTTTTTTAAGATAGAACTTTGATTCTATCGTAGTTAGGGTTGAGAATGTTTAGTAGCCTTTTATTTTATAATTAATTAATTTTTAATATTTTATTTGAATTTTAATTATTTTATATCGAAATAAAATTATATTTTATATATATATGTATTTGATAGGTTAGATGTCATATCATTTAAAATATATTATCATATGCATATGGCATGTCATCATCGTTAAATTTTTAACAGTCCAATTATTATGGTAGTTAAAAAATAAGTTATTTGTCAAAAAGATATAGATTAAAGTCTAAATTTATCTCAAAAATAAAATAAAGAGCAAAATAATAAAAATTATAAATGTTAAGGATTAAAATTATCTTCATGCCTTATAAATATAACAAATTAAATTAAAAATCATCTTATAACAGAAAAAAAAAACTTTAGTACACAATTATTGGAAAATTTTCTACAAATATAGTTAAGCAAATGTCAAATATTCATTTAAATAAGTTTAATATATATTAAAAATTACAAAATTTTAACACTATTTTTTAATTATTTGCATTAACAATATACCAAATAATATTTTATAAATTAGACAACCCTTAATATTGTCTGAATGTTTAGATAATGTTAAACAAATAATCAAAATATCTGAACTCTCTCTTTAAAAAAATCAAGTACCAAATACAGAAATATGTTTATTGATGCATGTAGTCGTGCAGGGAGAGGTTATTTATCGTATTTTTAAAATAATTTAATTTTTTTATATAGAAATAAATAAAATTTTTATATATCGGTTTAAGATCAAAATTAAAAATTCCATATCAGTATTCAGTATCGACTAATAACGCACATGGCAATTATTACAGTTTATATTGTTGTCCGGGAATATAAATGTTCTCGTCACACTCGCTTTGATCGCGCGTGAAAGAAACGTTCTTCAAAGCTCCAAACCTTTTCATGGTGACCCGACCCCAATCCTTCAACAATTTATACCCCAAAGCTCCTCTCCCCGTTTCTTCAATGAGTCAAACCCTAGAACATGTTCTCATCGTCACCATAACCTGTTTCTCCTACATGCAAATGTGAAAAACTCGATTCCGACGAAAAAAATCGAAAAACAATGGCTAACAACCCGAGAAGCAACACCAGCAAGAAACTGAAACATCATCGGAACCAGGATTACGATGATGTTGAAGGCAACGACGAAGTCTGGGCCACGCTTGACAAGAGTTTCAAGCAGGTCCAGTCGGTTTTGGACCGGAACCGGACGTTGATCCAGCAGGTCAACGAGAACCACCAGTCCAAGACCCCCGACAACATGGTGAGAAACGTTGCACTCATTCAAGAACTTAATGGGAACATTTCCAAGGTTGTTTCTCTTTACTCTGATATGTCTTCGAACTTCTCGTCTGCGTTTCATCAACACGGCAATGGACACACCAGGGACAACTGAAAATTTCGATATTGTGAATAAATAAGTAAATAAATAAAAATAATAAAAGGGTAAATCTTATATATATATGTGTATATATATATATATATATATGTTTTCATCGCTGTGATTCTTCGGGTGTGATTTTATAAGATAAATAAAATGAAGGGTTCTTTTCATGTGTCTAAGCTGTTTGTCTGGTTTATCTGAAAGAATTTGCTTTTATGTTGGAGCTCTTAGTGTCTTGATTTTGAAACTTGTTTGGTTTGCTTGTGATGGCTTATCACTCAAGTTGTTTTGCTATGTTATCGCATAGTTTAACCGGAATCATAGACGATGATCACTCACAGTTTAACCGGAATCATAGACGATGATCACTCACGGCTTCGGCTTTGTCACCTAACTATGTATGTCTTGGTTCAGACCAACGATGATACTTGTATGTAATTGGTTCAGACCAAGAACCTTACGTCTGGTGATAGAACCTTGAGAGATATGCTAAAATAGAGCAATACCTTTAGGAATAACACCAAGATGCCGTGGAAAAGATGTCTGAAACCTGATCGCAACATTATCGGTTATGGTGGTAAGAAAGTTAAGTGATTTATGCTCTATAAAGAGAACAATGTCAACCAAAACAGAATCTAAAAGTTTACAATTAGTTGCAACGAAGTATGTAAATTATAGAGGCATTTCACCGCTATCTACAATGACAACTTTGGATTTCGGCAGGCCACTCCAGTTTCCTTGGGCTTCAATCTTGAAGACGACATCCATTTCGGAAATCACCTTGCCAAATACGACATGATGCCCGTTCAACCTTCCACAGAAAATTCAGTAGCGGGTGAGATCAGGAACAGCTCAAACTATAGGAATGCAGGGTTTGTGCATAAATAGAAACATGATTGAAATTTAATATTTGATCACATGATAAGAAACTGATGTTGCTCATTTCCACGTCTTTCACGAGAAAGAAAAATAGGCAAAAGGTTCATATTATCCATGCTTGGAGGTTAATGTCGGGTAGTAATATGTTTCTAAAGTTGGTAGACTCAATTCACCCTAAAATTTTCAATATATTCGGAGAACCATACTTTCATCTCTATTTTTGAATATGTATCGAACATACGTGTAGTTTTATAAGTAACATAGAAAAAAGGTCGGAGATGAACCAGATACCAGCTGCTTGTTACAGTTGTAACGAAGAATTCTGATTGGTGTTTTTCCCAGCATTGGCCATCTAAAGTCATCCTGTTCATAATGCAAAAAATTAAAAAAGTAAATAAATAATAGTTTACTTCTTATATGCCTTGCCAGCATGCAGTTCCAGTTTACGGTTTCACCAATGGCTAGAAAACCTTTTATAGAAAGAATGCATCGAAGGAAATTCACAAGCTATAAAAGGATCACAACTTATCAAGCCCATTATGCTTAAGCTTGAAATTCTCATCGGCGAACTTTTCACCATATATAGATTCTCCACCTCATCCATCGCCGCTAGTAAAGTCACAACCCTGGATCAAAAAGCTGGGAATAATCCTATGGAAAGTGCTCCCTTTGTAATGAAGCAGCTTCCCACTTTTTCCGGTTCCTTTCTCCCCTGTAACACAAGGAATGAATATACGTGGGCAGCTTGAGATCCACTAACTGGCCAATTGACCAAGGATGCTCATGTTACCCCATGTTGTATGGGTTCGAGTCCCGGCATTTGCCTTGAGAATATAAGACCTCTCTATTTAATAAAAAACGCGACAGCTAAAAGTAGCTAGTTTTCCCAGTTAACTAATCAGAACTAAAAAGAAAAAAGCCGAGCATCAATATTAAAAGGTTTTTGTACACTTTTTTTTTATTGTTAAGGCATGCTAAACAACGATATAGAACTCTCAAATAAAGGTTTTATTAGTCCTCATAAACAATTTTTTTTGTTGACAATCTAAACAACCAAAGATGCAACTAGACATACTCACAGACAAGACACTCAAAATGTTAGTGGTCCACAAGACGATGAAGCAATTGCCAAAACCTGTCAGGATCGAATGCAGATTAAAGTTTACATGTTAAATTATGCAAAGATAAGTTGCTTTTATAAGTGAGAAATACATGAATAACATATATATTGTCACTTTATTACGGAAAACATTACTTAACGTCTAAACCGTTGCAATCAATCTTACCAAGATATACTAATTCCTTCTTGAGGCTAGTGAGAATTGAGAAATATATCACATTACTTAGAGCGCATACATTAAGTTATTGCAGCAGTAAAAACACATGAACAATTAATATAAGAAGGGAATAAACACTACTTGGCTACCTGCGCAAAGGGCAGGGAAGTTCTCTGCAAGAAGGAAAACAATTATGATTCGTAAGTCGTAACTACTAGTTAGCAATCGAACAATCTTTTCAGGAAAAAGAAGATCAAAGAACTGCAAAAATTCTTGAGCTACTCACCTGCAGTTTCAGCCTTCAGGAACAGTTTTACCGAATAGGACCATGGCTATTCGACCTGAAAGCAAAAAATCAATGAACATAAGATGCTTCTATAACTGTATCCAAGTGACCTTCTAAAGCAATAACAGCGGATAATAGAAACCGAAATCAGACTTCCAAACTAAAATCGAGATAACCGAAACCCGACATCGAATCATCCTATTCTAAATTTATAATTCAAGAAAAAAGACTCTAAATTTATAATTTCAGCTATCAATTAAATGACATTTCCCCTTTTCAAATATACTACCACAAATTAAATTCCAGTTTTAGAGAAAATCAAACAAAATCATACCAGCAGATTTTCCATCGATATGTACATCCAAAGTAAACTTTATGTGTAATTCCTTCTGAATCTTCCTCAACTCCGGACAAAATAAACCAACAGATTTAAAAGGACGAATTAAGAAAATCAATAGACAAACCTGATTAAGCTTGGGTCCTGAAACTCTAGCGTCTCTTATTCGATTCTAAAAACATCAAAAAGGAGGGAAAACCCCATTTTTTCAGTTCTTTTTCTGGGGGTAAGGAACTAAAAATGATAGAAAAGGGGTACCTGAATCAAAACTAGGGTTCCAAAGAGGATTAGAATCCACAACGCGGCAACCGAAGCCAATCTCGTCTTGGTTGCCATATCTGGCCTCTGTTTTCAGCTGTTTCAATGGCAAAAAAAGGGAATACCAGTGGAAAATCAGCTATTAGGCAGTTTTTTTTCGAATAAATTACGTAAATCATCATTGCCTATTTGCCTTCACTTTTGAAACACATTATTATCAGTATTAAAGCATTCGATTTATTTATTAAAAATTGGATATTAAAAATATTTTATTTAATATTTTATCACTGTTAAATCTTAAATAATGATAGATAATGATTTAAATCATAAATATTATTGGTTGATTTATTTTAATTTTTTAGTTTAAATTCAACTTTTATTTTTTTAAAAATAAAAAAATTAACTTAAGTTTTTTTTTAATTTTTTTATTAATTTTTTTTTGTCATTAAATAAAACTCGTTTTTCAATATGTTATTTTATTCGTATAGATTAAGTTTTTCACCACTCGAATTTTAAAGAAATTTTTTCATAAAATCGTAAAAAACTTAACGAAAGAATGACAAAAGATGTCTAAACTCCGATAAATAAATTATATGATTTAAAATTTTAGTGACCAAAATAGATTTAAAAGTAAAATTCAGGATGATTTACATAATTTACCCTTTTATGTGTTATGGTCTTAGTATTTGCTTGGTAAAATAACATATTAGTCCTTGAACTATGACTGTTTCTAGTTTGATCACTAAATACGAAAATGTCCTTTAAGTCGCTAACTTTACAAAATTTACGAATTAATGACCACTCCTTCCTACTTTATTTGCTTATTTTAACTGTTATACAAAGATTGTTTGGTGTTAGTAAGTCAAGGAGGGTCAATGTAATTAGAAAGAGTCAATAGATACAAGTAAGATTGATTGCATTGTATCATTGACTATAGATTGATCTGAGAAAATTATAGAATGGTTAGGCTTTCTGTTAGAATACCATTTCTGTAACAGATTCAGGTTAGTCTCTAAGGGTGTATAAATAATCTGGTCCTCTTCATGGATATTACAGAGAGTACTGCCTCTCTTTCACTAAAGAGAGTATGCTTAACATATGGGCACTGGTCCTTCGAGTGCAACACCTTCTTTTGCACCTATGCATCAAGGAGCACCTCAATCTTTCAGATTTGCACAACAAGGAGGTTCTAATGTTTCTACTGCTCTGCTGACAAATTCTTGTGTTTCTCAAGCAAATGATGGCTCGGGTGATATATCTTGGTATCCTGATTCGAGTGCAACTCATCACATTACGAATGACTCGTCTGCTTTACACACAGGTATGACTTATGAAGGTAATGAAAGTCTTCTTATGGGTAATGAAAGTGAAATCAAAATAAGTCATATTGGTCAGTGTGTTCTTTTAACTAACTCTAAGCCTTTAGTGTTGAACAACTTACTACATGTGCCCACAATACAGAAGAGTCTTCTATCTGTATCTCAATTAGTGAAAGAAAACAATGTTTATCTTGAATTTACTTCTATGGGTGTTGTGTTAAGGATGTTCAGATTCAGAATATATTGTTGGAGGGAAGTCTCACACCTGAAGGACTCTACAAGTTGCACTCAACCAACAATACTACAGGAAAAGTTCGATATTATTCTGTTTCCAAGGATGACAATAATATTGAAATATGGCATAGGCGTTTGGGGCATCCTTCACACAAAGTTCTTAGTTCTGTTCTTACCTTATGCAATTTAAAGTGTACAAATAAGCTAGCTGATGTATGTGTTGCTTGCTTACAAGGGAAAGCACACAAGTTACCATTCTCTTCTTCTTCAACACAATATACTAGACCTTTTCAACTTGTTGTTTCAGATGTTTGGGGTCCAGCTTATGTGTCTTCTGAGGGGTTCAATTACTATGTTTCGTTTATTAATATGTTTTTTAGACATACATGGTTGTACCTGCTTAAAGAAAAATCTGAAGTAATGAATTATTTTGTGAATTTTCAAAAGCTAGTTGAGCAATTTGATTGTCAAATTCAATCTTTACAAACTGATGGTGGTGAAAAATATGTAACATTAGCAAAATGGCTTGCATCTAAAGGCATACAACATAGGATATCTTGTCCTTATACTTCTGAGCAAAATGGTATAGCAGAGAGAAAACATAGACATATAGTAGAAACAGGACTGACTTTACTTGCTCAAGCATCATTGCCCTTGAAATATTGGTATCATGCTTTTATAACTGTTGTTTATCTAATCAACAGGTTGCCAACAGAGGTTCTACATGGTAAGACACCATATGAAACTTTGCATCTTAAGGCTCCTGACTACTCATCCCTAAGAGTATTTGATTGTGCTTGTTTTTCATATCTCAAGCCTTTCAATCATCACAAGTTAGAGTTTAGATCAAAGAGGTGTATTTTTCTGGGATACAGTACTCATCATAAAGGGTACAAGTGCTTGGGTGATAATGGCAGAATTTTTATTTCCAGACATGTGATATTTGATGAAAATATTTTTCCGTCTTCCTCAGATAATGTTCCTCTGTCTTTTGAAGGTGGTGGTTCTTTACCTTTGGTTTTTCTGTCTTCTCGACCACAAGACAATGATGCAACTCCTGTGACTACATCAGTTGCAGTACCTGCTGTAACTCCAATTGAAAAGCATAGGTCAGCAACTGAGGTACCCTCAGTTGAGGTTCGTAGACCATCTTCAACAGATTTTTCTCCTAATGGTGATAGCAGAACAAGGATGAGTACTGAGGAAACAAGGTTAAATGCTCAAAGTAGTAATCCCAGTAGTCATGACACAACTATAATGAATGATGCAATGGTTACAAAAACAGAAAATAGTGCAGCCAATGCAAGATTCAATGCTGAGGAAACAAGGTCAATTACTCAAAATGGTATTCATAATGATGATGCACCAGATATGGTCACGGACACAACGCGTGATGCAGGAAATGTGGTAACAGGAGCAGAATTTTTTGAACATGATGGTGCTTTTCGAATTGAGGATATGGAAGATATGCTTGAAAATTTGGATCATGGTGCTTCAGATTTTTCAGAATCAGGTGGTGATGGTGGTTTTAAAGATCAAGAAACTAGCACAAATCTTGATCAAGAAGCTGTACAAGGTACTGTATTTTTAGACAATCATGACGCAACTGGTTTTGTTGACAGAAGTGAAGTTGCTCGTGAAGATTGTGTTCCACAATCAGTCAAAAATACTCATTCAATGATCACTAGAGCAAAGAATGGTATTCGAAAACCTAAGGTGTATCAAGTTGGAATTGGAAATAATGGAGATATTGTTGAAAATGGTGAGCCAAAAACGATTCATGAAGCTTTTCAAAGTCAAGAGTGGAAAGCTGCTGCACAAGCAGAATATGATGCGCTTTTAAAAAATAACACATGAAAAATTGTTCCGCTTCCAATAGGAAGAAAGGCAGTTTAGTGTAAGTGGATTTTCCGAATTAAAAGGAATGCAAATGGGTCTATTGGTCGTTATAAGGCTAGACTAGTTGCTAAAGGTTACCTTCAAGAAGCTGGCATTGACTTTCATGAGGTTTTTAGTCCAGTAGTTAAACCAGTCACCGTAAGAACAATAATTTCACTTTTTGTTTCAAGAGGTTGGACATTACGACAAGTTGATATAAACAATGCTTTCTTTCACGGGGATCTTCATGAGGAAGTTTACATGGTGCAACCTCCAGGTTATGAGCAAGGGGATAAATCTCAAAGGTTAGTCTGCAAGTTAAATAAAGCAATTTATGGCTTGAAACAAGCACCACGTGCTTGGTTTGAAAAGTTGTGAAATTATCTACAAACTGTTGGTTTTGTCTTAACAAAATCCGATGCTTCTCTGTTTGTAAAGAAGAATGAGGATAGTGTTGTTTATCTACTAGTCTATGTAGATGATATAATTTTGACCGGAAATGATGATGTTGAGGTTCAAAGTATAGTAGATAAGCTGAATCATGAATTCTCTCTCAAGGACTTAGGCAAGTTGCATTACTTCCTAGGTATTGAAGTACATTATAACGGTGATAATATTTTTCTTAGTCAGAGGAAGTATATTAGTGATTTGTTGCATAAATGTGATCTTGATCACGCCAAAGAACTTCCCACTCCAATGGTTTCAAGTTGCAAATTATCAAGTACTGAAGGTAGTCCTATTTTAAATATTACAGAATATAGGAGTATTGTTGGAACATTACAGTATATTCTTATTACACGACCTGAGATAGCTTATGCAGTAAATAAAGCCTGTCAGTTTATGAAATCTCCATTAGATACTCATTTTCAGTTGGTGAAGAGGATTTTAAGGTATCTAAATGGGACTATTGATTTTGGGTTGAAGTTTGTTCCTTCTCCAAGATTGTTTATTCAAGGGTATGTAGATGCTAATTGGGGATCAGATAATGATGATCGAAGGTCAACTTCAGGTTTTTGTATATACTTTGGAAACAATCCTGTTTCGTGGGGATCTCGAAAACAAAGTGTAGTGTCTCGATCAACTGCAGAAGCAGAATATCGGAGTGTAGCTTGTGCAACATCTGAGATAGTTTGGCTTGAATCCTTACTTAGTGAGTTAAATATTGCAACAGACAAGAAACCTGTGTTGTGGTGTGACAACACTAGTGCTGTGGCTCTTTCTGCTAATCCTGTAATGCACTCAAAATTTAAACATGTCGAATTGGATCTATACTTTGTTCGCGAAAAAGTTATTGCTGGTATATTGGAGGTGAATGAGATTCCTGCTTTTGAGCAAGTTGCAGACATAATGACAAAGCCCCTATCAACTCCAGCTTTTCAAAGATATAGAAACAAATTATCTGTGGTCCCTATGATTACATATTGAATTGTTTTTGTTTAGTTTGTTTTGTGTTTTGTGGTTCTCTTTGTACGTTTCTTTTCTAGTATGCAGGTTTGTTCGTCTGCTACAAACAAGCAACAAATCATGAAGATTTGAAGAAGATAAGTTACAAGGGGAATGTTAGGTGTTAGTAAGTCAAAGAGAGTCAATGTAATTAGAAAGAGTCAATAGATACATGTAAGATTGATTGTATTGTATAATTAACTATAGATTGATCTGAGGAAGTTATGGAATGGTTAGGCTTTCTGTTAGAATACCGTTTCTGTAACAGATTCAGGTTAGTCTCTAAGGGTGTATAAATAAGCTGGTCCTCTTCATGGATATTACAGCTTCCTTCAATAAATACAGAGAGTACTGCCTCTCTTTCAGTAAAGAGAGTATGCTTAACAAAGATGTCCAAAGAAATCAGATCCTTAAAATTCTCAAAGCACAAAACAACAATGGCAATGCCAGTTGTCGGTTGTAAGCCATCATGAACCCTAAACCCTTTAAAAATTATCAATTTTTCAAAATTCTCAGACCTGTTTTGTTTCTGAGATATTTGGACAATCTAGGAGAATCCCAATGTCCGACCTATCATGCACAATTTGCCTGTGCTACCATAGGAGGTTTAAAATGCCGATCGCCGAGGCACCGGGAGAGATCAAGAATTTGTTCGAACGATACTCGAAGATCAAAAAATTGGGTTCGATTAACTAAAAAAATTATGTAAATCGAAGATCAAAAAATTATATAAAGTGAATGCCTAAAGCAAGTTATATCCATCTATGTCGTGTATGGTTGTTGGCATTAGACCGATCAACACTCAAAAGACCCGTAAATTTGCCGTAAATACCTTACCATAAACTATATAAATCTCGTATCATTTCCATCCTTTCGAAACAAGATGGCGAAGATTGCTTCGGTTGTATTCTCATTGTTCGTGATGGTTCTCTCAATCGAGTTTGTTGCGATGGGAACGGATTCGAAAACGGACCAAGAAAAGGCGTTTCATGCCGGTGTCGAAAATGCTCTCGTCCAAATGGAGGATTTCGGATTCTTTGACAAAGATATGAAGAGTGAACTTGGTAAAGTGAATTTCCATGAAGCCTATGAAGAGGCTAAAGCCAAAGAAAACAATGAAAAAGCAGTTTTCGTGGCCACTTTCATCAACACCATGGAGAAGTTGACAAAGACCGGCGCGGTGGATCGGAGTGTTTACGACAAACTCTTCCTAGGGGGAGGAAAGACTCTTACGCCGGAGCTCGAATTAGCGTTGGCTCAGACGTATGAAGATGCCAAACACCACGAAGGGGAAAACACGAAACATGATCTCTAATGTAATTGCACTAGGACAGGCACATGCAATATATGGACTATGGAGAAACCTATAGGCTGAGTGATTTGCTCAATGCAAAAATAAACCATTTTTTACCAAAAAAATTCAAGAAAAAAAAACAATTTAAAGTATATAATTGAACATTTATACTCGAATTACTTATAAAATATATTTAAACACTACTGTATTAGATGTCATGTTATTTGGTATGTAAAACCTCTAATTCATGTCAGTCTTTTAAGTTTTAACCCTTCAAAAAACACGTCAGTTAAAAAATGAATAATTTGGCAAATAAATATATTTAAAGACCTTGTTTATTCCTAAAAATATATACACGCATCGTCAGTGGGGGTTTTGGACATGCGCAATAGGAACGACCGCACAGGGCCCCCCAAAAACAGGGGCCCAAAATTTTGATAAAACATTCTTTAGATGATGTTAATTCCGAAATGCATTGAAAAATTTTGAAAATGCAATTAAGAAGATGCATTATAATTGTTTAAACGTTATAATTATTTCTTAAATGCGATAATTGGTTATAGAATCTTATTGATTATTCTTATTATTATTGCTTCTATAGAACTAGTGAAGTTTTGGTTAGGCACAATAGAAATAATCGCACAGGGGCCCCTAGAAAGGACATTTGCTTCTAAGGGTTACAATTTTATAACTGGCAAAAGTTATGAACAATTATTTCTAAGGGTGGTATTTTAATAAATTGCACAGAGCCCCCAAAATTTTTGAACTGCCCCTGCACATCGTATAATACACTTTAAGAGAAAGTGTTAATTGATTGGTTATATACAAGGGTGTTAACTGAATTAAACGGATTGTAAATAATTCGAGTTCGATTTGATAAAATCTTAATTAATGCTCTAATCAGATTTAAACTCAATTAATGATCTTAACGAGTCAAACTAAACTTTATTCAACTCGATGATTTCGTGGATCGTTATTTTTTTTAATTTTTTATATTTTTGAATTATTTTTAAAAAATATATTCCAATATATGTCTCAAAATAAGAAGGAAAAAAAACTTTACAATATCGCACTCAGAACATAAACCGGATGAATCTCGTGTAAGCATGCAACCAAGAAGCTTCAAACAAATATCATGCTTAATTTTTATCCACAACATAGGAGAAATTCCTTGAGAATCTATCATGCACACTTCGTTCTTGTCAAACATAGTAAAGGAAACCACACCCGACACAAAGGTAACAAGGTAGCCCTTAACATTTATTCTCTCCCTGGTCTTTAAACCAAGTCAACCAAGCATAGTCAAGTCACAAAACTATCATGAACATGACAAGCCTATAAAATAATTTTCAGCATTTGCTTTGAGTAACCACAATCACAGAACATATGATCCCTTATTTCAATATCAGTCCATAAAAAAACACAATAAGGATCCACTTGACAACCCCAACAAATCATACGATTTTTAGTTGATAGCCTGCAATACAAGTCAAGCCATGAATGAGAATTTGAGAATAGATAGTCTCGTCAGACTACTTCGTCCCAAAAGATTATTTCCCTTTTAATGTTTATAGTAGGGTTCATTCTTGAAAAAATTATTACATGAACACGTTCCACTACCTAGGATATGATCCCAACCAATTAATGCGTATCATATATTTTTTCCATATCACATTCACACATAAGCATCGTCCAAATCATCAACTTTAATGCTTTTGATTTAAAAAGGAAAAAATATTACCAAAGATTTTTTATGTTGTCTTCCTCTTTATTCTTCAAATTTTTTCTTAATTATTTTTTTTAAACCCCTAACCCTAACCTTAAACCCTAAACCCTAAACCTTAAATCATAATCTTAAATCCTAAACCCTGAACCTTAACCTTAAACCCTAAACCATAACCCCTAAACCTTAAACTTTGAACCCTAACCCTAAACCCTAAATATAAACCTTAAACCCTAAACACTAAACACTAAACATAAACCTTAAATCCTAAACATAACCCTAGACCTTAACCCTAACCTTAAGTCATAAACCCTAAACCCAAATCTATATAAAAAAATTAATTAAGGAAAATTTTGAAGAACAAAGAGGAAGATAGCGCAAGAAATCTTTGATAATATTTTTTTTTTCTTTTTTAAGTCAAAGATATTAAAGTTGATGATTTGAAAAATGCTTTGGTGTGAATATGATATGAAAAATATATGATATTTATTAATTTAATTGGTTATGATCATATCTTATATGAAAAACGGGTTCATGTAAAAATTTCTCCCATTCTTGATTTATTACTATTACTATTTTTTTAAAAAAAATAATTTTTTAATCACTTTTCATGTGTTATGGTAATTTTACGGGCAAACTACCTATTCAATACTTACTTATTCTTGTGTTTTTATTTTAATCATATATAATTATTATTTTTGGTAAAATAGTACTTATATTATATTTTTTTCTATTTTTTCATCAATCGTGACGTGATATTTTTTTTATTTTTCAATTAGCATGTCAACAAAAATGCAATTTTATTATAAACAAAAATAACCGGAAAAATAACACCAAAATCACAAGATATGAATAAATAAAATTGTCTTATTATTCAAACCTCCAATTTTTTTATTGAATTTCTAGCATAAAAAAGTTATTTTGACTATAAAGAAATTGCATAACCTTTAGAAATTATTGATATAAAGCATATGCATGACTTAATTCAATCAGAGATCTCGTTTAGTTTTTGTATGATCAAGAATCACTTTCTCTTTTGCCTTTGCACGATCGAGAATTTCTTTTTCTTTAGCCATTGCACGATCCATAATCTCTTTTTCCTTAGCCTTTGTATGATCTGCGATCTCTTTTTCTTTAGCTTTTGCACGATCGAGAATCTCTTTCTCTTTAGCCTGTGCATGTTCGATGTTCTTATTTTGTTTATCCTTTTTATCATCTTCTCCTTTGATTTTTACATCTTTACTTGTCACGAATTGGAATGTGTAGACTAAGGCCAATGAGAATAGAATTATCAAAGCAATCTTTTTCATTTTGGTCTCAAAGGATAATCTAAAAAATATATAGTTGTGAACAATATGATGAAACTTAAATAGTTTGTGACGAGGTACTTGCGGCTAAATTTAGGCCGATCATCTTGAGTGTTGACTGGTCTAGTTCTTAATAGCTATACACGAGTAATAAGAATATGACTTTTTCTATTTTTACAAGGGTCGTATTTTTCTCCAAATTTTTTTTTTTTTACTTTTTTTAGGTTTATTTCATGATGATATACACATTAGGAATTTGATATATATAGAAAATAATTAAAGCGAAATCGATATAAAATAAGACATGCCAAAAATTTAATATGATTCGATCTTACCTACTTCTACGAATAAGAAGAACGAATAATCATCGACCAAAGATCACTCAAAACAAGCATACCCCCGTACCACTAGTGAGATTTAAAGTGGTATATAAAAGACATGTTTCTATTTGTCTCTTGTTATTTTGATTTTACATATGATAATTGATTCGGTGGCATATAAGACTCGTTTTGAATAAATTTTAAATAAAATTTAACTTATAAAATAAAACTCAAATAACTCAAAATTTTTAGTAATTAATGAGTTAACTATCATGTTCGAGCGAAACTCATTAACTTTTCTGATATATACGTAATACATATGAAAATTATGAAAATATATAGTTTATATGTTCGTAAAAGGTCATTTAAATTGAAATCAATTAGTAACTGTTGCGTGTTTTAAGTGTTCGCAATTGCGTGCAAGTGTACACGTTTTCAAGTTATAGTATAGAAAGATATCGTCTCCACAGGGATTGATGTTTCTTCCGGAATTTAATTTCTTGCACTGAAAATAAAAACACATATAGTTTATCGAATTGATATTTAAATAAAAATAATAAAATAAACAAGTAAATAAGTTGGAGCAATCGATAAGAGAGATTATGTTGAGTTATCCTGAATTATGGAATGACTATCGAATGATTTCTTCTTCGTGAATGGATGCTCGCACCACCCAACTTGCTCCGATAATTGGGCTCAATCGATGCTTATGACATTTCTCCGAGTTGTCAGTTCGTAGATTGTTTGGGCAATTGCGACGAGGAAATTGCCTGGGCAATCTGGGAAACTATCCTTGAGGTTCGGCAAAGCGTAACTTCTCTTAGCCGTTGAAATTCTGCACTTATCCCTAAGCCGGATTAATTCTTTCACACTCGGATCGAACCATACCTACTCATTTCGTGAATCCAATCCCCTGAATCTGGATAAATAAATCGTTTATTGAGGTCATCTCCCGATTCTCTCACAAACAAATTTAATTGTCAAGAATAGGTAAACCTCAATTTAGAACACATCAAACACTTGATAAAAATCAAACTAAGTATTCATAACATAAGAATAACCTAAGCCAACTTAAGATTAGTTCATGGCTGGGCAAAATATCCAAAAGAGTAAATCCTCTCATCACTCGAGTAAAACAAGAAGGAAAATTCGGCAATGGAAATCGGCAACCTCCTTGTGTACTTTCTCCCACGAACGGCTCACTTCTCTTGGACGGCAAGCTCTTCCTTTTATGGAGTTTTTAGGTCAACAAAGTTGAAGGAATAATATAGAGATAGAAATAATCGTGCTAGAATATTTTCCTTTCTAATATATATTTTTTTCTTTGCTTTGATCCTTCAATCTTTCCATATTTTCCATCTTTGCCTTCTCTTCACTATTTCTTTCCATAGCTAGCTCCTTCGTTAAGGCTTATTTTTTGCAAAACATGGAAACAAACCACAACAGTATCTTTTCTACCGAAAATTAACCAACTAAGAAATTAAAGTGGCAACCAAGGAAATAAAAGGAAAATGTATAAAAATAATAAAATACAAGTAATTATATGCTTAAGTATAACAATAATAATAAGTAAAAAGAGTAATAAAATCAATATTTTTGAACATTCATCAGTAACATAATAAACATTTTTACTTAAATAATTCGTGTGTCAAATTCAGTTTATTTATTTAAATAATAGTTTTTCTTGTAAGTTTCAATTAAAATAATTTAGAAATATATTATATTTTTATCATTTTTCATTTATTTAAAAAAATTAAATAAATGAGGAAATTAAACAAAATTAAGGGGTTAAATTATAAAGCAAGAAAAATTTATTTATAAATTTGAATTAAAGTTAAAAGACGTATTCTAAACTGATTTTAAAATCATGTGATCTATATTTGATAAAAAAAATAAAATAAACTTTAAATGAAGGAGAAATTAAAGAAATAAAAAAATTATACAAATTCGAGGAACTAAATTTAAAAATTAATATTTTTTAAAATTATGAATTAAAGCTAAATATGTATTTTATAATGATTTTAGTAACATAAGATTTAAATTTAATCAAAAATAATATACAATAATAAAAATTTATAAATTAAATTATAAAATTATAAAATTTATTTTTTTCAACTTTTAGATTAAAAATTTTTGAACTCAAAACTAATGTGTGTTGTTTAATTTAAATCAAATAACTCAAAATTAAAAAAAAATTAGAAGTGATTTTGATTTAAAATTGTATTCGAAAAGAGTAATGAAAAATTTTTGTTGAAAAGTTTTTTTCAGAAGTTATTTTGAATTTTTAAATTTGAGATTTAAGTGTTTATTATTATCGTCAAAAAATATTTTTAAAAAAGTAAATATTCATTTTACACATGATATTATAAATTATATATAATAAATTCTTTAATATTATAATATATAAAATATATCGACTTAAATTATCATAAGAATATAAAAAAATATTTTTATTAACAAATATATATTTTTCTAACAATTGTAATTGTTTTTATAAAAATGTAATAAATTTCAAATAATTTATTTAATATATATATATATTTAAATTAAAATATTTTATTAATTATATTTTTTAATTTTGAATATTTAAAAATTGAGTTGATCGAGTTGATAAATATTATTTTATAATTTAATTTCTATTTGATATGGTTTAGAATCTTGTTTGAGTTTTCGTTTAAATCTAATAGTAAATATGTATAACATTATGAAATTAATTAATTTAAATTTAAATGACTCTCTATTCATATTGTAATCACCGGAATTCGTTCGGGGAGTCGCCACCAATCGTCTTTCGCCGGTGCGATTGGAACACCAAAAATGCGTCTGCGAATCAGAGTTGGATCCGGGAGTCCTTTACGCGTAGGGAAGGGTGAGCACCCCTACAACGCCCGAAATCGGCACCTGTCGGTTACATAATATTTTATACGATCGGAAATATTAATCCGCTAGCGAAATCTGTAATAATATAAAAAAGTTAGCATATATTTTATAATAATAACAAATAAAATAATAAGGTTAATAAGATGAAACTAATAATAATTAAATTTTCAGGGACCAATCTGCAAAAAAACAGAACATATAGGGATTAAAATAGTAATAATAGGTATGAAATTAAAAGAAAATAAAGAATGAAAGCTTAATTGAGAGAAAATGGTGACTGAAATCGAATGTAGGACAAACTGGGGTGCCAGAAGGAAAACACGTTAATAGTGTAGGGACCTCGGCCAGAATTATCCCCTAATCCCGGGTAAAGCACGGGTTCGGGTCATGGAACCGGGTTTGGTGCAGGTCTGGAGGTGCCAAAACGACACTGTTTTGGGCCTTGGAGGCCGGCACCAAAACGGTGTTGTTTTGTTAAAGGTATAAAGCCCCTTTTTATCATCTGAATTCATTCTATTCTTCTTCATCTAAGCCCTTTTTCAGAGCTTGGGATATAAGCTCTCAACTCCTTGGAGGTTCTGTCATCGTACCACTGAGTGTCGCCGCCGGCCGTCGCACCGGCGACCAAAATCCAAAAAGATGGCTACATTTTGGTTCGCCTCGACGAGGGGAGTGCGGCTACAGGGTCATTTTTACGAAGGAATCCACGAATCAACGGAGATCTCAAAAGATAAGTGTTCAAACTTATGTTTTATACCTTCTTTTTTTTTTGCTCTGATATGATGCCGATTACAATGCCTGGTCTCTCTTCCCTTTTTGCCTGAATATTCGAATGCTTGTTGGATCAATTCTTAGTTCGAAAATGAGGTTTTTTTTATCGATTTCTTCACCGGTTGTTAACCGTTTAAACATGTGATTACACTGGGTTTTTATACCCACATTTGCAACATATTATATTCAAAATATAGGATTCTTATCCTATTTTAAATCTAACATTTAGGCCTAATAATCTTTTTTTCTGCAGATCTGAAGGTGGTGGGGCGGTGGAGACAAGACCGGAGCGGTGGCCGTCCATGCTGGCCAATGAAGAGAACGCGTGGCGACCACACGTGATTTGAATCGCTGCGCATGGCGACCATGCGTGAGAGACTGATGGTCATAAGAGGCGGCGGCTGCTTGGGTGGCTGGAGAAGGTTTAGCTTAGGGTTAGATACAAGTTAGGGCATCAAATGGGCTCTTGGATTGGATTGTATTGGGTCATGTTGGTTTTGGGCTTTCAATGTAATAAAATGGTTTATTGGAACTGGATTTTGTGTATGTAAATAAGGGGTTATTACAGTTGCCCCTCTTTGCTTATTGTTGTGTAACAGCAATAGAGCAAAGATAAGGAATAACTCATTTCATCAGGTTCGGCTTCAGGGTTTTTCTTTGGTAAGGTAAGGGTTCTTTTTGGTGAAGTAAAGGGTTCTTTTTGGTAAGGTTTTGGTTCTTTCGGCCGCTTCTTCTTCTTGTGGAGCTTTGACTTGATGTAATCCACCATCCTTGTCCATAAAATCTTCAAAACTGTCGATCCGTTGGAGAAGTTGGCACAAAACTTGAGCTGAAACGATGATATTACTACTTTTAGTAACAACTTGACCTAGCTGTAACACTGTCAGAGAAGCAAGGTCTGACAATGAGTTCTGTTACTCGGGTGCTACATCACTGATGAAGAGCGTGATTTGTCTGATCCATCCATAACACTGCCGTTGAGATGATAATCATTCGATCTGCTTGTAACACTGCCGAAGAAGCGAGATCTGATGGCGAGTTCTGTCACTCTAAGCTGCAACACTGACGGAGCATGATTTGACTGATCCATTTACAACACTACTGTTGAGATGATAATCATTCGATCTGCTTGCAACACTGTCGAAGAAGCGAGATCTGATGACGAGTTCTGTCACTCTAAGCTGCAACACTGATGAAGCATGATTTGTTTGATCCATCTACAACACTGCCGTTGAGATGAGAATCATTCCATCTGCTTGCAACACCGCCGAAGAAGAGAGATCTGATGACGAGTTTTGTCACTCTAAGCTGCAACACTGACGAAGCATGATTTGTTTGATCCATCTACAACACTGCCGCTGAGATGAGAATTATTCGATCTGCTTGTAACACTGCCGAAGAAGTGAGATCCATTATTGAAGGTTCTGATCTAGCCGCAACACTGCCGAAGAGACACGATCTAATGAGTTTTGATGCTGCTACACTGACGAAGACGCACAATCTGTCTGAGTTTTGATGCTGCTATACTGACGAAGACGCACAATCTGACTGAGTTTTGATGTTTGATCAAGCTACTACACGGACGGAGAAGCGCGATCCTTACTGATAGCCATTTACTTTGGGCTAATTGTACTACCTCTTTAAGTACAATCGGTTGGTATGATATTGGAATTCTCCAAAGGGTTTGATTTCCTTTGATCATTCATTAAAATGGATTTTAAAGGATATTTGAATAATCCTCTTTAATGCATTTTTCCCAAATGCATAGGGATCAACGGATTTGACATGCCTTTACCGGTGGTCGTTTGCCCCGGACTAGTTGTACCATTCCCCTGGGTACAATCAGTTGGTACCAATCATGAGATTGGATTTGTTCAAAGGGATTTATTTCCTTTGACCATTCATGAAAATGGATTTTATAGGACATTTGACTAGTCCTCTTTCGTGTATTTTTCCCAAATGCACAGGGATTAACGGATTTGACTTGCCTTTACCGGTGGCCGATTGCCCCGGACTAGTTTTACCATTCCCCTGGGTACAATCAGTTGTTACCAATCATGAGATTGGATTTATTCAAAGGGATTGATTTCCTTTGACCATTCGTGAAAATGGATTTTAAAGGACATTTGAATAGTCCTTATGAATCACTGGTATTACTTTTTCACCAAATGATGTATCTACTGAGTAAAATAGTAAGCACAAAGGGTGAGGATTCTTACCTGCACTCCCCGATGAACAGTTGTGATATGGATAGAGTTGCATTATTCTGCCAAAGTGCCTTGATGATGCCTCTATGTTCGCCTGTTCCTTTGTTTCTTGAAAGGACAAGACCTGTAATGCTTTCGTAAATAGATACAAAATATTAGGGTTAGCATGCATAACATGATTCTAATCCTAATATGTATGATGTATGTATGCATGTATGCATGATTCTAGCATAAAATGCGAAATGCATATGACAATGATTCTATCTTAAGATTGGTTTTATCGGTTGATCTGCTTGCTCATTGAAACTCTGATAGTCGTGCTTCATTCCTCGGGCAAAATATCTGACTTCGCTCTATTTGTTGAGTGACTGTTCTCCGTTTGAGATGTTTTCTCGAAGAATGCTCTTAGTTCCTGTATTTTTAGGAATATTTCTGGATCAGCATAGATAAAGTTCGAGTACCCACATTGATAGTTTCTCTGATGAATTCGCAAAATATGATGCCCCACGAGTTTGATAGAAAGCTCGGTATAATCGATTCGTCGAGATATTTTGTGTCTTGTAAGTTTTGAGTAGACATTCTCCTCGTCTCACAGAGCTATGTCATTTTGATTCATAAAGAAGAGTTGTTTATCCCATAAAATAGTAAAAGAGAGGTTGCCCCAGTAAAAATTTGTATCGATATAAAGTGCATGATGGCTTTCCATGTCCCTTACATGATTAGGGAATGATTTTCAGTCTCAATGGAAATTATAGCATTTATCCCCTATATTAGGGAAAAAGAGGCTACCCTAGCAGAAGTTCAAATTGATAATAAGCACCTGACGGCTTTCGCATCCTCTTCGTGATGAGGGAGAGCTTTTAAGCTTCTTTGGGAATTATAGCGTTTATCCCCTATATTAGGGAAAAAGAGACTACTCCAGTAGAAATTTGGATGGATCTAGGGCACATGATGGTTTTTCATGTCCTCTCCATGGTTAGGGAAAGATGTTTCAATTTCTACAGGCGTTGTAGCATTTTATCCCCTATATTAGGGAAAAAGAGGCTACCCAATAGAAATTATAGCCAGTGTTTCAGAAGCACATAAAGTAGATGGTAGTTCTGTAACACCCCAAAACCGGGCTAGTAAAATAAATCGAAATAATTATAGAACCAAGCCGAAACATGTAACACTTAGACTAAAGTAAGGGACTTAATTGAATTAGTTGAGAAATTAACATGTTGCATGATAAAATTGAGATTCCTTGAACTACCTCATGTAATAAGCCTACACTAGGCATTTCATTAAGGGCAAAGTAGACCTTTCACCCTTAATTTTAAGCAAACAAAAGAGCAAAAAAATTCCATTCTTTCCTCTCTCATTTGGACGGCAAAAAGAAAAAGAATAGAGAAAGAGATAAGGTTTTGAGAAAAGCCATGGAAGAGGGAGCTTAAGGACTTGCATGGTGGTGGAATTGGTTTGAGAAATCAAAGCTACTAGTTTCGGTAAGCTTCTTCTCCTAAAACCCAAACATTGAAGGCTTGAAATTTTAAGTGTGAGAAAATCTTATGGTGATTACATGTTTAGAATAGAGATTGTAATTGTTTGGATTTAACTTTAAGCATGAGAAAATGAGCATGAGAACTTGGAATCATGATTTTAGGGGCTCCATGTGTATTAATGGACCTAATGATAAAATTTCATGAGATTAGATTGATGAAGAAGGTGATTTAAATGATGTGGCCTTATATGTAAGTTGCTGGAAATTATGGAAATAGCTTGAGGTTTTAGAATTAAGTGTATGAAATGAGAAGTAGTCGAAAATGTCTAGAAACACCATTCCGGGTAGTCAACTTTGAGATTTTCCCTAGGTCAGGATTTAAGGAATTTGGAGCTGAAATTTTAGGCAATGATACTCATGTATACCTAGTTTAATCGAAAATTTACGGAACCTTAATCCGAGTCCAGTAGAGAAAGATATACGCATTGTCGTAGGGCTACCCGAACAGTCCCAGAAATCCGGCCAGGTCTGTTTCGATTGAAATATGGAGCTAATCGAATAGGAATAAAAATGTAAGGTTAATTGTACCTTGTAGAGGGTTCTTCTAGCTATCCAACGAGGTAAAATAGACTTAGATCGGACATCGGAGATAGGAGATATGACCGTTTCGCTAAAGGATAGCGAAACTGTCCGTAACAAACAAATACACATGTTTATCCTTGTTAAGTTTAATATTGCTTGGATTAAATGATTGAGTGTGTGTCCTAATGAATGGTACATGTATATGGATTGTTAGATAATCTGAGGTAAGAGGATATAGAAGAACACGAGAGGCTCGAAGCAACGAGGAAACGAGGCAAAGGGGTTGCAATCTACAACCCTTAATAGCTTGGAAACATAGTGAGTGTGGCAAACCTTGGGGTTAGGACCTAGGGTCCTAACCACCCTTTTTCTTATTTGAATTAATATAGCATGTAAATGGACTAAATAAATATCCGGTAAAAAGGGAAGGAGGCTAATGTTAAATGACTTGCTTGCTAGATTATTAGTACTAGCTTAGCTCATATGCATTTCTTGGAAATGCCAAAGTATGTGTGGCATGCGGTTATGGATACCAGGTACGCAAATCATGCATAGAGCATGTATTGGTGATGCGACATATTGTTGATAACATGGTATGCATGTTAATTGTAATGTATTGATTGATATACTTGCCTTGGATATTCCCACATGATGACATGATTTGAATTGCTATAAATAAATTGAAAGAAGTATTGTAATTGCCTTGTATTAGCATGTAAGGGACACTTGTTCTTGGTAATGTAAACTTAATTACCTAAATGGATATTGAAATGTTATTGAGCCTTGGTCTATAGTCGGTCATGGGTTGTACGGCATGCCTAGGGTCTTGAGCTCATTGTTTAGTGCTACGGCACTCATGTTTAGTACTTCGGTACTCTTGTTGGTACTATGGGTACCGTGATTTGATGGTGAGTCACCAATTGTTAGATACCATGGGTATCTCTTGTTAGTACCTTTGTGGTACTCTTGTTAGTGCTTTTGTGGTACTCATGTTAGTGTCTTTGTGACACTCTTGTTGACTCGTTACCGTGTCCTTCTATACCAAGGCATCACACGAATGTAATTGAAAGATTAAAAGTTTAAATGTGACTTACACTTACACGTAATGACTTGAATGTTATTGACACTTGATCGTGCATTGATATTGACTATAGAAATGTAATTGATGCTAAGTGTAGCACTCGAATATAAAATGGCTATTGATATTGGAAATGTTCATGTGGATATATGTAGCCCTTGAAATGGATTGCTTAATGAAAACTTGAGAATTGAGAATTGACTAATGAGATAGGTGCATTAATGTTATGCTAGCTTGAACATATAGACCATGACATGATAAGTATGACATAAATGTTAATCATGAAAGCATTTGCTATGATATTTGGTTATTGTTGAATTGTGCATTGAAAGACCATTTGCCATGAATCAAATTGTTTGTTTAACTGAAACATGATATATCTTGTTATTGCATCATGTCTAATATGGTTAGACTAGGGTCACCTCACTAAGTACTTCTTTGTACTTACACTCCCTTTGTTTCCTCTTTCCCAAACAACAGGTTCACGAGTCAAATAGGTAGATCAAGCTTGATTCGGAGTAAGGACACGCAAGCAAGTTAAAGTATGATATTTTGTTAGTTTTTGTAACTCCTAACGTATGGTGGCATAGTGATCCTACTAGTTTAGTATATGCATTTTGTTAGCTAGTTCATGATTTGGATATGTATTTATGTGATTGTTCGAGCTTTCGGGGATTGTAAGCCTTAAGGCATAACACTCATGGTAGGGTTGTCTTGGTTGTTAGAGCGTGGCTATGGTTGGCATGATGGCTTGGAAGCATGTATTTAGAATATGGTTAACTTATTTTGGTGTTTAGGTCATGAGAACTTAGGACACTAACTTGATTGTTAAGGTAGCCATAGAAAAGACAAGGTAACATGCTTATCTTAAGTAAAGGATGATTCAAATGTTAAGATGCATAACAAATTGACTAAAATAAACAAGATCGGTGAATCGTATAGGTTACCTAAGCATGTCTAATGATCCTTAAGGCTTAGGAATGGGTTGAGATCTCTTACATAGCCCCTTTTTAAATGTCTAAGTGTTTAGAAGGCTTGAAATTGCCCATTTCGAGCAGGGGTATCGATACCATTAGCTTTGGTATCGATACCACCCTTGGTAGAAAGTTTTGGTACCGATGCTTATTTCGATACCAACCCTTCATGCCTTAAGCCTTGAATTCATTAGGAAGGCCAGTACCGATACCTGGTTCGATACTGGAGCTTCCAGAAACTTTTGGTACCGATGCTTGTATCGAAACATGCTCCCTTGTCTTGGTCAACGAGTCAACGTAGGCAACCTGTATCGAAACCAGAATCGATACCTGACAAGCGTCGAATTGTCAAATAAATAATTCCTATTTCTCAAATTAAATAAAAGAATAGTATAGAGAAAGTAGGGTCGATCCACAGGGACTAAGAAATTTCCAACGTTGAATTGAATTGATCCTGTTCCAAAAAAAAAAAATTAGAAAATGAGGGTTTGATATTATAAAACCAAAAATAATATTAATCTAATAGTAGCTGAAATTAAATGAAAATAAATATTTGAAGTAATAAATTTAAAGGATATAGCCTCAAGCTTTGTTTCGCCTCAATTCCAAATTGATCATCGAAATAGATTTTACTTCAAGATCCATGCCAGTTACAGTCTACAAGGCCCAACCCTTATAACTTGCTTCTCTCTTCGGTAAACCAATATTCCCAAGTCTATCTCCGGATTCGGTCTTTGCTGGACTAACCACGCCTATCGCCGTTAGCGCCAATACAACTTTAAGCACTGGAAAAGCCTGACTCGAGTTATAGCGTCTCACAGAGAATCAAACCCGATCTTGATTTCCCTTAGTGGACCGCCACCAAGTTTGTTCACAGGAAGCCAAATTTGCTACCAGCCGATTTTTCTTCCCAACGATAGATCTAAACAATCTTCAAGTCAACGTGCACTTTTTGAAATGAAGGCGTCGAGATCATTAAAGGAAAAGCCGATTGTCAATCCTTGATTTTAGAAAATCAAGAATGTTATCCGAAGGAATTAAGCGCTTCACGATTCTCACAATATGGATTGAGTCGTCACTAGCTTTCGGCTAAATAAAAGTTTAGCTAAGCATGAATAAAATCATACTTAGCATTTTCTATAAGAAAAGAAATAAGAAAAATAAAAGAAAAATAAAAGAACTAGAGAGAACTTTTATTACTCAAAAGAAAAAGTGAAAATTGAGGTACATCTCAAGCTTTACCTCTATGGGTATTTATACTATTCTAAAACCCTAAAAATGTAACAATTCAAAATTTAAAAAAAATAAAAAAGATAAAGATAAAGATAAATGTTCTAAAATTTAAAATTTAAAATCCTAAGATAAATCTTCAAGATAATTCTCAAATAATCCATTCATCCTTCTAGAATATATGACTGGACTATCTTCTAGAAACTTTTGCTGACTAGATAATCCAAATCTGCCAGATCGAAAAGCGTCGTGCGACTTCAGTCATAAAAAAAATGCAGAATTCACTATTTTTTATTGGTTCTGAAAAATAAGTTCCTACACTGAAAATGATCAAAATAGAACCAAATTAGTAATATCAAATCGACAATGGGAAATAATTATTAATAAAAAATATATAAATTCGAACACTCATCAAATTCCCCCTCACTTATTCAATGCTTGTCCTCAAGCATACTCAAATTCTCATTTTCGTCACTTATCAAAATTCACTCAAAAAGTTTATGTCAAATCCCATGTACATGCATGAATTAAAGAAGTTAGACAAGACAACCAAATAAAGGTGACATGATATTTTAATAAACAATAATTAACCAAATGAATAAAAGATAGATATGCAGAGCTTTTGCTATTTGCTTGTGAGACGAAATCAAATCAAGTTTAGATCCTTCATGAATAACGATTGCCGGAGTGTGAGTTTTATTTTCCTCCCCTTTTATATCACTCTCTTTTTTTCTTTTTTTTGAAAGAGATTATTTTTCTCTTTTTTTTTATTTTTTTTCAAGCGCTTTATTATTTTCTTTTTTCAAAGGACATTTTTTCCTTTTCTTTTTTTAGCGCTACTCTCATTAACTCTAACTCTGTAGTCTCGACTCGTCACCGAATCTTTAAACTGGAAACGAGATGACAACCCAAGCACCTCGCCCCGATTCTCTAATCCGGTCACATTCAAACGATCTACCACTCACAATCGTCTCAAAAAAAATAATCATACACCTGAAGATAACATCATTATTAACAAAACAAGCACAAACTCATATTTAAGCAACACTAACAATTATACCATAAGGTTAAAAACTTTCACCAAAACATCTAATCATCTTCAAGTTAATTATCCATGCATAACAAAATTAATTCAAGCTTGTAAACAAGGGATTATGATAAAACTAACAAGTCAACCCAGATAAACAACAATCGTAAGAACTTAAAATATACCTTCAAACTAACATGAACAAGTAAGGAGAAATATAACCACTCCCCCTCACTTTAAGCATATTATCTCAATATGAAAATTAAAGTACAAGAGAAAGAATAGAGATACTCCCCGTGTCTAAAGTAAATTTAGTTGTCGACAACTTTGGAGGCCATTTGCAATTTTCCAAATTTCATGCACGACAAAGCCATTCAAATCTGGAGAAAATTCTGTGTAAATTTATTTGAAAATAAATTAGATGAGAAAAAAAATAATAATAAAAATAAATAAAAGAAGAAAGAAAAAAAATAAATAGAGAAAATGGGTTGTCTCCCATTGAGCGCTTTGTTTAACGTCGTTTAGCTCGCCGACCTAATTTAGACCACAGGTTCTTCTAAAATTATCTCTTCGATCAAGCAAGATTGATTATTCTCATAATACGTCTTTAACCTTTGACCATTAACTTTAAAACAAACCCCCTTATCATCTTGAATTTCGACTTTTGTCCAATGGAAAAAGTTTTAAAGGAAATTCTACGATCGTAAAATTCTTTTGTTTTGTCCTGGTATATTCGAGCACTATCATAGGCATTCCTACGGATTTCCTCCAATTCCTGAATATGAAGCTTTCTAGTTTCGCCAACTGCATCCATCTCCATGTTACATTCTTTAACTGCCCAATATGCCTTGTGTTCCAACTCAACTGGTAAATGACATGGCTTACCATAGACTAGGCGATATGGAGACATGCCAATAGGACCCTTATAAGCAGTTCGATACGCCCACAAGGCATCAATCAATTTTAAACTCCAATCTTTGCGGTTCGGCTTAACTACCTTCTCAAGAATCGCTTTGATCTCTCGATTTGATACTTCTGCTTGACCATTCGTTTGAGGATGGTAAGAAGTAGCGATCCGTTGTGTCACTCCATATTTCTTCATAAGTGTTTCAATGACACGATTGACAAAATTCTTTCCGCGATCGCTTATGATTGCTCGCGGCGTGCCAAACCTCATTTTCTCGGATTGTGATAGGTCTGAAGGTAATTCTCCTGTGGCTAAATAGTTAACTATGTCCGCATACCATGGAGATATTCCTTGAGCCAAAAACAAGTTTTCCTCTGGAAATTCTTCTCGTACTGCTGTATCAGTTGAGATGATGGGAAGTCGACTTAGATGATCTGCTACTAAATTCTCTCGTCCCTTCTTATCCTTGATATCCAGATTAAACTCTTGTAAGAGTAAAATCCAACGGATTAGTCGCGGTTTTGCTTCTTTCTTGCTTAACAAATATTTCAAAGCTGCATGATCAGAATAAACAATTATTTTAGTTCCCAAAAGATATGAACGAAATTTCTCTAAAGCAAAAACAATTGCAAACAATTCTTTTTCTGTTGTAGAATAATTTCGTTGCGCTGTATCCAAAGTTTTGGATGCATATGATATGACGTGTGATTCTTTCCCTATCTTTTGTCCAAGAACTGCTCCTACACTCCAATCGCTTGCGTCGCACATAACCTCAAAAGGGTACTCCCAATTTGGTGGTTGGACTATGGGTGCCGAAACTAACTTTTCTTTAAGATGTCGAAGGCACGTTTACATTCAGAATTGAAATCGAAGGTTTTATCTTTTTGTAACAAGTTGCAAAGTGGTTGCGCCACCTTGGAAAAATCTTTAATAAATCTACGATAAAAACCTGCATGTCCAAGAAATGAGCGAACTTCCCTCACATTTGTGGGGTATGGAAGTGAGCAAATAACATCAACCTTAGCTTTATCAACAGTAATACCATTAGATGAAACAATATGGCCTAAAATCAAACCTTTCTCAACCATAAAATGACACTTTTCATAATTTAATACAAGATTAAATTCTAGACATCGCTTAAGTATTTTCGTTAAATTTACTAAACACTCACCAAAGTAATTACCGTAAACCGTGAAGTCATCCATGAACACTTCGATCCCTTTTTCGATGTAATCAGAAAATATACTTACCATACATCTTTGAAATGTGGTTGGTGCATTGCAAAGCCCAAACGGCATACGTCGATATGCAAACGTACCAAATGGACACGTAAAGGTGGTTTTCTCTTGATCTTCGGGCGCCACAGGAATTTGGAAAAAAACTGAAAATCCATCAAGACAGCAATAATGAGATTTTCCGGCTAACCTTTCTATCATTTGATCAATAAATGGAAGTGGAAAATGATCTTTTTTTGTTAAAGCGTTTAATTTTCTATAATCGATACAAACTCTCCACCCGTTTTGAACTCGTGTAGGAACAAGTTCACCTTCAGGATTCTCAATTACCGTGACTTCAGTTTTCTTTGGAACCACATGGATAGGACTTACCCAACTACTGTCAGATATTGGATAGATCATATCGGCATCTAAAAGTTTCTGAATTTCTTTTTTTATCACTTCCATCATCGGAGGATTTAGGCGTCTCTGACATTCTCGGGTTGGTTTGACTCCTTCTTCCACCTTTATTTTGTGCATACCACGTCTATAATCGAAAAGCATCGTGCGACTTCAGTCATAAAAAAAATGCAAAATTCACTATTTTCTGTTGGTTCTGAAAAATAAGTTCCTACACTGAAAATAATCAAAATAGAACCAAATTAGTAATATCAAATCGACAATGGGAAATAATTATTAATAAAAAAATATATAAATTCGAACACTCATCAATACCCCTGTTCCGATACCTTCCTATATGGGTATCGATACCTATAGCTAATGAAGTTAAATTTGAAAATAAAAATTGACTTGATCGATAATATATACTTAAGGGTGATTAAATAAATTGAATTATGATCTATAACAAGACTTGAATTGATAGTACATTAACGTTGAATTGTGAGATCAAATTGGAATGATAGTTAATTCAGAATTAATGAGTATAATCAAAATTGAAAAGTTTTAAATTAGACTCAAAATCGGTAACCATTACATTTAATCGACTTGAATTAAATCACAAAGTACCGAAACATTTTAGAACTAAACCCAAGAATGGTCTAAAATACAAGTACGAATATCCGGTCGACACCTCCGTCTCCTAACCCGGGGCGAGGGTGTCACAAGTTCTTTGCCTCAATCTTTGTAGGTCTCTACCATTTCAACCATTCTTGTCATTTTTATTGTCTGCTTGCACCGTCCCGTTCATCTGAGGGCAATACGGTGAGGAATTATGTTGTCATGTGTTGTATTGTTTGCAGATTTCCGATATGGTCTTGTTATTCAAGTTCAATGCATTGTCGGATATAATACTTTCCAGCATCCCATATCTGCATATGATTTCCTTTTTGAGGAATCGGCTCACTGATACTTTGGTCACATTAGCATAGGTGGTTGCCTCTACCCACTTAGTGAAGTAGCCAACGACAACGAATATGAACGATGACCGTTGGAAGCTTTGGGTGAGATAGGCCCAATTACATCCATGCCCCACATTAAGAACGGCCACGGAGACGTATCACATGCAGAGGTGATGGAGGAACATGAATCTTGTCAGCATAAATTTGGCATTTATGACATTTCTTAGCATATTTGATGCTGTCACTCTCCATTGTAGGCCAATAATACCCAAATCTCATGATTTGTCTTGTCATGGTGAATCCGTTGGCATGAGTTCCACAGACACCCTCATGTACCTCTTCGAGGATCATTTTGGCTTCGGCGGTGTTTACGCATCGCATCAATATCTGGTCTTTTTGTTTTTTGTATAAAATGTCATCATCTAGAACATAATCAATTGCTAGTCTTCACAGTGTCCTTTTTTCATTCTCTGAGGCTTCTTTTGGGTACTCATGATTCTTCATGTATTGCAAGATTTTGTGGTACCATGGGCATTCACTATTTCCGTCTTCTTCCACATTGTAATAGTAGGCTGGAGAGTCGTAGATGCTCATTTATATCGGCTTCAGATTCGACGATTTGTTTACTTGTATTAGTGATGACAAAGTGACTAAGGCGTCGGCCATTTGGTTGTCTTCTCGGGGCAAATAATGGAAGGATATTTCGTAGACTGACTTGATCAAGTCTAGGACCAAGTTTCGATATTCCATTAGTTTAGAGTCTCGGGTTCTCCATTCTCTACGAAGCTGATAGATTACGAGCATTGAATCTTCGTATACCTTCAATTGTTTAATCTTCCGGTCGATAGTCGCCCGGATTCCCATGATACATGCTTTGTATTCCGCCACATTGTTGGTGCAATCAAAATCAAGCTTACTTGCAAAGGGATAGCAGTCACCTTCTAGAGATACGAGCACTGCCCCAATTCTCTTACCGGTGGCATTGAAAGCACCGTCGAAATTTAATTTCCAATGGTCATCATTTGCGCTATCTTCCTCAACGCACATCAGGTCTTCGTTAGGGAAGTCAAAGTTTAGAGGTTCGTAGTCGTCTAGAGCTCTGCTAGCCAGAAAGTCAGCGATAGCACTACCTTTAATGGCTTTCTGATTGACGTATACTATATCAAATTCAGAAAAGAGAATTTGCCATCTGGACATTCTACCCGTCAATGCAGTGGTTTCCATCAAGTATTTAAAGGGATCAAGTTTTGAGATCAACCATGTTGTATGATACAGCATGTACTGCTTTAGTCTTTTAGTAGTCCAGACCAGAGCGCAACAGGCTTTTTCAACTGGTGAATACCTTGTTCCGCAATCTGCGAACTTTTTGCTAAGGTAGTATATTGTTTTTTCCTTTCTACCGGAGCTATCATGTTGACCCAATACACAACCCATGGACTTCTCGAAGACCGTTAAATATAAGATTAACGGTCTATTAGGAACTGGTGGTACCAGAATTGGGGGACTTGTCAGATAAGATTTGACCTTGTCGAAGGCTTTCTAACATTCTTCATCCCATTCTCCAGAGTCATGCTTCTTTAAAAGTCGAAAGATAGGGTCACATTTTTCAGTTCATTGTGAAATAAACCGGGTGATATAATTCAATCTGCCCAGAAATCCTCTCACTTGCTTCTGGGTGCGCGGAGGTGGCAGCTCCTGAATAGCTTTAACCTTGTCGGGATCAACCTCGATGCCCCTTTCGCTGACTACAAAGCCTAACCGTTTCCCAGACGCTACTCCGAATGTGCATTTGGCAAGATTTAGCTTCAGTTGAAATTTCCTCAGCCTCAAGAAGAGTTTTATGCACGGCTTTCAACATTAAACTTCAATCATCATATTTGAGAACAAAGTGATCATGCCTTGTTGATCTGTTGCCCCCAACATTTTTGGTTAAAAGGGCATTAATTTATAGCAAACGGTTCTCTCATACACCGAATCCTTATTCTCTGCCACTTTTGTTGAATTGGCTGGCAACTCTCTTTTATAGGATATGTGTGTGTATCATAATATTCGTTTTCATTCCAGGCATACCCTTTTCATTTGTTTTCTTTCTATCAGTCTCAGTTGCTGAAAAGACGAATTATGACCTTGATCATTTTTAGACTTAGGTATCTCCCCGAGGTGTATTTCTCGAACGTGAGTCGTAGAGTCATCTTGACATAGTTTGATACATTGATACTTGAAGATTTGAGCAATTGTGCGTCATTTGTTCGATATTTGTATATAAAAAGAAAACAAGAATGCTTGTCATATGTAGCACCAAAGGTTTTATTTTATACGGATAACTTTAAGCCCCTTTTACAAAAGCTCTTGTTACTCACGGGCTAGAGCAACAAGTATGTTCTGTACATAGTTTCACAACATTCGCAAAATAGAAAAGAGCTATTTAGTAATCCGATTGTTCCGAGTAGTTATAAGGTGAAGCATTCTTCAGACAAAAAGTTGTAAACAGGGGGAATCAAGGGTTCCCGGTCACACTAGTATCTTCAGAGTCCCCGAATTGTACGACTCCTATTTCTAAGAACTTTTTAGTAAGATTCCTAAACCTGATGCAATTCTCAATGGAATGTCTCGCTATTTCGGCGTGGTATTCACATTGAACGTTAGGGTCATACCATTCTGGGTAAGGAGGTTGTCGTGGTTTCACGTATACCGGGGAGACTGTATGTGCACTGTAAAAAATTTGATATAATCTTCCATAAGAGATAGGGATAGGAGTAAACTTCTTTTCTTCTGCGCTTGTCTTCTGGCCTGATTTCGCTTTTGGAAAATTCATATTTGCCTTTGCACCAACCGCAAAGTCCCGGTTATGATATCCCTCTGAGGGTTTTTCTAACTCCATCATTCGCTCTTTCAGCCTGATGTTCTCAGATTTGTTGCGGGCTAACTCTTTTTGCATAAGGGCTTGTTGTGTCTGTGCAACTTTAAACTTCTTTTCCCAGTAATTAGCCTTTTTCTGGACTTCAACGTTTTGATCAGTAGAGGACTTCTTGATTCCCGTATATTTATGCTTGCCTTGTAGATCATCCAGATCTTCTTCGGCCTTATTTTTGCCTTTCATCAGCCTTTTCATTTCCTCTTCCTGGGATTGTACCCCAAAGCTCAACTGGCTCCTTTTGTTTTCTAGTATCGATACCCGCATCTCCAGATCGGCGCATCTTGCTTCAAAACACCTTGTATTTGGGTCTTTCTTCCTTTCGAAATCTCTCTCGGTCAAGATCTTGGCCATCTTCTTAATCAGGTCATCGTGCGACCTCGAAATGCACACATGAGTATCTTGTTGTATTTTTTCCAACTTGTTCTGTATGTCCTTTTGCATATCTCCGTAAGCTTGCTCAATCTTTGCTAATCTTGCCTCCATTCTTGTGGCTCTTGCTTTTGACGAGATGAGTATGTTGTTGCTTTTATTGACTGCAACGAAAATGCCCTTCTGATGTTAGGCTCATAGTCAAAATGATGCAATATGTAATGCTTTGATGCGACTAAAGTGATGTCATGATATGCGAAGTGCTGTAAAATATTATAAAAAGGTGTTGATTCGGTACAACTTTGAAAAGGGAAGCTCGAGTCAGAATAAAGCTTTCTCTACACAAAGTGAGTCTTTTTTAGCCTTTATCTTCGAAATTTTGATTTTCTAGGACAACGCTGTCGGCTTCTTGCCCCAAATAAAAATTTGGGCTTGAACTGTTATAATGCGTAGATACGTGGTCACCTCTTGAACTTACTTCGGGGTTCTGACAGAGATATGAATTTAATCATGCGTCTGGTCTAGGTAAGCCTTCCATTATTTCTGGAACGAGCTATCTCGAACTTATATTCTCTTGACGTCATTAGTGGAACCCATTTCGTTATCCCTCACTTTATCGAGAAAGCGGTTCTTGTGTGACTAAGCCTTTTTAACGGTTGTACTTTTATCAACACCTCCTTTATAAGATGAAAATAGAAATGCAAATAAAAAATGGAAAACAAATAGGTAAACATGTCTATATCGAATTAAACAAAACGTGCATGCTTTATGATGCATGAATATGAATATGACAGATTATATTATGAAAGTAAATAACAAGAATTAAATCATAAAACAACGAGCGTAAATAAAAGTAATTATCCCTTACACTCGCTCTCTCTCTGAAAGAAAAATCCTACAAGGTGACCCTCTAATCGGGCAGAGGTTCGGCATGACGGTTCTAAAGGCGGGCTTCTAGGGCTTACTACGTTTAGTGTAGTTCTAGAAGGTACCCGAACGAAATTTATCATCCTACTAAGGATAATAAATTTAATTCAGGGGGATACTTTTCTCTAAGTCTATGCGGAGACATAGGTCTCACGAAGACAAAAGGAAAAATATCCCGAAAGCAATTCACCATCCTACACGGAGGCATAACCTCACGAAGGAGTGGTTTCACGCTCCCACTTAGTTCGGACGGGCCCGGGTTGAGGGCTTATGTAATGAAAGGTCCTGAAAAAGGATTTTAAAAAACATATTAGTACGGTATTTAAATAACAATAAACATAAAAATAATAATAATAATAATAAATAGTGAAAAATAAATAAATAAAAGAAAATAATCGAATTTATATTTTCGACCGTTAAATAAAATGTAACCGAATTGAGGCTCGACTCTCGAAAATTAAGTCTCCAGCGGAGTCGCCAGCTGTAATCACCGGAATTCGTCCGGGGAGTCGCCACCAATCGTTTTTCGCCGGTGCGATTGGAACACCAAAAATGCGTCTACGAATCAGAGTTGGATCCGGGAGTCTTTTACGCATAGGGAAGGGTGAGTACCCCTACAACGCCCGAAATCGGCACCTGTCGGTTATATAATATTTTATACGATCGAAAATATTAATCCGCTAGCGAAATCTATAATAATATAAAAAAGTTAGCATATATTTTATAATAATAACAAATAAAATAATAAGGTTAATAAGATGAAACTAATAATAATTAAATTTTCAGGGACCAATCTGCAAAAAAAATAGAACATATAGGGATTAAAATAGTAATAATAGGTATGAAATTAAAAGAAAATAAAGAATGAAAGCTTAATTGAGAGAAAATGGTGACTGAAATCAAATGCAGGACAAACTGGGGTGCCCAAAGGAAAACACGCTAATAGTGTAGGGACCTCGGCCAGAATTATCCCCTAATCCCGGGTAAAGCACGGGTTCGGGTCATGGAACCGGGTTCGGTGCGGGTCTGGAGATGCCAAAACGACACCGTTTTGGACCTTGGAGGCCGGCACCAAAACGGTGCCGTTTTGTTAAAGGTATAAAGCCCCTTTTTATCATCTGAATTCATTATATTCTTCTTCATCTAAGCCCCTTTTCAGAGCTTGGGATATAAGCTCTCAACTCCTTGGAGGTTCTGTCATCAGACCACCGAGTGTCGCCGCCGGCCGCCGCGCCGGCCATCGTGCCGGCGACCAAAATCCAAAAAGATGGCTACTTTTCGGTTCGCCTCGACGAGGGGAGTGCGGCTACGGGATCATTTTTACGAAGGAATCCACGAATCAACGGAGATCTTAAAAGATAAGTGTTCGAACTTATATTTTATACCTTCTTTTTTTTTTGCTCCGATATGATGCCGATTACACTGCCTAGTCTCTCTTCCCTTTTTTGCCTGAATATTCGAATGCTTGTTGGATCAATTCTTAGTTCGAAAATGAGGTTTTTTTTTATCGATTTCTTCACCGGTTGTTAACCGTTTAAACATGTGATTACACTGGGTTTTTATACCCACATTTGCAACATATTATATTCAAAATATAGGATTCTTATCCTATTTTAAATCTAACATTTAGGCCTAATAATCTCTTTTTCTGCAGATCTGAAGGCGGTGGGGCGGTGGAGACAAGACCGGAGCGGTGGCCGTCCATGCTGGCCAATGAAGAGAGAGCGTGGCGGCCACGCGCGATTTGAATCGTCGCGCGTGGCGGCCACGCGTGGGAGACTGATGGGCATAAGAGGCGGCTACTGCTTGGGTGGTTGGAGAAGGTTTAGCTTAGGGTTAGATACAAGTTAGGGCATCATATGGGCTCTTGGATTGGATTGTATTGGGTCATGTTGGTTTTGGGCTTTCAAAGTAATAAAATGGTTTATTGGACTGGATTTTGTGTAGGTAAATAAGGGGTTATTACACATATATTATATTTTTATATTTATTCATAACCAAATAAATATATTATACAAAGTTGATGACTCAACTCAAAGTTAAAAATTAATTACATAATTTCTAAAAATAAAAAAAAAACGAAACTTTATTTTTAAAATCAAATAAAAATTTCTATTTTTGAATTTAATAATAGAAGAAGGTGAAAGATCAGTAAAATTTTCAGGTCATGGACTCTCCATTACTCGAAGCGAATTAGAAGTTTGGTAAGTATATTAAAATCGAACTAAAAACTAAATAATTTTATTAAATATTTTAAAAGTACGATGGTTAGAATAAATTCACCCTAAAAGTGTTAAGAATATTTATGTTATTTATTTACTTTTAAAGTTATAATCAAGTTATTCAATTAAAATAATAATATAAATAATGAAATAGTGACTCAATATAGTTGAAGGATCAAATTGATATAATATAAAATTAAAAAGATTTAAAACAAAAAAGAATAAATAAATGAAAAATTCTACGCGGTTAAAAAATTATATGTATAAGTATTAATTAAAGTAAAAGAAGTATTCTAAAGTGATTTTAAGATTATGTGGTCTAAATTTTATATAAAAAAATAACTTTAAATAAAGAAAAAAATTAAAAAAGGCTAATTTTTCAAAAAAATATTTTCAAAATTATAAATTAAAGTTAAATATGTGTTTTATAATGGTTTAGCATCATAAGATTTAAATATAATAAAAAAAATAAATCATAACTATAAAATTTAATTTTTTTAAATTAAAATAATTTGAACTCAAAACTTCCATAAATTATTTAATTTAATTCAAATAACTCAATATTAAAAAATAGTCCAGCTCTGATCTATTAGAAGTCAGACACGTGTATAATGTAAATCGAAGTATTCTAGTTAAGTAAAAAAACTAATTAGCCAAATTGGTAAATATTATTTTATACCCTAAATTTAATTGAAATATTTTAGTTTTGTTTGAGTTTTAGTTCATATATAGCTGTTCATATGTATCAGTATCGCATTATAAATTATAATAGTAATTAATTTAAATAATTTTCTATTCATATATAATATACATATTATTTTATAATAATAATTTATATGTCCTCCTCCTCCTCCTCCTTTTCCGCCTCTTCCTCCTCCTCTTCTTCGGTTTTCTCTGGAACATCCTCCTCCGTCTCCTCTAGTGCATCCTCCTCGGTCTTCCCTCGAACTTCCTCCTCGCTTTCGGGAACTTCCTCTTCGGAAACTTCCTCCTCGCCGTCGTGCACATTCGCTTGGAATGGAAGGAAAGCATCAAATAAACCTTGGAGTTCTTCAAGATTATGTGGATGATCTATGAATTCCTCATCAGCTTCCATTTCATAGGGGGGGACCTGAAAATCTTCGTGCACTATACGGAAGTGCTGTACCATGGACCAGTGATTCGGAAACATCTGTCGACACTTCAATTTCGGACATTTGTAATAGTAGCCTTCCCCTGGCTCCGGAAACATTGTAACTAGAAGGTGTCGAATTCAATAAAATGGTATAATTAGACATGGTATGTTTCAAAATAGTGAACAAATATGCAATCAAATGAAATCACCCCAACCCCTCCTCCGGCGTTGGTTCCATTCAGTCCATTGATTTAAGGACAGGGAACCAAACAAAGTGGAAGAGAGGCTAGGGGGGATTGGAACTCTACAATGGTAGACTATGAGAAGGAAGTTAGAAACAGGCAAACAGCACCTTGAGAAGAAGAGCGGCGGCTCCGACAGCTTCAAAAATTCCCAGGTAAAGTCTCTCTCTCTTTTCTTTGTATTGTTGCCTTAGGCTGAAACCAGGCAAGAATGAAACCATGGGTCATTATATATCTTTCAGATCATCTCTTGTTTTGTACTGTTGCAATGCAAGTTGTATGGTGTCCTGTCCCCTGATCTGACAATAGTACCAAACATAAAAGACGTGAGTTATTGTTTACTTTCATTGCCAATTCTTGTTCCTCGCATCTTGGAAGTCTGTTTAATTTCATATTTGGATCATCTACGAACAGAAGCAACTGGCTTTGGTCCATTCATCTTCAAAAGAGTTTCATAATCCTAACCAACAATAAAATCCCCGAGGCTGACAGACCCAAACAAATAAACCTGTCTCTTCACACAAAGGTGAGGGTCGAAAAGATTATAACAGGCACGGCTGGTGGATACAAAAATATAGGGCAAACTACGTAAATGGTCCCCAATTATACTCTAATTATTTTTTACATTCCTTAATTATCATAAGATATAATCTTCGGGATATAGGGTTCAAGATTAGGATTAAGGTTTAAGAAATTAGTGGTAGGATATATTTTTTAAGATGTAAGATTTAAAGTTTTAAGATATAAAAATTAGAATTATGATTTAGAATTCAACTTCAAAGATATTTTAAGGTGGAATATAGAAAAAGACAAAATTAAAGATACGCTTTTTGTTTATCACAAAAGAATAAAGGGAGAGAAACCATTAATGAATCCAATGCTAGGCGTTTAAATCAAATACTCGAAACTTTAGATATTTGAATAATTAAATAAAATGTATATGGTAATATTTATTTTTTAAAAATTTAAATATTAAAAAAAAACAAATAGTAAGCACATTTAAAAGTTTATAATACATAATCTAAACATAAAAATTAATAATTTGAAGTTAATTTAAAGAGTTCATTATTTATTTAAGAAAAAAAATATTTATAAAGGAATGCAAATTATTTATACAACCGCATCTACTTTTGTACTCTTTTAATTTTTTTAAAAATAAATTTTAAACCCTAAACCTCTAATTTAAAGTGGGGCATAAATAGAAGCATGGAGAAGAGGCAGATGATTTGTACTCGTAAAAATGCAAGAGGAAAATCCAAAAGTATCCATAATAAAACAAAATTTAGTATCCGTAACTAAATCTTTATTCGAATAGACTCAAAAGATCTTAGTACTAAATAATGAACAGGTTTTGGCAGTTCTTGACATCCACCACCACCAACTCACCTCTTCTTTTTCTTACCAATTTCATATCAGAACAGCTCCAATCAGATCCCCAGACAGACATGGACATGTCTTCTGTTTCATCGCATCACAGTTGGGAATTAGCAACCGTCATTAATGGTCTCAGTCATCTAGATAATAATACGAGCCAGCAGACTTTTGCTCTCGATCCTTAGTTGAGTCCAATTTGTTGATCCTGGGACGGTAATTGGTTGGATCACGCCTGAAACTGATGTCAAGATGCTGCACAGTACATCAATGTCAAACACTGAGCATCAACAACAGTTTCAAATGCAATCTACAAGAAGTATGAGAAAAAGAACTCACAGATAAGAACAGATTCATGCCGGTCAGCAACGACTGAGGAGAATTTGCAGTACAATCGACCGATGCATTCCCTTCGTACACAATAACTTTGTCTGCAAGATAGGTCGCCATTATAAAATCGTGTTCAACAACAAATGCTGTCTTCTTGGCATGCAGGATAAACCTCTTTATGACTTTACAAGCAACAATACGCTGCTCAGAGTCGAGATAAGCACTCGGCTCATCGATCAGGTAAATATCTGCAGGCTGCATCACATTAAACAAACATGTCCATCAGGCTGACTAGAGAAAACAACAATGGCTTGAGTAACATTTTGGCTATTTCAGAAACGTTTACCTTTCCTAGGCATAGACATAATGCAAGTCTTTGCAACTCCCCTCCGGAGAGATTTATGACTTCCCGATCCATCAATTGCTCAATGAGAAGCGGCTTCATCACATCCGAAACAAATTGGGGATGCATGTATGAATTACATATCCTTTGATGCAGCAAGTTCCTGACTGTAGATTGAAATTTGGGAGTGATCTTTTGAGGTTTGTACGAAACATTAAACTCGGGGATCTCCGCATCCGAACCTTGTACGATATCAGGTTTCAACAAACCAGCCTGCAAGTTTATCCAATAACATGAATCAACATATTCAAGGCACAAGATTAACAATGAATTGAAAAAGGAAATGCCGAATGCAGAAATGATGAAAGAGCAGAAATACCAGCATACGAATAAATGTAGTCTTCCCAGTACCATTCTCACCCAACATTACAATAACCTGAGAATCAGTAAATTCACCCTCCACAACTTGAAGTCTAAAATTGCCTCGTGTTTTAGTCATGGTCGGATATTTGTATCGTGCATAGGTTTCGATTTCTTCTGCTCCTTCCTGTGCGGTCTCTGCAACCTATAACAAAGGGGAAACAGAGAAGTTAAGACAAGGATTTAAAGATGAGCAAACGACACATGCATGGATGACCATCGAAGCAGGCGTGTACCTTGAAGGTCAAGGATTCATCTCGAAACCTCAGGTTTTCAGTAGGGACAAATCCAGCCAAAAAGATGTTTATTCCCTCTCTTACAGAGAAGGGAAGGGTTACAACACCATAAGCCCCTGGTTTCCCGTACAAGCAACAAATGAAATCCGATAAGTAATCCAAGACACTTAGATCATGCTCGACCACAATCACATAGCTGTAATAAAAAATGTAAAAGTATAGTTACCCCAATTAGAATCATTCAATCAATAAGAAGCATTAGAGACTAAGGACAGGAGGAGACTTACTTATTAGGCCTGAGCAAAGATCGGATGACTTGTGCTGCTTTCAGTCTTTGTTTCACATCCAGGTAACTCGAAGGCTCATCGAACATATATATATCAGCATTCCTTATGGCAGCCAAAGCAATAGCAAATCTTTGGAGCTCTCCACCAGATAAATCCTCAACATTACGGTCAATGACCTGGTTTAGTTCGAGATCGACACAGAGTGCATCCTTCATGTCTCTCTCATCTTTTCGACCAAGCACCTGTCCTACAGTGCCTTGAACTGACTTTTGAACATGATCAACATACTGAGGCTTGATGATGGTCTGTTTAACATATAAACAATCATAAAAAAGGAGAAAATTGATGAAGAATCAAAATGTAATGATAAGAACCTCAAGATTATCTTCGAAGAAGCGAGTAAAATAATTCTGCAGCTCAGATCCTCGGAAATACGTCAAGATTTCCTGCCAATGTGGAGGATTCTGCAAATAGATTATCAAAACAGGTAAATAAAACACACAAAGAAATAATGGATTTAAGCAACAAGAACTCAGAGAGTTACATCGAAACGACCCAAGTTTGGCTTTAGCTTCCCAGCCAGAACTTTAAGAGCAGTTGATTTGCCAATGCCATTGGTTCCAACCAGACCAAGGACTTGCCCAGGCCTTGGAACTGGCAACCTGTGTAACTTGAAAGAATTTGGTCCATATCGATGAGTTGTATCTTTATCCAAATCTCTTGGTAGGTTGATGATTTGAATGGCTTCGAATGGGCACTTCTGCACAAGAAATAAAATTACTTGGTTCATACACAAACACTAAATCACTGATATAATTTTGTTAAGTATAGCACATTGTGAACCTCGTTAAAATCCGATGTTTTTACTTGTTTGATTTCTTGTTCGTTTATCGATTATTTCTCAACTAATATAATATGTTATCAAAATAAAACTACAAACCTTGACACAGATACCACAGCCAATGCATAACTCCTCGGAGATGAAAGCAAACTTTGAGGTAGGGGAAACCTCAATACATAGCTTCCCTGTACATCATAGATAAGAACTGTTGGAGCTTTAACAATATCCGAATAAGTGTAAAATTAGATTCATGAACAAGGAAAACCAGTAACTTACCGGTTTTAACAACAGGACAGCTCTTCTTGCACTCTTGGCGGCACTTCTTCGGCTTGCAGCGGTCCGAGTTAACAACTGCGATACGTGTCAAGCGATCAGCCATCTCTCCGTCTTAGTAACAAAAGAGAGAATCGGTAGATTGGGTAGGCTTAGGGATTTGAAGGTCGGGTAGCTTAGTGCACACGAAAAAACCTTGTAGGGTTTGCTCCTCTGTTTTTATAAGATGTTGGTTATTTCTTGGCCAATAGGACTCTTTTATATACTGAAAAAGAGAAAACCCTAAAATAATTATATACGTAATTGATATAAATCAATAAATTAAAAAAATACTTTTAAAAAAATCGATTAAACATTAAATAGTAAATCAAGAGGTATTACTCAACCAAGATACTCTTTTGGTCACTTTTATTTATTTTAGTATGAACTCATCCAAACTAATTTAATAATTGAATCTTCGGATAATTATTGTTTTTATCGCTTTGAATTATTTTTTTTTGTTATATACGTTATTTATTATTATTTAAACTAAAAATAATGTATAATAAAAAAAAACTCGGTTATTTGTCTTCGAGGTCGTAGATGATAATCGTTTAATCTTATACTTTATTAGTCATTTCGTTTTGATCTCTAAACCTAACCTCATTTATCAGAAAACACTTCAAAGTCCATGAAAAAGAGAAACAGTCCAATTGATTAAGATGCACAATGAAGATCGTATCCATCCGATTTTACACTTCTAGACAAATCTAATATGGAAATGGTTATTCTATTTTGGGAAATGAAGAACTTATCATTCTTAACTCTTGGGTTCAAGAACTCCTATATAATTTAAGCGACACAATAAAAGTTTTTTCTATTCTTTTACCAGGCTCGGACCGAAGAAGCAATGTCACCCGATCATTATCAAACTGACCGCAATATTTTTTTGTCCGTGAGGATCTCACTAGAGCGCCTTCTACTTCTAATAGGCCATGAAGTAGATCAAAATCATTCTCAACGAACCCATAAGAAGTGATCCCATTTTTTTCATCGGGTCCGGGTAGAGACCAAAGGTCTTGAGCGACCGATTTGGCAGAACAACTCAAAAGATAAAGAAGCCTTGTTAATTTCTTCATGCTCGTTCCAAGCTCGAAGTACCATTTGTACAAATAAGAATCCCCTTCGTTACATGATTTCTTCTTCATATAGATAGATATGAGATCTAAGGGGCAATTACTTAGAAGTACATTTTGTACAGCAAAACCTTCTTATTTGATAGAAAAGGATCCATGATCCTGAACTGAGCTTACCTGTGATCGCAAATCTCAAGTTTGTCTATGAAGAGCAGATCTAATTGTATTAGTATCTATAATTGATTTCTTCTATGTAATACTAATCAATATGGCCTCATTGGTAAGTGCTACAAGATCTCGTGCATTGGAACCCACGGTTATGGACCCGAATCTGTTATTATGGAATATTTTGTTTTCTAAGTGAAATCCTCTTGTACATGAAAGAGTGAAAAAGTTCTTTCGTTGTTGTGGAATAAGAAGTCTTCGTATCTTAATACATGTATTTAATTTGTTCGGGGCTATTAGAGAAGAATCCACTTTGGGGGGAATATGAGTCGAAGTAATAACAAGAATATTTCTAGTGAAACATCTTTCACAGTCCTTGAAGAGATAGTTCACTAATAGACCGAGGGATAAGTAATTCGCCTCATTCACATCCATATCAGGAATGTTTGGAATTCATATTATGCAAGGAGACATTGCTTTTGCTAATTCGAATTGAAGCGTGATATAAAATCGGTCTATTTCGGAGAAAGTGAAAGAACCAAGATATTTTTGTCAAAGTTCACGAGTTTCAGGATATTTTTTGATGAATCAACCATCAGATTCAAACTCAATGTGTTAAAGTGAGTCCCTCAGTACTAGGTTTGAGTAAAACTCGACTCGAAAAAATTTTAAATTAAGTTCAAGTTGTAAAATGAAAATCGAATAACTTGAAATTTTTAATAATTATAGAGGTTAATTACACATTTAACCCATATAATTTTTATTTTCAGTTCCTTCTCTTTTTTTACACTTTAATTTTTTTATAATTTGATCACATTCTAGATTCATTTTTTATTTTATTTAATAGAATTTTTGCTTATATCTTATATATTATGATATTTGTTTTTTAATTTTTTTATTTAATTTATCACTATTTTTTGTCAAATCTTAGTCTTACTTAGATAAGAAGGAAGTTAATAATAAAGCCTATAATTTAATAAAATAACAGATTCATACCTAAGATATTTGATTGATGATAATAATTTAAAATCTTTTTTTACACATGTGAAAAATAATATGAAGAAATGTGTATGTAAATATAGAGAGAAGACCGTTTAAATTACAATCAAACTATATTATAGTATTATAAATAGTACAATTAAAATTTTTATATAAAATCGAAAAATTGAATCGACTCGAACTCGCTAAAATCGACTCGAATCGGAAAAAAATAAAAAAAAAATCAAATTGTAAAATATGATGACTCAACTCGAATAACGCAAAATTTTTTTACTCGACTCGCTCGAACGCTCACCCTTACTCAGTACAAGTTAAGGTCAAACGGATGTCGATTTCAAAAGTCGACGGTGACAATAAATAGCGATAATTATTTTAAAACTATTTAAATTTAATAATAATAAAATATTAATTTTATTATTTACTTTAAATTATTTTTATATTTAATAATATAATAAAAATGCCATGTCAAACCAAAATAATAATAAAATAATTCAAAGAAAGAAAAACATAAGCAATCCAAAAGTTTAATTATTAAATTGAAAAAAATTAAAGTTTAGTGATGTTTTTTTTTTTTTGTATTTTACTCCTAAGAGAAAAAATAATATAAAAGTATGTTTAGTTTTTATTATTCAAAAAATAAAATCTCAATAAAAATATAAAAAGTAAAAAATAAAAGAAATGATGTTTAGCTTGGCACCTAAAGTTTTTTTTTTTTTGTCTAATTAGGTACCCGGATTTTGTTTTTTGGTTCAAATTAGTACCTAAACCTAACTTTTTGTCCAAATTGAGCCAGATAAAATGGTAAAAAAAACATAAATAAACGATTTAATCATTTATCCTCAATGTTAGATGATGGGGTAAAAATAAAAAAAAATAAAAATATCTTGAAATCTTTACAACTCCAAATATTACTTGGATAAATCATTGATGTAAAAAAATAATAATAGAATAAATTACTGTGGGTGAATTTTTTTTTCACTCTGAAACAATTTCAAATCCACCACTAGAGATGCTTCCATGGCAAACAGTCACAGCCCTTCCCAAATTACAAACAATGTCACTAATTGTTGGTCTCTCTTTCCCTTCCAAATTAACACAATGCATTGCAGTGTAGGCCATCAGCTCCACGGCTTCGGCTCCGTTCATCTCCGGTGGCCCGACTCGAATATCTAAAACCTTAGCCAATTCGCCTGCCATTATCGCGGGCACTGCAAAATCGACAAGCTCATCGGGTTCTCTTCGTTCTTGAATATTGCTCTCTTCCCTGTTAGAAGTTCCAACATTACGACTCCGAGACCATAGACGTCGCTCTTTGTTGTTAGTATGTTTAGGCCATAGAATTCCGGATCGATGTAACCGACTGTTCCTGCCGCTTTCATCGGCCTGTAATCTTGGTCGGACTCTGGATCCATCATGGAAAGTCCGAAATCAGATACCCTTGCTGTCCAGTTCGAATCAAGTAGTATGTTGGAAGACTTTATATCCCTATGGATTATCGATGGAACTGCGTAATTGTGAAGATATTCGATCCCTCGGGCTGCATCCAACGCGATTTTGATCCTCATTTTCCATGAATTCAGCAAGCTACTGGCTTTTTCGATGTTGTTTTTGTTGTGTAAATGATCGTAAAGCGCTCCGTTCTTCATGTATTCGTAAACCAGAAGCCTCTCATCCCTATCTATACAATACCCAACAAGCCTAACCAAATGCTTGTGATGAAGCCGGGATAAGAAGGCCAGCTCGGAATCGAATGCGCTCTCTTTCTCTTGGTATTTCTTCGTCTTATGCCCCGTTTCACCTCGTTCGATCGCTACCTGGCGACCATCTATCAACTTTTCCCTGTAAACAATGCCTAAGCTCCCGGCACCAATCTTGTTTTCGAGTGAAAAATTGTTGGTAGCAACTGTGAGCTCGGCCAAGCTGAATTCCTCGGCTCTGTCAGCATGTTTTGATGATGTGCCACTTCTTTGTGGCCTCATCAACCTCGAACCCTGGCGCCTGATCGTCAACGATCTCGACGGTGGACCGTTGTTCGATCCCGGACTGCCATTCAAACTGGCTCGAGTGATCGTTGGCTGAACAGAATTATGTACCTTCTATTTCCCAAAACATACACCAGTTCATAAGCAATAAACAATAGTACAAATCCCCATGAAACCTCCTACTGATCCAACTGTTGCAAAAGCCAACCCTCTCCTCAACTATCTAGAAGGCGTTGACCGCCTCGAAACGACCGGTGTCGGCGGTGGAGGCAAAGGGGGAGGCGACCAATTGGTTATGTTGAAACAGGATGATGGTATACAAATGTTACCAGAACCAGAACAAATCCTACTTGATTGAGGATATAACCCACATTCACTACAAGGAGACTCAACACAAGGACCTGGTAAAATCTCAGCTCTCAAAGCTAACTCGTTAATGGAGGAATTCAAACTCTAATTCGATCCGAGCCAACCCGGACCCCAACAAAGTACTGAAAAATTGCTGGTAGTCAATCCACAAGTGAAATTCAAGCCAGCAACAATCGATTCGAATTCGATCGAACCCCCAACAAACAACTGTCTTAATCAATCTCCTAATTCCACAGCAGAAACCATCACCAAGAGCTAACCCTGAAACAAAATCCAATCCTCTGTTTGAAGGAACATCGAGTTGACCCGCTGAGTTATTCCCTTTACAAACTAACTCACCGCTGAGTTAACTCCACAAACATGGGAAAACCCAGCTTCGATATTCACCATTGACATGTTCCCGAATTGTCTTTCAATCTCTTCCCCCACTGAGTTACCCCAACACGTTACTCTGTTGTTTTGACTCGGTATGATCCCGCAAGAAAACACGAACCGGGATGTGATTTTATCCATTGCCAAATTAACATTGGGTATTTCTCCGCCGCTATTTATATTGTTCCCGTCGGTTCTCCAGCATTTTACCGGCAGTTTACTATTATTCTCCGTCGCGCAAATCCGTTAGTCGCCGATGGAGAGTGATCGAAGGAGGGCGGTGTTGTTATTGTATATCCGTTTAATGGGAAAGGAGGGGAGACTGGTATATGTATCCCAACAAAGTAGGCTATATCCACCGGACCGGATGGCGCAAAAGTTGGTTTGGCCACCGGCGATGGCGGAGTAAGAGACGTTAGGTTGAATGGGGATGACGGAGGAGGAGGACGCGCCTCCGTGTCCGTAGAAGATAATACGCTGGTTCGGTTCCGATGCTACGATGGCGCATACGGTGGCGGTGCCATAGACGACGGCGAGTGTCAAACCGGAACCCAATGCATGAGTTAACGCCGGAAATAAGAGAATGTGAAGGAAACCAACGGCGAGAAGAAGAGGGAAACTTGGTTTCGTCATCTGAAAGAATCAAAATTGACGGAGGAGGAAGTGGCGGTTCCGCCCGTCAGTTTCACTTGGCGAGAAGGAAATCAGAGAGAAAAATAAAAGGCAAGAACCTTGAAAATCAAAATCAAAAGGTTTTGGGGTAAATTACACGGTAACCATAATATTATGAGATTAATATTAATTTGACCATAATACTTTAAAAAAAATTAAATACACCGATAAACTATTAATTTGGTATTAAAATAATCATCGACCGTTAGAAAATAACGAAACAACTGACGTGACCGTTAAAAATAATTAAAATAATTACATATTTACTTCTATTATTCATAATTTTTTATAATCAATCCTAATTTTATTATAATAAAATAATATAATTATTTAATATAATTATATAATCAAACCTGAGTATTCTGGATGTAAAATCTGAATCAATCACTAAACCAAGAGAAACTTTAAGATATAAAGCACCGGTACATATATATATGATCCGTTTACCTTTATTTTTTACATTCACACATATGATGTAATATTTTTTTTAATTTAATTAAAAATAATAAATTAAATAATTAAATAATATTTTTTAATTAAAAAACCCTAAACCCTAAACTATAAACTTTAAACTTAACTCTAAAACTAAACCCAAACTTTAAGCCATAAACATTAAACCCTAAACCTAAATTAATTTTTATTATTTTTTAAATAAACCAAAACTTTAAACCCTAAACACTAAACCCTAAATGAACTTTTATTATAATTTAAATAAACTCTAACCTTAAACCATAAATCCTAAACTCTAAACCCTAAATCTAAATTTTAAATCCTAAACCTTAAACCCTAAATGAATTTTTATTATTATTTAAATAAATCATAACATTAACATAAACCCTAAACTCAAACCCTAAACCATAAGACCCTAAATAAATTTTTATTTTAATTTAGATAAACCCTAACTCTAAAATATAACCCTAAACTTTAAATTCTAGAGCCTAAATCCTAAATATTTTTTTTATTATAATTTAATTTTTTAAATAAATTTATTATAATTTAATTTTTTAAATAAATTTAAGAATTAAAGTTTAGGGTTTAGTGTCAAAGATTAATAGATTTTTTAAATTAAATAAATATTATATTATATATGTATGTGAAAAATAAAAATAAACGAACAATAAATATATCCTTGTACTGGTGTATTAAATCTGAAGTTATTCTTAATTTAGTGGTTGACTTATAGGGTTTCTTTCTTGGGATACTCGAATTTAATTCCTCTTGAATACAAGGTTCATATTTTATATTTTCTTCTTTAATTAGGCGATAAAACATGTATTTGATTCTTTTAACGGCCAAAGTTTTTTCAAGAGAGAAAGTAAAATAAAGTTTTAGTTTTGAAGTGTGTTTTAAAACAGGCTGCGTTTGGAGAACCGCCATTTTTTACTCGACATATTTTGAAGATAGTATTATTTTTTTGGTTAAAATCTGCTTCAAGTACATATATTCCTCAAATATTTTCATTTCAGTCCCTTTATCTACACTTCAAGAGAATAGTCCCTCTTGTTTTTGAATTATACAAATGGCTACTGAACTATTTACGGATATATATTGATCACCAAAACATGAAATTCGTTAATTGGACAATCAAATTTATTAAATTAACTTATTTTGATCATTATTATTAAAATCATAACGAAGGGATGACAGAATGATATTGTGGCAATTAGCAGAAATTTATAAGATTATATATTTAATCCATATTATTTATCCATTATATTAATTTGATCTTAATTTTAATTAAATTAAATATATTAAATATAAAATATAGATTATAATAGTATTTGTTCTAAAATATACCCTCAATTATTAGACATTAATCGTTCAATCACTCTATTAGTATTATTGGTGCTCAAACCCGTAATCTCCAAAAATAACAACTATTCCTTAACCCTCAATTAAGGGATAGTTTCGAGACTGACCCCCAATGTTGAACTCTTTTATGTGTTACTATATAAATATACAGATACAAATACACGTATTTTGAAAAGCCCCGCAGCCTTCACTATGTCCACCAGTGCTGCTGCCGTCGAGGCGCCATCGCCACAAGGAAACAAAACTGCCACCGGCGCTTCTCCAACATTGGAAGAGAAAGGCATGTCGGAAATAGACATCGGAAACCTAACAATCAACGAGAGCAGAAACACTAACAAGTTCCTCGATGAGCCTGAAGATTCCAACATCAAAGCCGTATGAACCCCTGAATCTAAAACTCTTTTATAGTCTTGGAATTTTGATTTGTAATTTTGTTGTTTGGATATTTTAGGCTAAAGCAGGGATACGCCGTACAAGTCAGTATATACGTTTGAGGAATTGAATTTGTCGCCAGAACTATTGAAGGGTTTATACAATGAGATGAAATTTGAAAAGCCTAGCGAAATTCAAGCTATCTGTTTGCCTATGATTTTGAATCCCCCTTACATGGATTTAATTGCACAATATCACGAAAATCAACTTGCTTTGTTCTTGGAATTCTATCTCGGGTTGATCCGGAATTAAAAGCTCCTCAAGCATTGTGTATTTGTCCCACTAGAGAATTGGCTATTCAGGTTTTGTTTTTGTGAACTTGAATTGTCCTGAGTTGAACTAATATTTTGATATAACAAGTTAAAAGAAAAATATTTTTGGACTTCATGGAATTTTCTATGTTCTAATGAATTTGGCATTTGGTTTTCTTGCACAGAATTTGGAACTGATTGAGGAAGATGGCGAAATATACCGGGGTAACTTCAGAATGTGCTATTCCAATGACTAGTACTAATTATATTCCCAGGAATAAACTGCCACCTATTACAGCTCAAGTAGTTATTGGCACTCCTGGCACTGTTCGGAACCGGATAGTAACTAAGAAATTGGATGTGAGTTATGTGAAGATTCTTGTGTTTGATGAAGCTGGTCCCGTGCTTGAAGAGGTAACCTTTGTTTTAATGGTTTATCTTTATTTGCTTGTGGTCTTGTCTGTGATGTACGGAGAACCCTTTGTTCCTGTTAAATTTATGAGTAATGCTGTTTTATAGGGAAATTTTTGGAGCTTTACTCGTCTGTTTATGAGTTATTTATGATCTTAGTTTGTCTAACAGGTTGAGTAAATGTTATAGTTAGACGAGCTTTTTATTGACCATCGTGTACTTTTGTTTTATGCAGGAAGGTTATAAAGATGATTCTTTGAGATTAAGGAGAAACATCGAAAGTGTCGGTTCGCACTTCCAGGTTTGCTTTAAGGATCTGTTCTAACTGTTATTTATTTGGTGTAGTCGTGCACGATGTGGTGTGTCATCTTCTTCCTAGATGCTAACTTAGAATTTCATTATATGTTAAAATTGTTGGTTGGATTTTATGTTCCTTCGATATTTTTACGAATATGTGTGTTTTGTCTCTATAAAATGGTTGGGGTATCATCACAATTTAGTTGCATGCACAGTTTTGGAGAAGAGTGGATGATTGAATGCTTGGTTTTGATTCAATTTTTAGGTTCTCCTGTTTTCTGCTACCTTTAGCGAGTCTGTTAAAAAGTTCATGTCGAAGCTAGTTAAAATAGATCATAACCAGTTATTTGTCAAGAAAGAAGAATTATTTGTCGATAAAGAAGAACAATTATCGGATCCTATGAAGCAGTATAAAGTGAAAGCTCCAGATGAAGTTTCCAAGGTTATGTTGATCAAGGATAGAATACTTGAACTCGGGGAACTTTCGGGGAAGACAGTTATATTTGTGTGCACAAGAAACAATGCAACAATGTTGCATAATTCCCTTGTCGAATTCGGTTACGATGTTACAACATTTCAAGGTGCTCTCGAACAAGAAGATCGAGACAAGATAGTCAAAGAGTTTGTTGATGGATTGATTCAAGTTCTCATTTCAACCGGTCTTCTTTCCCAGGGTTTCAGTCAGCAACTGGTATTGTTTCCCTTTTATCTTTCCGAATGGCTTAGTTACTTGCAAAGTGCATCGTCCTGATGCTCTATCATTTTGCAGATCAAGTTGGTGATCAATTACGATCTTCCTGTGAAACATGACCATATCACACAGCCCGATTTTGATTCTTATATGCATAGAATCTGCAGAGCAGGGCGATTTGGCCACAAGGGTAAGTTCTTGAAATGAAAATGTGATTATCTAATATTGTATAAAGCTATGGTTTATAAATTGTACAATCACGATGAGGAAGAGCAAATTATTCAAAGTTATTTCGATCTCATCAGTTGGAGCTGTATTCAACTTGCTATGCGTTTTTATGGACGAGATGATAATGTCGGAAACCGAATGTCATTTTGGCCTCAAAGTAGCAGAGGTAAAGCCCTCCCATGTCTATCGTGGGTTTTCTTATATGCTTTTTATTTCCATCAGACAGTTGTTTTCACATGTTATCTTGTGTAATGATGAACCCTTCAAAGCTGCTTTGAGATCAGCTGGTTTATATAATAAGCTGGTAAATCTGAGCTTAAAAGTTCTTCCTTTTTCTTACAATTTTTGTCTTGTGTAATGATATCTTGTGTAATGATGAACCCTGCACATGTTATCGTTGTAAAGTGACTTTTAGGTTTCGTTAAGGATTGTTTTTTAAACTAGCTTTTGAGCCAAAAGCTAGTTTAAAACGCAGAAACAGTGCTAAACAGTTAAGTTTTGAAGAAAAAGTTGTGTTTGAAAAGTGATTTTTAACCTAAACGCAAAAGTTAAAATTTTTAGTTTTTGCGGTTGGAAAAATGCTTTTAGGAGTCAGATTACAATTTTAACCTTTATTTACTATGTTTTATTATAATTTTTACAAATACATACTTATGTTTAACATAAATTATTTTTTTAATTTAAAAATTATATATGTTCATATAAAAATTATATATTTTCTCAAAAATACTTTTTAAAAATAATTTATGTATTCATTTATTAATATTTTTATATTTTATCATAATTTAAGTTAATATTATAATATAAAATAATTTGATTATCATTTAAATTTATATTTTTAACTTATAACATTATGTCTAAAATAATCATTTATTTCTCAAAAATACTTTTTGACAGTAATATTAAAGACATATTTTAAACTAAATTTTTTTAAAAAAATTAATACACTCTTTTATCATACTTTATTATCGTACTTTTCAAAAACAACATTAAACTGACCCTACTCTTAACTTGGTAATAACTTTTGTCTTTTGTCATGTTTTAACTTGGTAATAACTTTTGTTTTTTGTCATGTTTAATAAGGTCTTATGACATGACAATCTCATAGTGGCTTGGTTGGCTGGGCTCTAGTTTAATTAGCTGACGTCAGCAATAATGTAACTATTTATGTGCATGAATTTGTCACGTGACTGTTTTAAAAAACATTAAAAAAATCATGTTTTTGCACGTGGGAATTGAGTAGGATGATTGAATGTGCCGGGTGACTGTAAAATCTTGTTTGTGCACGTGGGCGTTTGAAGACCATAGATTTCTCATCATTTGGACACTTAAAGCTCTGTATCCACTTTCCCTGCCTCTCTATCTTCATCTTTAGTTTACTCTCATTTAAATGTCTAAAATATTTTTTAATCTAAATAAATATTTAAACTATAATATTTGCTAAAAGTAAACATCTAAAATACTTTTTTTAACAAAATTATTGTGGGGTATTGATTAAAAAATAAATTAAGTATTTATTTTGATAAAAAAATATTTTAAGTAATTAATTTGATAAAAAGAATATAAGGAAAAGGATCCCAATTTAGCAAATGAATATATATGTATATACAAGGCATAATAGCATAATATATATATATATACAAGGTATAATGGTAAAAAAATATTTTTAATATTTGACTGAATAATTACTTTGACCCTTAATATTATTTTAGAATAATTCAGTCATTATCGTTTTATTTTATTTGGGATCAAAATATCCTCCTATTGATAAAAATTGTTAGGAGATTGACAGTAAATAATTTGAAATGATTTAACAAACTGACAAGTCAGTTCAACAAAATATTTTATATTTTATATAACTTTATAAAATTATATTTTAACTTGTGTAATATTTTTCAAGTTAACACATTTGTCTATATAAAATTATCATTTCAGAATACATTATCGTATAAGTTTATCCAGTCATTTTAAGTTGTTTATTATCAGTTGATTGCCATTTTTCTTTCGTAGATGAGTTATTTTAACCAAAAATAAAACATTGAATGTTGAATTATTTAAAATAAAAAACAATATGACTATTCAGTTAAACGTTAAGAGTATTTTTTTTTTAGTTTTTTCCTATGTACAACGACAAAGACAAAACAAGGTTCACAAAACCAATTTACTTAAAAAAATAACTTTAAAAATATAAGGATCCAAATTTTAAAATTTGTGATCGGTTAAACCCAGACAATGTGGTGCAAGTTTTAGGCCATGAGCTTGGGCTTTTGAGAGCCTTGTAAGCTTCCATATTGTTGTTGGACTAGGGTTTGATTTTTAAAGAAAAAAAAAATTAGGTCTGACTCGTCACGTCAGTCGTGGTTCCTAACTAATGAAAATTACTTATTTTATTACTAATTATTTATGTCATTAATATGGTTTTTAGAAATTATATCTTTAAAATGACATGGAAAAACTGAGAGAATATTTATTGGTTGAAAAAAAATGACTTGAAAAACAATGGTGAAGTGGGTGGTTATAAACCAAACCCATGATATAATTTCTCTAAAAAAATAATCTTATTTATTTATTTTGTAAAAAAGTTGAAGGGTAAGATCATCAACTTCATCTTCTACTTGCTCCTATTTCTATCCTTATCCTTCCTCAAAAGAAATTAAGCAAAAATGAAAAAAAAATAAAACTTCAATCCCTCTTATAAGGCATATATTTGTAGAATTAAATGCTTATTTAAATCTAATATATTTGAGTATATATCGAGAATTTAACTTATAAGTATCAGTCTATTAAAAAATACAATAATAAAGTATTACGCACTTTTAAAAAACATAAATATCAATATGTTTTAATACGTATCGATATTGAATGTATATAAATTTTAATTTTGAATCTTAATTCATCAATTAAAACGTGCCAAATTTATTACAAGGATGTAACAACTTTTTGAATATTCATTTTAGTGGTGGGACCATGTTGAGTCAATTCCAATTAATTAAATGGGCCACTAAGAAAAAGTTACAAACACTACACTTACAAATAATAAATTTCACCGCCTCCGTACTATTAATTATATCATATATTAAGACTTCTTTTAATTATTTTTAATTTTAACTATATTTTATCTAAATATTTTAATTAATTAAAAATAACTTTTATAATACATTATTTTTGTTTTCCAAAATTAACTCTATAAGCTTACTATCCGATACACAAGCTCTATAACAAAAATTTACATATTTTTTATTTAAATTATAAAATTTAAAATTTAAATCTTTATTTATAAACTATAAATCTTAAACATAAATTTTAAACTCTAAGTTAAACTCTTAAATTTGAAAACTCGTGATTAAATTATAATGAATATTGGTTTTATTTCTCATACTTGACAAGATAACAATAAAAAAATAAGTTTATAATTAATTGATTAAAATTGATTTTTAATTTTTTTTAAATTGAATCAATCGAATCGACTGATTATTCTCTGAAATCAAATTTAATAATAATAATAATAATAATAATTAAAATAATAATAATCGTTTCAATCATATTTACACCTCGGAGACTTTAGAGATTCCACTTGTGTTTTCCCTTTTGGACCCCTTAATCTGATAAAGAGCCGGTATTCATCAAACGTCATGGGTGGATAGAGAGCCGGTTTATCTTCACAAACCAATTCTTGGACCGGTTCAAGGGGTAGATCACTCTTGGGGTTGTAAAAGAAGGCCAAAGACATCCTTTCAAGGACAGAATTCACAATCACTCGATGCTCCACGCTCTTGTAAGTTGCATTGCTTAACACCTAAAAACAAAGAAAAAAATAATAAATTTTAATATATTCAAGATTATTCCAAAAATAAAAATAAATATCCATATTATTTAGTGATAATATATAAATTTATATAAAGACGAATCCAGAATTATGGCGGATTAAAAAAAATATTGGGCATAAATCAAAATATTTTTTGAACAGACAAAAATAATAAAAATATTAAAATTTTAAGGTAGACACAGATCATAAAAATAAAAAAATAAGGGTTAATTTATAAAAATTATAAAAATTAAAATTAAATATTTGAACTTTAAAAAGTTTAAAATATGCATGAACTCACTCGTTTCTTAACGTGGACCTGTTACTGAATTTATAAAAAAGTGTGTAGAATATAATAAGGATTATTATCTCATATATTGGTACTAAAAATTTTAGTTTTCATAGATGGGTTAGTTTAGAGTTTAGGATTTTAATTTAAAATTCAGATCTTAAGGGTTTAGATTACATGATATAGAATTTAGAGTATATAATTAGAATTTAGGGTTTAATGTTTCAGATTCAAGGTTTAATATTTAAGAATTTATGATAAAAAAAATTTAATTTTAAAATTTAAACTTAAACTAAATATGTTTATGTAAAAAAAATATTGCCTATGTATAAAATATTTATCTTTATAATAATAATAATAATAATAATACATTTAAATTTATAAAATGTAAATATATCCAACAAATCTATAAAGGTAATAGAAGTGGAAAACTTCATGGTGGGTACACTAGCTTTAGCTTTTGTTGAATTATTGGAAATTAACATTTGTAAAAAAATAGATTTTAATAAAAATATATGATATTTTTTAAAATTATATAAACTTTTAAATTTATGTGGACCATCCTATTTTTTCCCTTCATTCATACCTGATGGCAAACAACAACTGGGAGATGTGCTACGTTTTAACACACGTGGAACATGCCACTGAATTTGGAACACAGTAGAAATTTCAGTTTCGTGTCATTCTGTCTTAATTTCATGTCTATCCACTTTGTCTGGGTTTTTTAATTCAAAAAATAAACTCGTTTTTTTTAATGTTTCCAGAAACTCCATTTTAAAACAGACATCCCAAACATTTAATTGACTGATTAATATTTAATCCCACCATTAGTCAAATAAAAAGCTCACCAGGTTTGAAATTTAGAATAAAGTTTAATATATAATTATCTTATAAAAAACATGACATATATATATTTAAAAAATGATTTAAATAATTTAAAGGAAAAATATATAAAAAAAATCACCTGAATTTGATCACCGATGTTGACAATAAACGCATGTGGAGCTGGTTTGACGGTGATCCATCGGCTGTTCCGCCGTACCTGAAGCCCTGGAACTTGATGGTCCGGTAAGAGAATCGTTAATCCACCGGGATCCGAGTGCGACGACAAACCAAGTGTCAGCTCCGGCTGCGGACACTTTGGATAGAAGTTAATCCTCAAGCATGCTCCGAGGTTGTCTCCTCCAAATGCAGTTTGAAGACGGTCTTGTTCTAGACCAAGGTTGAGGGACAAAACCTTCAGTATTCGTCCACCTAACTGAACCAATTCCTTACCATATTCATCAATTACTTCCCTACAGTAATCGATAGACTTAAATTTATATCTGACTCAAATTTAATTAATTGATGTAAACAAAAAACAAGTATGACACAAAATATCATCACTATTAATGACGGTTTATTATTTATGTCGAAATTTTAATGTTAGTATGAGTAAATATGACTGAACTTAAAAAACGAAATATTTTTAACTCGAGACAAAAGAATTCAATATGAATTTAAGAAAATCGAAATAAAGATTGATTTATAAAATAAAACTTAAAAAAACTTAAAAAAATAATAACAAGTGGATCAATTTTCGTGTTTGAATTGAATCTCTCAATTCTACACATGTATATCACATATAAAAAACATGAAGAAATATATATGTATATCGTATATAAGTATAAAAAATTATTTAAATTAGAACTAATTAATACTCTAAGTCTATAATTAAATTCGAATAACCTGATTTGAATTTCATAAACTTATAAAATAAAACTTGTTAACTCCAGTGACTTATAATTATTTTACTCGATTTGATCGAAGATTCAGCCTTATTTAATTCTAGAAAAGGTCGGACCCGGATTTACCTGCAATAATCTGGAGAATCCGGCCATTTGTTGTGGTCTTTGAGAGTTAAAGGAAGATAGTGAAGGTAATAGTAATCGCTCCAGTCAAGAATGGCGCCCTTTTCAATACCCAGTCTGCTGCCGTATCCTTCATAAGTCTTCGGAGAGTTCGCGTACTTTTGCTTGATATCCATCGGCAAATGGAAGAAACTCCGCCATGTTTCCCGAGCTCGGTCCATTAAATCGTGGCTGACTCCGTGGTTCACGACTTGGAAAAAACCCCACTCACGACACACCGAAGAAATCCGCTCCATCGTCGTCGGAGAAAGCTCGGTCTTGTCGTCGGATAAACCAGTGAGATCGATGAGTGGAATGTTTACGTCATCATCGATGTTGTCTCCGCTTTCTGGCTGGTCCATGATCGGCCTGTCTGAAATCGGCTTCACGTACCTATCCGGGATCATCGGAAGGCCGCTTTCGGACAAGGATTGAACCCGAATGATCGGTTCTGGCCACTCTTGTAAACCGCTCATCATGCAAGGAAAACAAAGACTGAGAATCGAGAAAGAACTTAAGACAGGAGAAAGGGGATAAGTTTGAAGAGATTTTATGGAGGGATAACCATGGAAGTGTACCTTTGTGTTGTGTAATGACAAATGAAATAGACATAAATTACAACGTGAAATAAACGTTTTTATTTAATTTTTTTTCTTTTACTTTTTTTTGATTTGTGGTTGTGAGGAAGGTTGAAAACTGATGGATTTTTATCAACGTGGTTGGTCCAAGTGATAAATAACTTAGTTTCGTTTAAGTAAGTTTAAAACGTTGCTTATACAAAGATCCCTATAGAAAAACTCACCCACCAAAATTAAATGTACGATATAAATCGGTCTGAATTAATCTAAACGAGATCCTAAAAACCGAATAAATAATAAAAAAAATATCATTTTTATTACTTTATAAATCCTAAGATTTGTGTTTAAAAAATCAAATCATAGGACATCAAAAAGTAGTCATCACAATTAGATATTGTTAGTATTTATGATTCGATAATCGATTGATGACGATTTATTAAAAATACTTATTTTTTATATCGATAATTGATTGATAATAATTCATTAAAAACACTAATTTTTTCTTGACACGTGTCTTCACTCCTTCCAGTTCCTTTTAATCTATATAAAAGAAGGTCAAACCTTTTCTAGAATCAAACCACACTCTCCACATCTCCATTTTTAAAACGCTTCCTCACTATTGTCCAAGGGCTCGTTTTTTTTTAAGCAATCAAAATCACTTTTTTAAGTATCTTTTTATTAAATTTTAATTGTTTTTATTACTTTTCAAACCAGTTTTTTCATCCAAACTCAAAAGGTTAAAATTTATGATTTTTACGTTAAAAAAACTAATTTAAAAATAAAATTATTTTTTTACCTTTATAGTATATCGTTAAAACAATGTTTATGTATATATAATTATAAAATAATATATATTTTATAATATTTATATCGAGAATAAGATTATTTTATTTATAATTTATTTTAAATTTATTATTAATTTGTAATTGTTATATTCTTATACAATTTAAAATATAATTTATATTTTTAAATTATATTTTATAAAAATTTAAATTTTCACTATAATTTAAGTTGATTTATTTAATAATCATAACATTAAAAAAATTAAATTTTTTATTATAATTTAAGTTCATTTATATCTTACAATATCGTGTCTAAAATAGATATTCTATCTTTTCAAAATCACTTTTCGACATCAATGACAAATACTACCTAACTTTCTAAAATCATTATTCCTACCACACTTTAAAAAGCAATGTCAAACTAAGCCTAAGCCATGATTCTTCTTCGTTCAAAAATATCGTCCGACTAACTAATCAACATATTTATTTACTATCCAATTTTTAAAAAATAATGTAAATTTATTTTTTAATTAAAATATTTGAAATCTTTATTTACAATTTAATTTGTATAAGTCCAATAAATATTTTTATCTTTAGAAGAATTCTAATTTTATACAAGGACAAAGCAATATGTGCAACATTAGTCGTAGCCCAACTTATTTTTTATTTCAATTATATTTTAGTCCCTTTGATGCAAGCACCACCCTTTTAGTTTAAAAATTAGGCAGGCTAATTTTTTATCTCTATTTTTTTCAATTATTATTTAGGTCCCTCAAGTTTTAAAAGTAAGTAATTTAAACATTAACTCCTTCGTTTCTTCAATTTAAACACTTCATAAATCCTTGTTAATTTTGGAATTAAACAATTTAGACCCTGACCCACTTTTTTATTATTTGTACTTACCCTTCCTTTTCCAAAGTTCCATCCATGCTTTGAAGAAAGACATTTATTACGAGTGATACCACTAACTGTAAACTCTAAATCTAAAGAATTTAAATAGACATGAAAGATATTAAAAAGTAAGAATTATTCTAAATTCGACACGCAAAAAACACGTTGGAATCTATATAAAGTGGTTGGACCATTTATTCTTGGCTTTTTTTGAACTTGTGAAATAAATGGTGATCATGTGATTGTATGTGCTTTCTTAGGCCCTATAGATGTATTTTGGGAGAATAGACAGGCACATGTAGAAAAGAGTAAACTATAACGGAGGTCACTCAATTATAAAAAAGGTTATACTTGAGTTACTCAACTATTAAAATTTACATTTAGGTCATTCATATGGGTACGATTATATTTTGATTACTCAATTAATAAATGTTATATTTAAATCACTCAATTACCGGTAATGTTATATATGGGTCACCCTTTATATTTTTAATAAAATATTATTAATTCGTGTATTAGATTAATTAATGATTTCAAATGAAACACTTTAATATTAACGAGGGTATACAAATGATTTAGAAGGAAAAATAACCAAATTGATGCACTTTTTTAAATATAAAGGTGACTCAATCATAAACTTATCTATAATTGAGTGAGTCAAATATAACTTTAATAATTGTATGATCCAAATATAACCTTACCTATAAATAAATGATCAAAATATAATTTTTAAAAATTAAATGACACAAATATAACTATACTTATAATTAAATGATCTTTATTGTAATTTACCCTATGCAAAACAACAACATTTCGTCTTTATATGAAAAAATACATAAAATCCATCCAATGAAGAAAATACACAATAAAATGAACCCCACAAGAGCTAATATGTTCCCCATTCCGGCGCCGTGATCAAAGTGAATATCGGCCACATAATTTTTTTTCTCTCTCCAATACTTAGATTTTATAGGAATAAAGTTAAAAAAATATCTTTAATATTTAACGGAATATTTATTTTCGTTTTATAATTTTCAATAATTTAACTTTTATTATTTTATTTTGAATTAAAATAGTTTCTTTATAGAAAAAAATTATTAAAAGAATATATAATAAATAATTTAAAATAATTGATAAAATGATAAGTTAATAGAAACAACTATTTTATATTTTATATAATTTTATAATTATTTTTTTGATTAATATAAATAATGTTATGTCATTATGCACTATCATATAAATTTATCATATCTTTTCAAGTCATTTACTGTCAGTTGATTGACAATTTTTAAAATATGCTCGATAATGGATCAATATGATCTTTATATCAAACATTAAAGATTTTTTTTGACTTTAAATATTTTTAAAATATACTCGATAATAATGTTATAATTTTAATTGATATGAAATTTTTAAATAAAAAATGTGACCTATTGGACTCAAGTACTTATGTTTTATTAATATACTAAACGGTTCTATAATATAAATTCATTACTTTAAAATTCAAATTAAATTCAATACTATCGTTGAATTATTATATCTGAAGTTAATTCAAATTCAGTACTATCAATATTTAATGGTTGAGAGTATACTCTAGAATAGATACTATGTAATCATCATTAGCTTATTCAAAAAAAAATCTTTTTTCTGTTAATTTTATTTAAATTTAAAGATAAACTATATAGATGCCGCTATACTACAATTATCGATTCGTTTCAAACATTTAATGAGATTCTTTAAAATCGTACTCGCAAGTGTTGAGGATTAAAGAATATAAAGCCGTTTTTGACTTTCTTTGTTGTCGCCCATAACTATCAGTCAGTTAATCGTTAAATATGATCTACTTATTTAATTTTACATTAATTATACAAAAATAGGATCAATAATACCATAGTTAGCCCTTTGAATTGGTATCTATTGGTCTGCTAAAATTAGAGCAATAGCTTTCTGTTGGTATCAATTATTTTGTTTCAATGATGCTTTTGGACTATAAGTGGATACGTGTTTAGCTTCTTAGCCATGGATTCATTGGATTGTATATCATGACCACCACGTAATAAAAAAGTTGACTTAGGATATTGCAATACAACGTTTGATAAATTCTTCGTATATTATTTATTTATTAATTAAATAAATAAATAAATTCAAAGTATGTAAAATAAAATTTTATAAGATTTATTTGTTTTTTAGATCGTTAAATAATTAAAATTGATATTTTTAATTAATTTTTTATTGTTTTCATAGTGATAATCTTCACATAACCGACGATAATCTGAGTTATCCATTTTAGTGATCCAATAATCTAAAAACGTGTAAAATTTGAAGAATTTTATATTGTGTAAATTGAATTTATCTCTTAATTAGATATTAAAATTGGGTCTTAATACTTTTTTAATAATTTAGGAAAATTTTAAAATATTAAAAAATAGATGGTTCATATTTTACGACTCAAATTTTATATGATTTTTTTATTCAAGTCGAATTTCTATACAAATTTAATTTTATTATTTTATGATACAATTTAATTTCAATTTAAATAACTTTCTCTAATCATATAAGATATGCATATATATTTTTCATATAAAATATATATTTCTTTGTATTTTTATACCGATATATATATAAAGAAAAATTAAAGGATTCAACTTGAACTTAAAAATCAACACACTAATTATTAAAACAAATTGAATTACTTAAAATTTTATAACAACCCAAATTTTATTTAAAAAATTTGGGTTAAGATTATAAAATTTTAAGTATAATCAAAACGTGTTAAAAGCAAATATAATTTAGGGAGAAAATGTATTATACCTTCTCTTATCATCAAGTTATATTAGGCCAAGTCTAACCTACAAATCTTTTTTAATCTAATTATTATTTAAAATTGAAGAGTTTGTGACTTGAATTTATTAAATCATTTGACTTTATTCGATTTAATTATTGTATATAAATATTTTAAATTTTAAAATTCATGCCTTGACCCAAACATCATAGAGACAATATTATTAACTAACATATAACATTTTCTTATCTCTTAAATATGTTGTCTCTGGTGTTAGGTCATGTCCAAATGAAATGAATGTAGATATTAAATTTATAATAATTTATGTTAATGAAGGATTGACTTAATATTAAGTTTGAATTTCAATTAGAATGAATCACCTATAAGTTTATTTTTTTTTTATTTTAATTTTATCAATTGTGAGTCATATTCGAATTTATTCTAATTTAGGTATAAATATATTCTTTTATCAATCTGTTTGTGTCATGTAATGATTTATCGATTATAATTATTCAGATATATATAAGTTCATATAAATTTAATAGTAACATAATACGTAAAAAACGAACATGGACGTGATAAAAAAAATAAACGTAATGTTAATCGATCCACAAAACAAACAAGATACATACACCCATATTATTATTTTTTAATTCCAATTATAATAACAAATTATGTAAAACAAAAATTTAATTCTAGTTTGTATCTTTTAAGGATGTTTTGAGGAGTTGTAATTGTATTTGTATAGATGCAAAGGGACCAGTTGATGAGCTTTGCCTCAAAAGTTAGTATTACAGACAACTTGGTATTGATTTTGAGTTGTTATCAGTGTCGACAACATTGGACAATTATATGTTTAATTATTATTATTATTTTGTAATATTTTTATTTATTATATCTGAGAATGAAATGTGAACACAATTTTGCTTTGAATTTAGTACGACAAAATTACTCTTGTTTTTTAACCAAGTGGGGAGAAAAGAAAGTGGGAATGGAAATCTAGTTGGATACGTCTAAGCACGTGGGGAATGGTTGCAATTATTGTAGTGTAAATCATGCAGTCAAAAGACAAATTTAGTACAATTTTGGATAAGCTTTGATAGTATTTTAATTAAAAAGAGATTAATATTTAAATTTTGAAATCAATTGTCGGTCCTAATTTGAAAAAATAACAATGACTCGTATAAGCGAGTTCAAAGTCAGAGCTTGCGTTTAAATAATCTACGCGTTTAATCGATTTTTTATTATTTGATTGGATCTATAAACGTTTAAAATTATTTTGACATGCTATTTGAGTTTTAATTTGAATCGCCTATAACTTTGTTTATAAGGGTTGGATTTATAAACGTTCAAAATTATTTTAATATGCTATTCGAACCAATACTTGTAACTTGTGACATGAAACTGTCCATATTTAATCAAACCCAACCCAATTATAGTCGTGTCCAATATATCATTCTCGTGTATATAATTGCATTTTTGTTTACAAACACCAGAACTAACATGTTCTTTAGTTTTTTTTCAAACATCGTTATATGTTATGATTTTTAGTGACATTTTTAATCATGAATAATGATGTTTACTATGTATATAGTGGAACTTTTACAAGCGTCACTAATTGTAACTGACTCGATAAATATCAATTTCTATTATAAAGCTACTCAAATGTAAACTATAACATTATCCAATAACATCAGACTTGAAGTTTAATTACAAATAATTAAACAAAAATACATAATCATTAAAATACTCAAAGTCTATAAGATTAAAGCGAAATAAAATATAAGTAAACATTTTTTAATAGAATAATGGAATCATGATTTAGTCAGAAAATAAAGAATTCATGAACTTAAGAAATCAACTATGATGACGGATTTTATTGTTGATTGGGTTGCTTCATCTTCTTCATATCTCGAAGTTATTTTTAAATGTTTTGATATTTTTTTGATATGTCGCTTTACTTTACTTTAATGTTGCTTTTTCTTTTGTTTCCTCGTTTCTGTTTCAACTTAAATCGAAAAAATTTGTTATCAAAAAACTTGTAAGAATCTGTTGCTTCTTCATTTAACTCTTCTTCCCATTTCGGTGACATCATTAACACCAATATCACAATTCTTTTTCTTCAATAGAATTAAATTTATTCCAATGAAAATATAAAATTAGAACCATGACTATTGAAAAAAAAATGAAGGCATGTATAATAAAAACAAAACTATATATGAGTTTATTATCGTGTATAGGGTAAAAATCGTTTGTCTCTTAATCATGCCTTTATCTATGTCTCCTATTAAAAATTTTAAAAAAAATTAAATTTTAAGCTCTAAGCCTTATTTTCTATATCCTACACCCTAAAAATATACCTTACCCCTAATTTCCTAAGCTCTAACCATAGCCCCTAACATCAAACCCTAAACCTTAAAACCCTAACCTCTAATTTAAAGCGAAAACATAAATAGAGGTACGAGAAAGAGGTAGATGATTTTCACCCCTCGTTATGTCAAGAACAAATAGAGTCGAGAACAGCTGAAGCATGAGCTGCTTGTGCATTGTGGCCAAAGTTATGCATTGTATTAGCAACTAAACCCTACCATCATACTTGCTACTTTTGCATGATCGCACGTAGATGTAAGAGTATGGTAATAATCACAAACAAAGCATCTTTGATTTTCATTTTTCTCTTTTGATCTGGCACCTACACCAACAGACTCAACAGTCTCTATGCCATCAACAAGAAGGTCAGGAAATCCTGTTACACAACCTTCGTTCTGAAACGATTAGAAGAGAGAATAGTTAATAAAACAAAACCTAAATTAAAACTTTGAAATATAAAGATCAAACCGAATTTTGTTTGAAAAACGGATGAAGTTGAGGCCTGCGTTCAGCAGTTTCCTTAAGACTGATTTGCAGCCACTCCGAAGGTGCCGAGTTATTTGGCAGTTAGTCTCCCAAGATACAACAACTGGAAGAACTCCGAACAGTAGTACTTCTGCCGAGTTCTCGAACCGCTCTTATCTTTGCCTATCACCGAGAGAGAAAACTGAGAGAGAAATCGTGTTTTGGATGATTGAAAACGGAGGAAATCAACTCCTTTATATAGTGGATTTCTAGGGCAAACAGTGGTATGAAATTTCCTAATTTAATATCTGGAAAATCCAGGATTTAATTTCAATCCGGAAAATCTGGGATTAAAATTCAATTAGGAATATTTGAACGTTTATTTTTAATATCCGGACAAATAATAGATTATTGCCATTTATTTGGTATTTTAATTCAAATTTAAATACCATATTTGACAATTACTTCTCCAAATAACTAGCGCAGTCAACTGCTAATTTAATTCAAAGTAATTTTTGAATTAACATTCTTTTTCCTGGATATTTTCAAAAATTAAAATAAGGAAAAATTATGCACAACGAGTAAAATATCCGCAGGCCTCGGAAAGGCCTGACCGGTCCGGACATTCACGTCGCCCACGTCGTACGGGTGCGCCTCAACCCGAATGGAATTGGATTCGCACCCCCCTGCGCGCGAGGCACAGTGTTATCTAGAGTCATTCAATGACTTCATTATGAGTAGTTGTATATAAACAACTTTTATCTCATTTATCCAACCAATGTGGGATAAAGGGGTTCTTCATTCCTTATTTTGTTCTTGACCTTCCTACTTTGAGCATCAATTTCTCATTCACCACTCAACGATATTGAGCGTATGAGCTACCGTTGTAAAGATCTCACAGTGTAGAATAGGAATCAACCATTTCCTTATTCAAAACCTTATCTTTACTTGTTCAAAATATACTCCAAAGATGGCCACATACCACTGTTTTTTCCAACAATCCCCCACATGAATGAAACTGATGATTTTATCAAAACATTTTTGGCACATTGTGGTGATAGGCTCTACGATTGATAGATGCATAGGATAGGTAGGTTTCCTCCTTTGTACCTTCCCTTGTGAAAGTATATTTACTTTACTAGCTAATCAGTAGACGCGATGTCTTTGAACTGTCAGCCGTTGGTGTAAACGATGACATACTTCACACATCTATCTTTCTGACAAGAGATACAACTCTCATGGTTATGTCCTTAAGGCCGTGGACATCTCTTGGTTCTGAAAGAGTATGAAAGAACTATGCCCAATAGTCTTCTTGAAGCGGCCCCACTTCACTCTCACATAGGTGACTTATGTTGCTCGGCTCACCGAAGCACACAATGGTCATTAAAAGCTTTTGTTTAACCTCTTCCAAATTTTTGTCACTGTTCACATCATAGGAATGGACCTGGGAGGGAACCCCCACAGTGACCGCACAGGTTTATGCAATTAGGTTGTCCCTTTGAACCTAGGTCTTGGGATCTCCAGTCAAATAGGTAGGGTTTTCCTTCACATAGCGCCTTTATTTTTCATGGGCTTTAGTCCCATTCCTTTCGATGTTTTCTCAACTTGATCTCAATTTAACCCTTTGGTTAGCGGATCCGCAATGTTATCCTTTAATCTTACAAAATCAATAGAAATAACTCTATTTGAGACAAGTTTTCTAACGGTGTTGTGTCGTCGACGCATATGTCGAGACTTACCATTATATATAAAGTTTTGTGCCCTAGCAATCGTTGCTTGATTGTCACAGTATATGCACATAGTGGGCACTGATTTTTCTCATTCAGGGATATCCTCAAGAAATTGTCTTAACCATTCGGCTTCTTCTCTAGTTTTATCTAGAGCTACAAACTCAGATTTCATTGTGGGTCTGGTTATAATCGTTTGTCTTAAGGATTTTCATGATACGGCTCCTCCTCCTAGAGTGAACACATATCCGCTTGTGCCTTTGGTATCTTGTATGTCAGATATTCAACTCGCATCGGAGTATCCTTCTAAGACAGCAGGGTCTTTGGAATAATGCAATCCGTAGTCTCGAGTATATCTAAGGTACCTCAGTACCTTTACTATTGCTTTCTAGTGATCTTTTCCTGGATTACTCGTGAATCTGCTTAGACTGCTTACAGTAAAAGCTATATTTGGTCTTGTGCAGCTCATAAGATAGATTAAGCTGCCTATGACCCTTGCACATTTCACTTGATTGATACTTTCTTCTTTATTCTTGGATAATTTAAAACAAGGATCTAAAGGAATTGTAGTTGTACCACAATCATCCTTGCCAAATTTTTCAAGAATCTTATCCACGTAGTGTGATTGAGTTAATATGAGACTTTCTGCTGATCGTTTTATTTGGATACCCAAAATTGTATCAGCTAATCCCATATCTTTCATGTCAAAGTTTGAATTTAACATGTTCTTGGTACGGTGTACCATCTTATTGTTGCTTCCTATAATGAGTATGTCATCTACATATAAACATAGGATGACGTATCCAATGTCCGTAGTTTTGACATATACACATTTATCACACTCATTTATTTTGAAGCCGTTTGTCATCATGACATTATCGAACTTCTCATGCCATTGTTTTGGTGCTTGTTTAAGTCCATATAAAGATTTGACCAATCTACAGACTTTCCTTTCTTGACCTGAAACTACATGACCCTCAGGTTGTTCCATGTATATTTCTTCGTCAAGTTCTCCATTTAGGAAAGCTGTTTTAACATCCATTTGATGCACTTCGAGATTTCTTAATGCAACAATGGCAAGTATCATCCTAATAGATGTTATTCTTGATACAGGGGAAAACGTATCAAAGTAATCAAGGCCTTCCTTTTGTCGGTATCCTTTTATTACCAACCGTGCCTTGTATTTATTAATTGTTCCATCTGTTTTCATTTTTCGTTTGAAAATCCATTTTGAATTTAGTGGTTTAATTCCCGGAGGAAGATCCACTAATTCCCAATTATGGTTTTGCAAGATGGAATCAATTTCACTTTTTATGGCATCTTTCCAAAAAATGCTTTCAGAGGAACGTATAGCTTCATTATACGTTAGAGGTTCATCCTCTAGCATATAGGTTAGGAAGTCAGATCCAAAGGATTTTTCTATCCTAGCCCTTTTGCTCCTTTGCTCTTGTTCGGATCCATCCTCTTATTGATCATTTGAGGATATATCGTCCAATGTTTTCTTAACAAACTGATCAACTTTCCTAGTTTTATAGAGAAATATATTCTCAAAGAAAGATGCATTTTTTGACTCCATTATCGTGTTTTTGTGAATCTCTAGATTTTTCGATTCATACACAAGAAACCGATAAGCATTGCTATGTTCAGCATAGCCTATGAAAATACAATCCACTATTTTTGGACCTATTTTCATTTGTTTCGATGGTAGAGCCATTACCTTTGCAAGACACCCCCATATTTTTAAGTGTTGATAGGAAGGTTTTTGACCTTTCCATAGTTCATATGGTGTCTTATCTTTTCTTTTCTGTGGGACCTTATTTAAAAGGTAATTTGCCGAAAGAATGGCTTCCCCCCACATGTTCTGAGGTAACCCAGAACTTCCTAATAAAGCATTCATCATTTCTTTCAGAGTCTGATTCTTACGTTCGGCTACTCCATTAGATTGAGGGGAATACGGTGGTGTTACCTCATTAATAATACCATGTTGGGTGCAATATTCACCAAATGGATTAACATATTCTCCACCACGATCACTTCTTACCATCTTAATTTTCTTATTAAGTTGGTTTTCGACTTTTTGCTTATAGATTATAAATTTATCTATAGCTTCGTCTTTGCTTTTTAACAAGTATATGTAGCAATATCTTGTACTGTCATCGATAAAAGTAATAAAGAATTTATTTCCTCCTCTTGTTTGGACAAATTTTAAGTTACAAACATCGCTATGAATTAAATCAAGCGGCATTGTACTTTTTTCAATAGTTTGAAATGAAGTTCTTGTTGATTTTGCTTCAACACATATTTCACATTTTAACTTATAATCAATGTGAAATGAGGGAATGTGGTCTATTTTAATTAATCTTCGTAAGGTATCATAATTGACATGTCCAAGTCTACCATGCCATAAATTAAATGACTCAAGCATATAATCAGAAGAAGAAGCTGCATTCTTATTCTTATTCTTCATATGGGATTTTATAGAGATAGTATTGAGTTTCCACATTTCATTTAGTACATATCCCCTACCCACAAACATTCACCCCTTAGTTAAAATTAACTTCTGGGATTCAAAAATCATCCTAAATTCGTGAACACTTAGAAGTGTTCCAGAAACAAGGTTCTTGCGTATGTCAGGTACATACAACACATTCTGAAGCTTGAGTTCCTTTCCAGAAGTCATCTTTAACACCACGGTTTCCTTCCCCTTTATCATGGAAGTTGCAGCATTACCCATGTAGAGTTTCTCTCCATTATCGCATGGTGTCAGCTCATGAAAAGAGTTTTCGTCACAGCAGATATAACGTGTGGCTCCTGTGTCCAGCCACTACTCTCTTGGGTTTGAGTCAACCATGTTGACTTCAGATATCACAGCTACTAGGTCTTCATCTTGCACGACGTTGACCTCTTTGGCTTTCACTCTTTTTGGAAGCCTGCATTTTGTGGATCTATGTCCCATTTTTCCACAATTGAAGCATGATCCTTTGAATTTCTCCTTTTTGAAGATCCCGCCACTTGGTCCTAACTTTGGTTTAGTTTGGGCCCTTTGCGGTTGCTTTCCTTTCCTGGTTTCGACAACATTTGCCTTGGCTTCTCTGCTGTGAGATTTCCCGGCATTTCCTCTGTTGTCTTCTTCAATTCGAAGCCTGGAGATCAGTTCTTCCACAGTCATCTTCTTCCTTTTGTGTTTCAAGTAACTCTTGAAATCATTCTATCCGGGAGACAATTTTTCTGTGATGGCAGCTACTTGGAAAGGCTCGTTGATAACCATTCCTTCTGCAAGAATTCCATAAATAATTAGTTGGAGTTCTTCAACTTGAGTTACTACTGATTTTGAATCAACCATAGTAAAATTCAAGAATCTTGCGACTAAAAACTTTTTAGCCCCAGCATCATCTGCTTTGTACTTATTTTCCAAAGCATTCCATAACTTCTTGGCAGTTTCGTATACATTGTATACCGGATACAAAGAATTTTGTAATCCGTTTAGGATGTAGTTCCGGCACATATAGTCGCCGTCATCCCATTCTTCTTTTATCTTTATGGCAGCGACCTTGTCAACTTGCCCTTCTCCGTCTCCTACATTAATGACTAGAGGATCGGCCGTTGAGTAATTGCTCAAGCTCAACATGGAAAGATAAAACTCATCTTTTGCTGTCATGTCTTGAAGTTCTGTCCAGTGAATTTTGGCGGCTTTTCATTGTGATTAACATTCACAGCCGGTGCATTCGTATTCTGGACTTGTTTAGAGCTCTGTGCAGGTGCAGAGACCTTCGAATGCTCAGATTCTCCAGTAGTTATTTCTTTCTGTGAAAGAAAAATTGAAATTCAATTAATTTCGTTAAACAGAAATAAAAAATTTCTTGTTTAAAAACTGACAATTTCTGCGAACAAATTTGTCATAGCTTTTGAGATTTTCTGCAAACCCGTTTAAGAACGGCAGGATAAATCCTGAAACAAATTGTTGGCAATCTCTTTTACACTTTGATCATTTCGGTCTGAAGACGATATATATATTGGAAAATTCAGTCTTAAGATTGTCACACAACCTTCGTTCTGAAATGATTAGAAGAGAGAATAGTTAATAAAACAAAACCGAAATTGAAACTTTGAAATATAAAGATCAAACCGAATTTTGTTTGAAAAACGGATGAAGTTGAGGCCTGCGTTCAGCAGTTTCCTTAAGACTGATTTGCAGCCACTCCGAAGGTGCCGAGTTGTTTGGCAGTCAATCTCCCAAGATACATGGAAGAACTCCGAACAGTAGCACTTCTTCCGAGTTCTCGAACCGCTCTTATCTTTGCCTATCACCGAGAGAGAAAACTGAGAGAGAAATCGTGTTTTGGATGATTGAAAACGGAGGAAATCAACTCCTTTATATAGTGGATTTCTAGGGCAAACAGTGGTCTGAAATTTCCTAATTTAATATCCGGAAAATTCGGGATTTAATTTCAATCCGGAAAATCCGGGATTAAAATTCAATTAGGAATATTTGAACGTTTATTTTCAATATCCGGACAAATCAGAGATTATTGCCATTTATTCGGTATTTTAATTCAAATTTAAATACCATATTTGATAATTACTTCTCCAAATAACTAGAGCAGTCAACTGCTAATTTAATTCAAAGTAATTTTTGAATTAACATTCTTTTTCCTGGATATTTTCAAAAATTAAAATAAGGAAAAATTATGCACAACGGGTAAAATATCCGCAGGCCTCGGAAAGGCCCAACCGGTCCGGATATTCGCGTCCCCCACGTCGTGCGGGTTCCGGAATTAAAATTCAATTAGGAATATTTGAACGTTTATTTTCAATATCCGGATAAATCAGAGATTATTGTCATTTATTCGGTATTTTAATTCAAATTTAAATACCATATTTGACAATTACTTCTCCAAATAACTAGAGCAGTCAACTGCTAATTTAATTCAAAGTAATTTTTGAATTAACATTCTTTTTCCTGGATATTTTCAAAAATTAAAATAAGGAAAAATTATGCACAAGCCTCGGAAAGGCCCAACCAGTTCGGACATTCGCGTTGCCCACGTTGTGCAAGTGCGCCCCCCTACGCGCGAGGTACAATGTTATCTAGAGTCATTCAATGACTTTATTATGAGTAGTTGTATATAAACAACTTTCATCTCATTTATCCAACCAATGTGGGATAAAGGGGTTCTTCATTCCTTATTTTGTTCTTGACCTTCCTACTTTGAGCATCAATTTCTCATTCACCACTCAACGATATTGAGCGTATGAGCTACCGTTGTAAAGATCTCACGGCGTAGAATAGGAATCAACTATTTCCTTATTCAAAACCTTATCTTTACTTGTTCAAAATATGCATTGTGGCCAAAGTTATGCATTGTATTAGTAACTAAACCCTACCATCATACTTGCTACTTTTGCATGATCGCACGTATATGTAAGAGTATGGTAATAAACACAAACAAATCATCTTTGATTTTCACTTTTCTCCTTTGATCCCTCACCTACACCAACAGACTCAGGTCAGCAGTCTCTATGCCATCAACAAGAAGGTCAGGAAATCCCATATGATACATGAAAGTATATAGCTCTTTATACAACTTTTCATTCCAACTTTAACAACTTTTACAGGCTAAACCACGTAGCAGTAACAAATTAATAAACTGAAGAAGAGCAGTTAATAAATGAGAACGATGGATGTTCTGGTTTTAGAAGAAACTGAGGCATTGCTTTTGTTCTTGCATTTTGCAATTCCAAGCCTGTTGGCACCGTTATTTTAGTGTCAAATAGGGATTGATTTGATGCAAAGGAATCTTTACCGATTATTATTTAGTGTCCAAACGCCTGTTGGCTGAAAAAAACTTTAGAAACACAAAAGACTTTGTCTATATATGAATGTTGGCAATGATGTTTTGTTCCATAATTGCTTGAAACGTAGTTGTAAACCTCTAAAGAGTTCTTAACCATTACCAGAGGTTAAGGTTCATTAGAATTGCCGGGAAATTACTTTTAAATAATACATGTACTTCTGTATATCTAGGTATCGGTACAGAGCTTAAGAAGGAAGAATGATTACAAACAACTAATGCAAGACGTAAGGTACGTGATATTAATTATCAATATGGACCCTTATGTATTGGTACGGGTTTAAGCGTATCGGTACAATCAGGGACGGAACCAAAATTTGGGGTTGAAAGAGCAAAACATAACTATTTAGAAGTAGGAAAGGTAAATTCATAAAAAATCTAATTTTTAAAAAAATTTAAATAGGAGGACAAAAGTGAAAAAAAAATTTCGTCATTAGGTACAACAATTGGCTATTGAAATTTTGGAATCTTTTATGTTGTATAAAGAAAGCTGTTTGTATTAGAACTTGTAATAGGAATAAACATATTGATAATGTAAATAAATCATTTGTACATCTTAAAAAATTTCTTAGTTGGGATGAATACCCAAATGTGCATATAGGTATTATCTTCTCTTGGATAAATATAACACAAATTTATAAAAAAAAAATATTCGGTACACACATGATCGTATCGATATATATTGTTGAGTATCGTTACTGAAGAAAATTGCATTGGTACTTATAAATTTTTTTAACTTTTAAGGTGTTTTTAAGCATTTAAACAAGTCAAAATTATTTTGAATATATTTTTCAAGATAAAGAACTTTTGAAATATTTTTACAATTTAGATTAAGTCTAAATGCATTCTTCATTTAAGTTATATAAAAATTAATATCTCAACATAAATTATAACCGTTAACTATAATCTTAAACTTTAACTTTAGTTTTTTTTTTATTATTAGGGCATAAATAGAGATAATAAAAAATATTTATAATAAAACATGTTATTTTTAAATTTTTTTTCAAAATCCAAAAATTTCTAAAATAATTTCATATGATTGTTACCTGGGCAAGCTCATATCTCATTATCTCAACAGTAACATGATCCAAGAAATTGTTTGCAAATTCAATGTCCTTCGGCCTAAGAGCCAGCATGTTAGGTTAGCCATTTAGAAAAAGAATAAAGTAACTTATAAAATATACCAAATAAAATAAAATGTGTAAAATATTTACACAACTTTTTTATTTAAACTCTAAAATAAAATAAAATAAAATTAAAAATAAAAAATATATTATTTTAATCTTTAAACCAAAGTTTTAAATTAAACTTATAAATATAAACATTAAATTTTAAACCAAAAATCCTAAATTAAATCCCTATATATTGAAATAAACATCTTTGTGTGTATGCTTACCAAATACCTTTTCATATATAAAAATAATTTTAAAGGATTTTAAAGATTTATTTCAAGTTTTAGGTTTATGGCTATTTTAAAGGGTTAAAGCAATTTAAATCTTGAATTTGAAAACTTTTCTAGCCATTAAAATCTTTTTGTCCATATTAATCATTCAACTTGTAGGTTTTTCATTTTTAGTCCTTTTGATGGTCAAAGAGTAATATGGATCAAGAAAAATTTAAGGACCTAATTGAAGAAATTTATAGTTTAAGGGAGTAATAAAAGAATATGATTCTGACCTGTTTTTCAAAAAGGTAAACGTGACAAAAGCAGAGGAGTGAGTGGAACGGTGAGTCAACCACATTTTGTCCGAGCGTGTTTACTTCGAAAGTTGAAGGTGAACTCGGTCCAACTCGGCCCTAACTGACTCAGTGACCGGTTGGAATCAATGACTCAGTGACCACCTGGTGGGGAAACCTAAGAGCCACCCACTGAGTCACACGTGATGGCCAGCCAGTTTGGAACTTCGAAAAACACAAATTCAAACCAAATATTTTATTGCAATTTGCATTTGCATTTGCATTCATTTCAAATTTCATTTCCATTTCACATCTTCAGGCTTAGCTAATGGATAAATTACACCAGTGGTCAATTTTAATTTATTCTTATTTGATTTTGATGAATTAACTTTCCAAGAAAACATTTTGGTCACTTCATTATTGATTTACCACAAAATGGACACTTATATTGTCAATTTATAGTAAATTGATCACTTAAACGTTAACCTCGGTGTATTAATAATGAAGTGGCCATAATGTCATCTAAACCTGAAAATCTGTACTGTTTTTTACTTCCTCCTCTCTATTACTGTCGATAATTTCTTATGGGTTTTGTCAATAATCGTCGCAAAAATGAAGTGCTTTTTCCTTTATTGTTATATAGATATGGATTTTTTTAATTGACCTTAAATTTTTAACATCAAACCTAAAACTTTGAATATTTTTATCTGATTTTTGTGTACCTATGTCAAATTAAGCTGTAATTAGAATATATTCTTTACAATAAGTTTCATTACCTTTTGTCATTCGAATCTAGGTAAAATAACAAGACTTATGAATCAGTAAGAGTCAAAATCTGAATGACCAAGACATTAGCAACGACTAAAAAAGATACGATCAAATTTTATCTATGATCTAATAACTAGACTTATAAATTTACTCTTACAATTTTTGAAGTTTTATAGAATCTCTGAATTCTAACAAATTTTTTGAATCAGAAAGATAAGAATAAACAATTTTTTTTATTCTTTTTATGATTTAAACTAAGATCGAGAGACGTTTGGATGATGACATCAAAATAATAATGATTAAAATTCTTAATGAAAAAAATAAGAAAATGAAAGAGAAGAAGGAAAAAAATACAAATACTCTAATGTAAGAGCAAATATCGTTCAAGGAGTCATTTCATGATAAATCGATAATATAAATGATCAAAATAAAACTCCTGAAATGGAAATGGTTGAAATCAGAAAAAATTGAAACAAAAGTGACCAGAAGTATAATTTATCCTAGATTTTCTTAAACCCAAATTCAAAAGCCTTCCCTTTGAAGTTTTGACTTTTGACCACCAACAGAAAGCAAAGGGAAGAAAAGTCACACTTTCCTCCCTTCTTCCTCCTTAAACCAGCAATTCCCATACATAAAAAGACCCCCAACTTGTTCAAATCCTCAACAACTCTTCTCTTCTCTTAATCTTCCCTGTATTTGAACCGATACCCTTTGTTTTCTCCATTAGAGACTGCTTAAATAGGTAAAAAACCTCGATCTTTGCCTTTGATTCTCTTTGTTTTTTATGAACTAATGAGGTTTTCTTTTGGTAAAATTTGTGAAACCTTAGTTTCTTTGGTGTTTTTTTTCCTTAAAAAATTTGTTTAACTTAAGAAGAACATGTCTTGAAAAAAGACCCAGTCTTTGATTTAGAACATCGCTTAGCCATATGTTGTCTGTATGTTATGTTATGTTATGTTCTTTTCTCTTTAGTTATTTGATTATTGCTATAGAATGAGGAAACTTATTTTTTTGTTGCTTTTAATATTATTGCAGAGCTTTGTTTGTGATGTGCACTGGTTCGAAGAGTGAACTTGTTCCTTCAAATTTCATCATGGAAGGTAAATTACACGAGCTTAAAGCCGATAAATGCTCGATTTTGCTCGAATTAGCCGCCTCGGACGATCTATTTTCCTTCAAAAGGGAAGTGGAAGAAAAGGGTTTGGATCTTGCAGAGGCGAGCTTCTGGTATGGTAGAAGATTTGGGTCGAGAAAGATGGGATTCGAAGAAAGGACACCCTTGGTTATCGCTGCCATGTTCGGTAGCCTTGATGTCTTGAAATACATAGTTGAAAGTGGGAAGGTTGATGTGAAAGGAGCTTGTGGTACTGATGGAGTTACTGCCCTTCATTGTGCAGTTGCTGGTGGGTCTAGTTCTTCTGTCGAGATCATCAGGCTCTTGCTTGATGCGTCTGCGGATGCTAATTGCGTTGATGCTAATGGGAACAAACCTGTTGATCTGATCGTGCCGGGTTTGAAATCTTTGAGTGGTTCCAGGAGAAAGGTGATTGAGTTGTTGTTGCAGGGTGATGATGTTGTTGGTGTTAATCCAGAGGACATGTCCGAGAAGACAGTTCTGCCGAAAGAAGGGTTGGAGAAGAAGGAATATCCTATTGATGTATCGTTGCCCGATATCAACAATGGGATATATGGAACTGATGACTTTAGGATGTATACCTTTAAGGTGAAGCCTTGCTCGAGGGCGTACTCCCATGATTGGACCGAGTGTCCCTTCGTTCATCCCGGTGAGAATGCTAGGAGGAGAGACCCGATGAAGTACCCCTACAGCTGTGTGCCCTGCCCGGAGTTTCGCAAGGGGGTATGTCCAAAGGGTGATGCTTGTGAATACGCACATGGTGTGTTTGAATCCTGGCTTCATCCTGCTCAATACCGGACCAGGCTTTGCAAAGATGAGATCGGCTGCACACGCAAAGTCTGTTTCTTTGCTCACAGACCAGAGGAATTGCGCCCCGTGTATGCTTCCACCGGGTCAGCCATGCCTTCACCAAGATCTGCTACTGCCAGTGCAGTGGATATGACAACTTTGAGCCCTCTAGCACTCGGTTCATCATCCTTGCCGCTGCCTACCACTTCGACGCAACCCATGTCCCCTTTGACATCCTCTTCCTCGCCAAAGAATGGAGGCTTGTGGCAGAATAAAATGAGTCTCACCCCACCTGCCTTGCAGCTACCAGGTAATCGCTTGAAGACAGCTTTTAATGCCCGAGATTTGGATTTGGAAATGGAAATACTCGGGCTCAAGAACCAGTTGCAGCAGCAAAAGTTGATGGATGAGATCTCTAGTCTCTCCTCCCCGTCCTGCTGGAGCAATGAATACACTAGGCTTGGTGATTTGAAGCCTACTAATCTCGATGATGCATTTGGATCACTTGATCCTTCCCTGCTGTCTCCGTTAAAATCCGCAACTCCAACCCAAATGCAATCTCCAACCCTGCATCAAATACGCCCAAACCAACTCCGAGCAAGCTACCCAACAAACCTTCCATCCTCTCCTGTGAGGAATCCCTCACCTTTCGGTTTCGACTCATCTGCTGCAGTGGCAGCAGCTGTAATGAAGTCCAGATCTTCTGCTTTTGCAAAACGAAGCCAGAGTTTTATAGACCGCAGTCGAGCTGGACTTACCGCCCCTTCTAATTCCACAACCATGATGTCTTCAAACATTTCCGACTGGAGCTCCCCTGATGGAAAACTGGATTGGGGTATGCAAGGAGATGAGCTGAACAAGTTTAGGAAGTCAGCTTCCTTTGGCTTCCGCAACAACACTCCGGCACCAACCGCAGCCAAAGATATGATGATGCCATCCAACATTGACGAGCCAGACGTGTCCTGGGTTAATTCCCTCGTGAAAGATGTTACACCCGCAGGAGGTCCATTGCTTCAGCAGCAATACAATATCGGTAAAGGGGTTCGAGAAAGGCTTCCACCATGGGTGGAACAAATGTACATAGAACAGGAGCAGATGGTAGCATAAGAAAGAGACCCCTTTGGCTTATTGCTTTACTCTAACTTTTTATTCGATTCATAATAGTATTCGATAGCTATAGTCGACAGTAGAAGAATCTATTGGTCTGTCCAAGAAGTGAAACAGACATGGGCAAGAAGGTTTAAGTTCACTTCCCATGGTAGAGCTAGGAGAAAGATGAACCAAGCCAAGCAACAAATAAATTTATTTATTACTTTATATTTCTTAATTCTTTGTGTTTTTAAGATGGGAGTCAATCTATGGCAGTGAAAGTGTGATCAAATTTCTGTCAATAACTCATTGTAATCTTACATAAGTTAAATTTGTCTCTTCGTATGAACTCCATTGTTATGGTTCTATTGTTGTTGTTTTTACTGTTAAATTTCCTACCTTCAAAGGAACTGTGTTTTAAGACCAAACATAGCTGCTGTTTTAGCTGTTCATGTTGGTTTTTAGTGCAGAAACAGAGCTAAACTTGCTTTGGTTCATGACAATAATTAATATAATTAGTTTAGATCCACTAATAATATTATAAAAACAAAGACAAGGGTTAAATCTTAAAATTCAACCTAATAGATGTATCAAAAATTAATTTAGACTCTTTCTTTGGTCTACAAATAGGATCTTAATATATTTATTCATTAGACGATATCATGGAAAACTAGAAGATGTATGCTAGTTGTGCAATTTGAAGTCACTGGAGTATTCGATCGAGTTGAATAATTTTTTTGAGTCAGCTGAGTTAACAAATCTATAAAATTATAATTATAATCAAATTATTATTTTTTACAAATTGAATAGAGTTTTACTTACTCTTATATCATTAATATATATATATGTGAATTATCTATTCTTTTAAATCATTAAATGATTAAAACAAATAATTCAAATTAAAAATTGATTATATAAAAATTATTATATAAAAATAAAAAATAATATTAATCATTTATTTTTATTATTTAACAATTCATAAAATATATAAAATTTAAAAAATTAATATTATATAACTTAATTCTATATTTATATACTAATGGGGAAATTTGAAGCTGACCATGCCAATGTTGATTGTATGATATAATTATATACCCACACACCAAGTTATCATTATATATTTTTTAATATTCTATGTGGCTCAAACCTTGTGTTTCTTGAGAAGATAAGATTTTTATTAATGGAGCCACCAAATATATATATTAAAAATTATAAAATAATAAAAAGACAAGAAATGGGTGTGGGGTCCATTTTTTTATATATTTGTATTGATATTCCAAGGAGGATATAAACAAAAGGTTCTTCCTTTCGAGAGCCGCCCATGAGACGAATTCTCAACCAAACGTTGGATTCCCCACCAGTAGCTTCACCCATTTTTGGTGGTCAAATTGTGACTTTCATCCTTTATTATGATTAAATTATGGATTGAGTCCTTGTATGTTTTTATATTACTACAGTTTGACTCAGTCTATAAAATTAAAGTCTAAATACTACCAATAAATTATATGGTTGTTGGCTATTTACTTAATATAAAAATAAGTGTTAAAATAATTGACATCGACAAACAAATGTTTTTAAATAAAAACGAGAATAAATTTTACGTAAATAGTTTTAAAACGGAAAAATCATTATAATTTCGAATAATAAAATCTTAAATTACTCGAAATCCTCCCTAAAAATCAATTGGATTAAATAAAGATCCTTTGAAGCCTATACAAGTATTTAAACCAAAATTTAAGTTTATATGTGTGAATTCAACTCCTAAATCGTATCTGTAGGGTAGGGGGAATGTGAAATTTTCATAAATTATTGAGTCCAAGTAGATATTTTTAGGACAGCATACAAGACAAAAGGGTGTCGATGTAATGAATAGACCATATGAAAAAAGAGCTAAACTGGTCGGTTTGGCCGGTTGGGATTCCCACTTTCATGTTGCACAAGGAAAAAGAATAAAGCAATAGGAAGGTAGGCTTGGTTGTGATTTTTTCCCCGTCAAAAGTGTGGGTTTTTTCTTGGGCAGTAAATAAGATGAAACAGATTAAAAGTTATTCTAGTTCGATTCGATTAAAACTCAATTAAAATTTGATTTGATTAAATTCGGTTTGAGATTTTAACGAGTTAAACCGAATTACTTGATACTCGACTCGAAAAACTCACGAACTCCTGGAACATATAATAATACTTTTTTTTAACTTTTTATAATTTAAAATCTAAATTTCTAAACTTAAAAAACTAAAATATAAGTCTAAACATAAGTCTTAAACTCTAGATTAGCACACTAAATAATAAAATTAACAAGCCTGAGTTTACACAACTTGTGTAACAAACTTTTTTTTTGTATAAAACTTTAAATGAGACATGACAAATAAGAGTTACTCGAGTCTAACACAGCCAAAGATCGGTCAACACTTGATTAAGTTCGAATAAAGCTCGAACTCGACTCGAATTCTTAACAAGTCGAGTCGAGCTCATATTTTTCAAGCTCGTTTAAAATTAATCAAGCTTAAACTCGATTTAAAATCTTAACGAATCGAGTCAAGCTTAGCCACTCCTAGACTTTCTCCCCTCATTAATATCTAATTTATTGACTAATTAATTTAAATTAAATGTTATAAAGACTTTATATAAAACAATTATTCCAACTAATTTACTCCATTTATAATTTTAAAATTATTTAAGAAAATTAATGCCTCATCATATTAGAATAATCGGTTGTTGATATAAATGTATGGTTTTAATTCATCATCCCATTAGTCGTCACTTTTCTTTCTTTTGCATAAAATATTCTTCTACTGTTAAATAATTCTTCTGATTTGATTCTAAATAAATTTTATTAATTTTTTTTTATGACAGTTTGGATTTAAAAATGACTAACCATGCGGAAGAATTTAACTTAAATAGTCAATGTTCTTATGAAATGAATGTGAATTTATCATATCGAAGCTTATACTATAAAATGTTCTGTTGTACTCTCTTGTATCATTAAATTTGATTCAGTTAAAGTTCGATTATTATTAAATTAGATTAGATTTAATTTGGATTTTTAATAAGTTGTCCGAATATTTTTAAAGTTTTTAAAATCAGAATAAACTAATTGAATATTATTATTATTATTATTATTATTATTATTAAGTTGTAAATGAAACGAGACAGATTACGAGTTATTCAAGTTAAACTTGATCAAAATTTGGTCAACATTCGTCTACAATTCTTAAAGAACCGAATCAAGTTCAACACTACTTAAACTTGACTTAAATTAACCAAACTCAAATTTAACTCGAATTTTTAATAAACCGAATCAAATTCAACACTACTAAAACTTAGCTTGAATCATTTACACTCGTAACGATACCATCGGCACTTCATTACTTCTCTAGCGCACATGCTTCATGTGAACCTCTCGCCTTGTATTGCTTTCTTAATTATCATATTTGAACGCATTTAAAATCACAACTCGAGATATAAATCGAATCAAATCTTAAATAATTTAAATATTTTTTATTTTAAAAAAAAATATGAGGTATCTATAATAACATATCCAAAAATTTAAGAGTAAAATAATAGAGAATTAAGAGAGTAAATGATAGAGAAAGAACGAACATTTCCCTTTTAACAAAGAAGCCTTTAAATAGACAAAATACACAAAACCTTCTTTGCTAAAAGCTTAAATTTAATATAAGCAAATATTATTTACCTCTATTTTGACATGATAGAGAAAGAACACATTCTCCATTTAACAAAAAAAAAAAAAAAACTTTGGGAAATACACAATAATTAAAATATTAAATTTAACAATTAAAAACAGAAAATATAAATGCTAGCTAAAAATTAGAACAAATAAAAAAAATAATAAATTCCTAAAAATAAGACTTTGACTCTCATTAATAAAAAAACATATAATTCAATTTTTTTAAACGAGTATAGAAATTTTTATATTTTCCTCTACACGTTAAATTGACTTTTTTATGAAAAAAATAATCCTAGAAAAATCACCAAGAAATGGGCGCAATTGCTCCTTCTAAAGCGACATAAATTCGTCTATGGTATCCACTAGAACGAGCTTGTTGATAGGGATGATCATTTGACTCAGATTTAACGGTTTTGATATAATTTTATAAGATTAAATTTTTTTAAAAAAATAATTTGGATTAAATTCGAGTTGAATTTAGATTTAAAATCAAAAATATTCAACGGTTCAAGCCCAAAATAATAGTTTGACTTTATTCTAAATATATATGTATAATTGTTATACTGTCTCTCTCTTTGAATATATATTTTAATTATCTCTTTATTTTGTCTAATAAAAATAGATTAATTATTATAATATTTTTTATTTGTATTTTTTAATTAACTCCTTATTTTATCGAATAAAAATGAAAAATATTTTCTTAATTATGATGGGTCGGGTCTGGCTTAAATTCGAATTTTTTACTTTAAAATTTGAGTCGGTCAAACATCATAAAATATCGGATTAGATTGTGTTTGGGTGAAGGTAGGACTATAAATGAACCGAACGTTCAACGAATCATTCTTGAATCGTTCGGCGGGAAGTTTGTTTATTTATTAAACGAACGAGCATGAACACGATTTTTTTGTTCGTTTAATTAAATGAATGAACATGAACAAAGGACTTGTTTTTTTCATTTATGTTCGTGAATTCGATAATTCGTTCATTTATGTTCGTGAATGTTCGATAATTCATTCGTTTTTGTTCGTTCAATTTGTTTATATTCATTCATTTATGTTTATTTGTTTATGTTCGTTCGTTTATGTTCATTTAAATTTATTCATATATGTCTACAGATATTTATTGTTCGGTTAAACCAAATTAACCAACCAAAACTAAACAAAATTAGTTAGTCTATTAGATAATTATAGGTTTAGGCTAATAATTGAGAGTTTTTCAAATTTTAATTATTGATTAATTCAGTTTAAAATCGGTTAATTTACTGAATTAATCGAACTAATCCAAAATATTAAATATTTAACACATTATATATGTTTGTTTATCATGTTAACAAACGATCACGAATAAGCTATATTCTTTAGTGAACGAACACGAACAAGAAATTTTGTGTTTGTTTATGTTCGTGTTCGTTTCTGTTTATTTGTTCGATTAAAGTTAAACGAACGAACTTGAACACACCCTTGTTCATGTTCATTTGATTCACTTATAGCCCTAGGTGAACGATCTATTTTTGGGGGTCAAGTGTGAATTAACCAATATTTTGACTCAATTCGACCCATGACCATCCTTACGCGTTACTAGTATTGTTCATAACTGACCCAATAGATACCTAGAGTACCAATAAATCTAATATCATTATTATAATATTGCTATTTCATCATCTTTTCTACTAGGGTGTATTCGATTCAGTTTGATTTAGTAATCTATTTTAGTAATCATCACTTTTCGGTTTGATTAATCTTAATTTTTGATTTTTCTATATTAACGTTAGTTTTTAAAAAAATATATATTTTATTTTGAGAAAATGGTTGTATTTTATGACTTGTAAACATTAAAAGGTAAAATTTTAAGATGTTTTCCATAAATATTAAAAAAATATTTTTTAAATTAGTTAAAAATTAAATCCAACTTAATTCGATTAACCATAATTTATAAATTTATAAATCATAATATCACGATTCAGTGATTATATACATAGGCTTCAAGGGTCTAGAAAAGAGAAAAATTATATGGTGAACCCTGTTCACCACGTCATCCATGGTTCCAATCAATCAAGACTGTTGATCTTAATTTTTTTCCAAGTGAATCATCACCTCTTTCCTACATGGACTTAGTGGATGGGTAATTATTAGGTGGTTATTTAAAGATCAACGGTCCTGATTGCTTGGACCATGGATGACGTGGTGAATAAGGTTCACCGTATAATCTCTCCTAGAAAAGCCCACCAGTCCCACTTAAAACATCGTCCTCATTTTCCTTTTCGATCCTCGCAGAAAAAAATGTTAAACTCTAACCCTAACCCTTATTTCTTATATCTTAAACTCTAAACTCTACGCCTTAAAAATTACACCATACCTCTAATTTCTTAAACCCTAACCGCAATCTCTTCCGGTAAGATTCAAACAGTTTATTTATAAATTATGTATTTCAAACTAAAAGGTTAAGAAAAATGAATAGATGCTACTATGAAAAGTGGTGTAATTGATGATAGTATAGAAATAGAGGATGAAAATCTGTTAATTTAAAGTGTAGATACCAAGTCATGAATTTAATATAGTTGAGGGACCTTAGAATTTGACCTTTAACATGGGAAGCAGAAGGGGGGGTCCAAACTATACATCTTATGGGCCCAAAATCAATCCAACTAATTACAAAATGGGGCTTATAATATTTTTGTTTTTCCTACTTTGGGCCTATTTTTCATCAATATAGTTGGGCTTTTGATAGAACTCAAAAGAAATCTAATCAAATAGGGATGAAAATAGAAAGGGTGCATTATTATATTTTATAAATATTTGAAATCTTTTTAATACGTTGGTATAAATATAAGGTAATATCTATTTAATTTTTTTAACTCTTTAATAACGCATACAAAGCAAACACTCTACCATGATACCATCTGATTAGATTTAAGGTGTAAGATTTATGAATAATTTCATCTTTTAAATAAAATAATTATTTTCAAGTGAAAATGCGAGGTATTAATCCTTGTAGCTCTCCTATCCAAAGCAAACACTCTACCATGATACCATCTGAACTATATCTCTTCATTTATAATTCAACTATTACAATGATATTTTTATATTTTTCATACTTTTATATATTTTTAAATAAATAACTAAAACTTAATATTTAAGAACAATTGATTATTTAAGGATCGGATACGAAATTAGAAAAAATTATATAAAAAACCTTTTAGTTAAAATTAAAAAGAATAAGATTTACTTAGCTAAATGGAAAAGTTTGTTCCAACAAAGTGTAATAGTTCATAGGGGTGTGTATTCGGTTAATTCGGTCAATGGTTGAACCGAATTAAGCAAAAAATTTAAAATCTTAATCGTTAATCGAACTAAATTATTTATAAAATAATCAAAATATTTCGGTTAATTAGCCTAATTAATAAAATTAACCAAAATTTATTATAAATTTTGGTTAAATTACATAATAGATCACTAAATTATACTAAAATATTTTTTTAGTCACTAAACTTTTGTTTTATATTAATTTGATAAAAATTTAGTGATCATTTTATAATATAAAAAATTAGTGAATATTTTATAAATTTTAAAAGTTAAATGACTAAAAATAAATATATATAATATTTAATATATAATAATTTTAGTTAATTTGGCTAATTAACTGATTTTGAACCGAAATAACCGATAACCAATTTTTTTAAAAAACATTAACTGTTAACCAAACTACTTAAAATTAACCGATTGAATTAACTGAAATACTTTCAGTTCGATCAGTTAATTCGGTTAAAACCAAATAATATACACCCTAATAGTTCGAAGGATTTCTTTAGTATATTGCAAGGACATTGGCCCCTAAAATGAAATATTGTATTTTAATCACTTCCCATTACTAAGTTTTAAGTTATTGCAATAATGTAATTGTATTTTGATCTCTCAAAATGGTAATTATGAAAGAATAACTAATGAAATGGTAAAATTACAGTCCGACTCCCCATAAATCTATAGTTCAATCTCGGCCACTCCAAAATAAGTTTTTTTTTTTGCTTTCGTTCCTGTATATTGGCCAATTTTACTTGAGTATAACTTGTAAAAGTACAAGGGTTTATTTAGATAAAATGTTAAAGCTAAAGGACTATCTTATTATTTTAGAAAATTAAAAATGTAGCTTAAAGATACCTTAAAGACAGTGTAAAAATCTGTCTTTCTTCATACGGTATTGTATGTTACACTGAGTCTAGGTGTCTTGTCTTGGAATAAAAGCGACAGTTCACCAACCTGGGAGTAAAGTGAGAAACTACACAAACCCTAACTTCATTTCTATGTTTTCCTATGTTCTCACAGTTGAAGAAATAAGTCAATAAAGCAAGGGTTCCTTACTCCTTACTTTTCCTAAACATAAAGTCATTACTAATTTGGAGTTTCGAATTAATTCGAATGGTTTTGGATACTATACAAACAAGGCATCAAAAGCATAATTAAAATGAGTCCGACGGAATAAGATATTAGATCTGTTAAATAAAACCATCGGTACAAAGCCTAATATTATGAATAGAGAAAACTGGATTAGAAAAACTACTGAGCCTTTATAATATCCGATTTAGATTAGTATATCAATAAATTAAATATCGATGATTATAAAAAATATGATACGAATACAACATGATTGTAATTAGGTGTTAATACCAAGAGTATTGATAAATATTATCTTTTACCACTAAAATGCCACTGTCGTATAATGTTAGGTTAGAGCATGTTAGAGGAACACAAGAAGACAAGGAACCTTGTTCATGATTTGTGGTGTTTTCAATATTAATTTGTATTTATTTGTCATTTGTTTTAAATCAAAGGGTCATTAGTTAACGAATAGCGCAAGATTTGCATGCTTAGGGTATCCAAAAGTATTCTTTTTGTTTGGATGGTTCTGGCAAAACCATGCTGGCAATCTGGATTTGTTTATTGCAAACTAACACTCTTGTTCTGGAAAATCTTGTCCTGTGGTCCGAATATAGTTGCTGCAACTGCAAAATTTTCTATTCTGAAGAGCACCACAAAATAACAAACATGATTGGACACATAATTTATCAAGAAATTTATTGGTTACACATCAATATCAAACATGACTAGTTCAAAATACTCTATTCATACATTTAGATTTGACCTAAACTTGCTAGTCGGATTGGTTTTGATTCGAGTCTATTCAAGTTTCGAACATATGAGTCATTCTATATAACGTTGATCCTCGCCAAGTTTATGACGGTTTTTTTTTATATCTCGAAAATATTCGTGGGAATTATATATCTGAATTGGATAGACACCGTATTTTCATGTCTGATGAAGCTTCCATATCAAACATCTGATCCACAAAAACACAACACTACAACTTCCATGTTCCAATTCCATGTCCTAATCTTAGGTGGATAAAGACCAAGTGGACAAACCTTGTATTTCACTCTTCACTCACTTTGCTTTGCTTTTCTACCTCAGATGGTTTCCATCAATCTATATGGTTAAGAAAACAACAATTAGAATGGATAATTACAACTTACAATCAGACAGATAATCAATATATATTCGAACAAGATTTATATATGATCGGACTTAAATCAATTAAATGTTCGCAAACATATAATATAATATATGTATATATGTATGTACGTATGACAAGTCTCCCTCTACCAGAAACCGTGGGCAGTTTCTTAAAGAAAAACCCTTCTTACCGAACCTCCATTAAACAAAACATAAAATAATAAACTGAAACAATATCTTATGTAATTATTTTCATTTGCCTTTTTTCCTCCCTATATTTCCTTCCATTTCCCATTGTTTCCATCGGCTCCAACCGACACTCTTTCAATTCCTCATGCATCCATTTCGTCGTAGTAAGACATTCGCCGAAATCGGAGCCATGAAACACCGGAAAAGCAGCAATATCTCCATATTCGTCGTCGTCTTCGCTGTCTTCTTGTTCGGGTTATTCGTGTACAATGAGGACGTCAAGTTCATAGCCGAGTTCCCGTTCTCGTTGAGGCCTAAAGCTAGTGAAATACAAGGTAATACCAATCCGGTAGTGCTTATCAAAACCGAGGAGACAACGAAAGGAATCGGTACCGATGAGCTGAAATCGATGGCGACGGTGAAAGACGATGAACCGGTAAAGATTGTAGAGAATAAAGAAGATGAACAACATCAACAACAACAAATGATTGAGATTCTCCCGGTCGTGGAAGAAGAAGACAAAGATGTCGAACTGCCGCCGGAAGGCTGTGATCTCTTCACCGGACAATGGGTGTTTGATAATGAAACACATCCTTTGTACAAAGAAGATGAGTGTGAGTTCCTTACGGCACAAGTAACTTGCATGAGGAATGGAAGAAAGGATTCTAGGTATCAAAATTGGAGATGGCAGCCTAGAGATTGTAATTTACCCAAGTAAGAATTTTATAGTGACTATTTCTGAAGTATTATAAAGTATAGGGATTAAAGTCATCACTAAATCATGCTTCACATGTTTATTTTCTTTTCAAGGTACAAACCAAGATTATTGCTCGAGAGACTGAGGAACAAAAGGCTAATGTTTGTTGGAGATTCACTGAACAGAAACCAATGGGAATCCATGGTTTGTCTGGTTCAATCTGTTGTTCCTCCTGGAAGAAAGAGCTTGAAGAAGATAGGTTCTCTTAGTATATTTAGAATGGAGGTAAAATCAAGTTTCTCACTTGCCAAACAAACATTCCATCATGGGAAAATATCGTTTCGTATCGTATTTTTCAATCTTTATTATAATAATTCTGTAATATAATTTGAAGTTCATATTTTTGTCCCTCATTAATCATTAATTGTCACAATTCTCATGGTTGCGTTATTTTATGAATATTTAAACATTTCCGACCGAAAACCAGATATTTATTTAGTATTTTGTTAAAAAGACAGGCTCTCCAAACACATGTTTTGTTGACTTTTTTCCTCTGCAAGAGTATATGATTGTTAATATTATTCGATTGAACCCGTCAAATGATCTCAATAAAAAAAATAATCGAATTTAAACAGTTTATCTTCACGATTAATGAACAAATAATATTTTTGTTGTTCTCGCAGGATTACAATGCGACAGTTGAGTTTTATTGGGCACCTTTCTTGGTTGAATCAAATTCCGACAACCCCGACATGCACAGCGTCTTGAACCGCATAATCATGCCCGGATCGATCAAACACCATGGCAAGAACTGGAAAGACGTTGACTATTTGGTTTTCAACACATACATATGGTGGATGAACACTAACACCATGAAAGTCTTGTAAGTAATACTAATAATAAACCAGAAGAAACATTATTGTTTTCATCAGATGTTTGATTCAATGTAATGTTCTGTCGGATTCTTGTAACAGACGAGGATCGTTTGATAAAGGAGACACCGAGTACGATGAGATGGACCGGCCGAAGGCCTACAAGAGAGTGTTGAGCACATGGTCTAAGTGGGTTAACAAAAATGTGAATCCAAATCGAACTACTGTCTTCTTCAACAGCATGTCGCCCCTTCATATCAGGTAAATAAATCACTTCCCATCATATTTTAAGTTTAATAATTATATTATAGTATTCGAACAAGCAGATTGGATCGGTTTTGAATCAGGTCAACTTATTTCAGTTCAAATCGAGTTATTCAAAATTTTAAATTATTTTGGGTTTCGATCCTTAATCATTTAAAACTCAAATCATTAGTTTCTCAAAATGGTTCATCTTTGATTTGGGTCTTCTATCGTAATATAAGTAATTCATTAAATTTTAAATCTTAAACTTTAAACTTGAAATCATAAGTTATAATTCAAAATCTTAAAACTTAACCATAAATCCTAAAACTCTAACCTTAATCTTTAAAAAATAGATATTTATAAAAAATTTCACTACCGATCCATAAATAATTTCGTACATATATATGTTTTATTTTTTTTTAGTGTCATTATCTGCCAATTGCCATAGTAGTTGGATTAAAGTATCCAAATTTATGTCAGCCTAGTGGTTGATACTTGATATGTGGTCTATGACCTTTCAACCAATAATAATTTGATCAAACTATTCTCTTCTTTTTTATTAAATTGAGTAGATTCTATTCAAAATATTTAATAATACTATTTTAAAAAATATATATTACCACTTTAATAATATATCAATTGTATCAACCTATCGGATTAAGTTCATATAAAAAATAACTGTAATTTATTTAGATCTAAACTTTAATCAAATCGAATTAAATTATTATCATTCATTTAGAAATTTAAACTTGGACCAAAACAATTGTTCTCGCCCATATATTTGATTGTCTAGAGATATTCTAAGCCTTACCTAGTTTTGAACCCGACCCTGTCTGTAGGAGCTTAGACTGGAACAACCCCGATGGTATCAAATGTGCCCTCGAGACAACCCCAATCCTCAACCAGTCAATGCACATAAATGTGGGCATAGACCGTCGGCTCTATGTCATTGCAGCCAACACGACACGAAACAACAAAGTTCCTGTACATTTTATCGACATTACAACCCTCTCAGAATACAGAAAAGATGCACATACTGCAATCCACACCGTCCGACAAGGGAAAATTCTAACCCCACAACAGAAAGCCGACCCGGCCATTTATGCTGATTGTATACATTGGTGCCTACCTGGATTACCAGACACATGGAACGAACTCCTTTATACACGTATTATTTCTCGTTCATGACACGTACACGTAATTCATATTGTCTATTTACTTTGTAATTTTATTTCTTGCAAGTTTTTTTTTTTTCTCTTCAAAATTTGATCAAATGTAGCTTTGTATAGAGAATTTAATGTTGGATTTCAATTATTCAAACGAAGCAAAATATGTCTTAACCAATGCACAAATTTGTGGATAGTATATGTTTTTTTTTATGGAAATATAAGCACTATTTCCTTTTTCATTTACTGTTATTGGTTTAATTCCATTTTTTTTCTATTTTTTATAAATTAACCATTAAATTTATGGTAAAAATTGAGATATTATTTTATTTTGATATGGTAGTAACCCTTCCGCTAAAATTTTTTAGTGTAATAAATCGAAAAGTCGCTAATTTTTAAAAATGAGAAATTAGATTGAAAATTGAAATTTTGAAAAAGAAAAATTGAGAAATTAAAATTAGGGATTTTAAAAAATAGAAATGGGCTTCAAAATTTTAGGGTTTTAAAATATTAGGTTTAAAATATTAGGTCATGAAAAATTTGGGAATTGGGAAATTTAAAATTTAGAGATTTGAAAAAAATAATTGGGGAATTTTGATTTGAAAAAGTGGAATTGAAATTAGAGATTTAGGAATTTGAGAATTATGGATTAGAAAAAAAGATGGGAGTTTGAAAATTGGGAATTTTAAAAATTTGGAAAAGATTTTAAAAAAGGGTTGAAGTTGTTGTCGATCACTTTGGTAGACTAGATACCGTAAAAACCAAAGATTCAAAATAATTTAGGTTCGAGAGTCCATTACGACTAAAAACAGTTTTAGCGTTTAAAATCGCCCAAAATTGTCACCTTTACAAAGTATCGCTTTGTAATTAGAGATTTAGGAATTTTGATTTGAAAATAATTTGGGAATTTTGATTTGAAAAAGTGGAATTGAAATTAGAGATTTAGGAATTTGAGAATTATGGATTAGAAAAAAAGATGGGAGTTTAAAAATTGGGAATTTTAAAAATTTGGAAAAGATTTTAAAAAAGGTTGAAGTTGTCGTCGATCACTTTGGTAGACTAGATACCGTAAAAACCAAAGGTTCAAAATAATTTGGGTTCGAGAGTCCGTTACGACTAAAAACAGTTTTAGCGTTTAAAATCGCCCAAAATTGTCACTTTTACAAAGTATCGTTTAATTAATTTTTGGAATTTTCGATTTAAAATGACATTTAAATTAAAGTTTATTTAAAAATTTAAATTCTATTTTATTTTAATCATATCTTTATTCGAAGGTAAACACATACACCTCCACCACTACGCCTGGTGTCGGGCCCGTTACGACCGAATAAAGATGTATTTATTAGGCTCATTAATTAATAAGGTGTAAGGTGACATAAAACAACATAAACAATATATACAAAATGCATGTAGACAAAAAAGTATAAAGTAAAAACATACAACAAATATATTATATGACAAAATAAATTAAAAGCATGAAATGATTTGGGTTCGGGAGTCAGTTATGACTAAAAACGATTTTAACATTTAAATCGCCCAAAATTATCACCTTTACAAAATACCGCTTAATTAATTTTTTGAATTTCCGATTTAAAGTGATATTTAAATTAAAGTTTATTTAAAAATTTAAATTCTATTTTATTTTTAACCATATCTTTATTCGAAGGTAAACGCATACACCATCACCATTATGCCTGATGTCGGACCCGTTACGACCGAATAAAGATATATTTATTAGGATCATTAATTAATAAGGTGTGAGGTAACATATAACAACATAAACAATATATACAAAATGCATGTAGACAAAAAAAAGTATAAAGTAAAAGCATACAACAAATATATGACATGACAAAATAAATTAAAAACACAATAAGACAAATATGTACAACATGTAAATAAAATGATAAATAAAAACAGAGCATAATATAATACAAATGAAACATAAATTAAATATGTTAGATAAATTAATAAAATAGAATAATTAGAAACTAGAAATGGACCAAATTAAAATAAAACAAAATCTCAAGACAAAATCAAAAGAAATGGAAACCATTGTATATCAGTGACCATATTGTAATATGAAATAAAATAAGGAGGACTAGGAAAATGATTTAATCAAGGGGAATGGCTTAAAATTAAATGTGAAAACACGAAGGGGCCCGTTCGTAATAAAACCAAAATAAAATAGATGTTTAAGGCTAAACTGGTGACAAAATTGAAAGAAAATCGAAAGTTAGGAGGACCTCGAGGATGATTAGTGCGATACGGAGTGATTTATAACGTTATTAAACTATTTTTAAAATTTTAGGTGAGTATAAAACATATTTTTCCCAAAATTAGATCCCTTTTATCATTTTTTAAAACCGAAAACAAAAGAATATTCAAATCCTATCAAATATTCATGTGAAAAAACAGAAGATGAAGAACAACTTGAATGTTCTTCATCGTTCCAGAAATCGACCGCCGTATATCCCTAGAAACCTGATTCAAATACCTTCTCTTTTGTTTTCTTAAAACCCAAAAATAACTCTGTTTTCAAAAACCAAAATCAAAATAGTTTGAAACCACTCAAAAACAAAAAACTTTATTTCAGAAACGAAAATCGAAGGATGAACTCCTTCGGTGAAACCTCGCAATCTGATTCGCTCTATTGGCTCAAAGGGCCTGAGCTTATCATCGAAAATGGGGCACGAAGGGAGTCCGACCGCAAACAACGAAGGTAAAATAAACCCTAATCTAATTTTTTTTTGCTTATTGCACGCAAGAAACCAACCGTAAAAGTCATTAATAAAGTAAAACACGACCCTCTTAGATTCTCATGTTTTTTTATGGCATCCTTTTTATAGTATGTTAACGAATATGACAACATTAAGTTTGCAAATTCATTCACTGTGTCTTCATTACAAATTCATTTTATCATCCTTAAATGTTTTAGTTAAATTATTGTTTTAGTCTCATTACTATGTTTATTTTTGAGATTTTGTCCTTATATGTTAGTATTTATGAGTATGTAGTAGCTCAAATATATTGTATATGTGGTTACAATCATTAAAGATATTTTACCTGCTTCTTCAAGCAGGTGGTGTAACTCGTATGATAAAGTGTTCGCTAGAATATAAGAGGGATGGGGATTAATATTTTTCAAATATTAATGAACTCTTAAATTTAATTAATGTTTAAAAAAGTTGTTACACATAAATATTTAAATTAACAAAAATAATATCTAAATTTTAAATCTTAAAAATTTACTCTTATATTTTCTAAACTCTAATCGTAAATCATAACTCCAAATTTAATCATTTATTTTAAAACCTGATTTTTTAGCATAAGATAACAAAAAAAAATAAAAAAAAATGATATTTACTTAAATTCGTCGCATAATCTAATATATATATTTATATTTAAAAAATAACCAAATATTTTTTAATAAAATAGTGTGAATATAAATAATAAAAAATAAAATAAAATCAAAGATCTCATTTTGTGTGCAATAAGTGAAAATCGACTCTTTTTTACTTCAGTTTAAGGATGCTCGCCTTCTCTTCCATAATTGCCTTAAAAAATCATTGTTATTGTAATTACTATTGGTTAAATATTATTTGAGTTATTAGCAATTTATTAAGCTTGTTAATATTAAGATTTTACTTAATTAAAATTTAATATAAAAATATTAATCATTTTTTATTTTAAATATATATATTTTTAACTTTATTAAATAATAAAGAATAAAAGATTCTTATTTATTACATGATATTAGAGAAAAAAAAATGTAAATAAGGTAAAATTAAGATTTATTTAATAAAAAATATTTCTTGTTATACGGTATCAAAGCAAAAAGTGAAAAAAAAATAACTTCAAGTAAAGCAACGTTTGAATAGGTTTTTCAACGTTTTCATTAATTGTTTTCTTAGATTAAATATAAAGAAATTGTTGATCTTGTTATAGAGTTTTCACAAGAAATCCTTCATACTTTTAATATCTTTTTAAGTTTAAGTCCCCTTTATTAAATTTATTTTTCACATTTTGATAGGTGCATGTATAAAGTATTTATCATTAAATCGTTCTCGTATATTAGGTGCACTCTTTTTTTTCTTTTATTTATTCATTCTTTTCCTTAACACTTTTATATTATCTCTAACATTAAAATATATTTTTTAAAAAAGTTTTAAAAGTTAATCTTACACTAATTGAATACTTTTATTATTCATTCGATTATATCACTCAACGCATTTAAAATTTTAAAGATTTTAAGTTTTTTAATATTAAGATTTTACTTAATAAAACATTTAATATAAATAAATTAATCATTTTTTATTAATATAATTTCTTTTAAGTTTACTAAATGAGAAAAAAAAAATGTATTTTTTATTATATGATATCAGAACAAAAGTGAAAAAAGAAAAAAATAAGTTTTAAAAAAAAATTAGATTCTAAATTGTGAAATCTATAATGTTGCAGTCTCTCATGTAACTTAATCTCTATAAAGAAAAAATTAGATAAGCGAATTATATTAATAAAGAATTTATTCATTTTTCTATACTTGATATCGAAAAGTCAATTGCTTCATTTATTAACGGCTTTAAACTTTTTCAACGGAAGATAATTTTTTTGTTCTTTTAAAAGGAACTTAATAGACGAGACAACGGTTTCAAAGTTTGCAGATTATGTTTCTTTTTAGATATTCATCAATTTTACCATTGGTTCTTATTAATGAGAGAGAAAGGATTGGGACAAAGTGAATGTTTTTTTTTTTGTTTTCAAGTTCGATCGAATAAAAATAATGACAAATTTGAAGCGGTTATTGAAAAATAATATTGACTTTAGAGAAGTTGTGCCATGAAATCTTGGTATAAAGGTTTTGATGGGCGAAAGACGAAGACACTATATTAGATTCCTCTTACATTATTACTGGAATCATACAAACTTAAGGATTAACGGTGAAAATCATAAAACTACTGATAGGTGTAAGTGTTACAATATATACAGAATTTTTTAAATTCATTGTTTCCAAATATTATTCATTTAAGATATGTTTTGCTACTTTCAAAGCTCTTTATTTAGTTTTAAAGCTCATTTTTTTTCTTACGAAATTCTATTGTGTGATTTGTAGAAATTCGAATATATATTATGCGATAATAAAACTATCTTTGAAGTTATCATTAATGAGTAGATATCGGACGATAATTTATTAGAAAAGTTGAAGTTAACTACCAAAGTTAGGACAATTAACATGAACTTTTTTAATTTTGAGGGGAAAATTATACAATATTACACCAATAATGAAAGTAAGTATTTAAAACATTTTCAACTTATGTAAAGGATTAAAATATTGACTTTGGTTTTATTTGTAATTACACTACTAAAAGATTTTTATAAGATAAAGTTAAATTTATTTGTGAAATGAAAGATAAGTCTAGTAGAGTTTATTTCTTGTTTATATTTGATCAGATAACTATCTAGTTTCAAAAGTATTCAAATGAAGAATAAAAGATATTATCAAAATTTGTTTTTACATTAAATAAAAAATATACATTTACATCATTTTTTTGAAATTTACATGTTTTTCATTAAATTCGTATTTCATATTGCATTTTATAAATATAAGTTTAACATTTTTAAAAAATTTTAAATCTAACTTATTTGTCTACTACAGAAATACTTGAAGGATTCTCTTAAACAACAAATATAAGAAAATATATATATAAAACTAAAGTTTATCAAGCATATTATATATCGAAAAATTTAAGTTTATACAGAGAAACTTCATGTAATAACTTACCTAAAAATGGCTTTCCCTGATCTAACGGTGTAGATTAAGTTGCGCATGGATGAAGAAGGGTTAACTGATTAGGGTTTACTTGTAACCGGGTTTAGAGGGTTATTGGGCTTATGTAATTAAAAGACGTGTGGGCTGTTGTAATTGGGTTCAGCTTTGTATTTAATGTATGGGTTTTATATGTATTAATGGACTGTCAAATAAAGGTTTGGGTTGATTTTTATTAAATTATTGGATTACGGATTTATTTAATCTGATATATATATAATAATGATGATAATAAATAATAATAATAATAAACAAAATAAGCAAAAACAGGATTGATAAAACCTGATACAAAAGGAAATGGAACCGCATAAAGAAGACTTAATATATATATATTTATTTATTATTTTTTTAAATGGTTATAACGGTATTTATAAAAAAACAAAAAGAATATATTTATATGCACATAATATATATTTTTTTAATTTATAATTAAAAGAATAAAATTTAAAAGTATAATAATAGTATTTTTGTAATATTTTTTTTTTATTTTTCTTCTTTCCAAAACATAATATATAATATGGTAATATTTTTGCATTTTTAGTGATAATTACAAACACATTATTTATATAAAAATTAAACTCGAATTTAAACTTCGAATAAAATTGGTGATTAGACGTGACTTTATGTTATTTGTGATAAAATTTAGTTGTGAAAAAGATAAACTCAACAAACAATTTAGAGAATTAAAGGGATCCGCTGCACAATTTTTATGACAGAAAGATCTTAATAATTTGCTTCCTGAACTTGCGGTAAAAATTAGATTTTTTGTTAAACGCAATCCTTGTTATACAGAGTTTATGATATTCTCTCTTTTTTTTACAAATCAGAAGAAAGAAACAGCTTACTTGGAAGCCCAAGGGGGAGGGGTTTGAATTTTTGTGTTTGTCGTTTGTCTGAATTGAGCTCTTTGGTCACCTTAGTGGCTCTTCGGCTACTCTTATCAGTTTCCTATCAATAGTTACTGTTTTGCATTTTGGTCAGTTACGGTCTTCAGTTCTGTCTGCTTGGCTAAGTTTGTTCTAAGTTCTAACAAATAGTCTCTAACTTATTCAACTCTACAAGACTTTAGATTCACTTTTATCATACTTGTTATCTTTTCAAAATTTCAAATTCAGACCTTTATTTTTATCGATAAAGTTCAATTTGGGTTGTTAAACAAATTCAGTTGTACTTTGAAATGTACTATCTATATCTTCTTAGTATCTCATGTCACCAAAACTGATCTTGGCTGACGAACTTCCGGTTATTCAAAATTAAACTTGATTTTGAGCTGTTGGTTTCATTTATTCCACTGTTATCTTATAAAATTATACCAACTCTAGTTTCACCATATTAAAAAATTTTCCATAGAGGACAAAGTTCTCTATTTACATTATTCAATCGTGTGAATCTACCCTGTAAATGAATGTTAATTACAAATTTAATACAATCAAGAATTTCTAGACAATTCCTACAAACCAGGAGGGACTTTCTCTTTAAGAAGGAAATGGCCCAGTTTAAATTTTCTTCCCGACAGTAGGGTTTACAAGGCATTCAAAGATTTTTTGTCTTGAAGTTTTTAGTTAAATTAGATGCATTTTCTTAAGTTGGTATTCAAAGAATTTTTGTTCTTATATTAATACCCAAACTTTAATTTTATTTATTATATTTAATCAAATATTATTTTTATTATAATTATAATAATTTAAATATTAAATTAAATGTTAATTTAAATTTAAAAATTATAATTTTTAATAAAATATTAATTTAAAATTAAAATTAAGTTCACTAAAACTAAATAAAATGGTAAATAAATAAATTAATCAGTAAATTATTTTTCTAAGTTCATGCACAATTTTATTTTTTAAGCTTAATTGTAGTTATCAATATTTTAAATTTATCGAATTTTAGATATCCATAATTAAATGTCATATAAATATGAAGTCTTGTAAATATTAATTTATATCTATAACAAGTTAGGTTCAAAATTGGTCGAGTAAAATCAGGTCTCGGTTTGATTCAGTTAAGTAATATCGATATCTGTCAAGTTAGACTTGGGTTCGGGTTCGTTTCAATCAGATGTAGGTCAAGTTTCAGATCTATAGTATCAAGTTTAAATCAGATTCGAGTTATTCTCAGTCGGATACAGATTGGATTGAATTACAACACTAACAGGTCCAAATCGAGTTCGATTCAACAACTGTCGGATACAGATTAGGTTCAGGTTATTACATTCTCAGATCAAATCATGTCTTAATTCTAATAGATTTCAATTAGGTTTTCAGATCGAGTCAGATTTTTACATCCCTAATCCTCAGGTGGAATAAGAACAATCCTCCTTTTAAATATCTTTAAATTACCATAATTTTTTTATTCCTAAATTATAAATTTTATTTTACATTAATTTTTTATTATTTTAATCCTTATCTCTAAATTATAATTGTTATTTTAAATTAATCTTAAATTTTTAAATAATTCAACCTCGTCCTCAAAATTTTCTATATAAAGATAATTTTGACTATTAACGTTTATAATTTTTTTTATTTTGGTCCTTATTCTTTTTTTAGATAAATTTAACCCTTAACTTATATCTTTTTGACAAATAGCTTCTCTTTTAATTAGTATGATGACTAGACCGTTAAAAATCTAACGATGATGACATGTCATATACGATAATATATTTTAAATAATATGACATCTAACCTATCAAATAAATATATATATGAAATATAATTTTATTCAAATATAAAATATAAAACAATTAAAATTCAAATAAAAAATTAAACATTAATTAATTCTAAAATAAAATGCTATTAAACATTCTCAGCCCTAACTACGATAGAATCAAAATTCTATCTTAAAAAATTAATGAATTAACTATAAAATTATTCTATATTTAACAAAATAAATTAAATTTTAATATAATCTCTCTTTATTTGATAAAAAATTTAAAAATTAAATTAATTAAATAATAGTAAAAGGAGTAAGAGAGAGATATAATTTAACTATAGTATGGGGGCTACAATGTGTATTAAGCCTAAAGGTTCCCTTTGGATTTTATTTCCCTCCCAAATTTCTGCCTTGCTCCCTCCGCCGGCTCAAAGCTTCTTCCTTTTCTTTGTTTTAAATTAATTTATAGTAGTTGTTTCATGGGGCCATACCCAGTGAGCCTTAATTGGCGATGAAGCTGATCCACCATTCATACTTCTAATACAAAGATCCCAACACAAAGTGTGAGTGCTGCTCGAGTGCTTGATTGAAGTTTCGATTAGTTTTTTTATGATTTTCGAAATTGCAGGTTTAGCTTTCCGGGAGCAGACCCTTTCAAAACCCTTAGAGATGACTACTAGTGGCACGAGAAATTCTAAGAAAAGATGGGTTTCAAAGAGGTGGCGACTGAATAAACATGGGCCCAATTGGTTGGATCTCCCTCTCGGCATCCTTGAACTTATAATAGTACGTTTACGTTGGGTAGATCGAAGTCGGATACGAGCAGTTTGCAAGGCTTGGTCAGTCCCAAACACTCATATTCCTGCCATTGATGAACTACCCTGGGCAATGAAATTTTGTTGGCGTTGTTCTTCTTACTTGTCTTCAGCACAATGTGAGTGCCGGCTGCTTGACCCTCTTTCTCGGGAATACCTTGTCGAAGAAAGGAGAGGAGGAATAGAGTGCGTGGGTTACCTTGGTGCAGAACCTTATGCTTCTTTATATGGGTGGGTTCTTTTCAAAGTGGGCAACGTTATTGAGGAAGAAAACACGTCCCTCTTTTTGTATTCTCCGTTTACACCTGAGGTTATTAAGCTGCCGCATTTAGGGAAATCTCCCATGTTTCAGGTGGCTACGTTTGCCTTGAATGCATCCTCTCCAAAATGTACCATCTTTCTTTTGTGGAATGAATATGGAACAATTTATATTAAGTTATGTTCTGCCGATGATTGTTCATGGAAGACTTTTGTGTATGATGGTTTTCATCAGTCTAATCGTGCCGTCGATGCTGTCTACACCAACGGAGTTTTCTATTGTGTTTTTGAAGGTAGTCAATTGGGTGCCTTCAATGTTGAACTTAAAGAGTGGTCAACTCCCAGGAATTAGTTTTCTTGATGCTAAACTCATTGTGTCTGATGCAGATCTGCGAGTGTTGTCTCATAGAGCCTCCTTGGAACTTTTTCAAATATGGTTTGGGTTTATGAAAATGATTTGAATAACCATGTGTTGTTTATCGGGTGCACATCCTTCTCTGTTCCAGCAGATGGGGAAACAAGTCAATTAGCAAATACCATATTTGCTTCTAATACTTGGTTGCGTCCCGTGGTTAGATTTTATGGCAGCACATCTCCTAATCACCGTAAGTGTGCTAAGGCAGCAAAGTGCCAGATGACTTGGATTGAACTTCCGTTGGGTGGTATTTGGAGAGCTGATGATTTGATTCGTGCTGTCTAGTTGAATGCTGCGATGCAAGCCAGACATAATCAGCAGTTTCTGTTTATAACAATAAAACTTTTGTTTAGAATATTAGATCAAGTATGTTTTATGTTAAGGTAAATTATTGCTGGAACATAGTATGTTACGATTAATATATAATTAAAATTAAATGGTTAAATTGAATAAAAATTTAAAATTATTTTTAAATCATATTTTATGATTTAAACATTATTTAAAATATTTTTAAATCTAATTTATAAAATTTGAGTCGAGTTTTTGTGTTTTTATTTAAATTTAATTATATATATATGCATATACTTAGGGTAAAACAGTGCATATATTGATTTCAATTTTAATGGTTTTCTATATGCATATATGAGATACATATATATTTTTCATATTTTTATATGTGATATATATATAATATCATGCAGAGTTAACAGATCTAATTCGAATATTAAAATTGATAAACTAATTACTAAAAATTTTGAGTCATTCGAATTTCAATTTCATAACTCAAACTTTATTTTTTAAGTTTTAATTGATTTTTAGTTTTACTTTAGTTCGATTCAAAGTAGATGAATATTTTATTTTTTATTTTTTAATTAAATTTATTCGGGGACATCCCCATAAACATTGATAATCTCCGTTAAAATTTGATCATAATCCAAAAAAAATTATACCATCCCCGAACCGTCTCCTAATTATGCCCACGTTGTCCCGTCCTGGAGACGTATCGGGGACGCAAGATGACCTTATCCAGGTGTCCCTGTGCTTCATAGGTTTTAAGTATTTATTTTTCATATTAGACGTTGAATTTTCTACACGTTTTTATTTGGATTATAAAAATAAGATGTGTGCTATTAGATTTGGTATTTTTGTATAGACCGATTTAGGGGTTACAGAGCAATAATAAGTATTTCCATTGATATTTTGAACAAGAATATGTCTGTCTGAACACTAGACCTGTACAAATAGCTAACAACACGATCTGAACAAAAGTTTTCCTGACATGAGAGAAATTGCTGGTGGTGGTTGGTTTGCTTGCATTGCAGCATTCAACCGGACAGCATAAATCAAATCATTAGCTCTCCACATCTGACCGAACAGAAGTTCCATCCAAGAAAACAATAACAATTTAGGGTGACACACTCCATGTCCTTTTCAGGCAGAATCGACATAGATTAAGGAACAGCCAACATGTTATAAATGCAATATGGTAGGCCACGCTAACACCAAAACCGCTGTGTCTGTTAGCATAGAAATCATGAATCCCCTCGAATATAGTATAAACTACAACTAAAACGGATATTTTCCAGAATTCATCATCTAGATAAAGGAATAACACCAATCCTAAAACCACACCTAAATAGATTTCTTCAGCTAAAGTGAAATACGAAAACCAAGGGACTAACCAATATCCCACGATCCAAACACTGAGCTTCGACACTTGATATGTTGTACACATGAACACCATTAAAATGAAAACCGTGACCGAATAGATGGTCATAATTGCAGATGGAACGGAGTTTGGGGTTATGACATCTATGGATTGATCAAAACACACTGCAAGAAACGCAAGTAGTACTTGAAGAGCTGTCCTGAAGCCATTGGGAAAAGGTTTAAGCAGGGCTAGTGTTAGGAAAAAGGTTACGATGAACACAACATAGATCGGAATATAGAAAAGAAGAAACATAGTACGATCCATGACCGATGTCCCCAGTGCCATTCCTTCACATGATCCTTTATACACTGAAGTATTTTCACCCTGACAAAATCCACCGGGAGGACTAAGACTTGCTTGGTAGGTTGCTGTTAGAAGCAATCCTAGGATTACCAGTAAGGCATTGCGGTCCTGGCCAGATATATTATCCATATCATGAAAAATCATTGATGATGCTTTTGTCGTAAATTTGACAATTTGCTTCTCTGATTTACGTTTGAAGTTTGAAACTACTGGAATAAAGCAACCATGTAGAATAGTAATGCTTTCTCTGCTATTATGTTGTTGTGCAACATCGAGTGCCGTCAAACCAGCTTGATTGGTGGCATGCGTATCAGCCTTGCAGTTTAATAGCAATTGAAGCATCTGTTTAATTGATGGCAAGAATATGTTAAGCATGTCTTGATGTATGAAAGAATCTATGTAATATTAATTAGTAAAGCGGATGAGTCAAACCTGAGGATGAGTGTTTCTAGCAGCTAAGTGAAGTGCAGTGTTGCCATCTTCGTCCTTTCGATTTACCACTTCATCACAATAGTATTTCTTCCTAAGCATTTTGGTTAGAACTTGGAGAACGTCCAGTCTTGTGTTTTCCACGGCTATATGCAGAGCAGTGCGATTTTGAGTTGTAAAGTCTCGGATACTATCAGGACAAGCCTCTAGAAATCTATCTAGCAAGTCGTTCTGGTTTCCGACTTTACTGATGTAGTGCAAAGGAGTCTCACCATTCTTGCCATTGACACGAATAAGTTCTTTATCGATTTCGGTAAGACGCAGCACCATCTCTGTCTGCCCTTTCTCAAGGGCAAGGTGAATGGGGCTCAAACCTTGGTGGTTTAGCTTCCTAGCGAATGATGGCCTTAAGTTCATCATCTCCATTGCAAACCGTATGCACCCTGCTTCTGCAGCTACATGCAGTGGAGTGTGGATGAACTCTACCTTGTCCAATCGCCTCAAAACATTTCCATTTCTCTGCATTAATGTATACAAATCACTAACATTTCCATTACGAGCAGCTGTTCTCAAACTTTCATCCATGTGGAGGGGGAAGGACCAATGGTGAATAAGAAGAGAGAAAATTAAATGGTTCAAGACCACCTACATGCTACAGTGATAATTGAAAGGTTAAAGACTTTCCTGCTGTATCGGTTGTCAATTGCAGCCAACAAGATATGTTGAACTCTGCTATTCTCTAATCCAATCTCCTCCCTTGGTTCAAGTTTTCTGAGTTTGAAAGGCTACGATTTCATGTGCCAGCTTTTGTTAATGGCGTCTGCTTGGGGTTGGGTTTTGTGGTTTTCCATAAACGTTTACCAATCCATGTATTCAGAAAACATGAATTTCTTGTATAAGAAAATGATATAGGAAGACTTGTCAAGTAAACGCTGGATTATAGGAAGGAAACTTCGTATCATTGTTTTAATTATGAAGGTAATTTACCCTGCGATTTCTTTGGGGGGAAAAAACTCTAGTTTCTAAAATCACCGCGTAAATTGCTTTCATAATTTAAATAATGATATATATATATCAAATGACGAAGTTATGTATAAAATAGAGATAAGAATCTAAATTTTTAGTATAATTATATTTAAGGTCTTTTTAATTTTAATAAAAATAAAATATAATTTTTTTTCTTCTTTTATCTGTCTAGATTCCTGCTTTAGAAAAAAAGTCTGATTTGAGGTTTGTGTTCTTGGTCAACATTAATTTTCCATCACTCTCTACATTCATCTAGACAAGTAATTGTTTTCAATGAGCTGAAATATACGTTACATGAACTAGATATTTTTATAATAATGTCATCCAACCAATTTTTAAATAAGTAATTGTATTTCATATCAAAAAAATAATAAATGTTACTACATCAGAATTTTATTATATTAAAAAATTTCTTATACCATACAAACTTCTCTATTTACATTATTCAATTATATGAATCTAGTCTGTAAACGAATGTTAATTACAGATTTAGTACAATCAAGAGTTTTTAATTAAATTAGACACATTCTCTTAAGTTGGTGTTTAAAGAATTTTTGTTTTCAAATTAATACCCAAACTTTAATTTCATTTATTTTATTTGTATTTTTATTAACAATTATAGTCGCTAATCTCACATTCACAGTGTTTTGGTGATATATAGTTTAAAAATCAGCAAACTGGACTCCTATCTCGACCAGCTCGTCCTCGTCCTCGTCTCTATCAACCGGCTCGTAATCCTCGGCAAAAACCGTAGATCGTCCATCCCAATACACCATACGTCCTCTGCAGACACCATTTTTCATTCAAAAACAAATTCCTTTATGAATTCAGTATTTTTACAGGGAAAGTTAGACTTACAGATATAGTAAAACTGGTCCACCGTATGTATGTATCTCACTCGAAGGCGTATGCTCAATTCGACGGTAAAAAAGCTGAAAACACATTAAATCCAACGCATCATATCATATCATATCGTATCGTATGTGTGTCTGTATGTGCGCTGATATTGTAAAGAACTTACCAATCTCTCCCCAATCTGTGCTCGGCATTGACTGCAGTACACATCCACCACTGGCCGCTGATTGCTACAGTCCCTTAGACTGCCAAACCTTATATTGACACTATATGTCGATGAAACACGAAGATTAAATTATAATTATCGATCGTAAATTTATGTTTACACGATGAAAATGAGAGATGTCTTACGCCATTCCCCCGGCATCGCAGATGACTCCACACCCCATCGCTCCGAGGTTCTGCCCCAACACGTTCCGCACCTTCAAAAATGAACAACAAAAAAAAAGTGTTCAAAAGACATATTCTTGCAAGACAACATCATATGTCCTCCAAAGAATCTAATCCTTAACATTCTTGGCATTATCAAGAACAGTAAAAGATTGATTCCTATTGCAGAGATCAGTACGTACACGAATAACCAAGTTGCAGTTATTCCTGGGGACCTTGAGTACGTGAGTATGGCAATCCATGCATAAGTAGATACGGTGTCTAAAATCCATTGGGAATGCAATTCTGTTTGGAGGCTGCCTCGGCATATGGGAAGAAAGGACGAGCTGAGGGAAATGATGGATTGTTTAACAAGAAACAATAGGTTAAATTCTTGATTTTTTTCTTCTCTGGAATGGATTTGAGTAAGCTTCTTGGGAGGGGAAACAGACATGTTTATTTGTGTATCGTTGAATTATCCTCATTAAAATTAATTAATCACCCTAACATTGTATAAGAACATCATACATCTGCCAATAAAATCTCGTCATATATATATACATACATATATAGGTCGGATTTATTTATATAGTATAAAATTCATTTAGTTTTACAGTAATTTACAATCAATGTATAAACAAAAAACGACTAAAAGTAAAAAATAAAAAATTAAATATAACATCAATCATCAATTTTTTTAATTATGGAATTTTTGTAGATCGGTGTTTTTATTTTAGGTTTTAAGAATTTAATTTTAGGGGTTTAGATTTTAGAATTTAAGAGTTGTGATTGAAATTTAGGGTTTAGAGAGTTGGGAATTTAGATTTTAACATACAAACTATAAATTTCAAATTCATTAAATTTTAAGCCTTAAATTGAATATTTACATTGTAAAATTTTATTTTTATCATCGGTACATTGAATGATTACTCATCGTAAATTAGTATAAGACTATAATTTTATGCTACGAAGAATATGACTATGGTGTAGGATCTACTTATATCATTGATATAGAATATTAAATTAATTAATTTTAATTATTGAGACCAATTTTTAAATCAAGTATAATTTTTTAGCATAATATTTTATTTAAACCAAAAAAATCAAATCCAAATTAACCCTGTAAACTATTTTTTTTTATCAAAATTCAGTTCAATTAACCGAATTAACTGCCCTTCATCCCTAATCAAATAGATTTGATAGTTATTATGTTGATAGTACTGTATTTCTTCGGCCTTGTGTCCGAAATATTTGAGTGATTGATGGCGAAGGACTCAAAAACAGAAATACAACAAATATCGATTTTGATATTTCATGTTGTTATGAGTACTGTAAGGTATGGATAACCCGATTATACGTTATCGAATACATGACTCATTTTACATGCGATCGCACTAATCTTTCCGAGTTCATCAGCCTTACCAGCTAAGACGGCTTCGCCGGAACCCTTTTTCGGCCAAGTCCATCTTTATTGTTCCCTTGCCGACGTTCCAACACAAGTAGGGTGAAGGTACAACAGTTGAGATGAACAGGAGAAGCATTGGCACCACACAAGCCCAATGGATGACATTTCATATCAAATCTAATAGATTGTAAGTTGAGGACCCTACAGTTGGGATAATGGGTGGGTGATGCTAATTCAAGACCACCGCTATTTGCTTTGGGTGAGGGATCCATCAGACTATGATTAAAACAGAGAATTTTTTTTAATCGGCTACGGTGGTTATAATAATATTTGTTTTAGAGTATATTCTCAATTATTAAACATTGATCGCTCGATCACTGTGTTACATTGTTAGTGTTTGAATTCGTGACCTCTAAAGAAAAATTCTCTCGATTAATTCGGAACAATCTGTATCGCATATTTCAAAATCTTACCTTCACTCTATTACACAATTCTTTGTTTCTCAAGACTTTGTCCTAATTAATTCAAAACGATCCGTGTCGTATATCTGATTTTGATTTTGATAAGTGAGTTTTTCAATAATAATTTTTATATATAACCTTAAACTCAAAATCTGCTTAAACATATTAAATTATTTATTACTTAAATTTCTTATTGATCTGTTACTACATCTTTTTCTTTCTTGTAAGGAAAAGAAAAGAGAGAGAAAGTAGTCCTAGATAAGCATTCCGTGCATAAAGCAAAAACAAGACACGTTCCATCTCCTCAACTTCATGCAATTATGCTATTTTATGAAAATTGAATATTTGATCCCCATACTTTAATTTATCAATATTTAATCCTTGTACTTAAAAAAAGTTAAACAGGTTATTAAGTAACTGTAGGGTTTTAGTAATTGATTGTATATAAATTGTTGATATTTCTTTCTAATTCCCTAATTCATAGATTTTATAGTAAGATTTAACGGTGTTGTCCAAATAGGCCAAGTTTACGATTTCGATAACGAAAATCGAATTCGGACGAATTAAAGTAAAAAAAAACACGAACTTATTAGTTTCACTAAAGTAAAGGGATGAAATTGGTAATTAGACCACTATTAAACACTAAATCATGACTGAATAGGAGCTCTCAACAACCATCAATTTCTTCCACATGTATATCCGCACAATCCTCTTTGTTGTCCACTCTCAACAAGCATTGCAGTTAATGCTTTTGCCAAAGAGAGAAATAAATATTTTTGGTCAAATGACATTTTAGGTCCTTGTCATTTTAAATATTAGTCAATTGAGTTTTAATCTTCTCCTTAATTTTTGAAATCAAATATTTAAGACCGTTATTCTTTACTTCTTTTAAAGTTAAACAATTCGACCGAGATATAAAACATGGGAGAGATAAAAAAATTTTAATATTCGATATTAGTTCCGTCTCTATCTTTCACCCTTCCATGAATAATTGAAATCCTTGCGGAAATGACAGCCGAATAATGGCCAACATAATTTTCATTTGACCAATAATAAGTTAAAAGATATCACACCACTCACCATCTAGGCTATGAACATCACAGCCATTATTAGCTCAATCAACAGTGCCTCAATCATAGATATTATCTTATAAAAACAAAGGCTCGTTTTAGACTTGGTTGGTTCATTAGCAGAAATGGAGAATTGTTACCAAACCTTGCCTTGGGATGGTTTCGACAATGAAGCTTCTTCTTTCGCAGTCTCATGGCCAGTCGAGCCTCGTCTCTTGGCATCTAGCTCGGTTCAGTGCCATGGTTTCCCATTGTCGACGACAAAGGACAAAGCCCTGAGTGTTACCAAGAGCCATAGTGAAGCCGAGAAGCGGCGGAGGGATCGGATTAACGCACAGCTTGCTGCTTTGAGGAAACTGATTCCAAAGTCTAACAAGGTGTGTGGTTTACTGAAAATTTTGCCTATTTAGATCAATTCTTTGTATTGGTCAAATGATAGTATCAGTACCTCTACTATGTTGAATCTTAGAATTTAGTCACTATGGTTTATTCAGATGGATAAGGCAGCGTTACTAGGAAGTGCAATAGAGCAAGTCAAGGATCTAAGGCGAAAAGCAACCGAAATCGGCAAAGCCTTCCCTGTACCATCCGAAACAGATGAAGTAACTGTCGACTACGATGTTCCGGAAGACAAGATGTTCATCAGGGCTACGGTTTGCTGCGATGATCGGCCGGAAGTGTTTTCGGAGCTCATCCGCGTGCTCAAAGGGCTAAGTTTAAGCATCGTTAATGCCGAGATTTCAAGTGTTGGTGGGAGACTCACAAGCGAATTGATCGTTTGTGACAATAACAGTGATAAAGAGGTTGTTCCGGTGTTGCTGAGCACACTCAAACAGTCGTTGAATGTGGTTGTAAACAGGATGAATGCTTTATCATCGGATTCGTCGAAATCGAACTGTCGGATCAGAAGCAAAAGGCAAAGGTTGTTTCTGGAGCCTCAGTTTTCTCAATGAACAAATTATATACATAAAGTAAACCATAATTTGCCAAGCGAATGCAAATCTCAAAGCCAAAGGCCATAGAAATTCCAGATTTTCAAGCAAAAACTGTTTAACATTTATGAAGATAATGAAAATGGTTCAACAAAAATACAAACTCAAAGCCATGGAAATGAAAGACGATGATATAAACCCATTAAAATAAACTTGCTGTGGCCTAATTGAAAGGGACTACTTCGATCTCTGCCTCATCTTTCTTCTCTTCCTCTTCAACCTTCTCATGCGCTTCTTCTTCCACTGTAAATGAACAAAAACAAATAAACAATGTATCAATATTTCAATAGAAAACAATGAAAATCTAAAACAAAAGAAACTAAAATTTCCCTTTTTACCTTAGCCCTCATGGTCAAAAAGATTAGAAATTTGCTTCCTTTTGCAGTTTAAAACTCTGGGTTGTTGTTCTTCTACAGAGACTGCGGCGAGATGGAAGAAGAAAAGGAATTGGCTTTCCGGTTTATATATCGAACTGTAAAACCCTAAAGCCTAAAGGCCTCTTGGCAGTTGCAATACCATTGGGCCACTAATTTTTATTATATCATGTTAAGTAAATTTAGGCCCAATTTGTTGGGTGGTTTTATCCAATTTCATCAAAATTTTCATTTTCAAAATTAATTATGCATTTTAAAAAAAGGTAAAATTTAGATATTTATCTTATATTATGCTCAACATGTAGATTTAGTCATTCTCTTGGCCAGTTCTAATCGATATGATCCGATCCGACTTGATACTCGATCTGAATTAAAACTAAAACATATCCATCTAATCTGACCTGAACTAAAATTAAATATAATCAAAATCGAACTGAACATAATTGTGATACCCTTGCCCCGGGTTAGGAGATGGGGGCGTCAACCGGACATACAAACTCGAACAATGTAATCAAATTCGAACAAATTATTTATTTATATAACATTATAAGTCGATCTCTAATAATATTTACTTATTTTACGAACCAAGTTCTTGTATTACTTGCACAAATTCGAGGCAAATTTAAATTTTTTTTTCGACGCTTAAACAATTTTCCAATTCGAATCTCAGATACCATTTATTATTCGCTTGTAGCCTCATTTGACTTGATCAAACTTCTATATCAATATGTGTTCATTTAACCATCATTAATTATGTCTTAATAATTAGGCAAATCCCTTATTAAATTTGAACCCAAGTAGTAAGATGGTATCGATATCCCTAATGTTGGTATCGATACAGGTGTATCGAACCAGGTATCAATACCGGTCCTTGGTGTTGACTCGTTGACCAAGACTGGGCAGCCTGCTTCGGTACTGGTATCGATGCTAAAAGTTTTTGGAAACTCTAGTATCGAATCGTGTATCGATACCAAATGGTTACTGGAAGCTCTAGTATCGAATCGTGTATCGATACCAAATGGTTACTGGAAGCTCCAGTATCGAATCGTGTATCGATACCCAAATAGTTACTGGAAGCTCCAGTATCGGAACGTGTATCGATACCAAATGGTTACTGGAAGCTCTAGTATCGAAACATGCTTCGGGACTAAAAGTTTCTGCCAAGGGTGGTATCGATACCCAAGCTAGTGGTATCGATACCCCTGCTCGAAATTGACAAATTTAAGCCTTTCAAACACTTAGACGTTACCAAAGGGCTTTCTAGATGGACTCAACCCATTCCTAAGCCTTAAGGATCATTAGACATGCTTAGGCATCCTATATTAATTCACCAACTTATTCATTTTAACCGATTCATTATGCATATCAACATTCGAATAATCCCTACTTAGGACAAACAACTAACCTCATCTTTTCTATGGCTATTTAAGCAATCTTGTTAGTGTCCTAAGATCTCATGTCCTAGACACTAAGATAAATCAACCAAAAACCGAATGCATACTTCCAAACCAACATATCAATCATAGCTAAGTACCCAAAACATACAAGGTTAGTCTACCATGCACATTATGCCTTATGCCTTATAACCCCGAAAGCTCAAATGATCATATAAATATATATATAAAATATGAGCTAGCTAACAAAATGCATATACTAGTCTAGCATGATCACTATGCCACCATACGTTAGGAGTTACAAAAGCTAACAAAATACCATACTTTGGCTTGCTTTACGTGTCCTTGCTCTGGATCAAGCTTAATCTACCTCTTTAACTCGTGAACTTGTTGTTTGGGAAGGAGGAAACAAAGAGTGTAAGTACTAAGAAGTACTTAGTGAGGTAGCCTAATCTAACCAATTTAGTCATGAATTACAACAAATGAAATACTTCAAATGAGCAACAAATCAATTTCATGTGGCAATTAGTACATCACACAACATGTTTAATGTACAATAGCAAGTCATAATCAAGTACCCAATTGCAAAATCCTATCCAATGCTTAAGTTCAAATCATAACAAATGCCCTATGGCAAGTACATGTCAAATATTCAAGTTCAATTCATATCAAATGTCCTATGGTAAGTACATGTCAAATGTTCAAGTTCAATTCATATCAAATGCCCTATGGAAAGTACATGTCAAATGTTCAAGTTCAATTCATATCAAATGCCCTATGGCATATACATTTCAAATGTTCAATGGCAATTATATTAATTTTAGTCTTTCAAATTAGTTTCAAACGTTGTCTTGGTATAGTTAGACTAGGTAAGCAAGTCAACATAAGTACCCTAAGATACTGACAAAAGTGCCACGAGGACACTAACAAAAGATACCCATGGTATCTACAAATGATGACTAACCACCAACAAAGGTACCCATAGTACCAACAGAAGTACCGAAGTACTGATCAGAAGTACCGAAGTACTAACAAATGAGCTCAGACCCTAGGCAAACCGTACTACTTATGACCAACTATAACCCAAGGCTCAATCGGAATTTCTTATTCAATTAGTCTTCCATTTTACTTAATCAAATTTCTTATTACAGATGATGTACACAACATGGCATTATCAAAAGCATCAAGTCATGCTATAAAGTCCAAAAGCATATGTGTCATGCTACTAAATTCATAAGCATATGTGTCGTGTTAATATATCAAGCATACATAGGCATCATGTTACTAAAATCCCAAAAGCATAGGTCATGCTAACATATCAAAAGCATATACATATCACCATGTTACCAAAATCCAAAAGCATAGGCCATGCTAACATATCAAAAGCATATACATATCATGCTATCATGGACATACCTCATGCATGACTCACGTACCTGGCATCCTTAGCCGCGTGCCGTTACTTACTTCGGCATTTCCGAGCTATGCAAATGTTCTAAACTAGTTTATCATCTAGTACTCAAACATAGTGTTAAACAAGTCATTATCACTTAGTCCTCCTTCACGTATTATCAAATATTTATTTAGTCCGGTTACATTACAAAGTAAATCAAATAATCAAAGTTGGTTAGGACCCTAGGTCCTAACCCTGAGGTTTGCTACACTCACCAATACTCCGAGCTATCACGGGTTGTAGATCGCAACCCCTTTGCCTCGCTTTCTTGTTGCTTCGATCCTCTCCTGATCTTCGTTAGTTTCTTCTCTCGGAGTATCTAACAATTCACATATAATAGTTATGTATCAATACATTTTCGATTGTCCATTTCAAATATTCTTAAGCCTAACAAATACAAACATGTACATTTGTTCTTTACGAACAATTTTGCTACCCTTTAGCGAAACGATCGTATCTCCTAACTCCGATATCCGATTTTAATCCATTATACCTCGTTGGAAAGCTAGAAGAATCATCTACAAGGTACAATTAACCTCACATTTTAATTCCTAATCTATCAGCTCCAGATTTAATTCGAAACAGATCTGGTCGGATTTCCCGGGACTGTTCGGGTAGCCTTACGGAGCAGCTTATATCTTCCTCTACCGGACTCGGATTTAGGTTCCGTAAATTTTCAATTAAACTAGGTATACATGAGTATCATAGTATAAAATTTTAGCTCCAAATTCCTTAAATCCCGACCTAGGAAAATTCTCAAAGTTAGCTACTTAGAATAACATTTTCTAGGCCACTTGACTAGTTTTCTTAAACTCATGATTTTCCAGAATTCCAAACACTAAATTAACCTCAACAAATCCCCAATTTAATCATCTAACCAAGTCAAACATCATAACTAACATTTTTACAAATACCCAAATTTTCAAGCTTCTTAATTTGTTGTTCATGCTTCACTAACTAAAACCCAATAATCACTAACTCAAAATTAGGTCTTCTACTAACCTAATTTATCATAATAGCATCATGGTAGCTTTCAAAAATTATAAAACTCAAGCTTCAAATATTTGAGTTGTGGAAAGATGAACTTACCAAAGCTTTAAAACTTGAATTTCTATACCAATTGCCTACGCATGCATGTATAAGAAGCTTCCTTACTCAAGTCTCCATGGAAGTCACTCTCTCTCTCCCTTATTTTTTGCTTCTCTCGTGTAAGTGAGGTTGAAAGGGGGGAAATTGGTTGATCCTTTGTTTTTCTTCCTCATTAAAGGGGTGCAAAATGACTATTTTGCCCCCTACTTACTTCCTTAGCAACATAATACCCAAGGACAAATAAAGGAAATTGCTAATCCCACATGCAATCCTCTCTTGTTTTTACTTAATTCAATTTGGTCACATACTTCTAATCTAATTTACACTTAATCCATTTAATTTATAATTTCATTCGAACCGTTTTACTGACCCGGTTTTAGGGGTGTTACAATAATCTAAATCGAACCCCATTCAACTGACCCATTTACCATTTCTAAATATAATAATATGAATTAATATAAGAGTTGAATACCTAATAATTTTTTAGAAAAAATATTAATTAAAATATTAATGTACATATTAAATTATATTTTTATTTTAAAATTATTAAATAATGTCCTTTTCACATAAATACACGTGAATTACCTTACAAAACCCTACTTTTTTTGAAAAAAAAAATACTTCAAAATCAAAATACTCCCCCCAAAATTCTTGTTTACGAGTAAGGAACAAGTTTTAATGAATGGTATAGTCTCCAAATTTCTTGATAACAGGATTCGATCATTGATGACTTGTTATATTGATGAAGAACAGGTTACTTTTATATTAGGAAGATATATTTCGGATAATATTTTAATTGTATTTTGAAAATTTGATATTGAAAGGATTTATGATCGAGTGAAATAAACTTTCCTTGAGGCGATCATGCTTAGGCTTGATTTCGTATCATAGTGGATTGAGTTGATTATGAGATGTATCATCATTGTTTTATACCAAATCCGGTTAAATGAGGTTATTTGATGTAATTGTTCCAACTAGAGGAATTAGACAAGGCGATCCTCTTGGAATCATTAATTTTATCCGGGTTTAACTAATTTCGATTTTAATTTTTTATTTCATTCGAATAACGGGCTTGTCATTATTAAAAAATAAATAAAAAATATTATATTTATTTATACACTATGTTTAAAAAAAAGAAAAATAAAAAATATTACTATTATATTAATATCTACGGTTATTTAAATGTATATATACATATTTTAAATATTTCTTACATTCTAAAAAAATTAAAATTAAAAATATTATATGTATTATTTTCTTACATTTTAATACATATTTTGTTTCGTTTTCTTTTATTATTATATATTAGTAATGTTTTTATCATTATTATTATTTTTGTTTCCTTTTTTATATTATTACTATTATTTTATTATTATTATATTTATATAAAATCAGAATATAAATAAACCCAAACTTAAATAAATCAGCCCATGTTATTAAATAATTATAACAGTCCAAAAATACATTTCTAAGCCCGAAACAATTAAATAAAATAATACAAGCCCAGTTACACTTAGCCCAATCTGCCTAAACCCATGGAAACCTTAATCTGAAAACCCTAACACCCTCTTATATCTTATGCGTATCCCAATCTGGGTTGTTGGATCTAATCTTGATCCAACGGCTCGGATCAAAGGAAGAGAGTCCATTGATATTCCCCACGCACGAGCACGCACCAACCGTTCAGACTCCACGCGCGCGGGTCACGTTCATGCGTGACCATTCGACTGCCCGTTGGCCATTCAGCTTCTTCGGTCACCGTCCGATTGTTCTCCGACGATTCTTCGACGATTGTTCACATGCAAACAAAAACAAAACGATGTCAGATTTTCGTACGAAGATAACCACACCAAATTTCAGAATTCCACAGAGCCAACACACAACAAATTGCAGAGAAATTTCAGAGGATTTCGGCCAACCATGTCAGATTCACAACGTGGATGCACAACGAAATTACAGAATTTTCAGAGGCATAACCAACAAGAAAATCAGAGCCAATAGCAACATTAGAAGTTTTTTTCCCTTTTATTTTTCAAGTATTTACAATCGGTTATAAAGAGAAAGCCCGAAACAATTGTAGAGGATTCTCTCCCCCTATTTTCAATCGAATACAAGTTTTTTTTAGAGGTAAAAGAACTCTCGAGTTCTTCATTTACATTCGAAAACAAAAATAGATCTAGGGTCTTCTTTTTATTACCTTGATCATTTGTCTTCGCTCGATTCTCTTTCCCCGGCCAGAAGCCTCGCACCTTTAGGGTGTCGTCGGTGAGCCGAACGCGAAGGGAGAGCTTTCTTTCTTCTTTCGTTTCAAAGAAGGAAAAATCTTTTCATTTCGAGTTTTGATAAAGGGATTTTCGATATCTTTATTTTCGAGAAAATAAAAGTTTTTAAATTTTTTTGGGTTCAATTTTGAAATAAAGGTTCTTGGTTTCGAAAAAGAATTTTTTTTAGGGTTTTGTTTTTGGCCGGCCACCGTCAGTGGTGGCCGAAATCTAGAAAATGCGGCGGTTTATGGACATTCAAGGTGGTTTTCTGAAAAAACGATGAACATCTTCAAGGTGTTCATCTTTTTTGGGATTTGGTTTGAAGAAATACAGAGAATCTTGGGGGAGAAATTTTTATTTTGGTTAAAAAAATCAAGTTTTATAGTGTTTTTAAAACAAAGAAATGATTTATTCACGTAATAAAACCCTCCGTGTCCCTTAAACTCTTCCCATAGTCCTTTCATGTTTTCGAAATCCTTCATTTTGGTCCTAATCTGAGTGATAATCTTTTTTTTCAAATGATTTATTTCTTTTTCGGTCCTCCCGCATTTTGGAATAAGTTTTCAGGTCATTCCCCCTTTTAAAATTGCACTTTGAGGGTCTAGTGGTTTTTAAATTGTTTCGATTTGGTCACCAGTTCGATCATAATCTCCTTTTTAAAAAGGGTTTATTTATTTTAGGTCCCTTCGCGTATTACTGTTTACTTTTCAGACCTTCCACACTGAAAAACGGTGGCTTGAGGGTCTGAATATTGTTTAAACCATTTATTTTGGTCACTGTTTTATAATAGCACTTTTTTTCTTTTAATTTTTGTCTTAAAATTTCTTTTTCTTTCATTTTGGTCCTATTTCCGGTAGCTTTTTTAATCTTTAATTTATTTATTTTATTTATTATGTCTTTGCTTATTTATTTATATGTATTTTGTTTCATTTATTTATTTATCATGCATCTTGTTCATATTTATACTTATTATACCATGTTTTAGTTATTCTTGCTTTTGATCATGCTTGTATTTATTTTTTATATTGGATTGTTCATTTGTAGATTTTTTTTATTTATGTTGGATTATGTCATATGTTTTGCTAGGTATTTTTATTATTTATGTCTTTATTTATGTTTTCATGTTATGGTGCATGTTTTATTCATGTTTATACTTATTTACTGTATCTTTTTTTGTATATTGTGTAACATTGTATTTATTTTTCCCAACTCACATCTCACCACAATAGTTAATAAATTTAATTTCAAACGTCTTTATTCGGTCGTAACGGGCCCGTGCTATCCGACGTAAGGATGACGGTGTATGTGTTGCCTTCAAATAAAGACACGGTAAAATAAAACTTAATTCGAACATTAAACAAATTCTAATTTAAATGACACTTTAAAGCAAAATTTCTAAATTTAATTAAGCGATTAATTTGATAAAGATGTTAATTTTGGGCGGTTCCAAATGCTAAACTCGTTTTTAACCGTAATCGATTCTCGAACCCGTCTTTTTCGGATCTCTGGTTTTTACGGTGTCCGGCCTACCAAAAGTGGCCGGTGGCGACTCCAACATTTTTAAATCATTCCCAACCCATTTTTTCAAATTAAAACCCATTTTTTTAATCCCTAATTTCAAAATTACCAATTTTAAATTCACCTTTTTAAAATCCCTATTTTTAATCAATTTTCCCTCTTAATCTTAAATCCCTAATCTTTTAAATCCCCAAATTCATTTTAAACCCTAACTTTCAAATTTTAGATCTAAAATAGGATAAAATTCCTATTATTTTCACCATATTATATGGTGTAAGTACGGGTATAAATACCCATTTTTCAGTCGATGTAACACCGGCTAGACAACCGGACCACCAGAGAAATCGAACACAAAGTACTATTTCGAGTAGACAATCAAACCAAAAAGCATATATTATCCATAGCATTCGAACAAAAAAAACGAGAGAAAGACAGTGAAATCGGAGCCTAAATCGGAGCAAAAACGGAGGTAAAAAGTTTAGGTTTTCGGCACTTATCTGTTAGATCTACTTAGATCTCTTGCTTTTTTTGCAAAACCGAGCTCAGATTCGGCTTCAGGGCGTCGGGCTTCGTCAGAAAAGAGTTCCCTTTCTCGTTGCCGGCGTTCGGAGCGGCGGCCGACCGTCGTGAATCACCGTGGCTGCGGTGGTCCGGCGCCGGTGGTTACAGAGGGTTGAGAGCTCTCCTCCAAGTCTCCATGTGAGGCTTCCTGAAGAAGGAGCACAAATGAGCTAAAAAAATGAATGGGGGCCTTTATAACCAAAGCAAAACGACACCGTTTTGGTGCCGGTTCATCGGGCCCAAAACGACGTTGTTTCACCATTGGGTACCCGCACCAAACCCGGCCTAGTTACCCGACCCGTGCATAACTCGGATAAAGGGGATAATCACACACGAGGTCCTCCATTTCCCGGCGTGTTCCTATTCTGGCTCTTCAGTTTGTGTTGCTTTTGATTTTAGCCACTGTTTTTCTAATTTAGCACTATATTTTCATATTTCCTTCAATTCAGTCCCTGTTTTTGCCATATTGACCCTATAATTTCACTTTTTTCGCAGATTAGTCCCCGCTAATTTTTATTTTTATTATTATCATTAATAATTTTATTATTATTATTATTTGAACCTACATAACATATACGTAATAGCATAATATATACAATATTATATTCTTTTAATGTTATAAATTGTTTTTCTAACCTTTTTATATTTTGCAGGTTAAATTAAAGTTTGGGGATTATAAAATTAAAATTAAATCGGATATATTTTCAATCATATAAAATATTTTATAACCGATAGGTACCAATTTTGGGCGTTGTAGGGGTGCTCATCCTTCCCTACGCATAACAGACTCCCAGACTCAACTCTGGTTTCGCAGACCTCGATTTTGGTGTTCTAATCGCACCCGAAAAAGATTGGTGGCGACTCCCCGAACCAAAAACGGTGATTACAGAATGTACATAAGGTTCGTCATGTTTTCAAAAAGAATGATGATGTGACTATACTTCAATGCACATGTGTGAATCGACGTTCTGACATTTTAATTTGGGGTAATCATTCTATTGGTTCTTACTCAACACGATCAAGATATGTTTGGCTTATGAGGCAATTTTATGATCTTGTTCCACCTCCAAAGATTTGGTATACCTTAACGAAGCTCAAGGTCTTTCCCAAGATCCAAATCTTTAGTTGTTGGGTTACATATGAGGCTCTACCAGTGAATGTTAGGTGGGTGCCATAAATTTATCTGATTGCTTTTATCCAATGTACGAATCTGAGTAAAAACGGTTGTTCATGTTCTTCGAGATTGTTCGGCCATTCAAGAAATCCATCGGTTATTTAAGCTTTCAGGACGTAATTTTATGATCTATCGACATTGTATCGATTATTTTCGTTGATTTTGTGGTACTTTTATGGAATGTATGAAACCAGATAAATCTGTTGGTCCATGAGAAAACCTTACAGCCAGCCTTAGTCATTGTGGAAAATACAAAGCACCTACATAAAGAATACCTTAATATCGTTATTACACCTCTAACTATAGGTTTACCAAAAAAAAGAATAACACGTGTATGAACTAAACCACCACAAGGTACGATTAAAGTAACGGTTAATGATATGTTTCAAACACGTACAGATACATGTGCATTGAGTATTTTGGTACGAGATCACCATGGCTTAGTCCTTGTTGGTAGTGCACGCACCCTTTCGATGGTGGCTTCGACAAAAACTGTGGAATGTCGTGCCTTTTATTCCGCCATCTTTTTTGCTTTGAATAATGGTTGGTCAAGGATAATTATCGAGGGAGATACAGTTAATGTTGTTAACCTTCTTCACTCAAATATACAAGAAAGATCGATATTGGCACAAAGTATGACAGAAGCTAAAGACCTACTAACAAACATCATCATATTGAGATTGTATATGTTTATCGTTCGATAAATAGGGTAGCCCATGCATTAATTCATCAGGCTTTTAGTGATTAATTATATATTTCTTTTGTTTTTGAATATCCTAATTGTATTGAATGAATTGTAATTGATGATTCTATTAATGAATAATTTTAGCGGATACTCTTTTTATCTTAGAGGTTTGACTATAAAGAAATTTTAATGAGACTCAAATTTCTTTAAAAAAATATTTCCCACGTAGATTAAAAAGATTACTTAATGCTTAAGTGTTAAATTATTAGTTGTATTTTTAATTTTATATATGCAGCAAAGTCTCCCTTATTCTTTAAGTGGGATAGTCATTTTCATACAATTTTTATTGTATCAATATTAATCATTAAAATCTTAATCGAGTATTATATCATGAATTAATCAAATATTAATTTAATTAAAAATATTAAATTATTATTTTAAATAAAAAAATATTAAATGCAAAATTAATATGTATGCTTTTATTATTTTACTATAACTTATTTTTTGTAAATATATTTTCATATAAAATATTTTATCCTAGTTATGAGTGTCCTAAAACTTAAATTTAGTTGGTAGCAGGACTCAAGGTAAAGTTTTTATACCACTTTATTGAAAAAAAAAAGTTTCAAGAAAGTACATTTTTTTTAAGATTGCCAAATCAGGACTCCACCAAGCTCCCACTTAAAAGTAGTCTGGCTCGCTTTGTTGGGAAAAAAAGAAGAAAAAAAAGTAGTCTTCCTCCCTTTGTTGAATCTCTCATCAATTAATAGTTATGATAAGTCGTACTAATAATCGATAATATATTGAGATAAAATATTAACTTTTTAAATAATATAAATATTTAAATTATAAATTATATAATTTATATTAAAAATATTATTATATAATATACGTTTATTTGATTTGATTTAAATTATATTTAATAAATTAAATATCCATAATTAAAAAAAATTGATAAGACATGCATTGAAGTACCCATCACTGATCTTGGTTCTTTTTTATGTCTTGTGTTGATGTTCAATGTTGGACCAACACTTCAACTTTTGAAGTTAGGTATGCTTTTTGGGTATTTGTTTCACATAGTAATAATTTAGGATTATTTATGGATTCATAAAGCATATAGTGATATATTATAAAAAAAAATTAAGTCATAATTAAATTTTATTTTCTAAAAAATAAATCATATAAATTTTGCTTTTTAAGTTAGGTATGCTTTTGAGTCTTGTAGATGATTTTATGGTTAAACTCGATTTTAGTTTAATTTTTTTTGTTATTTTTTATACTCTATCTGCTGATCTCCTTGATATATTATCTGAGATTATTACGATTCTTTTTATATCCACTTGAAGGGTACTTAATGTAATGGCTTCGATCTTTTTATTTATTCTTTATTTTAAAAAATTTAAGTTAAAATTATTTTATCTATGAGACGTGTATATATTATTAAAAACTTAAAAAAATATAAAAAATACTACTTTATAATCATGTTATTGTTGAAAAACCAAATTTTCTCTTAAAAACGTTATCAATATAAGTATGATAAATACTACAAGTCTTATGAAAATCGTATATATATAATTTGTATATCATATCATGACTCGAAGCTATAAGTTATTAGTGTGATTGCCTTAAGTATCAAGGCATACATTGAAGGATCCACCTTTAGAATAGGTGGGTCCATGCCTAACTTTTCAAAGTTAATATATTTATCTTTAATTTTTTTAATTTTTATAAATAAATTTTTAAGATTTTATAATATTTAAGTTTTGTGTCCACCTTGAGATTTTAAAATTTCATGTGTCCACCTCAAATAAATTTCTGGATCTGTCACTGAAGCCATATGGTTTGAATCTGGTCGGATGAGGAGTTTACTTATCCAATGTTGAGGATTAGGGTTGTAAATGAAACGAGACAGATCGTGAGTTACTCAAGCTCGACTCGGTTAAAGCTCGGTCAAAATTCGACTCGATTGAACTCGAGCTCGAGCTCGAACTCAGCTCGAGTTTTTAACGAGCCGAGCTACATGATACCCGACTCGAAAAGCTCACGAGTTACTCGAAAACATAAATATACTATTTTTTATATTTTTATAATTTAAAATCTAAATTTCTAAACTTAAAACCCTAAAATTTAAACCTTAAACATAAGTGTTAAACCCTAAATTAAGATATTAAAACCTAAAATTAACAAGTTTGAGTTTATACATACTGTGTATCAAGTTTTTTTCTCCATTAGACTTTAAATGAGACGTGAGAGATAAGGTTACTCGAGTCTAATACGGTTAAAGATTGGTCAATACTTGACTCGATTAGGCTCGAAAAAAGCTTAAACTCGACTCGAATTCTTAACGAGTCGAGTCGAACTCAAATATTTCAAGCTCGTTTAAAATTACTAAAGCTCGAACTCGACTCGAAATCTTAACGAGCCGAACCGAGCTTAGCACCACTCGAGCTCGACTCGACTCGTTTACACCCCTAGTGAGCATTAGTCAACTTCGTTTATGTCTTCGTTCAGTCACAAGTTTAATTCACAAAAGATCTGAGGCTGTAACCTATAATTTAAAAAGTCAAATAGGGTATCAACTTTGGCGAGAAGGAAGATATAAGATGATTATCTAAAACAAAGTTTGGGGTATAATTGTATAAATATTCAACGAGAATCGATTCTTCGAATGATTTTAATAAAAAATATTATTATTTTTAAAAATTTAAATTCAAATAACCTATTTTCAATATATATAATTCGAAAGTCAAAAGATGAATAGATAGTATCAACTCTCATCTCTTTCACATGCCTATGAAGACATTTTTGTTAATATAAATAAGTATTGAAGAATATTTCAGAACATAAATTCCGACACTATAAATTCACTTTAATTCTGTCTTTTTACTGCGTGTCTTAATTTTAGTATTTAAGGATTTAATTTAGGGTTTAAAATTTAAGAATTACGGATAAATTTAAAGTTTAGAGATCATATAGTAACATATAAACCCTACATTTTAAGTTTTAACTATAACCCTTAAATCTTAAACCCCTAAATCAAATCCTTAAATATTAAAACTAATAGACGTGTGAAAACTTTTTGGTTCCACCGTACTTAATATAATAATTACCCTAAAATAATTCACCCAAATATTTATCAAAATAGCATAAAATTAAAAAATTACATTCGAATTCTAAAGAAGAAATAAAGTAAACCCCATGACTTTGATTCCTTCACTCAACCAATGAAACTATTCGTTTATTACAAAAATAAAAACAAATACTTGGTTGAGCAAATTCATGGAACACACTTGGCAATCTACAAAGAAAACACACAAAAATGAGTGTGAAGAGATGCTTTACAACTCGGATCAACGTCATGGACAGATTTGATTGAGGACAAAAAATAGGAAGTGAATCTTGTTGTGGATGTTGCTGTCAGTGAACAAGAACTTGAAGCTGCTCTGGTTCAACTCGGAGAGAAGCTCTACAAAGCGGGCAAGTAGACTCAGTACTGAGCCATCGATCAACACACTCGGGATGATACGAATGGTTACAAGATGGCAAAACCTTCACTTTCTCGCAGTCTTCGAACACACCGAGGCAGATACAGCACTCACTCTGAGTCGCCTTCTCGAGAGTGAACATAGTCACCGGCAAAGCATTAATGGCAGCGGCGTCGAGCCCTCGCGGCTGAGGGTCTGGTGGAGCGTGAGACGTTGGGGACGGCGCGTGACGGTTGAAACCGCACACCCATCTGGCGTAAACGAAGATGAGGAGGAAAATGAGGGTGACGAGGAGGAGGAGTACGATGAAGAAGAGGGTTCGTCCATGGATTTGGAAGTGATGGTCTTCTAGCTCTGCGAGGTGCCAGTGGAAAGGGTGTGAGTCTTGTGAAGAAGCCATAAGGACAAGGCGAAAGGGTGTTTCTTTATATAGCAGTGGTAGTTGAAGCTTGCCCTGGTAGTTGAAATGGGAAATGGGAGGGGAGAGGATCTTTGCCCGAAATGCTGGTTTTATAGTTGCAAGGTGTAGTTTTTACGGTTGACTCAAAAGAGTAAAATAAGATGAGGTTCGGATGGTTTAGTATTAAATAAAGTGAACATCAATAATTTTTTAAGTAAAAATCTTTTATCTAAACGTGTTTTTTTTTTTTTTACATTTTTGTTATATTTTTAATTTTAAATTATAATTCTGACTTTACGTCTTAAATTTTGTACTCTAAAAATATATTTTATCTTTAACTCTTTAAATCTTAACCACAACCTTTAATCTTAAACTTTAAACCTAAACCCTAAACATATAATTTAAAATAAAAGCATCAATGAAGATACGATTAGGGATCGGACGATTTACGCCCTAATTTTCCTCTTACTTCATGGACCAAAAGGATGGAATTTTATATAGCTCACAAAATATTAATTTAATCAGAATTAAGATTTGATTATCGTCTTAAGCATTGAAATAGATATAAAATTTATGGTTAATGTTTATCATTATATAGACCAATAGAGAATTGAAAATTAGCATCATAGAAAACAACAAAATAAAATATTGATGATTGAATTAATTCAAAAAAATACGAATTAAAATAATTATTCAATTAAATATTGAGGTGTTTTTTTTACTTTTACCTAAAACTATTCTCATACTTTAAAACCTAACCACAAATATTAAAATCATAACCACTAAATCTTAAAAACTAGACTTATCAACTAAATTAGATAATTATATACAAGTGAAAAAAAAAACAGTTTATAAATTTACAGTACATTAAACAAAATAATTGAATCCATTTACTATGTACAAGGGATAAGATAAGAATAAAATTTTAATGTACAGGTTTAAAACATACATTTTATATTCCTAATTATAAACCTTATAAACTAATCCCTACATTCTAATCATTAAAACCTAAAATTTTTAATTTTAAACTGAATTAAATTAATAAACTCTTAACATTTAATGAATCATGTAAAATAAAATTTATGCAATCTGTTTTTTAAAAATAATAACCATATTTTTATTTAAGTATTTTATGTATAAGTACTTGTAAAAATTTTGTTTACACAAACACATTAAATTTAGAACTTAAAAACTTTAACTACTTTTAAATTCAGAGGTGGTTGATATAACTTTAAGTTTAAAACTAAATTCAAAGTTTTAAAATTAAAATTAAAATTTTTAATTGTATTACTCTAAAATCGAACTATAATAATAAACCTTAAATCATAAACCTAAATTCTAAATATCTAAATTAAAATATTTTAAGGTAATTATGAAAATAAAAAATTACTTTTAAGGAGGTAGTTAAACCAAATAAAAATGCAGCTTAGCTGTCTAAAAAGGCAGCAAATTTTATCCAAAATTCCAAAAAGTAGCGCGATGGCGAGTCTCTCCATCATCTCCGGCATCAGCTCAAATCCTTTCGGTTCTCGGAACAGTGGGGCACACTTCAAACATCTCCACGAGACTACCCCGGCGGTCGATGCATTCTCCGGCCACCTATCTCACCGGAAAACGAGAGGGCTCCTTCTCTATCCCCCAATCGCGAATGCATCCCTCAGACATCTCTACGTGCATACTCCGGCGGGTTTTGGATCCTCTGACAACCTAACTAACCGGAAAAGAAGAGGATTAGAAGTGGTGACACGTGCGGGTGCTAACGCCAGCAGCTACGTGTTTGCGGCGGTGTTACCGTTCTCTCTCCTGGCCGTTACCATCTTCACTTCCATCAAGGTTGCTGATAAGCTCGACAAAGACTTCCTCGAAGATGTAAGCATCTGAAAATCAAAATTTCCCCCTCGTTATCATGTGGGTTTCCATGGGCTTTTCGAATTATCCTACTTTTTTTTAATTGAATGCTTAATTCTTTGGAAATTGAGTTTTTCTTAAAGCAGAAGTCTTATTTGTATTTCTTCAAAAATGGTTATATCTATTCAATTTCGTTAGTATTTGGTTGTAATACATACTTTTCTTGATAAAAATATTAACTTTACTCGTAATAAATCCTTAAATCTTAAACTTACATTTCATGGTTGTGTTGCAGCTCGCTGTGAATCAGGCAGTAAAGGAAGCAGAGGAAGATGATGAGGGTGATGATGCTATTTCATTGGACGAAATAGTACAAGAACCGGTGCTTCCCCGTACTCGAAACAGGCCCAAGAGGGAAGTGTAGGCATCCAATTTCTTATTTTGCTTCATTTGTAAGTTGTATTAATTGTATAATTCTTTATATGTGCGTAGTTAAACTCATAGAAAGAGCCATCGAACAATGTAAATTTGCTTTTTGAAAAAAATAACAAAGAAGGGTTTTCTTTGATCTGGTTTTGTTTGGTCTTGGAAATTATGTGACATAGCTTGTGAATGAACCGCGGCAGAAGATTTTAACCATTTGGGGACAAAAGTTACAACTCCTAGAATAAATGGTTGTGAGGGAGAGGAGAATGTTGCAGTATATGATTTGATTATGCTTGATAAGTGATATAGTCGGTCTTCGGGTAAGGAGGATGAAGCTGTGAGAGAAGAATGGATTGGACACAAGGAGGATTTCAGGGTTTTATGAGATTTGTTATCATAGGTATAGGCAAGCATCCTGGGCATTACCTTGGTCAATAACAGATGAAAGTAACTTGGATATTTTGTGGTGAAAAGAGATGTTATCGGATGCCGAGAAACAAGGAGAAGGGTGGGATGACGAACTTTAAGGAGACCTTAGATGAAAGCAGGCTCATGGATTTAGGGTCGGATACAGGTTGTTTACCCAGTCTACGTATAAGTGTGTTTGAAGTGGTAAGGTAAAGACACTGGTAAATTTGTGGCTAACAGGGGGATAGCTCAAAAGGTAATGGTAATGGAAGTTCTGAGTGTTTATGTACCACTTTGAAAATGTTTTCAACTTTAGTCTTAATCATTTCGCATGCTGTTTCTCATTATGTTTTAGCATTAAACTTTGTATCATTTTGAACCAAATTACCAAAGTTGAACCAACCAAATGTGTCTACATTAATGTTGCCTTTATTATGATGATGACTATGAGTTTCCATAGCTACCATGTTAATGTTGTCATTTAGATGCTTGCCTGCCTGCCAGCCATGTAATTTTGGTATCTGAAAATGACTGAATCTTTTGCCCTTTCTTGGCTTATCATTTAAAGTGTTGAAAAACAATAAAGCATGCATGTGAAGTGTTTTCTTATGTGTGTACTGCTATATTATTGGATCTTTTACTAGATGGAGTAATCAAAGAAGGGGGAAATGTAGAGCTCAAGTCAACATTTCTTTCACCTAAATCAGTTGTTTGCTGCAAATGTTGTGCTAGAGCATTGTGCTAATAACACAAACGTATTGTTCTTTATGAGTGCCGTTGCGTTAAAGAGTAAAGCATCTGTAAGGTTTTGTCAACTTAGTGCTTGAACAGGAGAACTCATGGTTGTTGGAGAGTGAGGCTCTCACTCTCAAACGGTCATAGTTTCGTCGGTTGTTAATCTATGAGAACTCGTATTACGATTGAGCATTTCTCGGGTTATGATCAGGATTCCTGATGATGTTTGGCACAGTGGAAACTAATCACATGCATTGTTTAATTACAAATTGAAATGATTCTCTGTGACTTTCTTGCTGTCAAAAACTTTCTAGGAAAATTACCAGAGGTGATAAAGGACAGGGTAACAATGGTTGTGGTGGAAAACCTTTGTCATAATTAATGCTGGGAAAGAACTAGAGATGCTGAACAACACCATGTGAAACCATCTGAAAATAAATGCAAAACTCTGGCCTACATTTTGGGGATTGTCAAAGGTGTTTGTAAAAATTGTCCTTTGAAATGACAATTCTTCTGATAAAATTTACTAACATTTTACTTTGCCTTTTTACTGCATTTTAGAGAAACCTTTTTATTTCTCATATCATTCAAGCTTGATCATGGTCTTTGAACAAAGATTTATAAGGCCTAGATGGCCAATTTTTTTAATGGATAATATTAGTAACAAGAGAGAAACAACAGGAAAGATGCTATTTATATATATGGAATTTGGGTGAAATCATACATATGTGCATTTTGATTCACTTCATAAGAGCTCAGGCTAAAACTGTCCATGAATCCTCCACATGCAACCGGGAACTCGCCTAAAGCTGCCATGCTAAAACGATCCGTTTCTGTATTACCAACACCAGCTGAATATGTTGTGGCATACCGAGCCAAACGAGCTCTTGCCAGGGCCAAATCGTGTTGAAGCTCGACCATCCTCCTCTGCAACAAAGCTATGGCACCAATGCAACCATAGACAGGGTCTAGTAGCCTCGCTTCTGCTTCATACGCCAAGGAATTCACGGTGTCTTCTCTTTGCTCTTCGGGAACTTCGACGAGGATCTTGCTGACATTGCTGGCACCGAAAACTTTATGTACTTTGGCAAATTTCTTAGGCTCATCAGATCGAAAGTAAGGCGCGAAGATACAGTTGGGGCTGCACCTTCTTTTCAAGAGCTTGCAGGCTGCACAAGAGGACGTGGAACGTGGCTCGTGACTCCTCATGGCTTCATATCAAACACCCTTAAAGACTCTGTAACTCTCTTCCTTTGGCTACTCTATAACTTCAATATCTTCTCTCTTGTCAAACATCCATTTATATAGGCGTCATTTGTACAGTAATCATAAGCTCATAAGACATTAAATTCTGTATATTGGCCTATCAGTTCAGTTGTTTAAAACATTAAACATTATTTTCCAAACACCCTTCTAGATCTTCATTAGCTTTTAAGTTGATTTTCTTATAAAATATAATTATAAAAATGGGACAATCTTAAGGTGACAGTGGGGTATAGAAATAATTGTATATGTGTCAGGATTATAAATATTTATTTTAGAAATGATAGTTCATAAGCTGAAAGGATACTCCTTTTCCTGTGATTTGAAAGAACAGAAGTTTCACAACAAAAGCATTGAGCCCTGTATTGCTTGGTAGGCCTCTCTTATTCCCCATAATGGAAACCTTAACACTCAAAATAGCATCAATTAGGAAGTCACATGCAGTGCCAGTTGACACTCAAGTCTGAAGATGTATGGAGAATTGTATATGGGAGAAGATTCCTTTGAATTAGGTAATTGAGAACAAGAGATGAGTGTTAAGTAATGGTTGATCTTAAAAAAAAAAAATTGTAGTCATTAATTTATATTCATTAAATCATCTTAAATTTAATATATGTATAGACGTAAATATTCTAATGATAAAAATTTACAACACAAATTAAAAGAGTATAAAATAATCATGTTAAACTTAAACTTGTTTAGAATTCATTTGTCTAGTATGAGTCAATCTAGCTCCAATGGTTAAAGGAATGATTGTTGCTGTTAGAGATGATAGATTCGAACATCACTAATGCCAGCATAGTGATTGAGCAATCAATCTCAAATGGTTGAGAGTATTCTTAAGAACATATATTATTATAATCTAGTATCAGAATTGACACTTTTACAAAACTAAAAATAATATTTTTTAATAATTAAGATTTTCTTTTCTTTCTATTTAAATATATTTGTTTTTCTAGCCATCAGTGTCGGACGGAATGTGTTAGAAAAATGTCATTTCTACCACTTGCATGGTAGGGAAAGGATAGAAAAGGTTGGGGCAGAGATATGATAATGCTTCAAATAAGACCACTTTCTTGTAATGCAGGTCATTTTCTAGAAAACAGGGGGAAAATAAATAACATTTCATTTTAAAAAAATAAATAATAAAATATAACGTTCATCATTTAATAATTATTTTATTTTATTTATCTTTTAAAAATTATATTTAATAACTGAACTGTATACGTTAATTTTTTTTTACTCATGAATATTTTACTATTATTTTTAAATTTTTTAGTATTATTAAATATAAAAATAATTTGAAATAAATAATAAAATAATATTTCTTCATCAAACAATCTTTTCGTTCTTATTTTAATCACTTAACATTTAATTTTTTTAATTTAATAATTATCGTTGTTTGTCATCATCGGCGAACTTCAAAATCGGTGGTTGTTCGACACTAAATTGCATCAGATGACTCATTTTGACACGTTAAATCTAAATCTGATAGTTATTTCACCGAAAAATATAGTGAAAATCGTGAATCTTGACATAAACATTTTGGTTTCCTCACATTCGATCTTCTTTTCATGAATTTTAGAATATTTTTTGATAAAATAAAGATCGAATTTAGACTCATAGTGTGAGATGAAACGATCAATAAAATATAAGACTGAACAATCATCATCTACGATCGTCGGCAGTAATGTCTGACTCTATAAAATAATATCCGGCGAACAATTTGATTTTAGTTTTTCAAATTATTTTTTATTAAATGATAATAAATGTCGTAACATACTAAAGTAATAATAAAATATTCACAAGTGATTAAAATTGTTCAATATACAAAATTTAAAAAATTTAAAAATTAAATGACTAAAATAAAAAAAAAAAATTATTAAGCGATAAACAATATATTTTACCCTTAAGTGAATAAATAAAAACTCAGGCTAAATGTGAACCGTCTGATTGGGTATAGGCCCGGATACCGTGATTGACTTGAGAAAAGGGGATGAGTTTCAAACAGGAGAAAGCCCAATGGGCCGGTTCAAGATTCCGGATTCATACAAGCTCAACTTTGGGGGGAAATTTACTATCTTCGTCTACTTTTCAATAATTTTCTAATTAAATAGGTAAAAATTTATATTTTTAAAATATATTTTAAGATTTAAATTTATATAAGGCGAGATAATATAAATATTATTATTTTTTTAATTAATAATTTTTTAATGTTTGGTTATAATTATATGTGTGTTATTAAATTTAGACATGATAAGATTACGTAATAATTATATTTAATATATGCAATATGATTCAAATAAACGTGACCTAACATGAATACATAAATAAGATAAAGTTATATTTTTAATATCATATTCTATATATAATGAATGAAATTTAATCACTTGCACTTGAAATTTTAAAAATTATTATTATTCTGTACAAGATTTAATCCAACCATTGAGATTATTAATTTGTCTATTAAATTGGTATATAAAATAAACAGATCCAATATAAATACTTGAATTTTTCATATGTAATTAACCCACCATTATCAGTATTAAACCCATTTCGTTTAGGTGTCACCCGTCACGGGTAAAAATCTCTTAGTTTTTTATCGTGCTTTTATTTGTGTTTCTTATTAAAAAATTTTAAGAAATTAAATTTTAAATCTTATCCCTTATATTTTATATCCTAAATTCTAGACTCTAAAAAATATAATTTACCCCTAATTTCTTAAACCCTAAATTTTAAACCCGATACCTCTAACTTAAAACGGAGACACAAATGAAAGCATAAAAAAAAAGTATACGATTTGTACCCGTCACAAGGTTTACAATACTAAAAAAGAGAAGTACAATAAATATATGGCTTCAACTTCGTTGAATTTCTAAACAGACCAATCGCACAAGATTTTAAAAAAATTAAAAATAAAAAACAAATTAAATTAAATATTTATAAAATATAAATATTATAATTAATTATATTTATTTATATATAATAATTATCTATATTTTAAAATAAAAAAATATTAATTTTTTCCTAATGAGAATAATTTAATAATATTTTTCTATTAAGGTATTTTTATATATATAAAAAAAACTTAATAGATTTTTGAATAAACGTATAAGTACCCAAATCTTTAAAAATAATAATATTTTAATAAAATAAAAATCTCGTTTTAATATATTATACAAAACTCTTAAAATCTTAAAACTGTTTTACTTAACTATATTATAATTATTGAAAAACAAATAACTGAATATAGGTAATTAAAAATTTAGATTCAACATAAAAATTCACTGATTGACTTAGTTAAAAATATTTATATTGCTCCATCTTATATAAATTCGATTTCAAATATAAAAATATAATATATTTTTATTTAATAAAAATAAAAATTAAATTCAACATCAGTGTGAAGACAAAATAACATTTATTTGATCATTGTTTATAATAATGAAAAAGACATTTTTAATTATCTATATCATGTCACATTTAAGAATAATAATTTCATAAGACTATGTCATTAAAATAATAAAGAAACTAAATTTAAAAATTAATATGAACAATTATTTTTGTTATTACGTCGGTTTCCCTTTTCTTTCCTACAATATTTATTAGATTTGTTTGACATTGGCCTTACTGCGCTGCTATTATCTTCTACTGATTACTATGGTAAAATTGGATGGATAATTTAATCCTCATTTTTATTATGATTAATAAGAATCTCAAAAATTATTTAAAGGTTTAGACTATATTTTATAGTACCGAAAAATAATGTCACTTATTTTTAATGTTTTGTATTACATATAAAAAAATATATAATAAAATAATATATATTGTTATATAAAAAATATAACAAAATAAAGATATGTTAAGTGATAACCTTGAGAGAATGGAAGAGTGAGAAGAGAGACGGCACTCTCATAGGTTTCATTGATAAAGTTGTAATATCTTCAAAGAAGACCAGCTATATTTATACAACCTAAAGGTTAGCTATAGAGGCAGTTGAGCAGAACGGCATTCTAAACAATTCCCTAACCGTTTGTTAACCATCTCTAACCAACCTAATAAGCAATGGTACAGTACAACAGTACTTAAAACTGTACTCATTGAGATACTAAGTACATAAGCAATTCATATACTCTAACATTCCCCTTGCAATTCCAACCTTGTAGACCTCCGTTGAATTGAAACACCTGCGTTATAAAACTGCAAACTACAAGAAAACATTAAAAAAAAAACTTATGTCTGCAACAAGAAAAACTGGAAACAAATATAACCAGCAGAAAATAAGAAAGATCAACATGACACCATGGACACCACAAACAATTTGTTTCGATGTCGATGAAAAGCTGGAGCAGATAATGATTTGGTCATGATGTCTGTTACTTGCTCAAAAGCAGGAATTTCATTCACTTCTAATTTTCCAACCGTGACTTTCTCTCGTACAAAATATAAGTCCAATTCAACATGTTTAAACTTGGAGTGCATAACCGGATTAACTGAAAGTGCAACAGCACTAGAATTATCACACCACAAAACAGGTTTACCAGCTGAAATAATTCTCAATTCAGTCAATAATGATTCGAGCCATAGTATCTCTGTGGTTGCACACACAACACTGCGATATTCAGCTTCTGCTGTTGACCGAGAAACAACTGGTTATTTATGAGAACCCCAAGATACAGGATTAGAACCAAAATAAACACAAAATCCAGTAGTAGATCTTCTGTCATCATTGTCAGAACCCCAATTCGCATCGGCATATGCTATGATAGACAACCGAGATGAGGGAACAAAACGAAGACCAAAATCTAGTGTACCATGAAGATACCTCAAAATTCTTTTTACTAGCTGCATATGAGTATCGAGTGGACTTTGCATGAATTGGCAAGCTTTATTTACAGTAAAAGATATTTCAGGCCTAGTGATAACTATATATTGCAAAGCACCAACTATGCTCCTATATTTCGTGACACAGTCAATAGGTTCCCCTTCATAAGTAGACAACTTACAATTTGTTAACATTGGTGTAGGCAAATCTTTTCCTTGTTCAAGTCCACTCCTCTGTAACAATTCTGCTATATACTTTTTTTTGACTAAGAAATATGCAATCATCCATGTAAGTCACTTCTATGCCCAAAAAATAATGTAACTTACCAAGATCCTTTAGTGAGAAAGCAAGATTCAAATCATTGATCACCACTTGAACTTCTTGATCACTATCACCTATTAAGATAATATCATCAACATATACAAGTAGATAAACCACATTTTCCCCTTTCTTTTTCACAAACAAAAAAGCATCAGATTTCGTTAAAACGAATCCCACAGATTGAAGATAGTTTCGTAATTTTTCAAACCATGCTCGAAGAACTTGTTTCAATCCATAGATTGCTTTATGCAACTTACACACTAATTGTAGTTCCGTGTCACCTTTTTCATAGCCTGGTGGTTGTGTCATGTACACCTCCTCACTCAAATCTCCATTAAGAAAGGTATTATTTATATCTACTTGTCTTAGAATCCAATTTCTTGTCACTGCAAGAGATATAATTGTACGGACTGTGACTGGTTTTACAACTGGACTAAAAACTTCATGAAAATCAACTCCAGCCTCTTGAAGATAACCCTTTGCTACAAGTTTTGCTTTGTATCGGTTAATAGATCCATCTGTATTTCTTTTGAGCTTGAAAATCCATTTACAGTTTACAGCTCTTTTGTTTGAAGGTAACGGGACCAATGACCAAGTATTATTGTGCAAAAGTGCATCATATTCTGCTTGTGCAGCAGCCCTCCATTTATCATCCTTAAAAGCTTTTTGTATGGTTTTAGGTTCAATTATTGTATCTGCTTGACTCAGCTCTGCTTGATACAATTTTGGCTTGCGAATACCATTTTTTCCTCTAGTAACCATAGGATGCAAATTAGTAATACCTTATACCAATCCTGATGAACTAACATCAGCACTAGGAAAATCAATTTGTAACTCAGGAGAAGCAGAAAAATTATCAAAAGAACCTTGTACATCAACTTCCTGTAAAATTGTATTCTGTTCTAGAACTTCACCTTGAGAAAATTGAGGTATGAAATTATCATCAGTAGAGAGAGGAGAAGATACACCTGTAGAAATTGCATCACAAAGTCTCGAATTTTGTCCTTGAGTTGTATCAAAAATTTTAGGTTATAAATCTGCAGAAGTTACATCACATTGTCTCGAATCTCTTTCTTGATTTAACTCAGAAGCTATAGCTTGTAACTCTGAGGTGGTACGTGAGTTTTCATGAGTAAAAATATTCTCCTCATCATGTGGCTCAATAGAATAATTTTGCTGATCCCAAAACTGGTTCATATCAGGATCTTCAGCTTGTAAATTTGAGTTTTCAGTATCCTCATCACGTGGTTCAACATGTGGTTGAACAAAAATACTTGGTTGCTCCTCCAGAGGTTCTGAACCCATACCAATGTCTCTAGAAGGTGACACTGCATCAACGTGTACATTCCCTTCATTCTCCTTTGTATGATCTTGTGTATTTGCAGACCTTTCAAGCTAATTTGTTAGTGTAGACAACTTGTGAATCAAAGGAATTTGACTTGCAATAGACTTGTCTTTAACAAATGTGGAAGAAAACATATAAGGAAAACTGGTTTCATCAAAAATAACATGTCTGGAAATGAGAATTTTTCCATTGCTGTCTAAGCATTTGTAACCTTTATGTTGGGTGCTATAACCCAAAAACACACACTGCTGTGATCTAAATTCCAGTTTGTGATGATTAAAAGGTTTTAGATATGGAAAACAAGCACAACCAAAAACCCTTAAAAAGGAATAATCTGGTTTGTCCTTATGTAGAAGCTCATATGGTGCTTTTCCCTTTAGTACCTCTGTAGGAAGTCTATTTATCAAGAAAACAGCAGTAACAAACGCATGACTCCAAAACTTTAATGGTACAGATGCTTGAGCAAGCAATGTCAACCCCATTTCTACTATATGTCTATGTTTTCGTTCGGCTAAACCATTCTGTTATGAAGTTTTAGGACAAGATACTCTGTGTTGAATACCTTTAGATAACAACCAATTTTTAAGAGCAATATATTCTCCACCTCCATCTATCTGAAGAGCTTTAATCTGATGCCCAAACTGAGTTTTAACTAACTCATAAAAATTGAGAAAACAGTCTGCTACTTCTGATTTCTTCTTCAACAAGTATAACCATGTGTATCTTGAGTATACATCAACAAATGTCACATAATAGTTAAAACCTTCAGAAGAAATATGAGCTGGACCCCAGACATCAGATACAACTAATTGAAAAGGACAATCATACGATGTGATAGAAACAGGAAAAGGTAACTTATGTGCTTTTCCTTGTATACATGTTGAACACACATCAAGCATTTTATTTGAATCAATATCAACATTACAAGATGAAAGAACAGATTTTAGAACACGTTGAGAAGGATGTCCTAATCGTCTATGCCACAAATCAAGTAAAGTCACAACTTTATTCAAGCTATAATTCTCAAACTGAACCTGGAATGCAGAAAATCCAGGTGATGCTAATTTGTAAAGACCTTCAGGTGTGAGGCTCCCTTCCAGCAGAACATCCTGAGTCTGTGCATCCTTAACACAACAATCATTAGGATGAAATTCAAAATATACATTATTCTCCTTAGCCAATTGTGAGACAGACAACAAATTTTTCTTTATAGCAGGTACATGAAGCAGATTATGTAAGATCAACGGTTTCGATTTAGTATGTAAAAATCCATGACCAACATGACTTATAGAAATGCCAATACCATTTCCCCTAAGAAGAGTACCATTACCTTCATAAACCATTCCTGTGTGCATGGTGGAGCTATCATTTGTAACGTGATGAGTAGCTCCCGAGTCAGGATACCAAGCCATATCACTAGGTAAAACATTCTTGGACGTACTTGCTAAGAAAGCAACAGGACTCGATGATTGTACAACAGAATTCAAAGAAATATTTGGACCAGGCACATGACCAGCTCCAGAAAAAACATTTGAAGAAAGTTGATGCCCATCAGAGTTCATATTCGGCAATGTTGATGGAGGAACAGTAGGTAGAGAGTTTGCATGATAGTAAGCAACTTGAGAAGGCAAATTCTGGACTTGAGTATAAGCACTTTGAAGAGAAGACATAGGCTGAATCTGATGGTTATAAGCTTGAGCAGAAACACCATGTGTTTGAGTAGGAACCGAAGCAGGAGTATAAGTTGAATCTGTTGTCTGAACTGATGCATTAACCCTTTGATTTGTCAAGTAATCTTGCTGCACATGCTGAATATCATCTTGAGTTTGACCCTGAAAACTAAAGTCAAATCGATAATAACACTTTTGAACAACATGACCAAAACGTCCACATAACTGACACTGAGGTCTATTATTATTGTTATAACGTCCACGACCCCTACCACGATTACCAAAATTCTGAAACCGATTTCCTCTACCATAATTTTGACTAACAGAGGAATGAAAAGGGTGACCTTGAGTCAAACCTGCTGTTTCTGACATATTTTCAAAGACTAACACACCTTGTTGTGAAACCAAATTAGCTTGAATTGATAAATTCTCGACCAAAAATTTTTTTTGTCTAGTTTCACAATCCAACAACATATCAGTCAAAGTATCTAGTGTTAAAGTCTCTTTAGAAGCAATGGCAATAACAGATTCAAATTCAGCAGACAGACCAGCCAAGATAACACTAACCTGTTCTTGCTCAGTGATATTACTACCAGAGGCTCTAAGTGTATCACAAATCAACTTCACTTTGGCTAAAAATTCATTGACAGAAAGTGTTCCCTTTCTCTGAGAATGCAGGCTATGCCTAAGAGATGAAATTTTAGCACTAGAACGAGCACCAAACAGTCTAGATATCGCGCTCCAAATTTTCTTAGTAGAATTAAGACCAATGAGATGAGGTAACACATCAGAGTGAATAGTAGATAACAACCAAGACACTAACAATTTGTCTTGTTGATTATAAACAGTAAACTCAGGACTTATTCTTGTTTGGCCAGATTCATCCGTAACATACTAACTTGGTGGAGGTGACCCATCAGAAATAAAATGCAACAGGCCATAACCATCAATGATTAACACAATCTGATGTTTCCAAAGAATATAAGACGCTTCAGTCAATTTTACAGTATCATGTTTCAGAAAGTGATGAACAAAATCAGTGCGAGAGATAGCATGTTCCAGATGATTCTCAGAAACAGTAGGTGAAGAGTGTCGTGTACCATTAGCAGGTGAAGGCAAACTCGTATTTGTAGTAACAGGAATTTCTTGAGACATGATATAAACCTCAAAACAGACCAGAAAAGAAATCGCAAAAGAAAGACCACCAAAACTCTGTGAGACAAAACTTCAAACACCTGAGATGCAACTGACGCGAACTCAAAGAATCTAAGCAAATTCAAGAAAGATCAACTCTAGATCATTAAGAATACAAAAAACTACTGGTTTGTTCTTCAAACAATGAGTCACTATAGAACAAACGTACTTGCAGCCGAAGAAGTATTCTTAAAAATACTGAGATGTAGAGCTGAGAAAAGATCAAAACAACAAAGAGTAGAAAATCATTGCTGCAATTGAGTGAGCTTGATGCTATTCATTGTCCAAACATACTCTGAAGAAAGGTACAACGAAATACTTACAATAAGCAATTCTCATCGAACAAGATTAAGCTACCTTTGTTGCCTCAAATCTCACAAATGCGTCCAAAAGAAAAGAAAACCACGAGCAGAGCATATCAGAGTGGCAGCAAAGATGAAACTCTCAGGTACAAAGCGACTGATACCATGTTAAGTGATAACCTTGAGAGAATGGAAGAGTGAGAAGAGAGACGGCACTCTCATAGGTTTCATTGATAAAGCTGTAATATCTTCAAAGAAGATCAGCTATATTTATACAACCTAAAGGTTAGCTATAGAGGCAGTTGAGCAGAACGACATTCTAAACAATTCTCTAACCGCTTGTTAACCATCTCTAACCAACCTAATAATTAATGGTACAGTACAACAATACTTAAAACTGTACTCGTTGAGATACTAAGTACATAAGCAATTCATATACTCTAACAAGATGATACAAACGCTATGTATATATAACGTTATACAGAACATCAAAAATAGAAGATGTTCTCTTCTTAATACTGTAAAAAATAATCTAGATCTCTAATTAATCTTTGATATAATAAACTAGGGGTGTAAACGAGCTGAGTCGAGCTCGAGTAGTGCTAAGCTCGGCTCGACTCGTTAAGATTTCGAGTCAAGCTCGAGCTTGAATAATTTTAAACGAGCCTAAAAAATCTGAACTCGGCTCGATTCATTTAGAACTCGAGTTGAGTTCGAGCTTTTTTTGAGCCTAATCGAGCTAAGTATTACCCGATCTTTGACCATGTTAGACTTGAGTAACTTTTATCTTTTACGTCTCATTTAAAGCCTAACGTAGAAAAAACTTTGATACACAAGTTGTGTAAACTCAAGCTTATTAATTTTAAGTTTTAGTATGTTAATTTAGAGTGTAAGACTTATGTTTAGGGTTAAATTTTAGGGTTTTAAAGTATATTTATATTTTCGAGTAGCTCGTGAGCTTTTCGAGTCAAGTATCATGTAACTCGGCTCAGCTCGTCAATAACTCGAGCCAAATTGAATCGAGTTTTGACCGAGCTTTGACCGAATCGAACTCAAGTAACTCGCGATCTGTCTCGTCTCATTTATAGCCCTCCTTATTGCTCATAATTTTGTGTATTACACTCCCAACCAATCCGCCATACCAGACACTCTAAGACTCCTTGTGTTGTCGGATGTGTCTTCTAGTCTAAGCCAAATGAAAGCTTCCAGAAGTAGTTGGTCACTCAAAGACTTGGTCCAAACAAACTGGAGTTTTTTTTTTATGTATTTTTCTAATATTTCTTATTCGGCTGCTAATTACAGAATAGTCAAACTGTGAATTGAATCAAAATTAATGAACTTGAACAAACAATGAGGATAAAGTTGACTTTGTAATAATTGTATTGATTAAATCGTAGAGGGTTTGGAAATTTATTTTCAATTGCTTATTTGCAATAATATTGAATTTAAATTATATACTATATTATTTAGAATAAATGGGTATTAAATTTAAGATACGGTTTATATTTTGATACGCAAGTTATGTAAAAAAATTGTATAATCCTTTGTATTTAAACTATAAAATTTAAATTTTTAATTTTAATATCCAAAATCTTAAACTTGAAACCCTACCTAAACTTTAAATTTTAGTTATAAATCTTAAATTTTACGACGTATAATATAAACTCATAAATCCTAACTCTAGTTTAGATTTCTAAACCTTAAAATTAAAAGGTTCAAGAGTTTGTGTATCAAAATATTTTTCCTAACGTAATACATGAACTTTGATTGAACATGAGATATAAATTTTGATTTGTATAAAATATATGAAATTTTGATTTGTTTTGAAAAGAACAACTGAACTGTTAAAAAAAATAAACCTACTAAATATTAAAAAAAAAGTTGGAGTTGGTATAAAATTGAGGGAACATTTTTTTGTTGGTATTGTATCTTTATTAGATAGGTATGGAGTATGATTTTGAATGCGTGTTATATTATCGTGCATTTTGATAATTTGATTGACTATGATGGGTGCAAACTTTTGGTAAAGGTAAACTTTTGTTGGTTAGAATAATTTGTATCGCTTGAAATTGCTTAAATTATTATATTTGGTAAGAGCATAATAGTCATATACATACTAGAAGGATTCGACTTCCTATTGATATTTACTTACAAATCAAGCAGGATATTCAAGGACGGCTTGGGGGTAAGTTCATATCCCCTGCTTTGGTTCCTAGATTAATTTCTGAATGAAATCTATAATAGTCTATCTATTGGTTAAATGATTGCATAGTGTTGATGTAAATTTAGGGTTCTTGGATAATAAAAATGTCACTTATCCCGAAAAAATATCACAAAGATAAATTTGTTTAACAAATTTAATTGCTTAAGCATAATGCAGGGACTAACGCAGGAATTTGACCATCCAAAAAGCTAGCTAACCAACGCAAGAGTTGATAAGTTTGATCAAATAATACAGTTTATGAATAAAGAAGATAGTAAGGCTTGAAAGCAGCACAATCCTCCAGGCTCCAGGTGGGCGCAGCCTAGGAAGTCATACTTCATCTTCTGGCATCCACCTTGTTGTCTGTTCTCCTTGGACAAACCAGAAGCAGTCAACATTTCGGACAAGTTGTTTATAATTTCATGTCCTGTATGTCAATTGTCAAACCCCAACTTGTGTCTAAGCTTGTAATAAAGCCTTTAGTTTTGTCAATCAAAAAGTGAATGTGATGAAACACAGAAACTGAGTCGCCTCAGTGAGTTTGAGGAAATCAAAATGATGGGAGCTTCTGGTTTTTTGCCATCAGGTTCTTTGTTGGAATCATTGATTCATTTGTCCAATCAAGTGTCTTCAATCGAAAAGCTTCCAATCGTGCAGGGAAGGAACATTTCCAATATGATAAGGAGGATCAAAGTTCTTACATCTTTGTTCGAAGAGATTAAGGAAACTAGCAGTGCTACTACTACACAACTCCCTCCATCGTCGGTGTTGTGTCTCACCGAACTTTACTCGGTGATTCGTCGAGTTAAAGCGTTGATCGAAGGTTGCAAAGATGGAAGTTCCCTTTGGGGACTTATTCAGACAGAGACAACATCGAATCAGTTCTTTGTCTTGGTGAAGGAGATTGGCCGGGCATTGGATATTTTGCCTTTGAGTTTGCTTAATTTAACTGCGGATATCAGAGAGCAAGTTGAGCTTCTTCATAAGCAAGCAAAACGGGTTGAATTGTTCGTCGATCCGAGGGAGGTTCAACGGAGGGATGAGCTTCTCAAAGTAATGGCTTCCAACAACAAAAAGAACATGGAAAATGCTGCAAACCGATGTTCGATGGACATTGAAGCTGTGAAACATGTTTTTACCAGCATTGGTCTGAGAAGCTCATTGGATTATGAGGAAGAAATGTTGAAGCTCGAGGCTGAAACACAAAAGCAGGCCGGTACAGGTGGATTGATTGTTGTTTCGAACATAAACAATCTCGTATCACTTGTTTCATATTTGAAATCCATGGTTTTTAGTGAAGCAAGCGAGAAAGATGGCATCAAACAGTCTAGTGTTTCTGTAAGTAGAGATACCGATCGGTCTTCGTCTTCTCAATTTAATATCCCCGACGAGTTTCGTTGTCCGATCTCGCTCGATTTAATGAAAGATCCAGTGATCGTAGCTTCAGGGCATACCTATGACCGGAACTCGATAGCTCAATGGATCAACACTGGACATCATACGTGTCCGAAAAGTGGACAGAGGTTGATTCATGTAGCCCTCATACCCAACTATGCACTCAAGAGTTTAGTGCATCAATGGTGCCAAGAGAACAATATTCCGCTAACGGAATGCATGTCGAATGCATCAGAATCAGAGATTAATAACAAGCAAAAAGCAGCTGAGAAAGCCGTTGATCACATTTCTGCCATGAAAGTGGTGATTGATTCTGTCAAAATGACTGCAGAGTTCTTGGTTGGGAAGTTAGCAATGGGTTCTCTTGATATCCAAAGGCAGGCAGCATACGAACTGCGGTTGCTTGCGAAAACCGGGATGGATAATCGCAGGATAATAGCGGAGGCAGGAGCTATACCGTTTCTAGTGACGATGCTAACTTCTAATGATCCGAGAATTCAGGAAAATGCTGTCACGGCCTTGCTTAATCTTTCCATTTTCGATAACAATAAGATCTTAATAATGGCGGCCGGAGCTATAGGCAACATAGTTCAAGTGTTGGAATTGGGAAAAACCACGGAGGCAAGAGAGAATGCAGCGGCAGCAATTTTTAGTTTGTCAATGATAGATGACTTCAAGGTAGCCATCGGAGCTCATGCTCGAGCAATTTTGGCCCTTGTCGGGCTCCTCAGAGAAGGAACAACAACTGGAAAAAGGGATGCCGCGATGGCATTATCCAACCTCGCACTTTACCGGGCTAACAAAGTGAATATCGTGGCAGCCGGGGCTGTTCAGTTGCTGATTGAATTGTTGATGGATGACAAAGCAGGCATAACAGATGATGCCTTGGGAGTTTTGGCTATACTTTCGAGTTGTCCTCAAGGGCTTGAAGATATAAAAAACAGTAGAGCTTTAGTGCCTCTTCTTATCGATCTCTTGCGATTCGGATCTGCCAAAGGGAAGGAAAACTCGATAACCCTTTTGCTGGGGTTGTGCAAAGATGGCGGAGAGGAAGTCACAAGACGGCTTTTGATAAATCCGCGAAGCATTCCTTCGCTCCAAGGCTTGGCTGCCGATGGATCTCCAAAAGCTCGAAGAAAGGCTGATGCATTGCTTAGATTACTCAACAGGTGCTGCTCACAATCTCACAATCCTGTCGGATAACGTCACAAACTTCTAGGAATGTAAATTGTCTATTTCAGATGAACAGAAAGCAAAAAGGAAAAAGAAACTTACTGTAAATGAATCTCAAAGCTATAGCTTGATTCAAATCACCTTGGTTTTTCAAAATTACAACTTTCTCAATAAAAAAACATGCAACCAGTTCAAAACAAAACAAGAATTCGGAAGAATATATGGATATGAATTTCATTGATAGAACTTCAAACTGTTCGTTTACATCTTAGGTTATACAATAGTGTGACTAGAATAAGAAAAAATGTATGAACGTAGAACTAAGGCCAAGGATTCATAATTTTCTCGACGAATCGAACATATACACATAGCCCTGATGTCAACGAAACGATATCATGATGTAAACCTTCTCCGTTCGTTATAAACAATAAAGGTGTCCAATTTATCTGGAGAAACATACACATAGCCCTGATGTCAACGGAACGATATCGCATCATCAATATGAGAAATCATGGTTGAACTCAGCAAATACTCTATACCTTGTAACATCTTGATGGATACGAGCTAAGAAAATGATCGGCAATGTTTTGCATAGTGCACTCCAGCCTGCCACCAGGGACACTGCAATAGCCAATAGAGGAATCCTAATGGCGTTACATGGTTCTGTTTCAGAAGACTAAAAGAGCTTGAGGCATTTGAATTTTATCTCTTCGAGTCCTTGTAGGCAATGAGCTCAAGCATCATGATCTGATATCTGTAACAATGAATTTTACTTTAAATTGTATGACATGGAACAAACTAAAAGAGCAATTACAAGACTTACCGTATAATTCCACCAATGCAATCATACAACTCCTCGACTTGTCCTAAAACCTTCAACAGCTTTTTGAAGTCTTCAGTTTCGTCATGAACCAAAACACTATGGTTTCCTTTTCGACCATTGTTTGCGTCCCATTTCTCGATTACTTCACTGGGTTTTTCACTGATTTCTCTTGGAAACCGAAACCCATGTCAAGCACATGGTCTTGACCGGCTGCAACCAAGGATTTAACGAGGAATAAGTCTTTTAAACTCAATAACCTTTTACAACCTTGGGTGTTTAGAAAGTTGTTGGCTTCGACATCAGAGTCGAGGACTTTGAGTTTGTGCTTGAGGGTTTTGATCATGCCTTGAACCTTCATTTCTAGGGTATTTAGAGTTCAAATTACAACTTTTGTTTAGTTGAAGTATTAATTTCTCTTTCATTGTTTTATAACACTTAATTTTCGAGTTAGAGCTATATAAATCAACGTAATACGTAATCCGGCCTAACACGATCCAATGCTAATAACTTTGTCTCTTTGTATTTACTCATAAGTTGAGCTTAATTCATCAATAAACAATAAAGTGTAACTTTATTAATCAAGTTCAAAAATGATAGACTTTAGCTTTCAGTGTGAGGTTCCGACACCAGATGTGGTCAACATTCATGTGACTACTGGACACAGAAAACACTTGAATACAAGCAACAATCAATTCAACAGCACTAGAATGCATGGAACAATGAACAAGATTTACCAGATTTTTACTACCTATCTCTACCATATACATTACTACAGCAGAGTTTTCATTAGCCTATAGTAAATACAATCATTACTAGTTAAATACTTGATGAACAGTATTAGTCTCTGTTTAGACCGGATAAAAAGGGACACTTGAGTTACACACACACAAATACAACCATTATTGACCCCCCTTAGCTTGCTTCAGGCTTCAGGCTTCAGCAGACATAATCTCAAGCTCAGCCCACCAAAGAGGAGAAAGTTTTGGTGTTGCAACATCAGGTGTAACTGAAGTAATCTCTCTCAACCTAGTACTAACTTCTTTCATTTTAGGTCTTTGTCCGGGGTCAGGGTGAACACAAGCAGTTATGACCTCACCAATGCACTCGACTTGCTTCTTGTCAAAAGATTTTAGGGTAGGATCGACAATCTCCACGAGGGCTGCCTTGTTTCTCAGAAAGTGTGACGCCCAGTCATCGAGTGAGCACCTGTCCACCATGTAAGGAATCCTACCTGTGACCGTTTCGAAGAGTAATACACCAAATGTGTACACATTGCTTTCTGGAGTTGTTGATGGAGTATCAGACAGGTTGGTGAAACATGGGTCTGAGATTTTAGCTGCATAGTCTTCTGTTAGAACAACAGCTGAGGACGAGAGTTTTTTGTGTGGCATCGGTGGGTTCAGCTGGTGCATGTGCTCGAGGCAGTAAGCCATCCCCATTATGATTCTCAACCTCACCTTCCAGTCCAAGTGCTCAGATTCTTGAACTGCAATATCGATTGAAAAAATAAGCTACGATGTTTACAAACACCAAAGGAAAAGGTAATTGGCAAATGTCTGCAACCATTAGATACTTACTGTGTAAATGTTCAAAGAGAGTGCCATTTGGAGCGTATTCAAAGACCATCATCCTAGTAAAAGGCTCGGTTTCCTCGCAATATCCAAGAAGGTTGACAAAATTTTTGTGGTTCACTTTCGACAATGTGTCAATCTGAGAACATTAACCAAGAAATAGTTAAAACAAACCATAAGAACACATCAATGGATTGTATCTACATGGAATTTTACAATACCTTGTTTCTGAACTTTGTTTCTAAGTCTTTTGACCAATCTTTGGCAGATTTCACTGGGAGAGAGGCCACTGCTATTTCAACCCCATTGGACAGTGTCCCTTTGTAGACAGTGCCAATCGGTGAAGAACCAATTACATTGCTGAAATCTTCACAGGCTGCTTCCAGATCTGATCTCTTAAGCTTCGGTACACCTGAAAATGTAAGTAACTTGATCATACATGACAAATATTGTGGCCGACTTTGAGGGTACTAATGCTTGAATCAAACAATCTCAATCTATTGAATCAAAGTATTGGTTAGGTCTTCCCATAAGTGTAGACATCAATTTATGCATTATATGTTTGTTTAGACCTTGTTGATACAATACTAGTACTTTAACGTTTCATGTTCATGACCAATTTAGAATCTGGGTCATGTTTAAAATCTTTGGTGCAATTAACCTTGAAAGAATGGTGTCTGCCGTAGTATAGTTTTACGACAGAGTAGAAGAATTACCAGTCACAAATGCTTTCTGAAGCTGACCACTTAACCCTGTTCTCCAAGGTTTCACAGGAGATACCTTGGATGTTTTAAAGAGATATGCAATGGCTATTAATATCAGAAGACATATGGTACTCCCTATGGCTCCAACCAGTATTGCAGTTTGATGATGTGGATTTGAATGGGATGGAGAAGATGCATTAGGTGATACTTTCTTTTCCGATGGAGACCGAGCCAGAGTAGAGGACCGATGTTTCTTTAGAGGATCTCTTGCCAATGTATGGTTTGCAGAATGCTTAGAAGTTGAGGGAGCATCTTCACGATTTGCGGTAGGCTTAAAAGATGGAGGACGATTTTGACCTCGATGTGCAGGAGGAGATACACTGAAATGGGGTGCTTCTGGTGGATTTACAGCTATTTTCTGCAGCAATTTCCTTTGTGCATATTTAGATTGGACTAGCTTCCTATCAGAGAAATCAACAAGGTTTAAACAATGACACATAACTATAATACGAACACAACACAAGTACACAAGTTACTCAAATACGCTGACATACCTTTGGTTGCAAGTGGATTTAGTAGCCTCAGCTGGTTGAATTAGAAGCTCATTTTTTTCTACTAAACTGCAACAATATGCAGAAAATTAAGTCATTACAACTGGTTTTGTCTTAGAAATCTCCTTGAATTGAGGATTGAATTGTTCGAAATCGCCGACTTACAGTACTCTTAGTGACAAATTGGAACCAAGTTGAGGTGGAATTAGTCCACTGAAGTTATTGTATCCCAAGTCCAACACCTCTAGCTCCTTCAGTTCTCCAATTCCTTCAGGAATTTTCCCAGTAAAACGGTTGTTCCTTAAATTACTGGGGAAAATAAAATCTCATTGGTGATTGAAGAAAGTAAAAGCATGGACCTAGTCTTAGGTAAATGTTACTCGGATACGAGTGTGTGTCGAATATAAGTATGTATCTAACATATATATATATATATATCCAGGCATCCATAGATTGAACACGTCGGACATGAGTAAAAATGAAGAGTCATAGGCAAGTACTTACATAGACTTAATGTGAGTTATATTTCCAAGCTCAGGTGCCAGTGTTCCTTCAAGATAAAGATCTTTCAAGTTCCTGCATTTTAATCCATCCATAAAAAATTCCTTTCTTTTCTTGGTAACCAAACACCAAAATGAAAAGAAAAACTTACAAAACAACAACTTTGCCATCATCAGAGCATTGGACACCAAACCAGGAACAATGGTCAACTTCTCCATCTCCATTCTTCCAATCCCACAAAGCACCAAACGGATCATTCACCACTTTCTCTTTTAGTCCCAACAAAGCCAACCCTGCATCCATTAACGATACATCATTTTCCCTCTATTTTCTTGAGAAACAAACAAAACCCAAAACTTAAAAAAAAAAAAGAAAGAGAGAAAAGTTACCTTCTTCATTCAACGACCTGCAAACCAAAGCCTGACATAGGAAAAACAACAAGATGACAACTCCAAACTCTAGTTTTAATCTTACAAACATGCAGTGCTCGTCCACAATCATCGTCTTTCCTTGTTTTGGTATCGAAGCTTATTCAAACACTGAGTTGGAAGATAATAACGCCTCTGAGTGAGTAGAAAACGTGTTCTGGTATACTGAAAGACTAAAGCTTTCCTATTTGAAATTTCCAAAGGTTTCATATTTAACAGCGGCAAAGGCAAACAATGTGATTTCCGGAAGAGAGAGAAACTCATGAAAGGAAAAGCTGGCAAATGATCAATGGGCAGTAAGGTTGAGTGGGGTCCGAGGATGACTTGACTTCTATTTTATTTTAAATTATTAGGGTTAATTACATATTGTCATCATTGAACTTCTTGTCTCTTATTTTAGACACTAAATTTCAAAATAATTCAATTTAATCATTAAAATTTAAAATTGTTCTTGCTACGATCACTATTCTTTTAAATAATTAATGATCAAATTAAAGATTTTTAAATTTTAATGATCAAAATAAAAATTAAAAAATTGAATGATAAATTCTATATTTTACCCTTTAAGTTAATATGGTAATCGGATTTAATCGAGAATAGTTAAATTGATTTGTTAATGATAATTAATATTGAATCTTAAATTGTGTAACTCATATTAACTGTTAAAAAATCAGTTGAATTAGCTAAAACATTTTTTAATAAATGTATATTTTATTAATTGCAATTTTACTGCATAAAACAATTTTAAACTACTTTTATTTATTTTAGTTAGACTGTAAAAGTTTAACATTGAAAACTGAGCCAGTATTTAAGGTTGAGAGGACAAAATATAAATGTTTAAAAGATAAATTCATAAAAAATATTTTTTAAAAATATTTAAATAAGAGAACAAAAATAAAAAAAAATTCGGGAGAAGAACGATTGTCCCTCTCCAACCTTTAATAACTCCATCCCTTTACATAATAACATTAACAATGATATTTATATATTAAAATTATATATTTGATTAGAATAAATATATATTGTTTGCAATATTAATTCAATATAGTATTTAAATACTTTTAAATTTTGTTGACCGAAGGTAAACTTCAGAAGAAAAAAACTGAAGTTATTCTAAAACATCTGAGCGTGGACCATACGTTGTTTGCTCTGGTCAATACTCAATCCATGCTGTCAAATTTTATAACTTGTAGAATGGAATTATTAAAAATTTAAATTGACCCCAACTCTTATTTTAAATTTTGTCACTAAATACACCGAAGAGAATTCGACCACTCATGTTGATCGAGACTTGTGATTCTTAGGGGTATTTAAATTTGGGTACTTGAATATTTAGGTACCTAAAGTATTGGTTATTCTAAATTTCGAATAGTTAAAAATACAGTCTATATCTTGATCTGAATTTTTCGAGTACCTGTTTTTTTTTTACAAATCTTATAATCCTAACAAATATACAAAAATTTAGAAGTTTGAATTACATAATCTAATATTCAAATATAAAATTTTAAAACTCTAGTTAAATAATTTAAATAGAAAGTTTAAGACCCAAAACACATATTCTAAATCAAAACAAAATATAAGGCCTAGATTTTTTTAAATATTTTTAATTAATTTAATTTATTTTAATAAATAATAATAATAAAGATGTAGATATCTGTAATATCCGGGTATCCGAAATTTTTATTTTACTATCCAAACTTGACCCAAAAAATGTCAGGATACTCGATCTAAAAAATTATTATTCTTTAAAAAATACTCAAATTTTTAAGGCAGATTAAATTTTTTGAACACTCTTAATTTTTCTCTTGAGAAAGAAAATGAAATATTCGTAAAGTTTAAAAGAAAAGTAAAAACAAAGTTCAGACATTGAAAGAGTCTACCCAATAGTTTGTTGGCGCTTGGCTGGATTCTGTACTCTAATCACATGCATGCTTTAGAGGTCCATGTTCAAGTCCATCAATAAAACAAAACGATCGCCTGGTCATACACGCTGACAAGGATACAGGGACCATGGCAGTAGGAAGGTACATACCTTCATTTTCCAGGAATGGAGAATACAAATTGCTAACTCTTCTCAGTTCAACCACATGTTCTGATATTTTCTTCAAATGAAATTTGATGGACTTTTTATTTATTGTGAAAACACGAGTCGATTTGATTTTCGGTTCGGTTTCTCAACACTATTAATCAACGACGAATATAAAGATGAAGAGTTTGTTGACCCATTTTAGCAGATATCAGAGAGCATTTGAGGATGATATCAATATAGTTGCTTAGCAAGATTAAGACAAGTGAATGGTCATTGCTCATGGACAAGATGCATTCATAGAAACTTCAAAGGAACCATACTTGTGATTAGGTTCGAATTCCGAGCTATCGGATAGCTCTGCAGCATTTAACCGAAGAAAACAGTCATAAATGTCGATAGATCGACACAGTTTCTAAACGATTCATAAAACTTGAAACCAAAATCTCTTGAACATGTAAAACCACAGATGCAGGCCATTATAGATCGACCCTCTGATACTGAAAGCAGGCAGTGAATTTTATTTCAGATTTCATGCAGCGACTCCGTCGTGGAGAAGCATCTGATCGAAGTGCCACACCCCTGAACATACAAATGATACAAAGATGAAGTTTACAGAACAAGTAACAGATCATGAGACGATGACAACAAGGAGAAGGTTCAGTTTCATACCATGTCCTTTGCCAACTCTTCTCAGCTGAGCCACATATTCTGATATTTTCTTGATGGACTCCACCTACATAGAAAGCAAGATCAGGATCATCTGTTCCAGTTCCGATGAACATGAATGACAAAGGTTGAGAGTTGTATGCATACTTGCTCTGCTAAGTACTCGCCTTCGACGAAATCTGTCAACTGCACATCATGGTTCCGCTCAGCCACCTGTTCAATGACTTGAGGTTGAGAGATCAAAAGGCTCAACCGCATGCAATTCGAACAGGATAGTTATCAGCAAAAGAGGGAAAGTCTTACGCTGTGCAAGTGCAAGAGCTTTTCATTCGTTAGTTTCTCTAGAGACAAGGCAAGCTCCATTGCTGAACCAAGGAATTAAAATCGAGCAACAAAATATACAGTTCCATGAATTAACAACAGAGTGAACACATAACATCATCAAGTAACAAAAACAAAAATCGATCTATTAGACATTATCATGCAGTCTGATTAGGCATAAGGAAAAGGGTATAACGATATATCTCACAAAAATATTGAAATGCTCAATGGAATTAACAAGAACTGAATGTTGCAGAAATATCTTCTACACTATCACTTTTAATAAACACACCAGACATACAAATTCAACTCACCATATAAGGCATCTCCTTTCTCAGCATTATCAAACTCCGAAACGGGCATCAATATCGACTGCAGCTTCACTTTTCCACCTCGTTGGTTCTGTGAATAAACGAAGGTAAATAAGGAAAAGAGATGCCAGACAAAAGGAAATCATATTACATGATAAAGAACAACAAACTAGACAAACAACCTGGTATTCCATCAATTTCTCAGCATGTTCTCTCTCTTCTAAACTAGATTCCTTAAAGAACCTATTAAAAAATAGCCTATGTTAGCCCTGTTTAACCAAAAAGGTACCAAAATGAGAATTTTCAACACGATTTACTTGGCAAGACCCTTGAGCGCAACGTTGTCCCTGTCGAAGTAAGCGAACATAGCATGGTACACATAGGAAACATTGTATTCCACACTGTCATTACAATACAAATTGTGTAAGATTTTAGGCCAAACATAAACACACATCCAAGAATCCATGGTAAAAGAAACAAAAATGTAAATCAAATCATAAAAAGGCCATCTTTTTTCAGGAATCCCAAAGCAGACACCATATGGAAATGTAAAAAGGAAACTCTTTTTTAAAGATAAAGATTGATTTAAAAATATAAAAGAAAAAGAAGCCCACTTGATCTGTTCATTGATGGCGGCTTCACATTCATCCGAATACTTGTGACGAGCCAGGGACACTTGAGGCTGAGATGGGACAAGATCAAGCTCCTTCTTCACTTCCTCAAAGGGCTCGAAAATGACACCGGTTAATGTCTGGCTGTTGGCTCCTTTGGTCGCACAAACAACAACAGAACCAAACCCAGACCCAGACCTGTTTTTTGTACAAGATAGAGATGAAAACAGGGGAACCCGATCCTGCACTGTGGGATTCCTCAACAAACAAAAAGCAGGGGAGGCTTTCAGCAACATGGCTAACAAAAAGAGTGAAACTTTTTGATGAAAATGGCGAATAAAAACAGAGACTTTCAACAAACAATTGAAGGAGAAGAAGATGGGGATGAAGGAAGGCGGATCATGAGAGGAATAAAAAGGACAAGTAGGGATGGTTATGTCCATTGGATGTGGGACACGTGGACGATGAAGATGAGTAAGTGGAATGTTGGAGTGTGTCTGGCTCGTGGAGAGATCTCATTTGTGATCCTAAAAAGGGTTTCTTTTCGTTAATAACTGCTTGTAATTATTTATACTCCTTTTGTCCTCACAAGAAGATAGAATCTTGTTATTGATTTACTTTCTTTCCTTCTGAATGAGATTTTTCTCCAAGAATTGCTCTTATATTTATGGTAATGAGATCAATATAACAAAGTAACTGGTATAGATTTTTAAAAAAAAGTTTAATTTGATTGTAGTACTATAAATATAATTTTATCATGTAAAAATCATCTACCTTTTTATTACGTCTCTATTCATGTTTTTTATTGAAAATTTTTAAAAAATTTAAATTTTAAATCCTAATATTTATTTTTTATATCCTAATCCTACACCCTAAAAAATATATCGTACCTCTCATTTTCTATACCCTAACCACAACCCTTAACATTAAACACTAAACCCTTTAGTTTGAAGTGGAGGCACAAATGAAGGTATAAGAAAGAAGCAGACGATTTATATTCAATTTCATCACTTAGGCTATTATAACACATACCGAATGAATCATTGTTTAATAAATAAAAAAAAGACAGACGATTTATACCAAATTTCATCACTTAGGCTATTATAATACATGTTAAATGAATCATTGTTCGATAAACGAAGGTTCAAACATATTTTTAGAGTTTTTATATGATAATTGAATCATCTTTAATATTTTTTTTACAGATTATTTTATTTTAGCTTTAATAGGTGGCATAATTGTTTATAATTATTTGTTTTTTTTTAACCGAGTCGATGAGATGCGTTGGAAAAGAAAGGCATCTTAAGAAAAGTTGTGTCAATTTATTGTGATTGGAATCTGACATTATTAAACCGACTGTTCTTGAATCTGGTCTATTCATCTCATGGCAATGGCATAAGTGGAGGTCTTTCACTTTTGAGTAAAGATTGGGATCCAGAAAGGGATTGGATAATAGATTTGACCACACCTCAGGGTATATGGGTTTGTATCGGCTAGAGCTATGGGTGCAATTCGTCTATTTTTTATGTATTTATTTATATATTCATTTTAAATTAAAGAATTTAGAGTATATAGCTTAGAGTTTAAAATTAGGAATTAAGAGTAAAATATATTTTTTATGATGTAGAGTTTAAGATTTAAGATATAAAAATTAAGGTTATAATTTAAAATTTAATCTTTTATAAAATTTTAACAGAAAATATAAAAGAATATATAAAAAAGAGAAGATTTTTACTCAGAATTACGGGATATAAAGTAAAAGTTTGACAAGTTTTATAATTTTACAAGTTTACATATCGATATGCAGCGACATAGGTATATGAAATGAGAGCATCAAAGTTTTTTTTTTTATCTATTTATTTATTTTTAAAAAATTATTTTTTATAAATGTATCTTTTATTATTAAATATTTATATTTTATTTTATAACTTTAAATCTTAATTTCTTGGCTTGTGTATTCAATGAGAAATAAAAAATAATAATTTGAATATTATTTTTTATATAAGTTTTTAGTGCGAGTAAAAATATATTTTATACTAGATTAAAGTTTTGTATTATATTAAATTAAATAGTGGTGTACTTATGATGTTCAAGATTGAATAAGTTATAATGGCATGTTTGAGGGTTTTTTCAGAATGTTAATCTGAAAATTTGCATACTTTTTAAGCTTCATGGTGTATTATTGGAATATGTACTTTAGGGGTGGTTTAAAGATTTTAGAAGCTTTTTGTAATTTATTTAAATATAATCTTTAAAAGTAATTGTTCATAATCGTCATTAGTTCTAAAAATGTGGTCCTCGGAAGCAATTGTTCTTTGTAAGACTATTGTGCGATTATTTTTATTGCGATTGTCTATAACCTACTGATTCTAAAAAAACAATAGTAATAAGAATAAACAATAAGATTCTATAATCAATTGTCACATTTAAGAAACAATTATAACTCATATTTCTTAACATCGTCTAATGAATATAGTTTATCAATATTTTAGGGTCCTATTTTTCAAGGGCATGTACGGTCACTTCTATTACGTCTGTCCAGAACCTCACTGCCTCTGGTCAAAATTAATATTAATACATATCAAACATTATAAATAATAAAAATGTCGTTGAAAATAATTTTAAATTAAAATAAATAATAATAATCGTTCTTTTAACAAGGTTTGGATGTTTTGAAGATAGAGTCTAGATAGGAAGAGTCTAGATAGGAAAAGGCCCATGTTTTTTTTCTCATTCCAGCTACTGCTGTCTGCTGCTTAATCGTTTTATGTCTCTATTTCTAATGATTGTTGAAGTAGATGGGCTACTTCCTTACAACCAATCTTAACCTTTTAGACTCTTGTAGTAAGGCTTCATTTGAGACCAGCAGATGCTCTCATTTTATATTATGCAAATGAGACACAAAACCCTAACCCAACACCGAGATGTTCGATGTTACAAAGACAATCCACATTAATTAGACATACTGTTTAGAAATAAATGAATCATCTCCAAATTAATGCATTGCCATTTCCCACGAACCTCATTTAATGCACTTGCATGCGACATTGGACGTCTCATGGGTTGGTTTTCCCCTTCCAAGGGAAGATGTCTGTTTTTTCTTCTCAATGATTTTCAGACAAACCCTTGTTGATAGGTTCTCTCCTCCTTAGACCTGATTAGGTTAGGTTATTCAGAAAAACAATGCAAATCATATATTATCACTGATAAGTGCTTAAATCACTATCACTTTCTACACTTTTCATGGGCATTTATTATAAATTCTACACTTACTTGGACCAATGCATATATTTAATGTGATATATTTAGGGATTATGCTATTAAAGATAATATTTATAGAAAAAGTATACTTTACTGCATTTTTATGTTTGTGCAGAAAAAAGTATTATCGAGGCAGCAAACTGGGGCCAAGGCAGGACCTGATGCCGAGGCAGCAAAGGACAATTAGTAATATGACAAGCAAACTGAAGAAAAAAACGAGAAGAACGTTGCTGGATAAGAAGCCCAAGGATCGGAACTGAATAGCCTGAAGAAAGCCCAAAGGCAAGGCCACGCGGGAAAGCCTTCTAGAAGAATTAAACTTGTAAATATTTGACTTATGTACATAACTTGTTCCCTACTCCAAGTTGTATTCTACTTAAGAAAGGTTTGCCCTAGACCAAGCCTATATAAGACATAGTTGTCCAAGGGAAGAAGAGAGCCGAATTGAGAGAATTCACCCTAGGAATAATTGTTATTCTTTCCATCATATTCTAAGCTTCCTTAGGGTTTAGCCGTTTAGGTGAAAGTTGTTAAGTGTTAGGGAGAAGAGATTGTATCTTGTTTCTTGTTTTCAATACAATAAAATATCAAGGTTTACTTACTCTTTGTCATTCTTTATTCTTGTATCCAAGCTTGGGAGAGAAGTTTGTAAGTAATCTATTTGTCTAGACTCGGGAGAGTTAGACTCACATAAGGAGTAAGTGAGGTATTTGACTTGATTGAAAAATACTAACTCGGCTTAGGGATAAGTTGGAGTTTCAGCGGCTAAAAGAAGTGTGAGATTGATTGTTGGTTATAATTAATTAACGTCAAGAGGTATCATCAAAGACTAATCATCAACAGTGTTTCGACTTAGGGATAAGCGGAGCCATCAAAGGACACTTTATCGAACTTTGGTAAAATCTGCCAAAGAGCAAGGGATTGCCGCAACAGAGAACACTATCGATGTCGAGACAATAATCTGCAGTATTGCCAAGGCAGTGTAGTGCAATTGCATTGGACGAAAACAAATCAATCAAATCCACTATACAACACAATTGGATCTTGCCATCTTTCTCAATTTGACCTCCTTTTTATTTAGTTTTTTTTACTTTATTTAGTTCAATCTCAACCTAATTACTTGTGTTTTTATTTTATTTCTTTTTACAGAGTAAGAAGACAAAAAAATACATATTAAGTACACCAATCCATGTGGAGACGATATCTGATATACTTATCACTTTATTACTTGCGACGTGTTCACTTGCACTAATTACGCATATTTGACACGCATCAATCACTACTCTTTACAGAGGCCTACCATATGGAGCACTCCATGAACTATCAAATTTTGTTTTTGGTCTTTTAATATTTCATAAGAGAATCAAACACAAACATAAACACAATGAAAAGAAGTTCTTTTCTTTTCTTTGTGTTTTGTTTTGTTGTCGAAGACACAAAAGGAAGGTTGGAATCATGTGATGGGGACATTAAATGCAAACAGATAGAGAAGACTTGGGGTTCCTAACAAAGCTACAGATTTCAAGATCAATCTCTCTAGAAATAGGATTCATTTTGTAGTTTTTTAAATTAAAAATAGACCCTTTAACTATATCTTATTTTTCATGTCAGGGTCTCATTAATTTTATGGTGGGGTAGCGTTCAAGTTTCTTCAGGCTGATCATCAGATTTGTTTAATTTCACCAGGAAAAAAAAGTCATATTCTCAGTTCATTGATGGAAGCATATCATTAAGCTGACAAATAGTGCACTCATACGTATTCGATATTATACGTATATTCTTCGAGTTCGAGCTTTTAAAATAAATATCAACCTCCTTTTTACTCATTTAATAATTAAAAAATCAATATAAAATTAAAAATTTTATGTGTATCTAAAGCATTGGCCCACCTCCCTTCCCCAACTTATTTTATTAAATGAATAAAGGGTTTAATTATTGTTTTGGTGTTAAGAAAAACTCTAGTTTACTTCACTTCTCACATGCTCGAGTTGACCTTATCATCCTCTATAACCTATTTCTGTGGTGTTATTTAAAAATTAGGTAAATTATTGTTCTGGTCCCTCCACAATGTTTAAATTGGGATTTAGTCTTTGTATCATAATTTGCTAAAATTTGATCTACTTCTACACTGTAATTGGTTAAACAATATATAGTTAACCATTCTGATTAAAACATTAACATCTAATTTTTGCATTAAAAGGGGAGGGGTCCACATTTATCATTTAATTGGAATAGTAAATAATGTTCTAAAAGTAGATGAATACATGGACTAAATCACATATTTGAGTACAGTAGAGGGACTAAACTATAATTTGACCTTAAAATAACAAAAATAGAATAAAAAGGGAACCCATTTTTTTCTTAAGAAATGCTATCTCCAAATATGCTCTCTATCTTGAGAGAGTTTACATTGGTAGAAGAAGAAGAAGAATTGGCAGAATTGAAATAGTGATTATGGAGAAGAAATGATTTGTCATCAACTGGTTGGTCCAATATTATTTGAGGAGTAGTTGGCACAATAGGATCTTGATGCATTTGGATGCACACAATCTCAGCTTGAGCCACTGCTAGCTTCATTTGAAGCTCAGAAACTTGGTTCTGCAAATAAGATATGGCCCCTACACATCCATAAACTGGGTCTCTCACCCTGGCAGTTGCTTCATACACCAAACTGCTCACTGCATCTGCCCTGTGATGCACAGGAAGCTCCTGCTTTCAAAACACTAATCCCTTAGCAACTTCGAAAATATAGGGACCAAGTTGCTTAACATCAAAATTAAAGGGACCTATTAAGTATTAAAACCAAAAAATTGTAGGATCAAAATATAGAGACCTGTATATAGTGGTTGGTATTGTTCTCTTTAAATGTCTTTCAGTATTCTGAAAATTGTGTCACATTTAACAAGACTAAAAGAAAATAGAGATGACTTTTCGTGAACCTGCAACATTTTGCTGACATTGCTAGCACCAAAAACCTTGTGAACGATGGCGAACTTGCGGGGATCATCGGAAGGGAAATACGGTGCGAAGATGCAGTCCTTGGCGCAGCGGCGACGGAGCAACTTGCAGGAAGCGCAAGGCGAGTTTCCTCCCATTGCTTTGGAGAAGTGTTTCGAAGGTATTTTTGTTGGAAAGTGTTGAAGAGACTGAGGAAATTAATTCAGTGACTGGCGAGAGTAAAGTGGAAGCTTTGTTCCATTAGAGTTGAAGAGACTGAGCAAAGAGGGTCTGTATATTTATAATAGCCCATGAACGTGTGTGCCACATGTGTACCAAAAGATCAAACCAGGGTAACTCTGGTTTTTACTATAAGAATACTAATGAATAGGAAGGCTCGAGAAATGAATTAATTAGGGTATTTCATGATAATCATGTCTTAATTTTATTGATGTTTTTTAGATTCTAAGTTTGAATGTATTAAGCGTAATTAGTTCTTATTTATGATTTTTTAGAAAATAGACCTACCACAAGTAAAACATGATCGTTATGCTAGATCTATAGGAATGAGATACATTTTAAATATGCCTCGTACAAGCAGGGATGGAACTAAAATTTGGGGTTGAAGGGGGAAAACATAAATGTTTAGAAGTAGGAGGGACAAATTCATAAAAAAATAATTTTTAAAAGAATTTAAATACGATGACAAAAGTAAAAAAAAAAAAAATCTTCGAAAATTTTCCTACCCCTTTAATAGCTTCGTGCCTGCATGCAAGTGGGAGATTACTGTCTGTAATGCCCTGAGGTGTATTGTATGGACATGATATTTTGATTATAAGAAATTTATGTCTTTGTAGACTTGAATAATATTAATTATTCTAAATATCCTTACGAAATTATTATTGCAGGAATAGTAATAAGATAAAATTTTTATGAAGTTTGGTAAATATTCATTAGATATGTAAATGAGATTCAAATAAAATTTATATATATTTGTTGAAAATAAGTATTACGACCGACTCGTTTTAAGATTAATACATTGATTAAAGTTATATATTAATCTCCAAATAATTATGACGTTAAATTTTTAGACCTGAAATTATTACGGTTCTTAACATGATGACTATTATGTTTTGACATAATTAAACATCGTTTCTAATCAAAAGTCATAAAGGTTATGCTTCAACATAATAAGAAATCATACAGCGAAATATAAGTAATTAAGATAAAATTTATCCCTCTTAAATAAGAGAGGTATTTAGGTCCATCGATGATGAGACTGAGAAATATATGATTATGCTCAAATTAATTAATAGAGATCAATGTTATTTGTTTAGTCAGTTTAATTGAGTAACTAGAAAATGAAAATAAAACAATATAAAATTAATATTTTCCATATTTTATATTCCATTAAGATATTATGAAATAAAAGAATTATAACATAAATTGAATTAAGATTGTATCAGATTATTTGCATTTCATTTAATTTGAGTAGCCATAATGTTTTGCTAGAGGCTATTAATGATATGTAGAATAAGATATGATTTTATCTGCCGCTAACGTTATTGAACCTATAAGATCGCATATTAAAAATGGATAAGAATAATTATGGATAGTACCGTTAATAATAAATTTAAAACAAAAAATATTTTAAATTATATTTTTAGAGATTAATTATTCAAATTTAAAGAAACTAAATCCTTACAATAGAATATTTTATTTATTATATTGTTGTTTAAAATTAATATTAAATAAAAAATTATTTAATAAACTTATTATCTAGATTTTATTTGATTGAAATTCTTTATTGAATAAAGAATCTATTTTAAAATATCTTCTTTTTATGCAATCGTGCATTACGCTCTTGTCAGATGTAATAATTTAAACCATTCCATGCTAATCGTAATGCTAAAATATTTTTGATCTACAATAACGATGGATTTGATCCATAAACAAGTTCGAAATATATTCAAAAATTTTATGTCTCTTTTCGGAGGGGCTTTACTTCCTATACTAAAAAAGTTATATTATAAAATTTAACCTTAAATTTTAAATTCTAAATAATTCTAACCCCTAAAAATATATTCATCTCTGATTCTTTAATTTCTTACCTTAAATTTTATCTTCGGTATAAAATATATATAAAAGAATTGAAAAAAAAACAAAAAATAATCTATTTCAAATATATTATATCGAAGATTAAAAAAATAAATGAAGCCTTGTTATGATCATAAAATCCAAGATTTGTAATATAATCATTTTTACGATGAATGTTATGGGTTCCATTGTTTATAAAACTTATCATCTAGAATGTTTCTTCACGTGGGGGAGGAATTAAGGCAGCGAAAGTCATCGAAAATCTTCACTTCATGATAGCAACTAAACACGTGATCGAACCGAATCGAATCGAACTTCAAAATGGAGTCGAATAAGATGATTTAAATTTAATATGAAATTTGAAAGAATTTAAATTAATTAAAATTGATCTGAATTTTAATTGAATAAAAAATAAACCTAAATTAATTTTGAATCAAATTGAGCAGACCTAAAAATTAAAGGTTACTTACGTTGTACAACTCACTAAAAAGTCGGATATATAGTCATATATATGATAGAAAATTTAACTCGGTTTGAAAAGCCAACTAAAACAGATGGGTCTCTTACTAATCCAATACTGACCAAAAAAATAATTGATTCAATATTAACCGAAGTAAAAATCGGTCAAATCGACCTGATACCCAATCGGGAATAAAAAAACATAAACTTGAACTAAAACTAAATCTAACTCGAACTAACTTAAATTGAACTTTCGAATGTAATCGCACCCAAAATATCCGGACCCGAATGACCTTTTTTCACCTCAATACACATTCCTAAAGAAAAATAATAATTTTACCAATGAGATTGGATCAAATGATAAGCAGTTTGATATAGTTCGAACATGTCTCGAGTTCAAAACCTTGTCTACATATAAAATTCTTGTTAAAAAACTCACCTATTAAAATTATATATACGATATAAATCGATTCAGATTAATAAAAACAAAATTTTAATAATCCAAAAGTAGGTAAAAGAAAATAATTTTGTTTTTGATTTTATTTTACATGTCACAAAGTTGTGTGCTTATACATCCATCTTGCCACACAACTGGATGTATCAGCACAAATCTTTTACACAAGATCAGTTCCATGATAAAAAATAATTTCCACATGATGCAGAGATGGATGAGTTGTGGTCTGTAGATTTGTTTTTCAACATTATAATGATGGGAAAAAAGAGTAAAATCACAGGGGGAAAACCAGTAATCTTACCCTAAACAAATTAAAGTATGTTTATATATTTTTAATTTTATCTGTATTCGATTTATATTCGTTAAAAATTAAAAATATGTTTATGTTATTTTGTAAAACTATGAATAATCATGTTTATTTATTTAATATTTACGAATATGTTTCTTTAAGTGTTTCTGAATATAATAGGAAAATATGTAGTTAAAATATTTACATACAATTAGATATATCTATGAATATTAAACTAACCATAAATGAATATGAATGTTTTTTAATCAGTTACAGTGATTACGGTAGTATTTATTTTTGGACATTGATCGTTCAATCAATGTGCTACAATACTGATATTTGAACTGTGACCTTCAAGAATAACAATCATTCTCTTAATTATTGATGTAAGATACTTCGTACTAAATGAACGTGTTTTTTGAACTTTAGATATAAAATAATTAAACATAAACAGTTTTAAATAAATTTTAGATATAAACATAATAATAAATAAGTTTGATAACTATAAATCAACCAAAAACACAACTATTTCAGACCATGAATTACCAAATTCAGATTCTGAAAGTCCTTCTGAGTCTCATGAAACTGCCCAACTCTTTCAAGTCTTTACCCTTTAGTTGTCCATTAGGACACATTGGCCCAAGTGTTTGGGTCGTCCATATCTGTAAATGAGTAATCTAAACCATATTTTTGTACGATGAAATGCTTTGATTATTAGTCTTTCGATCTACTTCGTTGCGGGTGACTTGGATTGAGAAGTATATGTCAAAGGGTGTTATGATTTACGAATATTTTTTTAAGGTTACACATAGTTGAGCATAGAAGAAATTATTATAGTTATGCGAGAAATTTTTTTTTTTTATTATGCGCGGATATACAACAAAAGAAGTATGAAAAGTTTTACGACCTTAAAAAAAACAAGAGAAAGAATACCAACAAAAGAATTGAGGAGTATATATTCCTCATTTTTCTTTTTTTTTGCTTGGTTAGTAATTCAAGATAGAATGCCAACAAAAGAAAGAATGACTCGTTGGGGTTTTGTGGTTGATTCTATGTGTGTTGTGGAGGAAACAAAAGATCGTATCTTTACTGATTATAAGTAGGGATATTGTGAGATATATTGTTTGTGATTTCTTTAGATGAATAAAATCTAATATTTATTCAAAAAATTTAAGATCGATTACATAAGTATTTTATTTTAATTTAAAATAAAATATTAACAATTAAAATAAATTAAAATAATTATTCAACAAAATGTTAGAAATATTTGTTGACAGTATACCTATAAAAAATAATATAAATATTAAATATTACGGTATAAATCTGATCCAATTTTAAACGAACTTTAATTATTTGTTAAAACTCAATCAAGACTTTAATTAATTTTCATCGGTTAGAATATTATTTAGGGTAAATTACACCAGTGACCACCCAACTAAAAAACTCGTCAATCAGGTACCCCAACTTTGAAACCCTACCTATTTTGGCCACTACCGTTAAAATTTGTAAAATTACATATTTAATCCCTCTAATTTATTTATTAATTTAATTTATTTAAGCAAGGGGCTGAACCACTGGGCCAATGTAACTTTATGATATGAAACCCGAAAGAGTGGTATTAAATGGTTATCTCTTAGAATTTGAATTACCTTTGTTAAATCGATTAATATTTAAATAAAAATATTAAATATTTAGATTTTAATTATTCGAATAAATTAAAATCTAAATATTCAAATAAAAATATTTAGATTTTAATTATTCGAATATTTGAATTTCGTTGTTTAAACATTTTTATATTTTTTGTTCGAATAATTAAAATCTAAATATTTTTATTTGAATATTTTTAAATTCAAATATTCGAATATTCATGATTTTATTCATATATTAGAATAAAAAATATTTAAATATTTATAATTTTTATTTGAATATCCAAATATTTTTATTTGAATATTTAAAATATAAATATTTTTATTTGAATATTTTTTAATCAAAATATTTGAATATTTCAACTAATATTTTTATTTATATTTAATATTATTCATATATTTTAATTCAAATAATATTAAATAAAAATATTCAAATATTTAATATTCGAATATTTAATTATTTTGATTTATTTATTAAATGTTTTATTATTTTAATTTAAATATTAATGGACTTGAAATTTTGTTATTCTAGGCTTTTACTAAAACTTTATCACTTAATAATACATGTGAATATATTATGACATTAAAAGTAATTTGATTTAGTGGTTTTCTTGTGAGGTTGTAGGTTCAAATCCCCTTGCATGTAAAAAACTTTACATTTTATTTCTTCCACTAATCATTCACCAATCCGGTGGTGACACGTGTCACCACCTGATTGGAGAGGACTATATATAAAATAATAAATAAAATAAATTAATAAATAAAATTAATCATCCAATCCGATGGTGACACGTGTCATCAATCGATTGGATGATTAATTTTATTTATTAATTTAAAATTAGGATTAAATTAAAATAAATAAATTAGAGGGATTAAATATGTAATTTTACCAATTTTAATTAACAGTCACGTCACTACTGTTAACTGCTGTTAACTTTTTCGTCAAAATTTTAACGACAGTGGCCAAAATAGGTAGAGTTTCAAAGTTGGGGTACCTGATTGACGAGTTCTTTATTTGGGTGGTCAAAATAGGTATCCCCAATTAATTGGGTGGTCACTGGTATAGTTTACCCTATTATTTAATTATAACAGTTTTATAATTCCTTGTGCAGTAAATGTGACGAGGAAACTTTGATTTCTTCATGATGAAGCATTAGTCTTTTCTTGATGTTTGAGGTTTTCTTTTATCGTCCCAAATGAGCTTCTAGTCGTTGGTGACCGTTGGGATTGGTTTGGAGTTGATTACAAGGCTTATTTCATTTTCTGGTGCAGGCGGTATCGAAACACGTGAAGGCTGTTTCAAAACAGCTGCTTTGGAAAATAGCCGTTGACCTGCATTTATGAATAGGTATCGATACCAGTATCGATACCGCTCCTAGCTGTTGGGGGTTTATAAAATCGTTTTGACCGTTGGGAGTGTTTCGAAACAAAACATCACAGTGATGAAAAGGTATCGATACAGTATCGATACCACTGTGGTTTTGCTTTTGGAACCATGACATTGAAGAACAGGTATCGAAACACCTTGAGGGTGTATCGAAACACCTGGGTAAAAATCAGTTCTTTGGTTTCTTTAAATCATTCAAAACATATTTAAAAACTTTCAAAAACATCTTAAATATATTTTCAATTAGTTTGGACATAAAAACCATTTCTTAAATCTTTTTAAATTAATTCAAATTATTTTTCAATTATTATATCAAAACATTAACTTTACAAATTATAACAGTTTTATAATTCCTTGTGCAGTAAATGTGACGAGGAAGAACTGTAATTTTTTTTTAAAAGTTTAACGTATGTCTTATTAAAAATTTTATAATAATTCTAGTTTAAAATTTTTTTAATTAGTTATAGTAATATATATTTTAACGTATATTTTCAATCATTAATTATTATTGTATTACTGGTGTTCGAACTCGTGACCTCCAAAAACAACTATTCCTTTAATCACTGAAACAAGATAATTCGTACAAATTTATTTGTTGTTTTTAAAATGACATACGTAAGTTCCGTGAGGAATGTATATATAATTAAGTTTTTTGAGGGTTTTAGACAAATATTATCTTTTAATTTAAATTTTAGGATATAAGGCATGCTACCCTATAATTAGAAATCTACGATAAAAACTATAATAATTTGTAAACATAACATACAGGTGGTGTCTAATATAAAAATGAATAAATCAAAAATTAATATAAAAATGAAAATAAACAAAAAAGAAAAATAGTGATTGAGCATAAACGACCACAGTGATCGAATTTAGAGATCTGAAGATTTTATAATTATTGTATTAATTAAAAAAATTAAAAATTAAAATAAAAAATCAAATCAAAATCAAAATCATATATCATATATTAATTGATTAAATTTTTTTTTCTAACGATAAATAATAGTAAGATAATTAAAATAATATGATAAAAACAATGCGCACCTACTTAAGATAAAAATTAATTTATATGTATTTAAAAATAAAATTAATAAAAAACCATATTATATAATAAAATCAGAATATATAAATAAATAATTCAATATATCAATGTTTTCGCACATTAAATTACATGCACATATTAATATTTTTTTTATTGTTAATAAAGTTATATGTTTATTTTACAATGATATATATATTGAAGATTCATGACTCTTTCTCCAAATAATATATTTTAAAAAGTTAAACTTATTTTTCTTTTTTAAAAAATAATATATCTTATCATTACATTTAACATTTATTGATTATAATAAATAAATTTTTATACAATATTTGGGTTCTATATATCTCTTATTTTCCCTTATATATTAATTAATATATTATAATATTGGTTATTTTTTTAATAAAATTAACTGTTTCTATTAAAAAAAATAAATTCAAATACTAAAACTATACAAATTTGTCAAACTATTACATATTAAAATCTAATAATAAAGAATACACCAACTTTACCAGGTTTGAAAAAATATCTATTCTACCGCATAATAACATTATTAATACTAAAATAATACAAATAAATAAAATTTTAAAAATTTTTCGAACATATTGATATATTAAAACAATTTTAAATGATAAAGGTGTTCTAAAAAATGAAAAATGTGTTATGAAAAAAGTATTTATAAAAATATTGAAAACGTGTTTTTTTTAAAAAAATCACTTATCGTGCATTAATGGCTTTGAAATTCAAACCATACGGCACCGTTTCAACAATGTCTCGTATATAATTTTTTTTACAAATTTTAAACCTTAACTTTTATTTTTATATCAAAAACCCTAAACCCTAAAAAATATATCTTACTCCTAATTTCTTAAACCCTAAAAAATACATCCTATCCCTAATTCACTAAATCCTAACCATAATCCCTAACCCTAAACTTTAAACCCTGACCTCTAATCTAAAGCAGAAGGAAATATAATAAAAAGAATGCATAAAGATAATTTTAACCCTTAATATTTATAATTTTTATCATTTTAGTTTTCATTTTTTTTTTTATAAATTTAACCCTTAACCTATATATTTTTGATAAATATCTTATTTTTTAACTAACATAACGATTAAATCGTTAAAAATTTAACGATATTGACATGTTATGTATATGTGATAATATATTTTAAATAACATGATATCTAGCCTCATTCTACATATATATGACATGTCATTATCGTTAAATTTTTTACGACAATGATAAATATATACATGTAAAATATGATTTTATTCTAACATAAAATATAAAACAATTAAAATTCAAATAAAATATTAAAAATGAATTAAATCTAAAATAAAAAGGCTAATAAGCATTCTCAAATTTTAAATGTCATTCTACATATATATGACATATTATTATCGTTAATTTTTTAATTATCTAATCATCATACTAGTTAAAAAATACGATATTTATCAAAAAAATATAGATTAAGATCTAAATTTATCTTAAATACCAAAATAATAAAAATTATAAACGTTGAAAATTAAAACTATTATACCTAAAAAAAATTATAAAAAGGAAACAGACATTAATTCATAATCAAACAAAAAGGTGGTCCAAGAGACATTATTCACATGGACGTAGCATTGCAAATAAGCTTACTCTTCCATCTTAAGCACACCTTCCTGGGTCTATATATCCCCCATCAGTGTAACATATTTCTCTGCAACTCAGTCTTAAAACCATCAACAACACAAACTCATCGGAAAAATCATGTCTGTCCACTCCGACGTTCAAAGATCAGACACAACACAGACCTTCGATCCATCACAACCGTCCATTCCCATATCCTACCCAATCAAGACACTGAAAGAGCTCGATTCTCGCTCCTACTTCTCTTCTTTTCATTACCCTTTTAACAAGTCCAGTGTTCCTCTACGACCAAACTCAGAATCGGCGCAAAGGCCCAAGATTCTGGTTTGCCATGACATGAAAGGTGGCTACTTGGACGACAAGTGGGTCCAGGGTGGCGATAATCCTGATGCTTATGCCATCTGGCACTGGTTTTTGATGGATGTTTTTGTTTATTTTTCTCACAATTTGGTCACCTTGCCTCCTCCTTGTTGGACCAATGCTGCTCATAGGCATGGAGTTAAGGTGGGTTGTTAAAATACTTTTTAATTTCAAACTAAGTTGGATGGTATACTTTTTGTCGGTGAAAATCGTCTGCCTCGTTCGTGTCTCTATTTTAAATTAAAGGTTTAGATTTTAAGGTTAGATGATAAAAAATTACAGGTATGATGTGTTTTTTAGGATGTATAGTTTAAAATTTAAGATATAAAAATAAAGTCGGGTATAAAATTTAATTTTTTATGAATGGTGGCACAATAAAAGATGATTTTTGCTAAATTTTTTGTTATATCAAATTCCGTTATTAGACGTAAATTGTAAGTCCAATTATGTATTTAAGTTAGTTTTTAATCACCAGCGGGCAAATTAATTAAAATTACTAATTTAATTGAGCTTGTTCAAGACTACTGAAGCTTTCTATATATGACTTTGCCTGTGGCTCTGGAAACTAAGGTGTTAGGGACATTTATCACCGAAAATTGGAAGGATGGGTATATTATCTGCAAGGAAATGCTGTCAACAAAGGAGTCTGCTCACAAGTATGCTGAACGCTTGGCAGAGCTTGCTGTTGCTTTGGGCTTCGATGGCTGGCTGGTATATTATAATTTATATACGCTACTCATCAAACATGTTAAATATTTTTTGGACAAGAACAAGAATGTTTCATGTTTTGTCTTCTGTCACTGTTCCCTTGGAATGTTCACTTGCAGCTCAACATAGAGTCTAACATTGACGTCGAGCAAATCCCGACTCTGAAAGAATTTATTAGCCATTTAACTCAGACTATGCACTCCTCGGTTCCTGGTTCTTTAGTTATATGGTTCGTGAAAACGAGAATCGAAACTCAAATTATGCAAATGTTGTATTTTGGAACATATGATTAATGGCGTTGGTCTGTTGGTTGCTCAGGTACGATAGTGTTACAATTAGTGGATTTGTTTACTATCAGAATCAACTGAACGAACAGAATAAACCCTTCTTTGATATTTGTGATGGAATCTTTACCAACTATGGGTGGCAGGTACTGCTATTTGATGAAGCTGTCATTTAGTCTACTTTTTGCTGTATATATGAACTTCATGTACATTGCAGGAGAACTATCCGGAGCAGTCGGGCAAGGTCGCCGGCAATAGGAAATTCGATGTCTACATGGGGATAGACGTATTCGGAAGGGGAACATATGGTGACGGAGGATGGAATGTACGTTTCATTCTAATCTTGTGATAATCTTTTATGCCTTTGATTGAAAACATAAGAATTCTTTCTCTGGCAGACAAATGTTGCACTTGATGTAATAGTAAAGAGTGATGTCTCGGCTGCCATATTTGCTCCCGGATGGGTTCACGAAACGAACCAACCCCCAGACTTTCAGACTGCTCAAAACCGGTAAGGAAATTTATTTATACGTGTGCTTTGCTCCTATGATGTTTTGGATTATGTTCGTTAAAACCCTTCTGGATTTCCGCAGTTGGTGGGGTCTGGTAGAGAAATCGATGGGAAATGTTGTAAAAAAGTATCCTAGTGAACTACCATTCTATTCAAACTTTGATCAGGTTTCAACCAACTCGAATTCATATCGCTCAAATTCCGATCATCTTCGTAATTACCTGTTTTAAATTGTTCAGGGCCAGGGTTATCAAATTTCCGTCGATGGAGTACAAGTATCAAGCACTCAATGGAATAACATTTCTTCACAAACCTTTCAGCCTTTCGTGGAGTATGCCGATGATTCTACTTCGAAAACTATTGATGTCCTTGTTGAGTAAGTTTACATGATTCATTGATTTCGATGTGATTTGTTCATAAATATAAAGTTCGGTCTTATATATAGCGTCACGGAAGCATCGTTCGGCGGCGGAGGAAACCTCACCTTTGGAGGGACTCTCAAAGACAATGCCATGTTCTCGACCAGACTCTTTTCGGGACAACTTCATATGGGTAGCTTACCGGTTCATTTCACATACTCTGTAAGCTATCTTCACTTATTGCTTTAGATTGTGACCAAATTTTTTTTTATGTTCCCACTGATGGTATTGTTTGGTAATCCTCTGCGTCAGGTAAAATCAAAACGTAACTCTCAATTGGGTCTTTCTCTTACATTTTCTTCGGAAACGGAAGGGGGAAAGAAGTTGCTTATTGCATCCGGGGAAACGAGCCGATTCTCCGCCGAATTTAGTGATGTGATCGTGCCGCATCGACTTACAAAGCTGGACGATGCTCCAGGATGGGCCGTAGAACAGTCTACCTTTGCAATGAACGGATTCACATTAACAGAAATTCATGCTGTGTGCTACAGTACTGACCAACCTCCGGTTGAATACCTTGCGGTGCTCGGGCATATTAAGATTTCAACTTCGAACACACCTACAGTGTTCCCTCCATCTACTTCCTGGATCGTGGACGGACAAGATATCAAATGGGGAGATTCTCAAGGCTCCAAAACAGTAATTCATGCTGTGTGCTACACTACTGACCAGTCTCTTAAGATTTCAACTACGAACACACCTACAGTGTTCCCTCCATCTACTTCCTGGATCTTGGACGGACAAGATATCAAATGGGGAGATTCTAAAGGCTCCAAAACAGTTAGTCTGAAGATTAGCTGGAAGCTGAAAGATGGAAAGAACCCTCCTTACCAGACCTACAATATCTATGTCAAGAAACAGTCGATCCGAGCTCCGGGAACGCAGATAGAAGGTGAAGTAGAGTATATGGGAGTAGCACACGTAGAAGCCTTCTATGTCTCTCAACTTTCCATCCCTTCAGGCACTTCCAGCCTCAAATTTATGATTCAAGTTTGTGATGTTGATGGTAGTAGCCAGAAGCTGGAAGACGTTCCATATTTTCAACTCAATGTTTGAAGATGAATGAAGGTTCCTTAGGCTTGGCGTATTAGAATATAAAATAAGAGCTTAGCTATGAATATCAGCAGCTGTATCATAATCATTGTAATAAATGCCTTGCCTATGAATGTAAGCCGTTGGATTATGAAAATAAGGTTGAAATAAAACCAATTGTATTTCAAGAATCAGTCATTTGTTGGATATGAGTGAAGCAGACTAGCAGTGCAGGGCCAGGGAGTGCGACTGTGATTGAGTTTGTGTTTTCCTTTATGCGTGCACGTATGTTCGGTCCATATACGTTAATAGTTGATGTTTCCGACAAAAAAATGAGAGGCTACGCAAATCATTGCTTTATTACTTATTAAAGCACAAAATTTATTTCCCGTTCATTGGCTTATCATAGATAAGCTACGCAAAGGAACTAACATTGAGTTCAAAGAATGGAGCGTCATCCAGCTTCTGGGTAGCACCATCAACATCACAAACTTGAACGATAAATTTGAGGCTGGAAGTATCTGCAGGGATGGAAAGTTGAGATACATAGAAGGTTTGTACATGTGCTACTCCGACGTACCCTCTTACACCTTCTACAGTTGTTCCCGGAGTTTGGATCGATTGTTTGGTTAGTTTCTCGACATAGATATTGTACCTTGGGTAAGGAGGGTTCTTTCCATCTTTCAGTTTCCAGCTAATCTTCAGGCTCAGGCTTTTGGAACCTTGAGAACCTCCCCATTCGATGTCTTGCCCGTCGACGATCCAGGAAGTGGATGGAGGGAACTCCGTGTTCTCTTCTGAAGTTGAAATCTTAATATGTCCAAGCATGGCAAAGTATTCTGCTACATCCGTATTTCCAGGTTGTTCATTGTAGCATACAACATGGATTTCTGTTAATGTGTATCCATGCATTGCCATGCTAACCTCTTGTATGATCCATCCCGGGGCATTGCTCGGTGTCGTAAGTTGATGCGGCACAATCACTTCATTAAATTCGCTCGAGAATCGGTTTGTTCCTTGGGATGCAAGAAGCAACTTCTTTTTACCTTCCATTTCAGAAGAGAATTCAAGAGAAAGGCCTATTCGAGAATTCCCTTCTGATTTTACCTGCAGAAAGGATTACAGAACACTATCGTTAAGGATCACATTCTCGAGCCTGTACGATATTCGATTTTGGAGATATCCAGTTACAATGTAAAGCACCAAGTCAAGATAGCTTACAGAATATATGAAGTGAAGTGGTAAGCTACCCATCAGAAGTTGTCCTGAGAAGAGTCGGGTCGAGAAAGTTGCCTCGGCTTCGAGAGTTCCTCGAAACGTGAGGTTCCCCCCTCCGCTGTACGATGCTTCCTTGAAACTACCATTTATCAACCAATTTAGGACCATTGAACATTATATATAGATGACCGAATTGTTTCAAACACAATGACTCGTACAAACTTACTCAACACGGACTTCAATGGTTTTCGAAGAGGAATCATCAGCATACTCCAGGAAAGGCTGGAAACAACAAGGGACTGTAACTGTAAGTGTATACATTCTTCTCTAGAAGAAAAAAAAAAGCAAGTTAGAGTGAAACTGACAAGCAAAGTGACAACCTGAAAGCCTTGTAATGAAATGTTGTTCCATTGAGTGCTTAATACTTGCTCTCCGTCCACCGAAATATGATTACCATGACCCTGAACAGTTTAAAAGACGTCAATACACAGACGATGAATGGACATATAATAAGTTGATTGTTTTGGAGTAACTTCGATATTCCCTTTTCGTTGAACTAGACATGAGTAGAGGAAAACGAAGAATTCAATGTGGTTGCAACCTGATCGAAATTTGAATAGAATGGTAATGCATTCGGATAATTTTGGTTGATTCCCCATGATTTCTCGACCAGTCCCCACCAACTGCAAAAGCCAGACTGTGTTATCCAACTGTTTGTAATTCTGGTTATGCTTCTCTGTTTAATAAGCAGAGGAACCGGTAACATCCGAATCCAAAAGAAAATTAAGCAACAAATGACCCTAAACCAAAGAACTGTCCTGCCAGTATCAAACTACATGTCTGTAACTCAGATATCAAGCATCACTACTCGCAAGGCAGGATTGGGACATGTTAGGAGTAACGAAAAAGATGTCCATTACCGGTTTTGAGCAGTCTGAAAGTCAGGGGGTTGTTTCGATTCATAGACCCATCCGGGAGCATATATGGCAGCCGAGACGTCAGCCTTTTTAATCACATCAAGTGCTACATTTGTCTGCCGGAGAAAGAATTCTATGCTTTCAATCAGACAAAGGCATAAAAGATTATCACAAGATTAGAATGAAACGTACATCCCATCCTCCGCCACCATATGTTCCCCTTCCGAATACGTCTATCCCCATGTAGACATCAAACTTTCTTTCACCGGCAACCTTTGCTGACTGCTCCGGATAGTCCTCCTGCAACGTATATAAAAATTTAATTACATATACAGCAAAAAAACGTAAACTTATGTTCTTGAAATGAAGGATGAATCAAATGGCAATACCTTCCACCAATAGTTAGCAAAGATTCCATCACAAATATCAAAGAAAGGTTTATTTTGTTCATTCAATTGATTCTGATAGTTAACTTTTCCATCGATCGTAACGCTATCGTACCTGAGCAATCGACACCATAATCAGACAAATGTTACAAAAATGCTTCAAAATGTACTTTCATAACTAGAGGGCATGACCTCTTATTTTACGAACCATATAACTAAAGAACCAGGGACTGAGGAGTGCATAGTTTGAGTTAAACGGCTAACAAATTCTTTCAGATTCGGGATCTGTCCGATGTCGAGGCTAACCTCCATATTGAGCTGCAAGTAAGCATTGCAAGGTTACAATGACCAAAGACAAAACATGAAACATTCTTTTTTCTTGTCCAAAAAACATATAACGTGTTTGAGGTTCGTGGCACATATAATGTATTTACCAGCCAACCATCAAAGCCCAAAGCTACAGCTAGCTCTGCCAAGCGTTCGGCATACTTGCGAGCAGACTCCTCTGTCGACAGCATTTCCTTGCAGATAGTTGTCCCTTTATCCCCTTCAGTGATGAATGTCCCCAATACCTAGTTTTCACATCCACAACCAGAAATTACATGAAAAACTTTCATAATTTAAACCGAAATCTATTCCAATATGGCTCACATATAACATGAAATCGATATATGTAAAGAAAAACAATCATACTTTGGTTTTCAATTGTTGTAAAAATTCGGAACCTAACCTTCACTCCATGTCTGTGAGCAGTATTGGTCCAACAGGGAGGAGGCAGCGTGACCAAATAGTGGGAGAAGTAAACAAATGCATCGATCAAATACCAGTGCCAGATGGCATAAGCATCGGAGTTAGCTCCACCCTGGACCCACTTATCGTCCACGTAACCACCCAGCATGTCATGACAAACCAAAATCCTAGGCCTCTGAGCCAAACCTGAGTTTGGCCGGAGAGGAACACTAGACTTATTAAAAGGGTAATGGAAAGAAGTGAAGTAGGTGCGGGAGTCCAGGTCTTCAAGGGTCTGGATTGGGTAGGATATGGGAATGGACGGCTTTGATGGATCGGAGGGTGGTGTGGGATCGGATATTTTCTCGTCGGGTGGGTGTGACATCATTTTTTCCTCGAGGGGATTGTTTTTGATGATCTCAAGAATGTGGGGATATGCAACAGCCACAGGGTACTGGAAAGAAGTGAAGTACGTGCGGAAGTCACTGTCTTCAAGTGTCTGGATAGGGTAGGAGACGGGAATGGACGGCTTTGATGGATGGTCGGATCGATCTGACATCTTTTTTTTCGAGGAGATTGTTTTGATGATCTTAAGAATGGAGGGATCTGTAAGAGGTTCGTGGGGTTATAAAGGAATGGAGCCCGGAGGACACTACGTCTCAGAGTAAGAAGTCAAACGATGAGTTATGACACGAGTTGAGTTTGGAAGCTACTTGGAAGCTGTTGTTTAGCTTGTTTTCAGTGTTTTTTTTTTTTTTTTCCATGGATTGTTTGTTAAGATTGGTCGGAAAAGGACCATTTTTAAACGAGAAAAAAGATTCCTCTTGTCCATCAGTATTGATTCCATTGAAAGTGGTGATCAGAATGTAGTTTTATTAATATTTACGCTTTAAATTTTAAAACTTTAAGTTGTTAAAATACTATATTTTAACATTGTGGGTTACTTTCTCTGCGAACCCGTGAACCTTTTTTACCGCGTTATTTATAGTTTCAAGTATCAAGATCGTTAATTTTTAAATAATTACTTAATAATTATATTCACCCTTTAAGTACATGTAAAAAATATGATGATTTATTTTAAAAAAGTTAAAATTAACGATCTTAATTAATTAAAATTATAAATAATATAATAAACATGATTCACCTAATGATTTTTCATTTTCAGCTTTATATAATTATTTCACATGGGAAATTATTAACTAATTTCCAGGATTGACTGTATGTGATTTCCAAGGACCCAAGTTCCAAGTTATTAAAAGAAACAATTTCCAGAAGAAAGATTCTTTTACGGTTTTTTAAAAAATAACTTAAAAGAGAATATGAAAGAGAATATATTTTCTATTATTTTTATTGAAACTTGCTATAGTAACTAATTTTAAATAAATAATTTTATTTATATTTTTATCACTTATATGTCCTTAAAAAATAAATCAAACTATACCTAAAAATGTATTTTTTAAAAAGTCTTTCAATTTTATTTCAATAAATATATAAATAATAAAATATTTTTAAATATGATTTTTTAAAAATATTAAACAATAAAAGTTCAAATTTTAATATTATATATAGTAAATAATTTTTATTACTATTTAAATCAATTTAATTAATAATAATTTTCTAAATTTGTCATGCTATAAAAATACTCTACCCTTCCAGCCCAATCCCAAACCCCATTTTCCTTTCCACTAAACATGTTGTGAGCCTGACTTCCACGGAAAAATCATTTATAGCATCAAAGAACGCAACTGTTCATGGGAATTGGTATCAGGACAATCAGGTATAACACCAAATTTCAACTCCAATTGATTATAATTTAAAGTTTATTGGATTTTTAAATAGTAATTCAAATTGATTTTCTTGTTATATAGATGAGATGGAGCAATGAACTCAAACCTCTTTGATTTAGATGCAGCGAAGAAGCTTCAGTCTTGCTTGTCCCCGACGGTTCTGCTTTCTATTTGTTTCTTTTCTCGATCTGTTTTAAAAACAAAATCAATATTAGAGAACTAGTGATATTTTTTTAATGGGAAATGAATATCGGAGATTCATTCTTCTCGTAATGTTTCTCTTGGCGATTCAACTACGAGTTAACTCAGTCTTTGGGATCTGCGAACACAGCTTCCTTGACGGCAACAAGCTATACAACTTCACCTTGGCTTCTCCTATGCCGAGTTTCCCCCATGGCGTCCGCAGCGAAGACGGGTAACTCACTTAATTCCCTCCCCCCTCGTCTAAGTATCTCTTATTTCTATTAAATTACTATTTTAATTGAAATTTTGTATCAAATCATGTCTTATTTATACGTAGATTGATTGGAAGCGTTCATATCTCAGTTGGGATAGTTGTATTGAACTATGTTTATTTTTTGTTCAACTATGCTAGGTTTTATAAGGTGGCTGCGAATGAGACCGTGCTCTGGTTTCAGGTTGGATCCATCAGGTTACACTTTACTACTTTGTTCTAAGAAGTCCTTTTTCCTTGGTCTTTATTTTGAAGCATGAACTTTTTATGTGGATTTTGCTGTGGTTAATTACTACTCAAGTATGCTTTTAAATTGTTGTTGATTGTTTACCTCTCAAGAATTTGTAACCAATATGCAGAAACTGTAGTCTTTACCAGCAAGAATATATGATGTCTTTCCCTATAAGTTTAGCTTATTTTCTTATTGTCTTTCTTTTCATTGACTCGATGGAGCAGCTTTGCAGTGGAATGATTTTTAACCACAATCCACCTAAATGTGCCGAGTGCTCGGTAATTGCTTCCTAAGTTTATCCATGTTTTATTGTTTTCATGCTGACTATGAAAAGGATCCAGAATACGATGCAGGTCATCGTTGACGAACTTCTCCTCTTCTTTTATTTGATTGTCTTATGATATTTCAGGACTGTGGAGGGCCATCACGCTGTGGAATGGGGTGTAGTGCACTAGTGGCTGAAAGTGCCGGAGTAAACATTTTTGCTGATTTTCTTGCATTTAGTTAATATTTTCTTTGTTTACTAGTTATAACTGAGTAGTATTCTTCAATGTGATAAATTTTTAACACGATAATTACTGATTATTGACAAGTAATTATTCAATCATGATCATATATACTTGCATTTTTTATTATTGAGTTTTTAAACTGAGGTATCCTTATTTATTGTTCAATATCCATGTTTTGGCATTCTCATTCTCACTTAATTCCCAAGTGTCTTTTTTATACTTTAGCCTGTTAGAGTCTGACAAAACAGAGTGTTGGAAATATGTGTTATTTCCTTTCTCTTTGTAGTGCATTATTAGCAGCATGCTGCAGACTTTCATATGCATATGAAGGAAAGTAAATGCAGTATGTTGAATTATCAGATTCTAATTGAAGTTGAATCTCTGTGGCTTATGCAGGTTATCATGTATGCACTACTATTGGACAGGTTTCAAGTACAGATGTTAGCATCCTTGGTAAGTCAAAATACCTTTTATTTCTAGGTGACTTTCAAGTGTGACCCAGACAATAGTAAATAAGAGCAACACTCAAAGTGGCAATTCTATTTTGGTTAAGGTTGGATGCTTCACATTTAACAAACATAGGTTTTAGGTTCAGTCTCCCTTTGATTGTTTGATTGCTTTTTCTTTCCATGGTGCCATGCTATGAGTAGACAGTCAGATTTCACTCTTTTTTGTATAAATGTAGTTTGGTGATAGTGATTGTTCTACTACCTTATACATGTCAGATGAGCTGAATCCATTCAAAGGTGTCATTGTTAGAATGTTCAGCAGTGGGAAGGAGCACAACTGTTCACTATCTGTCTCAATCCTTTGTGATTCAACTGGAGCTCAAGTAAGAGCATTTAACACGATGTTTATGCTAAATATGATAAAATAAAAATTCCCTGGAGTTGCAAAGTACCTATATTATGATGTATACCTAATATACCATTCTTTTGAACAGGGGCCAGATTCAATTGAGAAACTGGGGTCTTGTGAATATGTAAGTTTCACTTAGTTTCTTACATTGGTATACTTTAAAATATTTTTAACCAAACATCATGTATGTTGAGCATGTTTATGCTTGAATATACATGCATATGCATTACAGGATGTCCAAGAAATTCAATTTTGTGACATATTGATCTTCAATGGTGACAGTCTTTTTAAATTCTTTTGCAAATGTTATCTGATACAATAATTACTCTACCGGTTGTTCCTTGTTTCAGTTGACTTCCATGTTTGTTTGACAGTAGATTTATAAAATGTATGGACATAGCATGAAATTGGTTATTTTCTCCCAGCATTTAACTGATCACTACTGTAGAAATGATGAGGGGAGAGAGGAAAGGGGAAACAAGCGTGTTCCAGTGGATTTTCAGAGGGTTCTAGGCTTCTACTATATATCTGAGCTTAGGATTCTAGCTTTTAGTAGATAAAGTGGTTTCCGTCCATCCAACTGATCGACTGTCTCAATGTTGTGGTAAAAAAACTCTTTGTGGCATTGTGAGGCAGAATAGGAGTGCTCTGCATGGTTCATATCCTTTATAGAAGAAAGGAATATAATTTCCATTAGAGAAATATGAGGATGCTTGCTTTTTCTTGAGTCTGAGAATACTTATCAGAGTACAAATTTCCATGTTGATAACATTTTTGTTTCCTCATATTTGACAACGCTGCGGCATCCTTCTGCTTGTGCAACAATCATACCCATTCATGGGAATGGGCTTGGTTGGTTCGGCACCTTGCTGCTCACGTAAGGGTTTTAACATCTTCAACCATAATGATATTAATCATCATCGTCATCTATAACAGTGTCTTGATCGATTGTTCTTTTTCTCTAGTATCATATGCCTCTTTGGAGCCTATATGCTTGCTGGTACTGTTTATCGATATTTTTTCCTCAGAGTTCACAGTATAGAAGTAAGTTTTTCTGTGAAGTTATCCTTTTCCTCTTTCTGTGCAAAAGTTGTGATTTTGGATTGCCTCGACTGAGTGGTATTCTCGTACCTTTTTTATGTCCTTGCTCTTCTTTCTTCAGGCAATTCCGAACTTGGATTTCTGGGTCAGCTTACCACTTAGAACACAGGTACCCTCTTGTTAGTCGGTGATGAACTGAGACACCCTACTAATCATACTATCCTATTTGTTTCAGATGTCTGTCTCTTCTTTGTTGCGTCAGTTTCGGTGACCTTCATCCAGTGAAGGAGGCTCCTATTCTCCAGTCCCTTTTTGATCAGTGGCATTTTGTTCCGTAAAGTGGATTTTCCTTTTCCAAGTATGTATCCGATCCAGTGTTAAAAATGGCGTAAGGCGCACTAAGGCGATAGAGGTCCCATAACCGAGGTGCTAGGCGAAAGGCGAGCGCCTCATTAAAGTAAGACGCTCCTTTACAAAATTAAAAATATATAAATTATAAGACTTACACAGGTGTAAAGAAGTTTGGATGAAAAAAAAAAGATTATAAAGAATCTCACCATACAACGACATGTTTATCCAATGAAAATTTAAAACTTTAAAAAAAATTACATGTTCAACAAAAACTCATGATTTCATTAGTTACCTTTTTAATATTCTAATAAAAAAAGAGTAATGTTATAATATTTTATATGCACCATCAATTTCTTAGATGTAAATAGGCATTTTCCTCTACCCTTTCAGTCGACCATTAATGTTTGTTATATGATGTGATATGCTTTAAGCTTAAATTATACATTAATTCGATTAGATTAATTTAAATTTTATTTGATTAATGTTATTTTGTGTGGTCTCCACTTTTAGCTTAAGTTAATATGTAAAACATAATAAAAAATTAAAAAAAAAAGACAAAATCAAACAAATCAAAAAGGCGGCGCCTTGACGCCTTAGCGCCTAGACCGCCTTAGGCACGCCTTGCTTCGCATCATTGAATTCTCCTTGTCTAGACCAAATTAGGCGTTTCACCCTCGCCTTAGCGCCTAGGCGCGCCTCACCGGCGCCTTTTCCTTTTTAAACACTGAATTCTGATCTCCCCACATAACACATTGCCTTTCTCCCACTTTATCTTTGTGATTTCACTTGTTCTTGTTTCCATGGAAGTTGACATTTTTTTTGTGTGTCCAATGAGCACTTAGGTAAGAACACCTAATCAATCGTAGGACCTTCGTTCCCTTATTGACTGTTAGACAACTACTTTGTCAAACCCAATTCATAGATTGTTACATGGAGGAAAAGATAGTGTTGTCAGTTGTGTTTTAAGAAACTAATTTTTAATAATAGTTGCAGGATTACTTATTAGTCAATCCAAATTATTAACATTTGATTAAGTTGAGACATTTATCATTTGATTTGTGTGTTGCAAGTAGTCTCTACTCATATTTTAATTCATCTAAACCGATGAAAAGACTGTTGATATTTAGAATTTAAATCATAGTTTTAACTCATTGTAAGTAGCTTTTTTTGGTTCACTTAGTTTATATTTGTGAAGTATATGGAAGTGCTTTCATTGTTTGTATATAATATACTAATAAATTCAGTTCTTAATATTTATAATGGTATTATTTGATCTATATTTCTTTTGTTCAATTTCGTTTTCTATGTATCTATCTATCATTTTTTTTTGAAAATGAAGGCCTCCTTAAAAACTCCCTCTGCAGTCAACATCAAATGTCTAATGTTAACCCCTAAGAAGGAAAAGAGTACTCATTTATTTTATCCATTAATTGCATCGTCAAGTACAATTTGTTCAATATAACAAGTAAATACATAAACGTTCCTCAAATGTCCAATGTGTTAACATATGGGTTGCTCTTTTTGTTGTACGCGGAATAAATTGTATCCGAAAATGACGATGTCTACGAATTAATTCCCTTGCTTCCACTAACTGTTGTGCCAAGACTGATAATCCTTCTACGTTTGAGAGTAGATAATTTACCACATTTGCCGCATCTCCTACAATTATAGCTAGATCCCAACCATGATCAAGGACAAATAGAATTGCGGAATAAAAAGTATGACATTCCATTGTCTCTGCTGATCTCGCATCATGAGACACTCGAGCACATCCTCCTAGAATCATTCTATTGTGGTCTCTAGCCAACATTCCGATTGCACCCTTACCCGTACATGACTGAAACATGCCATCCACAGAGATTGAGACATTATATGATTCAGGTTTTCTCCATTTTGCTGCAACTTTACTTGATTTTAGTCCGGCTGAAATCGGTCTAATTCTCACCTCTTTGCAATCTTTATATAGTTGTTTGACATTCGCAACAATAACAAAGTCTGGTTAAAAGATTCTTTCATGAACATAGACGTTTCTCTGATTTCAAATATTTCACAGTAAAACAATTATACCTTTAAACATTTCTTAATCAAGTTACTGTTTCTTAAATAAAATAAAATTGATTTTAATTTTAATAATGTGATCGGTTAGATTCATTATCAAGGTATACAATTATATATTATCACTTTATTAAAATATTTTTAAAACTATTTGTTATACAAACATATTTTTTAAAATATTATTAACTAGTGCATTTTTATATTTTTACTTTTCCGATATATTTACTGGATCAAGTCAATTACTATTTGATTAATCATTCTCATATAAATTTTAGTCTTTATCCTACCTATAAAGAGGGAAGGAGTGAAAGTACTTGATAGATCTAAAGTTTATGACCTAATAAAATATGAAAAAATAAAGATAAATATTATAATTAATTGGTCATAACTTTAACTAATTATTTTTTTAACAAGCTAATAGTGATTACAATACTATATGTTATAAAATATAATCTTCACCATTTGACATTGATCGCTCAATCACTCTACTGATATCGCTGGTGTTCAAACCCGTGACCTCTAAGAACAACAACTGTTCCGTTAACCGCTTGAGCTAGAAGTCTCGTGCCTTTAACTAATCATCTTATATACTAAGCGAATCAATAAGTTTTATAGTGATAGTTGCCTTAGTAACGGATCCAACATTTATACATTAAACAAAATCATTTTAAAAAAAAAAAGATAATATTAAATTAAACTTATTTTTTATATGAAAAAGAATGTGGATACTCCTCACTGAGATTCTGTTCCTCCGTCCTTGAATCGACATAAAATCAATCTATTTGATGAGTCAGTTGAAAAAAATATTTACGAACAACAGAGATTTATAGCTGATTTTAGGGTGAAACCTTGAATTTAAGGTTAATATAAACTTAACTTACTACATAGATAATTAGTTTGTACATAATTTTTTACGAGGTTTGTATATAAGTAGTTATAATAATTATAATAAAACAATATGTACATAAAATCTTACGACGTAAGAATTTATATATATATATATATATTACTAAGAGAAATCTTATTTATTACAAAACTGATAATAATTTTAGTATATATATAAATTATTATAAATTATACATAGTTTATTACCAAAACCGTAAAAAAAGGTACATATCGAAAATATTACATGAGATCACCCAAGCCAAAAAGAGATCAACTTAGGGTAAACAATGTGTATAAACATATTTTCCAACGAGAAAACATAATTTATTAGAAGAACAATGAGAATTTTGTTAGTTACAGAAATTATTACAAATTATACATAATTTATAACCGAAACCAGAAGAATAAAGGTAGGTACCAAATTTCTTATACGAGATCTATAACACCCTCGATTCGGTGTCATATTGAGTCTCCTACCCAAAATTCGTGTTCCAAAATTTATTTCAAAAGCCAAAAAAATTAAGTCCAAATTCTAAACCAACATAATTTCATAAAGCCCAATTCAAGTTAAAACATAAGTTTCAAATAATTCAAAGTAGTTGGAGCTCCCAAAATATTACAAACCGTTTAAAGCATTCAACTCAAATAATAAAATAGAGTTACAATTACATATAGAGTCCTACAAGTACATAGCTCACTACATCTAGTAACAGTACTGTAACAAAATCTCATTTCGAAACGCTGAGTTACAAAATCTTAGTGGGTACTCTACCAACCGGTTCACATCAAACATATCATAATTAAGCACATGAAGCATGAAAGTAATGACATGACATGAGTACGATGTCGCTACCATATCCTCCTAAACATAGGATATTATGCATGTACAAATATCTGCCCATGGCATATGCATATCAAGAGATATCCACATAATCTCAAGCCCAAAGGTCTCATATACCTCATGTATATAAAAGTAGTGCGACCCGCAACCACTAAGCATTGGGATCATACACTACGAACAAGACTTGCATCCATTAAGCATCATGATCTCATACTCTAGGATGAGGTATGCGTCCATTAAGCATCAGAATCCATACTCTAGGATAAGACTCACGTCCACTAAGCATCGGGATCCCATACTTTAGGACGAGGACCGCGTCCACTAAGCATCGGGATCCTACATCCATGCTTGGAATGGTTTATCAAGCATCTTCAAACTGGCCCGCGTCCACTAAGAATCGAGATCCTACGTTCAGAAAGTCTTCGAGTGTTGCAACACTTTGATCATATAGTATAATAAGGGTGTTCGAACTCACCGTAATATAATATATAACTCTAGATGACCCATCAGTATTAAGCAAGATACCTAGCTTACCATAGCATATATTTGCATCTTTATACCCCTCGGTTTCCATCATTTATCAAATACATATCACTTTCCATGATTTTAGCCAATACCACCTAAATGAGGCTAGGGTACCAATTTCTCGGTTTTAATATTTATTTGTGAATTAATTCGAGCCCCAAACATAATTTATGAAACCCTCGATTCAACCTTTAGAAATATTGGGCAGAATGTCCAACGGTATCGATACACCTATAAGGGGATATCAAAACGCATGCAGTATCGATACATCTCCTTGGTGTATCAATACACTGAGCTAACCAGTCCAGCAACCTAAGGGAAGACTCGACCGTATCAATATTTTTATATAGAGTATCGATACGTTACCTGTTTCGATACACCCCCAAAGAGGTATCGAAACGTTTTGCTTTTGGAGTTTGGGGTATCGATACGCCTAACAAGGAGTATCGATACATTTTGCTACTAGAAGTCCCGATATCGAAACACGGTCTAGACATTCCAAAATGCATGCCTTTTATGCCTAAGGTTTCTCTCTAGGGTATCGATACACCTACCCAGTGTATCGATACCCCTACACGAAAAGTGCAGTTTTGAACTTCTAGTTGCCTAGAACTCTTTCCAAAATCCATCCATTCATTCCCAAATTGTTTCTGCACACTAAGGGGATAGTTTTAAGCATGTTTATGTCATAAAAACGGAGGTTTATCAACTATGATCTAAATCACCATTAAAGGGTATTTAAGCTATCAAACACACCACACAATCATTCAACATGCAACTAAGCTTACAAACATGAAATGCATGATGTTTTACGGGTTGGAGGAGTATCAATCTAAAGCAAAAACAACCACCATAAACTTTTCTTCTCTCTCAAGCTTTCTCTTTTCCCAAGCTTGTATATGGCCCTTCAACTTGTTTCTCTATAATAGGATGATAAGCAAGGGATTAGAACATCATTAGATATTTTTTTGAGCTTAAAAGCACCAAAAAGAGTGATATTTAAGCCCTTAAACACCCAAAACCAAACTACTTCATAGACCCCTTCTTAAACCTTCCTCTTTACCAAACCAACACATCTTTACCTTGTTTTATAGATCCTTGATAGCTTTACAACTCTTCTTCTAATACTAAAATGGGATTTTAACACAACACTTCAAAGATTCAACCTTTTTCTAAACTTTCTCTTAGAGAGAAATGATGAAGATGAAAGAAAAGCTCTTGAAAACTAACGACCTCGTTGCTGTAGAGCAAAACACTCTCTCAAAAATCCTCATTATCATTTTATTGTGCATTTACTAAAATGTCCATCATCCTTAAACTTTTATGACCCAAAACTAGTTAAAGCCCAACAAGGCCCAAACCGCTTAAACTCGGGATCCAAAATCGAAGTCCAACACCTCGGGTTAACCCGACACTCGAATTTAAATCCGAGTCGTAACAAGATCACCAAAATTAAAAGAAACTCAACTTAAGGTAAGAAATTTTGCATATACAAATTTTTCTACGAGAAAACCTATTTTTCAAAAACAATGAGAATTTTAGTAGGTACAAAAATTATTAAAAATTATACATAGTTTCTTACAAAAATTATAATAAAAATATAATAAATTATACATAGTTTCTTACAAAAATCTAATTTATTACAAGAACGATAAAATTTTAATAGGTACATAAATTATTACAAATTATACATAGTTTTTATAAAAAATTATAAGAATAAAGGTTGGTACTGAATTTCTTACTCGAGAGCACCAAAATTTAAAAGAGCTAAACTTAGGGTAAGTATTTGTGTACATACATATTTTTATAAGAGAAACTTAATTTATTACAAGAACGATTAAAATTTTAGTAGGTACAAAAAATTATTATGAATTATACATAGTTTTTTATAAAAAAAAAAACATAAGCCAAAAGGTAGGTAACCAAATTCTTACCCAAGATCACCCAAATAAAAAAGAGCTCAACTTAAGGTAAACATTTGTGTTCAAACATATTTTCTTACGAAAAAACGTAATTTATTACGAGAATGATGAGAATTTTAGTAGGTACAAAAATTATGTTAAATTATACTTAGTTTTGTTTTTATCAAAATCGTAAGAAAAAATTAGGTATCAAAATTCTTACCTAAGATCACTTAAACTAAAAAGAGCTCAACTTAGGTAGGCATTTGTGTGTAAACAAATTTTCCTACGAAAAAATCTAATTCTTATAAGAAAGGTGAAAATTTTAGTATACACAAATTATTATAAATTGTATATAGTTCCTTACCGAAACCGTAAGAAAAAATAGGTACCAAAATTATTACACGAGATCATCCAAATCAAAAAGAACTCAACTTAATAGAAGCATGTGTATAAATATATTTTTCTACGAGAAAACCTAATTTATTATATGAATGATGATACTTTTAATAGGTACAAAAATTATTACAAATTATATATAGATTCTTATCAGAATCGTAAGATAAAAAGGTAGATACCGAAATTCTCACCCGAGATCATTCAAACCCAATAATACTCAAGGTAAGCATTTATGAACAAACACATTTTTATATAAAAAACCTAATTTATTACAAATATTGTATGAATTTTAGTAAATACAAAAAATATTATTAATTTTGTTGGATCGAATGATCTATAAAACAAGACTTTACATTAGCCTTATTTTAAGCCATTTTCTCTTAAACAAAACCCAATCCTTAAAGACTCTAATCGTCTAAACTATTCTTTCAAGAAAAAAAACTAATCGTTTAAATTGTAAAAACTAAAATGGAGTTATATGGTCTCGAATGATTTAGTGTGTCCTTTAATTCCTAAACATTCTTTTATCTCTTGGCTTGTTATTTTAGATAGGCTACCAAAAAAGATAGAATGTTGAGATGGGGGTGTCAAGTTGATCTCTATGTTTGTTATGTGGAGAAGAACAGGAATCTCATGACCATTTGTTTGAAAATTGTGCTTTCTCAAAGCAACTATGGTTGTTGATTGTGCAGGTATGTAGATTATATTTCACCATTGAAAATTAAACTAATATGTTTGGATGGGCACTACAAGCAGGAAAAGAGAGATCCATGAGAGCTACAATCGTGAAACTTGCATGGAATAGTTTCAACTATCACATCTGGCATGAAAGAAATAGTCGGTTGTATAAACATCAACCACATTTGATTGTTGATATATTCACTATTGTTAAATATGAAATCAGATTAAGAATATTAGACTATGAATATATGATAGATAAATCGTATAATAGATAAGTAGAAAATTTGTTAATCTTTCTTTTGTTTAATTTTTTATTGTGAAAAAATATTATTGATATTTAATTTTATTGATTTTTATGAGATTTTTAAATAAATAAAATTTCATTTATTCAAAAACCTAAATGGTGTTAACTAAATTAATAAGCGTCCTCTCCCCTACCCTACCATTAGCCTAGAAAGTACACTTAGGGTAATGAAATAAATGTGCATTTACAAAGCTGTGAAGAGTCAAATCAACAGCTACCGCCTACAGAAGAGAAGAGAAAGAAACAAAATGTGTGGCGTTGCTGCCATCGGATCATGCGGAAACATTAAAACACTCCACGACCACTTGCACAACAACTTGCACAACAACACAGACTAGATACAGGCACAGGGGGAGAATATACTGATATCATATGGATGACAGATTTCAAAGCAAACTCTATTAATTACATGCCGACCAATTGCCGAGCCTCTCACATGCCAGACACAGCCATTTTTATCACCACCGCACTTTAATTGATTCATATTCTAAGAAATCTTAATTGGCAAGGATTCCTATTTCCTCACAGTGCAGAAGAACAAGGTGATCTTGCACTGCACAGTTATGAGTATTTTATTGCATGAACAATAAGAAAAAATATCAAGGGCAAACAAAGAAGGTAATCTTGGTAGAATTCACAAGATTAATTATTTTAAAAACATTCTTAATTACATAGAGAGAGAACCAAAGCTGAAACCTTCAACTTCATCCAGATTTGTTCTATGAATTTCCACATCGTAAAAGATTACGTGGGGATTGAGTTTTCTGTTTTAGCCACAGTTTCAGACATTTCAGCTAAAGATTGAAGGTTGCAACGTACAATTGTATCAACAAAAAGACACGTATCCTCTATAGTATTACCGGGAGGTACATCAACGACGAATGATTCAACGGCAACCGTCCCTTGACCAGTAGAAGTATGTAAGGTTGTGACCGACCTGTAGTTTCTCAACCGATGATCGCCTCCCACAACACTAAAGCTAAGCACGTGACGTTCATCGTCAAGGATCTCAAGCCTCTCCGTGCTAGAACCAGCTGGGAGACCGGACACTACGTGGACTTCACGGAGACTACCCACGTTTCCATCGCCGGAGATTACGTGGCAGCTCTTGAGGAAATGCTTGTAAGCTTGGGGGTTGTCAAAACGACGAACGAAAGACCAAACTGTCTCCACGGGGGCTTCGATGGATTGAACCACCGCAGAACAGCACTGGTTCGGTCTCAGGGTGTGGACATGGTACGACGAGACCGTATCCGGCAGCGATACATCGTGAGGAAGAGGGAAACAACTTGTCAGCGTGGTGGGTGAAGGTTGTTGTTGTTTGTGGTGGCCGCCGCCGCTGAAGGTGGTGGTGGAGCAATGGAGTTGTAAGGAGGAAGGCATGTTGTGTGATTCGCTGAGTTTTGGTTAGATGAATATTAAAAGAAGCAATGTAGAATAGTTTTCATTTTAGTTTTCCTCAATTTTCATATGCAACAGCTTACGCTGTACCCTGCAAGTGGGATGCCCAAGTTGCAGAACCTTTGGATTTAGTTAAGCTAGATTATCCTTTGATTTTATTCAAAATACAAGATTGCCACCACCTTCCGTATTTAATTCCTTTTTTCCCTAATAATTAATGCAAATTACAGGTGAGTTCGAGTTGGTGGTATATATAAATTATCTCAAGTGGGAGAGATTATATAATGAGCCGAACTCGTACCATTTCGATCACGTCATCCGTGATTTATATAATCAAGACTATTTATTTTTAAGTAATCGTCTGATAACTATTCACTCACCTATTACATGTAGGAAAGAAGTAATGATTCACCTTCAAAAAATATGACATAGATGAATCTAATTAGTTGGACCATAGATGACGTTATGAAAATGACTGATGATATAATATTTTCCCAAATTGGGTTCACACGTTTCCAAGTATTCATTAATATATTTTTGGCTTAGTTCAAAAATAAATGTCTAAACTAATATTTTTCGGCTAAAATAGGTGCCTTAACTATATATTTTTTTTGAAATAGATGTCTAATGTTTTTTATTAAATAAGTGCCTAAAGTTTAATTTTGTTAGTGTTTTGAGGTAACACCGTTAAAAAATTGTTTTAACTTATAAATAAATGTAAATTATATATTTTTTCTGATATAAGTACCTAATATTTAAATCCATCCGCTCGAGATGAGCTGTTAGAGTCTGGAACGGCTGATGCCCTCACGGTTCTTCTGCCTAAACTTTAACGCGCTGTGGTTCTATCACTGTTCTGTTCTTTATATTTAACTTTTGATTTGTAAACGGTGAACATGCAATATGCATCAGCTGATCAAAGATCAAGATTGATGAATCAAACTAGTGACCGAGTTAAGGACAGCAGAAGCACCATGCTAGAAACAGAAGAGCTTGGTGTTTCAAGTTTCAATCCTTTCACAGAGGCAATCTCTCTTACATGCCAATAACACGGTCTCTCTTTTATGGCATATGATCTCTAGTTCACTTTAATAAGTAGTCTGCTCTTTATAGCTTTATTTCATCGTATTTGAGTTGTAGTTTCCTTCAAACTCAATTTAACCAGCTTGGGTTATTGCCTGAGCTTTCTATGTTGAAGACTTCAAATTTCCTCCCATGTGAACCGGTCAAAAATACTACAATCAAAAGTGTGATTTAGTCTCTTGACTAGCGGAGATTATTAGGTGAACCCTGTTCACCACGTCATCTATGGTCCAAGCAATCAGGATCGTTGATCTTTAAATAACCACCTAATAACTACCCACCCACTAAGTACATGTAGGAAAGAGGTGATGACTCACTTGGAAAAAAATTGAGATCAACAATTAAGATTGTTTGGGACCATAGATAACGTAGTAAACAGGGTTTACCTAATAATTTTTCCTGACTAGGGACTTTAATGTTTGAATGTTTGATATTGGTTTGTGCCATTATCTAGACAGCAGGAACAAAATGCACTTTTGAGTATATTACGTGGAATTGTCGATATTTAAAATCCACTTATTTCAAAAAAAAAATATATTACGCATTTATATCAAAAAAATTTATAGTTTAGGCACTTATTTATAAGTTAAACATTTTTTTAACGATGTTACCTTAAAACACTAACGGAATAAAACTTTCAATTTCAGTCAAAAAACATTAGACACCTATTTCAGAAAAATATACAATTGAGACTTATTTAGCCTGAAAAATAAACATTAGACACATATTTTAGAAAAAATGTATAGTTTAAGCATTTATTTATGAATTAAGCCTATATTTATTTACGTGTGATCATTGTTTTTAGAATTTGTAATTTTCTATTGAAAATAATTAAGGATTATATTTATTTAAAATTAAAATTATATATGAATAAATATTATCTTTTTAATGTTTATAAATTTTGAACATTTAATCGTTAAAAGTTGAAATTCTATGATTTATATAGATTATTTTCTATCTTTTTTCAAATTGATATTTTTTTCTTTATAGTTATTTCAAGTTAGGGTTAAATACTTAAATTGCTTAAATAAAGTTAAATGATTAGGGTTTATATATGAGGACCTGTGAAAAGAAAGTGAAAAGTTCAAGGACCTTTTTTAAATTTAGCCATTCAACTTTAACACAGAAAATATTCCTTAAATGATCCTTTTTACTTTGAAATGAAACAACAAAAAAATTAAAAAAAAAATAGAACATTGTTGATATGACTGTTGGATTTTGTTATGTAACGCAAATAATTTCACTTAGTTGATGGTTTTGTTTTTTTAGGTTTACTAGATAATGCAACAAATAACAAGATAAATAGCTTTTGGCATTGTTTGTTTAATTTCATCTTAATAAATATGCAGGGTTCTGTCATAGGAAACCTGTCGGAAATCAGACGAGGTGCTGCTAAAAAACCTCGCATTGCCCGACCGTAAAGCTTCCCCTTTCCATCGAAGAAATGGCTTCAACTACGCCGAATGCAACGGTGATGAGACACCCATTAGTTTGCGTTTTATTGAACAAGAACTTGCATTACAAGTCCATGTTTTGGAAGAAGAATCCTTTGGACAACGTCGTTCCCCTCTTCATGCTTCAAGTCATCTTGTCTGTCGTCATCTCTCATACTCTCCACTTTATTCTCAGGCCATTAAGACAATCTAAACTTGTCTGTAATATCTTGGTAAGGTGTAGTTTTTTTATGTTTCCTTAGTAGTATGAGTTTCTTTCATGTCTTTTAGTTGTTTCATAATGATTGGACAAGCCTATTTCATATTCATTGGCATAAGCATGGTGTGATGTTTTTTAGGCTGGAATTATCCTAGGACCTTCGGTTCTCGGACGAAACAAAACATACATGGAAACAATGTTTGCACCGAAAGAAATGGTGGTGCTGGCCACTATATCGAACATGTCGGTGTACTTGTTCATCTTCATCGTATGTATCAAAATGGATACCACGATGTTAACCAGAGCAAGCAGGAACACTTGGAAACTCGGCCTGTGTTGCCTCATCATTCCCAGTGTATCCACTCTGTCATTAACTTTATGGCTACAGAATCTCATCCCAGGAGTAAGATCCGGCGACGCCTTTCCTTTCCAATTCAGCGTCGTTTCGTCGGTGAGTTATTTCATCGTCATTACTCACGCGCTGGATGAACTCAATCTCTTATGTTCGGAATTAGGACAACTCTCATCGTCCATCACGATGATCAACGAAGCCATCAACGGTGTATTTGTAATCATTGGGATCGCTTCGCAGCAGCAAGAAACGTCGAGTTCAGTATACGCCGTCCTTTCTCTGTGTTCTCTGATGATGTTTGCCAGCTTTGTTATACGGCCGATATTATGTCGCACTATCAAGAGTACACCAAAGGAGAAAACAGTGAAGGAAGGTTATGCCATAGCAGTAATACTTGCCACCTTTTTATTGGGAGTCATCACTGACGCCATAGGAGCAACCTTCAGCACAGCATCAATTATCATGGGATTGGTCATACCGGAGGGAACGCCTCTCGGTGCAACCATCGTGCGGCAATGCGAATTGATTCTCTTTGAATTTTTCCTGCCATTGTTTTTCGTTCGAGTCGGATATTTCACGGATTTCACATCGATACAGGATTGGAAGGAGTTGTTGATCTTTGGAGCCATCTTTATTGCAGGGTGCCTGGGAAGGATAGTTGCATGTCTCTTGGTTTCCTCCTCAACCAACTTAAGAACAAGCAATGCCGTCTTGCTTGGCCTAATTTTGAGTTTGCAGGGTGTTATTGAACTAGTTCAATCAGTTCGATGGAAACATCAACGGGTCAGATTTTCTTCTATACCATCACCATCTTTGTTTTGAAATCTAGGGAGCAATTGTGAATAAATTAGCAAAATAATCGTATTCGTTGGGTGTGGTGTTGTGCAGCTCATCGATGACCAGACTTTTTCCACAATTGTAGTGGGCATCGTTGTCATAAATGCCATTATAACCCCCTTAATAGGGCTTCTATACAAGCCCGTGGTGGATAATTTTGATTTGCCTGCCGCTGTTAGACTATGCAACAGGTCCCTTGTCAAGACTTCCATCGTCGGAGAATTACGAGTCATTACATGCGTTCAAGAGGAAGACACTGTCCCTAGCATCATTAGCCTCCTGGAAGCGATGAACCCCAAAGATGTCAGCCCCATCTGCGTCTATGTCATCCACCTTGTCGCGGCCGCTAGCCAGCGCATTCCGACATTAGCCCCTTACAAAAACCACTTGAGAAACTTCATCCAGCCGAGTGGCTCCGATAACATCATTCGAGCTTTCCTCAACTACGTCGATCATTCGCAGGGTATGGTCCAAATTCAGCCCTTTCGTATGATTTCACCCTATAAGTACATGCATCTACCCATTTGCCGGCTCAGCGAGACGATACATGCGCCTCTTATTATAATGCCGTTTTTCAATACCCAAGAAGCATACGACACCGACGGTACCTTGCGGATTTTCAATACCAACATCCAAGCCCTTGCCAAGTGCACGGTGGGGCTTCTTGTCGACAGAGGGTTGCGCAGCCCTATTAGTTTAACAACCTTCTCTTACAACATGGCGGTGATCTTCCTTGGTGGGGCCGATGACCGGGAGGCATTGTCTTTGGCGACTCGCGCTTCGCGACAGCCCAACGTTAGAATCACGGTGTTGAGGATTGACATGATAGGGAATCATAATACGTTGGAGCTTCAAACAGACAGAGAGGGAGATAGAACCCTTTTTAAAGACTTCAAGGCTATGAACGTGGACAATGGTTGTGTGGCTTGTCGTGAGGTGGTGGCACATAACAGTGAGGATGTAATGAAAGCAATTCGGTCATTATCAAATACCTATGACCTTATCGTTGTGGGAAAGCGCCATACGATCCCGGAACTACAAGCATTGTTGACTTGGGTTCAGTATCCAGAACTTGGGGTTATAGGTGACGCATTGGCTGCCGGAAGGATGTCGGTATTAGTGTTACAACAACATGGTGATGGTGGTGCAAGCCAACGGGGATTTGACCGTTGTGGTTCCGATTCTTGTTAAGTAGGAGCTATATCATAGTAACTGATTTTTGGATCAATAACATTGCAGGGCCTCGTACTATAGGTTTATCAGCAAATTAGTCTTTCTATTGCAAAAATAGAAATTCAAGCCCTTTGTACTTTTTTATAAGTAAATTTTTTTATCATACAACAAAAAATAAACCAGAAAATCCTTGCTTCAGAAATATGTTGAATTTTGCTCTTTTAGTTCTAACAACAGCATGGAAAAATACGAACAATGTATAATCCAGAAAGTTTTTCAGATTTATCTGCAGGGAAGAGAGTACAAGTAAAATCAACAAAATATGGCGGGTGAGACACCCACTTCATCCAATCAAAAGGAAATAATGAAAACAGAGCAATGAACGTCTATGATGAACTAGTCAGACCCGCAATTGCTGAGGGAAATAACATGTATTTTTGTTTTGCTAAGCATTGACAAGGAAAAAAATGATTACTGCTAAATTATTGGACTCTTGAATTTCAATTATTGTTGTGCTTTTCTGGAGATGAATCCTCTAACATGCAGGCAAATCTGGCGGTGGTGCTTCGAGTGTCTGTAATTCCCCGACTCCATTCTCGACAAGGAAAGCCATGGCTAGGCCCCATGTGATGTGAACATCCAAGTGACAGTGCATTATCCACACACCGGGATTATCAGCAACGAATCTAATGACTGCCCATCCATTCACTGGCACTGCAACCGTGTTTCGGAGTGGTGGATCGATGAGATTGAATTTGGAAGTATCGGTTTTTGGATTGAAGTTCCCGAATCCTTCAGCAACGATGTAGAAATCGTATCCGTGAAGATGAATTGGGTGGTTCTCGGGTGTGACGATGCTTGTGTCTTGTAACAATTTGTACCCTTGATCCATACTTCAGTTTGTAGAGCTTGGTTCCTGGAACCGGCTGGTAGAGTGATCGGCTTACATTTCCAGTGTAATCGAATTGCAATGGTGGGGTTCCGGGGAAATCGGTGGTGAATACTCCTGGAATGCCTTGTTGGTGTGCTTGTAACAGGGAGAAGGTTTGTGGGAACACGAATGAGACATTGTTCATGCCGGCAGTGAAACGAGAACCATTCGGTCCTTGACAACGACTCGAAGGGAAGTTTGGTGGGCAGTTGTTGAGTCCAAGACCAACTGTGAAGAAGAGATTCTCATCAATATTGGTTGGGACTTCGGCTTTTCGGAGACTTCGAAAGCTTTGGCTGAAAGCTGTGACGGTGTTGGTGTCATTGTAGGCAGGTAGAGGAGGCATGATTGGTTTGGGTGCATTGATGCCTTTTTTGGCAGGGCATGGTGCAGATTTGTATTCAAGAATGGCAGTGGTTGTATTGTCGAAAGCTGCGTTTTGGGCACTTTGGTACGCACGAGCTGCCATGTAGTATCGAGCTGGTGGTTGGTCACCTTTGATCAGAACATCAGTGGTTTGGCCGGGGCCTAACATGATGACTGAAGTGGTGAAGGGTTTAGTGTAGGAAGCATCAGCACCCACAACCGTGAGTTTATGATTGGCAACCGTGAAGAAAAGGGGTTGGTTCAGGGCAGCATTGATCACTCTGAGGAGGTTTGTCTCGCCGACATCGATTGGAACTATTGTAGTATCTAAAAAAGGGGGAAAAAATAAGTTCAGGTGCTCCATATCCTGCAATATCATATCGAACAAAAGTTCAAATTTTAGAATTGAATTATAGCTAACCTTGGGAGGAGCATTTGTAGAGATCCCCAGGTTGACCATTAATGGTATACGCATCCAAGTTATTCGGAGCTGCCCCTGTTCTCGTCGCTTCCCTCACAACATCAATGGGGTTTGCATCCCACCATTCACCAAGTATGATTGCCGTTTCACGTTTTGGCTTAGGGAAAGGGTAGACTTCGCCTTCCCTAGGACGGATTATGAGAGCTCCGTAAACAGTGGCTCTAAGCCATGAGCTATGAGCATGCCACCACAATGTTCCTTCTTGTCCTTGAATAGTGAACCTGTAGGTGTAACTCCCTCCCGGTCTAATCGGACACTGAGTTACGAATTCCGGTCCATCGGCCCATCCGGTCCTCATTTGCCTAACACCATGCCTGTATACAAAACGGAAGTGGTTACAATAATTCAAATTTCAAAATGCATGCATGCATGCATGTACTAGTTAATTACCAGTGAATGGTGGCATTATATCTAGCTTTGTTGATGACTTCGATTTCGAGGGTATCACCATTCATGACCTCCAGAGTAGGTCCAGGGAACATGCCATTCACAGTGATGCTGTTCCTAGTCGTGCACAGCCTCTTCACTGGTGTTTCTTGGATCTGTTTCATCCACAATAAACTGTCACTTTTTTCACCAGAAATCGAAACACCAGCAACAATAACAAGTAAAGAACACATACAACAAATTGATGTCTTTGAACTTGTGGATGTGCTACTGACAATAGTGCAGAACAAAGGACAAGGAAAACGATGGAAAAGCCGTGAGTCTTAAAAGTCTCCATAGCCCTAGCCCTAGCCCTAGCCTTTTGTTTCAATGACAATTATAGACAGAGAGATGTGTTTATATAGTGAAGATGGATGAGAAGAGTCGGTTGAGTTTGGAGTGTGTTAGGTTTTGTATTCAACAAAATGGTCGACTTTGCAGTCCAAACGAAGCTTGGGTTCAACCCTGTTGTAAGAGTTGTTGCACCCACTGGGTCTTTTAAATGTGCATTAATTTTTCAAGTCCTTTGCTTGTTTCTCAAGGCTTTTCATCATCTTTATTTTCACATTTTGTAGGATGTAGGATAATAATTACTATAATTGAATTGATATTAAATTTTAAAAAATATGATTGCAACTATTTTGGACCATTGAAATCACTTTTCTTGCAAAGTAAACTTTCACTAATATAGATTAATTTTTGGGGAATTGATTTGCTTCTTTAATTAGAAAGCAAAAGGACCCAGATTTTTTGGCTTAACCTAATTAATCACCTTTACCTAATGTTTGAAAATTAGTGATTTTGATTCAGTCTAACAAATATTTTTTTCTTAACTGATCTGATGACTTGATCCGATTCATTTTCAGGTTGGAGCGATAAAATTAGGAGAATAATCTAATTAGATTTTAAAATTTAAAATATAAGAAAATTTTATTTATATCAGCAAAATAGGTTATCTTTTATCGTGTTAATAGCACAACATCATGTGTAAATGATATTGTAAATTTTATATTTAATTTTTTTTCAACTGAATTTACGTTACAAGAATAATTTTTGACTTAATTTTATGACATAACGTCATCTGCAAATAGCAACTTGCACACAACGCTAAATGGTGTTACGTTATTAATACAGTAAAAAATAATTTATTTTTCCATAATATTATAAATGAGATTTTTTATATTTTAAAATTTAAAATTTAATTAGACTATTGTCGGTTGAAGCCGTATATAATGCAAGAGGGATTGTTTTCCCTCGATAAAGTTTTGATATAATACTAATATTTTAAGTTTTTAAATTTAAACAAATAACTTTTTTGTCTTTTTAAATTTTATATTTAAAGATTTAATAGATTTCTGTCATTTTTAATATATTTAATTGTAGTTATACTTAATAATTTTTAATTGTTGAATTAGGTAAGTTAGGATGAAGGACGCTAAGCAGATTTTTGGAAGGAAGACTTAGGTAAGAATTGTACTTGTAAATAGGGATGGTAACAGGACACGAGGGGGTGAATATTTAATCACCACAATTCTTATTCGAAAGTTAAAAAAAAATCAATCTTAACTCAGTTCGATATTTAAAAAGATTTAATTCAATTTAAATTCATCTCGAATTTTAAGATTTAAACTCGATTCCAATCAAATTCCGAAGTGGATATCTATTCCTCAACCTCATAAGAATGGTTTTGATAGTTCCAATGGTCCAAGTCCGAGATTATTCGATTTAATTTTACTTTTTAACCGAGATACGTATTACAAAACAAAATCCGTTAATGTGTAATTAAATCTAAATTAATTGAGATGAACAAAATTACTAAATAATCAATAAAATTCGAGTCATAGACTTTAGACATAGTACCGTCGAGTATTTTATTGCTCCACCAACAGGTGTAAATTATTTAATTTTAATGATCTTTGAATGAGATATACATAAAAAATATGTTTTTATTGAAATGATCAAGGCCATTGATTTCGTATATTTGAAAATGATAAATAAAAGCCCTTAAACATTGCAAGTATATTTGGAAAAAAGAGAGTACAAAGGCTGCAATAATGCATGCAATTGGTACATTTAAGCACGTTTGATAAATTTAACCAATAATTATTTTTTATGAAGGAATTTGTAATGGAAAAAACACCTAAAATACGCACATCATAGATGTACAAAATGGGTGTAAATCGTCTGTTTTTTTCTTATGTCTCCATTTATACCATTATTTTAAATTAGAGGATTAGGGTTTAGGATTTTAGTTTAGGGATTTTGGTTAGGGTTTATGGAATTAGAGATAAGGTGTATTTTTTTGGGTATAGGTTTAGAGTTTAAGATATAGAAAATAAGGGTTAGAGTTTAAAATTCATTTTTTTAATAAATTTTCAAAGGAGACATAAAAGGAGTCACATAAAAGAGTCAGAAAATTTTTGTTCGTACAAAATAATTTAAGAAAACTAATTAAATTTGATCGTTCTAGATTACGTAAAAAAAAAAAAATTCTTTCTTTTGGGTAAGGTCATGATTTGGGTTTGTTTGAAACAACTTATTGGTTTATTAAGATGAAGCACAGAACGATTGGGTAGATGTTAGAAAAATAAAAAGAGAAACCTTGGAAAACAAGAGAAAATGATTTATCCTAGACCTAGAGGACATGGTTCAATGAGTGAGTAGCTAGGGTTAAGACTAGATAGGCGAACAACGCCTTTGCTTTCGGTGGTACTTATCAGTGGGTTTGAATCTGTCGTGTTCGGACATATTCTGTAAGAAAATGATAGACAGGAACAGGTTGGACCACCAGAGGACTCTTTCACAGTGGCAAAATGGGAACTTGTTGAAACACAAATTCCATTGATAGAAACAACATTGAAGAGCATCACAAATGTCAACATCAACTTCATCAAGTGTTTACGTAGGTCGGAACTCAAACTACCAGAGCCATGGCATTACTTGCAATTCAAGACAACATCCAGGATCACTTAAAAGATACTCATATTTACATTGGCATACAAAATTATTATGATCTTAAGATGATACTTTGAAAGAATGAAAGAATTATGGAGTACTATATTGTCTAACACCATATTAACCTTTTTTTCTCACTCGCTTGTCGAAGGAACTTCTGGTCTAATCACTTCTAGCTGCTGAAGAACCTGTTGTGCTTCTGGCCGTGCTGACGGTGAAGGATCAACACAATGTAAAGCCAATTTCAATGTGTTTAGCAACTCATCACCAATGGAAGATGCATCCCTCATCAACTCCAGATCAAATACTTCGTTTGTCCACTCTTCTTTCACTACAGAGGCTACCCATTGAGGCAAATCCATGCCGTTCATCGCCTCTCCAGGGGATTTTCCTGTTAGGAGTTCTAATATGATGACTCCGAGGCTGTACACGTCAGTTTTCGTGTTGGCTTTCTTCAACTTTGAAAGCTCCGGTGCTCTGTAGCCTAATGCCCCGGCTGTCGCAATTATGTTTGCATTTGCAGCAGCTGTCATTAGACGTGGGATCCCGTAATCTGCTATTTTAGCTCTTGTATCATCATCAAGTAAGACATTGCTTGATGTAAGGTTCCCATGTATAATGTTCTCTCGCCTGTGAAGGTACATCATACCCCCAGTGACCCCTTTCGCAATTCTCATTCTCGTTGGCCAATCAATAGGTGTTTCGGGTCCTCGAGCTGCACCGAGAGTCTAATTTAAAACGCATATTTTTGGACAAAAAACTGCAATATTTTAGTAATCAAAACAGTTGTAGTTTTTACTTTACTTACCATGAAGGAAAGTTGAAAGACTCCCTTTAGGCATGTAATCGAAAACAAGAAGCTTCTCTCCTTTAGGCCCTAAGTAATAAGCCCTTAAAGCCAGAAGGTTCGAATGTCGGATTTTGCCAAGTATAGTGACCTCATTTTCGAATTCTCTCTGGCCTTTGGTAATCTTTTCTCTAAGTCTCTTCACTGCTACCTGGTTCCCATCCTCTAATGTGGCCTTATAAACTGTTCCATAGGTGCTCTTCCCCATAATCTCCGCAGTTGCACACAGAAGATCATCGGCACTAAAAACCATGGGCCCATCGAAGTGGACCAGTTTCCCACCACCCTCTCCTGCTTCCACTTCACCAGCAGCAGGCGGAGTTCCCTTTCCACCACTACCGGCAGCAGCTCTAGTTGCTGTTTGACCATCATTTGCTTTGGATGTCACCCTTTTTCTGATCAAACAACATATCAAAATGCAACAAAGAACAAGAAGAACTATAAGAAGGGCTCCAGCAGCAATTAGGATTATATCTTTGGTACTCAGTTTCCTATGTTTACTTCTCGATTCCTCCGACGGTGAAGAGGGGAAATTCTGAGAAGGTGCTGAAGAAGGGCATGGAGATGATCCTGCATATCCACATAGCTGAATGTTTCCAACAAAGGAGCTTGAATTGAACTTTTGGGAAAGTGAAGCTGGAACAGGACCAGATAGGTTGTTATACGAAACATTTAACGAATTAAGACCCTTGACATCTGCAAGAGATAAGGGGATTTGTCCACTGAGCTTATTCTCGGACAAATCAAGTCGAGTCAAACTCGAAATGTTCCCTACACCTGCTGGAATATGACCACTAAATTTGTTTTTCTTCAAAACAAGAACAGAAAGGTTATGCAAACTGTAAATTGATTCCGGGATTTGGTTTTCAAGACTATTGCTTTCCAGGTTTAACAAAACAAGAGAGGACAGATTGGAGAGAGTAGCAGGCAAGCTTCCATTAATTGCATTATAAGAAAGGTCTAGATTCCTAAGCATAGAAAGCTTTCCTATATCATTTGGTATGGATCCAGTCATCAGATTATGACCAAGAGAAACCTCTTGAAGCTCACTTAACTTTCCTAAAGAAGCAGGTAAGGTTCCAGAGAGGAAATTATGATCAAGTGTTAAGTACTGTAGTTTATAGAAGCTATCCTTGTGTGTTGCACCCCAAGAATCTGGGATGGAACCAGAAAGGTTATTGTGTTGGAGGGCAAGAAAAGTAAGCGAAGTAGAGCGAGTGAGACTAACCGGGATGGATCCTGAAAATGAATTGAAGCTGAGGTTGAGCCTATAAAGCTTAGTGAAGTTTGCAAGACTCTCAGGGATTGTTCCCGTAAGGGAATTATTACTGAGGTCCAGGGTTTGAAGCAAAGGACATGCCCCTAATGTAGCAGGAATCAAACCCACAAGCCTATTATTGAATAGCTGAACACCTCTAAGATCAGGGAGAATGCCTAAAGTACTGGGGATGGATCCACCTATGAGATTATCATGTAGGCTAAGCTTACGAAGAGCTTGAAGCTGGCCGATTTTGTCAGTGATTCTTCCACCTAATCCTTTCCACGGGAGTTGGATAACAATGACTTGCCCTCGAGCACACTTGATCCCAACCCAACCACCGGAACAAGCACCATAGCCGCTGTCGTTCCAGCTTTTCAAGAACCCTTTTGGATCAATCAACTCTTGCTTGAACGCTTGAAGTGCTTGGAAATCAGCAGCCGTGACAATGACACCATCCCAGGCCTGACTTGAAACTGTTGGAATGCACAAGAAGAAGCAGAGGATCAGCAAGAAAAAGTGGTAAAACGGACAAGTATCCTTCCACTTATCCTCTTTATCATTTGAAATGCAGCTCCACCCTACATCTCTGCAATCAAAAATACCAAAATTTTGTTTAACTATAGCCATTAAAAAGAAGGAAGGACAGAAGGAAAATGATATAATGGTTTTGTTTTCCCTTATGTTTGATTTGTGTAGGCTTGGAGGTGTGAGGTGGAATGGTAGTTGAAGAGGTTTTTGTAGCAGAGACTGAAGAGGAAGAGAGGCATACAGTGAAAGAGCACATGAAACTGTTAAATAAAAAAAAACAACAAGAGCAGACAATTTAGTCAGGTGAGGTGGATCAGAGACTAAGGGGAGCGGCATACTAATTACTCACATAATGCGTAACGGCTAGTTTTGGTCAATAAGTTTTGATTGATGCCCATTCTTTCATGGATCCAATATGTGCTCTCTTCTGTTATTGCCGCTCTCTCTAACGGCTATCTTTTTTCCTACCCATTATGAAACACCTGACCTGACCTGCTGGCTGCTGCTGCTGATTATTAGAATATTATATCCTACACCACACAAAGTACAAAATACTGGTCATACTTTGTACAAATGGAATTGACCCACGACCAAGGGTTTTCTCTGGTCTTGTGCTAAAAGGTAAAGCCGAGCCGTGATGTTGGAGCTTAGTTAGTAATACGAGGTTGAGATGGACATGTCCCGTTTTGGATTTTACTTTTTAGATTTTATTTACCAAGGGTGAAGGGAAAAGGTTTCTTCACTGAAATTACTGATGAGAATGGGCAACGGATTCGGACCATCATCATCGCATATTTATCACTAGTGACATGGTTTTCATATGGACCCATTCGAATTAAATATGCAATAAAGTCACAGATGTTCATTAATGGTACATGACATGAATGAAAAACAACCTTCTAACTATGCTCATTAGACAGTTGAGATGATGTTGCGGACATTCGATTCTTGTTTGACCGGGGTCTTCACTCTTCGAACTACATCAGAGTGCATATATTTATCACCATTCATCTAGGTTTGGCAGCAGTTGAACATCAAACAGCTCAGATGACTTAATATTGCCCACCATGGTATCATCTGTGGTTTCCATTCCTCCATTTTCAGGGTGCAGAGGCTTAAGAAGAACCATTCAGGGCATTTGGGGATTCTTGGTTCTCATTTCCATTTTAATAGTATAGCAAACATAAATCTCTAAATGTTCAAGGCCAAAGGACACCTAAATTGAAAACTATAAAAGAATATGTAACCTGACTTCAGGTTTATAGATGATAGGATTGTCTAAGGACACAAATTCAACCATCCTCTCCAGGATACTTCAGATTTATAACAGTGCAATTAGAAATTTAGAAGACACCATCCTCCTAAACCTAGTCTATCCAAAAGCAAAGGCAAGAGCCAGCAATTGATGCAGAACATATTTCCGAAACTGAAAAGTACTTATTTGGCTTGAACTCTATGACCATCAGTAGATAATAGTTTGTGGGAGGCAGGGAAAGCTGCATAAATCTGTAGAGATGGCATGTAAAATGTGCTGCTGTGCACAATCAAACGAACACTATAACTATGGATAATGAAAGGGAGGGACACTCTGCAGCAAACGAGGTATTTGTTAACATTTGGAAGGAGCACAGGCAGTATACAAGAGATGATATTTAAAGTTGCATAAGCTATGCCCCAAACACCAATGTTGTGATAAATCAAGAAACACCCTCCCAAGAATTCCAGTCTAACTGTCAAATAGCTAATCACTACTGCATGCTCCGAGATTCAGATTATGTGACTTGGAACATAAATAAATCAAAATATTTGGTAGCCTACGTCTTACAGGTTCTCATAATTCTAAACAAAATAAGGACTGAACTTGCAATTTGAGAAGCTATTATATAGAAAATCATTAAGCTACATCACTCAAACTCAAAAGCATTCTCAACATTCAAGAGTGAGTATAAAGAAATTTTGAATCAGCACTAGAACTTCCAAGACAAATAGAAAATGAATGCATTTTAAAGCTAAATTTAATCTCATCGAAATCAGAATGGAAAAATTCAAGATGCAAATTATACAACAGCCAAATCAAAATACAGTAGGATCTAACTCTTCATCCAAGTCTAAATGAAAACAAGAGCAAAGATACAATTGAATATTCCAATCTACCATGAAAACAGTAAATCGTTTTTGATTTACCATAAACGAATGTGAAAATCATACGCATGTGCCGCTTGCAAAATCTGTAGTTCACACGCGCGAGGCAACTGCAGGGGCCGCCGCAACAGCAGCAGAGGTAGCGGCGTTTCCGAGGAAGGAGATGAATCCGGAATTGCCAGGCTCCTGATCGTCTAAGAACAGGTCCTCCGGAACCCTAAACGCACCGTGTAAGCAAACGATGGCAACTCCAATCAAGATCGCGGAGATCAAGAGCGACCCAATGCTGGTCAAGAACACGACGAAGAGTGTGAAAACCACCAACACGCCAAGCGTCTCACGGTCGGAGAATGTACGACCGAATATTACGAGAGGTTGATCCGACGGTCGGAACAAGTATAAGAAGATCCAAGCAGCGAGGAGGCCGAGGAGGACTAGGAGGGAAAAGGGGTGAGATAGGAGAGAGAAAGCGAGTACGAGTGCGAGCAGAGTTATGTAATTGACTTTGAAGTAAGAAGAGTTTCTTCGGATCCGAGAATATGCATCCGTTAGATTGTCAGGTCGGGCCATGGCCGTCCGATCGATTAGCTCGTACCATGGACGGCGCTGCGAGAATCCCTGACGGATCGATGATGTTAGTCGTGAGAGGAACATACGAAAAGCAGGCGTTGCGATTGGTGTTGATTGAGTGCTTGTCATCGGAATAGTCCCGATGGTCGCCATGTGATGTGAGGAGAGAGATCGTGGATCAATTTCAAATGGGTTTTTGACTTTTGCTTACCGGGTGCTGCGACTGTGTGTATTTTTCAATCACTTTCCCTGCCCATTTGGCCATACTGTTACTTTTTGGATTTTTTTTCTTTTATAAATTAGAACATAATACGACTAGCGATGGTAGCGGGCCGGATTTAAATCGGATCCAGCTGAATTCAAATTTATATTTATTTTTATATTATGAATTCAGATCCGTCTTAGATCTGTGGGTCTAAAAAATTAAGATTCAGAACTAGATTTAATGAATTTTATAAATTCGAGTCTAAAACGGGTCCAAAATGGATCTATTAAAAATGACTATTCGATCTATTTTTTAACGTAATAAAATTGTCATAAATTAATTTCACATCACAACTTCGATGAAGAAAAGATTAATTTCAATTAACTAGTATCAGAATAAAAAACGATAAATTAAAATCTTAAAAAAAACTCAACAATTACACAAATATCTTTTGAATAACATAAACATTAAGAAATGTAGATCATAAAATATTTCATTATCGTAAATCGAGTATCGTATTTTTACTTCTTTTAGTGTTAATCTTTATCATTACTTAAATCATAAACATCTTAAAAAAAAAAACAATCAACCAAAGAGAAAAAATTATTTTATAAAAATAATATTTATGAAATTTAAATATTAATATTAAGGTTATATAACATAATAACTTTCTTATAAACATGTCAATGATATTCACCATTTTCGTATCATCATCACAATCTTCATTAATAGTAGAACAATCATATATTCTTTCAAAAAGTCTCTTCGTCATAAATAAATAAAACTTACATTAGAGAATAATATGAAATATAAAACCTACTTTTATATATTTATATATGTTTTAAAATCAAAGGTGAGTTTTTTAATAAACAAGTAAACGGGTCCAAATCTAGGTTTGGGTCTTAATGTCATATCTGGATTCAGATCCGTACTTTAATCAGAAGATTCGGATCCGACCCAGGTCTATCTGGTCTAAAATTTTAGAATTTAGACCTTATAAAACGGATATGGATCTACGAATTCAGGTCGGGTCCATGATCCATTGTCATCCCTACATACGACCATAGACTAGATAAACAGATCTATTCATTGATGATAATAATAATAATAATAAACGGATTTATTTAAAATAGGGATGTTTAAAATTTCATTTAATTAAATTAATCACTCGAATTAAATTTTTTATTAATTGTTCAATTAATTTTAAGTTTAGATAGTTAATTATTACTGGTGTTTTAAACTTAAACTATTAATTAATTCAGTTTATTAATAAAATTAATCAAAAATTTTATATATTATATATATTTATTTTGATCATAAAACTTTTAAAAATTATAAAATAATCATTAATTTTTTGATATTATTAAAAATGTCATTAAACTTTATCAGATAGTATAAAATATCATTAAATTAAAAGATAATCATTAAAATTTTTAATATTTATCAATAAGTTTATTAGTTGTTTTATAAATTCTGAAAGTTTTGTGGCTAGAAAGATTATTTTATTATAGTTTAATGATCATTTATGTAATTTACTTAAAGTTTTATTACCCGTTTTGATTAACCGAATTAATTGAACTCGATTAAAATTTTAAAAAAACTGATTTAATTAACTATTACTAAAAAAATTTAATTAATAAATTTTTGTTTGTCAATTAACCAAATCGACTATTTGAACACCCCTACTTGGGAGTACCAGATTCAGATGGATGAAATTGAAACAATGATTTAGAGGCAATAAGTGAGGGTTGAAGCAGAAGCACTGAGGATTTTGGATAGACGCACTAGGAGCGACCGCATAGGGGTTCCTAAAAGAGAGCCCCAAAATTTTTTATAAATCATATTTATTAGATGATGTTAATCTTAAAATTTATTGTGAAAATTTTAAAAAAGATGAGTTATAATTACTAAAATATTATAATTGTTTCCTAGATGTGATAATTGATTATATAATCTTATTATTTATTCGTATTAATATTGTTTCTATAAAACCAATGATATTTTGGACAGACACAACAAAAACGATCGTACAGGCCCCTTAAAAAGGACAATCTCTTCTGAGGACCATATTTTTAAAACTAGATGAGGTCATGAACAACTGCTTTTAAGGGTCATGTTTTAATAAATTGAACAAAACTCTCAAAATCTTTAAACCGCTCCTAAGCAGAAGTGGCCGCAAACAAAGCTCACCCCACCTATGTTCATGTTAATATCTTTATGACAGATCCAAGGGTAAGAATAACCTAATTATGAAACAAACAACACTCAGCACATCTGCAGTAAGCATTTTATTGATGAACTCGGCGTGTCGCCCGAGGGTTTGCCTACTCGTGCAAACATTGTGGTTGCACTGGACGTTATAGTATGAATGCATCTAGTGGTTGTGCAGACATGGACCTGAAGCTCTTGATTCAAAAGCTTCACAATCCTTTCCGATTCATGCTACAGTGGCGGTCTGATTGACAAAGATAAAGAACAAATTGGACCTACTAGAATGAAGGGTATACCACTTCCAGGTTACTACAAGGCTAGGCTAGGGGCAGTTCTGTTGGATCCATAATGAATTACCTGCAATCAGTAACAGCCAGTGCCATTAATACTGGAGCAAATATTATGGAAGGTATTACTAATACCTCTGCTTTGTCCGGAATCTTTAACAAAGATGTGAGCATCAAAATCAGACCCGGAATTAGCAAATGTGGGTTATGAAATCGAGGTCACTGAAGGAGGATGAGGGTTTTCTATCAAGAAAGCTCTTGATACAATTCAAGAAGCTCTCAAAGATGATGATTGGAGAATAACAGTAATGGCTAAGTATGAAGCCCTTATAAGCAATAGAACATGGGAGTTAGTTGAACTACCAAATGAAAGAAAGGTTGTGGACTACAAATGGTTTTTCAGAATTAAAAGACATGCAGATGATTCAGTTGAAAGAATCAAAGAAAGACTAGTAGCGGAGGGATATGCACAGATACCTAGATATGACTTCCTCGACACTTATAGTCTAGTGGTTCAATTTGTAACAATCAATATACTTCTCTTACTTGTTGTCACTCACAAATAGCAAATTAGACAAGTAGATGTTAATAATACTTTCTTGAAAGGTGAACTGGAAGTGGATGCTTACATGCAGCAAGGTCCAGTTTTGAGCAAGGAGGAAAAAACGCAGTCTGCAAGCTCAAGAAAGCTTTATATAGACTCAGGCAGGCACCAAAAAACTAGTTCCTTAAGATCAAGGAATTTCTATTCCAGCTAGAGTTTTTCTCTTCAAAAGCTGGCTCATTATTGTTTGTCTTCAAAGATGACAAGTGTGTTATTTAAATTGTGGTATATGTAGATGATATTCTCACTACAAGAAAATGTACATATACCAACGCTTACGTATACTGACGAACAAAAATCGATGGTATAAATAATATATACCGACGGAAACATAATAGTCGGTAAAAAGTTTAATATTTTTACCGACAGTTATGAAATTCATCGGAGTATTTTATAGATATACCGACGAATTACAAGATAGCGTCGGTAAAGATATAGTTTATACCGACGGTGTGATCCCTGTGTTGGTATAGATTAAAGGTATACTGATGGTTTGTATTGTCTGTCAATATAAGATAAATGTAAACCGATGTGTTTTTCTTTGTGTCGGTATAGGGATAAAGTATATCGACGGTTATTTGGGTCCGTCGGTTTATATATTTTTAATTAAAACTCACCGTTTTAATCGCCCCCACCCTTACCCACCTTTTCCTCCAATCTCAAAGCGATATATTTAAAATCCCTAAATTGTTCTGGCCGTTTCAAGTTTAGAACAAGGACACAACCACTTTTTGGAGCAAAAGGAATCGCAAATATCGTCAGGTTCTGAATTTTATTTTTCTTTTTTGCATCTAACTGAGTCAAGATTTATCTTTCATTTGATTTTATTTTATTTTGATTTCGTTTTTATTTTTTAATTTTGTTTTGGATCAGCGTTTTGAATCAATTTCTCGAGTCTCTTTCAGGTATTTTCTTCAATTTTTGTTGTTTAATTTCAAGTATCATTTACTCAAGCATTAATTTCTGTTTTCTTCATATTATAGATTGTTTTTATTTACTCAAGCGCCATTGAATACTGAATCTGGGCGGAAGGAGAACAAAAGGTACGAATCTGGTGGCTTGTCTTCCATTACTTGATTTGGACCATGGGGGCGATTACGTTTGTATACACAATCGCCTCTGATTTGTATGCTTCTGATTTATTTCAATGAAAAATAAAAACCTTGAGAGGTAGGAATTGAAATATTTCAATTTAAGATCTGCAACAATCGAATTTTAAAAGTATGATCAGTAATTGTTTGTCATATTGTTTATCAGTAATTAGTTAAGTCATATTGTTCGTATATAGCTTAGGATTCGCTGATGGTTTATCAGTAATTGTTTCAATGTTATTCAGGTTGAAAAATACAAGGATCCTCATGATTCTTGTGTTGAAATTGTGGCCGAATCATATCAACTCTGACTTCGGTATGAAACACGAACAGATCATATTACTGTATACATTAAAGTGTTTCCTCACCTAATCTGTTCTGTATTTACGCTTTACAGGCACACATAGAGCAAGCATTGTGTGATAATTTCCTATTCAGAAAATTAACTAATTCACAGTGTCATGTTTTACTGGATTGTATACAAACAGTTGAGGTGCTGATTGGCGTCTAATAGGTTAGTTATTCTACTTGAAACCAATTTCATTTATTGCTACTATTTTGTGTACTTCGGATGTTTTTGGTTTAACTGCACAATCAACATGTCTTGAAATAATTTTATTACTTCAAAATTCTCCTGTAAGTTGTGAATCCCAAACAGACATGTCATACCTTGTTGAAATGAATAGGATAGTTAAAGCTTGAATAGAAAAACAAACTTTCTGTACAAATTATAATTCATAAAGCAGTCTCCTATTATAATTAAAAAAAAAAATAGGTGAGTAAGGTTATAGAGGTAGTTTTGACATAAATAGTTACAATAGAGGTTAAGATTATGACCGTTGTTATAATTAATATATTGGCATCATGTTTAAAATGTTAAATTTTTTTACAAGGGTATCATGATCTCAAAACGAAAGCTCCAGGGCTTCCACTAAAATCTCAAAGCAGCCAAAGAAATTTCATGCAGATTTCAGGATTTGAATAATTAATTTATTAGTCAGTCTAAATTACTTAAATGATTTGAATTTTATTTCCATAGTTTAATAGGACACGTGAAAAGCAGTTTGCATGCTTTGTGTTGGAATCCCATGCTCTGCTTTTAGAAGAAGAAGAATATGAAATTTGGTTGGTGCTGAACAACTCAATGTGCTGTTTCATATATGTGTACAAAGACAGTGCAGATGCTCGAAGTCATTATGTAATAAATAATTAAGGACTTGTTTGTTTGTTTAATAGGTAATTATGTATTAATTAGGGATTAGAATAACAATGAATTATATGATTAGTGGGTCTTCAATGAGGTAGGGACTTAAGGGTTAGGTTAGGAACTTAAAGATTTGATAATCTTTAGTTATTTGGGAATCTAATGACCAGTAAATCATACTAGATTTAAATCATATTATTCTTTTTTTATTTAGAATTGTGACTAACCGTCCTGGATTTTTTAATAAAATAACGTGGCAGATCCGTAGATAGAGTATTTGATCCATTGATTGCTGGATTGACAAAGTAAAGTCTTGAACGTAAGTATTGTCCTCCAATGATATTATTTTGTTATATATCAACTATTATTATTTATGTCATAAGACCGCACAAGATAGACACTAGATAGTTGGAAGTTAATGAAAATAAATTAAAATTAAAATGTTATTAGTTTATTACTAATACAGGTATCATTGATGGATAAGACTTGGATCAATCTTACATCAAGAGCAAGTGAAGAATACATTAGAGGGGTTACTAGTTTTCTAAACTTTGCTTTTGAGAGAACCGAAGATGAAAAAATTTGGTGTCCTTGTGTGAATTGTATAAACACTTATAGAGTAACTAAGAGAGATGCGTTTGATCACTTAATATGTGATGGCTTTCTTAAGGGTTATGTTCGTTGGATATTTCATGGGGAGCGATGTGATGGATCTACGCTACCAATTTCAACTAATGTAGAAAAAAGAGAGTTTGAACACGATATTCATAACCTTTACTGACATTTTTTATCCGTCGGTAAAAAGTTTTAGACCATATACCGACGGATATGTATACTTTTACTGACATTTTTTATCCGTCGCTATAAGTCATCTTATTTGTAGTGTCTCATCATTGAAAGTTCCACATGCTTCATTACCAAGGTTATACAAGAATTACACAATAAATTCTTCCTCAAAGATCTTAGAGAAATAAAGTTCTTCCTAGACATTGAAGCATCACGGGCTGAAGCTGGGTTATTCCTTTTATAAAGGAAGTTTATCATAGAACTCTTGCAAACACTACAGCAAAACTGACTTTTAGTGAGCGTTTTTTGAGAAAATACCGCAAAATTTGTATCTTTAGTAACTAAAAAAGCACTGCTAAAAACCTATTTTGCTGTGGTGAGAAAGTTCAACTTCATGACTCGAATGCTGCCAATACACCCATGGCAACAAACTGCAAGCTGAGTAAATTGGATTGTGAGCCAACTAAAAGTGTACAACTTTACAAAAGTGTAGTAGGAACACTACAATATATCTCACACACTTGACCTGGCATCTTATTTGTTGTGAATAAGACAGCTCAATTTCTTCAAGACCCAAAGCTAAGTCATTGGCTTGCTGTCAAAAAGAATACTAAGGTATCTCAGAGAAACTATGGAGTATGGACAATGGTTCATCACCCAGATTCCAGGCTCGATGAGTATAAATGCATTCTCAAATGCTGATTGGGGAGGGGATATTGATGATCGCAGATCCATTTCAAAGTACTGTGTTTTTATTGACAATCACTTACTCACTTGAAGCTCGAAAAAGTAACGAGTTGTGTCCAAGTCCACAACAGAGACAGAATACAAGAGCATGACAGACACAACAATATAGGTAACGTGGATTAAAGCAATGTTGAATGAAATGAAAGTCACAATAAAGAACATACCACGAATCTGGTGTGATAACACCGTGATTATGACAGTCAATCCCATTCTTTATGCCAAAACCAAACATATGGAGTTTGACCTACACTTTGTGAGAGAAAAGGTGGCAGCCCAAAAATTACAAATTAATCATGTTCCAGCAGACAACCAAATTGCAGACACACTTACCGAATCATGACTACAGAAAAAGCTCATGGTGGTTGAAAAGTTTAAAGTTTTCACAGAAATTAGAAAGCTAGGAAATGCTAAACATATTAACAAACTTGTAACTAAGTTAGTTGTTGTGACGCCAAAAGAAAGACCGTTGTTAACAACAGTTTCTTCTTCCTATCTTTCCTATAAATAGAATGCCTTGTGTTCATCGTAAAACAACTTCTTCAATAAATAAATCGTTTATGGTTACTTCACTTCTTTCTTTAGTATTTCTAGCATGAAACAGTAATGGTACCAAAAGCATTTCAAGATGTTGAAAAGAACAGAAAATCAAAACTATAAGATATGTGCAGTGGCACAGAGGTTAAAAACAAAATAATCTCAAGGCTAAAAGTAGTTTAATAATTCAAAATATCTATCTTCTTTTCTATTGGTTGAATTTTTAAAATATTTAGCCAACTTTGGTAAAAGCTCACAATGGCTGTTGGTATGGATGATTCTGGATAAATTAGATAACTAATATTTGTTAAAAGTCTGAACTTAGATAGTTAAAAGTTACTATTTTTAGTTGTCATCTCTTCAAAAATCATAACACTATTGGTAGTTTGTACCCTGATTTTTTCCCCTTATTCCATCTTCATCCTTCCCTCCCCCTACGAGTTTCTATTTTGAAACTCAGATTATCCAGCACTTGATATTGAATAGTGAAATGTGAATTGGATTATAAAATAAAGCAAACAAGCTGGCCTGTTCGCAGGCTGGTAAATGCAATGAAGCTAATGTTCCTTCTGTTAGAATTCAAACTTGATTTGAATTCACAAATCAACGTGGCAACCTTTTGAAGCTTCATGGAAACGTGGAAGCAATTGAAGAATGACAACCCAAATCCTTAGCAATTAAGCATGAATAATGGCTACGTGGAAGCTTGGCAATGATATTAGTGGCATGGCAGTAAAACGTGGCAAAAGATGAATTGGTGGCTCAAATCTTGGCAACCAAGGAAAGAAATTTGACAGTAAATTGGACTCTGCGATGCGAGGCGGTTTATATGACTATAAATACATGTAATTGCTTTGTGTGGAAATATGAGCGGAAAAAAAAAGAAGTGAGAGAGAAAGCGAGAGGGGTTAGCAAACCTAGTTGAAGTTAGTCTTGTATTTATGTTGTATTCGTGTATTGGTTCGTAATAATAAATATTGTGAGTTATAAGTTATATCGAGTGTCCACCAACGTTTCCAACAAGTGGTATCAGAGCCAGAGATCAAGTTCAGAGTACGAGTTCAAATTCGAATTTACGTCGCGAAAAGATGGAGCATATGATCCAACCACAAATTCCGAGATTGACAAAGACGAATTATGGCAACTGGAGTATTCAAATGAAGGCATTACTCGGTTCGTTAGATTGTTGGGACATTGCCGTCAAAGGATACGTCGAGCCAGAAAATGCAGCAGCAGAAGCGGCTCTAACAAATGAGGAGAAAAGAGCTCTAAAGGATGCTCGTAAAAAAGACCAAAGGGCGTTATACTATATTTTTCAAGCGGTGGATGAATCCAACTTCGAGAAAATTGCAGAAGCAACAACAGCAAAACAAGCATGGGAAACTTTGCAAAAATCACTCCAAGGAGTTGAAAAAGCAAAAAAGGTACGTCTTCAATCACTTAGAGCCGAGTTTGAAATGTTAAAAATGAAAAACACGAAAAACATAGATGACTATATTAACCGTGTAAAAGTCGTATCAAATGAAATGAAAAGAAATGGCGAAGTGCTCAACGAGGTCAGAGTGATGGAAAAAATTTTACGATCGTTGATACGTAAATTTGATTACGTGGTTGTCGCAATTGAAGAATCAAAAGATTTGACTCAAATGACGATCGACGAGCTTGTGGGATCACTCCAAGCCCATGAGCAGAAAATGAAAATGAATGAAGAAAACGAAAATCTGGAGCAAGTCCTTCAAAACAAGTTGCACGTCATTGAAGACGGTGCTAGTAGTAGCTATGCACGAGGCAGAGGAAACTATGGTGGATATTGTGGAAGAGGAACACGTGGACGTGGTGGTCGTTCGTATACTAGCAATCAAGCAAACGAAAATTACCAAAGATCAAATTATGGACGAGGATATAGAGGACGAGGCAGAGGCAGATATCAACAAGAAAATAAATCTCAGGTACAATGTTATAATTGCAATAAGTATGGTCATTATAGCTACAAGTGTAGATCATCCCCAAATCAGGAGGAAAGAAGTTATGTAACAGAAGCTGAGGAAGAAAATAATGATGAATCTTATGTATTCCTTACTAAAGGAAATGATGAATCAAAAGGAAATATTTGGTATCTTGATAATTGTGCCAGTAATCACATGTCTGGTAAAAAAGAATTATTCGTGGAGCTTGACGAAACAATCCATGGACGAGTAACTTTTGGTGACAACTCACATACAGAAGTTAAAGGCAAAGGCAAAATCATGGTTACACAGAAAAATGGAGAAAAGAAATACATATCAGATGTCTACTATGTACCAGCTATGAAGAGCAATATCATCAGCCTTGGCCAGCTATTAGAAAAAGGATATGAAATGCATATGAAGAATCGCGCACTTTCAATCAAAAATAAAAATGGAGAATTGGTTATCAAAGTTAATATGATGCGAAATCGTCTCTTCACTTTTGATATAGAGGCAAGTGATGTAAAGTGCATGAATTCCTCAATCAACGACGATTCATGGTTGTGGCATTTGAGGTATGGACATCTTGGATTTTCTGGATTGAAGTTATTATCGAAAGCAAAAATGGTGAATGGACTACCAAAAATCAACGATCCAGACCAATTGTGTGAGGCCTGCATCAAAGGAAAACAACAAAGACAAAGCTTTGAAGTTGGCAAATCCTGGAGAGCAAAAAGACCATTGGAGATAGTTCACACTGACATAGCTGGACCATTCGATATGCCATCACTTGGAGGAAACATGTATTACTTGACCTTTATTGACGATTATAGTAAAAAGTGTTGGGTATATGTTCTTAAACAAAAGTCAGAAGCATTGAATAAATTCAAAGAATTCAAAGCAATGGTAGAAAAACAAAGCGGTCAATACTTAAAGATACTCAGATCTGATAGAGGAGGCGAGTATACAGTAAAATTATTTGAAGATTTTTGCAAAGAGCATGGAATCATTCACCAGTTGACAGTTAGATATACGCCTCAACAAAATGGAGTTGCAGAAAGAAAGAATCGCACCATTCTCGACATGGCAAGGAGCATGATAAAAGAGAAGCATTTACCAAAATTTTTTTGGGCTGAAGCAGTTCGATGTGTAGTTTACCTATTGAATCGTTGCCCAACAAAGAGCGTGAGGAACATGACGCCAAACGAAGCATGGAGCGGTAAAAAACCAGGAATTGGTCATCTCAAGATTTTTGGGTGCATCGCATATGCCCACGTACCTGAACAACTGAGAAAGAAGCTCGATGACAGAGGAGAAAAATGCATCTTCATCGGCTATGACGAACGAAGTAAGGCTTACAGGCTCTATAATCCTTTGACCAAGAAGTTGATAATCTCAAGAGATGTCGAGTTCGATGAAGCAGAGCATTGGATATGGAGCTCAGAACAAAAGAAAATTGAAGGATTAGTTTTTAATGAAGATAAAGACAATGAAGACAATCAAGATGAGCAAGGTGACGATCGAGTTACTCAACAAAATTTGAATGAACCATCTTTAACAAGCAGTACTGGAATAGAAAATCTTGAAGTGCAACCGACCGAAGTTAGAAGATCTACAAGGGAAAGAAGAGCACCAGAAAGGTACAAGGATTATCAAACTGAAAATATTTCACTTTTTTGTTTACTTGCAAGTAATGATCCAATAACATATGAAGAAGCCATTGAAGACGACAAATGGAAAAATGCCATGAATGAAGAAATAGCATCGATACAAAGAAATGATACGTGGGAACTCACAAACTTACCAAAAGGACATAATTCAATTGGTGTCAAATGGGTGTACAAGACGAAGACAAATAAAGAAGGACAAGTAGAGAAATACAAGGCGAAACTAGTTGCTAAAGGCTACAAGCAAAGACAAGGAATAGATTATGATGAAGTATTCGCTCCAGTAGCAAGGATCGACACTATCAAACTTCTCACAGCAATTGCAGCACAAAATAAATGGAAGATTTATCAAATGGATGTGAAGTCAGCATTTTTAAATGGCTACCTAGAAGAAGAAGTTTATATCGAACAACCACCTGGGTACATTAAACAAGGACAAGAAGATAAAGTCTACCGCTTGAAGAAGGCTTTATATGGATTGAAGCAAGCACCAAGAGCATGGAACACAAGGATAGATGAATATTTTCAAGAGAATGGATTCATAAAAAGTCCGTACGAACATACCTTGTATACAAAGAAGAATAAAGATGGCGATGTTATGATTGTGTGCCTATACGTGGATGACATGATTTTCACCGGAAATAACCCAGGTATGTTTCATGATTTCAAAAAGGCTATGACAAAAGAATTTGAAATGACAGATATCGGTGAGATGTCATATTTTCTTGGAGTCGAGGTGAAGCAAATGAAAGATGGAATATTTATATCTCAAAAAAGGTACGCAGAGCAAATTCTAAACAATTTTAGAATGAAAGATTGTAAACCTGTAGCTACTCCAGCCGAAATGGGTATGAAACTAAGTGTTAATTCACTAAGAGAACCAGTGAGTCAAACGTTGTTTAAAAGCCTCGTTGGAAGTTTAAGGTACCTAACTATCACACGACCAGATATAACGTATGCTGTGGGACTAGTAAGCAGATTCATGGAGAATCCAAAACAAGATCATTGGATTGCAGCAAAGAGAATTTTGAGATATATCAAAGGTACGTTGGATCATGGTTTATTCTACACACATTCACAAAATTCAAAATTAGTTGGTTACTCCGATAGTGATTATGGGGGAGACATTGATGATCGAAAAAGTACATCTGGATATCTATTTCATATCGGTTCTGCTGTATTCTCATGGTCATCAAAAAAGCAACAAACGATAGCTCTCTCAACTTGTGAAGCAGAATATATAGCCGCTGCAGCGTGCACCTGTCAAGCAATTTGGTTGAAGAATATTTTGGACGAGTTAAATTTTATACAAGAAGGACCAACTACAATATATATTGACAACAAATCCACTATATCTCTTGCAAAGAATCCTGTCTTACATAGTCGAAGTAAGCATATTGACACAAAGTATCACTTCATACGAGAGCAAGTGAAGAACAAAAATGTGGAGTTAGTGTATTGCAAAACAGAAAATCAACTTGCAGATATTTTTACAAAACCGTTAAGCATGGAAACATTTCGAAGACTAAAAGAAATGCTTGGAATGAAGAATCAAGTTTGAGGGGGAGTGTTAGAATTCAAACTTGATTTGAATTCACAAATCAACGTGGCAACCTTTTGAAGCTTCATGGAAACGTGGAAGCAATTGAAGAATGACAACCCAAATCCTTAGCAATTAAGCATGAATAATGGCTACGTGGAAGCTTGGCAATGATATTAGTGGCATGGCAGTAAAACGTGGCAAAAGATGAATTGGTGGCTCAAATCTTGGCAACCAAGGAAAGAAATTTGACAGTAAATTGGACTCTGCGATGCGAGGCGGTTTATATGACTATAAATACATGTAGTTGCTTTCTGTGGAAATATGAGCGGAAAAAAAAAGAAGTGAGAGAGAAAGCGAGAGAGGTTAGCAAACCTAGTTGAAGTTAGTCTTGTATTTATGTTGTATTCGTGTATTGGTTCGTAATAATAAATATTGTGAGTTATAAATTATATCGAGTGTCCACCAACGTTTCCAACACCTTCAATGTTTGAATAGAGGATGGAGCTAGTCGGGGAAAGATTCTGCATGCCTTACAGGATGGAGCTTCTGGTGAAGAAGAAACTACAATCATTCTCTAAATCCCACTATCAAGTGTTCGATGCGACTGGGAATTTACTCCTTCAAGTCCACGGAAATGTCTGGAAATTACACAAGCAACGGGTCATCACAGATCCTTCTGGCTTGCCCGTCGCCACTCTCCGCTCAAAGGTATGTGCATAGGGTTATTTTCTATGTTGGTCCTTGAACCTCAAAGCGATATGATCAGGTCCTTCTCTCATAACCTATTAACCTGCATTACTTGTATTTTGTTGTAATGTAATGTAATGTTGTTGCCTGTTGGGAGTATCTGCAGACATTATCGTGGAAACATGAATGGGTAATTCATGAAGGAGGGAACTGGGAGAGGGACCATTTTCTGTGCTGTGTGCAACCATTGCATGCGATCAGGATCAGAAACAATCACGATGTATACTTGAATGAAAAGGAAGAGGGGAGAGATTTTCATGTGAGTGCTAGCTTGACTTCTCTCTCCTTCAAAGTTAACAAGGGAGATACAGTGATTGCAGAGGTTAGCCTGCCATCATTTCACATGGGGGAGCTGCAAGGGTAAACCTACTTTCAAGGTTAAAGTTTATCCAGATGTTGACTATGCTTTCATTGTAGCTTTACTCGTCATCATGAACATAATCTTCAACTTAATCACCGAAATTAGAAAGCAAAATGGTATACGAAAGCCATACATGGCAATTGGCATGGGTAGTGAAACTGAAAGGGCATATATACCTTTTAGTGGCCTTGATCTGCTTTTGCAAAGTCTAATTCTACACCAGAATAAGTTCCCCCACATGTGTTCACCGTTTCATGCTAAATGCTGTGTTTTGATTCGTTGTATCAGCTTCTGTCATAGATTCATTTTAAATTATGTTCTGGTAATAAAGTGATCCTATAGAAAGAGGATTCCAGTGTAAACAAATCAATTTCTATATTGTATAGCTTTTATTCATCTTAGCTGATAGGATTTGTTTCCTATCATAAGATTCATTGTATGCATTAGAATTTGTAAATCCAAAATAAGCAGTCAACAAGACGGGTTAAATCGATAAAAAATGAATATTTTCTAAGTTTGTTTGAGGGGTTTTATCCATATCAATATTTTAAGAAACGATTTAGGGTAAAAAAGAAATAATAATTGTTGATAATCTTAATCTATATTTGATATATCAGATGATTAACCTGGTTTAGGTATTATAGAGGTTCATTATGGGAATGAGTCTCTTAATTCATAATATTAAGATTTGAACCTTGAATATTGTCAATTAAAAAATTTAATAATTCATCCACATTTTACTAGTACTAGATTAGATAAATGTTGGTTATAAAAATAAATTACTCTCTTTGTTCTCTCTTTGTTCTAAATATGGTGTCCATTGTTAACTTTTTATGTAGTTTTAAGAAGAAAAAAACTATATAAATGTTATGAATAAAGTAAAGAATAAGAACAAAATAGATGAACAAAGATGAGAGACAAACTTGTATTATATTCTCAAAGTAGGGTCGTGTACAATGCTTTCTCCAAAAATCTATATTTATAGATAGACATAAAATGAAAATCTTAATTCTAATAGGTATTAAACTCTAATAATAAAGTATATTAAAATATTATTTAATATATGAATATCCCTATAAATAAAGTGTTACACCCTGAACCCGGGTGTCACATTTGGGCCACAAGCCCAACCTGTATCTATAAAATTCCTTTCACATTTTCAAGTCTACACCAAATATACCACCAAAAATGACATAAAATTTAAAACGATGTAAGTATCAAAAGTAGTTTACAAATCCAAAATATTAATGGTTCTCCAAATAAAGATTTAATAAAAGCATTTGACCTTAACAACTTAAAATGAAATAGAGTTGTAAATTACAATAATAGTCCTACGAATACATAGACCACTAATCTAGTAATTGTACTCTATCAACCAGTCAATGTTGAAGTCCATAGGACCACAACGATGGTGCTCCGCCACTTCGCTTGCACGTCCGACTACTTACCTACGCTTGGAAACAAATTTCAAAACGATGAACTACTAAAGCTCAGTGGGTACACAACCTATCGACTGTGCTTTCAAGTGAATCATAACAATAAACATGTTAGATGAGAATATGATGATATGATATGAAAAATGCAACCAAAGCATAAAAATAACTAAATCAGAAGTGAGGCCCACTGTCAACCCGACACTAGGGAACTCACCCGGCCCGAAATCTCACATCAGACTACTCGAAATCTCACATCGAGCTAGTATAATCGGAATCTCACATCGAGTCTTCACTCAAACTCTCTCGTCGAGTGAGGCTCAAAATCTCACATCGAGTAAAGTCATTACCCGAAATCTCACATCGGATGACCTTCGATACATCATCCGGAATCTCACATCGGATGGTCTTTATTGTGTTGTAACACTTTCACTCACTGGGTATCTGGATCTCACAAAACAATGACTCAACAAAACAAGATGATCCACCTAAGATCTCATATCAAACAATACCATAACCAAACCAAGACCAAGCATACAAGTCATATTTTCATCATATCAATGTCCATATTACCAAATTCAAGTTTCATTAATCATTTTATGGTTTAAACAACCCATAAGAACCCATAACATGAATTACGGAACTTCCAAACTCAACCCTTAAAAACTTGAACAGAGTTCCCAAACGTATTTACACATGTATAAAGGGGATCAAAATGCCCCTATATCGATACGCTCCCCTTGCGTATCGATACGCTAAGACGATGACTTTAGATCAAAAGAGATCAACTCATATCGATACACCTATGTGGGCTATCGATACGACCCTTGTTTCGATACGCCCTAGAGGGGTTATTAAAATGATTTATCACTGGAATTTTTGGTTTTAAAATACGGACTCGATGTTTCGAAACGCCTATTAACTAAGAACTTATATCCTCAATAGGGTATCGATACGTCTACCAAGGGTATCGGTACACTGCACGAAAATATAGGTCTGCACCCTAAAATGTTTAAGAACTCAACCTAAACCCAACCAATCGATCCCAAAACATTCATACACCTTATTGAAGTAATTTATGTGAGTTTCTAAGTATTTTTACCCAATATTATCAACTATAATTTAAATCACCATTAAAACACGCATAGGCTTTAAAGTAAACCAAACCATCACAAACAAATCAAGCATGCTAAAAATGATTATGCACATGAAATGCAAAGGATTTGGAAGTGTACCAACCTCCAAAACGAGCTAAAGAAATTCTACCACAAACTCTTAAACTTTCTACTTATCTAAGCTCCTTATTGATTTTTCTTGCTCTCTAATTACAAGAAAGATAACCAAAGAGATTACTACTCTATCTTGTTGATTTAAAGAAGCTAAAACAATCCTTTAACTATAAAACCTTCTCAAAAATTTATTCTTGTTCATCTCACAAAATTCCTCCAAAAACTTACCTCCATCATTTTTAATCAAACCTACTTTGCAAGATAGATCTTCAAGAGCTAAATAAACTTCTTTTTAGTCTCCAAACGAGATTCTACCTGTCAATACTTGAAATCTTACTTTGGTGATGGATTTGGAAGAGAAAAACGAAAGAAGATGATATAAATGACATTAAAGATGGTGAAGATATCACCCCTTTGTACAATGTAGAAAAAATCATCATTCTCCCTTTTTTTTATCTCAATAATCCATTTATCAAAACACCTTTTGGCCACCATTCAAAATCAAACCCAATTATAAACTCTTAAGCCTAAACATGAGGCTCGTTATTTCGGGTTAACCTAACTCTGAATCTTAAAATTTGGATCGTGACATAAAAATATTCATAGCAATAAAAGATATGATATAAAATAATTATATGAACAATTTTATTCTTAAAAGTTAAATTTTATTTTATTGAAAAACTAAAAATAGTATAAATAAAAATATATTTTATAAAAATTATTAATTTTTTAATAAAACATTTTAAAATATAAAAAACATTTAAATGGGATAAAGAAAGTATAATGTAATAAATTTGGGGTGTAAATCGTCCGTCTCTTCCTTATGCTTCCGCTTCAAATTAGAGGGTTTAGAGTTTAGGATTTTAATTTAGGGGTTTTACTTAGGGTATAGGAATTAGGGGCAGGATATATTTTTTGATATAGGATTTAGGGTTTATGATATAAAAATAAGAGCTAAGATTTAAAATTTAATTTTGATAAATTTTTAAAAGAGAAAAAAAAAAGCAGATTTTTGTTCATAAGTTTGTGATTTTTTTTGAGACAATATGTTACAAATTTCATTATGAATGAGAACAACGGTCCATGATCACAATCTTTGACTTAATCACCAAATTGTTTAATTTTTTTCACACTATTAAACAAAATTATATATTTACTTTCATAATATTATTGATCATTTTATATTTTAAAATAATATTTAAAATAAATATTTTATATATTAAAAAAATTTAACAATAATATTAAATATATTTATTTCAAATTAAATAATTTTAAAACACGACTTTTCAAAAAGTACTACCAGCTCTTCATCGTACCAAAGAAGCTGCATTCCTAAACCCCTTTACTAGATACGAGAGGCAGACGTGTCCTGTTCACATGATTCAACTGCTGTTCCCTTTCTCTGTCGGAGATTACCAATTACCATTTGGGTGTCCAGACGGATACAACCACTTTCCTAGTACCATCTTATCACCAACACTTGCTTCAGCCTTCAGTAGCTCTGGTTTCGAAGTACAGTGGAAATGCCATTTTACAAAACAAAGATGTAAGAAAAACGAGGCTAGTAAATTAAGATTTGAATGTGCTCAGAATGCAGAGTAATGAAAATTAACAACAGTCAGCAGCAATAATCAGTTACTATAAAAATACAAGGTTTTTATTGCACAAGGGAAACAACTGAAATGACAGAAAGTGGGGTAAGAAGAACAGGGAGGTGGTCTGATGTTCAATCCACAGATCTCCAAAGCTTACTGCAGATGAAAACAAAATAACACAATAAAGACTTATAAAAACACCACACATCTGCAATCTTCACTGTCTTAACAACAACTACTAGCCTACTAGGTCTAGGACACGATACTTATTTAGTTTTGCTTTTATTTTAGGCTGCCCTCCCAACTCCTACACAGAGAGGAGATGAAGGCTAAATTGCCAGGACCAGACCCGGAACGGATTTCCCGACCTGGTTGGAAAAGCTGCTCTCCCAGACGGAAGGGCAATGTGCTGGGGTAATATCCGCCGCGGAAGACGAACCGTAGGCGGAGGGTGGGGATTTGGTAGGGTCTCCGAGTCGAGTAACAGTGAGAGAAGTGTTGAAGTACTCCTTCACTTGGGTGATTATCCCATCCGTGACGGTCCAAGCGTGGACCCAGGAGATGGAACGGCCGTGATCGCAGCCTTCAACGATGACGGTGGATCCGAAGGTGGTGAGGGAGAGCGGGTCAACGTCGAAACGGAAGGAGTCGTCGGAAGGAGTTCCGGTGAGAAGGCGCATCAAAAACTGGTGGGTCGGGGGACCGTGGAACCACCATTCAAGGTCGGGAGCAAGGATTTTGTGAACGGTTTGTTCGTCTCGAGTGTTTAGTGCGTCATAGAGGGCAAGAACCAGCACCTGGTTCTTGTTGGTTTCCTCGGCGAGTGACTCCTGTGTGTTAGCCAGTTCTTGAAAGACAACAGCTAGAAGCAAAGGGACAAGGTGAGAAACAGATTATGGAGTTTTGTGTACTGAAAGCAATAGCTTGTGGGAAGATGAAATGGAGACGGGTTTATATAGGAAAACTCTTCAACTTGGCTATGCTTCTCTACACCCGTTTCTAGTTGCGGGATTGATTTATAGGGGTATCGGGGATTATTAGGTAAACCTTATTCACTCATCTATAGTCTAAACAATCAGGGTAGTTGATCTTTAAATAATTATTTAATAATTATTCATTTATTAAATACATAAGAAAATAATAATAATTCATTTAAAAAGTTAAAATCAACGGTCCTAATTAATTGAGAACATAAATGATGTGGTGAATAAGATTCACTTGATAAAAAGATTGGCTGGGAAAAAAGTGGGCCCAGACGTTGATGAGTAATAAGATTTTAGCTTACGTGGCTAGGTAGGCAAGAGGACAGGTAGCAAATTGCAATCAAGAACTCTGCTTAATTTAAAGTTTTATCTAAACAATTTAGCATATTTTTTTAAATCTTCAGAAAAACAAATAATTTTATATATAGTTTTATTTTTCATGACGTTGTACAAATTGCTGAAATTACTTATGTTTTAAACAATTATTTAGATACCTTACCTTGTATCTTTGTCTGCCCTAAAGCATCCTTTATTCTGGTCGTATTTGTCTCGATGTTCATTTTATTAGTGACTTTATGTTTCACCCTTTTGGTTTGGAAATCTAATCATCTATCAATATTCCCTGGACACATGCTGTAATGAAATGAACACAAAGTTCATAACTATACATTAACGTCAAGCACGAGCCCTTTAACCCAAACGATTAATGAAACGATTGTTGTTCTTAGAGATCACGGGTTTGAACACCAGCGATGTCAGCAGAGTGATTGAGTGATCAATGTCAAATGGTGGATGATGAGTGTTCAAAAGTATTGATTTTTTTTATCTTTTTTACTCATATTTATTGCTTTACTTAAGCATTTAATTAGTTACAATTTCATATTTTCATGCATTTTCATTAGTTGTCACCTTAGATCCATGTTTGGTTATTTTTGGTTAATTTTCGATAGAAAAGATGTTGTTGTGGTTTGTTTCCATGTTTTGCAAAAAGTAAGCCTTGATGAAGGAGCTAGCTATGGAAAGAAATAATAGGAGATATGGAAAGAAATAATGGGAGATATGGAAAGATTGAAGGATCAAAGCAAAGAAGGAAATATATATTAGAAAGGAAAATATTCTAGCATGATTATTCTCATCTCTATATTATTCCTTCAACCTTGTTGACCAAAAAACTCCATAAAAGGAGGAGCTTGTTGTCCAAGAGAGATGAGTCGATCGTGGGAGAGAAGTACACAAAGGGGCTGACGAATTCTCCTTTTTATTTTCTTGTTTACTCGAGTGATGAGAGATTATTTTAGGATATTTTGCCCAGCCATGAACTAATCTTAAGTTGGCTTGAGTTATTTTTATGTTATGAATACTCAGTTTGATTTTTATCAAGTGTTTGGTGTGTTCTAAATTGAGGTTTACCTACTCTTGGTAATTAAATTTGTTTGTGAGAGAATCGGGAGAGGACTTGATAAATAATTTATTTATCCAGATTCGGGAGGATTGGATTCACGAAACGAGTAGGTATGATTCGATCCAAGTGCAAAAGAACTAATTCGGCTTAGGGATAAGTACAGGATTTCAACGGCTAAGAAAAGCTACGCTTTGCCGAACCTCAATGATAGTTGTCCAACATTACCCAGACAATTCCCTCGTCGCCATTGCCCAAACAATTTACGAACTGACAACTCGGAGAAATGTCATAAGCAATCGATTGAGCCCAATTGCCTCGGCAAGTAGGGTGGTGCGAGCACCCATTCACGAAGAAGAAATCATTCGACAATCATTCATAATTCGGAATAACCTAGCCACGTCTCTCTCATCGATTGCTTCAATCTATTTTACTTGTTTGTTTTGTTAATTTTAATATCAATTCTATCAAACAATTGTGTCTTTATTTTTCAGTGCAAGAAATTAAAGTTCGGAAGAAGCACCAATCTCTGTGGATACGATACTTTTTATATTATAACTTGAACGTGTACACTTACATGTAATTGCGAAGTACTTTTACACGCAACAAGCTTTTGACGTCGTTGCCGGGGATTGACAATAGCATCTTTGTTTTTAATTTCTTACATTTTTTTATTATTTTTGCTAACATATTTTTTTCTTTTTCATAAAAATCAAAAAAAAATTATAGGTGTGTTTCAAGTTGAAGGATTTTTGAGATGCGGAACGATAAAAAGAAATCTATTCGTAAATTGATGTTGGAAGAGATGAATCGATCAAATCATGAATTTCTTGATGATTATCTATGTCATCCAAGAGAAACCCAACAAGTTTCTACCTGGGCAATTTTTTTTATTTGTGGAGATGATCATTTGGTGAGCAATTGCCCGTACAATACTGAAACACATGGCCACATGGAGGACCAAAGATGGAACCAACAACAAAATTATTCATGTTTAACAAAGAAGTTGCAAGATCAAATAAAGTCCTTGGATGCGATTATAGTTAAATTGGATGCACACTTGGGGGATTCGAAGGATCAATTGAGGAGATTTATATATGCCAAGGATAACATTCCCCGACAATCAGTTCTTAGGGATACTGACGTCCCAACACTAGAGGACAAAGAGGAAATTCTGGAACCTCCAAGTCCAGAGCATGATGATGAGAAAGACTATCTAATATTGGATGAGTCTACAGAAATAATTGCCACGACAACGGAGAAGCCTGAATAGGGCAAGACACGATACCATTCAATGAGGCTGAGGAAGGTAATGCTACAGAAAATTTTGAGGAGTTTGATTCCTAGAATATTACATCAGCACTGATGCTGAAGAAAGAATTTGAGGATTACTCTCACTCACAGTTGTTTGGGCAATTACATACCGACATGCTCGATCAACAAGATGACAATACTTTGTTAATGGAATATGAGAAGGTAATGGATGAACCTGTTGAATTCTTTCAAAACTCATCTTTTCCATTGCAGATATCTTTTAAGGAAACAATATTACAAGATATAAAGCCATTAAGGGTAAAATATGATTATTTGGGAGAAGATAATCTATATTTGGTAATTTCATCTCATATTAGTTCAATGCCAAAATCTCTACTGATGGAGATGTTTGAGAAAGCTAAAGAATATAGTAGGTTGATTCTTAAAGACTTCGAGAAAGATGGACCTTCACTTGACTTACACCGAATTTTGGCAAACGATTGCCACGGCAATTGACTATCATAGTAATTGACATGACAACGAAGGCTATATCCAACTATGATGAAAGTTAACGACACTGAGGTAATTAAATGGTTGAATGTTGATATAATTTTTTCTAATAAATTATTTTTGCCTTCAGGAACAATATCAAGGTGGAGTACATGCATGGATTACAAAAGAACACGAAAGAAAGACACCTCCACCATGATAATGCAAAGGGGACTATCCGTAATCATTTGGGCCCAACCTTTTTTGGGCAAAATTGTAACTTGATGGAGGGTGCAGATAGATTATAAGAAATATCGAAAACGATCCTCCATGAGTTTTCTTGATATTTTTATTTACTATTATTTTTTTTATTTATGAATTTTCTTTATTATGTTTTTTATGAATAATTATCCTCTCATTACTTGAATGATTCTTCCTTTGTTGATGTTTATCTTTTTAGAAAAGGAAATCAAGATCAAGGGAGATTTGATTGCAGATTTGGATAGACTTTAATATGGGTCAAACTTTGAATAGATTAATTTCATAATTAACTCTAAAAAGTTACCCATATTTTTTGTTTATTTACTTCCTTTTTATTTCTAAACAAAATTCTTTCTTTCACAAATGATCTTTGTCGCCTACTTTTACCATTATTATTTTTATTTTTTTTGACATGCAAGAGAAGTTGTGATTATATTAGAAATTTTGGATCAATTTGTTGTGACGATATGATTACCACTTCCTATGCCTAGGCAATTGTCATGGCCAGGCAATCGTTGTTGCTCGGGCAAGTATTGTTCAAGAGAATGGAAAAGAATCAATGAAAGATCTAATCCACTGCTAGCACAACAACCACGAGGACATAAAGCTAAATTGATGGCAACAAAGAAATTGACTCCTCAAGGTGACAACTAATTCATTTACATTTTTATTTTTATTTTTGCATGCATTGGGGACAATACTCGTCTCGAGTTTGGGGGGTATTTACTTTTAAATCAGTTGCATTCATCTTTCATGTTGTATATAGTTTGCATATATTAGTTGCCAAGAATTTTAATTGGATCTAATTGCTTTAAATTTCATGAATAACTAATGATGAGATTTATGTCATTGCACTTAATTGAAATTGCCTTTAATTTTAGAATTACATTGAAAAAATCTAAAATTTTACTATGACGTTGGAATTTGTTTTACACAGTTGTGACTTGTTAATTGATGGGGACTTTATGAATTTATGTTGTTAGAATTTTGGACAAATAAAAAAAGAGAGAAAAAATGGATAAGTAATATCATTCTAGAGGTTCCCAAAATTGGCTCTAGTTTGTTTACATTGAAGAATCACTGGAGGTGCCCGAAACTGGCTCTAATAAAATTGAGATTTATGCCAAGGCAATCACTGTGTTAAACCGATTGTTCACATAGAATCTTGAAAATTAACTTGTATATAACTACGCACACACTTTGTCACGAGCATTATAGTTTGATTCTAGAATTTTTTTTTGTTTTTCGAAAAATTTAAAGGTGATCATACTTTGTGTCTCGGTTCTGAGGTTAGAAGTTAAATTTCGAAGTATATCTGTGAAGATTTGATGTCTTGGCAATTAATTGTTAGGTTTGCATTGCTTGAGGATAAGCAATAATTTGAGTTTGGGGATGTGATGAGTGTTCAAAAGTATTGATTTTCTTATCCTTTTTACTCATGTTTATGGCTTTACTTAAGCATTTAATTAGTTATAATTCTATATTTTCATGTATTTTCATTAGTTGTCACCTTAGATCCATGTTTGGTTATTTTTGGTTAATTTTATATAGAAAAGATGTTGTTGTGGTTTGTTTCCATGTTTTGCAAAAAGTAAGCCTTGATGAAGGAGCTAGCTATGGAAAGAAATAATGGGAGATATGGAAAGATTGAAGGGTCAAAGCAAACAAAGAAATATATATTAGAAAGGGAAATATTATAGCATGATTATTTCTATCTCTATATTATTCCTTCAACCTTGTTGACCGAAAAACTCCATAAAAGGAGGAGCTTGTTGTCCAAGAGAGATGAGCCGATCGTGGGAGAGAAGTACACAAAGGGGCTGGCAAATTCTCCTTTTTATTTTCTTGTTTAATCGAGTAATGAGAGATTATTTTAGGATATTTTGCCCAGCCATGAACTAATCTTAAGTTGGCTTGGGTTATTCTTATGTTATGAATACTTAGTTTGATTTTTATCAAGTGTTTGGTGTGTTCTAAATTAAGGTTTACCTACTCTTGGCAATTAAATTTGTTTGCGAGAGAATCAGAAGAGGACTCGATAAACGATTTATTTATCCAGATCCGAAAGGATTAGATTCACAAAACGAGTAGGTATGATTCAATCCAAGTGCGAAAGAACTTCTCCGACTTAGGGATAAGTGCAGGATTTCAACGGCTAAGAAAAGCTACGCTTTACCGAACCTCAAGGATAGTTGCCCTACATTGCCCAGGCAATTCCCTCGTCGCCATTGCCCAAACAATCTACGAACTAACAACTCGGAGAAATGCCATAAGCAATCGATTGAGCCCAATTGCCTTGGCAAGTAGGGTGGTGCGAGCACCCATTCACGAAGAAGAAATCATTCGACAGTCATTCATAATTCGGAATAACCTAGCCACGTCTCTCTCATCGATTGCTCCAATCTATTTTACTTGTTTGTTTTGTTACTTAATTTTAATATCAATTCTATCAAACAATTGTGTCTTTATTTTTCAGTGCAAGAAATTAAAGTTTGGAAGAAGCACTAATCTCTTTGGATACAATACTTTTTATACTATAACTTGAACGTGTACACTTGCATGCAATTGCGAAGTACTTTTACACGCAATAATGGAGATTATATTCTAGAACAGATACTACTGTAATCACTATTAGCTTATTTAAAAAAAACAACTATACATCAACGTCAACATCTTAATTGTGAAAAAGAAAATTAGTATTCGGTCAACATGTAACATGCAACATTTTTATTTGGGTCATTTAATTATAAAAAAATATTTTTATGTCATCAACCAGGAATAGTAGTATTAGGTTTGATTATCTATAATCGAATTGCTGAGAGACGTAAATTGACTTTATAATTAAAGGGGTGAAAGTAATAAAATATAAAAAATTAGACATGACAGTTTATAGCAATTTGATTTTTTAACAAAAATCTACTTTTATTACCTTAATTTTTTATCGAATTTTATTTATAAATTCAATAATTTATTTTTTTTTTAAAAATCAAAAATAATTTTTACCCGACCAATATTCATACCCAAAATTTTGCTTAACCCTCTCTTAAAGGGATTATACAAATAAGCAAATAAAGAAAATGTCTCAAAAATTCTACAAAGAATACGATAATTTAACTCAAGAACAAAATTTTGTGTACAATAAATATTGATAATACATTCAAAAGGTTAAGAATAAAGTGCAATGACATAAACTGATCTGGTATTCATGTGCCAAAGCATTCAACCATAGCATGGATGACCATTCTTGACAGACTCCCTATGCGTGCTTGTCTGTTGTAATTTGGTCTTGTACAAACTGGTGATTGTTTGTTTTGTCAGGATAATTTGGAAACTCGAGGGCATTTATTTTTTGAATGTCGTTTTTTCAGAAGGATTTGAAGGCGAGTGTTGAGTATGTGTTTGCAAACAAAGAGGATAAGAGATTGGAATGATGAGATCCAATGGGCATCAACTCAACTCAAAGGGAAGTCTTTGGTTGTTTTCATTTTTAAAATAGCTTGGAATTGTCATATTTAATCTTATATGGCGTGAGAGGAACCGTCGTCTTTTCTCAGGCACATGTCAAAGTGAAGATGATATAGTTAACTCTATCTATTGTTTGCATTAAGTTACATACTAGATACATAGACAATAACAATAGACTTCATTTTAAGCTTTGTATAGAGTGGGGATACCAATAATGTATAGGGTTTTAATGTTTCTTTGTTTGACTGTAATAGTTTTCTACTTCTTAGATAAACAAAACACACATTTTATAAAAAAAATATTGATAATACGTTCCTTTAATTTTTATAGTTGTTTTAGAAAGTCATTTAAGTCTTTCAATAACTTCTGGTATTAGAAATTTTTAGTTTTCGTTTTTTTTCGATTTTCTTTCTTTGTTTTTTTTTTCTTTTTTCATTACGTTTGATTTTTGTTTTGATTGTTCATCATGGATGAGTATCTATATCAATACGTTTCATGGAGATTTTGTTTAGGGTTTATTGATATAGATACTCTATTTTTGTATGATGATTTTTGGATAATAAAATCTTATTTATCCAAAAAAATTCATGGAGATTTTTACACACTCCTAAGATAGAATATTAATACTTTAAAGAAAAGAGCTCAAAGAGATTTAATGGCTACAAACGTCTTTTAGTAGAATTATTGACTTTTTTTTTTAATTTTAGACAAGATTATTGCCTTAAAGATAACAAGAAATATTCAACTAATATGACCAAAAGAAACATATCTTAGAGAAATTATTAAGATTATTATTCTGACTTCTACACCAAGTATAAAATATTTATTTAGTTATAATATTTTATAAATTGAAATAATGAGCATAGTAAGATAGTAACACATCAGGTAGGTTTAGAAAGAAAAGTGGTGCTGAAAACACGCTTAAATACAAAGTCTTTCAAAGAATCAATCCTAGACATACATTTTTAAACTATCTCAATATTTTTCAATTAATCTCTTATGAGTATTTTTCTCTTCATTTAGGTCCTTTAGAAGTTATATATATTAAGCACAAAAGAATTTTATTAAACATACTTAAGATGGGTTTTCTAGTTGAAAAAGTCATCTAGCCTTCATTTACAATCTAATCTAAAACATACTCGTTAAGTTTACAAACTAAATAAAAGTAATGTAAATTTATGTATTATAAATCATGAATTTAAATAATCCGACTTTATAAGTAAAAACACAATCCATGTAGACCTTGTTTATTTTGACCATGCTCGCAACTTCAATTCTTGCATCATGAGTCAAAATTCATTATGACCGATATTTTATATTTATTTTAAATGTACAAAATTCAAATAAAAATTATATATAATTAGTCACGAAAATAATTTTCTAACAATAATAAAAATAATTCACTCATAGTAAAAGATCCTTTATCTTTAGGATTTTGGTTATTATCTTCAACTTTATCACCACCTTCTATAGTTAACCCGTCAAGTGTGTCAAGCTTGAACAAATCTAAAATTAAATTGATATAATATCATTTTTTTTGCAGTAGAATTGTTTTTAAAGTGTTGGTTAAATAAACTGCAAAATAAGGTGTCAGCACTGACAGGAAATAAGAATAAACAAACAAAAACAATAAACAAAATGTGTTATGGTATGGAGGTCACTTACCTTAGAAACAATTCGCCTCAATGTGTGTACTCACTAATTTAGGCGGTTGTCCCCCGAGGGTTAACACGGTCGCTCCAAACGATATACACCCAAAGTTTGAAGTGAAGCAGAATGTTTTTCTAACTGATGATTGAAAAACAATAAGAGAAACCTCTTATTTATAGGTTGGATGCAAGGGTAAATTTGTCCGAGAATCAGATAAAATCTAATTTAAAATTTAAATTTAATAATAGATAATATACAATCAAATCTCGAATCTTTAATTAAATCTGATATTAAATCTAATTGATTACACATTTAAAATTCAATGAAATTTTAAATTGACGGAACTACTCTCATGCCACCTATAAATACAGTGTGAGATTTAAGCATTACCTACAATTACTATGTCAGTATAGTTAATATTGGTATGACTTTAAGGTGTAAACAAATCGAATAAAACTCAAATATTGTTAAATTTAACTAGACTCAAAAGTTTCTAAGTTTAAAATTATTAGATTTAAATTCGATTCGAAAATTCATAAACTCTAAATTATTAAACTCAAAAATAAAAATTAAAACTTAAACTCAAAAAGATAAAACTAAACCCTAATTTTCTAACGCTTATAAAACTTATCTTATTATTACTGATCCTTATTATTATTTTAATTAATTTTATTATTATTTTTTAAATATAATTTTTAATTGTTATTACTATTATTTAATAATTATTCCATCGTCATCATCAGTATATGGTATGTATAGTTTTCGATATATTATATATTATATGGTATGTATAGTTTTCAATATAATATTATATATTATATTTTAATTAGTTTGTGAATTTATCTTTATCTATTAAGAGTTTAAGTTGCTATAAATTTAAATGAAGTCTAATTAAATTAAATTAAAATTAAATTTAAATAATTTGTCATACGTCTCATTTAATTTATAATTTTTTTATGAGTTTTTTTGGTGCAGGTCCCATTTGAAGATCCAATCAAGCCCCAGTCCTATAGGGCGTGAGAAATACATTGTCATGTAGCAATAAATTATAAGGATGAGTGGCTAGTTGGTGCTGGTTTGGAGACGGGCCATCCTCTTTTGTCATCCCTCATATTATTACATCAAAGGGTCCCTCGTTCTTCTGATCAAACGCCACGCCCATTGTACTCCATATGTTGTCCAGTCTTCTCAGAAACAGTAGGAAGGTTGAATGGTTGGAAGCGTGCAGTGCTTGCAGGAAAATCAAGACAATTAGTGAAGTTTTGCTTGGCTATATTAGGATAAAGGAGGATTTTTAGGTGGATACTTGAATTTCAGTGAGCTGTAGCCTATATACTTCCTATGGAAATCAAATCAGCTAGCTCTTGTCTCTAAGGAAATCATGCTTAAAAGCATCGCTCGGTGTTTAGCGGATTGCATTTTGTATATCATCGCTCGGTGTTTAGATTTACTTCTTGTTCTCCGGGTTGGTATTAATTTGTACTTTTCTTGTAGCAGTTACATGGCCACTTTAGGCATCCAGCACCACCACCACCACCACCCTCTCATAATTCATAAACAGTCAAGTCTGACTGATGATATAAGGTTCAGCAGCCTATATTGTCGAATGGTTCTACCCTAAACATCAACAAACAACTAGATCACTTATTAAGTGCTTAGTTGAATTGAAATACACCCTAAATAATTAATTTTAAGTTCTAACTTTAAATTTTAAACCTTATATTCTAAAAAATATATCTTATATCATTTTTTTAATCATAAATTTAATTTTTAGTGTAGTGATATAAACAACTTTATCAAAAAATAAAGAATTTTTATTCTAACCTTAAACCAACATTTAATGTATTGATCTCACGTGTGTATGTATAAACTCGACTTGGTCCGACCTCCAAAGACTTTTAAGCCATATGAGGGTAGAACTGCGGAAAGTGGTGGTTACTAGGAGGGGAGTGTGCTTGCTTCTCTGCAGCACCCAACAACTTGACTTATGCCAAAGACGACCTATACCTCGGACTAGGGCTATAAATGAGACGAGACATATCGCGAGTTATTCGAGCTTGACTCGGTCAAAACTCGATTCTATTGGACTCGACTTGAACTCAAACTCGACTTGAGTTTTTGACGAGCCGAGCTATATGATACCCGACTCGAAAAGCTCACGAGCTACTTGAAAATATAAATATACTGTTTTTTATAATTCAAAATCTAAATTTCTAAACCTAAAACCCTAAACATAAGTCTTAAACCCTAAAATAATATACTAAAACCTAAAATTAACAAGTTTGAGTTTACACGTGTATCAAAAAAATTTCTCCATTAAACTTTAAATGAGACTTGAGATACGAGTTATTTGAGTCTAACACAATTAAAGATCCGTCAATACTTAGCTCGATTAGGTTCGAAAAAAGCTCGAACTTGACTCGAGTTCTTAACGAATCGAACCAAGCTCAAATTTTACACCCCTACCTCGGAGGCATTTGCTATTAGCTGATGAACACTTGTGGCCCCTGTCACTGTCAGTATCTGGCCAGCTAGACACACTTGAGTACATAATAATTTGTTTTGTTTTCCTTAAGAAATTCATGGCTGCATAGCGCGTGTGGGATTAACACATTAAAATTTTGACGTGATATCTCCTTGTGAGATCATAAGGAATTTATTTGAGAATATTTCAAGTCATGAAAACCATTGAAAACTTTGAAATTTCTTGAGCCTGATCTACTTTACTAATCAACAGATGACCTCCATCTCGAGATGTGTAGTCGATTTCCTTGATTAAAATGGGAAATCAAACCTATCTATTTAAAAAAAGCTTTTTTGTGTGTCAATTTCCCTTTGTTTCTATACAGTTTTGTTTAGACCACAATTTATGGCCTATATTGACGAAGGTTGCTATACGGTGGATTGGTCTATTGGGTGATTTCAGAGCCACATAGGCATAGCTAACCAGACTTAACTGTGGTGGTCCCATCATTAAATAGTTAGAGGGGCCCCATCTCATGCTTTTACGACCACATACATTTCACTGTTCTTTCAATCATTAGATTGTTGGCCAGAGTTGACATTGGACCACCCTATCCTCCATATCTGTAGAAACACATTGCATGTGTAATTGCACGCAACAGCAACAGGTCAACAAATTATAGTAATACATCTTGAGCTGCTGCCTGCTGGAGTAAATGCTTCCAGAGAACATGCATTGGTTTCGGAATTTGTCCACAAGCGTTATAGGTGCTGGAATCATGACCAGTTGTGTTGATTGTATTTGTTGTCATAGCAGATATATGAGTTGAGCTTTGTTATGGGTCATTGGTTGTAACGTATGTGCTGCTATCAACTTCAGTACTATAAGAGTCTGGATTCTTTCTATTTGGTGATTTCATCACTTTACTCAATGACACGGTTTGAGTGTATTTATTTCACCTCATGTTGCTGACTGCTGTTTCCTCTCTCCAACTTTTCCTTCTTCAGGACAATCTGCTGTTTACCAGATACCTGGAGCCTGGAGGTGAGATTTCTATATATCCGTATATCCCCTTGGAATACTGACTCATAAAGGTACACAACATTGGTTTGAATGTGAATGAAAATGCGGGTGCAGCCTGCAGGGACTGTTTGATCTAATGGGGGTGTGAAGGAATGCAATTTCTACAGGTGATACTGATTTTGTTGTTCATATTCTGTTCGGTGCCTCACTGTGAATGTGAGATGAGTCGTGTAATGGCGGTTGGTTCTGGTAGGTTGCATGAGATTTAAAGACAAACCCAAAATGGATTGCAGGATGAATCTTCCATGTACTTTAAAAACAGTTTACAATTGTTTAGTATTCAAATAAGAGTAACTATTTAATATATTTATGGTGAAATTTTTTTAAATTTCACAAACACTTAGTTTTAGGGGTTTTGAGCTTAACCTATGACATAGGGTTTAAAGTTTTAGGCATAATGATTGAAATTTATAACTTAGTGTTATAATTTAGGGTTTATAAATTAAAATCTAAATTCTCACCATATTACCCTAAAATCTAAACCTTGAATTCTAAACTCTAAATTCTAACATTAACACCTAAATTCTAACTATTATGCCTAAAACCTACACCTAAACTTTGGTCCTTACAGCCTAAACTAAGACTCTAAACCTTAAAACTGTCTTTTTTAAAACTTTTAATTTTCAATCGGTGTATGTGATAATAATCCTTCAAATAAAACATAAATTCATTGATTTTTTCAATTAATTTATTAAATAGAGTAGAAATATCTAAAAATTACAAAAAATAAACTAATCGAAACATTTCTTTAAAAACCATTCTATTGCATTTTAAAGTAAACTTCCTTGATTTTTGTTAACTCAATGTCCACTGACCTTTATATTTATTAAAACCCATTCTATTGCATTTTAAAGTAAACTTCCTTGATTTTAATGTAAACCATTCTATTGCAGTTTAAGATAAATACGATTAAAACCCAGAAAACCCACATAGGCAGAGATTCCATGCGAGTTCTCAGAAGCAGTTATATCAAGCTCATCTTCACGCAGGGCAATACTACACTGGACAGGGTAAGGATGAAAAGACAAGGGCGGTACTCTTGACAGGAGTTCAAGACCATTTTCACTCTACAGCAGCTGGAAGAAAATTAACTAATGTTTCAGTTCAAGCATGTACTACTTTAAAAACCCTAATAAGTAATAAGCAGTCTCTCCCCACCCAAATTGCCTTATGTCAACGTGGAAAAAGTCATGCACAGAAGATTAGTACTTGCTTGTCAACGTGGAAAAAGTCATGCTCAGCCTTTTCATGCTTCATTTACTGTATACACTAGGCTTTTTGAATTAGTTGAAATTGATGTCTCGAGAATCTTGAAAGGTCTCTCTCCATATCAGTTGCTGTTTAAATTTTTAATAAACATCCTGATTACAAGTTTCTAAAAGTATTTTTAAAATTTGTAATACCCTTATTTGAGGAATTGCAATAAACACAAACTTGATTACAAATCAAAATCATGTCTACTTTTAGGATATTCTCCCAAACACCGTGGTTACCAGTGTTTGGATAGGACTACTGGTAGAATTTTTGTTTCTAGGCATGTTGTCTTTGAAAAAACAGTGTTTCTTGCAGCAAATTCAGAATCTACCACGCCCTCTTCCACCAACTTCAACTCCAGTCCTCTAATAATCCCATCTAGTGAGCATGCCGTTGCACCACATAGGGCTGAAATAAATCAGGAACACTCCAGATCTGTTTCTCCTGTAGTTGAAGAACATAATGAGGGCCCTAATAATTCTGCGGATCCTAATGATCATGAGGCTGATATACTTGATACAGTTAGAACTGCAATTAGGACTGAAGAACCTCTTGAATCTGCTAATCTTGAGAATTTTTATGAGGATGCAACTCGTGACATAGCTGAGACTACAGAATCTGTTAGTAGCTTTGATGTACCTGAGGAAGCTACTGAAAATGTTGGTACAACTAATGATGCAACTGAAGTTGAGACACATCAATTCAACAACAAGCATTTCATGATGACAAGTAGCAAACATTAAATTTTAAGCCCAATACTATCAACTACAAGTAGATGAGGTGTCTAAAGATGTGCATGCTGCCCTAGCTGACCCTAATTGGAAAATAGCAGTAGAGGCTGAATATAATGCATTGTTGGCCAATAACACATCGGAACTTACTAAGTTGCCCCAAGACAGGAAAGCCATTGGTTGCAAATGGCTCTTCAAGGTCAAGAAATGCAGATGGCTCAGTGGAGAGACTAAAAACAAGATTAGTGGTGAAAGGGTACTCACAAGTGGCAGGGTTTGATTTTCTAGACACATTTAGTCCTGTGATCAAATCTTTTACAATAAATCTACTGATATCACTTGTTGTAACTAAAAAATGAAAGATTAAACAAGTTGATATCAACAATGCTTTTTCGAAAGGTGATCTTGAAGAAGACGTTTACATGATGCAGCCAGATGGATTTCATGTTGAAAGCTCCACTGAAAAACCCTTGGTATGTAAACTTAAGAGAGTTTTTTATGGTCCGTGTCAAGCACCAAGAAACTGGTTCACTAAGCTCAAAGGGTCTCTTACAGATTTGCAATTCAAAACCTCCAATGCAGATGTATCGTTATTTATTTACAAGACTGCTGATATGTTCACTTATATAGTTGTGTATGTGGCTGATATCCTACTCACTGGTTCGTCCACCAATTATATTAATTCCATCATACAACAACTACATCAAAAAATTTCTCTCAAGGATCTTGGTGAATTAAAAAAATTTCTAGGGATTAAGGTGCATTCTGTTCTAGGTGGTTTCTTCCTTACTCAAAAAAAATATATTGTTGATTTACTGGTGAGAACTGACGAGAGGAATGTTAATCCTGCCGTTACACTAATCACATCCATTCCTAAATTGACCAAAGGTTCATGAGTACCACTTTCTGATGAGCATGAGTACAGAAGCATAGTAGGGGCACTACAATACATCTGCCACACTCGCCCTGGTATCAGTTTTGTTGTAAATAAAGTGACCCAATTTATGCAGCAGCCCTCTGATGCTCATTGGTTGGCTGTTAAACGTATCCTTAAGTACTTGAGAGGTGCCCTGATATCAACTTACTTCCTTTACAAATGTTGATTGGGGTAAGACCCTGATGATCAACACTCAGTCTCAGGTTATTGCACTTTTCTTGGTACACACTTGCTTTCATGGAGCTCTTGAAAGCAAAGGTCAGTTCTAGGTCAACTGCTGAAACAAATTTCGTAGTCTTGTTGATGCTGCGTCAGAGCTTGTTTGGCTGCAAGCTGTCCTTACTGATTTGGGTGTTTTCATTGATGTTGTACTCACCATCTGGAGTGACAATACCAGTGCAGTGGTAATGACAACCAACTAAGTTATGCATGCCAAGATCAAGCATGTTAAACCCAGTTATGCATGCCAAGATCAAGTCAATTATGTCCCTGCATCGGATCAAGTAGCAGACATCTTCGCCAAGCGTATTGCAAATAATAAGGTCAGATTATAAGGTCTACATGAATTGTGTTTCTACTTATAAGGTTTGATTATTTAAATCATGATTTATATTACATGAATTTATATTAAAGCCTTTACTTAGTCTATAAGCTTAGAGAGTATGGTTTAGACTAGGTTGTAAAAGAAGGCTAGATAACCTTTTTGAGTAGAAAATTTATCTTGAGTGTGCTTAATAATATTTTTTAATGGGGAATATATATATTAAGCATAACTTTTAAAAGACCTAAATGAGGAGAGGAATATTCATAAGAGTTTAATTGGAAAGTAGTGAAGTAGCTTAAAAATGCATGTCTAGGATTGATTTTTGAAAGACTTGGTATTTAAGTGTGTTTTATGCACCACCTCTCTTTCTACCTGGTGCATTACTATGCTCGTTATTCCAATTTACAAAATACTATGACTAAATAAAAATTCTATACTTAATGCAGAAGTTAGAATAATCATCTTAGTAATTTTTAAGATATCTTTCTTTTAGTCATAGTAGGAATATTTCTAATAGTCTTTTAAGGCAAGAACCTTGTCTAAAATAAAGAGAAAATGATAGACATTAATGCTACCAAATGATGTTTGTAGCTATTAAATCTCTTTGAGCTCTTTTCTTTAGATAATTAAGAAGGAAGAAAAGATTTGTCTATCTCAGGAGTGTGCAGAAATCTCCATAAAAATTCTCTTTATGAAAAAGATGAAAAGTGTTAGGTTCGATAGAGGTGGTGAGTTTGAATCTAAATTTCTTAAAGAGGTATATGAGACGAATGACATAGTTTATGAAACTTATGCCCCTTACTTTCCTCAACAAAACGGCATAGCCGAGAGGAAAAACAGAACTTTAAAAGAGATGATAATTTCATTGTTGATAAGTTCTGGGTTAGTTTATAACATTTTGGGGGGAAGTCATTCTATCGGTAAATCTTAAACCGAGTACTTGATAAGAAATTAGACTCAACCCCATACGAACTGTGAAAAGGTTATGCACCTAACTTGCAATACCTGAAAGTGTGGGGGTGACTGGCTAAAGTATGTTTGCCTAACTTTAAGAAGTCCACCGTCAGTGCCTAAACCGTTGATGTAGTATTTATTGGATATGCTACTAACAATGTTGTATGAGATGCTCTAGAGTTTGAGTTAGAGCCTAAACAAAGATAAAAATATCTTTTGGACCAGACTTTGTTATTTTCTTTATTTTTGAGATAAATGATTAGACAACTTATCAGATCCTAAAACTTGTGAAGAAGTTATGAGATCTATTGACACTAGTTTTTGGAGGAGGAGTTAATGATAAACTAGAGTCAATAATGTCTAAATCATATTTGGGAATTGGTAGACTTGCCTAAAGGATTTAAACCTATCAACAACAAATGAGTTTTTAAGAAGAAACTCATACCAGATGGGTCAATCCAGAGTAAGGCAAGGCTAGTAGTTATAGGGTTCACTCAAAAATATTAAAGAGTTTGACAATTAAGATGTCATTTATACTCGAACCCCTTTTGACTCTAGCATTCATCTCGTTAAAAATAAAGGAAGTTGTGTTTCCCAGGTTGAATATGCTAAAATTATTGAAAGCCTAATGTTCTTAGTGAACTATACTCGGCCCGATATTGTCTCTGTAATGAGTAGATTAAGTAGATATACTCATAATCCAAGTGGTGAATATTGAATGACTCTTAGACGCTTACTAAAATACCTTAAGGGTATTATGGATTGGAAACTCAAATTTGTTGGCTATCCTGTTATTTGAAAGGATGTTGTGACGCCAACTAGGTTTCTGATAGTGATGAGGTAAGCTCTACGAGTAGATATGTTTTCAATTTAGGTGAAGCTGCAATCTTGTGAAAGTCTATCAAGTAGACTTATATTGCACGCTCCATCATAGAGTCAGAGTTTATAGCTTTAGACTTAACTAGGCAAGAAACCGAGTGGCTAAGGAATCTTTTAGCAAAGATACCTTTGTGGGGAAAACTGACTCCTTCGATATCTTTATTGTGAGATTCGTAATTTGCGATACATGTGACTCTAAATCAAGTTTACAATGGTAAGAAGAGACACATTCGCATAAGGTATGAATATGTGAGGCACCTAATAAAGAATGGAGTACTCACCTTAGATTATGTTAAGTCAAAGATGAATTTGGTTGATCCTACTACCAAAGGATTGAGCAGGAAACAAATTCAGGATTCGTCGAGGGGGATGGGTCTTAAGCCCATTTGTTGAGAGATTCATGGTGGATACTCAACTTAGTTCTCTAAGTTCAATGTGGTTAAACGAAACCATGAAAGAGACTCATAGGGCACATATCCCTTTACCCAATCTCTATGACGTTTCATGTACATGCCTAGGTTGAGCTTAAATGCTCTTAATAAATTCATAGCCCAAGTTTGGGTGGTCTTAGTGAGAAAGACTTGATGAATTTACCGATTTTGGTTGAATAACTACTCTCTTAGATCTATTGCGAAGGACTAATTGAACTTACCGCTCGGAAGGATGAGTTTATTTTTAAACTCTTAATAAATTATATCCAAAGAGGTTGGATTGTTCTATTGAGAAGAACATTATTGAATTTATCGAACAAAGAGGTTGAGTTTTTATTCTTAATGATTTCTTAGCCTAGAGTTTGGGTGGTTCATTTAATATGAACTTGAAGAAAATCACCTTATTTTCTTGTGAGGTTGAGCTTTATACGAAGCTCTTAATTATTTCATAGCCCAATTTTGGGTGGTTTATGTTGAGATAAACTTGATAAAATAACCTATGTAAGTGAGAAGAGTTAGCCGCCTTCTATGAAAAATGATGGGCTGTCGTTTTTCTAGTACACTTACTAAAATCTCAAGGTAAGATGGCTAAATATATATACTTTATGTATATACACATCTTCACATCGCGGACTGTGGTGGATGAAGGGATTAGTTATATGTTATAAGTTCACCCCGATCTTAGAAAGTTCAAGACTAGTTTCACTTATCTAAGAGGAGGATTACTCATCATCACTACGTACTAGTTCAAGATTCGTTCACTATGTACTTAAGTAACTAATCTCGCAAATGCTCGTCTAGTGATAGTCAAACTTTGTGACATCATGAGGATTCTTTCGCATTAGTGGGGGATTGTTGGAAATATGTAATGCTTGAATCCCACACTCTATTTTTATAGGTTGTATGAGAGCAATTCAGTTGATTTAAAATTCTCTTAGAATTTTAAATACTTAACCGAATAGATTTAATAACAAAATATCCAAGATTTAAATGGATATTTTCGGTTATAAAATCTACTATTTTTAGATAGATATTAATAGATTATCTGAGATTTAATTAGATTTTATCTGTTAATAAATCTAATTTTGAATAGATTTTATCCGAGATTTAAATAGATATTTTCGATTAGCAAATCTATTATTTTTAGATAGATATTATCTGATATTAAATTTAAAATTTAAATTTAAATCAGATTTTATTTGATTCTCGGACAGATTTGCCCCTGCTTTCAACCTATAAATAAGATGTTTTTCTCTCATTTTTAATCATCTCATTCAGAGTTCATTTGTCTTACTTGAAGAGAGAATTAGAGAGCATCATTCTGTTCGACTCCGGTTTCGACGATCATTTTGTCTACAGTCCACTCCAAACTTTGGGTGTATACTGTTTGGAGGACCGTGCTAACCTTCGATGGACAACCGCCTAAAGTAGCGAGTATACACATCGGGGCGATTTGTTTCTAAGGCAGTGGCCTCCATACCACGACACGGTCAAACTTTCTATCAGTTCGTTCCTTTAATTTTTTCTGTCAGTGCTAATGTCCTGTTTTGCAGTCTATTTAACCAACAATTGTTACCAATTTCAATTCCACAATACTTTAGCAACACTACAAAATAGATTTTTAACAAATTCATTTTTCATAAAAAAATAGAATATATATAAAACAAATAAATATATTATTTTTCTTATACATTTATCCAAATTAACCATTAATTTTCATATTTGAATTTAAATTTCACGTGATAAAAGCTAAAGGACTTGTACGCATAATTATATGGATAACGGCGGAAAGCTAGAAATTTATATTTAGTGGTTTAGAATTTAGTGATTGTAAATATAATTTAGGGTTTACAGTCTAAAATCTAAACCCTTAGTATACTACTCTAAACCCTAAAATCTAACATTTAAATCCAAATCTTAACCCTAACTCTAAACCCTAAACTCTAACATCTAAATCCAAATCTTAACCTTAACCTTAAACTTTAAATTCTAATTATTTTTTCTAAATTCTAAACCCTTTTACTTAAACCTAAAAACCCTATGCCCTAGATTGAGTGTCTAAACCCTAAAAACTAGTGCACTTGTAGAAATAAAAGTTTTCACCGAACGTGTATTAGAAAGATATAAATCCTGATTATATTAGAGAAAGTTAATTATGGACCTTGTGATTTGTTGAATATATGCATAGTTGAACTATGATTGGATTTTGGATCAAGCTTAAGAAACCTAGCTAGTTTGATAATATAATTTACAAAAAAAAAAATTATCTAGTTTGCTTCTCATAAAGATATGCATGGTACTTTACAATGATTAAAGGATTGTGACGTAGAAACTAGGAATACAGCCTTGATTTTGACCACACCCAATCAAGAAACTTTTGGCGCCCAAAAATCAGTTACAAGGGAAGAAGAAGCTATCTGCTTTCGATTTCATCTCATGTATATATATACATGTAAAGCATTCTCATTTCCAGAACAAGAAAAAAAGTAGAGAGAGTTTAGGTTTCTTGGATTCGGTTGAAACAATCAGTCATTTTCTTCAAGTGGTTTGAAAATGCCGAGGCGGCCTCCCCACCCCAACAGAGTTACATATCCATTGGATTATAGGCATCGTGTCTACCAATGCGCTTCGTGCAGAAACCACATCCTCAATATCCCCAGGCATAATGGTTGCGTCTCCGGTTATAATACCAACTTTGCTATCCAGGTATGTCTATAGATATCACATTCTTTTTTGTATGAATCTTGGAAACCTAATTATCTGCAATGCATTCAACTTGTCTAAGTAGAGATCAGTGATGACGCGGACTGGGGAGCTGACGAGGGGAGTTCTCTGCCACCCCAGATCACTGTAAGATGTATCATTTCATCACTGTCTAATATAAGTATATTCTCATCTTCTTGAATCTTGCTTGCTTCCTTCATAGTGTCAATGTGGCGTTGGATAATGTAAGGAACCGTTCGTTTCGCAACCGCACGAACGCACTAGGAGTCTATTGCGATGTCTGCGGCGTACACCTTGGTAGCCAAGTGGTAAGTTGTAATTACAATTTACAAAGACAGAGAACACTATAATTTAACTGCTTTCAATTACTAAATATATATATGAAATGCGAGTCTTTTCAGGTTTTGCGCCATAGCATTTATCGGAGGCCTGGGGCTGTGGTTTCTGTACGGTCAGGGCCGCTTTTGCTTGATCCGTAAGTTTTTATTATTTCCCCTTTAAATACTGAGCGCAAGGTGGGAATTTTTATTTATCTAATGAATGAACATGACAGGGATTGTATGGTCTTTTGGGATGGAGTGATGTCGACGTGGGCTGACAATAACGAGCCGGCCAGCGAATCAGAAGACGAGTAAAGGAATGCAGCTGCTAGTTTACTAAGATTGCCTCGATAATCATCCAAATTACTGTTGCTGGTTTGCACAATTCTGCTGTTAAAACAATGATTTACAGCCAAATGAAGAATCTTTGATTTTCTTTCTTCTTTTTTTTTTAATATTGGTTCTTGTTCTTGGTGAAGTGGTAGAATCTTTGATGTTCTATATGAATGTTACATTTGTTTGGTAAAAAAGCATTGTTTTACTTTTGATTACTCATCCATGATCATGAATCCGACCAACTTTAGGTAATTAACTGTTAATAAAAGATTTTAGGTTCAACAGTACTTTAGGGTTTAAAGTTATTAAGAATATATGTTAGATTGTTCATTCGTGAGATCTGATTTATTTTTAAAGCTGTCTATTGTTTTTTCAGCACTCTCTCTTATTTATTCATTATCCAAAATCATTAACCAATCTTGTTGGAAATAGCTATTACCAAAGAAGGTTTCTCAATACTAGTCATTTCTTGGCTGAAAATGAGGCAATTTCAATTGGCCATTCAAGTAATTGAATTTACTGAAACAAAAATAAGAATCAGGTCTGGAATTCCAACATTGCTTGTAATTTCTAACAAAAATAAAATGACAATTCCCACTTGAGAAACATCATTAATAATCTTCCAGGATTTCTCAAATCCCATAACACTTGCCTTGGTGACATCTATATGAGAACTTAAACCATCATAAAACAAAGCAAGGCATTCAAAGAATGCAGATAGATCTGGTTTGGCCCCTTTTAATGGCACAAGGTGAAAAGCCTTCTGATTCGTCTCACCACAAAATGGGATGGTCAAGGTCCTTGGAAACAAATCCTCTTATTTCCTGTCCACGTGCACATCATTGGATACTCATCAATTGTGCAATTGAACAAGATAATAATGCCTGGAAACTACTTTTTGCAGGAAAAAATGTCTATACTATAAAGGTGGATGATAAATTCATAGAGTAATTGAACCCTAAACTTTCTCCAAGTAAACATCTGATTGCAGATTTGGATAAAAAAAACCATGATGCATGAGCATGTAAACTGTGTGGTTGGAATTGCTATGATGCCATGTCACATTTGTTTCAGGTCTTGATCAAACACATTAATAGTATCAAATTTAACTGACCTTCCACTCTTAGCTGATGGGGGAATTAGGCCTCTCTTCTCTAAACTTTTAAATCTGTCTCTCGCAAGAGTAGCACAACCCTTTATGCAACATACAAAGAAAAAACACGGATTAAGTCGACTTCTAAAACCTAGCAGTAAAATTTGAAATTAAAAATTGTCAAGGACATTTACCTTAAGTTTGCGGAGAGATCCAGTAAGCTCTTCAGATAAGAGGACTTGAGGAGGAGCAGGCTGGAATCTGAAATTATGAACAATATACATCAATCAGGTATCTTTCTAATTTCTTTATATGTTGAGAAAGGACTGCATTATCTTATTATATCATGTGATGCAGAGGTGAAACCGAACAATCAGATGGCAAATGTTTCAAAGAGAGTGCAAAAGATTTGATTTTAGATATCAAATAAGTTCTGATTTTGATCATTGCAATTAAAATCACAAATATAGACTTAATTATGCTCATTATATTATTGGAAAATAGAAGACATTGAGAACTTATTAAAACAGTTGCATACTTGTATTTCCCCAAACGTGGCGGACAAGCCTTAAGTCTTTCTTGTTTGGCTATGGCCTTCCGAAGATGTTTCTTTTGCTTCTCCTCATCCTCTTTGGCTATTTCTTGCAAGATATCTGGCAAGCTGCATCCAAAAAGAAACAACAGACAATAAAAAAGATATACATAACAAATAAATAATGGCCACATTAGAGACAAAGGTAAATGTACTTGTCAATGTCTTTGGTAAGCTCCTGTTTCTTTTTGGCTTCAGCTTCTTTTTTATTCAGCTCTTTCCTTCTAGCTCTCTTATTTAACTCAACTCGAGTCACCCTCTTTGTCTTGAGAGGCCTGCAGCACGATAGATGCAGAACCAATACATAAATCAAGAGTTCATGATAAAATGAAAAAGTAAAAAAGAGTATGAATTCCTTAAGTTGTTGGGAAATCCTACAAGCTAGCCATCCACATACAAAAGCCAGTTTGAGGTTATAGAGATTTGCGTCTCATCTTTAACGAAAAGAACATATTATGAGCTTAACCATCTTACAGTTAAACTGATATTTGAATCCTCATTCAAGTTCAATTTTCCTACTTGTATATTCAAATATACAAGCTTCTCACATAATCCTCAGTTCCCAATATTTCCCACGAATGGTAAAAGGAAGTAATAACAAATATATAAGCAATGGTGAAAACATCAATAAAAAAACTAACCTTTTCTCAATTGCTGGATCATCCTCATTCATATCATCATCACTTCCATCATCTGCCTCAATAAAGAATTTCTAACAAAAAAGATGGTTTAGTCAATAACACTAAAACCGAGTTTAAAACAAAAGGTAAAAAGAATTTATAACCACAATTTATTAGTGTCTAGGCTTGCATTGCAAATCTGAGGAATAAATAATATATGAATAGAACAACAGACACTCACATCATCTTCATCAACCACTTCTCCCATAACAGTTAATGGAACTGGCTGAGGTCCCAACTCAATCTTGTAAGCCTTTTGCATTTCTTCGGCAACAGCTTGAGCCAAGGAATCCTGGATGGACATTGGACATTAAAGAAAAATACAATATAAAGAGTCGGGCAAATGATAAAGCAGACAATAAACACAATAATGTTTTTCAGAATTCACCTGATGACTTTCAAATGAGGGATTGTATGAACATCCAGGAGCCTCGACTTCCACAGCAGGAATAATGGACTGTTTATACACCTGTCTAGCTTTGCGACCATTGTTACCTGAAAGAGCATAAAGAGAATTAAATTTATCAAGCAATTCAAAAAACAAAAACACAATGAGAAGGAAAACTAAAAAATTAAACTTCAAAAAGGAAAAATACCTCCATCTCCCCATATGGGAATCATGCCAGAGTAGGGGACAGATTCACCCTAAGACCAAAACAAATTAAACTAAATATTTATTAAAAATAATGAACATAATCTAGCATTAGTTCAACAACTTCTCACCTTGGGAGCATCTTGAACTACAGCATCTTCAGTTTTCAAAGCTTCCTTCCTTTTCTTCTTAGAACTCTTGAGCTTCGAAGAGGGTACTGCTTGAACAAAAGGGTTCTTTTTCAACATACTATCCACCCGCAATACCTTTTCTCTTTTCTTCTCAATCTTCTTCTTCACAGAAAGATCTGATAAAACACAAAAAATCAACTTAAGGAAACTGGATTTCAATAAGAAAAAATGGATATAAAGAGAAAAAATAAGACCTTGAGACTTGTCGATGACGAAGAGGGATTCAGCAGGAGCAGAAGTAAGAGAACCCCCCGAGAGAGCATCTTTCGTAGAATTCTCGAAGAAATCATCGATATCTTCGGTGCTTATGTTAGCTCTCCATGCCTTTTTCCCTTTCCTAGAGGTTTTCGCTTTCTTTCCCATTTTTTTCTTTCCGTAAGGCTGCTTCGCGTCTGTCGACTTTATGTTTTGGAAAGAATAAGAAAGGGTTTTGAACCCAAAAGGAGCAGGACGAAGCCCAAAAGGATAGGTTATTAAACCTACAGGTACACAACCAAGAAACCCAACTTCATTGGGTTTGACCCACAGCCACAGGAAACAAACATTAAGCTTTGTACCTTGTAATGCGGTCATAATCAGTACAACAATGGTATCACCAAACAAGCTGGCAAAGGGTAGTTCAGGAAACGGCGGTTAAAAAGAGGTTGATCGATTTACCCGATCATTTATATACATAATTGGTTATAAAATATGTACACAATTTCTTACAAAAACTGTAAGCAAAAAAGTATATACATAAATTGTTACAAACGTAAGGATTTGTGTACATACACAAATCCTTACAAATATTGTAAGAAAAACGGTATGTACAGAAATTCTTACAAACGTAAGGATTTGTATAGGGCTACGAATATACATAATATGACACAAAAATGGTAAAGATTTGTGTATGTACATAATTCCTTACAAAATATACACAATGGATTACGAAAACCGTAAGAAAAAATGTATGTACACAAATCCTTATGACTTCGAAACCATGAGCTAAACGAGACCATCCAAGGGTAAAGATTTGTGTACATACACAATTGACATACACAATTGCCTACGCGTATACATAATTTGGCACAAAAATGGTAAGGATTTGTGTATGTACAGAATTCCTTATAAAATATACACAATGGCTTACGAAAACCGTAAAAAAAAGGTATGTAGCCAAATCCTTATAACTTGAAACCATGAGCTAAAGGAGACCATGCAAGGGTAAGGATTTGTGTACATCATAATTGCTTACCCGTATACATAATATGACACAAAAATGGTAAGGATTTGTGTATGTACACAATTCCTTACAAAGTATACATAATGGCTTACGAAAAACGTAAGGAAAAAGGTATGTAGACCAATCCTTACGATTTGAAACCACGAGCTAAAGAAAGCCATACAATGGTAAGAATTTGTGTACATACACAATTGGTTACGAGTATACATAATATTGCACAAAAATAGTAAGGATTTATGTATGTACACAATTCCTTACAAAGTATACACAATGGCTTATGAAAAACGTAAGGAAAAATGTATGTACATAAATCTTTACGACTTGAAACCATGAGCTAAAGAAGGCCATCCAAGGATAAGGATTTGTGTACATACATAATTGCCTACGCGTATACATAATATGACACAAAAATGGTAAGGATTTGTGTATGTACATAATTCCTTACAAAGTATACACAATGACTTACGAAAAACATAAGGAAAAAGGTATGTACACAATTCCTTACGACTTCGAAACCATAAGCTAAAGGGGGCATCCAAGGGTAAGGATTTGTGTACATACACAATTGGTTACGCGTATACATAATATGACACAAAAATGGTAAGGATTTGTGTATGTACACAATTCCTTACAAAGTATACACAATGGCTTACGAAAAACATAAGAAAAAAGATATGTACAGAAATCCTTAGGACTTGAAACCATGAGCTAAAGGAGACCATCAAAGAGTAAGAATTTGTGTACATCATAACTCTCTACTCGTGTACATAATATGACACAAAAATGGTAAAGATTTGTGTATGTACACAATTTCTTACAAAGTCTACATAATGACTTACGAAAAACGTAAGGAAAAAGGTATGTACACAAATCCTTACGATTTGAAACCATGAGCTAAAGAAGGTCATCCAAGGGTAAGGATTTGTGTATATACACAATTGGCTATGAGTATACATAATACGACACAAAAATGGTAAGAATCTGTGTATGTACACAATTCCTTACAAAGTATACACAATGGCTTACGAAAAACGTAAGAAAAAATGTATATACACAAATCCTTACAACTTTTCACCATGAGTTAAAGGAGGCTATCCAAGGGTGAGGATTTGTGTACATACACAATTTACTACGAGAATACATAAATTAGTACAAAAATAGTAAGGATTTGTGTATGTACACAATCTACAACGTATACACAAATGGTTACGAAAACCGTAACTCAAAAGGTATGTACACAAATTCTTACAACTTCTCACCAAGTGTAAGGATTTTTGTACATACACAATTTACTACTTGAATACATAAATTGCTACAAAAAATAGTAAGAATTTGTGTATGTACACAAATCTCTACAAAATATACACAAATGGTTACGGAAACCGTAAGTCAAAAGGTATGTACACAAATTCTTATAACTTCTCACATTCGAATCAAATTTATTAGATATTTTGATTATTTTTATTCGAATATTTATCATTTGAGTATTTTTATTCTTATATTTATTATTCTAATATTTATTATACGAATATTTTATTCATATATTTTTATTTGAATATTTTTATTCGAATATTTATCATACAAATATTTTTATTTAAATATTTATTATACGAATATTTTTATTTGTATATTTTTTATTTGAATATTTTTATTCGAATATTTATTGTATGAATATTTTTATTCTTATATTTATTATTTGAATATTTATTAAACAAATATTTTTATTCGAATATTTTTATTCGTATATATTTTATTCGAATATTTATTATATAAGTATTTTTATTCGAATACTTATTATACGAATATTTTTATTCATATATTTTTTATTCGAATATTTTATTCGTATATATTTTATTTGAATATTTTTATTTGAATATTTATTATACGAATATTTTTATTCGTATATATTTTATTCAAATATTTATTATACAAATATTTTTTATTCGAATATTTTTATTCGAATATTTATTATATGAATATTTTTATTCATATGTTTTTTTTGAATATTTTTATTTAAATTTTTATTATACCAATATTTTTATTCGTATATTTTTTATTCGAATATTTATTATATAAATATTTTTATTAATATGTTTTTATTTGAATATTTTTATTCAAATATTTATTATACGAATAAAAATATTTGTATATTTTTTACTCAAATATTTATTATATGAATATTTTTATTCATATGTTTTTATTTGAATATTTTTATTCGAATATTTATTACACAAATAAAAGTATTTGTATATTTTTTATTCAAATATTTTTATTTTAATATTTATTATATAAATAGTTTTATTTCTATATTTATTATTCGAATATTTATTAAACAAATATTTTTCTTCGTATATTTTTATTTGAATATTTATTATATGAATATTTTTATTCATATATTTTTTATTCGAATATTTTTATTTTAATATTTATTATAAAAATATTTTTGTTCGTATATTTTTTATTTGAATATTTTTATTCGAATATTTATTATATGAATATTTTTATTCCTATATTTATTATTTGAATATTTATTAAATAAATATTTTTATTCATATATTTTTATTCGAATATTTATTATTTGAATATTTTTATTCAAATATGTATTATACAAATATTTTTATTCATATATGTTTTATTCGAATATTTTTATTCAAATATTTTTTATATGAATATCTTTATTCTAATATTTATTATACGAATATTTTTATTCATATATTTTTTATTCGACTATTTTTATCTGAATATTTATTATCTGAATATTTTATTTTTATATTTATTATATGTGTTATCATCGGATTGGATGGTTAATTTTATTTATTAATTTAAAATATATTAATTTAAAAATTAAATGACTTAGTTGATGAGTTTTTTTAGTTAGTGGTCAAAATATATATTTTTAATCATTTAAGTGATATTGATATAATTTACTTTTTTTTAATAGGATATAACTGATTAACCGATTTTAATCCAACAAACAAACAAGTTAGACTATCATCTAACTGTTATTATTTTGTGGTCGATTTTTATCCGCTTTTTAATGACCGATTTTTAGCCTTGCCCCTGGCAAGGGGTAATTCTGATACCTAACAATTGTCGCCGCCATATTAAAAAGTCATTAAAAAAGTTGGCGGCAGGCAAGTACAGGTACAGCGACATTAAAAAAAACCACCAAGAATTTAACCCTGAAAAATGAAAACCAAGGGCCCTGATGGTTGTATCAATGCTGCCGTCCCAGACAGCCACAGATACCAAACCAAACCGGTAGCGACATAAACTATGAGCCACACCCTCTAATTAACTTCACCTGTTTTCTCTTCAGATCTACTCCCAATAAATAGTCCTTCACCTTCCAGCCTTTCAATCTCAAAGTAGCAGCAAAGCAATCAGGGAAAAGAATCACTTGGTTTTTGTTTCCATGGCTTCTCTTGTACTTCTGTTGTCTGAACTCGTTCGCCATCATGAACCAAACTTTGGTGTTGCACCACCACCACCACTTCCTTCTTCTTGCAGTGCTTCGATGTCTTTGACCGCCACTGTTGAGGGCAGCAGGTATGAATCGAAGATTGTAGTGGAAGAAGATCCACAAGAGCTGAGGGTTTCAGTTGACCTTGTCTGGCCGTAGAATTACATATTCGGTCATTTTTATAGTATATTTCATGCTGGCAAGCTATTGCAACAACAATGGTTTTTTGTAACACTGAACCCACTTGGGTTTCAATGAAAATATATTTAACCCTTTCAATCTCTTGTTAGTTGACGGTTGTCTAATTCATGGTTTCTTGTCATTTGAATTTGCCCTTTTTCTTTCATCTCTCCTGCGGTGCTGCGCTCATTCAAGGGTTAGGGATGGTATTTGCAGCTGTCGGATATTAAAAAAATTGATGGAATTTTTTATTTGATTCAAGTTGATACAAAATTTTTAAATAAAATTTTGAGTAACTCGATTTTAAATATTTTTTTAAGTTTTTTATTTATTTATCGTATATAAAAAAATATTAAAATTAAAATTAATTAATATTATTATTTGTAAAATAATAATACAACTTATCCTTAATTCTCTAAATTTTAACTGCAACTTTTAACCTTAAAACTTAAACTATACACCCTAAAACCTCTAATTTAAAGCGGAGACACGAATGAGGACATGAAAAAGTAACAAACGATTTTCACCCCTCTTAACTATGCCTCTTTCTATGTCTACTTTTAAAAAAAGTTAAAAAATTAAATTCTAAATTATAAACCTAATTTTCTATATCATAAATCTTAAACTCTACATCTTAAAAAATACACCATAATCACACCCCCTAACTATAAACCCTAAACCATTATTTAAAGTGGAGGCACCAATTGAGATACTAATTTAAATCCTAACCCTAATTTTCTATATCCTAAAACCTAAACCTACCCCTTAAAAAGTACAACATACTTTAATTTCCTAACGCCTAACCTTCTATCCTAACCCTAAAGCCCTGTTTATAATAGAATAGTGACTTTGTGATAGAAACTTCTTTGAAATGTGAAAGTACAAGATATTTTCTATTGATATTCATACTAATATTTATAACTGCAAACTGATAAGCCTCTTTATTTCAGATTTCTTTTGAGAGCATTGCATGAAGATTGAAGTGAACAAACAGTGCAAGCCAAACTATTAAAACAAAACAATATACTTGTTTCGACCAATTAAAAACACAACTGGCTCTCAAGGTTTTGTAGTAAAACAACCATACGGAGGCTTTTAAACGTAAGCTTCAATGACAGATTGCACTGCACGGATGCGTTTTACATTGAATCTGGTGAATCCTGCCTCACCAAGAACATACCCCCATTGCTTTAATGTCCTTTCTTTGCCGTTGCTAGTATGTGCCATCATCACCATGTCCAACATCAACCTCACAAACTCTAGCTTGTCATCTTTATCTTCTTCGATAACGGTGTGAACGATTATAATCTTCCCTTTGTCTCGTGGGATAGCTTCTCTGCATTTCTTTAGGATTTTTATGCATTCCTCGTCATCCCAGTCATGCAAGAGCTTCTGCAATTCACAAACACACGTATAATATATAGAGAGATTTGTATATTATGGTGTTGAATTGAAGGAATCAAAGTTCTCATACTTACCATAAGGAAAGCAGCGTCTGCCTTTGGGACACACTCGAACATGTTACCTCCGACGTGTTCGACACCATCGAATTTCGGTGCGACGGCAACAACATGGGGAAGATCGAAGTTGACACCGTGAATCCAAGGGAATGCCTTAACCAACATATTCAAAGCGGTTCCATTGCCTCCACCAACATCAACCAAACTTTCAAGGCCTTCAAACACTTCGGGGCATCCTTCAATTAAGGCAGACACCGCCACTCTAGCATCGCAAGCCATCGCATCGTTGATGAGTTTGCTATGACCGGGGTTCAGCTCGGCATAACTCCATATATCCTTCCCATTTGCCATCTCAAATGGTAAATTCCCGCTGTCCATGACATGAGCACTTAAACTATGCCACGGTGCTAACATAACAGGGCTGCTCTCTAGTAGAATCAAAGGCACCATGCTCCTTTCTCCATGTTGAATCAATCGGCGAGATAAAGGTGTCAGTGCAAAACCGACAGAATCTTGAATTATAGGCTCCTCTTTGAATACTTGATGGTGGACTAGGAATCTCATAATGCGGGAAAGACGAGATGAATCACATTTGAGGGTAGTCGTTAGCTCAGAGAGTGTCATGGGACCTGCATGATTGTGGATAGCATCTGCGATCCCAAGCTCAATGGCACATTTAACTACTGCCATCTTAACATATCCGAAAACATAATTCCATATATCTACTTCCGCTTTGTCATCTTCTTCTTCCCTCTCCATATCCTTGTTTCTTTGAGATCTTATACCCCAATCCTGATGTTTATATAGGAGCAAAGTGTAGCATAATGCTGCAATATGTGGTATCTTTTAATTAGAATCTTAAAAGAAGATCTACTGACTAGTGCAACCTACTATTTCCAAATTCCGATATATATTATATTTGTAAAGAATCGTCTATGCTTTCCTGCTTTTCTATTGTTTTATTCTTAGTGATGATCACAATTCACTTTAGGGGTCACTAGTTGTGCAGGGGTCATATATGCTTGTCTGCTTTCCTATTGTTAATTCTTTGTGATGATCACAATTTACCTGGGCGGTTGGGTGGGTGGGATCACTTTTTGCTAAAAAATGGATTCTAGAAGCTTCATGTTTATAACATGTTTTGCTTTGTATAGTTTTTCTCCTCATTTTCCTGGTTGTTGGATCTCCACCAATGGCAGCCAGACAATTTTTTGGACAAATCGAAGAAAAATGAGTCGCCATCAACCTGTAAGATTTAGGGACTTGTTTAAAATTTCCAGATTTGTGAATAGCAGCACTGGGTTTATCTGTCATACAAGTGTTCCTACTGTTAGAATCAAGCTCTGGGTATGGATGGAGATTGCTTTCTAAACCATCTACTCATAAAATATATGATCAGCATATCAAGTTAGATTAAACCATTTTAGTTGATCCATTACACAGGTTTCTCCATGATCTTGTAATTATATCCTAGTTTCTTGGCTCTAGGATTTAGAATGAAGATGGAAGCCTGAAACATTTTTGTATTTTAGTACATATTAGTCACTGTTTTACGTACTGTAGAAATAACAGAGATTTGACCTGCTTAAGAGTTAAGATAAGTTAAATTTTAGTGCTATATAATGCGAGGACATGTGTGTTTTAGTGCTTTATTTGAATCTAGCTACTCAACATAAGGAAATAGATTAAAAACAAATTATCGTTAGGCTTTTTCCTTGTTGATAGCTCATCTCATAGTAACCATGTGTAATGTTGTAGAATTAAGAAAGGAGTTTCAGAAATATAAGAAGATAGATTTTAGAGGAGAAAACAAATTTCTTTTCATTGATAAGATAATCATAGCTTAGCTTGTACGATCCTTAAATAATATTAGAGTGTATAAAGTTCGTAATTCATTTACAGCTGGTTAACAAACTCTAGTTCCAGACATTTCTCTATTTGGAGAGATTATTAGGTGAACTTGTTCATCACGTGATCCAAGCAATTAGGACCGTTGATCTTTAAATAATCACCTAATAATTATCCACCCACTAAGTACATGTAAGAAAGAGGTGATGATTCATTTAAAAAAAATTAAAATCTAACAATCTTAATTAATTAAGATTATGGATAACGTGGTGAACAGGGTGACCTAATAATTTTTCCTCTATTTGGGTCTTTAGTATCTGGGTCTGCAATCGGTGGCATAATTTCATTTAATCCAATCGAATAGCTGAGCCTTTTGTCTGGCTTCGAACGATGTCGTTTAGCTCCTGTTCACATGGCTTCTCTTTTTCATCACGTGCTCTCTGCTGAAAGGATAATTCTTCCTCAAGTCCTTTCGATTCCATTTCTTCAATCCCTAATCTGGCCCAAATCCTTTCTCCTCCTGCCCTAATTCCACTGATTTCGCTTCCATTTTCATGACACCATGATTGTTTAGTGACCATGACAATTACAAAATCTATATTCTGAATCCAGTGTCCGAAAGGATTCAGAAGCACCTGTTGTTTATCTATGAAAATCTGAATGGACCTTTATTTTTATTTTTAATGTGCTAAATAACCTGCCACTAAATCCATAGTTGCAGTATAAAGGCTTTTTGTTTCTGGTTTCATTTCCTTGGGATCAAGTTGCCTTGAAACATGTTAGAGATAGAACAATGAATAGAGTTCGTTACTTGCCTGTTGCCTTCAGGTTGTGTATTGCTAGCAAATCAGGCAAATGTATGGAACTCTGAAATACTGTTGGATTCATCTATAAACACCATCAGTCTGCTTTTGGTTGTTATATTTGCATACAAGATGAACTATAGACAGCTGCATCTGTTCATAGGCCCAAAGAGGCTCGAGTGATGTATGAGAAGCTCCAGTTTCATCCAAATCCCAAAGAAAGAAAGCCAGTTTCAAGGTAACTGATAATCAACCTGTTGGTTGCTCAAAATTCCAAGGTTGGATGTACATTCAGCTAAAGCACTTCCGTTCATTGCTTACTGATAATCAACCTAATTAAGGAATATTGTTGTCTACATTGTCCACTTTGGACATCCTAAAATAAAGCAATGGTGTTGACAATTTAAAGTGTTAATTAAAGCTCCTTTGGCACTGGCGGTGATCCAAGAAAGATTAGTATACATTTGGCACTTTGGTCATGTATCCTGGATTTCTTATGTCTGAAACAAAAAGTGGATTCTCCATAAGCTTTAGAATCAAATAAAAGCTTGGTACTGTTTTTGTGAAAGCTACTCAACACCATTCTTTTCTTTTAGCAAAACCATGCTTATTAATGGTTAGGTTTCGATAATCACGAATCTCTGATTACGTGAAACCTTAGAACCATATATACATGGGATTATTTGACAAAGAAACATGAATCATACCAGTTCTGGACAGGCGCAATAGGAGCGACTACACAGGGCCCCGAAAAATAGGGGCCCCAAATTTTGATAAACTACTTTCATTAGATGATGTTAATCTCGAAATTCATTGAAAAATTTTGAAAATTAAAAAGTATGAGTTATAATTGTTAAAACGCAATTATTTTTTAAATACGACAATTGATTATAGAAACTTATTGATTATTATTATTACTATTACTATTGCTTCAGTAGAACTAATGATGTTTTGAACAGGCGCAATAGAAACGATCGCGCAGGAGCCCCTAGAAAGGACATTTATTTCTAAGGACTACAATTGTATAACTAGTTAACAATTACTTTTAAGGACCATATTTTAATGAATTGCACAAGGCTACTAAATTTTTTGAACCGCCCCTATTCTCGGATGAAATGAACTTTTATTTATATAAAAAAAATCATTTTTTAGAGAAGGGAGGAGCGTGTGTCCAAAAGGTTGCTTGTATGAATAATGGAACTAGGTAAGCCCCACAAGCACCCCATTATCGCCGACCACTGCCTTTTGTCTTTTGTCAAGTGCCACCGACCTTTGCCCCTAGCCTCCCTCTTTTGACTACACTTCCTTCCTTCCTAATCCATCTAGTTTATATAACTTCTTAGTTTGACCCTTGTTTTTCTTCTTCTAAATTTCACCAGTCCACTCTAGCCCGTTACCTCAACGTTAAAAAACAGATTGCAGGTCAAAGGTTGTCACGTCTAATAAAAATTTTAAAATTAAAAGAAATCCATAAAAAAAAAAAAACTGTTTTTCATTAAAATTTCTTTTCAAACAACAATGGATTTTTTTAGTTTTTTATTTTTTAAAAATAATTATTTACAATTACAATTTTAGATGATAATATAAATTAAATAATTAAATTCTGAAATTTTAAGATATTTTAGAATGTTTTGGTAATTTAAAGATTTTTATATTTTCTATGTTTTATATTCTATAACACGTGGCATGTTCCAAAATTTTTATTGACAAAAAATCATGATGCAGAAATTAATAGTGCAAGGATCAAATTGATTAAAAAAATAATATGAAGATCAGATTGAGAATTTGGGGTAAGTACGGGCAAAAGTGGCACGAAGCCTTTTTTTTTTTTAAATCATATTTGCTTAATTGCTTTGAATAAGGTATTTGAAATTTGGTATACTTTTCTTCCACAGCTCGGTTTCCCAACTCCCAGCCCCAGGGGAACCCAAACCCACCTTGGTTCTCATCAGGGTTTCCCTTTGAAGATGGTTCAAAGAAAGGTGTCCAACAAGCTTGGTATCCAACACCAAGCTTATCATATTAAACCATCCTCTCGTCCACACCAGGATGGCAAGAACAAAGGCACCGATTTGAAGAAAATAATGAAAAAGTGTAGATCAATCAAGGTCTCAGAACCTATGACTTTGAGGAAAACAATTTCTCAACCTGGAAAACCACCTCCTCCGGCTCAGGCTCACCACAACAAGTTGATCAAAGCTATCAATGGATCACCAAACTACATGAAGTCCACCAGCAGTTCCGAGGCCAAAAAGGAGACCTCTCAGGTCAGTTCTCGGAATACTCAAACTGGTTTACAATTAGAGAGCAAGAATCTTCCTAGTCGTAGAACGAGTTCGTTTTCCGGTAATAAGTCTGCTACAAGTTTAACGAGGACATCTAGTTTGAAGCTGGCGAGGACTTTAACAAAAACTCCTAGTTTTAAGCCTGCTAGAGCTTCTGCCAGAAAATGTTCCAGGGTTGCTTTATGTTCAGAGATGAATGTACAGAAAGCTACCTGTTCTTCGATTTTGAAGGACTCCAAGTTTCCGTCTTATCTCATGCTTAATCACGGTGCAACCGAGTATGAAGGGACTTCGGTTATAAAGGTCTGCCCTTATACCTACTGCTCCCTCAACGGTCATCACCACACTCCTTTGCCTCCGTTGAAAAGTTTCTTGAAAGCAAAGAGAAACCTAATGAAAACCCAGAGAAGCATGAAGATGGAAGCTTTGAGCCCGCGTCGAACAAAGCTTTGTGGAGATAGAGCAGAGGGATTCGACTCCCCTATGAAGTTTTTCGTTGAAATCCATGCAAACGGCAAAGGAGATGATCATGATGATGATGAAGGTAAAGCAACAGGAGGAAGCACACAAATGAATGCCCTGGAAGAGGATGGTTCTGGATGTGGCAATGCAACAGAGCCAGAGAGTCTATCTCAAGGTTCACTAAACTCTGAGTCTGAGATTAATTTTGATGAAAATCTTGAACATAGCAGTGAAACCAATTCTCAAGTAGATATCATCAAAACCCTTAATGAAGATCTGAAGCACAACGATGTGGACGCAGAGTTTAGAGGAATTGCATCTAAAGAAGAATCATCGCCATGGAATATTTATGATGGTGATAAGCAGGAAGGCGTTCCAAGCGTTGATGTGGACCGTACAATGTTTGAAGTTATTGAAATGGAGTGGGATGAATGGCCATTTTCAGCTTCACAGTCTGGCGATGAAGCTTGTTCTTGGATGGAGTCTGATCCAGGAACTGGGGATTCGTCAGATGAAAGTGACAGAAACATGGCAGAGGAGGCTTCGGAAGCAGGTGAAGACACAAAATGTGTTGATACATGCAGCCAGATATCTGAAACCTTAAGCTATGACCAAGTTTCCTCAACCATCATGGATGAAGAAGAGGAAAAAGAGCACACTGAAATAGATTCAACGATTCCATCTTCAGCAGAGGATTTAAACGGGGAACCAACACCAGGCAAAGAAAAAATGGTGGAGAATGGAGCTCCTGGAACATTTAAGGAAGTTTCTGAAGCAGATTCTCCGCGACAAGTTCCTGAAAACATCGGCACAATTTATCTGAAAGATGAAGGTTTTGAAGAAACGGGGCAGTTTCAGTTGGAGCAGGAAGAGATAAATGAAGTTCAGAAGTCAGGGGATTTAGAAGCAGCTCAGGCAGTCACTATCTGTGGTTTTTTTCCAGAGATGGAACTTCCAATTGGGGAAACCGGTGAAAAAATTGAAGCCGGGAAAGATGGTGCTGAAGTAGAAGACACTAAGATTGAAGTTAATGATGCTATTGTCGAGAGTTTTTCAACTAATGATGTTGTTGATGATATCCTTTTTGCCAAGAGTCGAGATCACTTGGATGTGGCAACAAACGATCGAAGTAGCCTTAATATAGGAAGCAATGCTATTGCTACTGAAGGCCTTGCTGACAAGCATACCAACAGCAAATGGAGAATTGGGAGCAAGAGACGTGAAGACGAGTACGAGGAATCAAGGGAGTTCAACCCCCGAGAACCGAACTTACTTCCCGTTGTTCCAGATGCAGATGCAGAAAGGGTTGATCTGAGGCATCAGATGATGGATGAAAGGAAAAATGCAGCAGAATGGATGTTGGATCATGCACTCCAGCAAGCAGTCACCAAACTTGCTCCAGCTAGAAAGAGGAAGGTGGCATTACTGGTTGAAGCCTTTGAAACTATCCTGCCGCTGCACATAACCAAATGTGAAACTCATTTCAAGCATTCTTCAACAGGCTTTGCCAATGGAAGAATTCAAGCTTGTAACTGAGTTTTTTTCTACAGGTAATTGTGTTCAGTTTAATCGTAAGTTATGTGAGTGAGTGTTAGAATTAGTAAAAGCTGGATCATATTTATGGTTTGAGGTCCAGACATGTATGTATTTGTAATGGTGACACTAAATTTATGTTTTAAATAATTTTTAATTTTCTACTCAATCATTCTTTCCATCAATACATAAATTCATAAACATCATCAATGTTTTTTCATGTATTGTTACCAACCATGTTGAGATATCATGAACAATTGTTTATGTTTATTTATCGAGTTTAATAATCAAGTAAGAACATGATTTTTAAGTTTGTTTATTGAACAAATCAAACACACAAAAAAATTGTTTTATTCATTTACAATCTTTTGATTATTATGTAGGAAATAATAATATTGCTTGTGTGTAATTTATTACTAGGGTCATGCCAAACAACTGCATATTCGGAATGCATGTAGTCACGGAGAGATTATTTTATAGATCGGTTTTATCACGTTATTCATGATCCATAATCATTAAAAAGTAGGTAATTAATTTTTATTTTTTATATCATTTTTTTTCTTAAGTAATTTATATTTAACCACCCATTACCTATGAGAAATTATTACGTGAACCCGTTTCACCACCTAGGATATGGTCTCTAACCAATTAAATTAAGACAAATGATATATTTTTTCCATATGATATTTACACATAAGTATTGTCCAAATCATCCAATTTAATGTCTTTGATTTAAAAAAGAAAAAAAATATTACCAAAGATTTTTGTGTCATCTTTCTCTTTGTTGTTTAAAATTTTTTTAATTAATTTTGTTATATAGATTTAGGGTTTAGGGTGTATAGTTTAGGGTTAGGAATTAGAGATTTAGGGTTTATGTGATTTAGGGATTAGGGGTTTAGGGTTTAGGGTTTACGTGGTTTATGGTTTATGGATTAGGTTTAGAGATAAAGTTAGGATTTAGGGTTTAGAGTTAGAGTTAGAATTTAGGGTCAGGGGTTATTGTTTAGGTTTAGGGCTAGGGTTTATGATTAGGATTAGAGTTAGAGTTTAAGGCTAGGGTTTATGATTAGTAATATTTTTTTTTATTTTTAAATTAAAGGTATTAAAGTGGATGATTTGGATGATGCTTATGTGTTAATATGATATGAAAAAAAATGTATTGTGTCTTAATTTAATTAGTTGGGACCATATCTTAGGTGGTGGAACGGGTCCATGTAATAATTTCTCTATTACCTATTTATATGACAATAAAAAAAATTCATTCTTGAAAAGATGATATATAAAAATTAGTTGGTTACTTTTTAGTGGTTAGGGACCATAGATGACGTGGTGGAACCAGTCCATAAAATAATTTTTCTTCTTCGAGATGGAAATCTTTTTTTTTTTTTGGTATCTCACTTTAGAATAATAGATTTAGTTTTGAGGTTCAAGATTAGTAGTTATGATTAGGTTATAAGAATTTAAGGGTATATTCTATTTTTTAGAATTTAAGATTTAAAATGTAAAAATTAAGGTTAAATTTTTAAATTTTTTTAAAGTATTAAAAGATACATGGTTAAAGACAAATATTTTTTATTCTCTTCCGTCTGTAATTAATTCAGTTTATTCCAATATTTTTGAATACTTCCAAATTAGTTATACTGATATTTTACTGTCAATAGAGTTATAGATGTTTTATTTTATGAACATTAATGCATTTACATAGTAACTTCCCGTAGATATGATACTTTTCTGTCGTATCATCAGAGAGATTATTAAATAAATCTTGTTTATTACGTTATTTATAGTCTAAATAATTAAAATCGTTTATTTTTATATAATTATCTAATAATTATCTATCCACTAATTACATGTAGAAAAGTGATGAAGATTCACTTTAAAAAAATTAAAATGAAAGGTTCTGATTGCTTAGGACCATAAATAACTGAACAAGGTTCACCTAATAATTTTTCCATATCGCCACTATTCAATCAAATTACATAAATATCATGAACACAATATGATATATTTTTTTCCTTTCCAAATTAATTATTGATAGCCAACCAATCTATCTGCCTTTCCAATCCCCCCCTAAAATTGCACAACACGGATTTGTGAATCAAACCAACTTCCAGCACTCTCAGCACGTAAACGTAATTGCTGGAAAATACTAAATAGATGAAACTCGGAGAGCCATTCTATACGCTTTGTCCTGCAATACTATACGAACTAAATGTTTTCTGCAGAGTCACTAAGCTCTTCATTCTGGTATAAGTGGCTTGTCTCCTTTTGCTATGGAATGGAAGCTTCAGCCACAATTTTCTCCTCTCTAATGGGTTCTTCCAGGACTAGAAGGTTGATCACTTTCAGCTTTGTCACCTGTTCATTTCTATGTTTAGCGAATGCCAATGGTTCTCCCACACAACAGGAGAGTTGCAATCTGTACCAAGGGAAGTGGGTGTATGACAGCTCCTATCCTCTCTACAATTCATCAGCCTGTCCGTTCATCCGCAACGACTTTAATTGCCTCAAGTATGGCCGTCCCGATCACCTCTACCTTAAATATAGATGGCAGCCAACCAATTGCCGGTTGCCAAGGTAAATTTATAGTTTTCGCATCTCACGCTGGATTTCACACTGGTAGTTTCCATTCTAAATGTGAATCAGTAAGAATGACAGGTTTGATGCCGAACAGTTGTTGAAGACATTAAAGGGCAAGAAGATGATTTTTATTGGAGACTCCTTAAGTCTGAACCAATGGCAATCACTAGTATGCATGCTTCACGCTGCTGTGCCTACATCTCGTAGAATCAAACAACACTTGTATAACCACAGTATTCCCGCTGTCACTTTCAAGGTAATCAATCTATGTTAAACATTTCCTTTGCCATATAGGTAACCCTTTTAACTATGGATAAATAACTGTGCCCATTTCTCTGCATATATATATGTATGGACTGAAACTTTCAGGACTATAACGTATCTGTAATGCTATTTCACACGCTGTACTTGGTAGACGTGGATGAGGAAACAATTGGCAGAGTTCTGAAGCTGAATTCTATTCGGCATGGCGACCTGTGGAGAAACTTTGATGTTTTAATTTTCAACACTTGGCATTGGTGGCACCGCAGAGGACAGAAGCAACAGTATGAGCTTTACAAAACAGGCATAATCCGATTAACTAATGACCTGTTCACAAGAGCTAAAAGATCTGTATTGTGAACTGCAGATGGCAATATGTGGAAGTTGATGGGAAGATTAGTAAGGACATCGATCGTATGACTGCTTTTCAAATGGCTCTGAGAACCTGGGCCAAATGGGTTGATTCAGATGTTGATGTCAATAGGACTCGAGTTATATTTCAAGGAATCTCCCCTTCCCACTATAAGTGAGCTGCTTTTCCTCTTTCCATCTCTTTCTTTTCAAGACCAAAAACCGTATCAACCTTCGGATTAACATAATTTCTTGTCTCTACATTCATATGAATCAGTGGTGCAGGATGGAATGAACCAGGAGTGAGAGATTGCTCAAGGCAGATGACACCATTCATGGGACCGGTTCATCCGACTGATTTGACTCATGCCGTAGATGTAGTGAAAGATGTCATAAGTAGCATCAAGAAACCTGTTTATTTGCTTGATATTACAGCTCTTTCCCAATTAAGAAAAGATGCACATCCTAGCTCATACAATGCCTTCAACGGCATGGATTGCACACATTGGTGTGTTGCCGGACTACCTGATACATGGAACCTACTTCTGTATACAGCTATCATCAAATAGAAGAGAAACAAATGACCAATGTAGTAACTTCTGAAATATAATAAATTTGTAATTCCTTCTGAAATTTCTAATGAGAACTTAGGGAGAATTAGTAAGTAGCTTCTTAGTGGATCAATGCAGAAACGTGAAAGGAATTACTGGAAAGTTGAAATGTACAGGGGAAGGGAGGGAAATATGGCGACTGTAGAATAGAAACAAAAGCAATAATGCTTTCAAATAATTGCTAGCCAACTTAATGCTTTGCTTCTACTTTCTAAAAATTACATTTTTTCCCTTAATTGGTACCTTAGTCGATTCAGGCATTAAAAAATACTATCTTCTCTTTATATACCTTCAAGGTCTATGAAGACGGTAAGAGTGATAGAAGAAGCAGAAGCAATAATGCTTTCAAATTTTCTGTGGCTGGTTCAACCTTAATTAGCCAGGGATTTTGATATCATCCTACTAAGGGGTCACCTGTTTGAGGGATGCATGACACGGATTAGCTTGAAATCATGGGCCGTTTATAGTGAACATGCATGTTTTCTCACTTGATAATGCACAATTGTTTAACATGTTTTATTGACCTTGTCTAAGTCTAACATTCTTGATTTCCTTCGGTTTTATTTATGAATCTTGTTTGACATGTGTAATAACCCAAATTTCAAAGTCAAAATCCCTAATTGAAACCCTAAAATTTTTGGGATTAAAATTCTGAAAAATTAGTGACTTAATTGTGATATTCTGAAAGAAAAGGGTCGAAATGTAAAAATTTAAAAACTCTAAACCCTACGTCTGCAATTTTCCCTTTTTCTTGGATAGGCTCTCTTCTTCCCCCGAATCTGATAACCGATTCAGTTTTAATTAGAGAATTAAATTCTCTTTTAATTCTACCGTTAATTTTCGAATTATAATTCGAATAACTATACTTGTTTGGGGAGTTGCAAAGCACTAGAATATCATCTTTCTCACTGCTTTCGGCCGATATTACCTTGGGAGTTTTCTTCTTTGGATTGTGGTAAGTGGGTAAGCATTTGATCCATGGTTTTGTGTTTTCGATTGTTTATTTGAGTATGTTAATGGGTTTTGTTCTGTAGATTAGTTTATATGAAATGGGGGAATGATGTTATTTGGTTCTGTAGTGGTTCGAAGGGTTCATGGGGGTTGGGGATACTGTTTTAATCGAATAATATCGTGGGGGAGTTGTTGATTCATTTAAAAAATGGGTTTAGTGTCGAATCGAATAAGGAATTGTTTAGGAAGTTATTTGAATCGAAATTGGATCGAAACGAGGCAAAAAGGAGGGTTTTACGCGTTTTTAGACCTGTTAAAAAGGGGGAAACAAACAGCAGCGAACCCAGCAGACCAGACCGAAAAAACGAGGCTATTATGAGTAACGAATTATTTCTATTTTGTATATTTTCGGTATAGTGTCATAGTAGGATATCTAATGTATTCTGTTAATTGTAGACTCTATACCTGCTCAGCCTAGTGGTAGAGCCGAATCCAATAGACGTTAGGGTCGTCGTTGAGTCTTCTGATACAGGTGTGTTCTCTCCCGTTCATCCTGTAAATCTGTTATTTTGTATATTCGATTCCTGTTAACCGTATGATCATGCATCATTCTGACATATCATTTCTGATTCTGATATCTGTCATGCTTGCCTCCTGTTAGACTTTAAGGCATACATTCTGATTCTGTATCTGCATATAATATGGCATCTGGGATATTATCTGTGTACGGGGAAGTTAGTGATTTATCACTTCTGTTTAGTGGCTCCACCTTCGGGTCGAGATACCACTTCTATTGGTGTGGTGGTGTTAGAGTGGTTTGGGGACCAACTCTTCTGTGGTGTTCGGAGATGTGTGCATATCATGCATACTCTGCCTATTCTGCATATTCTGTTCTGTTATTCCGTTCATCTGTTCTAGAGACACATTAGGCTCCCTAGCTTACACCCTCTTAGATTTTTGTTTCAGATCTCAGTCCTAGGCTCGGTACGGTACTTGGAGGATCCTGTTTCAGTTTGAGATTTATAGTATGTTTTTTCCGTTTCGGATTCCGGATTATTTTATGTTTGAATAATAATTTATGTATTACACACATTATACTTTTAGCGGGTTCTGTTACAATTATTGTTTATCAAATTTACGGGTTGAACTTTATTATTTATATGTTTAATTTTTATTATTATTTTTAATTTATTAATTATTTAATAAATTATCCGAATATTATATTTATTTTTGTAAAAACCCTAACTTACGAAACAAGTTTTCTGTTTGTAAATCCTAACTTGTAATCTAAGTAATTAGGTTAATTTTAGGGGTTATATTTAGTGGTATAAGAGCCCGGTTCAACCCACGGACTGTGAAGTCCGAAATAATTTTGATCTGAAAATGTTTTGTCAAATTATTTGAAAATCCGGATTTCTGTTTTGACTCTGTATTTTGAAAATTCTTGAATTATTTCGAATATTACTCCAAGTACCGACTCTAATAGGATTCTGTCTGTCTTTCTGTAGATATTCTACTATGCCACCGCGTCGAAGTACCCGTTTAGCGACCGGTAGAGGTAGTGGCCGAGGTCGTGGACGAGGTCGATCTGTTGCATCTACTAGTGATGTTTCGCCTCATGTGGACCCGCCACAGGCTCAGAGTCTGACTCAGAATCTAGGAGGAGAGGCTCAGCCCGAGATACAAACCGAGGCTCAGCAAGTCGAGGTTGATCAGCCAGTCCAGAGTGATGGACCATATGTGCCTGATGACAGTGAGACTGTCGGTTTGGACTCAGTGACCGTACAGAGGGAATTACTCAGGTATCTGCGACAGAATGAGGGTTCCAGGAAACCCATATCCACTAAACTTTTAGCAGCTGAGGTGACTATGTTTGACGGCAAGACCGGTACTGACCCATCCGATGCAGAGTACTGGCTGAAGAAACTTCAGCGTCTGTTTATCGAGATAGAATACCCCTCTGACAAGAAATTGAGAGCAGCTATATCATTGCTACAGGGGAAAACCCTGAACTGGTGGGAGGCAGAAGAAAAGGTTATTGCTTCTGAAAGGATCAACTGGGAATTCTTCAGACAGAGTTTTGAGGATCGGTATGTGGGTCCTGAGTACTTGGCTAAATACCGAGAGGACTTCCTGAATTTGTAACAGAACGACATGTCTGTCGAGGATTATGAAATTGAGTTTCTAAGACTACTACAATATGCCCCTAGTATTGTGACGACTGAGAAGCAAAAGTGTGATCACTTTCTGAAAGGACTCCGGATACCACTAAAGATTGCAGTTGCCACACATCATGATACGGAGTACAAGGTGATCACTCGGCGTGCCAAGACAACCGAGCGAAATGAGGTTTTGAGGATTCAGATGGAATCCCAAGATTAGGATAGAGGTAGATGACAGTCTGCCGTATTTGCTCAGTACAGTTAGGGTTTTTAGTCCCGGAAGAGAGGCCGCGATGAGTATGAGCCGTAGAGTTCGACACAGTCTAGACTTGCAGTATCAGTTGTCTCTGCTGCTAGTGAAGCTGGATCCACTAGTACCCGAGCTGTACCTCAGTGTACCTTCTGTAAGAAATGGTACCCCGGAGAGTGTCGCATACGGAGTGGAGCCTGCTTCCGATGTGGTTCTCTTGATCACCGTCTCAAAGACTGTCCAGTGGCACCACAGTCTGGTTATGCTCCAAGGCAATCACAGGCTTCAGTTCAGACCCCAGTAGGGGGAAGAGGACAGGGTAGACCCGTCGCATCTGGTACTGGTAGTAGAGGCAGTCCCGGTCAGTTCAAAAGAGCTGCCAAATCAGGAGGATCTCAATATGGCATGGTATATGCTACGAGGAGACAAGAGGACCGGGATGAGCCAGACGTCATTGCTGGTACATTTTCTGTACATACTGTTTCTTTCTTTGCACTGTTAGATAATGGGTCAACACATTCCTATGTCTCTAGTTTTGTAGCGGGGTATCTGAAAATTCCGGTAGAGGATACTTGTAGTTCCGTTTCAGTTTTTAGTCTTGTGGGCCACCAGATGGAGATTACCAAAGTTTACAGAGATTGTCCCCTTGAGGTTCACGGGGAAATCTTTTCTGCTAATCTGATGCAGTTACTATTTTTGGACTTCGACTTGATTCTAGGGATGGACTGGTTATCCGCTCACCGAGTTACTCTGGACTGTGAGCGTAAGAGGGCAATTCTGAGAACTTCTGATGGACGAGAGGTAACTCTTATCGGTGAGCGTAGAGGTTATCTGTCCAATCTGATATCAGCCATGAAAGCTGAAAAGATGATCAAGAAGGGGTGTATAGCTTATCTTGCCTACCTCCTTGACCGGAGGCAATCTGATTTTGGAATGGATAAGATCCGAGTGGTGTGTGAATTTCTAGATGTTTTTCCGGAAGAGCTACCGGGTGTACCTTCTAAGCGTGAGGAGGTGGAGTTCGGTATTGAGTTGTACCCGGGGACTACTCTAGTATCTATGGCACCTTATCGGATGGCTCCGAAGGAGCTTAAGATTCAGCTACAGGAACTTCTGGATAGAGGTTTCATACAACATAGTATTTCACCGTGGGGAGCCTCTGTCCTGTTTGTTAAAAAGAAAGATGGCTCTCTGCGCTTATGTATTGATTACCGGAAGCTAAACAAGTTGACTGTCAAGAACAAGTACCCCCTTCCCCACATTGATGATCTATTTGACCAGTTCCGATGAGCTTCGGTTTTCTCTAAGATAGACCTGAGATCTGGTTATTACCAACTCAAGGTTAAGGATTCTGATGTGTCCAAGACAGCTTTCTGAACTCGTTATGGTCACTACGAGTTTCTGGTAATGCCCTTCGGTCTTTCGAATGCCCCTGCAGCATTCATGGACATGATGAATAGGGTGTTTCGACCTTATCTGGATCAATTTGTAGTGGTTTTCATTGATGACATACTGGTCTACTCCAAGTCTGAGGACGAGCATGAGCAGCATCTTCGGATTGTTCTACAGACTCTTAGGGAGAAACAGTTATATGCAAAATTCAGCAAATGTGAATTTTGGCTTTCGGAGGTGGTTTTTCTGGACACGTGGTATCAGCTAAGGGTATTCAGGTTGATCCGAACAAAATTGAGGCTATTATGAGTTGGCAACGGCCCAAGAATATAGCAGAGATCTGCAGTTTTCTGGGATTAACGGGTCATTATCGGAGGTTTATGGAGGGATTTTCTTCCATAGCCGCTCCGTTAACTAAGCTTCTGAGGAAGGATATACCGTTTATCTGGTCTGAGGCTCAACAGCAGAGTTTTGAGAAATTGAAATTCGTTCTAACACAAGCACCAGTTCTGATACAGCCAGAGTCAGGGAAACCCTATACCGTTTATAGTGATGCCTCATACACTGGTTTGGGATGTGTTCTGATGTAGGATGGGAAGGTAGTAGCATATGCGTCTCGACAGTTGAAACCGTATGAGTGTAACTACCCTACCCACGATCTGGAGCTGGCAGCAATGATCTTTGCTCTGAAAATCTGGAGACACTATCTCTATGGAAAGAAGTCTTATATTTTCACTGATCATAAGAGTCTTAAGTATCTTCTCACCCAGAAAGAACTTAATCTAAGACAACGTCGCTGGTTAGAGCTTCTGAAAGACTATGACTGTGAGATAGAATATCATCTTGGTAAGGCTAATGTCGTTACAGATGCTTTGAGTCGCAACGCCATTTCTGATCTGAGAGCTCTGTTTTCTCGGATGAGTCTGTTAGAGGATGGTAGTTTACTAGCAGAGCTTCGGGTGGTTCCTACTTTGATATCCGAGATTCAGGTTGAACAGCCTAATGATCCGTACTTGGCTCACCGTATTGAGGAAGTTCAGGAGGGAACTTCTCAGGATTTTTCTCTGAACCAGGATGGAGTTCTGGGCTTCCGGGGTCGACTCTGTGTTTCGATGAACTCTGAATTGAAATAGGTTATTCTGCGAGAAGCTCATGATAGTTCGTATTCTATGCACCCTGGTGGTGATAAGATGTACAAGAATCTCCGAGAAAAGTACTGGTGGAAAGGTCTCAAGCGAGACGTGGTCAATTTTATATCCAAGTGCTTGACTTGCCAGAAAGTCAAAGTAGAGCATCAACGACCATCTGGACTACTTTAGCATATCGAGATTCCTTAGTGGAAATAGGAGTGTGTAACCATCGATTTTGTCAATGGTTTACCTTTGACTACGTTAAAGAAGGATTCTGTCTAGGTCATCGTTGATCGATTGACCAAATCTGCTCACTTTATTCCAGTTAAGACCACTTACCCTCTGAGTAAGTGGGCCTGATTATACATCTTCGAGATTGTCCGGCTACATGGAGTACCTCTGTCTATTATATCTGATCGGGATCCAAGGTTTACGTCTAAGTTCTGGGGATCTCTGCATACTACTTTGGGTACTCGTCTGAACCTCAGCACTACTTATCACCATCAGACCGATGGTCAGTCTGAGCGTGTGATTCAGATCCTTGAGGACATGTTGAGAGGATGTATTCTGGATTTCAGAGGTAGTTGGGAGGATTTCCTACCTTTGGCAGAATTCGCGTACAACAACAGTTATCAGGCCAGCATTAAGATGACACCATATGAGGCTCTGTACGGGCGTAAGTGTCGCACCCCGATTGGTTGGACTGAGCTCACTGAGCACCATTTACTGGGTCCAGATATTGTACATGAGGCTGAGGAGACTGTCAGGTTGATTCGGGATCGGCTCAAAGCCGCTTTTGACAGACAAAAATCTTACGCTGATTTGAGGCGTAAGGATCTTGAGTTTGAGGTTGGTGACGAGGTTTTCCTGAAAGTATCTCCATGGAGGAAAGTACTACGCTTTGGCCGTAAGGGCAAACTCAGTCCCAGATATATTGGATCCTACCGGATTATCAGACGTATCGAACCTGTAGCTTATCAGCTTGAGTTACCACCTGAACTCAAGCGAATCCATGATGTATTCCATGTTTCTATACTGAGACGTTATAGAGCAGATCCGTCTCATATTCTGTCTGTTGAGGATTTCGAGATTCGGCCTGATCTGTTTTATGAGGAGGAACCCGTTGAGATTATTGCTCAGGACCAGAGAGTTCTTCGGAGGAAAACCATTAGGATGGTTAAGGTTCTCTGGCGTAACCGAGGTCTTGCTGAGGCTACGTGGGACCCAAGTCTGTCATCAAAGCCCAGTATCCGCATCTCTTTGATCCAGGTAAATTTCGAGGACGAAATTTTCTGTAAGGGGGGGAGAGTTGTAATAACCCAAATTTCAAAGTCAAAATCCCCAATTCAAAGTCAAAATCCCTAATTGAAACCCTAAAATTTTTAGGATTAAAATTCTGAAAAATTAGTGACTTAATTGTGATATTCTGAAAGAAAAGGGTCTAAATGTAAAAATTTAAAAACTCTAAACCCTGCACCTGCAATTTTCCCTTTTTCTTGGATAGGCTCTCTTCTTCCCCCCGAATCTGATAACCGATTCAGTTTTAATTAGAGAATTAAATACTCTTTTAATTCTACCATTAATTTTCGAATTACAATTCGAATAATTATACTTGTTTGGGGAGTTGTAAAGCACTAGAATATTATCTTTCTCACTGTTTTCGGCCGATATTACCTTGGGAGCTTTCTTCTTTGGATTGTGGTAAGTTGGTAAGCATTTGATCCATGGTTTTGTGTTTTCTGTTGTTTATTTGAGTATGTTAATGGGTTCTGTTCTGTAGATTAGTTTATATGAAATGGGGGGATGATGTTATTTGGTTCTGTAGTGGTTCGAAGGGTTCATGGGGGTTGGGGTTACTGTTTTAATCGAATAATATCATGGGGGAGTTGTTGATTCATTTAAAAAATGGGTTTAGTGTCGAATCGAATAAGGAATTGTTTAGGAAGTTATTTGAATCGAAATTGGATCGAAACAAGGCAAAAAAGGGTTTTTACGCGTTTTTAGACCTGTTTAGAAGGAGGGAAAATCTGGGAAATTCCCAGATTTTCCTGGGAAACAAACAGCAGCGAACCCAGCAGACCAGACCGGCCCACGCCCAACCCGCGACCCGTCCGGCCCGAACCCAGACCTGACCCGACCGACCGTCCGACTCGAACCCGACCCGATCGCTGACCCGACAATCGACCTGGCTAATGTCATCGCTGATGTCACTGCTGACGTTATTTGCTGACATCAGCGTTGACTGATGACGTCACTGTTGACTGATGACGTCACTGCTGACGTCAACGTTGACCAATGATGACGTCAGCAGTTGACTTTTTCGACCCTGGCCCACTTTATGTTTTTCGACGTCCTGAATCCAATGGCGCTGTCCTTTTTTCAAAATTCGAACATGAAGTGTCATTTTTGGGGGTTTAAGTTCGATAAGTTATCTAAAAATTGTCTGTAAAAGGTTTCTGAATTAATTTCTGTTTGCTTCAGGTGACGAGAATTCCGACCCCGAGCAGTTGTCTCCTCCTCCTATTGTACGAGGTCTGATACATCCACATTCGGGACCCTCACATGAGTAACGAATTATTTCTATTTTGTATATTTTCGGTATAGTGGCATAGTAGGATATCTAATGTATTCTGTTAATTGTAGACTCTATACCTGCTCAGCCTAGTGGTAGAGCCGAGTCCAATAGACGTCAGGGTCGTCGTTGAGTCTTCTGATACAGGTGTGTTCTCTCTCGTTCATCCTGTAAATCTGTTATTCTGTATATTCGATTCCTGTTAACCGTATGATCATGCATCATTCTGACATATCATTTCTGATTCTGATATCTGTCATGCTTGCCTCCTGTTAGACTTTAAGGTATGCATTCTGATTCTGTATCTGCATATAATATGGCATCTGGGATATTATCTGTGTACGGGGAAGTTAGTGATTTATCACTTCTGTTCAGTGGCTCCACCTTCGGGTCGAGATACCACTTCTATTAGTGTGGTGGTGTTAGAGTGGTCTGGGGACCAACTCTTCTGTGGTGTTCGGAGATGTGTGCATATCATGCATACTCTGCCTATTCTGCATATTCTGTTCTGTTATTCCGTTCATCTGTTCTAGAGACACATTAGGCTCCCTAGCTTACACCCTCTTAGATTTTTGTTTCAGATCTCAGTCCTAGGCTTGGTACGGTACTTGGAGGATCCTGTTTCAGTTTGAGATTTATAGTATGTTTTTTCCGTTTCGGATTCCGGATTATTTTATGTTTGAATAATAATTTATGTATTACACACATTATACTTTTAGCGGGTTCTGTTACAATTATTGTTTATCAAATTTACGGGTTGAACTTTATTATTTATATGTTTAATTTTTATTATTATTTTTAATTTATTAATTATTTAATAAATTATCCGAATATTATATTTATTTTTGTAAAAACCCTAACTTGCGAAACAAGTTTTCTGTTTGTAAACCCTAACTTGTAATCTAAGTAATTAGGTTAATTTTAGGGGTTACATTTAGTGGTATCAGAGCCCAGTTCAACCCACGGACTGTGAAGTCCGAAATGATTTTTGATCTATAAATGTTTTGTCAAATTATTTGAAAATCCGAATTTCTGTTTTGACTCTGTATTTTGAAAATTCCTGAATTATTTCGAATATTACTCCAAGTACCGACTCTAATAGGATTCTGTCTGTCTTTCTGTAGATATTATGTCTGTCTTTCTGTTTGTCTTCCTGAATTATTTTCAAACGCCTCTATAGATCTTGATATTTTGTGACTTTTTTATCTAAAAAGTCACAAACTATTACAGCGTTGGCTATAACGGCATTTCTTCTGATGTTTTTTTAAACGTCGAAAATTTTTTTAGAGACACTAAAAAAGGTCGTTAATGATCTGTTTTGGTATAGTGTCAATCACCAATCTTTGACCATGTCGCACAACCATCGTGAACCCGATCCGGCATTCTTCGTTTTAATTAAAACTTGAAATGAACTGTTGGTGCAGTTTTCTGTTGAAAATCTCCCTTTGGTCAATTTGATGATGCTTTCTTGCATGACGAAACGGAGTCTTGGAAGGAGAAAGATTAAATCTTGATCTAGTTTGTATTATTAAGAGTATAATATTATGAAAAAGGTAACGAATAGTAACCGACCATTTCCAGTCTGGTCATTTAAATCTTTGGTGGGACCAGTTCAGTTTTCAATATCTCATTTATCAGCCGAGGCGAGCTGTCTTGTTTCATGCGCTCAAATAATGATGATTAGTGCGGTCAATAAAATAAGAATTAGCAAAATCTCAAAATAATTGGACAAGGTAGCTAAAGTGGAATTTGTGTATGGTGTGGGTGGACTCAGATTATGATTTTCTCTTTTGCTGAGGAATGTTTGATTTCCTTGGTCTAACATCTACTGCTGCCAAATTTGAAGACCGATAAATAAATCCAATGGACGAAAGTGAGCCCCAAAATGCCCGATTGATAAAACCAGTAAGTATCGGAGATGATAAAGATTTAACCTCGAGTATACAAGAAACTTGAAGTACCGTACGAGTGAATGTCCCTGCGTTAAGACTCTAACCCGTAACAAGAATTTATCTTATTTTAAAATTTTGAGAAATGTTTGGTTCACCAAAAAGATTATTACCAAGGGTAACTAAAATCCCGTCAAACTGTAAGGAGACGACATCCTGGAAAAGGCCCAAAAGCTCAATCCTCCATTATATTATACTAATAAATAAAAATGGTGGACCCTTTTCTCATGCCTACCTACTTGTGCTACCTTAAAATTTGTCAATATAGCCGTTAAAGGGCATTCTCTCTTCCATTTATTCGCAATCTCTCTCTCTCTCTGTCTGTCTTTAAAGAAATCTGTGCCTTTCTTTAGATCCAGCTCCTCTGTTTCAATCTCTCTCACACACACATTCAAACAGGCAAGTCAAAGGAGCACAGAATTCAAGCGATGGTCCTTATCACAATGGTTCCTCCAATGCATGAATCGTCAGCTCCCTTGCTCTCATCTGCCGCAACAAGTAGCAGCAGCACAAGCAGTGAAGCTGATGATATCTCACCAGTATCTTACCGTTTTGTGCTTCAAGATGTCGGTAGATATGATTTTCCATGCAAAACATTGTGTGGTTTTCATTCATATAAATCACTGGCAGTGCTGTCCGGGCATATTGGTTCAGTTTCATGCTTGGCCTTGTGTGGGGAATTCATCTTAAGCGCCTCACAAGGCAAGGACATTATAGTTTGGCAACAGCCTGACTTGAGGCAGTTCACAAAGTTCGGCCAGGGTGATGGCTCCGTGAAAGCCCTCGTGGCTGTCGGCAATAAGGTTTTCACTGCGCATCAAGATAGTAAAATCAGGGTATGGAAGGTTTCAAGAAGCTCAGAGAACGTGTTTAAGCTGAAAGACACGCTTCCTACTACTAAGGACTATTTGGGGAAGTTCATGAAGCAAAGCAATTATGTCCAAACTCGGCGGCATCACAAGCGTTTATGGATCGAACACGCGGATAGTATTTCTTGTTTAACAGTGTACAATGGGTTGATTTATTCAGGTTCATGGGATAAGACTCTTAAGGTGTGGAGATTATCTGATCTCAAGTGTTTGGAATCAATCAAGGCCCATGATGATGCAATCAATAGTTTGGTAGCTTGTAAAGGAATAGTGTATTCGGCATCCGCGGATGGTAAGATTAAGGCTTGGGGAAAACATGGGAAGACCTCTCATTCGCTGCAGGGTATTTTGGAGGGCCATAAAGATGTTTCATTGAATTCAGTTGTTGTGTCAGATGATGGAAAGTGGGTATATGGAGGGGGTTCAGATGGTTTTGTTATGGGGTGGGAAGGTAATGGCGATTTCAATAGTTGGAAATTGGCGAGCCAGACTAAAGCGCACAGTATGGCTGTTTTGTGCACGTGCCTGGTGGGAGAATTTTTGTGCAGTGGTTCAGCTGATAAAAGTATTGCTATTTGGAAGCGAGGAGTTTATGGCAATCTTTGTAAAATTGGAGTCATTCATGGTCACGAAGGGCCTGTCAAGTGTTTGCAGACTACACCCTGTAATGTGGGTAATGGTTTCTTGCTCTACAGTGGAGGCCTCGACAAATCTGTAAGGGTTTGGTGGGTGCCCAAGAGCTTTGCTACAAGTTAATCATCACACAGATTTTTATCTATGTTGTCCACTGCTTCCTTTTCTATTTGTTTGTTAATTAGTTTTGATTGCTTTGAGGGGATTTGGTGTGCAGTTTCTTTAGGGAAAATTGTTAGAGTGATCAATTTTGTATTTATAGCCTATAGGTTCTCTATTTCATACACTTTCTTTTTAAGTAATCGTTGGGGGGATAGAGAATGCAATAATTTACAACATATTTTTCTCAGTTGTATGTTTGATGATCAAGAATGAAGCAGCTTTCTTTTGTTCAATGTAGAACTGCCATTTGTTGTCGGTTTGGGTGTTTCCAACTTAAAAAATGTAAATATTCCTCAGAGGTTGTAAGAAATTTCGGAGAAAGGAGATTGTGGTACTGTAGAAACAAACCTGTAGAGCCATAACATCTTACAGTGTTGGATTCCCATCTTTCATTTGTGGTTTTCTTTTGATAAGTGTTCCTACAACTAGGTAGCAGCAATTTTCCACGTTCCCAATCAAATCCAGGGGTTAAGAATGTTGAGAAGCATGCATAATATTACCAAGATACCCGTGCAGTGCAATCAGTAAATTAATAACGAAATAACATTCTATAGGCAGATCTCATCTCATGGACATAATTATGGACCAAAACAAGGATGTCTATATAGAACAAAAGGTACACCTATGAACATCAGACTCTTTTGAGATCAGGGGAAGAGTCACCATTATATGGTATGTTGTTCCACTAGTTGCACAAAAAAGAACCAGCTTACCTACTTATGCGACAATAAATGAAGTAAAAGAAGTTCATAGTTTGGTGGGAGGAGAATGTCATAAACAAAAAATTTAGTCAGCAACAATGGCTAATCACGTGCAAAGCTAACCCTCTTGTTAGGTTTTCCATTCATCCAGCAATGATTCGCCAGATTATCACTTGGTTGAAACTTGGAGCTTTTGTAGCCAGGTATATACTGGTGTGAACCTTCCCTCTTCCGGGAACCACTGTGCCATGCTCCCCCACTGCTGCTATTTCTGAAGTCTAACTTTCTTGACCCTTTGCCATGATTAACCCCCAATTTGCAACCATTTCTCCCACAATCTCCCCACCTGTTATCATTTGGAGTTACATTGCGCTGAACATGGTTATGTTTCCATGAATTATCTCTATTAGGCAACTTTTTAGTATCTCGTTGGTTCCTTTCCCAAGAAGTCCGTTTGAAGTCTCCCCATCCATCATCCTTCTTAGAGCCTTGATAGCTACAGCCCCAAGAACTTTTTCCAGTATTCCAATCCCTGGACCCATTATATCCCCATGAGTTATGCTTTCCACTTCCATTTTCCTGAGTAATGCTACTCTCCCAGGGATTATTTCCATCACTATTTAAATTCCTCGAGTCATCAACTTTAAGAACCAAGTGGCCCCAGCCTAGAAGATCCTTTGAACTATCTTCAGTAGCATTGTTACTTTCCCAAGGATTGTCAACCTTAAAAGGGCTCATATTGCACCCTTCAGTCGGAGCAGAAGAAAGGTTCTTTGCTATCTTGTTTTCCTCGCGTACCATGTTATCTCCTTCTACATCAGTGGCTGCAAAATATTCTTTTTCTATCTCCCTAATTAATTCAGGATCAATATAAGGATTCCAGTTTATTTCATCAATGTATGCGTTTGGATCAGGAGCAGAAATGCCACAGGACAAGCCATTGATCTCTGCCCAATACCGGCTTTTTGCATTGCGAAATGCTTCTTTTCCAGCCGAGTCATCCCAATTGTGCACATATTCATTGGAGCCCCTGAACTTATTTGTATCAACTATCTTCCTCCAGGATACTTTTCCAACTGTAGTGCAGAATTTCTTTTCCCACAAAGGCACGCCATCGTTAGGAAGCTCTATAAGGAAACGAAGATCATCAGAAAAGAACCACACGCTTTGATAGCAGAATACAGACGAACAATGAGAATGGTATATTAATTTGTAGAAAAACGAATCAACAAGTGGTAGTTCTTAGACAATGTGAAAGTTATCATGTAGGAAAAAGTCACAAGGTGTAGCAAGTAAAGACCTTAATACTAATACTACTAGAAAATATGGGAATTTTAAGTTTTAATCAAATCAGTAACTAGTAATGAAATGGGAATAACCAAAGATATTGATGGGTACTACTCCAAGAATACACCTACATGTGAAACAGATGAAATTTGTTTTCTTTTCCATCTACATATTCAATTTTTGCCCGTCACTTGCCCCTGATTCTTTGTTGTTTCAAATGGATGTCTGATTTTAAAATTGTATTCTAAAACTCAAACGAGGATGTTAATTTGAAAGGAAATAAATTACCAGAAAGACGAGTTTCAGGACGATGATAGGAGGGAGGATATTTTGGAGCAGTATCCTGTCGGTAAAATCGCCGATGCGCTCGATGTCTCCAATTGCCCATCTCTCTCTTCTAAACCCTAAACCAAAACCAAAAGGTATTAAGGAGGAGTCGTAGAAAACAAGCTTTGAGGAGAGGGGAGAGAAATAAGTGTCCAAGGACAGCACACGGGATGAAACCAAAACTAAAAAATCAGATCCATCGGCTTTGTTCCGTATTTGAAAGACGACTCCAGAGCGCACGGCGAGACGGAGAACTGCAGCAGACATTATTTTATAATGTTGTTTTATTTTAATACTTCAATTATTTTTTAATAAAATAATATCTAGTATTTTTAAAATAGTATACATTTTTATATTAAACGAAAAATACTAGAATTGAGTGTACCATAAAAGGGATGGGTATTTTATCCGATCTGGATTTTTAATAAAAAAATGAGTTTAGGTCGGGTGATTTTTTAAAGTGATATCAAGTTAGGTCGGGTTCAGGTTAAGGGTATAAAATATTTAATCTAATTCGACCCGGGACTAAATATATAATTTTTCTATAAATATTTTTAGAAATATTTATAATAATGATTTTCTATCTATATATTTTTTAGAGATGGGCACGGGTCGGGTCGGGTTAGATTTTCGGCCCATCTACACCCGACCCGAAAACATATCCTTCACCCGCCACCCGAACCAACCCGAATTTAGGGTGAAAAAAATCCAACCCGACCCGACCTGAATCATTAAAAATAAAATTTTAGGGACTTAATTATAAATAAAATAAAATTTAGGATCTAATAGTAGATAAAAATAAAATTTCAGTGACCTAATTATAAAAAATAATTTTAGTGATTTAATTGTATAAAATATATATAAAGAGGGATCATTATTGCAAATATCCCTAAAATATATATTGAAAAATTATACTATTAGTCTCGGGTCGGGTCATATTTTTTCACTCTAAACCCAAACCCGACCCGAAATCACTCTTAAAAAACCCGACCCAACCCGACCTGAACACGGATTTTCTTCAAAAAAAATATGACCCGTTCGGTCCGGGTCAAGTCAGAACCTGTCGGTTTTGGGTTTCGTGCTCATCCCTAATTTTTTTATAATTAGATCCTTAAAATTATTTTTTTATTTATAAAATCCGTAAAATTATATTTTTTATAATTAAATCCTCAAAAATTATTTTTTTTAATAATTTAGTCCCTAAATTTGTTTTTTTTATAGTTCGGGTCAGGTCGAGACGTAGTCGAGTTTAGGGTATTTATTTTTGGTCTGGATCGGATCATATTTTTTGAAAAAATATTTGGGTCGAGTCGGAGTCGAATTTAGGGTATTTATGTTTGGGTCGGAGTCGAGTTTAGAATATTTATTTTTGGGTCGGATCTGATCGGATTTTTTCAAAAAAATATTGAGATCGGATCAAAGTTGAATTTAGGATATTTGTGTTCGGGTCGAGGTCGGTGGGCCAAAAATTCAACCCGACCCGTGCTCATCTCAAATACTATCGGACCAACTAGCTCTAATTAATATATTTTTAGTTATATATTTAACCTATATAATATTTTAATAAAAATAAATCAATAAACCAAAAACTTGCACCGAAAGAACGGACAAGAACCAAACCACCAAAATAACCAACTCCAATTCATATATTTTTACTAATTGATATAATTTTATAATTATTAATGATAAATAAATATTTTAAATTTTATATATTTTTATAATATGTATATTTTTTAAAAATATTTATTGATTGATAAAGATTTATTCATAATTTAATCTTTGATCGATTTTCAATTGATTTGTTTCGAAACCCAAGATGCACAAACTATTGCTTTTTTAAAAAAATTATTATGGAAACAATTTATATGTTACGTATAAATTAATATATATATATATGTTAATCTAGTGGTGTGACCCTTCCCCTTGCTTTTAAAGGATGCGGGATCGAATCTTAACGTATAACGTTTAAGATTTTAAAATTCGAGAATCGAACAAATTATTTATTTATTAAAGAAAATTTGATCAATATCAAAGGATCTTTAACATTATTAGATCTGAAAAATCCAAGCAAGTGTATTTTTAATGCATGTATATCCGCAACTTATAATATCTATATTTTGAATTTTGGGTATAAAAAACAGAATTATAATTAAAGTGAATCACAGTTCGAAAATAATAAAGAAACAATATATTTTTATCTTTCTTCTTGCTTCTACATCAATCAAAAGAAAAAAAAAATAGAGGATAAATAGGGGGAAAAAAGGAAATAGGAAAAACAAAAAGCAAAATAGTAAAAATATAAAAGAAATCGAAATAAGAAGGTGAAAAAACTAAAATCGTTCGGTTTTCACTCGATTCTCTTGCCTAGGTTGAGATTGGAGAAAAATGATCTTTGATTCACGATTAGGGAAGAAAATCTAATCGCCTGGGCTTCTAAGTTCTTACATGTACGTCAGTTGTTAGATATGACGACTCTCTGTCGTTGATCGACGATGATATACGGTGATATGCAACAGAAGGAGGTCGATCGGGCAGAAAGTAATGGAGAGACATTTTTAAGAAAATTTTTAAAGTTCCTTTTATTAATTACGAGTAAACTACATAAATAATCCTACAATTATATTTTAATTATCTTTTATATCTTTCGATTATCATGAGTTATAAATTAATTTCATAATTTAAAAATTATAATAAATTAGTCTAATATTATTAAAAAATTAACGATAACGTAACAATTAATATAAATTGATATAATTATACGATCTTAGCTTAACTCTAATTTTTACTCAACGCCGCTACGATCCCTCAGGTGATTTCCTCCCACCGTCAATTGCACCGAACGACTCTTTTTCCTTTCCTCATTTTCATCTCAGGTGTTAAATTCGCCTGGAAAAATCTAATCCGTCGTATCTTTTCACCATATTTTTTCACTATCGTTTGGTGGCTTTATTGGTCGCTCTCACCACCAAACCACCCCTCTCCTCCTCATCTTCATTTGAACCTGTTTAAACTCCTCAGAGAATATCCAGTCTAGGCATGGGGGTCTTCTGTTTTGTGTTTGGGTCTGGATTGGTGTCATGCATGTGATCCATTATTATAAAACATTCTATAAATTTTCTCTCAAATCTTAACAATCCCTTCTTTTTTCATATTCCTCATCCTCCTGCTCATTTCCCATTGTTTTTTATATTGTCTCTTTCTTTCTCCCTCTCTCTCAAAATAAAGAGAAAAATGACAAAAAAAAAGTACAATTATTCAGTAAAATAGAAATACGAAACTAAGAATGGATGGATGAATAGGTAATTCCTGGTTCACGTGTGTATAACGTAAACGATTATAGAGTAGATCCGTTGAGGAAATCTACATCACCGAAACACTCGACAAGGCGATTGCGGTTATATTCCGGAGCCCGAGTGAGGGATTTTGATGAAGGGTGCCAATAACGTCGGCTGCTGTAGATTGATCTTAATGGTGGAAATTACCTTCTCAATAAACTATTTCAGTTACTGATTTCCATTACAGAAAACCTTATGATACGCGATAATTGATGTTAAGTACACGCCGACTGCTTGGGAAAACAAAGTAATATAGTAAAATAAGACTAAATTGATAGATTATTAAAGTTATATAGACTATTATTTAAAATTATGGTCAAATTAAAGTGTAAAATTATAATTTCTATTGTTAAGAGTATGGTGGAGCACGAGCATTCTCCGTAGCCATCTTCTGTTTTTATAAATTAAAACTCGTTATTTTAATAAAATAACAAAATAAATAATCCAATTTTTTTCATCACGCTTATGCAGTCGGGATCTTTATTACAATCGTCATTTTGCTATTCCGGACGGAAGCAAAACAAAATCCAAGAGTTGGAAGTTGAACACGTGAAAATGAAAAGGCACCTGATTAAATAGAAAGAGAGGACAAGTTGATGTATAGAAGGAACTGCAGACTGCAGTGCCAGTGGACATATCTACAAGGGGATTAAATTTGTGGTGGCAGAGGAAGACGACGACGCAGTCAATGAAACGACTTTAACCTTACCAACACAAGCTATTCCTAGCAATGTAAATTGTAAAATGAATGTGTTCCATAATTCCAGGGTATCCATGGTCGAACATCATCTCCCTTTCTTTCCCTTTCCCTCCAATGGACTATATTTTTTTAATATTTCGCACCCAAATTGATGGTCCCCTGGTGAAGGGCGCGCACATCGGTGCGTGTTCCTTCCATTGTCATTGACGCAATGCCAATGGTTTTTCCCTTTCACCTTCTACTCCTCTTCTCCTTGCTTTTTGTCTTTCATTCTCATACTCATGCTCATGCATATGAATCTCCCGAGTCCGATGCCCTTATAAAATTCAAATCCTCCTTAGACAATGCTGATGCTTTGCAAAGCTGGGAAAACAATCCCAATCCTCCATGCACTGGCCAAACTGCCAACTGGATTGGCGTCCTTTGCAACAAGGGCGCCATTTCGGGTCTGAAGCTAGAGAGTATGGGACTCTCCGGAACCATTGACGTAGATTCTTTACAAACTCTGCCCGAATTCATCACCATAAGCGTTATGAACAACAATTTCGATGGTCCTATTCCCCAGTTGAACAAACTCTCCGAATTGAGATCTGCTTATTTATCCAACAACAAATTTTCTGGAGAAATTCCTCCCAATGCCTTTGAAAGTTTGATTCAGATCAAGAAGTTGTATCTCTCACAAAATCAATTTACGGGTCCAATTCCTGCCTCGTTGGCCACCTTGCCTAAGCTTACGGAGCTTAAACTTGACCGTAACCGTTTTAACGGTACTATACCCGACTTTAAACACCCTCTGCACACGCTGGACCTCTCAAATAATCAATTAGAGGGTCCTATACCACCAAGCCTTCGTAATATTGACAAAAAGATGTTTGAAGGTGACTCACTCACGATTCATCACTTTTTGTGGTCTATATAATTCATTTATTATACTGACATTGGCAGTGACAGACTAAATCTAATTATCTAGAAATTAATGAATTTTCTATACAAATGTACGCAAGCATGCTAAACACTGTCATCATTGCAGGCAATAAGGCCGTTTGTGGAGGACAAGTGAAGGCGTGTGAGCCAACCCCTACTGCTTCCGACGATGGTTCCACATCTAATAATAGCACTGCCTCCAGCTCCAGCTTGAAGAAGGCCCTGATTTGGTTAATTTTGATCCTCGTTGTAATTGTAGTGTTGATAGTAGTGGTCATATTTGCAGTGATCATGATGAAACGATCAAGAGAGCATAAAGCAACATCTCCACCATCAGTGGAGGCTCTATCAGCAAAAGTGCGAGCAAAAGGGTACAAGGAAGAAGAACAAGGGTCCGCAAGCAGCTCAAGGAATGGAAAGAAGGCCCTAGAGGCGACTGTTAAACTTACTTTCGTGAGGGATGATAGAGAGAAGTTTGATTTGCCAGACTTGCTAAAAGCGTCGGCTGAGGTATTGGGAAGTGGATCGTTTGGGTCATCATTTAAGGCTGCTCTATCAGTTGGGCCAGTGGTGGTGGTGAAGAGGTATAAACAGATGAACAACGCAGGGAAAGAAGAGTTCCTTGAGCATATGAGGAGGATAGGGAGGCTCAGTCATGCGAACTTGCTTCCTCTCGTCGCCTATTACTACAGGAAGGAGGAAAAACTCCTTGTCTCCGACTTCATTAAAAATGGGAGCTTGGCTGTTCATCTCCACGGTTGGTTGGTTTGTTCCTTGTCTAAATTAGAGAATAGAGATAAATAAGAAAGTGGATTAAAAAGCAAGTGAATGAACAATGCATTACTTCCTTTTCAGGTCATAAATCCTTGGGACAACCCGCACTAGATTGGTCAACTCGACTCAAGATTGTGAAAGGAGCAGCCAAGGGGCTGGCATACCTGCACAAGGAGTTACCTAGTTTGATTGTACCCCATGGTCACCTCAAATCCTCAAACGTTCTCCTCAATGAGTCCTTGGAACCCCTCATCGCAGATTACGGTATGATCCCCATAATCAACCAGGAAAGTGCCAAGAAGCTAATGGTGGCTTACAAGACACCAGAATACGTGCAACAAGGGAAAATTTCAAGAAAGAGCGACGTATGGGCCCTCGGGATATTGATTTTAGAGATCCTAACGGGAGTGTTCCCCACAAATTTAAAGGTTAAGGAGAGTGATGATCAGGAGGATATGGCGAATTGGGTGAAGACCGTAGTTGGTGATCAAGAAACGGAGGTGTTCGACAAAGAGATGGGAATAATAAAAGACGGTGATCGGGCGTTGATGCAACAACTGTTGAAGATAGGATTGAGTTGCTGTGAAGAAGATGTGGACAAGAGATTAGATTTCAAAGATGCTGTTGGGAGAATCGAAGAACTAAAGCACAAAGATAGTGCTTAATTCTGAGGAGGATGCCAAGAAATGATATATTTTAGTTCAAGTTTGGTGTTCAAAGCATTTTAATTTTGTTTTTCTCATCAGTAGATTTTCTTAGGACTAATAGTATGTACCCATACTACGTCTAAATCATTTTTTAAATTTAACTCCCTTAAATTAATTATTAAGATACCGATCAAGTCCTTTTTAATATATGTACAATATTCTTTTCATAGAAAGGATCTTTAGGGTTATTTTTTTTAAATAACCAATGTATAGTTTAAAACATTTTCAAGACACTTCAATATTATATATTTGACCTAAATTTTATTTGTAATTTTGATATTTATTTTTATTATTTTTCTTTTAATAAAAGTTCAGAATTTAGAGTTTAAGAAGAAATGTTATTATAAGTTATTATTGTACAACAATACTAATATGAAAATAGGAGTACCGTTATAAAAATAGTTCATTAAAATTTTAATTATGTAAGGGGTATTGGTATGGATGGAGTGGTACGAATACTCAATTCAACTTAAATTTGAGTATTTAAGTTACGCGTACCGATATGATAGACTTATATTGATACCCATGGACATATGACAAATATTAATATGATCGTATTATTTCTAACTTAAAATTTAGACTACATCAAGATACATGTATGTAAGAAATTTGCCTCTAAGATTTTATGAAAAATGGGCATTGCTTAGGTGCCTAAAATGTATAAAAACTAGATAAAATTTATTATTACAGAACAGGCGTACCGGCATGGATGTGAGCGTATCAATACTAAAATGTCATTAGAGGTTATTGGTGCACATCACTACAAGTACGTAAATAAGAGTACCAATATGAAAATAACTCATTGGACATTAATAAGATACACTGCATTCTCAATAAGAGGATGTGAGTTTAAAATTTAAAGACGGCATTATTGGGAGTGACAATCTCCCATCTGAACATGAATCGTAAAAGAATTCTACCTCATGTAACGTTAGAGGATCCTATCCCTTATATATAAATAACATATTTTCATTTTGTTAATGGAATATATTATACACATGTATTTTTAATATACTAGTGTAATTACAGTATTTATTTATATTTTTTGTTGACTCCTTGATTTTGTAGGTGCATTTAATTAAATTCAAATCTCTTAAGATAAATATTTTGATTATATTATACACGCATGTTGCTCATTTTTTTTTTTGATAAAAAATGGAGATGTTATTATGAGCTTCGTTAAAAACATCTCTAATCCTAAATAGAGGAAAAGAGTACCCACATAGCATTACATACATGAACAAACAAACAAGAAATAACCATTACGGTAAAAAAACAAACATCATCACAACTAAAACAACGAAGAAGAATAATCATTCTGTCTACCTGCATGAGAAGACTTCCATTCTAAAATCGATCTTGTCTCATCTTGAACAAAAGACACCAAAGAAAGTGGTGGATTGAAAGTAATTTATGCATTAAAAATTTTAAGGATTCAATATATAATTAATAAATATTTAAAATAAAATTTCAATTAAATTATTTTCTATAAGTAAAACTACACAAATGGTCATCCAACTATCATTCATTTTTTGGGTTGGTCACTAAAATAATTTTTTCATCAAAATCATTATTAACATTTTATGTCATTATTATTTTGGTCATCGACTATTAAATATTTAACAAAAATTGTGACATTAGATTTTTTAATAATAATTTTAGTCCCTAAAATTATTATATTATATCAGATTAATTCTAATAAAATATAACTCATCAAATATTTGAACTAAACCTCAATTCTTTTTCTTTTTTCTCTTGTAATATTATTTTAAAAAAATTAATTTGTCAACTTTCTTTATTTCTCTTACGTCTTTGAACAATTTATTAAATTTTAGATTATATAAAATCACTTTAATTTTATGATTTATTCTTTTAAAATTTAATATAGTTTCTTTAACTTTTCCCAAACTACTAGTATATATATTTTCTATTATTTTTTATGCTTATCGTAACTATAAAAAAATCGATTTATCAATTCACATAAAAGTTTATATAGATCAATAGTCATAAAATCTTTAACATGTAATATTAGATCAATTCAACGCATATCGTAAAATTTTTCTTGGAATTAAATAAAATTTGGTTTCACTTAAATTTTTATTGAGCAGCCAAATTTTTCGATCTTCATATGGATACTCCTACAACTTCACACAAATTTAGCATCAATGACTTTTCAGATGTCGGAACACAATCTTCTTTGGATTGAAAAAGAAATTATTCGAAGAAAAAGAAACCTTCTTTTTTTTATATAAATTTAGCCTTTAACCTATATCTTTTTTACAAATAACTTATTTTTTAACTAGTATGATGACTAGACCGTTAAAAATTTAATGATGATGACATGTCATATGCATATGATGATATATTTTAAATGACATGACATCTAACCTATCAAATATATATATATGAAATATAATTTTATTCTAATATAAAATATAAAATAATTAGAATTCAAATAAAATATTAAAAAATAATTAATTCTAAAATAAAATGTTACTAAATATTTACAACCCGAAGTACGATAGAATCAAAATCCTATCTTAAAACAATTAAAATTCAAATAAAATATTAAAAAAATAATTAATCATATTTTTTAAGATAAGATTTTGATTCTATCGTAGTTAGGGTCGTAAATGTTTAGGAACATTTTATTTTAGAATTAAATAATTTTTTAATATTTTATTTGAATTTTAATTATTTTATATTTTATATTATAATAAAATTATATTTCACATATATATATTTAATAAGTTAGATGTCATGTCATTTAAAATATATTATCATATGCATATGACATGTTATCATCGTTAAATTTTTAACGGTCCAGTTATCATGGTAGTTAAAAAATAAACTATTTATCAAAAAAGTAAAGATATAGGTATAGATTAAGGACTAAATTTATCCTAAAAACAAAATAAGAACCAAAATAATAAAAATTATAAAAATTAAAATTATCTTTATGGTAGGGAAATAAAAGCAACCTTGGGAGTGGGCTATAAGCCTATCAGTTCAAAAGAAAAAATAATGAATGGCCCAAAAAGAACCAGCTGCATCTGCGAATCGTATCCCTCTTCCCCCTCCTATATGAAACCCTGCCGAGCTAGTGCCATAATGCCATTTACGTTATATTTTCCAAGTTTCCAACCGAAACAAATCCCTAATCCCCAAATTCTCTTTCTCATTTACTACAAACAACCTCAGACAATTCTGAATCCCTGCCCAGCCGCAGCAACGAAACCCTAGAAATACCCAGCTCCACTTTCCCCGTAAACCCTCGCCAATGTAAGCCTCTCAAATTTTTAATCTCCTGTTTTTTTCTCAATTCCGTTGTTTATAGTTATTATACTGCCAACAGTTTCGTTTAATTTCCGCATGAACCAATGCATGCAAATGCGACTTTCCGCCCTTTTTCCTTTTCGAATTTGAATTGTTGAAGTGAATTTTCGTTTTGTTATCTTTTTAATTAGTGTGTTAGTTTTGACGTTGGATAAGTGATTTGATTGAGGGAGGGCTGTGAGGTGAAAGAAAAAGGAAGAACAAGAAATGAGTAGGCTATCGTTTAGGCCACGTCCATTGGACATACACAAGAAGCTGCCGATTGTTAAGTCAGTTAAAGACTTCGAAGACGATGACACTCCTACTTCCGCTACTCGTAACTCTCAAATGCTGCGTCTTGCTGCTGCTGAGGTGGAGACTGAGGTACTCATTTTCACTTCTTTGCTTTTCATCGCTCAAATGTAATTGCTTTCTGTAATCTCAAGCTAAAGCAAAATCATGCAGATTGGTTTTCAATTATTACATTTGCTTTTATTTATATAAACATAGCTTCTGGGGAAGCAATTATAGAAACTTAGAGGTTTTCAACAGTTAGACTATTCTTGTTCAAAAACTTCACTATGACTTGCATTGTACTGTTAAGGCTATTTTCGTTAAACCATTTTCAATCCCTTGGTTCTCATACCTCAAATTCACTTGCAATCTGTTATCTTTAAGTTTCTTTAACAAACATGGTTTCTGAAAAGCCAATAATAGAACTTAGAGCTTTGCAACACTTTGAGGCTTTTTTTTTTTTGTTCAAGACCTTCAGTATGGCTAATCATTATACTTTAAGTCTTTGGATTTGTTTGGTTGATGCTTTTACTTTCCACACCTTAAAAGTTGCTAGAAGGCAAAAGCAGAAAGGTAAAGAACAATTCATGATGGTTCTTGAAATGGAAAAGTAAAATGTTACTCGAATCGCAACATGATTGGTTTATAAAGAAGTAAAACTATGCAGTTTGTTATCTAAAAACTAACAATTATAATCATTCAAAAGTATTGTTTCTGTTTCTTCCAATCACACGTTTTTATTTTGCTTATGAAAGCAAAAGGCAAGTAGCAAAAGTATTAAGAAAACAAAACTTAAAGAATTTAATTAGTTTCTAGGTAGATGTATGGTTCACAGGAATGTGTTTAAAGACAATGGAGTCAGATTGATTTTAGTTTTTAATAGTAGTGATACCAGCCCAGAGAATTGGGTTCATAACTTGTTTTACTGAATGATTAATTATTTCAACCAAAGTAACAATGTAGAAATAAACAACTGAGTCTGGGAATTTTTGAGAACAGTGTGCTAATGAACAGACTTCTCGAGGATGACTCGTGCATTTTGTAATTTCTCATGTTTCTCTGGTTTTGAAGTTATTAGTATCCTAGATGCATAGTTAAATTTGTCTATTTAAATAGATGTGTTTTTTAGGTGCAACCAGTCGCTACCAAGAAACTGGCTCCTGAAATACCTACACCTCAGTTTGTTGTTGTTGATACTTATGAAAGAGATTATTCCCGCACGTTCTTTCAACCCACATCCTATTTACGAGCAAGGGGAGGTTTGTGAAACCAGAAAGATTCATTGTTTATGCTCAAAAGCTAATTCGGATGGTTCTTTTCTAGTTATAATTCAATTGTTGTTTGCATTCTGAATGTCTGTTCTATTTTCTCCACAGCCCGGGCTGAGATTGGAGAATTTGTTGAGTATGATCTAGATAATGAGGATGAAGATTGGCTTCAAAACAACAAAGATAAGAAGATTCTTGCACCTGAAAAGTAATTATGTAAATCTTCATTATACTATTGCATTTTCTTTTTCAGTTCAGGATTGTTTAATTAACTCTTCTTTTTTCTGCTTCTTTTTATCCTTTAGTATGAATTGTGGGAAGCCATCTAGACTGTTAAATCTCTATAAATGTGAGCACGAAGAAACTCATTTAGCTGACCTTATTTCAATCTTTGAATATCTAAAAGTCTTCAAAATTTATCTCATTTAATTTAAACTGCGTAAGGGATCTTATTTCTTCTCCAATATTCTCTTTCAGCATGAATTTTGATATTATTTGAAATTTGAATTATCTAGGACTTCATTGTATTTTTATACTTGGTGTTGTTTTAGTTGGATGAATCTGGCTTTTGTATCAGAGGTTGCTGGTTCACTTGCTTGAACCAGATATGAACTAGAAATATACATCTGCTCCTTCAGCATGCATGCACATTTTGATTGCCTTCGTTTGTTTTGTCACTTTAATCATATATTGGTATGCCTGCTGAAGGAAGCATAATTTCTGTTCTGGTTTCTTTTTAACCAGCGAGAGTCAATTCCTAATTTTTTATATGGAAATGATAATATTATATTAGATGGATAATTAACCACACCGAGGGAAAGTGTTTTCATTGTCTTTGGCAGATCCACTTATATGTTATCAATTTATACAATCTCAAATCAGTTCAAGTGGGATTTTCTCTCATATATGCTTATTTAGTTCTTCAGTTGTACATGATAATGCAGGTTGGAGAGTCTTCTTTTTAAACTGGAGGTGTTGGATCATAAAGCTCGTGAAAGAGCAGGAGTTATAACACCTACACTTGTTTCACCAATTCCCGTGCTGTTGACAATGGATGCTGCTATTGAGGTGAATATTTGTTTTGATTATGCAGAAGCTGATTTTTTATTTTATTTTTATTTATTTGCATGCATCCCATATCTATGCTTATCACACCATGTATTATATCAATTTCCAACTTTTGGAGTTTCCTTCAACTTAAAATGGTCATGTAATTATAAGCCTTGATCTTTAGAAATTACCCTTTGATAAGTGTAAAAGGATGCATGACTCACTTAATAGAGTTAACCGTCCTCTGATAATTCTCTGATGGTTGATGCCCTATACTGCTTTGTGTTCATGTATGTATTATTTCCAAACCCAGCAGGTTTGAAGCCCTAGACTCTGTTTTTATCTATTTATTTATTTCTCTATTTGTGATTTCCCTACTTGTTCTTGTTTCAAGAACGCTGATGCAAGTTGAAGAGATATTTGTGCTCTCAAGCTGTTTAATTTTTACTCTTATTCCTTACATCCAAACACTAAATCTTCTTTCTTAACATGGTCATTTTTTTGCTCCAGAATTTTTCGTTTTAATCAATTAACTAATTTGTTGAATCATTTGTAGTGAAACATGAGCTCATGCTTATTCTAATTTTCCTGGTTTGCCTTAATTGCTAGGCCTTGCAATCTCAAACCATCAAATATGGAGTCTTTCAGTCGGTTTATAACTATTGGAAAGAAAAGGTAGGGAACTAATATCATATCTACAATTTTTTGACTTGTACGAGATTCAGATTCTTTGTGAAGAAACCTGCTTGCAATTTTTGTGGTCCTTAATTGTATCTTAGTACCTAATTAAAATTTGGCTTGCCAAGCTAGATTGCTTACTTTGGTATCTGTGGTGGAGGTGCCATTATTTTGAATCTTTGATGGATGTTCTGGTGGAAAGTCCTGGACATGGTAAAATAATTTGGACTGTTCTGGCTGCATGTCCATACAAAATGTGGCTTACATAATTTGAATTGTTATCCTACTATGTTTACTTGCCTTGTATTCTTCTGGAACTCTTGTGCTGAACCTCTTGAATTATTTTTGATGTAATAACAAGGATATTTAAGTGTTTCTGTCTTTTTCTTTTTTTCCCTTTACAGCGTGAACGGTGGCAGAAGCCTATTTTACGGCGTTTGCAGGTTAACTTTATCGCTTTACTTATGGAAATTGTTTTAGGAATACATACGACATATCTTTGTTTTTGAGCTATATACTGAAAAATAGATGTTCATTGTTGAGATGTTGCCACATGGATTTTATGTTTAGGTAACTATCTTCTTGGAATCTTTATCATTATCAGTTCATGCAAGACCAACCCTTTAAGAATTCACATTTGTTGGAATAATACAATCAGAATTAGCTGCTGCAAATTGTATCATTTGTTTTCTAGCATCTGTAATCGTTAAAATTGATTTTTCTGGCCATTTATAACTATATTCTATTATCCTTGTGCTTTTAGCATGTCATCATCTTTGTTTTATTTCAATTTTTGTCTCAATTAAAATGTTTTAACTACACAAGGCCAGATAAGTTAATGACAGTGGTGTTTATATTATTTCCCTTGTTGTGCAGCCTCCTCCACCAATTAATGACAACAACCCCTACAATGTCTTTAGGCCAAGGGAAAAAGTGCACAGACTTCACACAAGAAGGGTTAGTTTCTGACTTCAGTTGTAAACCCCTAGTTACAGTTTTTTACTGTAAATACCTGAAGTCTGTATTATCTTTCATTAGATGCAACGGAGAGAAAACAATGTGCAGTCATTTGAAAAGCTTCGACAGGTGAGAACAATAACTCTATTTCATTCTATGTTCACAAAAACAAACTTTAATAGGAAACAAATGCGACATTTTTTTATTATTTTACTGTTGTTTTGGACTGTAAATATGCCAATTTTTATTCTTCTTGTACTATTTATCATCAACAGTTTTCAAATTTATTTTCCTCTTGCACTTCTCTCAGGTCAGGCGCAACCTAGACCAAGCCAAGACCTTACTTGAGGCTTTGATTAAGGTGCCCTTCCTCTATTAATTTCAAGCATATTGACTGCAAAGAAAGACTTATGTATGCATCTGAAGCAATAATGCTTTGGGTTGATTGAATGCAGAGAGAAGAGAAGAAGAGAGATGTTCTTGAATGTGAAGTTAGCCTTCAGAGAATCCAAATGAAGTACAAGGTATCTTTACAATTTAGTTTATTATTTGCTTCTCTTTTCTCTTATAATATACAGAAATGTCTGGGTTTTATCATCTTTAATCTGTTGAGAGCATTTAAGCAATAGCTGATGATAGTGGGGTATTTAGTCAGAATTTATCTATTTGAAAGAATTTAAACCTGTTACTGATAGTGAATGGAAATTTTAAATTGTCAAGTGTATTCTGGTAACATGAAGATTGCATCTGTTCATTATGTTTGTTTTTATATGCTTATTTAAAAATTTTAGTGTTCTATAGAAAATACTATTTATTATAATTGAAGTTTGATTTTTGATGATGTTGGATTAATGAATATTTAGCACGAAACTAAGCTCCTTGAAGATATTATGCTTCCTGGATTTCCACCAATGTCTAGCAAGTTTGCTTCAAGTGAAGATGAGTTTATGGACTCGGATGACCTTGCAAACTGCTGTCCACTCACACGACCTGCTGCTGTTCAGAATCCACCTCTAACAGACTCTCTTGTGCCCTTGGCTCCAACCAGAAGTGTTAAGCAAGAGTTTCAGCGGCAACATTTGCTGCATGGATGGCTCCATAAACTGGTATGGCTTGTCAATGAGCCTTGCTCTCTTCTTCCAACTCCTACATGCAATTCGCAAACAAAATTTCCCATTTTTTCATTGACATATCATAACCGATGGTCCTGCTATGCCATTTATGGACTTCACTATACTTCACTCATGCATTCCTAATAATCTGTGGATTCAATTAGGCCATAAGTTAGTCTCACATTTCCAAGAACGGTTTCTCTTGCTTTTTTGAAATGGTTAATGCAGGATCCTCTTGAGCCAGTTTTGTTCTTCACAAAACCTTTAGTTCCAGATAAGCTGGCAGCTGCAAACATTGTACCCCCATCTGATTCTTCAACAAAAAATGGTGTTCCTACAGCACCCTATAAATTTCATGGAAGAATGGGGCGTGGGGGCCGAATCGTATTTGATAGATGGAATCCTCTCATGCATACTCCAATCGATTACGGTAACTCTTTTTACATTCAGAGGAAGCCACGGCCTTCAACATACAACTAATTTGGTTCGTTTTTGCTTGTCCCTCTGTTGTCTGAGCCAGCGGATTCCATTGTAAAGAAAATTCAATAGATATTTTGTTTGTCGTAATGATATGCAGTGGGAGTGAGCAAAGATGGTTAGGTTGTTGAATGTTCTTTCAGTCCTGCCTTTGGGTGTTTTCCACCTGCTGCATTGGTGATACATATTTTATTCTATGCCGAAAGGTCGTATTTTGCACATATTTGCTATCTCGTGTCATGTCTTACCCTCAATCTTCATCTTTTAAGTATTCACTTTCAACGGTTGGAGAGCTCATATTTCTCCAGATACTTGCCTACTTGTACTTTTCAGGGTTTAATAGAAGTGTCCAATTTATAATTTTTTTTAGATTAATTTATTTTTAATTATATAATATTTTAATTTAATTAGCTTTATTCAGTTTAATGCTTAATTTTTTTTATTTAATTCAAAATTAATCTTTATTTATTTCTATTTTTTAGCTTAGTCTAATATTTTTATCATCTAATCTCGAAGAGTTTGACTATCTATGTAATACCTAATACACGGTACACCGAATTTCATTCAAATATCAAATACTGCAACAACTAGCCCATTTGGGACCTAAAACAAATTGAAAATAAGCTTATTAGATTACATGAAGGTTAAGAACAAGATTAACATTGTGATTGCATTATACGATGATATATCTGCTGAGTTAATCAGATTCTTTGCTTCATCTCTCGATTAGGTGAACTCTGGTGTTGAGAGCTTTCCTGGTGAACTGCTTCATGAAGTGATAAGAGTTGAATTAGCACCAGATATGCAGGATACACTGATCAATCATGTTATTTCAGAGAAAATAAAAGTGATCATGTTTGTCTAAAGAGAAATTAGAATACAGATGTGGGCTAAGCCCCAGGACCGTATGGTTATACTGTAAAGTTTTTCCAAGCAACATGGAGTATAGTTGAGGTTGATGTGATTAAGGGGTTCAATTCTTTTTTCAATTTGTAATCGACCGACATCTTTAAAATTGACAATTATCACTTTAGTACCTAAGGTAGAGACACCAAGTACGACAACTGAGTAAATTGCAAATAGAATGAAGCAGTGGCTTTCTCACCTTATAAAGGAGAATCAAGAGGTCTTTATCGTTGGAAGAGATATAATGGATAATATTTTACTTGCTCAGGAGCTGGTGAATGGAGATGAAAGAAAGCATTTGTCCCCAGGATGTACTTTAAAAATTGACTTAAGGAAAGCTTTTTGACTTGATAGATTAAAAGTTTATTTTGTAGATTCTACGGGACATAAAATTTTTTATTGTGTTGTAAATGGATCAAAAATTTTGTTATGTATCCAAAGTTTTCATTTAGTTTGAATGGGGAATTAGTAGGCTATTTTGCATGAGCAAAAAGAGTTTAGCGAGGGGATCCACTACCCCTAATTGTTTATAATTTTGTTAAATGTGATGTCTGGACTATTAAATTGGACAGATAAATTAAAAGTGTTTGATTATCACCCAAAATATAAAGGGATACAACTCACTTATATCTCTGTTTTACTGATGATTTGATGATCTTTATAAAAGGAAATTCAGAATCATTGACTAGGATTAACACTATTTTGAAAATGTTTTATTGTATGATTGAACTTAAAATTAATGAGTAGAAGTGTAACATGTTCATGACTGAAGTAAGTGAGGAAGAAATGAGATTAATACAAGGCACATCTGGGTTCAGGTTGGGTAACCTCCCCATTAAATATCTAAGTGTTCCCTTGATCACTAAAAAACTATCTTCAAATGATTGTAACAATTTTAATTCGAAAAGTGATAAATAAAATTCAAAGTTGACGTACTAAATGTTTCACTTTTGCAAGGAGATTACAGCTTGTCCAAGCTGTCTTGTTTAACTTACAGAATTATTGGTGCAGAAAGTTTTTACTTTCCATGAAAATAATTAAACGAATAAATAAGCTATGTAATGCTTTCTTATAAAAGGGTAAATTAACAATGCCAAAGGTGTTAAGGTAAGTTGGGAGGTTCTTTGTCATCCAAAGAAGGAAGGGGACTTGGGATAAAAGAGGGTACCACCTGAAATAAAACTTGTATGATGCGATGTTTACGGTTGGTGATCATTAAAATTGGCTTTTTGTGAGTTGGGCGGGTAGACCGGTATGTACTGAAAGGACAAGATACTTGACAAACATGTTTAAAACTTAACCATAGCTCGGCATAGAGAAAAATCCTTAAATCACGAGATACATTCAGACAAGTTAGCTCTTTTCAAAAAAAAATTGTTATAAAGTTAATCTTAGAGAGTATTCAGCACAAACAAGTGAGGGTGATTTGACATAGATTGATTTGAGGTGACTTAATTATCTCTAAATATTCCTTTATTTTATGATTGATAGTGTTGAATACTAGGTGCTTATTATGTGGGAAAGATACGAAAACTAAGGACCATCTATTTACAAGCTCCAAGTACTCTTTGAACCTCTAGAAATTGATTATGAATGAATGGTCATTAGCTTGCTCATATGCTGATTGGGTAGATACATTTTCTTGGGTAATAAAGTAAAATAAAGGGAAATCTAAAAAAACAATTATTACTAGATCGATTTATATTTGACAAGAACGAAATAAAAGATTGCATGATAAATCTTTAATGTTATTTGTATTGAGTTTTTTTGAGATTCTTGAATAAAATTTTATTTATAAAAGGAAAAACAATCAATCTGAATATAAAATAAAAATAATTAACTAAAGTCGAATAAACATTTTAAAATTTTAGAAAATAAACAATTTAAAAAGAAAACTTTTGAATTTATCAAGATTAGAAAAAAAAAACAATTCAAAACTTGAATAAATTTATATGAGCAGAAATATTGTATACCTTAATTTGTTTTGCTAAAAAATTAATTCATAATAAATAGAACCAGAGTATAAGGATTAAAATACAAATAATTTATGAGTTAGATTTTAAGTTACAAACACAATATTAGGTCCTTTTTAGACTTATTAATTCCAATTAGATTTAATTGTAAATTCGTATGGAAATTAAATTTGAAATAAAGTGTTAATTACAAAAATAAATAGTTTATAAATCATTTTAAAAACATTCGTTTATGAAATAAATATCATAATTGGCATATATAACAAGTTCATGTTAATCCAAGCTAAAATAAATTCCTAATTAAAATTATAAAATTAGTGATTAAAATATAGAATTTATTATTATAATATAATGGATTGAATTATAAAATAGAGGTCAATTTTAAAATAAATAAATATTTTAAATTAAATAAATAAATAAGGTTCAATTTTAAATTTAATAAATATTTTAAGAACAAAAATATTAAATTTAATAATAAATAAAAATTTATTTTAGATTAAATAAAATTTTAAGGGTTAAACTAAATAAATTAAAATTATAATATAAATATTGTATGAAATCAAAAAATAATTATAAATATGATTAAAACAGAAATAGAATTTTAACATAATTTTATTTTTAAAATGGGATGGGTTTATTTTTTTCCTATCTTTTACTTAATTGGGCGATATAAAATTTTGTACAGGAGAAAAAAATATTTTTTTTTCTCTCTTTTCTTTTTAATTTTTTACTTACTGAATAACTTTAAATTTATTTTTTTAATTTTCTTTTCTCTTTTTCTTTCTACTAAGCAAAACCTAAATAAGCCTTGAAATAAGATAATCCCAATTAGAATTGAGTTGAGCTTATTGGACCAAAAGAACAACCCAATCTGAGCTGCTAATGGCCCTGGTTCCGTAAGTTTGTTTCGCGGCTTTTTACTAAGGCTAAGCTCAGGCCGAAGGGTGTTCAGTTCCTGCATCGGTCAGCTATATTTCAATGGAGAAACGGCCACCGCCAGAAACTATACAAATTCGATTGCTCTGCCCATCAGCAAAAACCGGCGCCCTAATAGGCAAAGGCGGTTCTGTCATTCGCCAGCTCCAGTCTCTAACTTCCACCAAAATCCGCATTCTTGACGATCCATTCGAGGAACGTATCATCCAAATTGTCGCCGATAACAAACCTCCGGTTTCTAATAATGCCGATAACCCGAACGCAAATGTTAATGCGGAGCCCAAGCAAGATTCCAGCGACGATGGATGCAATTCTGCGTCGGGAGGGGGAGGTGCTGGTGGTGGTGGTGGTGGGGAAGAGGGAACTACTTCGTCTTGGTCTCCGTTACAGAAGGCGGTGGTTAGGGTTTTCGAGAGAATAGTGAAAGGGGATGCTGCTGATGATAAAGAAACAGAAACAGAAAGCGAAAATCTGGTCGTATGTTGCAGGATGCTATTGGCGTATAATCAGGCAGCGTGTTTATTGGGGAGAGGGGGTTGGTTCCTAGAGAAGACTGGGCATGAAAATGGGACTCAAATTAGGGTTTTAACTAGAGACCAGATTCTACCATGTGCTGCTCCAGGGGATGAGCTGCTTCAGGTATCATTTTTACTCTGTACTGTGCAATAAATTTCTTAATTTCTGTTTTTCTTAATTTATAATTATTTAAACATCTAACAGTGTGTACTTTGCGTAAAAAAGGCACAACCGATCTTCACACTAGTCTAGTTATTAAGTTTTTGTGTTGCTGTTGTGGTGTCAAAATATGAATTGAGAGCAGACTCACTGCAATTCACTTTTGCCTTTGTTACTCGGACCTGTATGAGGGTGCTGTTGGATACGATTAGGTCCCACATGGGTGTGTTCTTTTTTTCCTCCCAAGATTTTCCATGTATTGGAGGGAACTTGGAAGGTGATGTCTATATATTGACAAACACATTTTTGTATGTCCTGGAGTTCAAGTTATTCCGAGGTTGGCATCAGACATTTAGATGGTACCCTCAAAGATCAAATTGATAAAGTCTGGTGTTACACGACGGATACATAGACATGTTAATTGATGTTAAAGAGAAGGGGATGTTTGAGAACAAATGGGGTTCCTTCTGGGATTAGGAAATAGTAATAAAGATCAGGAACTTATACATGATTGGGGAAATTGTAATAAACTTAAATGGTCATTCTGGTTTGTGCTTGGTTAGGGTTGGATATATTATTATTAGGATATAAAGGGAATGGTATGAGGTTGGTTTTTAATTGAATTAATTTAGGATTAAGAAAAGGAGAGACCAAGATATGTAGGCTTTCCTCATGCATCACATTAAAGCTAAAAGCTTCACATTCAAGGTTAGTGTTGCTTCATACTATCTGAAAGTATATTCAAATGTCACATAAATTATCTCTTGCTTTCTCATTGGGTGAACCACAAAACTTATAATAGAGTTCAACAAATGTTACATTTCTATTCTTGTACAGGTTTGAGATGTAAAATAGGAAACAACACTATTGAGTTAAAGTAGCTGCTGAACTTTAAACCAAAATTCTCATTCATTGAAGGCAGGAGGGTGTCTGGAATATCTGCATTTCATAGTTATACTTTAACAACATTTTCTAGTTTCTATCACTTGATCTTTTTGTAAATTTCTCCTGTTTATATTCTTTATGACTTCAATATAATGTGCCTTTTTGGCAGATTACAAGCAACTTTTCTGCTGTAAAGAAGACCCTCTTTTCCATTTCAAGTTTTCTTCAAGAAAATTGTACACATTCTCAGATGGACCAATTTCCTCCGTGGGGTTATACATCTGGTCATCATGCTGCAGATTACAACAATTCAAGGGGTTATCCTTCCTCAGGGCATGAGAATGCTGTCCATAGCAGAGCAGGATTAAAAGAGGAAATTGTATTTAAATTGTTATGCCAAGCTGACAAGGTTGGTAGTCTGATAGGGAAAGGTGGCTCTGTGGTACGAGCTTTGCAGTATGAAACTGGTGCATCAATAAAGATTGCTGATACTGCTCATGATTCAGAAGAGCGGATTGTAGTGATATCTGCAAGAGAGGCATGAAACTTAATTGGCTTTTTAATTATTCTGCTTTATTATAGTCTGGACAGCTGGAATATGCTTACTTATTGGTAATTGAAAACGTTTACGCATTTGGTTGGTTGTCTCCAGTATCTGGTACATTTTGCTTAATTTGTAAATGCTATTACATATATGTTAAAATGATAATACGATGATTCATGATTGATGAACTTTTCTTAAAGATGATAAGAAATTTTACATGAATCACAAACTTCGTTGGTACTTTGTTTTTGCTGAATTCTGTTCACCATAGCAGAGCAGTCTTATTATTTACTTTATTGGACAATTTCAATTGTTGCTCTGTTTGTATTTAACCTACTTTTAATTAGTCTTTGACCTTATGTCATCCTTTTAAGTAGATTGTTATTTTGTGTACCTAATATGGGATTAGGGCACGTGGTTTCAATTTAATGGCACCAACTGTTTCATTTTTTCAGGCCTTGTAATATGATAAGTTGATGTATTCTTTGATCATGGCCTATCTTTGGTTTTGGATCTTAACACCTGAAGAAAAAAATGATGCCTGCCTGCTACACAACTTTCTCAAAAGAATTTTTTATCAACATATCAGTGGATCAATAACCTATTGAGTATCTTAAATTAAATTATGAATTTATTTGTATTCTATTTCCACAAAGCTCACAATGTGTTTGCCTCTCGCAGCATGCAGAGCAAAGATACTCTCCGGCCCAGGATGCTGTTGTTCGAGTGCAATCTAGAATTGCTGAGATTGGATTTGAACCTGGTGCTGCAATTGTTGCTCGTCTTCTTGTACCTTCACAACATATTGGTTATTTGTTGGGTAAAGGAGGTCATATTGTAAATGAAATGAGAAGAGCTACTGGTGCTAATATAAGGTTATCATCAAAAGAACAACTTTCAAAGAGTGTTGGATTCCAGAATGAGGAAGTTGTACAGGTAATTAATTGTCATAGACATTAAGACATTAATTTCCCGTTCTGTTAGCTTGTATATTAACAGATTTTTCAATTTTTACTATTGTTTAGTCATTGATGTTGTGGAAGTTGGATATTTTCTCAGTATTCATTCTCAGCCAGCAGTGCACCTTTTATATTATGTCTACAGATTCCAACCAAATCTTACTGTTTCATAATATGATCTGTTGCCATTTTAAAAGGATAATGGATTGGAACTTGAAAATTCCAACCTAATTTTTGAATGGCTGCCTTTTTTATTTGAATATTTTAGGAGGCATTCATAAGATATTTTAAGCTTGGTTTATTTTGGCAGGTCAGTGGTAGTTTGCAGTCGGTGCAGGATGCTTTGTTTCATATCACAGGCAGGCTTCGGGAGTCCATATTCCCAGTGAAACCTCCCTTTCCTGGTGTTAATCCTCCTCCTTACTTACCTCCTTTCCCTGAAATGCCACCTCCATCATTCAGGCCAAGACATAATCATGCCTCTCCATGTCCCTATCCTTCTCCTGGCAGACCTTTTCATGCCATGGACCCTTCTGCTGGTCCTCCCCAACCACTTGATCACCAACCACCATTTTCGCATGGTATGGACCACTTGGGTCCATCTAACTTAGACCGCGCTCCTTATCCCTATGGTGGTGACAGACATGGGCATGGTCCCATGTTTGACAGGCCATCTTCTCCAGGATCATGGACTCCTCAGGTTGGTGGCTTGGGTTTTGATGTATTATTATGGCCAAACTTCTAAAAATATGTCCTTGTCTCTTTTTTATTTATATGACATTTATTTTTATCCTTGGTTAATATCTATTTGACAATAATGTCTATCGTCATTTCCTTTTTTGAATTGTATCAGGCTGCTACACCTAGGGGAGTCTATGATGCTGGTCCTGGATTTGGTGCTAGAAATGGATGTCCAGGAAGGTAATGCTTATCTTCCATAGATTATCACTCTATCTTTGCTTACATGATCTCTCAGCTTGATATGTTGGGGTTTAACGCTTTGGCAAAGCTGGCATTGCATATTTAAGCTGTCATATGATTCTGGTATTTGATTTAGGATATAGGAAGCAAAGGGAGAAGACAAATAATAGAAGAAATAAAGAGAGATCATAAAGAACTGACAGGAAAGGAAGAAGTAGGGATACTTACTATAAACCCTTTTTTAATGTCTCAACTCTTGATGCCTCCATGATCAAAAGGATGCTGGAAAAACTGGTGGTTATATAGCTACTTATAGTCTCCTTCTGAGACCCCAATGCTAACATGAAATAGTAAACATAACCTTAAATGTCCGATTATCTAAATACTAAAATTACAAACAAACCCATCTATGCTGCACAGGCTCTTAGTTTTTCTGGAAGAATTAGTTTCCAGCACCTGTATTTAATTCTATACCCGATATCTCACTATATCATGCTGAAAATATTAGAATTTTAAACCTCTGGTACTTGAACTTGAGTGTGAGCCGAATAAGTGTAGGTGTCCTGCATGGGTGGGTGTTATTTTTTCCCCGAGTTTATCTGATGTTTGTGGAGAGTCATCCCCATACTATATTCGAGTGCTGGTGTTTATCTAATCTATGGTACACTGAATGAAATAAAAACTCTAACTGCTATTTTGTAAACTCCAATATTAACTCTATCATACATAACCTCTAACTGCTATTCACCTAATGCTCGAAACTACAATAAAACCATAGAAAACCTTCATAACAATTGTTTAATCATTCAAATGCCATAAGGTCATTAGCCCCCTGGTATTGATCAAACATGACTTGTAGTTTTCTGTATACTAAGCATCCGGGTTCTCAATTTTGCGAGAAAATCTTCATTAGATTCAAAATGGTTAAAAATGTGAACACTTCAACATTGATCTGGTGTTTTCCTATACCTAATGCGCTTATTCTTTGGGCAGTGGGAATCAAGCACCCATTTTGACTAACACAAAGGTTGAGATTGTGATTCCTCAAATATACTTATGTCATGTTTATGGGGAGAGTAATAGTAACCTGGGCCACATCAGGCAGGTGAGTAATAATTTAGTTGACCCATGTTACCCCAAAATCATATTTTTCTTGAAGTATTTGTGTTTGATGTATATTTGGACATGAGTAGGAGGATATGATATTTCAATTACCCTCCAAATTCATGGAAATCTTGGACATACTGGTGTCTGACACTTACGACTGAAATATGTGCAATGTAGCTATGGATAGCAATAGTGGAGTTATGATATAATTCTTCCTTTTCACCTCATTTTTTTTACATTGTGTTAGATTTCTGGAGCAAATGTGGTTATTCATGACCCGAAGCCGGGGGCTGCTGAGGGTTTAGTTGTTGTCTCCGGAACATCAGATCAGTTGCGTACTGCTCAAAGCCTTATTCAAGCCTTTATCCTTTGTGGACAAACTGCAGCTTGACAATGGTTGTTCTGGCAGGTGAGTCATAATAATTCTACAGATTGCAATAGCCAATAGTCAGAAGTCTGGTGTTACTGTTATGCTTCTTTTCACTTTGGTTTTGTTAACATTGTCTTTAGATTTCTGGAGCAAATTTGGTTCTTCATGATCCAACGACAAGAGCTACTGAGGGTTTAGTTGTGTCCTGTCCGGATCATGGGATCAGTTGTGGACTGCTGAGGGCCTTATTTAAGCTTGACAATCTATTCTCGTATGTTGTAAATTACCTCTTAATTATCACATTCGGGCTTTTTTTTGTTATAGGATCATAACCAACTCATTTAAGCACTGTATCTTTTGAGCTCCAATTAGATGGCGACCGATTAATAGTATAGTTGTGTTATTTTTGTATATTTTAATATCGTGTTTTCTATTTAATAGTTCTTGTGAAATATATGTAGGCATTGGTGGATGTATGTTTTTGGTATTCTGGATCATGTTTTATTTTATTTTTTCGTATTGCTTTGTATTGTATACTCACTGATTTCTATAGCGATGACTATTTGATGTGTCTGACTTGTACTTAGGGGTTATGGGATATGGGTGTGCATTCGGTTTGGTTAATTTGGTTAACCGAATGAACTAAAATTATTTCAGTTAATTCAGTCGGTTAATTTTTGGTAAATTCAGTTAACGATTAATTCGGTTTTAAATTGGTTAATTAATCGAAATAACCGAATTTATGTATATTAAATATTATACATTATATATATTTATTTTTAGCATTTAACTTTTAAAATATTATAAAGTGTTTATTAAATTTTTTTATATTATAAAATGATCATTAAATTTTGTATTAAATTAGTATAAAATAAAAGTTTAGTGATTAAAAAATTATTTTAGCTTAATTTAGTGACTTATTATGTAATTTAATCAAAATTTATAATAAATTTTAGTTAACTCGGCTAATAACCGAAATAATTTTAATTTTGGTTAATTTGGTTAAAAAATTCGATTCGATTAACGGTTAAAATTTTAAAATTTTTAGTTAATTCGATTTTGATTAATTATGTACGATCACTGAACGAATTAATCTAATGTTTATCCTTGCTTGTACTTCATGTATTTATATAAAGTTTATTTTACTTTTGTGTTTGTATTTATCAATAAATATATCCTTGATTGTTATACCTTCAACACTCCTTTATAATGTGGTTATTATATTATAAATTTGTAGTAACGTCTTTATAATATTTGTATATATAATTAAACGAATGAATTAGAATTAAGATTAGATTTTAGATTTATCAAAAATTAAATCAAAACATAAAAATATATAATTAAAATGTATATTTTAAATGTTATCATTTAACAAATATTCAAGTAAGTTTAGGGTGCTATATCTTAATCCAAAGTTAAAAAATAAAATAAATGAGATATTAGAAAACACATAACCTAAAATATTACTATACTAATTATATAAATAAAATAAATTAAAAGTCATAAACTATTTAAATAAATATAAATATAATTGTATATTTTTTCGATAGGTACAAAAATTCTTAATATTTTTAACAAATTCAGTATAAACTAAAATTTTTAACTTTTTAAAAATTTGTTGTATATCAAAATCCTTATAAATTTTATAAAAATTTTAATATAAAAAATAAATACCAAAATTTTTATCTTTTAAAAATGTAATATTTTTTAATCGTTTTTTAATTTCGTAATTCCCAAAAAGTACCATCGATAACAAAAAAGTAAGGTACATATATAATATATTATATATACATTAATTTTGTTTGCAATTTCATTTCAAAAAAAAGTTTGTAGTTTTCTGAAAACAATCAGCGATTACGGAATTACGGGTTGTTTTTTCACTTCCTTCAAACGCTCGCTCGCAAATCCATGGTTTCATCCAATCTCAGAAAACGTCCACCTTTATCTTAAGTTTTCATTTCGAATCTGCACCGTTCAAATTGTTGGGGTTTTCGCCGCCGCCGTGTCCTGTCTCCGTTTTGTTTTGTTTGAATTCATGGATTCCTAGGGTCTTATCTGGTTTCAGATCTGGGTTCTTTTTTGGATGCGATTTCGCTGTTAAAATTTTGCAAAGATGTTTTGGCGTATGACTGGATTGTCACCTGCGTCTCCTGTGAGTTTCGCCTTTTCTCTCTCTCTCTCTCTGAATGTTTGAGCTACGCAGAGGTGTATGCCATTTCTCACGAGTTTAATTGAATTCTGGTTTTTTCTTCTCTTTTGCTTGTGGATTTCTGTTTGGCTGCTGGTAAATTGCTAGAAGAAGAATAATGGCTTGAAATATTTCTCAGCCTGGAATTGTTCAAAAGCTATAATTATTGGATGCTCCTCATTGTTAGAATATTGGTACAATGTAGAGCAGGGGGGCGTTTAACTTCATACATTGTTCCATTCAAATAAGTACATGGATCTGGCGGCATTTATTAAGGAATAAAATGAGTACCCTTGCTTCCTTTCGGATCAATTGGCAGGTTTTCAAATTTGAAATTCGGTGTTTGCACTTTGGCATTAATGTTTTCAAAATTCAATTGTTTCCACTAAGGGCGTTGGTTGAGTGGATTGGAGGGAAATTTTGTCATTGTTCCCTTTGGTATACATTAGTATATTTTAGATTAGCAAAGAGGCAGAAATAGTTGGACCCTTTGTTTTTCTTTGAAGTAAGTGATATTGTAGGGGAAAATCATAAGCTTACATTTTTTTTTTATTTTAATTGCAGCAAAAGAGAATTCACAGTTTTTTTGAGGATTATTCCCAAGTGTCATGTTTTTCTCTAGAAGCCTAAGATGGCGATCCTGTAATAATTGTTTATATTTTGATTTTTAGGTGGGACTGATATTGTCTGTTTTTCCACATAATCCCTGTTGTAGAAGGAAATGATATTTAAGGGCCAAGGCCACTCTTGTTAATTTACCGCCAGTGTGTATCCGTACCATTTTCTGTTTATCCATTCCTTAGAAAGTATGGCTTTTGTTCTTATGATCAATGCAGATCGACACAATTCTAGATAAGGATAATTTTACATTGGAGGAGCTTCTTGATGAGGATGAAATTATTCAGGAATGCAAATCTCTCAATGGGCGGCTTATTAACTTGTATGCTTTCTAGTCTCCCCATATGCTTGCATTATTTATTCTTTCAACTCATAGCATGTTAAATAGTCCTATACCATCATGTTTCAATTAAACAATATACGGGCTGTACTGTGCTTATGTAGTGCTTTTAAAAACTAATCATCATGCAAGGTATTTTAATATCCTTAGTAGTAGTTCTTTCTTTTCACTACACTTAATCTCACCACCCCGCTACTTTTACATTGATACACATATCTCATAATTAACTCTCAGCTCACCATTCATCACTACAACAATCAATTCAACTGTTAATGTGCTTTAATTTCACTGGTCATCCAAAAGGACCCTTAGAAGAAGAAGTTAATAAAAATCCATGCAGGACATAAAGGGGATCCCAAGAAGATATCATAAAGCCCGGTGTCCAAAAACTTTGTCATGGTTTATACTTGGTGCAGGTCAAGCTAAATCGTTTTTTACCACCTGTACTAGAATGTGAACCCATCTAAACCTGTAACTCATTTTCAGTTAACTGGCAATGATCCAATTGCTATGTAAAATTGCATAGCCATGTACTAGAATGTGAACCCATCTATTGGACAGTTCTTGGGACATGATGAGTCAACTCAGCTTTTTTCTTGCATAAAAAGCATCTATTAGGTTAAAGTTTCCTTTTATCACATTGCTTCCATCTCAAAGAAAATAGTCTTAGTTGGGACCTCTACAGAGGATTTTGATGGCTCGAATTCTGGCAGGATTGGATATTTGCTCAATTCAAGCTGTACTTTGCAAATTGTCTGTATGTCAATGACTAATTCTATTTTTTTTTTAAACTGTTGTATTTGTTCTTATTTGCAGTTTGCGGGAGAAGGCTCAGGTTGAACAACTTATTCAATATATTGTTGTAGAATCTCCAGAGAATGCTGATAAGAAGCAAATTTTCAAGTAGGTTTTAGTTGTTTTAGTTTATTAGTTCGTGCCCGTATTCTCTTAATATTACTATATGCATAATGTTTTGTAATGTTTGCATTATGTGATTGTAGGTTTCCTTCAATTGCATGTGAGATATTTACATGTGAGGTTGATATCATACTAAAAACATTCGTAGAAGATGAGGGAGTAAGAAGTTGACCCTTTTATTCCCCCCTTTCCTTTTGTTTGTATTTTCTTTTATTCATGCCAGGTTCTAAATCATTTGGCCCTTGCTTTTTTGCAGTTAATGAATTTGCTATTTTCCTTTTTGAATAAAAATCACTCTCATAGCACCCAGCTGGCAGGGTACTTCAGCAGGGTATTCTGTTCTGAACTTTGAGATATTCATATGTTTAGAATTGTAGTTCTTTTCTCTTTAATTTCATTTGCTCTGTTTAAATAAGGGACTTTGAATATCTTGTTATCTATGCTTCATATTTTATTACTTTTCTTGCTAGGTTGTCATTTGTCTGTTGTTGCGGAAGACATCAACATTCATGCAGTATATTAAGGTACTTTTAAGATTCTATTAAATTTGATTGAGGAATCCCTTGTACAAATTCATTCTGTTAAGATAGGTATGATGATTTTTTGGCCCTATTACATGACATTTTTGTGAATATTGTTTTGCTTTATTATATATTGACACATCATTCTTAGAATGAACTTAAAATTTATATTTGCTTTCAAGATCTGATTCGATTTTAAACGAATAATCATGTTAGAATTAGGACTGTGATATGTATTGCGATTTGCTCCAACTATTGAAAGTTGATTGTGCCTACCTTATTTTGCTACGAATTGCATTTCTGTTTGCTTCTAATATTTATTTCTTTGTTATTTAACCCCTGATGGAAGCATAACTATGTCTGCAAACAAAGGCATTACATTCTGATGCATCTTTATAAGGATATTCTTCAAGGCTATGATGTTTGTGCTTATTGATATAATGTGGCCTTTCTATTGCTTCAATCGTTGAATTCTTTGGAATTTGAAGGAATCTGATGTGTGCCTCTTCATTCTGTAATATTTGTTGAATATGAATTTCATGCGGAACTTTTCTTTCTAACGTCACCTATGTATGCAGTTGTTGATGCTTATTGTGTTTGTAATGCTTTGTATGGGGGCATGGTTGTTCTTTTTTATTTTTGCAGTTACCTCGATATAATTGATCTAAATCACTGCCTTCATGATGCTGTGCAGGGGCATCAGGAAATCATTGAGATGCTAGTTGACCTAATTGGCATAACATCCATAATGGAGGTTAGTGTTTGTTTATCTTTATTTTTTTCTCTTTATGTATGAACCTATAAAAAACTTCTAAAGTTTTTACTCTTTCTATCCTTTGTGCTCATTTAATTGGGATTGTGAAAAAGGGGTCATGGTAACCGGGGATGCAATGAATAATGGTGGTTTGTGTGTGATTGGTGGTTAGGGATTTGTTATTTGAAGAAGATGAACAAGAAATTTTCCAGAGAGAACAATAAGGCTTCTAGTAAATCTAAACTATTGCTTAGGAATAAACTCTAATTACACATTAAATAGAAACTCTAACACTCCTCGTCAACTTACACTCTCCCTCAAGCTCTAACACTTCTCGGATAACTTACAGGGATTTTTTTATGCATTTGGTTTGTCTACAGAAGTTTATGTTATTGGAGTATTTTCTGTTTGCAATGAATTAAATAAAATTTGAACCCTCATTGCTTCTCATTATCCTGCTGAGAGGCTTTTAGTAGCTTATGAGAATCATTCTTCGTTTAAGCAGGTTTTAATACGTCTGATTGGCGCTGATGAGCATATGTACACTAACTACATGGAGTCAATGCAATGGATAGAGGATACAAATATATTGGAGATGATTGTGGACAAGTTCAGCTCTTTGGTAAGTGCCTTTGGGCATTTGAGCATGCCAAAATCTATATTTTTCTTCTACTTTTGTAAAATACAGTTGTTACTTCTCTTCCTCACACTAATGGGTGGGATAGGTGGAGGTTTTCTTTAAATTGTGCTCTGGATTTATCTTCTCGTTTTTATTTTTCCTTTATTGTTTTATGATAGTATCTCTGATTTTGTCTTAGTACCTGACACTTTCTTTTCCTTCCACAGTTCTACCCTTATGCTAGTGAGGAGCTCTTTAGGTAGAAAATATGTCAGCATCAAGTTTGTACAGAATAATCAACAATTTATTGAGCCTATACTACACACTTTTATACTATTTAAAATTATTATTCCATATGTTGAATATAATGTTTTATTCACCTAGTTTACATATAGGAATACCAGTTTAAGAATGATAGAGATGATATACTGATTCTTTGTTGGATATCTTGGAGTGATGCCTAAATAGATGTTTTACGATCTTTGAGGAGTACCGCTGACTTACGCTTATCAGCGGCATGTGATTAAGGTGTTATTTCATTTATTGTTGTTGAAATGGGGTTCATTTTCATTGAAATTTGTTAAAATATATTTTACAGGATTCTGCTGAGGTGCATGCCAATGCTGCTGAAACCTTGTGTGCTATAACACGATTTGCTCCTCTTGGTCTTGCTGTAAAAATTACAAGCCCAGAGTAGGCGTTGTTTCCCCCTCACATTTTTCTTATAGACGTGCTGAAAGTGTTTTCTGAGACTCTGACTTATAAATAATTTAATTCTTGTGTTTTTCTTGGTTCCGTCCTGAAGTTTCATAGGAAGATTATTTCGTCATGCTTTGGAAGACTCGAGACCAAAATCTGTTGTGGTCAATTCCTTGTCTGTCTGCATATCTTTGTTAGATCCCAAGAGGCTAACATTGGGTATATATCACACGTACAACCGCCAAATCTCTCAAGGTTCAACTGTATGTGCAAACCCTAAGACAGTTGAGGGCATGCTGGAGAATTTAGGTGATGTCATCTCTGCTACTTTACTATTAGCTGCATAACAAATCCTTTTGCAGACTCCCCTTGTTCGTAGTTGGAAAAACTGAAGTGATTAACCTGTCTTTCCGATCAAGGGTTACTACAATTTATTGTTCCTTCCACTGCCATGTCCATCCTTTTCCCGGGTTTTCCCCTCTTTGTCAGATATGTATCTGAGTGTGTCGGATGCATATCAGTGCCCAAAACTGATACGGTTTACTGTGGGGATTCTGACTTGTCTGTTCTTCATAGTTTATGAAAGCTGCGTAAAGTAGTTTATTTCAACTGAACTTATACATCAATGTTCAGGAGAACTTATAAATCATCTTACCATGCTGCAGGTAATTTGCTGAAGCTTTTGGATATTTCATCTTCAGAGTCAACCTTATTAACAACATATGGAAAGTTACAGCCACCACTTGGGAAACATCGTTTGAAGGTACTTATTTGTTTTAAAGTTACTTTTGTGGATTTTGAAGATTGAATCTGTGTTTTATTTTTGGGTTCCTGCATGAATCAGCATTTGCTGATGGTTGAACTTCATAATTTCTATACCAATCCACTTATGGACTCTATTCTATGGATCACTAATTGCACAACCAGAAATCTGATGGGATTATTTAAAATTGACATGGGGTTTTCCAGATTGTAGAGTTTATTTCAGTCTTGCTGATGGTTGGTAGTGAAGCTGCTGAAAAGGAATTGATTCGACTGGGTGCTCTGCAAAGGATTCTGAACTTAATATTTGAGTAAGTTTTAGATTCCTGCTTTGCAATGATTTGTTTGCTGATTGGATCCTATCTCTCATTCCTTTGGTTCTGTATGCAGGTATCCATACAACAATTTCTTACATCATCATGTGGAGAACATAATATTTTCATGTTTAGAGAGCAAAACTGTTCCACTTGTTGAAAGTCTTCTTCGTGAATGTAACCTTTTGGGGAAAATACTTGAAGCCGAAAAGAATTGCATGTTAGCTTCTGATCCAAATATGGTAGTTATCCTGTCTTATTGGATCTGTATTGGAAGATCCGTTCTGTAACATATTCTTTTGTTCTACATTTTTATTGTTTGAACTTTGTCAATTTTTTTTACCTCCCCTGTCCCCTGTTTTTATTTTAATTCTCAGTTGGTTCTTTGTTTCTCCTTTGGTCTAATATCCTGCAGCCAACAGTTGGTGCCGAAGGTAGAACACCACCGAAGATAGGGAATATTGGACACTTGACTCGTATATCTAACAAGCTTGTTCAGCTCGGGAATAACAATGGTGAAATTCAGGCATATCTGCAGGTTTTAAATCTTTCGTTACAGCTTCTTTCATTTTCTTAGTTACTTTTCACTGTTGTGTGTTGTTTTGCAATTTACAACACTTGTTTGGCTTGAAATATCTTCTAAATTTCTGATATGAGACTGAGAATCAGAAGTAGACCTTAATTTCTACCATCAAATGTTATCGAACATTCAATCTATCCAATAATGATTTTGCGTTTGCATTTGATTTTGGGACGCACATAAAATTATCTTTAATCAGAAGTTACTTGAAGTGTGGAACTACGAACCATATTTCGGTTAAGAACTTCCAATCAGCTGAGGACAAAGAAATGGGAATCTGAAACAAAATACATCTAAACTGCAAACCTTCAGGAAATTATGATAATTTTTTTTTTCATGAAATTATAACTTCGTAAGTGTTAAAACAATGATATAATAGGCAACTGTATGCATAAAGAAGAAAATGAGGTGCCATGCTACTTTAACACTTACTCCAGCACCAAAAGTTATTGTCAACTTTGAAAAACTTGAGTATTGGGAGATAGGCCTTCCCCATGTCATCAACTCCTCTCCTTTTCCCTAGCTTTGTATCTATAGATTTCAAAGTTCTAACATTGGGATGCTCCCAGGGGAGAAGTTTTATCAATTGCCTGATGCAAAATATTTTTTCCCCAGTTTCAAGAGCTTTGTTCTTAATTGTTTTTCTTTTGACAGGAAAATAGTGAATGGATTGATTGGCAGAGGAATGTGCTATCAAAGCGTAATGCTATTGAAAATGTTTACCAATGGGCATGTGGGTATGTCATCTTCCTCCGAATGTTATTTTATTTCACATTTATGCAGATGCCTTTTGCAATTGCATATTTCTGTGTGAATTGAAGTTTTCAGCAAGGCTGAAATTAAAATTCTGCAAGGCGGAACCTTGTTGAGATTGCAATTTCCCCTATGGTTGCGATGATCCCCATTGACATAAATGCATAACCTGCTAAACATTGTCACTTACTATACTTGATAAAGGGTGATAATATTGTAGTAAACTTGTTCTGAAATGTAATCAATAAATTCTGTAGGCCTTGACTGAATACAACTTCCTTTTGAACTAGTCAGTGGGAATGCTAAGTATTACTATTAAATTGTTTGAAATGAAATGGATGAAGACTAATGAATTAAACAAACTAGAAGAATAGTCATTAGTTTTCTGTTTGGAGATTGATGTAATGTTGGATTTGAAAATATTTTATTTTTGCATAAACCTTAATTTTCTGGTCAGTGCCCCCTATGCAAGTTGTTCAAGGTGTCAAACTTATTTGTCTGAATAATTCTTTTCTTGATCTATTAGCAAATGTTTATAATTGTCTCTTATAATGAGTGAGGTGGAGAAAAAAGCATGAGTGATGTATAGATAAACATAAGGAGTCCTATTTTCAACTTTAAAATAGAATGATTCTTTGACCCTTTAAACTGAACATTTTGAAAGCTTTTTGAAATGTCAAAATGTTTTACATACACTGGTAATCTTTCTGAGCAATGTAAATTTGTTCGGGATAAGTACTGGAACTGTTTTAATGTAGTCACATGGGTGTGTTGGTGGTAGTTTTCTTTATTGCTGGATGGTTATAATTGAACTCTCGTGAAGTTTCTTCATGTTGCTGTTGCCTGCCGATCCTTTTGTTCAATATATTATTTATGACATTTTTTTCTCTGAGTTACTTTTAAATTGGTTTGATCAATTTTAACAGGAGGCCGACTACATTACAAGACAGGACCAGAGATAGTGATGATGATTACCAAGATAGGGATTATGATGTTACAGCTTTGGCAAATAACTTAAGCCAGGCCTTTCGATATGGCGTTTATAGTAATGATGATACAGATGAGGTGCTTTCCAGAACTTTCATGCTAATCTGGCTGTATTGTGTTGTATTTATCTACTTATTGAATGCCAGGACCAAGAGAATAAACATCTAAAACAGAAATTATATTTCAGAGATAAGCAATAATTCTACATTCTAAAGGGATGGTTTTTATTACTTATACTGCAGCTCATGAGACCTCATTAGCAATAATTTAGTTATATAACTGTTGATTTGTCTTATGTTAGAACTACATTTAATTCTAGTTGAAATGTTTCGGTGAGTGGTTTTTGATTCTCACTTAACATTAAGGACCCTTCGAATAAAAACTTGAATAAAATTGAACATATCTGTATCTACTATTCATGTTCAAGTCCTAGTAACAATGATTTTCCCTACTATTCTCATATTACCTCACTATATATTTATCTTCTATTTTCCTAACCAAACCTATTAGCTCGTTTAATTAGTCTTCTCTGCTTTTTTATCTACAATCTTACTAGTTTAGATGCCATTTTGTTTCACTTATTTGTCTATGTTAATATTTTGTTGTTAACTTAGTAAACACTGATTTGTTTTTTAATACGGCAATCTCATTTTTTCATATAGCGCTTCTGTTTTTAATATTCTGATAACATCTTTTTTCATATATTTCAGGTACATGGCTCGCTTGAACGAGATGATGAGGTATATGTTATGTGCTATGATCTCTATTTAAAGTCAATAGATGGAGAATTGGTCATTTGAATAGTTATGTAGGAACAAAGTTTACTAAAATTTATTACGAGGACTCTTCCTCTTTGTACTTTTCTCTCTAGTTTTAGAGCACAACTGCAAGTTCTTGCTAATGATTTTGCATTTTTTGCCTTCAAAAACCACCTTTTATCTTCCTATGTTGCTCAAATTGTTTGTTTTCTTACTTGTGTCTGGCATCCATGTTTGAAGCATATGACCCCGTAAATACGTGAGAAATTTTTGAAGAAACTAAACATGTCCACCTCAGGGGCCTAATTTTGTGACACTCGCACCTAAGTAACTTAAAGAATATCCTCTCTCCCTTGCCTCCCCACCCCCCCACCCCGCGCGTTTCATTTCTTTTCCATTTTATCTTTTGAATTTTGTTTTGTCGCCCCTCCTTTCTGGGTAAGAGTCTTTGTGAATAATAAAAACTATTCTGATTATACCTTTCAGGATGTTTACTTTGATGATGAATCTGCTGAGGTTGTAATATCTTCTTTACGCCTAGGCGACGACCACAAAAGGTTGGTTGAAATCTTCTTTTGAGTGAGCTGGTCAGAATTAGAATTTAGTCACTTCGTTATTTTGAGTATATGTAAATATTTTTTGTTAACTCATTTTTGTTGGGGTATTTCTGTTTTGCTGCAGTGGTTCTCTTTTTACAAATTCCAACTGGTTTGCGTTTGAAGATGACAGGGTTTCTGATGAACATTCAACTGGTGTTTTGCCTTCTCCATCACCTAATACTGAGGAAGCCGGTGTTGTCAATAGTGACGGTGAAGATGATAAGAAGGCTGTCGGCAAAGACGTTGACTTAGATGATAATGGCATCGGAGCATCCGCTTCTGATAAAGGCAGTGGTCATGACCTTCCATCATCATCGTCAGACAATACAAGTGAAACCGCCTTGGAGGCATCTTCGAAACCAAAAAACGAAAACCTGGGTTCAAACCACCCTAAGCCATTAAAGTCTGGTGATGACAATCCAAGTCCTGTTATTGAGGATGATGAGATAGCCCCTGGAACAGGGTCTGCCTCTGAGGTTGCCAAAGATGCTAAAGATGAGACAGCAGGAAAGGAGAGGAAAAACTAATGTAAATTCCAAAACAATTCTTTAGTGGATCCTACTCATTCCGTGGTGACACTGATCTGATAGGAGCGATGGTCGCTGCTTGGTTGACGTTGAACGAGGCAGTTGTTTTCATACGTCCATCGACACAATCCTTTACCAGGAATTGTTGTTGGTCGGAGTCAAACGATTCTTTATCCCCTACCCATGCAAAGTTTATGTAGTTTGGCCGATTCAAGAGCATCAGGTAAATGGAACATATAATCTGTTGTATAGGTTCAGCACGTGAATTCAATCAGGAAAATGTTAGTTGAAGATTAAAACATGTTAATATGACATAAGTTGTCCTTTTTCCCATGAATGTCAAATGGGGAGTATAGATGCGATTTCTTACGAATCACCCTTTGCTTCAAGTTCTTATTTAATAATACATTTTTTTTATATAAAAAGAAATATCACCAAAGAATGTCAAATGGAGATACCGGGCCTTATGAAAGTGGGAATAACAATAAGACACCAAAGAATGTAAGAGACAAGGTCTCCCAAACACGAGAGATTATTAGGTGAACATTGTTCACTATGTCATCCATGGTTTAAACAACTAGGACCGTTGATCTTTAAATAATCACTTAATAACTACCTACCCACTAAATCTATGTAGGAAAGAAGTGATGATTCACTTAGAAAAAATTAAGATCAATGGTCCTGATTGCTTGAGACCATGGATGACATGGTGTTGGTTGTTACTCTTATAAATAACGAGTTATTTTTTTATTCTTTAATCACTATTTTTTTTGCTTAATTTTTTAAATTTCTTCTTTGATCGTATGTGACAATGCATCTTGAAAAATTCTCTAAAGGATGAACGTTTAAGTGTACGTTTCGTGTGTTGTTTCGTATATTATTGTATTGTTTGTAATTGCTAATAAAACATTATTTATCCAAAATAAAAAATTTACATAACTTATTTTTATTTTTTGAATATAAATATTTCAAGAACTATTAATTTTCTTAACAAATAATCACTAAATAAATTATCTTATAAAAATATATGTAATCGTTAACCTATACATCATATTTAATATTCATAATCTTATAGTTTAGGGTCAATTTACAACCAGTCTAATCTTTGGCCGAGTCTGAGGATGGTTCTAGAAAACGACAAGTCTTAAAAATGCTAAGAAACAACGGTATATTTTTTTTATAAAAGTTATAAAAAATTCAGTATATATTTTTCAATATATACCAAAATTTTTATAATTTTATAATAAAGACGTTATATAACAAAATCCTTTTGCTTTTTTTAAGAAATTCTATTTATAAACTAAAATTATTACACTTTTTATAAAATAATTTGATATATACCATTTTTTCTTATAAAAATTATAACAATTTTGGTATATACAAAATATATATATATTATCACAAGGTTAGAGTTTTCGCGCAGGGACTTCTACCCGTGCGGCACCTCGGGTCTCTCTCATGCCCGAGGATCAGCCTTAATGATCTCCGATACTTACTGGTTTCGCCCTCCAATGGGCTCATCAGGGAAGCGGGGACAGCTCCCGACCAGTATGGTGCGCGATCAGCACGCCTATCCCAGATGGGACGACTGCTTGGCACGTACTACACTCTTAATGCTATCCCGCTCCCAAGCTTTAAGCACCACCAAAAAGCATCCCGCTCGGTCCCGCGTAGTCACGACCAACGGTCCGTGACATTCTCCTCCACCCAATTCATGCACGCCCTCGTGCATGGGGAGAAAACTCTTTCCCTCTCTTTAAACTCGCCAGGAACTAGTGTGCAATTCTCCCAAACTGGCCCACTACCTGGGGCCGCCTTCTTGGGCAAAGGTCTCCCTACAATCACCTCATGGCCACTCGCCACTTCACCGAGGTGTCCCATTGCAGTTCAACCAACCGGAGAACTTTCGCTACGGCTTCTTGCCTACCCGTCCTCGTCTCTAGAGGACCCACTTACGAACACCCGCTTCTCTTGGGGTGCGAGCTAACACGTTCGTCCACATGACTCGCTCCACAGCACATGGGGCGCTTGGCAAGCCCAACAGCTAGCACACAACCTCGCTCTGATACCACTTGTCACGGGGTCAAAGTTTTCGCGTAGGGACTTATACCCATGCGTCACCTCGGGTCTCTCGCATACCCGAGGATCAGCCTTAACGATCTCCGATGTTCACTGGTTTCGCCCTCCCACGGGCTCATCAGGGAAGCGGGAATAACTCTCGACCAATATGGTGCGCGATTAGCACGCCCATCCTAGATAGGACGACTGCTCGGCACGTACTACACTCTTATTGCTATCCCACTCTGAAGCTTTAAGCACAACCAGAAAACATCCTGCTTGATCCCGCATGGTCACGACCTACGATCCGTGACAATATATATATATATATATATATATATATATATATATATATATATATACTAAATTTCTTTTAATTTTCAAGAAAAACCGTATATCGTTTTAAATTTTTTAGGGCTGCCTGGCTGCCTTTTTTTTAGAATCACTCTCGAGTCCGAACTTCATCGATACAAACATCTTTTGTGCATAGCAATTTAGTTTTCTGAATCTCTCTCTGCTTGTTCTATTCTAGGGGGGAAAGTAAATAAGTGAGTGAAAAATGCTTGGTGGGTTGTACGGAGACCTCCCGCCGCCGTCTGATGAGGATAACCAGCCGAGCAGTAACACCACGGTATGGTCAAGCAGCGCAAAGATGGCTCCTCCCACTCTCCGCAAGCCTTTCTCCGGCTTTGCTCCGCCGCAGACGATCCTCAGATCCCAGAACAAATCCAAAAATCCCGTTCCCAAAACCATCGCTTCTTCCGTTCCCGCCTCCATCTCACCCTCCCCCGCGGCGGTTTCAACCGAAGGGATGACGAAACTGCAGCCTGCACTTGTGGGCGTCACTTCAAGTGTAATCGAAGAGTATGACCCGGCTAGGCCCAATGACTACGAGGAATACAGGAGGGAGAGGAAGAGAAAGGCTATGGAGGAGGAGATGAGGAAGGAATTGGAGAGAAGGCGGAGAGAAGAGGAGGAAAGGGATAGGGAAAGAGAAGAGAGGGAAAGAGAGAGAGAAAGGGAAAGAGAAAGAGATTTCAACGATTCAAGACTGAATATTTCGGGCGAGGAAGCTTGGAGAAGGCGTGCAGCGATGAGCGGCGGGGTTCCAAAGTCCCCATCTCCTCCGCCGGGAAAAGCTGATGGCTTCTCTATTGGGAAGTCGGAGACAAGTGGACTGGGAGTTGGGGCAGGCGGGCAGATGACTGCCGCCCAAAGAATGATGGCCAAAATGGGGTGGAAAGAAGGTCAGGGTCTTGGTAAACAGGAGCAAGGGATTACTACGCCATTGATGGCCAAAAAGACTGATAGGAGAGCTGGTGTGATTGTGAATGCCAGTGAGACTCCTAAGCCTGATAAGAAGGTTAAGAGTGTTAACTTCAATGGCCCCCCTACTCGTGTTTTGCTGCTTAGGAACATGGTAATGCCCAATTCCTCATCTCAATTCCTTTCTTTGCTCCTCTATATCCTTGTTTTACAAACATACCATATCTGTTTGCAATTTAAACTTTGCTGCCCAAAGGGTGTTCTCTTGCCATGTCACTTGGACTTATGGTTATATCATTTTTCAAGGTTCCTTGTATTTGTAGGGTCCTAGAGAATAAGTAACCCATTGTCATGTTCAAATGTGTAGGATACGAGTACTTTGAGAAAAATGAAAAGTCGGCATAACATAGCTTTCTGGGCCCTTGATGATTGCCTTTGATTACAATGACTGAACTGTAAATTTCTTGAGGATACTTCTTGCAGTTTTGTCCTTTACTTGCGTTTCACTACTCAAAGATTGTTTCCTAGCTATGTTACTCAGACTCAGGTTAGGTGTCGAATTTATATTCAAAATTTTTCAACATTTTCATGCAGTTGTAGTGTCCCGGAAAATAATATCCCCAAACCATGTCAAATGTGTAGATACAGAGTATTCCAAGAAAAATGAAGAATTGGAATAACATAGCTCAAAGTTGTTATTATACAATTTTGACTTGACTCGTACATAGCTACTTTGGCTTTTTATTTTTTCTCTCTCTCGAAATGTGTGTTAGTTACCCTTGCCCAATGCATATTTGGACATGGATATGAGGAACTTCTCAGTGTCGCGGTGTTGGACACATGACTATGCCCTACACTACACGCAAATCCTAGTAACATAGACTTGAACTCTTTGGTTGAAATATTGCTATAAATTGCTCTCTTTGGGCATAAGCAGTGCTCAGCACATTATATCTATCATCATTTTCCCTGTAGGGCTTTTATTGCTTACCACATTGCACTAACTACAGAACCTTCCTTGTTTCAATATGATCTACTTTTAATTATATATCTCCCATAGGCTCTTCTAACAAAAGACCGCTTGAGGAGGAAGATCAAGTGTTTCTTTTTCTCTTCTTTTGGTTTCAAGTCCTCTAACTTGGGTTGTACTATTTGTTACTGTGGAGTGAAACAAGCATTGCATCTATAATTATGGATGAAATGGTTTTACTGAATTCATTTTAAGGAATTACGTGAAATTGGATGAATAGTGGATACTAGCTGGTTCTTATTGTTAACTTCAAAAGGGTTTCTTTTTTTCGAAAAGAAAATTGATTACTTGTACCAACTACCAAGCTATGGCGACTTCTTTTAAAGTTTATGAATTTGATGATTATCTTGCACTGCATTGAATCATATTAGTGAGATAAAATCATAAAAGGTGTCCTTTTTTAGGATTTAGTAGAATGCTAATATTGTCGGTTGCATTTGTGGTTTGATTACTTGTTTATGTTGGTTATGCATCCACTAATTTGGTCTGTGCAATTCAATGTTACTAATGTTTTATTCAGTCTCTTTTAAGTTTTATTACTTGTCATTTTGAACTATGTTTGCTTCAATTCTTTGATTTTTCTTAATGTATCCATGTTTGACATATTTTTAGACATGGATATGAGGATTCAATCCTTGTATCGGTACACACACAACACCCAAGTTCGAGTGACAGAGTTGTTGAATGCTTTTGAGCTATTCATGAAATTATTAGTTAGCTAGGTATTGATCACTGTTTGCATATTGAAATTTCTGTTCTTAAAATAAACTGGGAAAAAAAAGAGAAACAGAGGATATCAAGATTTTTTTTGCTGTCCTAATGACTGCAGTCGATGATCGTGAGAGTGGCTAACTATTAACTTTTTGAAGGTTGGTCCTGGTGAGGTAGACGATGAATTGGAAGACGAGGTTGGATCTGAGTGTGCCAAGTATGGAACCGTTACCCGAGTTCTGATATTTGAGATAACAGAGCCAAATTTCCCAACCGATGAGGCTGTCAGAATCTTTATTCAATTTGAGAGATCAGAGGAAACAACTAAAGCATTAGTTGACCTCGATGGTCGATTTTTTGGGGGTAGGGTTGTTAAAGCCTCGTTTTATGATGAAGAGAGATTTAGTAAGAATGAACTGGCTCCGATGCCCGGTGAAATTCCGGGTTTCTTTTGATGCAGTATTAGAGTCCCAGACTCTTTCTTCCGAGCAGGGGCATTGATAATCAATGGAACGAAAGGTACATTTTCCGATTAACGGTAATAGTTTGATGATGGGAGGTTCTTGGAGGGGCAGTTCTAGAAAACGACGACGTAAAAAAATAGCTAATAAATGGTTGTATTGTTTTTCTTATAAAAGTTGTAAAAATTTTGGTACATACTTTTCGTTTTTTTATTGAAATTCTTTTAACTTTTGTAAGAAAACTGTTATATATCAAATTTCTTATAAGAAGTGTAAGGATTTCGGTTTATAAACTGAATTTCTTACGAAAAGTATAAGGATTTTGGTATATATTTTTTTTTCTTATAAAAGTTATAAGAATTTTGATATATACCGAAAAGTGTGCACCGAAATTTTTACAACTTTTATAAGAAAAACAGTATTATCGTTTTTAACTGTTTTTTTTTAAGGTTGTCGTTTTTTAGAATGGTGTTTTAGAATATTCCTTTGTGATATAGACATCTTTAGTATGGAATTCTTGTACTTGTGCTAAAACCCAGCATTTTGCATGGGATAATCTTAAGCATAGACATGACATTATTGTGTGTTTCATTAGAGGTATGATTTATTTTATCAAGTTGACCAAAAGAAACTTTAGCGAGGGTAAAAATTGAGTTTAAAAGTTACTTCTTCAGGTAATTCTTACAAAATGCATTAAAAAATCGTAGGTGCTTTTAAAATATTACTGCTTTCGCAAAATGCAAATATTAATATCATATACTAAATATCAGATAAAAATTTATGAAGTTCAGGTTTAATTTAATTAATAATTGAACTTTTAAAAAAAATTGAGTTTGAATAAGTGCAACTATATAAATCTAAGTTTGATTTAATAAAATATTTAAAATCTCTGAAATTTTAAATTTGATTATTTTTAAATAATAACTCAAACAAATTTTATCAAATAAATATATTTAAATTAATAGTATAAATAAATCTCAACAATATTACAGTTTAACATAAAATAATTTAAAGTAACTGCTCAAACTTCAATTAAAAGAACTCAACAACAAATAGATTATACTTATATGTATACTACTATCGTTTTATTAATCTACTAACATAACTATTTTCAAATTCAACAAAACTACAAAACTTATAAAATAAGAGAAAAACATAAATAGAATTATAAAAAATATTAATCATCTAAAATATTAATCGTAAATAAACTTAGTTAAGATTTCAATATATTTTAAATCTAAAAATTTTAAAGATTTATATATGGATATGAGTCATATCATATAAGGATTTAGATTAAATTCAGATCGGATCATGACAACATCCATATCCGATCCACCTCTTATTAAGACTTAGATCTTTTTTAAAATTAAATTCAGATTTCTTTCTTTAGATCAAATCAAATTCGAATTATATTATCATCTCTAGTCGGACACATGTACTTGTGTTCAACGCTCACACTCGGGCAACATAAAAATAGAAATAAGCGCAAGTTTAGACACTACAATATAACTAACCTGCAATAGGTACATATTAAAGGATTTCACAAAAACAATTGAATGGAAAATTGATCAAAGAGAACTAATTCTAAACGAAAAGCGAGAGGTGAGAGAATGATTGCTTCTTCATGTTCTACAGTTTTTGCTAGAGGTAGAATGACTTGACTAGGGAAGCCACTTGATCGAGCACATGGAACTGTGTAAGGGTTAGGTTTAAGACAAGCTGCAGAGGTTAGGTTTAAGCCAAGCTATCTCTACCGGTGCTAATGGACTACGAATATTAGTATCGTATGGGACTCGGGAATGAAGCTCGAAACAAACTGTTCTTGTAACAAAGGTTCCAATCCGAATCAGTTGACTGAGCCAAACCACTTCCATCAGTGCTAATGGACTCGGCATATGAACATTGTAATGGAGAATGAAGTTTTCCTTTGCTTTCATTGCCATCTCTTGAAGTTGGATCATTCCCCGTATCAACATTGATCTCAAGACTTTGGTCATTCAAATTCAAGTCTTCCTCTTCATCTGATAGGCATATGCAGCTATCAAACTCATCCATCTCGAAAATGCGACTTACTAATCCTTCCCTCCAGGATATTCTCATTTCAGATTGTGACACATCCTCAAATGTAGAATTCGATGTCCACAAATATCGATCATCCCATTTTTTCTGAAATTGAGAAAGATCAATGGAATCGGAAGGTAGAGACAGATGATCGAACTTAATACTCAAACCAGTTGTATCCCATATTGATACATGGTCCTCGGGAGACAAGCTCTCCATCCGTAGATCTCCAGCCATTGAAAGTAGCTCGGAATGATGATGATGTCTCTTGTGGTCCTTTAAACTTGAACATAACAGCCTAACAGGCCTTTCAATGCTTGAATCGGAATTTGGGGTTTGTTTAACATTTTCACTCCTTAATGTATCGGCAGACAGTGGAGAGTTTCGTCTATCAACATCGTAGCAATGCTTTTCCTCTTCTTTCAGGGGAACGGCTCTGGAAAAAGGCGTGACATTTGGAGAAGATGAAACAAGAGGAGCACAGGCGGATAAACAATCTGAACTTAGTTGGAACTGAGGACCTGGAGTTGATATAAGCATACTATTTGTGCTCCTTCCTCTCTTTCTGGTGCCACTCTTAGTACCATCACTTTTGTCATTGCTAAAGTTACACCAATCAAAAGAAATACCGAGATCCGATAATGGAGATGAAGGAGAAAGACGTGTTTTATGTATTCCGAGCAACACGTGCCAAGAAGCAGAATTCTCAATGCCATTCTCGTCCGTCTCACGACAAGGAGACAGAAGCCAATGCATTGAAGCCTCAGCAGGTGAAGGGAGCATTGAAACACTTGACTTGTTCTCGAATCCGGCCTCATAATCTTCTTCAAAGCCAACATTTCTAGAATCATCACTTGAGATGTCATTATCAGTCGGTCCCAATTGAGCTACAGCAAGTACACCTCTAGCCCTACATTTCCTCTTGTCGGTGACCCCGGAAATGAGATGACCCGAACTGTAACAGGCAGGAGTAGTTGCCATGGTTGCAGTAGACTGGATCTCGGGAGAAAATGAAGCCTGCAGGGGTGGTGATTTGGGGTTATCAGAGCTGGTGTTCGATTTTTCATCATTCGGTCCTGATTGAGCTACAGCAAGTACACCTCGAGCTCTATATTTTCTCTTGTCGGTAATCCCAGAAATGAGATGACCGGCAGCATAACAAGCAGGAGTTTTTGTCATGGTTGCGGTAGACTGGATCTCGGGAGAAAACGAAGCCTGCGGGGGTGGTGTTTTAGTATTACTCGAGCTAGTATTCGATTTCTCATCATCCATGAGCTTGTTCTTTGAATTACCATTGCCAGCAACAAGATGATCCATTGCAGAATAAAATGCATTCTTAGTAGCAGACTTGGGAGTGAAACGAAGTTCCCCAGACTCCTCAAGCTGCTTCAACAAGTCTCCTGACACAGCACGTGACTCAATTGCAGGATCACAAAGGACAGGAGCTTTGGATGAAGTTGAAGTTTTGGAAGATTGGGATTTGTTAACCCGTTTTAGTTTATTGGAAACAGAACCAGAGAAAGCATTTTCCTTCATGAAACGGAATGGTTTGGAGTGAGGAAGACGCAAAACGTGGGCTGATTTCGGAGTTCTGGTGTGACATCGACGATTCAAAGCAGTTTTATGAGCACTACGAGTGATAGCAGCAGAATAAGAAGAGGATGATGAACAGTGCGAGAGCAAGAGCTTGAGACAACCCTTTGGTGCTTCAATTGAAGAAGAAGAAGAAGAAGATGATGATGAAAGATGACTGTTTCTGCCATGGATGGTGTTTTCAACATCTTGGAAAGCTCTTCTAGAACCCTGCCATAGAAAAAAAAAAGACGCCGTATAAATTACTCAAATTTTTCAAGGAGCATTTCCAGGATCTCATCGTAGCTAAAATACTGAGTATAGCAAGTGGATTAGAACTCACGAGACACTTATTTGAATGGATATTAGACACATTAGAAGGACGTTCTTGTTGTTTGGCATTCGACAGCAGCTGCTCAGATTTAGAAACACCAGTTTTTCCTCTTGCTGGAGCAGGTTTTGACTGATAAATGAGAGAAAACAAATATAAACTTGCAGATCAATGATCTAGTCTTGCTTTCTGAACTAATCGAAATCTTGAATAAAAGCTAGGCGGCGGCAGAGGAGGAGGATATACCTGAAGCATCCCAGGGGACGGAGGAGGAGGGAAGAACATCCTGCGACTTTGGTGCTGCTGCGGAGGCATTGAGCGAGTAAAGCACAAATCCGGCGGCAGTGCGACAGGTGGATCTGAAGATTGCGGCGGCGAAGGTGTAGAGTTTCCGATCTAAGCCAGTGATTGGGAAACGGGAAGGGTAGGGAGGTCTAAATTTTCAAACTTTTGGAACCGGTTGGTAACTGGATATTACCCGTTGGACTATAGTATTATTTCCCTTTTCTATTAAAATCAATTAGTACTTATTCTTGTTATTGTTTTATTATCCTTAGGCTTAGGAGAAATTATCTCATGGTTCGACTCACCACATCAGTCACGATTTCATCTAATAATAACTACACATTTTACTATTATTCTTCAACTTATTTTTTTAACTAACAGATCTTTACTTATAATTTTTATGTCATTTTAAAAATATAATTTTTAAAAATTATATTAATTATATGACCTATTAGTGATAGAATGAGTAATTTTCATTGGTTATGGATCACAACTGACGTGGTAGGCTGAGCCTATGATATAATTTCTCCTAGACTTAGATATTAAATTTTTGCTGCCATTATCCGACATCCGTTGCATTTTTTCTAGCATTAGCCAATTCTTGAGTTATTGTGTTCTAAATTCATGCAGCACAATTTTTAGAGTCTAATAAATAAATTTAATGGAGAAAAATATGGATGGTAAAGAATACCACTAAGAAGCACGGTGTCTTCGTTTTAGAAAAATAATTACAAAAAGCTTCCATTCTTTCTGTTTCATTCTTTGCCCAAATCTCTCTCCGGGTATCTTTGGATCTGAATTCAAACTTCTGGTGAATGATGAAATACCACTTTTTAGATCTTTCATCTTTGTTTTGATTTCCTGTATTTTAAATTTCCAATCGTCATTGGATTTTGTTTGTCTTTCTCAGTTTTTCTTCTCAAGCTTTGTTTGTTGGATGATTTTATTTTGGTTCCACAGCCATGAGTGCACAATTTACAAAGGTTTCCTCAGGTGAATTCTTCACCATTTCATCAACCTACGACAATAATTTATGTTATTTTGATTTTGTAGAATCATAGATCACAAACACGTCCTCTTAATTAAAATGCGTGTGTTTACAGCCCATAATAGAAGATTGAGGAACATACTGAATCAAAGCGATAATCGCATTTGTGCGGATTGTAGTGCTCCAGATCCAAAATGGGCGTAAGTTTCGGGTTCTAAACTTGTTTGTCGAATCACAGAGTCATAAGAAAATGTGTTAAGGGTTGTATTTTTCAGATCCACCAATATCGGAGTCTTTATATGCAAGCAATGTTGCGGAGTGCACAGAAGCCTGGGTACGCACATCTCCAAGGTAGGCCACGCTAATCTATTGTTGTATATTATGCGGTTAAATCGACTAGAATCAGTAAAAAGAAAACCCGATGAATCGGCCAAAATGGAGAACCGAACAAACCAATAAAATTTGATTTCAGGTTTTATCAGTGGCATTGGATGAATGGACGATGGAAGAAATCGATGCAATGGCCGAAGTCGGAGGGAATTCCGCGGCCAATGCAATCTATGAGGCCTATATACCCGAAGGTTATTCCAAGCCGGGTCCGGATGCTAGCATTGAAGAGAGGCAGAAATTCATCAAGTATGTTCAATTGTTCATGCACAATTCTCGTACACTTGTTAATATGGATTAATTTAATGATAAATTAGATATCGATGATTATAAAAAAACAAATGGGTTAGTTTGAACCATCTATCATCGACTAATAGTGATTACTTGTTCTGATCCTTGTCTAGGTCCAAGTATGAAGCTCGAGAATTTTCGAAAAAGGGCTCGCAGATCTCTTCCCCTTCTTTTAAATCTGTCTTTTCATCAAAATTTATGGATAGTTTTCGATTAAGACCGACGGTAAATTCATTTAATCTTTGTTTCTTTCACAATGTAAGAAAGATCATGTTACTAATGATGTTAAGATATAATATGCTCAGTTTAATTTATAGTCAAAATTATACTCAAGAGAAATTTAATTAAATATATGATGCATGATTTAAGATTTTTTTTTTTCAGATTTAATCATTGGAATCCTTTTTAACGAGAAAGTGATAACAGGATGGCATGGTGGAATTTATCGGTTTATTGAAGGTTACGGTATTGAGAGGCGCAAATTTAGCCGTCCGAGATATGATGTCAAGTGATCCTTATGTTGTCTTGACTCTCGGACAACAGGTTTGTCGCTTAGTTTTCTATGTTACTAAAATTTGGATGCGACAAACCTTATGATATCAAGTGATTCTTATGCTATCTTGACTCTCAGACAACTATACATGCATGTATAATCGACAAATTATTTTTTTATGTATGGAATAAAAGTGAAATGGTATAAACACCGTGTATTTGATCTTGTTAGACTATACAAACGGGTGTTGTAGCAAGCAGCTTAAATCCGATTTGGAACGAAGACGTTATGCTATCTGTCCCTCGTGACTATGGACCTCTGAAATTGGTAAGTAGCTCTTAGATTTGGACAAATATTGTTTTAGATAAATAATTCTCTCATCTTAAGCACAATTATAATACATTCGTCTACTCTACCGTTATAGGAAGTATATGATCACGATATGTTATCGTCCGATGATATAATGGGAGAGGCTACGATCGATATTCAACCCTTGATATCAGCCGCGATGGGATACGAAAACCCAGAGATATTCGAGAATATGCAGATCGGAAAATGGTTGAAAACCGAGGATAATGCACTGATAGCAGACAGCATCATTAACATTGTGGATGGGAAGGTGAAACAATATGTACAACTGAAGCTACAAAATGTTGAATGTGGAGAAATTTATTTAGATGTAGAATGGTTGCCTCTCGATCGGTAATTTGATTTATTTACTTTATTTTTTATAATTTATTGACATATCGGTTATTATATCTGGATATTCATATATTTTTTATAAGTGTTTAAAATATTTTTTATTAATATAATTGTTGGACATATTTATGTGTTTACGTTTTTTATTTTACAGTGTTCTAATTTTTTTATTGTGTTTATAGTATATAACATTATCTTGTTTAACATTATTTTTTATTGTATGAAGTTGAGATACACATTTTGTTATTATATAAAGTCCTAATGACAATTTTTTTTAATATTTGCCATTTTAATTTGCACCGTTGAAATTTTTTCTTACAATTTAAACTCTGTTTTTAAAAATTAGACAAATTATTTTTAACGATCGATGACAATTTATCATGACAATTTATCATGGCACGTTAACATTAAGACACAAATAAAAAAAAAATAGCAAATGTTGAGTGCTTTTTGTGAGTATTATTTTTGTTTGGATGTGTAAACTCATTTTGTAGTGCTATTTGTTTATATAAAATAATATTATTGAAACGATTTATATAATTTATAATTAACCTAAAAGAATAATGAGATTATAAATAAAAGACAAAGATAATTTTAACTTTGAACGTTTATAATATATTATTAGCATAAAGATAATTTTAACCCTTAACGTTTATAATTTTTGTCATTTTGGCCCTTATTCTATTTTTGGGATAAATTTAGCCCTTAACCTATATTATTTTTACAAATAACTTATTTTTTAACTACCATAATAATTGGACCGTTAAAAATTTAACGATGATGACATGTCATATGCATATGATAATATACTTTAAATAACATGACATCTAACCTTCAAATACATATATATATATATGAAATATAATTTTATTTCAATATAAAATATAAAATAATTAAAATTTAAATAAAATATTAAAAATTAATTAATTCTAAAATAAAAGGTTACTAAATATTCTTAACCCTAACTACGATATAATCAAAGTTCTATCTTAAAAAATATATAAACACATATCGAAATTAATTAATTTTTAAGATAGAATTTTGATTCTATCGTAGTTAGGGTTGATAATATTTAGTAACATTTTATTTTAGAATTAATTATTTTTTTAATATTTTATTAGAATTTTAATTGTTTTATATTTTATATTAGAATAAAATTATATTTCATAAATATATGTATTTAATAGGTTAAATACCATGTTATTTAAAATATATTATCATATACATATGACATGTCATCATTGTTAGATTTTTAACTACCATGATAATTAGACCGTTAAAAAATAAGCTATATGTCAAAAAGATATAGGTTAAGGGCTAAATTTATCCCAAAAAGAATAAGGGCTAAAACGATAAAAATTATAAACGTTAAGGGTTAAAATTATCTTTATGTCTATATTATTATATGCATATGACATGTCATCATAAATGATATAGGTTAAGGGTTAAATTTATCCAAAAAAGAATAAGGGTCAAAATGATAAAAATTATAGACGTTAAGGGTTAAATTATCTTTATTTATGGTGGATATCCATATGTAAAACTAAAATTGATTTTGATATAACAAATAAATGTAAGGACTAATTTTGAAATAATTTTTTGGTCCTTAAGTCAAAGCTTAATCTTTAATTCAAAATCAAGAACTTTAAAATATTCTTACAAGCCCTTTTTACACGAGGGTATCGATACCATGAGGATAGGTATCGATACACCTGGGAATTTTCAAGGCTTGTTCTTGAGATCAAGAACAGGTATCGAAACAAGGTTCGATACCAAAACTTTCTGCCAACCCATGTTTCGATACTTGTATCGAAATATCTTGGTTAATTTTCAAATTATTTTTCAATTTTTAAAATATGATTCCTGGTATCGATACAGGTATCGATACACCCTTAATCTCCAACGGCTATTTTTTGATTCAAATAAGTCAACCGTTGGTGTTAGTTAAGTTTTGAATGATGGTTAGCCTGTATCGAAACAGGGTTTGATACCAGGCATCACAGAAAGTTTTTGTATCGAAACAGGTATCGATACACCCCTATTAAATACACAACGACTCTTTCTTTTCTTGGCTTGTTTCGAAACAGGTACCCCGTGTTTCGATACCACCTGCTGCAGAGTACATTTATGATGGAAAGATGAAGCTCCAACGTTCATATTTACTTTCCCAACAACTTCAACGGTTAGAAATCAATGAGAAGGTATAAAAAGAAGCATTTTCAAAAGCATATCAACAAGAAAGAACATCAAGCAACATGCAAGCTCAAAAATCCAACTCAAAGTACTTTATTGAATACCTTGTCCTCCCAACTTGTACTTTTCATTTTGATTTGTTGCAATTTAAGTTTGGGGAGAGTTTGCTTGTATCAAGGGTTATTATTTCTTGTGAGAAGAATCCTTTTAGCCAACTTAAACCTTTTGTAAACCTTGTGAGTGATAAAATCAATTTTGGGTAGAAAATTGATTTGTTTGTAAAGGTTATCCCTTGAACCTAGAAAAAGGCTGAATTCAATAGTGAATTGCTTTCAAAATCCTTAGTGGGAGCTAAGGTAGTGGAGTAGAGCTTGTTCGAAGCTTGAACCACTATAACTCTTTGTGTTCTTCAATTTTTATTCTTCACCGAATCTCTCCTACAATTTTTAATATCCAATTCACCCCCCTCTTGGCCATTATACAATACCGATCAACTCAACAATTGGTATCAGAGCTAGATCTTTGAAGGGATTCACCTCCACCAAAGAAGATCCAAGGGTTGTTGATCATCTCCACAACAAAAATCAAATGGCCTCTACCTCCGGTTCGTGGAACGAGTCTCACTCCATCACCAAGCCACCCTTCTTCAATGGGGACAACTATCCTTATTGGAAGAATAGGATGAGGCTATTCATCAACTCCAATGACTATGTTCTTTGGGACTGTCAACACGAAAATTATTACATAATAGTAATAATATATAATTAATATAAATAAATAATATATAATAATATGTAATATAATTTTTTTAAAAAAAAAATTAAAAAAACTGAAATCACGAAACAGAGTCGTGAGGAACCCGACTGTTGGAATGAGGATTTGTCGCCGGATTCTTAGGGATTCAAGAATGGGAGTTTGTTGTGATAGAGTTGGAGGTGTTTTGGGATTTCGATTTGAATCCCTTTAAAAGGGATCCAATCGAACTGATGAAGGGGGATGAACGGGATTCGGCAGCAGCAAGGAGGAGGAGTTTTGGATCGACTGGAGCTTTCTGGAAAATCGAAAAGCCTGAATCGGAGTTGGAGAGGACGATTGAATCGGCTTGGAAGCTTAAACAATTCGAGGTAAGCCTTTTTGCGTGATTCCCTTGTATCAATTTTCGTTTTGGCTGTTCAATTGCTAAGATCTGGGTTTCGGTTAAGTTTAGGTTGCTTTGGCCGGTTACTTTTAGATGTTTAGGGTTGATTAGGTGCTGGAAATAGGTTTTGGATCGGTTGTTAGGGTGTCTAGATTAGAGAAGTGGTGTTTTCGGGTGGTTTCTTGGCCGTTCGGGGTTTCCGGCGATGTTACCGGCGCCGGAAATGGCTTCTGGCAGCATTTCGGCAACGATCGGCTCTTTTTTGGAGTCGCCGACGAACTCGCCAGAGTTGCCATCTGCGACGGCGGAGTCGATCCAGCGGCGGTGCAGGCAGTGGTTGGCGACCGTGTTCTTCGTGTTCTTCATGAACACGAAGAACACGCTTAGATTCAAGGGTTTTGATCCGTTGGGGGGTATGTTTCTGGGTTTTGGGCTGTTTGGCTCAGAGGATTTCCCAATCCACTGAGTTGGACCGAGTCAAGACTCAGCGCAAATGGCCGAGTCCACTCGGCATTTGGGGATTTTGATCCCAGGTGAAACGGCGCCGTTTCAGGCAGCCGGGTCGTGAGTCGGATCCGGGTTCAACCCGGATCCGCGCGTTTTTAAACGGGCGTGGGTAATTCACACTCTAGGTCCCTAGACTTTGAGTCGTATCCCTTTTAGCCTCAAACCTTAGTTTTTCACTCAATTAGGTCCCTCAGAACCTTAATTTAACCCCTAGGACTTTAGAATTAGTTCAATTAGGCCCCTAGGATCTTAATTAAAGTCCTAAATAGACCAATAGGATTAAAATTAATTTAATTTTAGATTTAATTAGGTTAAGAATTAATTTTAGAGACTTTAAAAATTAATTAAGTCTTGATTTAAGGTTTAATTAAAATTTTAACAAACTTTAAAATTAGTTTAATCTAATTTAAATCCAATACAAGTTAATTTTACCCAAGCCTTAAAAATTAGACTCTAATAGGTTTAATTAAATTCTTAAAAATTGGAAAGATAATTTAAATTAATTAATTTAATTAATTTTAATTAATTTCTAGGAAATAAGTTTTTAAGATTAATTAAATTAAATTAGGTTTAATTTTAGCCCTAAAACTTTAAAACACCCCACCAAATTAGACTTTAATTAGGTTTTAATTCTTAAAATTGGAAGATAATTTTAATTAATTAATTTAATTAATTTAAATTAATTTTCTAAGGTATTAAGATTTAAAATTTATTAAGCCTAATAAACCTTAACTTCACCAAAACTTTAATTAAGTTAAGTGTTTGAGACTTAGAAATTATTTTAGTTAGAAACTTTTAATTAATCTAAAATTTCTAAGTTAAGATTTAATAATTAACTTAATTAAATTTTTGAACCTAAAATCCATCAAACTTAAATTAAAGATTTAATTAAAATTTGAAGTAAGAAAAGTTTAATTAATTAACTTAATTAAAAATTTCTAAAAGCTTTAAAGTTTAATTTCACTTAATTTAAGTCTTATCCTTTGTTCAAGGTTTGTTCTCGAATCCTTTGTAATCTTTTTCATTCAAGTCCCTTTTTGTACTCATGTGAGATGAAATTTTTGATGTAATATGATGTACCATGATTTTAATAAAAATTGAAGTTCCTTTATCTTTTGTCCTTTTTATTTTATGTTTTGCATGACATATTTTAGGAAGGTCACCTAATAACTTAGGTTAATTAATCTAGTGCCTTTTTAGGATTAGTCACTTAAATTAATTAATTTAATTTAATTAGGGAGAAAATTTAGTAATATAACATGTGAATCATATGTCTCGGATACACTAAAGAGGTTGGTGTTTTGACGTACTAAGATGCTGATCTAGAGAGTGTACCTTGGCATCGAATTCATGTGTTATTAAAAACCTAGAATTTTGATAAAAACTTAAGTTTTAGAATTAAAAATGGGTAGGTAAACAACTAGTAACATTAGTAACTTAGGTTTTAAACTTAAGTAATGGAGCCTATTTTAGGACTAGAACTTAAAATGAACAAGATAAAAAATAATCATGCATTTTACTTTAGCCTTTTGAGGCGGAAGTTATATTCTTTTAAATTTGGGTGAGGTTTCCTATATAGAGGACGTCTCGATTAACTCAAGTTTAAAAGTGATGTAACTTCTAAATCAAAAGGATATCCAAATTCGAATAATGTTCGTTTAACAATGGAAAATTAAATTAAAATCTTTCTCCAAAATGTCAAATGCCACGTTATGTTTTTCAAGGTACCAATTTTTGGGCGTTTGTAAGGGTCGTCCTTATACGTAACCGACTCCCGAACCTAATGTTTTTTAAAACGAATCTCTGGTTTATTTTTATGGTGTCCGGCCTACCTAAGTGGCCGGTGGCGACTCCAAGTCAATCTTTTTCAAAATTAATTATGTTTTTCCTAAAATTTGAGTTTTTTCAAGATTAAAAATGAGAAATTCGAATTTTTCAAAAACCAATCGCCGAACACACTTTTTCAAACCTAAAAAATCACGTTTTTGTAAAGAAGTCGCGATAGCTTGGCGACTCCGCTGGGGACTTAAATTTTTTTGTGTGTGAGTCAGGCCTAATGTTTTCAAACTTTACGTGGCATTTTGATATTTTGGAGTTAGATATTAATTTAATTTTCTATTGTTAAGTGAACATTATTTGAATGAGGATAACTTTTACTTTTATCTTGTCATTCATGCATAAGCTCTCGACCCGAGCTTTCACCCTTAAGTGGGAGTTAGATATTATATGACGTGATGCTCTCCAACTTCGAGTTTCGGATTATTATCTGCTTCCGGTATACTAACCTTACGCATCGTGTGGTTTTCACCTCCGTTGTAAGGGACCTATACCACTGAATCGATGTCTTATCGTCGTAGTAGACGGTAACGACAGTTCGGGAACCCAGTGTCTAGACCAAAAACCCGCATATAGAGTAGAAACCAACCCCTTCTAGAGCCAGACAAGAGCCGTAAGATAAGACGGTATGCCGCCGAAATGCCGCCAAACTTAGGATTTCTCTGTTAACATGCTCTCTGGTTATTTTGCGTACTTTAGCATGCTCTCTGGTTATTTTTATGCAACTTAGCATTTTATCCTGTTCTACGATTAACTTTGCTCACTTTTTACTACTCTATGGTTATTTGTTTTCAGGCACTTTAATCATTGCTTTATCTTTGTCTTTATTTTACTAACATTTTCCTTTTTGTTTTTCTTTCTTTTATGCATTTTGTTTTTAATTGGCATATCATTTGCATGGGTATTAATTCGGAAAACAATAAAGTTAGAAGTGTCCAAAAATGTCAGAAGGGATCATTATGGGCAGAGATAATACGGAAATCTGGACATGGTCAGAAGCAGTGATAGCTTGCCGTCAGGAGGAGAAGCGGGGAAGATCAAGTATGAAGCAGCGTAGCGTACCATCCAGAATCAAAGTTGATCAATTTCAAAGGTCGGAAGCGTCCCATCTTACGTACAGACGTTATCGAGAGAAGCTACAACTCTTCTGAAGCAGCCGAACATCGAGAAAGAGCATGGAGAAGCCATCATTCGCCTGCTACATGAGTTGACCAACTTAGGGGCCAACAGTTCTCTGTGGGTTATCTTTAAAGTTGTAGTGATCCCTTTTGAACAAACGGATGTTTTTAAGAGATTGTTTTCCGAATCTAATACCCTCTTGCATTCATGCATCATAAAGTTGATTTATATTTAGGTTGTTTGATATCTATCTTTTCTTTGTTTTATTTTGTTGTTGCATCATCTTAACATGTCGATATTTTTGCATCACATCACATAAAGGTATTGATCCAAAAGTGATTATCGAGATAGAAGGCGATCATAACAGTTAAAAGGATTTGTAGGTCGAAGACGAGATTGAGCCTGAGAAGGATGTACAATTTACTTGAAGCTTACTCGAACACTAGAGACGCTGAAATGCAAGAGTTAAAAAGACAAATGAGTGAGCTGAAGACCATGGTGATGAACATGGCTAAAGGGAAGGGGCACATGGAAGAAGAGCCGAAAAGGGATCGGTACACACATAAATCACCACTTATAATTGGTGTGAGCAAACCAACCGAAAATGTACCAGACCTGAAACCAAAGAAAGTCGCAGTGGTCCATGGAAAATCAAAAATGAAAGAAGCGTTCCGCCCGATAGAGTCGGTCAAACATCTAGAGCAAAGTTCAGGTTCCGAGATCCTTTTTCCTAGCTCTCAGAAGATAGAAAGTGGCAAGAATCGGTTTGAACCAATTCCCATTTCATACAGAGAGTTATATCCACAGCTGCTAGAAGCTCGGCTAATAGCTCCGTATTTTATCTTACCATTACAACCGCCGTACCCGAAATGGTATGATGCCAGTGCTTATTGTGAATTTCATGGTGGAGTACGAGGACATTCGATTGAAAATTGCACGGCTTTGAAGCGTACAGTTCAGTGTCTGTTGAAAGATGGGAAATTAAGGTTCGAGGAAAAAAGCCAGCCTAATTCAGGGGGCAGGCAAGAAGTCCAAGATGAAAATATTTTGAGGAAACAATATCAGTCCGAGTACGAGGTTCAGGTGATGCAAGAGAGAAACAACTTGGAGTTACAAACCTTGCAATCTGATTACCAAGGTCTCGCCAAGAAAGAATGTGTAGAAAGCACAGATGGTGACATAAGAGCTGCAACACGAGAGATGGCTCAAGAGATTGCAAGCTTAGCAGATATGGCGACAGAATTGAGTCAAAACATCAACCCGGTGATAGGTCACAGTGGGAAGTTAGCAGAGTTCTTAGAAAAAGTTAAGAAATTAGGAGATAAGACTCGCAAATACCTTTAGTGTTTGATATTTGATGTAATAAATCTTTTACCTGAAATGAAAGTTATTCTATGATAATCACACTTGGGATCAATACCTTATTGCATTCATGCATATATTTATTTTATATCATGCCATTATTATTTCATCAATATTGCATTAGCATACATGAATCTAAGGTGGTTGAGGGTTTCGATGACAGTTGCCACACATTAATTCGAGAATCAGACATCATGGACCAGAATATGAGAGAAGTTGCAAGTATCCAAGATCATATGACAAAGCCTCAACCAAAGGTAAATGATCAAATCTCGAAGCCATGTCTAACTATCTACCCGGGGGCATCAAGTTCGAGCATAAATACGTTTTCTCTTGAACGCGTTGTTCAATTGACAGATATGTGTACGGAACTCCAGAAGAAAATTGAGACAAGTGAAAAAGGAGTGGACTCCGGGTTTAGTGCAAGGGAGTTTTGCCTGGTCCCTGATTTAGTTATTCCACCAAAATTCAAGATCCCTGCTTTTGAGAAGTATGACGGATCTAGTTGTCCTAAAATTCACTTGACGATGTATTGTCGAAAGATGGAAGGATATCTAGATAATGACCAAATGATGATTCACTACTTTCATGATAGCTTGACCGGACCTACTGCAACTTGGTACAACAGATTGAGTCGAGAGCAGATTCGAACATGGGTTGATTTGGCGAAAGAATTCTTGGGGCAATACAGGTATGTCATGGACTTAGCTCCAGATCGTCGGACCTTACAGAGTGTGAGAATGAAGGATGATGAGAGCTTTAAAGACTATGCATTGAGATGGAGGGTGCTAGCATCTCAGGTACAACCACCCATGATAGAAGGAGAAATGACTGAAATGTATCATCAAACTTTGCCGTCTCCTTTCTTCGATAAAATGCTTACGAATTCAAGGGGCAACTTTAGAGATTTTATGGCCCTTGGCGAAGTAATAGAAGTCGGAATCCAACAAGGAAAAATTGAACCCAGGCTCAAAAATTCCATAGAAGATAAGAAGCCGCAGGAGATAAATGAGTGTAATGTTCAAAGTTCCCGAAAACGTAAAAGGGAAAGATCACCCAGTTCTTCAGGGCGACGACAAAAGATTCCCCGAAGAAATGCTGATCGGGAGATATTTGGAATGCCTATTGCCAATTTGTTTCCTTTTCTTGTTGAAGTTCAATATATTACTCCCAAGCCAATGAAGAAAGCGCCAAGCCCTTTCGCTCGAAGCTATGATCCCAGTAATGTTTGTGAGTTTCATATGGGATCGTCAGGTCATGCTACTAGTAAATGTAGGTCTTTACTGGAGGAAATCAAGAAATTGACCGATAAGGGAATTTTTACAAAGGAGTTGGTGCAACAATGGAAGACCAAAGAAAATGCTCAAGATGATATGCTCCTTGAGGATTCAGGACGTCAGGACTAGCTTCTCCAAGATTGTTCAGAGTTATGAAAAATCTGTCTTGTTCATAAGAGGGTGTTTTTGGGATTGGTTGCGAAGTAATGCCCTGAATCATCCCAGTTGCGTTTTTTATTCTATATGCATTGGGTGTCTCTTGTAAGGGAGTTTTTATTTCATTTGTCAATGATGCTTGTCTCATACGTGTTTTTGGTAAACATATCATATACTTTGATTCTTTGATTCTTTAACTTTTTGATTCTTTGATTCTTTTTATGGGTTAATTTTTGAGCACCCATACATATATTGATTTTATTTTGAATATCAATTACGAAATTGATATTAAATCAAATTCAGAGATCAACTTCACTAATGTGACTCGTTACCACTTTACTTAGGCCAAAAGGATGACATTAATGAGTGTTCAGGAATCACAGGAAAATCCTAGAGAAATTTTGAGTGAGTTTCCTCTCAAGCATTGTTGAATAAGGTCTTTGAATGAAGTGATAACCCAAAACATCATCCAACTGAAGTCTGCTTTACTTTAAAGACATCCGAGTATGGGATGATATTTGGCATTCCTTGATTTCCCTTCTCAAAGAAAGAAAATAAGAAAAAATATCATTTGTCGTCCCCTTTGAGCCTAACGTTATTTTTCTTTCGATTCAACCCAAATCGAGGATCACCCCCACACTGGGGGCAAAAGAGGATGAAAATGTGTTTCAAAGTGAAATACAAAATCGAGAAAAGAAGCCAAACTCAAATTGTTGGCACAAAAAGCGAACATAAAATTCAGCGAAAAATCTTGATAGGATGAACCACTGAAAAAGTAGTGGTGAAAAGGAAATGACCTCTAGGGCGAAAGCCCAACAAAAAGGGTCAACCTAGAGTGATCCGCAAAAGAAAAATTATTTCATCAGAGCATGTTCAGAACAGTACGACAATGATCTTTGATTTTTACCACCCTCGAATTATTTGAGCCTATATATCCTTTCTTTGGTAGCCATAAACCATAACCCACATTACAAGCCACGAAAGACCATTTTGACCATACACGGATATTGGAACAAGGAGAGTTAGTCTTCAGAATATATCCCGCTTGCTAGGGTTAACCTTTCTTCAAGGATTTTTAGTCTTTTAATGCTTGATTGAGATCAGAAAAGAGAGGAAAATTGGGTATGGGAGTTAGTGAGAAAAAGAGTGCCACCTAAATGGGGTAGAACTAGAAAAATGGGAATGTTTCTCCTGAAAGTCTGATAAATTGGAAAATGGTCACATCCGAGTTGATCTTTGCAAATTTGTTCGAACGCTTTGTTGCACTTGATTTTCAAAGGTTTAACTTTTGTTTTTGTTTGCCATGACAATCAAATTTGTCAATGTTTTCAAAATACTATTTTAAGCATTTTTTTTCACTTGACAAGCATCCTGCAGATGAATTGATTAGATTCAAAAAGTAAAGGATTTCATGGGAATTACTATGATGCAATTAATCCTTTAAACGCCGACAGAACAAGAGGTGAATGATGAATAGAATGACAAGGAACAAATAAAGCTTTGAAATGCCAAAACATGGGGGCATTTACGTACGGACTATGTCATTTCCGAGTTCTGTAGTTGTAAAGATGAATATTAGCTCAACTTGGTGAAAGTTCAGGGATTAAGAAAGGTTTAGAGATCAGAAGAAAATCCAGGGACCTATTTTGCACACACTAAATGGTGAAAGTGGGGCAAACTCAGCATGATAAGAGATCAGCAAAGCATTATTTTAGATCAGAATGGACGAGGCAGGAACAAAGTTCATGAACTATTTGCTTCGAGAAACTGATAGCCCATGAGTTGTGGGGCAGAATACGAACTGATTAAGAAAATCAATGATGTTAATGTCAAATTGAGAAATAGAGCTCAAAAAGTTCAAGCAGAGTACAAAGTTGTCAATGTGAGATGTCGTCATGACAGAAAAAGGACCAATGAAGAGGATCAATGAACATTCAAGTGTCCCTCAATGACCACGGTTCATGCATCATATGGTTAGGCACCTATAGGGTAAAACATGCTAACTCATGCATTCAAAACATTTTTTATAATTTTTACAGGAATTTTCAAGCAATCCAGATCAGGACAAGAAAGGATTTCAGAGGAAGGAAATTCGAGAAAAGACATTTCAGAACCTGCATATCCATTCGTGCATACGGAGAATGGAACCCTACTTATCTATTCGAGCACTCGGAGAATAGAACCTGCATATCCATTCGTGCATACGGAGAATGGAACCCTGCTTATCTATTCGAGCACTCGGAGAATAGAACCTGCATATCCATTCGTGCATACGGAGAATGGAGCCCCTTTTGAACCTGCTTATCTATTCGAGCATTCGAAGAATAGAACCTGCATATCCATTCGTGCATACGGAGAATGGAACCCTTTTTTTCGTGCGTAAGAAGAATGAAGCATGAGTTCATAAGAAATGATTCAAGAGTCAATCAACAACAACGAACATTATCGGCAGCCTTTTGACGTGAATCCGTTATCGACAATCTTTTGGCATGAGTCCAGAAAGAAGTAGTGGAGGTGGAAAATTTCGTACTCCACTATTAAATCCTCCGGGTCATCAGTAAGTCCTCCGGGCATGATGTTAAATCCTCCGGGTCATCAGTAAGTCCTCCGGGCATGATGTTAAGTCCTCCAGGCCATCACCTTCGGGAGTGATGATATCGTTTGCACAATCAAGGAGGCAATACGATTCTAAATCCTCTGGGTCATCATTAAGTCCTCCGGGCATGATGTTAAGTCCTCCGGGCCATCACCTTCGGGAGTGATGATATCGTTTGCACAATCAAGGAGGCAATACGATCCTAAATCCTCCGGGTCATCAGTAAGTCCTCCGGGTATGATGTCAAATCCTCCGGGTCATCAGTAAGTCCTCCGGGCATGATGTTAAGTTTGAAGGTTTTCTTCAAGCTTTAAGGTTTACAGTTTTTGTGTTTTTCAGTCTTTGCCCATCTCCTGCTCCGCAGCATCGAGCAAAGAGGGGCAGCTGTCAACACGAAAATTATTACGTAATAGTAATAATATATAATTAATATAAATAAATAATATATAATAATATGTAATATAATTTTTTTAAAAAAAAATTAAAAAAACTGAAATCACGAAACAGAGTCGTGAGGAACCCGACTGCTGGAATGAGGATTTGTCGCCGGATTCTTAGGGATTCAAGAATGGGAGTTTGTTGTGATAGAGTTGGAGGTGTTTTGGGATTTCGATTTGAATCCCTTTAAAAGGGATCCAATCGAACTGATGAAGGGGGATGAACGGGATTCGACAGCAGCAAGGAGGAGGAGTTTTGGATCGACTGGAGCTTTCTGGAAAATCAAAAAGCCTGAATCGGAGTTGGAGAGGACGATTGAATCGGCTTGGAAGCTTAAACAATTCGAGGTAAGCCTTTTTGCGTGATTCCCTTGCATCAATTTTCGTTTTGGCTGTTCAATTGCTAAGATCTGGGTTTCGGTTAAGTTTAGGTTGCTTTGGCCGGTTACTTTTAGATGTTTAGGGTTGATTAGGTGCTGGAAATAGGTTTTGGATCGGTTGTTAGGGTGTTTAGATTAGAGAAGTGGTGTTTTCGGGTGGTTTCCTGGCCGTTCGGGGTTTTCGGCGACGTTACCGGCGCCGGAAATGGCTTCTAGTAGCATTTCGGCAACGATCGGCTCTTTTTGGGAGTCGCCGGCGATCTCGCCGGAGTTGCCATCTACGGCGGCGGAGTCGATCCAGCAGCGGTACAGGCGGTGGTTGGCGACCGTGTTCTTCGTGTTCTTCATGAACACGAAGAACACACGAAGAACACGCTTAGATTCAAGGGTTTTGATCCGTTGGGGGGTATGTTTCTGGGTTTTGGGCTGTTTGGCTCAGAGGATTTCCCAATCCACTGAGTTGGACCGAGTCAAGACTCAGCGTAAAATGGCCGAGTCCACTCGGCATTTGGGGATTTTGATCCCAGGTGAAACGACGCCGTTTCAGGCAGCCGGGTCGTGAGCCGGATCTGGGTTCAACTCGGATCCGCGCATTTTTAAACGAGCGTGGGTAATTCACACTCTAGGTCCCTAGACTTTGAGTCGTATCCCCTTTTAGCCTCAAACCTTAGTCTTTCACTCAATTAGGTCCCCTAGAACCTCAATTTAACCCCTAGGACTTTAGAATTAGTTCAATTAGGCCCCTAGGATCTTAATTAAAGTCCTAAATAGACCAATAGGATTAAAATTAATTTAATTTTAGATTTAATTAGGTTAAGAATTAATTTTAGAGACTTTAAAAATTAATTAAGTCTTGATTTAAGGTTTAATTAAAATTTTAACAAACTTTAAAATTAGTTTAATCTAATTTAAATCCAATACAAGTTAATTTTACCCAAGCCTTAAAAATTAGACTCTAATAGGTTTAATTAAATTCTTAAAAATTGGAAAGATAATTTAAATTAATTAATTTAATTAATTTTAATTAATTTCTAGGAAATAAGTTTTTAAGATTAATTAAACTAAATTAGGTTTAGTTTTAGCCCTAAAACTTTAAAACACCCCACCAAATTAGACTTTAATTAGGTTTTAATTCTTAAAATTGGAAGATAATTTTAATTAATTAATTTAATTAATTTTAATTAATTTTCTAAGGTATTAAGATTTAAAATTTATTAAGCCTAATAAACTTTAACTTCACCAAAACTTTAATTAAGTTAAGTGTTTGAGACTTAGAAATTATTTTAGTTAGAAACTTTTAATTAATCTAAAATTTCTAAGTTAAGATTTAATAATTAACTTAATTAAACTTTTGAACCTAAAATCCATCAAACTTAAATTAAAGATTTAATTAAAATTTGAAGTAAGAAAAGTTTAATTAATTAACTTAATTAAAAATTTCTAAAAGCTTTAAAGTTTAATTTCACTTAATTTAAGTCTTATCCTTTGTTCAAGGTTTGTTCTCGAATCCTTTGTAATCTTTTTCATTCAAGTCCCTTTTTGTACTCATGTGAGATGAAATTTTTGATGTAATATGATGTACCATGATTTTAATAAAAATTGAAGTTACTTTATCTTTTGTCCTTTTTATTTTATGTTTTGCATGACATATTTTAGGAAGGTCACCTAATAACTTAGGTTAATTAATCTAGTGCCTTTTTAGGATTAGTCACTTAAATTAATTAATTTAATTTAATTAGGGAGAAAATTTAGTAATATAACATGTGAATCATATGTCTCGGATACACTAAAGAGGTTGGTGTTTTGACGTACTAAGATGCTGATCTAGAGAGTGTACCTTGGCATCGAATTCATGTGTTATTAAAAACCTAGAATTTTGATAAAAACTTAAGTTTTAGAATTAAAAATGGGTAGGTAAACAACTAGTAACATTAGTAACTTAGGTTTTAAACTTAAGTAATGGAGCCTATTTTAGGACTAGAACTTAAAATGAACAAGATAAAAAATAATCATGCATTTTACTTTAGCCTTTTGAGGCGGAAGTTATATTCTTTTAAATTTGGGTGAGGTTTCCTATATAGAGGACGTCTCGATTAACTCAAGTTTAAAAGTGATGTAACTTCTAAATCAAAAGGATATCCAAATTCGAATAATGTTCGTTTAACAATGGAAAATTAAATTAAAATCTTTCTCCAAAATGTCAAATGCCACGTTATGTTTTTCAAGGTACCAATTTTTGGGCGTTTGTAAGGGTCGTCCTTATACGTAACCGACTCCCGAACCTAATGTTTTTTAAAACGAATCTCTGGTTTATTTTTATGGTGTCCGGCCTACCTAAGTGGCCGGTGGCGACTCCAAGTCAATCTTTTTCAAAATTAATTATGTTTTTCCTAAAATTTGAGTTTTTTCAAGATTAAAAATGAGAAATTCGAATTTTTCAAAAACCAATCGCCGAACACACTTTTTCAAACCTAAAAAATCACGTTTTTGTAAAGAAGTCGCGATAGCTTGGCGACTCCGCTGGGGACTTAAATTTTTTTGTGTGTGAGTCAGGCCTAATGTTTTCAAACTTTACGTGGCATTTTGATATTTTGGAGTTAGATATTAATTTAATTTTCTATTGTTAAGTGAACATTATTTGAATGAGGATAACTTTTACTTTTATCTTGTCATTCATGCATAAGCTCTCGACCCGAGCTTTCACCCTTAAGTGGGAGTTAGATATTATATGACGTGATGCTCTCCAACTTCGAGTTTCGGATTATTATCTGCTTCCGGTATACTAACCTTACGCATCGTGTGGTTTTCACCTCCGTTGTAAGGGACCTATACCACTGAATCGATGTCTTATCGTCGTAGTAGACGGTAACGACAGTTCGGGAACCCAGTGTCTAGACCAAAAACCCGCATATAGAGTAGAAACCAACCCCTTCTAGAGCCAGACAAGAGCCGTAAGATAAGACGGTATGCCGCCGAAATGCCGCCAAACTTAGGATTTCTCTGTTAACATGCTCTCTGGTTATTTTGCGTACTTTAGCATGCTCTCTGGTTATTTTTATGCAACTTAGCATTTTATCCTGTTCTACGATTAACTTTGCTCACTTTTTACTACTCTATGGTTATTTGTTTTCAGGCACTTTAATCATTGCTTTATCTTTGTCTTTATTTTACTAACATTTTCCTTTTTGTTTTTCTTTCTTTTATGCATTTTGTTTTTAATTGGCATATCATTTGCATGGGTATTAATTCGGAAAACAATAAAGTTAGAAGTGTCCAAAAATGTCAGAAGGGATCATTATGGGCAGAGATAATACGGAAATCTGGACATGGTCAGAAGCAGTGATAGCTTGCCGTCAGGAGGAGAAGCGGGGAAGATCAAGTATGAAGCAGTGTAGCGTACCATCCAGAATCAAAGTTGATCAATTTCAAAGGTCGGAAGCGTCCCATCTTACGTACAGACGTTATCGAGAGAAGCTACAACTCTTCTGAAGCAGCCGAACATCGAGAAAGAGCATGGAGAAGCCATCATTCGCCTGCTACATGAGTTGACCAACTTAGGGGCCAACAGTTCTCTGTGGGTTATCTTTAAAGTTGTAGTGATCCCTTTTGAACAAACGGATGTTTTTAAGAGATTGTTTTCCGAATCTAATACCCTCTTGCATTCATGCATCATAAAGTTGATTTATATTTAGGTTGTTTGATATCTATCTTTTCTTTGTTTTATTTTGTTGTTGCATCATCTTAACATGTCGATATTTTTGCATCACATCACATAAAGGTATTGATCCAAAAGTGATTATCGAGATAGAAGGCGATCATAACAGTTAAAAGGATTTGTAGGTCGAAGACGAGATTGAGCCTGAGAAGGATGTACAATTTACTTGAAGCTTACTCGAACACTAGAGACGCTGAAATGCAAGAGTTAAAAAGACAAATGAGTGAGCTGAAGACCATGGTGATGAACATGGCTAAAGGGAAGGGGCACATGGAAGAAGAGCCGAAAAGGGATCGGTACACACATAAATCACCACTTATAATTGGTGTGAGCAAACCAACCGAAAATGTACCAGACCTGAAACCAAAGAAAGTCGCAGTGGTCCATGGAAAATCAAAAATGAAAGAAGCGTTCCGCCCGATAGAGTCGGTCAAACATCTAGAGCAAAGTTCAGGTTCCGAGATCCTTTTTCCTAGCTCTCAGAAGATAGAAAGTGGCAAGAATCGGTTTGAACCAATTCCCATTTCATACAGAGAGTTATATCCACAGCTGCTAGAAGCTCGGCTAATAGCTCCGTATTTTATCTTACCATTACAACCGCCGTACCCGAAATGGTATGATGCCAGTGCTTATTGTGAATTTCATGGTGGAGTACGAGGACATTCGATTGAAAATTGCACGGCTTTGAAGCGTACAGTTCAGTGTCTGTTGAAAGATGGGAAATTAAGGTTCGAGGAAAAAAGCCAGCCTAATTCAGGGGGCAGGCAAGAAGTCCAAGATGAAAATATTTTGAGGAAACAATATCAGTCCGAGTACGAGGTTCAGGTGATGCAAGAGAGAAACAACTTGGAGTTACAAACCTTGCAATCTGATTACCAAGGTCTCGCCAAGAAAGAATGTGTAGAAAGCACAGATGGTGACATAAGAGCTGCAACACGAGAGATGGCTCAAGAGATTGCAAGCTTAGCAGATATGGCGACAGAATTGAGTCAAAACATCAACCCGGTGATAGGTCACAGTGGGAAGTTAGCAGAGTTCTTAGAAAAAGTTAAGAAATTAGGAGATAAGACTCGCAAATACCTTTAGTGTTTGATATTTGATGTAATAAATCTTTTACCTGAAATGAAAGTTATTCTATGATAATCACACTTGGGATCAATACCTTATTGCATTCATGCATATATTTATTTTATATCATGCCATTATTATTTCATCAATATTGCATTAGCATACATGAATCTAAGGTGGTTGAGGGTTTCGATGACAGTTGCCACACATTAATTCGAGAATCAGACATCATGGACCAGAATATGAGAGAAGTTGCAAGTATCCAAGATCATATGACAAAGCCTCAACCAAAGGTAAATGATCAAATCTCGAAGCCATGTCTAACTATCTACCCGGGGGCATCAAGTTCGAGCATAAATACGTTTTCTCTTGAACGCGTTGTTCAATTGACAGATATGTGTACGGAACTCCAGAAGAAAATTGAGACAAGTGAAAAAGGAGTGGACTCCGGGTTTAGTGCAAGGGAGTTTTGCCTGGTCCCTGATTTAGTTATTCCACCAAAATTCAAGATCCCTGCTTTTGAGAAGTATGACGGATCTAGTTGTCCTAAAATTCACTTGACGATGTATTGTCGAAAGATGGAAGGATATCTAGATAATGACCAAATGATGATTCACTACTTTCATGATAGCTTGACCGGACCTACTGCAACTTGGTACAACAGATTGAGTCGAGAGCAGATTCGAACATGGGTTGATTTGGCGAAAGAATTCTTGGGGCAATACAGGTATGTCATGGACTTAGCTCCAGATCGTCGGACCTTACAGAGTGTGAGAATGAAGGATGATGAGAGCTTTAAAGACTATGCATTGAGATGGAGGGTGCTAGCATCTCAGGTACAACCACCCATGATAGAAGGAGAAATGACTGAAATGTATCATCAAACTTTGCCGTCTCCTTTCTTCGATAAAATGCTTACGAATTCAAGGGGCAACTTTAGAGATTTTATGGCCCTTGGCGAAGTAATAGAAGTCGGAATCCAACAAGGAAAAATTGAACCCAGGCTCAAAAATTCCATAGAAGATAAGAAGCCGCAGGAGATAAATGAGTGTAATGTTCAAAGTTCCCGAAAACGTAAAAGGGAAAGATCACCCAGTTCTTCAGGGCGACGACAAAAGATTCCCCGAAGAAATGCTGATCGGGAGATATTTGGAATGCCTATTGCCAATTTGTTTCCTTTTCTTGTTGAAGTTCAATATATTACTCCCAAGCCAATGAAGAAAGCGCCAAGCCCTTTCGCTCGAAGCTATGATCCCAGTAATGTTTGTGAGTTTCATATGGGATCGTCAGGTCATGCTACTAGTAAATGTAGGTCTTTACTGGAGGAAATCAAGAAATTGACCGATAAGGGAATTTTTACAAAGGAGTTGGTGCAACAATGGAAGACCAAAGAAAATGCTCAAGATGATATGCTCCTTGAGGATTCAGGACGTCAGGACTAGCTTCTCCAAGATTGTTCAGAGTTATGAAAAATCTGTCTTGTTCATAAGAGGGTGTTTTTGGGATTGGTTGCGAAGTAATGCCCTGAATCATCCCAGTTGCGTTTTTTATTCTATATGCATTGGGTGTCTCTTGTAAGGGAGTTTTTATTTCATTTGTCAATGATGCTTGTCTCATACGTGTTTTTGGTAAACATATCATATACTTTGATTCTTTGATTCTTTAACTTTTTGATTCTTTGATTCTTTTTATGGGTTAATTTTTGAGCACCCATACATATATTGATTTTATTTTGAATATCAATTACGAAATTGATATTAAATCAAATTCAGATATCAACTTCACTAATGTGACTCGTTACCACTTTACTTAGGCCAAAAGGATGACATTAATGAGTGTTCAGGAATCACAGGAAAATCCTAGAGAAATTTTGAGTGAGTTTCCTCTCAAGCATTGTTGAATAAGGTCTTTGAATGAAGTGATAACCCAAAACATCATCCAACTGAAGTCTGCTTTACTTTAAAGACATCCGAGTATGGGATGATATTTGGCATTCCTTGATTTCCCTTCTCAAAGAAAGAAAATAAGAAAAAATATCATTTGTCGTCCCCTTTGAGCCTAACGTTATTTTTCTTTCGATTCAACCCAAATCGAGGATCACCCCCACACTGGGGGCAAAAGAGGATGAAAATGTGTTTCAAAGTGAAATACAAAATCGAGAAAAGAAGCCAAACTCAAATTGTTGGCACAAAAAGCGAACATAAAATTCAGCGAAAAATCTTGATAGGATGAACCACTGAAAAAGTAGTGGTGAAAAGGAAATGACCTCTAGGGCGAAAGCCCAACAAAAAGGGTCAACCTAGAGTGATCCGCAAAAGAAAAATTATTTCATCAGAGCATGTTCAGAACAGTACGACAATGATCTTTGATTTTTACCACCCTCGAATTATTTGAGCCTATATATCCTTTCTTTGGTAGCCATAAACCATAACCCACATTACAAGCCACGAAAGACCATTTTGACCATACACGGATATTGGAACAAGGAGAGTTAGTCTTCAGAATATATCCCGCTTGCTAGGGTTAACCTTTCTTCAAGGATTTTTAGTCTTTTAATGCTTGATTGAGATCAGAAAAGAGAGGAAAATTGGGTATGGGAGTTAGTGAGAAAAAGAGTGCCACCTAAATGGGGTAGAACTAGAAAAATGGGAATGTTTCTCCTGAAAGTCTGATAAATTGGAAAATGGTCACATCCGAGTTGATCTTTGCAAATTTGTTCGAACGCTTTGTTGCACTTGATTTTCAAAGGTTTAACTTTTGTTTTTGTTTGCCATGACAATCAAATTTGTCAATGTTTTCAAAATACTATTTTAAGCATTTTTTTTCACTTGACAAGCATCCTGCAGATGAATTGATTAGATTCAAAAAGTAAAGGATTTCATGGGAATTACTATGATGCAATTAATCCTTTAAACGCCGACAGAACAAGAGGTGAATGATGAATAGAATGACAAGGAACAAATAAAGCTTTGAAATGCCAAAACATGGGGGCATTTACGTACGGACTATGTCATTTCCGAGTTCTGTAGTTGTAAAGATGAATATTAGCTCAACTTGGTGAAAGTTCAGGGATTAAGAAAGGTTTAGAGATCAGAAGAAAATCCAGGGACCTATTTTGCACACACTAAATGGTGAAAGTGGGGCAAACTCAGCATGATAAGAGATCAGCAAAGCATTATTTTAGATCAGAATGGACGAGGCAGGAACAAAGTTCATGAACTATTTGCTTCGAGAAACTGATAGCCCATGAGTTGTGGGGCAGAATACGAACTGATTAAGAAAATCAATGATGTTAATGTCAAATTGAGAAATAGAGCTCAAAAAGTTCAAGCAGAGTACAAAGTTGTCAATGTGAGATGTCGTCATGACAGAAAAAGGACCAATGAAGAGGATCAATGAACATTCAAGTGTCCCTCAATGACCACGGTTCATGCATCATATGGTTAGGCACCTATAGGGTAAAACATGCTAACTCATGCATTCAAAACATTTTTTATAATTTTTACAGGAATTTTCAAGCAATCCAGATCAGGACAAGAAAGGATTTCAGAGGAAGGAAATTCGAGAAAAGACATTTCAGAACCTGCATATCCATTCGTGCATACGGAGAATGGAACCCTACTTATCTATTCGAGCACTCGGAGAATAGAACCTGCATATCCATTCGTGCATACGGAGAATGGAACCCTGCTTATCTATTCGAGCACTCGGAGAATAGAACCTGCATATCCATTCGTGCATACGGAGAATGGAGCCCCTTTTGAACCTGCTTATCTATTCGAGCATTCGAAGAATAGAACCTGCATATCCATTCGTGCATACGGAGAATGGAACCCTTTTTTTCGTGCGTAAGAAGAATGAAGCATGAGTTCATAAGAAATGATTCAAGAGTCAATCAACAACAACGAACATTATCGGCAGCCTTTTGACGTGAATCCGTTATCGACAATCTTTTGGCATGAGTCCAGAAAGAAGTAGTGGAGGTGGAAAATTTCGTACTCCACTATTAAATCCTCCGGGTCATCAGTAAGTCCTCCGGGCATGATGTTAAATCCTCCGGGTCATCAGTAAGTCCTCCGGGCATGATGTTAAGTCCTCCAGGCCATCACCTTCGGGAGTGATGATATCGTTTGCACAATCAAGGAGGCAATACGATTCTAAATCCTCTGGGTCATCATTAAGTCCTCCGGGCATGATGTTAAGTCCTCCGGGCCATCACCTTCGGGAGTGATGATATCGTTTGCACAATCAAGGAGGCAATACGATCCTAAATCCTCCGGGTCATCAGTAAGTCCTCCGGGTATGATGTCAAATCCTCCGGGTCATCAGTAAGTCCTCCGGGCATGATGTTAAGTTTGAAGGTTTTCTTCAAGCTTTAAGGTTTACAGTTTTTGTGTTTTTCAGTCTTTGCCCATCTCCTGCTCCGCAGCATCGAGCAAAGAGGGGCAGCTGTCAACACGAAAATTATTACGTAATAGTAATAATATATAATTAATATAAATAAATAATATATAATAATATGTAATATAATTTTTTTAAAAAAAAATTAAAAAAACTGAAATCACGAAACAGAGTCGTGAGGAACCCGACTGCTGGAATGAGGATTTGTCGCCGGATTCTTAGGGATTCAAGAATGGGAGTTTGTTGTGATAGAGTTGGAGGTGTTTTGGGATTTCGATTTGAATCCCTTTAAAAGGGATCCAATCGAACTGATGAAGGGGGATGAACGGGATTCGACAGCAGCAAGGAGGAGGAGTTTTGGATCGACTGGAGCTTTCTGGAAAATCAAAAAGCCTGAATCGGAGTTGGAGAGGACGATTGAATCGGCTTGGAAGCTTAAACAATTCGAGGTAAGCCTTTTTGCGTGATTCCCTTGCATCAATTTTCGTTTTGGCTGTTCAATTGCTAAGATCTGGGTTTCGGTTAAGTTTAGGTTGCTTTGGCCGGTTACTTTTAGATGTTTAGGGTTGATTAGGTGCTGGAAATAGGTTTTGGATCGGTTGTTAGGGTGTTTAGATTAGAGAAGTGGTGTTTTCGGGTGGTTTCCTGGCCGTTCGGGGTTTTCGGCGACGTTACCGGCGCCGGAAATGGCTTCTAGTAGCATTTCGGCAACGATCGGCTCTTTTTGGGAGTCGCCGGCGATCTCGCCGGAGTTGCCATCTATGGCGGCGGAGTCGATCCAGCAGCGGTACAGGCGGTGGTTGGCGACCGTGTTCTTCGTGTTCTTCATGAACACGAAGAACACACGAAGAACACGCTTAGATTCAAGGGTTTTGATCCGTTGGGGGGTATGTTTCTGGGTTTTGGGCTGTTTGGCTCAGAGGATTTCCCAATCCACTGAGTTGGACCGAGTCAAGACTCAGCGCAAAATGGCCGAGTCCACTCGGCATTTGGGGATTTTGATCCCAGGTGAAACGACGCCGTTTCAGGCAGCCGGGTCGTGAGCCGGATCTGGGTTCAACTCGGATCCGCGCATTTTTAAACGAGCGTGGGTAATTCACACTCTAGGTCCCTAGACTTTGAGTCGTATCCCCTTTTAGCCTCAAACCTTAGTCTTTCACTCAATTAGGTCCCCTAGAACCTCAATTTAACCCCTAGGACTTTAGAATTAGTTCAATTAGGCCCCTAGGATCTTAATTAAAGTCCTAAATAGACCAATAGGATTAAAATTAATTTAATTTTAGATTTAATTAGGTTAAGAATTAATTTTAGAGACTTTAAAAATTAATTAAGTCTTGATTTAAGGTTTAATTAAAATTTTAACAAACTTTAAAATTAGTTTAATCTAATTTAAATCCAATACAAGTTAATTTTACCCAAGCCTTAAAAATTAGACTCTAATAGGTTTAATTAAATTCTTAAAAATTGGAAAGATAATTTAAATTAATTAATTTAATTAATTTTAATTAATTTCTAGGAAATAAGTTTTTAAGATTAATTAAACTAAATTAGGTTTAGTTTTAGCCCTAAAACTTTAAAACACCCCACCAAATTAGACTTTAATTAGGTTTTAATTCTTAAAATTGGAAGATAATTTTAATTAATTAATTTAATTAATTTTAATTAATTTTCTAAGGTATTAAGATTTAAAATTTATTAAGCCTAATAAACCTTAACTTCACCAAAACTTTAATTAAGTTAAGTGTTTGAGACTTAGAAATTATTTTAGTTAGAAACTTTTAATTAATCTAAAATTTCTAAGTTAAGATTTAATAATTAACTTAATTAAACTTTTGAACCTAAAATCCATCAAACTTAAATTAAAGATTTAATTAAAATTTGAAGTAAGAAAAGTTTAATTAATTAACTTAATTAAAAATTTCTAAAAGCTTTAAAGTTTAATTTCACTTAATTTAAGTCTTATCCTTTGTTCAAGGTTTGTTCTCGAATCCTTTGTAATCTTTTTCATTCAAGTCCCTTTTTGTACTCATGTGAGATGAAATTTTTGATGTAATATGATGTACCATGATTTTAATAAAAATTGAAGTTCCTTTATCTTTTGTCCTTTTTATTTTATGTTTTGCATGACATATTTTAGGAAGGTCACCTAATAACTTAGGTTAATTAATCTAGTGCCTTTTTAGGATTAGTCACTTAAATTAATTAATTTAATTTAATTAGGGAGAAAATTTAGTAATATAACATGTGAATCATATGTCTCGGATACACTAAAGAGGTTGGTGTTTTGACGTACTAAGATGCTGATCTAGAGAGTGTACCTTGGCATCGAATTCATGTGTTATTAAAAACCTAGAATTTTGATAAAAAACTTAAGTTTTAGAATTAAAAATGGGTAGGTAAACAACTAGTAACACTAGTAACTTAGGTTTTAAACTTAAGTAATGGAGTCTATTTTAGGACTAGAACTTAAAATGAACAAGATAAAAAATAATCATGCATTTTACTTTAGCCTTTTGAGGCGGAAGTTATATTCTTTTAAATTTGGGTGAGGTTTCCTATATAGAGGACGTCTCGATTAACTCAAGTTTAAAAGTGATGTAACTTCTAAATCAAAAGGATATCCAAATTCGAATAATGTTCGTTTAACAATGGAAAATTAAATTAAAATCTTTCTCCAAAATGTCAAATGCCACGTAATGTTTTTCAAGGTACCAATTTTTGGGCGTTTGTAAGGGTCGTCCTTACACGTAACCGACTCCCGAACCTAATGTTTTTTAAAAGGAATCTCTGGTTTATTTTTATGGTGTCCGGCCTACCTAAGTGGCCGGTGGCGACTCCAAGTCAATCTTTTTCAAAATTAATTATGTTTTTCCTAAAATTTGAGTTTTTTCAAGATTAAAAATGAGAAATTCGAATTTTTCAAAAACCAATCGCCGAACACACTTTTTCAAACCTAAAAAATCGCATTTTTTTAAAGAGGTCGCGACAGGGACATAATTGAAGATGGACCCTCTATCCCTATGAAGCAAGAAGGAGATCGACAAGTACCTAAGAAGAGGAACGAGATGACCGATGAAGAAAGAAGGAGAATGTCCACTAATGATAAAGCTCTTCACATTCTCTTTTGTGCTCTAGGCCCCGACATCTACTCCAAGATGTCTTCATGCACAAGTGCCAAAGAGGTGTGGGACTCCTTGGAGACAACTTATGAGGGCACCAATGATGTGAAGGAAACAAAGATTGGTCTTCTCAACCTAAACTATGAAAACTTCAAGATGGAGCCGGATGAAGACATCACCAAAATGTTCGATAGATTTTCCGTGATTGTCAATGGTCTCAAAGGCTTTGGTGAGATCATTCCGGAAGAGAAACTCGTGAGGAAACTTATCTACTCTCTTCCCGAGTCTTGGGATAGCAAAAGGACGGCTATCATTGAAGCCAAGGACTTGAAAACTTTAAAGCTAGATGCTCTTGTGGGATCCCTTCTTACCCATGAGATCATGAAGAAAGGAAGAGAAGAAGAGAAAAAGAAAGAAGAGGTAAAGATAGAGAAGAGGGAAGTAGAGAAAAAGAAGCAAGGGATTGCTCTTAAAGCTTCATTGTCACAAGAAAAAGTGGACACTAGTGAGGAAGAAGAGCTAGAAGAATTGGCCATGGTGGCCAAAAGATTCACAAGGCTTATGAGGGCAAATAGGAATCGAAGATTTCAACGAAAGAGGGACTTCAAAGCAAAGAGCAAAGAAGAAGAGAAAGATCAAATCATTTGCTATGAATGCAAGAAGCCCGGTCACATTAGGACCGATTGCCCACTATACAAAAAGAAGAGTTTTGAGAAGAAGAAGAAACATAAAGCTCATGTTGCCACTTGGAGTGATGAGGAGTCATCATCCGATGAGGACAATGAAGTGGCCAACTTGTGTCTCATGGCTCTTGATGAGCCTAAGGTAACCCTTGAACCATCTTGTAATGATTTATCTTATGATGAACTTTATGAAGCTTATGATGAATTACAAGATGTGTATGATGAGTTGGTTTTGAAGTTCAAAGAATCGATTTTAAAAATCAAGAAAACCATTTCCGATTTAGAAATGAAAAATGATTCTTTGACAAAAACAATTTTGGATTTGGAAGAAAAGGTTGTTGATTTAAATGATGATTTAAAATTTTTTCAAAAAGAAAATATTGATTTAAACAACCTTGTTTCAAGCTTGAGTGAAAATCACCACAAAGTGGTGAATGAGCTTAAAGAACAAATTAAAGTGGTTGGGAGTTCAACTTTTGAAAAAGGAAGCTCTTCAAAATCTAACCATGTCAAAAGAAATTTTCAAAACCACAAACAAAAGGTTTTTCAAAGGCATTTTAAACAAAGAAAAATTAGGAGTGTTTGGGTTCCTAAGGAACTCATTGTTTCTAATAATATGAATGCTATTGCCTCTTGGATTCCTAAGGGAACCAAGCTTTTAGGGACTAACTCTCATGGACCCCAAATGATTTGGGTACCAAAAGTGAAAAACTAATTTTTGTTTGTAGGTTGAGCATTGCTTCAAGGCCAAAGCTTCAAGTCAAAACATGTGGTACCTTGATAGTGGATGCTCAAGGCATATGACTCGAGACAAGGGACGATTTAAGGAGTTAGAGCTCAAAAAGGGTAGAGTAGTGACATTTGGTGACAACTCCAAAGGCCAAATTGAAGGTATAGGCTCTATTGGTAATCACTCCTCTATTCTCATTGAAAATATCTTACTTGTAAATGGTCTTAAGCATAATTTGTTGAGCATTAGTCAGTTGTGTGATAAAGGTTTCTATGTCTCTTTTGATAAAAATGGTTGTAAAATTATTGACATAGAATCAAATAGAACAATGCTCATAGGTCATCGCATAGGAAATATTTACATGGTGCATCTAGATGACATAAACATATCTCATGCACGCTTAGTTGCTAGTGATGAAAATGATGCATGGTTATGGCATAGAAAACTTGGTCATGCTAGCATAAGTGTTTTAGAAAAACTTGCCTCCCAAAATCTAGTTAGAGGTTTACCTAAGCTCAAATTTTCTTTGGATAAAATTTGTGATGCATGTGCTAAGGGTAAACAAAAGAGAGTTTCTTTTAAGTCCATTAATGATGTTTCAACTAGTAGAGTGTTACAATTGATCCATATGGATCTTTTTGGACCTATTAGGACTACTAGCTTGGGTGGAAAATCATATGCTTTTGTTATTGTTTATGATTACTCTAGATACACTTGGGTTCTATTTTTAAGTTCTAAAGATGAGGCCTTAGAAAATTTCATCACATTTTCAAAAATTTCTCAAAATGATCTTGATCAAAAAATTTCTCATATTAGAAGTGATCATGGAACCGAGTTTCAAAATTTAGGTTTTGAAAATTTTTGTAATGAAAATGGTATTAGCCACAATTTTTCGGCTCCTCGCACTCCTCAACAAAATGGGGTAGTTGAGAGGAAAAATAGAACTTTAGAGGAAATGGCTAGAACCATGCTTTGTGAAAACAATTTACCTAAGTATTTTTGGGCGGAAGCCACAAACACTTCTTGTTACATCATAAATCGAGTAATGATTAGGCCTATTTTAAAGAAAACTCCTTATGAGATTTTAAAATCCAAAAAGCCTAACATTAGCTATTTTCACCCTTTTGGGTGCAAGTGTTTTGTTTTGAACAATGGAAAAGACAATTTAGGTAAATTTGATGCAAAAAGTGATGAAGCTATTTTCCTTGGTTATTCTTTAAATTCTAAGGCTTATAGAGTTTTTAACAAAAGAACCTTAGTTGTAGAGGAATCTATACATGTGGTTTTCGATGATAACCTCCTTCCTAGGAAGGATTCTTGTGATGATGATGATGTAGGAATCATTGAAACCATTGATGATGGACAAGCATCAAAGGTGGATGGGATTCCAAGCAATGAGGAAGCACAAGATCCTCCAATAGAAGCTTTGGGAAATGTAAAGCTTGAAGAAAGGGAAGTGAGCTACCCAAGGGAGTTCAACTATGTCAAAAGTGGTGAAATCTTGGGTGATCCATCCAAGGGGGTAACTACTCGTTCTTCTCTTAGATTAATGAATCATTTTGCTTTTATCTCATGCATAGAGCCTAAGAATATCAAAGAAGCCTTAAGTGATGATTTTTGGATTTTGGCTATGCAAGAGGAATTAAATCAATTTGAGAGAAGTAATGTATGGACATTAGTTGATAGGCCTAGTAATAAGTCTACTATAGGAACTAAATGGGTTTTTAGAAACAAACTAGATGAGAATGGTAACATTGTGAGAAATAAAGCTAGATTAGTAGCTCAAGGTTACACTCAAGAGGAGGGAATAGATTTCGATGAAACCTATGCACCCGTTGCTAGAATGGAAGCTATTAGGATGCTACTTGCATTTGCATGTTATCATGATTTCAAGCTTTTCAAATGGATGTCAAATTGTCTTCTTAAATGATTTTATAAATGAAGAAGTGTATGTTGAACAACCACCGGGTTTTGAGGACTCAAAATTTCCAAACCATGTTTTCAAATTAACAAAAGCTTTATACGGTTTGAAACAAGCTCCTAGAGCTTGGTATGAAAGGCTTTCAACCTTTCTAATTGAAAAAGGATTTGAAAAAGGGAAGGTGGATACTACATTTTTTATAAAAAGGTTTAAAAATAACATTTTAGTAGTTCAAATTTATGTTGATGATATTATTTTTGGATTTACTAATGAATGTTATTGTCAAGAATTTTCTAAGCTAATGCAAGGTGAATTCGAGATGAGCATGATGGGGGAGCTCTCATTCTTCTTGGGACTCCAAATCAAGCAAAGGAAGGATGGTACATTCATCAATCAAGCAAAATACATCAAGGATATGCTCAAGAAGTTTGGCTTGGAAAATGTGAAACCTCAAGCCACACCAATGAGCTCATCTACTAAACTTGACAAGGATGAAGGAGGTAAGTGTGTTGATTCTAAGTTATATAGATCAATGATAGGTTCTTTGCTTTACCTTACCGCAAGTAGACCGGATATTATGTTTAGTGTTTGCTTGTGTGCTAGGTTTCAAGCTAGTCCTAGAGAATCACACCTTATAGCCATTAAGAGAATTTTTAGGTACCTTAGAGATACACCTTGTTTAGGTCTTTGGTATCCTAAAGCTTCTTCCTTTGATCTTCATACCTATTCGGATGCGGATTATGGAGGTTGTAAGATAGATAGGAAAAGTACTTCCGGAACTTGTCAATTCCTAGGTAGTATGCTCATATCTTGGTTCTCTAAGAAACAAAATAGTGTAGCTCTATCTACCACCGAGGCGGAGTATATTTCCCTAGGAAGTTGTTGTGCACAAGTGCTATGGATGAAGCAACAACTCTTAAATTATGGCATTAAGGTAGACATCATACCTCTTAAGTGTGATAATACTAGTGCCATATGTCTTACCAAAAACCCCATTCAACACTCTAGAACCAAACACATAGAAATTAGACACCATTTCATTAGAGATCATGTGTCTAAAAATGATGTTGTTTTAGAGTTTGTTGACACCTTAAATCAATTAGCGGACATCTTTACTAAACCTTTGGATAAGGAGCGTTTTTGGATCCTTAGGAGAGAGTTAGGTCTAACTAGCCTATTTTGACTCCCTAAGTGTCATCTTTTTGCTTATTTTTGCTTGAATCTTGAATTGAATCATGCTTATGATAATCTTGTATCTTGATGACTCCATGCATGTTGCTAGGGGGAGTATGAACTTTTCATACATAATAAACATGTCATTACATCATATGCATGCTTCTAGGGGCTTTAGAGACTCATTTCTAGTACTTTGAGTAGCCAAAATGCAAAGCAAAGGTCGAAGGTATCGATACAGCTAACCCCTGTTTCGATACCTGTTCATCAGCCCATCTGGGTTTTTGTCAAGAAGAACAGGCATCGATGCAAGCATCAATACCTCTGTTTCAATACCTGCTTCGAAACTTGGTGTTTCGATACCAGTATCGATACACGAGGGCGAAAGTTGTTTAAAACACTCTAAACCTAATTTTAATCTCATTAAAACACTTCCTAATTTAAAACCCAAAACCCTAGCCGGCCTCCCTTTAAAATCCCATCAATTTCGCCTCTTTTAACAAGATTTCTTCACGATTTCTTTGAGGGATTTTGATCTACGCATCAAAGACTTCATCATATCAACAAACGGTGCTTCATAATCACTAAATTCATCATAATCTACACTCAAGGTATATTTTCAAAAAACTCTAATTTCGTTTAATTCTAGTTTGTTAAAATTCAGTTTTTGAGATTGTTTTAAATGTTTATCTTATGGGTTTCAATAATCCTATGATTTTATCTCAAAATTTAAACTTGTTTTAATCGAATATAAATTTTTGTTCGAAAAAGTTTTTCGATGGTTTTTCAAAATTTTTAATCCTTAAATACCTTGAATTGTTAGATTATTCCATAGGATTGAATTGGATTATATATATGCAAGCATACATATTATTTTTTAACTAATCCAAAATTTTTGTTAATCCAATCCTAGATCATGGCACCAAAGAAGCGTTCTCGTACCGAAGTCGGATCCTCTTCATCATCTCGTGTTGCACGAGTTGATTTTGATAAGGTCTATGCTAAGAGTCTAGACAATGATCGTAGATTGGACAATTACAATCTTTTTCGAAGCTATCCTCTCAAAAAGGAAAGATGTGTGGACATTCAATTCATCACGTCCCATAGATTTCCTTTTCGTTACTATGACCAACTCGTCGAGTGGAAGTTCTTGCGCTTTCTCACCCATACCGGCAAGTTCTTTCCAACTCTTGTTCTTATCTTCTACACTAATGCTAAATGTATTTTATCCCCGGACAAGAGTAAAGTAGTAGCCATTGAATCGTATCTCATGGGAAAATCTTTCAAGATTAATGTCTCTACTTTCCTTGATGTTTTTGGTCTTGAGGATAAGGGTAATGATGATGAAGACTCTCTTGCTACTTTCACCGGGTCGGTTACATCCCTTGACGCACATGACCGTTTTCTCCATCTTTTCATCTCTTGGTGGATTCGTCCTTCTAATGGGAGATACTCTAGGATCCGTCAAGTTGATAGCTTTTGGATCACATGTTTCCGTGATAAAATCCAACCCAACCTTGCTCGGATTGTTTTCTCGGATATTGTGTGGCATATCCAAAACCGTGCTACCCCCCTTGTTCAATCTTTTCCATATGCGTGTATTCTAAGCACCATCTTTTTGCATTTGGATATCGATTGCTCTTATGACAAGGTGAGATCTTTAAAAGAGCTTATTGGAGAAACGTCACTCAATCGTGCTCACTTTGTCTATGCTTCAAATGGTGAGTGGACTCGAGGTGCTCCTCCTTCTCCTCCTCATGTTTCGGTTGATTCGGAACCTATCCATCAGTTTGACATGTTGACCTTCCTCACATCTAAGTTTGATTCTCTCAACACCCGCTTGGACTCCATGGATGGCAAGCTTGACACCCTTTCCACTCAATTCACTTCGGGTTTTGATGCCATCACCACTAGGATGACAAGCCTAGAGGCTCAAGGACACTCTTTGAGAGTATCTCTTGAAGCTCTCCGTCAAAGCCAAAAGCTTACTCAAGATCAAGAGGAAGAGGAAGATGATGAGGATGATGATGGTGATGACATGGTCGATGATTGATCGTGTTGACCTATCCTATGCTTTGCTTTTTAGTTATTAAGACTAGTTATGATGCATTCATGTTAGAACTTATGCACCTATTTTATTTTCCCTATGTTTTGGTCTTTATTATTGTTGGATTATGTTTTGGATACTTTGCTTGTTATTGTTTATGCTTAATATGAACTTTAATATGCTATGGATTATGCTTTATTCTCTTACCTTGCTTATTTATGCTTCATTGATTTTGATCTAACAAAAAGGGGGAGAAAGTTCTAAGTTTTAAGTTTTCGAAACCATCAACGATTTTAAATTCTTTTTGGGCATATATTAAGGGGGAGTCTTTCAACCAAAATTATTTCAAAACTTAAAATTTCCTTTTGGTTTTGTTATATCAAAAAGGGGGAGATTGTAAAACTAAAATTGATTTTGATATAACAAATAAATGTAAGGACTAATTTTGAAATAATTTTTTGGTCCTTAAGTCAAAGCTTAATCTTTAAGTCAAAACCAAGAACTTTAAAATATTCTTACAAGCCCTTTTTACACGAGGGTATCGATACCATGAGGATAGGTATCGATACACCTGGGAATTTTCAAGGCTTGTTCTTGAGATCAAGAACAGGTATCGAAACAAGGTTCGATACCAAAACTTTCTGCCAACCCATGTTTCGATACTTGTATCGAAACATCTTGGTTAATTTTCAAATTATTTTTCAATTTTTAAAATATGACTCCTGGTATCGATACAGGTATCGATACACCCTTAATCTCCAACGGCTATTTTTTGATTCAAATAAGTCAACCGTTGGTGTTAGTTAAGTTTTGAATGATGGTTAGCCTGTATCGAAACAGGGTTCGATACCAGGCATCACAGAAAGTTTTTGTATCGAAACAGGTATCGATACACCTCTATTAAATGCACAACGGCTCTTTCTTTTCTTGGCTTGTTTCGAAACAGGTACCCCGTGTTTCGATACCACCTGCTGCAGAGTGCATTTATGATGGAAAGATGAAGCTCAAACGTCCATATTTACTTTCCCAACAACTTCAACGGTTAGAAATCAATGAGAAGGTATAAAAAGAAGCATTTTCAAAAGCATATCAACAAGAAAGAACATCAAGCAACATCCAAGCTCAAAAATCCAACTCAAAGTACTTTATTGAATACCTTGTCCTCCCAACTTGTACTTTTCATTTTGATTTGTTGCAATTTAAGTTTGGGGAGAGTTTGCTTGTATCAAGGGCTATTATTTCTTGTGAGAAGAATCCTTTTAGCCAACTTAAACCTTTTGTAAACCTTGTGAGTGGTAAAATCAATTTTGGGTAGAAAATTGATTTGTTTGTAAAGGTTATCCCTTGAACCTAGAAAAAGGCTGAATTCAATAGTGAATTGCTTTTAAAATCCTTAGTGGGAGCTAAGGTAGTGGAGTAGAGCTTGTTCGAAGCTTGAACCACTATAACTCTTTGTGTTCTTCAATTTTTATTCTTCACCGAATCTCTCCTACAATTTTTAATATCCAATTCACCCCCCCTCTTGGCCATTATCCAATACCGATCAACTCAACACCATATATTAAATTAAACTTTTGTGGGCTTTATTATTAGGGTTTAATACCCATTGGAATTAGGGTTTCCATCTTATGCCTATAAATATAGACTTTTGGAGAAAACATTGTATACGATCATACTTTGAAAATATAATAAAAGTCTCTCTTTTTTCTTTCACCTTTGTTCATATATTTTATTTTTGTTCTTTTACTTTATTTACTACACGTTATCAGCACGAGACCCTAACCATCGGAGGTATTTGTCGTTCAAATCTTAAAAGAGTTATTGAAAAGAATTTATTACTAGCATGAATTAAAGATAAATTATTCTCCCTCAATTATATTCTAATTATTGATTTATCTTTCTTTTTTGATTTTTCACTTGATTTTTAATTTTTTAAAAAAATCTTTGGTTGTTTGGTGTTTATGTAGCGATAAAGTGACTCAATTACCGTGGTGCTTGTCGATAATTCTCGAAAAAGATTTTAACAAAATATTAGTAATTAAACCTACCATATATTCAAATTAGTAGAAAGTTCGGTATGTTTTATTTATTTAATTTGAGATTTTGTCTTTATTTATAATAAATATTTGTTTATTTTAGTATTATGATAAAAAATTATGTTTTAATCATTTTCTAAGTATTACATGATATTAGAAAAAATATTAAACCTTTAATTAATTAATATGTTCTTTCTTATGTTGGTGTAATCTGAGTATATTGATTGGATATCCCGTTTCGGTTCTGCGAGGCTACTAGTCTCAAAGAAGGTTTTTTTAAAGGACCTTGTGAACTGGTTTAACAACATTGTGTATGAGGATTAAATTTGTATTCCTTATATGTATTGTATATATATTGGTTGATCAATTACTAATTAATAATATAAATATTATAAAATCTATATTTGCTTGAAAATAATATTTTGTGTCAAAAAACTCGACTATAAACTTCTTCCAAGTTCAAGTTACGAAAATCGTCTTGATCTAAGAATTTTTATGGGAGACATTCACTGAAGTGAATGCATGCATGATGATTATTCTATAAAATTATTGGATTTATGTCATTCCTTGAAGTGAATGCAAGCATGATATTTTTTCCATGCGATTATTGGATTTATGTCATTCCTTGAAGTGAATGCAAGCATGATGTTTATTCCATGCTATTATTGAATTTATTTCATTTTCATTTCTTGAAGTGAATGCAAACGTTATAATTCACTATATTATTAGTGAATAAAACTTAATTATATGTCAGAGTATCACTGATGAGGATATGTTAGAAAAATACTTTATTTTTTACATATTAATATTGTCTTACAGACACAATATCATGAAAATGTTTTAAATATCTATTAGTCTTTGCTCCATTTTCTGAAGTGAATGTGATATTTTATAGCGGAATGAATGAAAGCCACATTAGTAATTGTAGTTGCGATTAAGGTCATAAAATAAATATGGATAAGATGATTCTTTTGAGAATGCTTATATCCACCATAAATGAAATTGTAAAGATGGCAAGAATTATAGAGATCATATCAAAATCTTTATGTTATTAATGCGATTGTATAAACTATTGATCTCGTACTTGTCAAACGCCGAAGTATTATAGACTTTATCCATAATTATGAATATTAAATGAAAGAAAAAATAAACATATTTTCTTTATGGCGAAAATAATTGTAGCGTTGTTGATCCAACTCAATTGGATATTGTTAATTTTCTCATAATCCTTGAAGAAAATAATTTACCATTTATTTTATTTTCTTTATAACCTCTAAAAGGAATAATTTAATCTCTTATTTATTTTGTTTTACGTTAATTTATTTTTATTTATTATTTAATTTATCGTTAAGTTATTTTACATATTATTTATTTACGCTTTATGTTAATTTATTGTTAATTTATTTTACATATTATTTATTTATGTTTTATGTTAATTTTCTTTTAAAGAATATTATAATTTCCGAAATAAAATCTACAATGAATTGTGGCTATTTATGCCAAGCAGACAATGCAAGTACTCATACTATACTTAAGCATAATAAATATTTTCCCATTTAAATACAAGGAAAAAATGTGAGTATTATATCTCAAAATACTAAAATATCAATGCTTCGGAAGAGCTTTTGAGAGTTTATCTTTATAGATAACCGATTTGATATAATGTGCTATATTTAATATTTTTCATTTCCCGAAGTGAATGGTACAAAACACATATTTTTCATTCACAGAAGTGAATAAAATAAAGCACATATTAAAACGTGCATAATTATACATATTTTCCCAGAAGCCTCCGAATGAGCAAATATGTTATTGCTAAATGGAATTTTATTTCATATTTATAGTGCATTATACTCGTCAAACTTGCAAAGAGACTTATTGAGTTTTAAAGATATTTGTAGAAATATATTGAGAATATCAGTCAAATGGATGCTGACTATCTCAATATTACGAGTATAACTCAAGGCAATGAGAAAATTTTGACAAAATTACATGCATTGTCATTTATATTGTACTACAGAAGAATTAGTACAAATTGAAGCTCATGCTATTGTAAACCAAATGTTTACTGATAATTTTATTTGGCATGAACGGTTAGGCCATCCCGGTTCAATTATGATGCGAAAATTTATTGACACTTTTATGTGGTCACTTATTGAAGAACTAAAATTTTCTTCAAGATAATCTTTCATGTGATACTTGCTATGAAAACAATCTGATTAATCAATCATCAACAACTAAGATAGAATGTAAATCTATTAATTTTCTGGAACGGATACAAGGTGATATATGTGGGCCCAAACACCTTTCTTACAATCCATCTAGATATTTTACGACTTTTATCGATGCATCGACTAGATGGTTATATGTATCCTTGTTATTAGCCCGCAACTTGGTGTTTGCAAGGCCATTTGCTCAATTGATAAAGTTACGAGCATATTTTCCAGATTATCTTAGACAATCGATCTTAATAATGTTGATGACATGTCATTTTACATGTAGTATCACTAATTCGTATCAAGCCAACAAATGATTATAAGTTCTCCTCATTATAAATGTTTTTTTGGTCTGGAACCAAATATTTCTCATCTTAAATTTTTTAGGTGTGCGATATATATTCTAATTGCTCCACTACACCGCACAAAGATGAGTTTTGTTGGGAATATATATCAGATTTAAATATCTTGAGCTTCTGATAGAAAATTTATTTACAGCTCGATTTATTGGCTATCATTTTAATAAGTTAGTTTACCCAACATTAGGGGGAGAAAATAAAATAGCTGAAAAAAATAAGTTAGAATAAATTATCGTTTTCTTAGTTTGATCCACGTATTCAACATTGTGAACTATAAGTTCAAAGGATAATTCATTTAGCAAATCAATTGCCAGATGAATTGCTGACCCTAAAAGTGTGACTAAGTCACGTATACCGGTTATGAATATTCTGATTAAATTTGATATCCTGGAAGGACAAACTTTAACTACTAATGAATCTAACTTACACCTTTAGCATGGTAGACAAGTAAGTTTCAAAGATAAAAATCATCGATAAAGAAAATGAGCTATATTTTATGATGGTCTGATTGAGGAATCATTGAATTATGAAATCTCAAGAAGAGATTAAATGATTTTTAAAAGAGACATTGACATGATTCAGGTACATGATAATAAAGAGATCTCAATAGATTATATCATGTCTGAGAATAAGTGAAACTGAAATTAAATCGACGTCGATAATATATTTACATGCAATATAGCACTAAAGATTTTATATGATGATGTGAATCATGAATCATTATCAATTGGGCAATGTAAACAAAGAAATGATTGACAAACATGAAAAAGACAATTGAGGCAAAACTAAAATCTCTTTCGAAAAGAGAAGTATTTGGGCCTATAGCCCGTACATTGAAATGTGTAAAGCTCGTGGATATAAATGAGCATTTGTGAGAAAGAGAAATTGAAAAGGGGGAATTATGAGATATAAGCTTATTTGGTTGCACAATGATTCTCACAAAGACATGAAATTGATTATGAGGAAAATATATTCCTTGGTGGTGGATGCAACTACTTTTAGATTTTAATCAGTCTGACAATAAATAAAATTACTCAATTTCTACCTAATTGATGTTGTTACATCCTATTTGAATGTGCCTCTTGATAATAATATTTACATAAAACTTTCAGAAAGATTTAAATTACCATAAGCAGTTATTTCAAGTTCTCGAGAATATTATCATATTGAATATGTTTTTTATGGTTTGAAAAAAATTAGGCGTATTTGATATAATCACCTAATTGAATACTTATTAGCATAATGCTATATGAATTATTTAATTTCTCCGAGAATTTTTTATTAAGAGGTTTAGCTCTGAATTTTTATTATTGTGTATGTCGATGATTTGAATATCGTTGAGACTCGTGAAGAGATCTCCTCAAATCCTTATGCATCAATTGATATATAGAAAAATGTTTAAAAAGACTTTACTTGCATAATGCATATTCGTTGATCACTATTTGGTTGCTAGGTCTCTTAATGTAAACAATCAATTCTACCATCGAGAAAAAGATAATGATATTTTTGATCTAAAAGCATCATATATACATTAATTGATCTGGAAGTATCGTATTTTAGCTGATCCAGAAATCCTATTTAAGTGTTACGAGATCATTACCTTGAAATAATTGTTATACTTGAGGCAAAGTCGAAATATGTGTTTGGCTAAACATATCTAGAAGATATGTGAATTGCTTTCACAAGATAAGATACAAGTTATCTTGGGTAGAGATAATGCAAAATTTATATCTTAAGGTGGATATATCAAATGTGATAAAACGAATCATTTTTTTAAGTTTCATTCCTCATGATATTCAGAAGAATAGTATTCAATGAATCATTTCAAGTAATAATTTGAAAGATTTATCCACTAGTGCATAATCTACTTCATTATTTGAAGATTGTATTCAATATTAAATTATGAAAATTTAAAGATCTTATGTGATATTTTCATGAGGGAGAGTAAATACGCGTTGTACTTTTCCCCTTAACTGAGGTTTTGTCCCAATGAGTTTTTTTGGTAAAGTTTTTAATGAGACAACACATTATGCGTATAAAAATGTGTGTAATCTTTTTCCTTCAGTAAGAATTTTTTCCCACAGGTTTTTATCTTAGTAAGGTTTTAACGAGGCACATTATCTTCATGGATATCCAAGGAGAGTGGTATGAATATCTTTATTTATGGTGAATATCAATATATTAAATTAAACTTTTGTGGGCTTTATTATTATGGTTTAATACCCATTAAAATTAGGGTTTTCATCTTATGCATATAAATATAGACTTTTAGAGAAAGCATTGTATATAATCTTACTTTGAGAATATAATAAAAGTCTCTATTTTGTCTCTCATCTTTATTCGTATATTTTATTCTTGTTCTTTACTTTATTTACAACAAATCTACAAAATTTGAATATAACCATGGGGAGATACTTTTTAAAAACTCATTTCATACACTATTGTTGCTGAAAATGCTCTTTAAAACGGAAAAGGAATTGTGAAAATGATGGGTCGGTTAGAGAATTGTGGGCGAGACTGGATCCAGTCTTGGCATCCGCTTTGTTCAATTGGGCAGGCCCAGTCCCGCTTCCATCTTCAAGATCTTGAATCTTGAATCTCAACAGAGTTCAGATCTTTCTCTTGGAGCTTCAAATCCCCATTTTTTTAGATCCGATTCACCATTTAGTTCCAAAATCAAAACACACACATTTCCATTACCACACTTCTTTCAAGATCCATTCTTAAATATTCTTTTTTACTATTTCAAGGGAAAAACATCGAAGAACAAAAAAGCTTTTCATTCTCCGCTGTTTCTTTCTTTCTTGGATGATTTGAAGATCTTGAAAATGGATCCTCAACCTTCCCCATCGGGAAGGTCATCGACAGTTGGTCGGGCCTCTTCATTTTCCGTCGCCGATTCGGGTGCCCAAACGCTCTCTTCCGTCCTCAACAACCCTCATGCTGGCAAATTGGAAGCTTCTTGGGGTGGTTGGTGGTCGGTCGCGCCGCCCGAATTCCTCCCCTTAACGTCCACCAAAGCGACCTCCGACCTTGCCCGATCCGATTTCCAATCGTACGTCAGTTCCGTCTCTGATTCTTATCATCGATTCGAGGACATTCGGAATCACACCACCAAGGAGCAATCACTCGAGGTAGATAACATTGGGGAAGCACTCGTAGCTTGTTTAAGGGAGGTGCCCTCCCTTTATTTTAAGGAAGATTTCGCTCTCGAAGATGGAGGTACCTTCCGGGCGGCCTGCCCTTTCAACGATGTTTCTGAAAACATTATGCTTCAGGAGAAATTGTCCCATTACTTGGACGTTGTGGAGCTACATTTGGTGAAGGAGATTTCGTTGCGGTCCAGTTCTTTCTTCGAAGCGCAAGGGCAGTTGGAGGACTTAAATGTAAAGATTGTGGAAGGATGCAACCGGATTCGTGATTTGAAGGAAACTATTCGGCTGGTCGACACTGATTTGGTTGATTCTGCTAGGCAGACACAGGAGTTGAATGCCACTAGGACCAATATGTTGGCTCTCCAACATAAATTGAAACTTATTCTATCCGTTAACCAAGCATTATCCGCTCTTAAATTGGTCAGCATTTCAATTTCCACTTTTCTCTTTTTCTTTGTTTAGTCCATCAGAAATAACAGAAATGAAAAATATATTGAAGAGGCTTTTTTTTGGTGCCTGATTATGAATTTGATTTTTAGTTTTACCGGATATGCAGCTTGTTGCATCTGCAGAGTGTGCTGGGGCTTTGGATATTATCGATGATCTACAACAGTTGCTGGTATAGATTCATCTTTCCATGAGATAAAGATTATATTTTTCCTTTTCCTTTTTAAAAAGCATTTATGTTCCTTTGCCTGCCTCATAGGTTTAAGTTGTTGGATTGAATTGTAACAATTTGCCGCATTATAGCTAGAGTCCCTGCCTTAGTTATTTCTTTTATTTTTTCCAGATTCATTGAGTAGCTCTTGCAATTTCATTAAGTAACCATATGTTGATAGGAGCTCTAATTTTTTGCTTATGAAATTGTGCCTTTTCATAGGACGGGGATGAACTTACAGGTCTACATTGCTTTCGTCACCTTCGAGATCATGTAGTTGCTTCTATAGATTCCATAAACAGGTATTCCCCCTAATGTGTGGTGACATTAATGTCACAGGAAATGTTATATCAAGAAATTTCTCCTGAAATGATGCATTAGTTTGTAATAATTCCAACATTTTATACTCCTTTTGGCAGTATTCTTTCAGCAGAATTTATGCGTGCTTCAATACATGATGCTGGGGATAAAGATGGAGTTATATTGTTGAAAGCAAAAGCCAGGGCATCAATTTCCTTGAATGGAGAGAATGTTGGAGTAAGCTTAATTACATTCTTTTCTTCGTTTGGATATGGAATACTCTTGTTTTTTTGTTGACTTCTTTAATCATTGGTGTGTGATAAACTCCATTTTGTCTCAATCTTAAAAGAAAGCATCTGCATTATTTGCTTAGTTTTACTACCTTTTTGTTCAAGATTGATCTTGAAAATATAGAGATGGCTTTTGAATTGGACATTTGATGCAATATTTTTGTTAACTTACCATGATATCAGACTGACCATAGCTTTGCCAATATGATTTTCTTCATTTGGTGATCTTCATTATCTTATTTAAACTCGACACAACTGAATTGAAGTAGTTGGATTTCATAATTGATTTTATTTTGAAGAATTTTGGATGCTGGATCTGGACCCAAGTATATTGTAAGGAAAAAGAAGTTTTTGCAGCTTATTGATGAAAGCTGAGTTCGGTTCTGCTTTTATTACTTTCTTTTTGGTATCTGTTTTTGCTTCCTAAAGGCTGATGAAAGCCCAAAACAAGATGACAGGTTTTAGCCTGGAAATGAATCGAGTATTCCGTATACTGTAATGTTTTTCACATTAATTGGATTACAATATTGGTTTAATTCCTTGATTGAACCTGACGGCCTATTGATGCTAAACTCACATTGAATGTTTGTTGCCTGTTACACTTTATTGTATGCTTTTCTTTATTTATTATTACATTGGCTTGTAAGTTTGATGATGTATTGGAACTGGTAACTAGAGTGGGTATGTTAGCAGGTTAAGTTGGATGAGGAGGAAATGAATTTTCGAGACCGTCTTCTGCCTCTTATCATTGGCTTGCTTCGAACGGTGTGTAATTTCCTCTATTTTTAATATTAAAAAATGTTCTGGGTTTAAAATTGTGTTACAGTTATGTTTGCTCTAGAAGAATTTTTTGTTTGAGTTGTTTTAGAGCTCAAAATCAAGTAGGTCACATGGAGCCTATAAAAGAAAAATTTTATGGAAAAATTGTACTTGATAGCTAATTTTGAAGGAAAAATTCTATGGGGGCAACTATTTCAATTTCAACACAGGATTGAAAATCTTGCTATTTCATTTTTTTTAAACTCAAAACATTGTTTAACATATTTCAGAACAACCTTTATTGTTTCTGAATGATGAGCTGTGTGCTTGAGAAAAATTCCAATGGGCTTGCCTTACCCAAGCTTTATGGTAACGCATTTGGTGACTTCTCCTTGTTTCAATGTCAATTAGAAAAGATTGTTGGGTTCGGTATATAACTACATTAAAAGGAACATCACAGCTCAGTGGTAGCCATAAAACCTCAAGCTCATTTAAAATGATGGGGCCTACATTTTCTAAGATCATAAGCTATAGGCCGTTAGGGTCATGCATGTGGACTTCTCATCTCAATGTTGATTAGTAAAGGTGGGTGTCTAAAACAGAAAAAAAAAAAGCATGAAAACTTATGACCGCCTGGATAATTTACCTAAGTTGTATTCTTCGATTTCCTCCAAGAAAGTTTTTGAAGGGAGAAGGCTGGTGCAGACCTGCAATTGCATAATCCAAGCTGTTAATCCCATTTCCTTTTCTCTCTCTTACTTTTACCATGACCATAACTCCGTACTTCCAATAGGTGGAATCTGAGGTTGGATCCACCTTGGAAGAAATGATCTCATAATATGGTGGTTGTTTTTTCAGGCCAAGCTCCCATTTGTCCTAAGGAATTATCGTGATACACTCACTGCTGATATGAAAACTGCTATTAAGACTGCTGTTGCGGAACTGCTTCCGGTTCTTGTCGGCCAACCTCCTGAGTCTGATATGGGTACAGAGCGCACCATGGATGCAGATGGTAAGAAATACTTGGATAATAGGTCTTCCATGTGTCTCTTCATATTTTGCATGTGTAGAATAATTTACATATAGATCTCTCAGACTTCATGTTTCCTTTTTATGGAGCCTGGTGAGTTTTTGTGTGTTTCTTCTGTCCCTTCCAGTTGTTAATGCTAACTGTATGATGGATAAGGTGGAGGCTTATCACTTGCTAGCAAATTGAGGAGTTTGTCATCTGGAAGCTTTGTCCAACTTCTGGCTGCTATTTTCAAGATTGTACAGGTAATGTATACTTGCCTACTACCAGAGTAAACATTTATTGAAATGTAGGGGGTATAGAAGGCGTGATGAATAACATTGTTGTGAGATGCTTAAATATGACACACACACACACACACTTTGTACTATTCAAGATACATCTAATAAAAGATGTTAAAAAGTGAAACTAAACAGAAGTCTGTAAGGCTCTCTCTGTGTGTGCGTCCGTCTTAGGAACGGGAGGTGTGTCCCTGATCAAATATGCCTTGCCAAAAAGGTTCCAAGGCATCTTTGTTGTCTGTTTCTAAGGTGCACTCATTTTACGACACTCTGTATGAAAGAACTGAATTGTGACTGGATAAATATTATAAGATATAGTAAAACTGAACGGTTTAGCTTGCTGACAAATAACCAATCTTTTTGAGCTGCTACTATTTATTTGGTATTAGTGTGAGATTTGTTACTGTGGTCCACATATATGAATTCTGTTAATGTGTTACTGTCTTGCAATATGTGTCTCCTTTGGATATATTTTCCCTAAAAAATTGGGAACACTAATTTTTGTTTCACATAAAAAAATTGTCTGTAACTGTTTTTCTATGCTTGATTAATTTGTAGTATATTTTAAACTTGATATGGTTGTCTCTTTACGACCGTTTCTAGTTCTTCTCAGCATTTGCGTAAGATGTAATATGATTTCATTTCTTTTAGTGAATGCAGGCACATTTAGTCCGGGCAGCTGAAGTGAAAAAGGCCATTGAGTGGGTAATGTGTAACCTTGATGGTCACTATGCTGCTGATTCAGTTGCTGCTGCAATTGCACTTGGTGCCATGGTTGCAGAATCTTCTCAAGAGAGTAATGGTCAAGGTTCTTCACTTCCTCTGAATGCATCTTTTAGGAGTACATCCAAAAGTCTTTCATCCCAAGGGAAAGTTAGTGATGCACCTAGTCCCTCTAATTTGTCAAAGAATTTCAGGTTTAGTCTTCTCTTCTCCTTTCTAATTTGTATCGGTCTAACATCCGAATGCATCTTGTGGTGTAATGTTTTTCTCTTAGTTTTGGGAATCTTTTTGGTGGTTGGAGTAGATAGGGATATGTCCGGTGGGTTTTAAATGGTATTTTCCCACTTTGTTCCCTCCCCTAGATCTTTGTTCCCTTAAAATTTAATTAATTTGAAATAATCTCAACTTGCTCTACTTGTTTTACTCATGTTGTAAATACTGCAGAATGACATAGTGAGAAAATGTTTTAATTTAAAATAAATTTGGCAACTGAAATAAAAACTCAAATGCTGCAGAATTTCATAGTGCTAACATTTTACCTTGTCTCAAATTAAATAAAATTGGTGAAATTGAACAATTTAGAATGACAGTTTTTATTTCTACCTTATTTAAAATATTCTTGGAAAATTTTATCCTTGGCAGGGCGGATGTTTTAAGAGAAAATGCTGAAGCAGTCTTCGCAGCTTGTGATGCTGCTCATGGAAGGTGGGCAAAGTTGCTTGGGGTTCGTGCTCTTCTTCATCCTAAGTTGAGATTGCAAGACTTTTTGAGCATATATAATATCTCTCAAGAGTTTATAACTGCTACGGAGAAGGTATTCATTGTTTCTTCTCTAGTGAACTAAAGGATTCAGTTAACCTGTCTGTGTTTGTGATAGTATTGTATGGAAACTTTTAACAGATTGGTGGAAGGTTGGGGTATAGCATCAGGGGAACATTGCAGTCACAAGCTAAATCCTTTGTTGACTTCCAGCATGAATCTCGAGTTAGTTTCTGATCCCCAATTCCATTAGTGTTTTGGTTGTTTTTTGTTGATACTGGATTGATTTTTTGTATCAACTGTAGATGACGAAAATAAGAGCAGTGCTTGACCAAGAGACATGGGTAGAAGTAGATGTTCCTGATGAGTTTCAGGCAATTGTCTCTACGCTGTTTTATTCTGAAATGATGATTTCTGGAAGCAAGGATAATGCTGAAAGTAATATGACAGAAAGCTACAACAATAATGGTTCACAAGTGGCTGAAACTGGATCAAGTGTTTCTGTGGAGCAGAATAATTCTAGTGATACAGCTGCAGTAAGTGCCGCCCAAGGGAAGGCTAAGGTGACCGAGAGAAAGAAATCTGATGTGGTAACTTCATCTCAGAGTAACAGCAGTAATAAAAAGGAACGTGGAAACAATGCTACACAAACGCTTGAATATGGAGGTGTTAGTTATCACATGGTAAACTGGTTAGTTATTCTGTTTTCTTTTCACTCTTATGTCCTACCCTCTCCGATAGATATGTTACTTAAGAAGTTTACTGCATCTTGTGCATTTATACTCATGTCTGCCATTCGTACCTTTTTTTTTAACAAGAGCAATCTGCTTGATAAACTAGCCTTGATGCCATTTGTTTACTTTCTCCGTTTCTCGTCCCTTTCAGTGGCTTAATATTGCTGAAGATGCTGTCGGAATACATTGACGTGAATCATCTTCTTCCAGCACTATCCTTGGAGGTAGTTCACCGAGTTGTGGAGATTTTAAAATTTTTCAACACAAGAACTTGCCAACTTGTTTTAGGTGCTGGAGCAATGCAGGTATGAATTAGTTTTATAGCTAGGGTGTTTTTCCCTAAAGTTCCACTTGAGAATAATTTGATTAAACCTGAAGGGTTAATTGGTGAGAGTGAGACTAGTATAATCAGATGTCATTTTCCCGGTGCATGCTTCCTTGAGCCTGTTTTGTGATGAGAAATGTCTTGAACTATATATTGACTATTGAGAAACCTATAATATACTCTATGTGAACTTAATTATTGTCAGTTTTTTTATCGGAATTGAATGGTATTGCAGGTTTCTGGTTTGAAGTCCATTACTTCTAAACACTTGGCCTTGGCTAGTCAAGTCATTAGTTTCACATATTCCATTGTTCCTGGTAGGTTATGATTTGACCTATTTTGTCGCTACTTTTCCTAAATATATGAGCTGCATGCATCATCCTTGCAACATTTAGCTAGATATCCTATATGTAGATTCAGGTTCAAATTTTCCAACTTTTTTTTATTTGTTAGGACTGTGTTAGTTATTCAAGAAATGTTAGATCTTGAAGAAAAGTCTAAATTAACGAGGAGTGTTAGAGTTTTTATTTAATATGTAATTAGAGTTCATTCGTAATTAGTAGTTTAGATTTATTAGAAGTCTTATTTAAATTAAGAATAAATATTATTTAAATTAGAGATAAAGTATAATTTTAGTCATATTAAATTTTATTTTATCCTATTTAAAAGCTTATTCTATAATCATTTGAGATAGAAGAATAATAAGAAAATACAGAAAAACAGTTTGTTCTCTTTGAAAAATATCCTCTTCAAACAACAAATCCATAACTACTGATTATACACAAACCACCATTATCTGTTGTATTTATGGTTACCATGACCATTTTCTCACATGGTATCAGAGCCAACAACGATCTTGATATCGTCACTGCTATTGTCATTTGTAATCTGAAATAGACCAACGGTTTGACTTGATGCACGTTATTTTTTCCGCTACTGTCATTAGACCACACTCGTTTTATAGCTTCTCCCTCATGAGAATCTTACATCTCTAGTGAGATTTCTACTCGTTTAATTTTGTTGGTTTTTTATTTAATTGTTCTATTTTAGCCAATAAAAAGATAACAAAAAAGGTTATAGTTTAGCCTTGAAAAACTATCTGATTCTATTGTAGCTATTCGTTTCAAAAGATAAGAGAAAACATTGGAGACAAGGTTATAGTTTAGCCTTAAAAACTATTTTGTTCTATCTTGGTCAGTCAGCCAGAAAATAGGTGAAAAGGTTATAGTTTAGCCTTAAAATTAGATAATATTTTTTTAAAGGATTCTACATCAAAGGTTCAAGTTGGAATTCTAGTTTGTGTAACTACCAACTTGAAGGGGAGTGTAGGTTCTTTTGATCACTTCGTATATTATTCACATCAAATCTTTTAATCAAGAACCATATGTTGGAGCATTTTAATTAAAGACTCATAACTCGAGAACAAATAGTATTTTTTCGAAGAAACAACAGGAAAAAAAGAGTTGGGCATTACATCCAAGATTCAAGCTGGTGTTTACTACTTTTGTTCATCTGCTTGAGGGGGAGTGTTAGATCTTCAGGAGAAATCTAAATTAACGAGGAGTGTTCGAGTTTTTTATTTAATATGTAATTAGAGTTTATTGATAATTAGTAGTTTAAATTTATTAGAAGTCATATTATTTAAATTAAAGATAAAGTATAATTTTAGTCATATTAAAATTCTATTTTAGCTTATTTAATGACTTTGTGTAATCATTAGAGATAGAAGAATAATAAGAAAAGTACAGATAAATGCTTTGTTCTCTCTAAAAAATATCTTCATCTTCAAACAACAAATCTCTAACTATTGATTGCACACAAACCACCATCATCCGTTGCATTTATGATCACCATGGTCCCTTTCTCACACACATAATTAGGTCCAGTTATATGGCAGACACCAGTAAATGTAGAGTCTGATAACTTAGCTATGAAGTTCACCTACAAACATATGTTGTAATGCCTCAGTTTTGGCTGCGACATAACCGTTTATTCAGGTTGTGCTGTTTTTATGGTCTTTTATCTGAAAAATATTTTTACTAATTTGAAGAAAGAAATGAAACATGGATTACTGATCAAATGTCAGATGTTGATTTATGAACCTTGCTCAAACCACAAAACTTTTTTTATTTAAAACTATTTATGTTATTTGCCTGTAACCATTAGAGTTCTTGACATCCCACTGTTTCCGGATATTTGTACTGTATTTGTTTTCTTGTTTATCTCGATCATTTTTTTCCGTTACCTTTTGTTTGTTTCATTTTCTTCTTTGTAGCGCCCTTAATCTATTAAGTTCTCTGTTTATTATTGAAAATAGTATGTTGTTGAGTGATTAATTGATGTCTACTCTGTTTCTGGTCTAAGAACTGAAGCAAATCCTGTTCCTGAAAGTTCCCGAACCTCGGAAATCACTGTTGATGTTGGAATTTGATCGAGTTGCACAGGTATAAGCCTTCATCACTTTCTGCATTTTGCCTTTTCCTTTGTATTTCATGATTTTTTTGTGTGCTTCATTTTCAAAGTTCTTTTCGGCTTTTTGTTTGCTTGTGGCTTTATCATTTTTTTGTTTCTAATTGAGTAATTTCTATAGTGAAATTTAAGTAGAGAGTAATTAATTTAATGTATGGAATTAACTTTCATGCTACAACTTCCATTTTTCAAGAAGTTGTCATATCCGACACATGTCGAACTATGTGGGTATTTCTCACCCCTAAATATAATGAAGATCTTAGAAAAGATTTTATGTAACTCAATCAGATACAAATGCATCCGACAGTCCTGACTCTAAGCATGTGAGACTGGATACAATATTTTCTGATGTTTAAGTAATATGATTGTTTTCCGTATATTTTGATTTAGGGTTCGTCCTATTGTAGATTATCTTTGACACTCAATACTTGTAGAATTGAACTAGGGCATCTAAGAGGAAAGCTCAAGTTAAAAAAAGTTGTGTTATTTTAATCTGACCTAGTAGTCTTAATTTGTGTCTTGCTACTTTTTTTTTTGAATTACTAGAATAAAAGTCTAACTGTTAGACTTGCAATATGGGGATCAAAACTGTCTCTATCTAAAAGACCGAATGTCATCAGGAGGGAAATGAATAATATTCATGTGAGGTAACTCTTATCGGTGAACGTAGAGGGTTTTTGACCAATGTGATTTCTGCTCTGAAGGCTGAGAAAATGATCAGAAAGGGATCTGTGGCCTACCTTGCCTACATCCTTGACCCGAGACAATCTGATTCTGGGTTAGATAAGATTCGTGTGGTGCGCGAGTTCCCTGATGTCTTCCCAGAAGAGTTACCGGGAGTTCCCCCTAAGCGGGATGAGGTGGAGTTTGGTATTGAGTTGTATCCGGGGACAACTCCAGTATCGATGGCACCGTATCGGATGGCTCCGAAGGAGCTTAAGGAGCTTAAGGTTCAGCTACAAGAACTTCTGGATAGAGGTTTCATTCGACCGAGTGTCTCTCCGTGGGGAGCCCCTGTCCTCTTTGTTAAAAAGAAAGATGGATCTCTGCGGTTGTGTATTGACTACCGAAAGTTGAACAAGTTGACCGTGAAGAATAAGTATCCTCTTCCTCGCATCGACGATCTGTTTGACCAGTTCCGAGGAGCTTCTGTATTCTCTAAGATAGACTTAAGATCTGGTTACTACCAACTCAAGGTGAAAGACTCTGATGTGTTCAAAACAGCCTTCCGGACTCGTTATGGTCACTACGAGTTTCTGGTAATGCCCTTCGGTCTTACGAATGCCCCTGCAGCATTCATGGACATGATGAATAGGGTGTTTCGACCCTATCTGGATCAGTTTGTTGTGGTCTTCATAGACGATATTCTGGTCTATTTTAAAACTGAGGAGGAACATGAGCAGCATCTCCGCTTTGTTTTACAGACTTTGAGAGAGAAGCAGCTCTATGCGAAGTTCAGTAAATGCGAGTTCTGGCTTTCGGAAGTTGTGTTTCTGGGCCATGTTGTTTCCGCTAAGGGTATCCAGGTTGACCCAAAGAAGATTGAGGCTATTATGGAATGGAAGCAACCCAAGAATGTGGCCGAGATTCGTAGTTTTCTGGGGTTAGTTGGTTATTATCGAAGGTTTGTAGAAGGCTTTTCTTCTATAACCGCTCCGTTAACCAAGCTTCTGCGGAAGGATGTTCCGTTTACCTGGTTTGAGGCTCAGCAGGAGAGTTTTGAGAAACTCAAGGCAGTTCTGACACAGGCACCAGTTCTGATACAGCCAGAATCGGAAAAACCCTACACTGTTTACAATGATGCCTCATACACTGGTCTGGGTTGTGTTCTGATGCAAGATGGGAAGGTAGTGGCTTATGCGTCCCGACAGTTGAAACCGCATGAGTGTAACTACCCCACCCATGATCTAGAGTTAGCGGCTGTAATCTTCGCTCTGAAAATCTGGAGACACTATCTCTATGGAAAGAAGTGTTACGTCTTTACAGACCATAAGAGTCTTAAGTATCTTCTCACTCAGAAAGAGCTCAACCTGAGACACCGACGTTGGTTGGAGCTTCTAAAGGACTATGACTGTGAGATTGATTACCACCCGGGTAAAGCTAATGTCGTTGCGGATGCCTTGAGTCGCAACGCCATTACAGATTTGAGAGCTCTGTTTGCACGGATGAGTTTGTTTGGGGATGGCAGTTTGTTAGCCGAGCTCCGAGTGGTTCCTACACTGATATCTGAAATTCAGGCTGAACAGCCTAATGATCCGTTCTTGGCTCACCGGATTACGGAAGTCAAAAAAGGGACTTCTCAGGACTTTTCTCTGAATCAGGATGGTGTTCTATGTTTCCGGGGTCGTTACTGTGTTCCGAGGAACTCTGAGTTGAAGCAGGTTATTCTTCGGGAGACCCATGATAGTCCGTATTCTATGCACCCTGGAGGTGACAAGATGTACAAGAACCTCCGAGAAAAGTACTGGTGGAAAGGTCTCAAGCGAGACGTGGTCAGTTTTGTATCCAAGTGCTTGACTTGCCAGAGAGTCAAAGCAGAGCATCAGCGACCATCTGGATTACTTCAGCATATCGAGATTCCTCAGTGGAAATGGGAGCGAGTGACTATGGATTTCGTCAGTGGTTTACCTTTGACTCCGTCAAAGAAAGATTCTGTTTGGGTCATCGTTGATCGGTTGACCAAGTCTGCACACTTCATCCCCGTCAAGACCACTTACCCCCTGAGTAAGTTGGCCCAGTTATACATCTCTGAGATCGTTCGATTACATGGAGTGCCTCTATCCATCGTATCTGATCGTGATCCGAGATTTACGTCTAAGTTCTGGGGATCTCTGCATACAGCTTTGGGTACTCGGTTGAATTTCAGTACTGCTTATCACCCTCAGACCGATGGTCAATCTGAGCGTATGATTCAGATTCTTGAGGACATGTTGAGAGGTTGTATACTGGATTTCAAAGGTAGTTGGGAGGATTTCTTGCCTTTGGCAGAATTCGCATACAATAACAGTTATCAGGCCAGTATTAAGATGGCACCTTACGAGGCTCTGTACGGACGTAAGTGTCGCACCCCGATTGGTTGGACTGAGCTCACTGAGCACCGTTTACTGGGTCCAGATCTTGTTCATGAGGCTGAGGAGACAGTCAGGTTGATTCGGGATCGGCTCAAAGCCGCTTTTGACAGACAGAAATCTTACGCGGATTTGAGGCGTAAAGATCTTGAGTTTGAGGTAGGCGATCAGGTCTTTCTGAAAGTATCTCCGTGGAGGAAGGTACTTCGTTTCGGCCGTAAGGGCAAACTCAGTCCCAGATACATTGGGCCTTACCGTATTCTCAGACGTATTGGTCCTGTTGCTTATCAGCTTGAGTTACCACCAGAACTTGAGCGTATCCACGATGTCTTTCATGTTTCTGTACTGAGACGTTATCAAGCTGATCCGTCTCATGTTCTGTCCGTTGAGGATCTTGAGATTCGTCCAGATTTGTGTTATGAGGAGGAACCCGTCGGGATTATTGCTCAAAGACAGAAAGTTCTTCGGAAGAAAACCATTCAGATGGTTAAGGTTCTCTGGCGCAATCGAGGTCTTGATGAGACTACCTGGGAGCCCAAGTCTGTTATCAAAGCTCAGTATCCACACCTTTTTGATCCAGGTAAATTTCGAGGACGAAATTTCTGTAAGGGGGGGAGAGTTGTAACACCCCATTTGTTTTTCCCCAATTTGAGTCAAATCCCTAGTTGTCTTGCCCTAATTCTTGGGAATTTTAAATCTGATTTGTGGACCTGTTCATAATTTTCTGAAACTTGTTGGCCACTTTTTGAAAACCAAAAAGTTCAGGCCCTTTGTGGGTAATTTTACCCTTTTTATTTTTGGAAACCTTCCTTCCCCGAGTCTGGTACGAATCTGCTGAAGAGGGTCTTTCCTTTTCGAGTTTTATATCAGTTTTATAGGCTGATTTCTTTCCTCTTTTTCGTTTTTCCCCTTTCGTTTCCCTTCGTTGTGACTGAGACTTCTTCCTCTCTGAGCGTGGTCGGTAAGTTTCATCTCTTTTACTTCGGTTTTCTGGTTGTGGGGATTTAAGTTTTCTGTTGTTTAAATCTGGATTGGTTCTGGAGACGTTGTGTTGTTGCGTTTGGTTCGTTCGATTCGCGTTAAAGGTAAGGGGAAGAATCGAATCAAAAGGGAGTGAATCGGGTTAAAAAAGAGGGGTTTAAGCTGTGTCTTTGGGGTGTTTGGTTCCTGGGAAAGTCTGGGATTTTTCCAGAATTTTCCCGGAAAATCTGAAAAACCCAGATTTTCTCGGGAAAATCCTGGGAATCTGTTAAAATCCGTATGTTCATGCATCATTCTGACATCATATTTCTGTTACTGTTACATGGTATGCTTGACTTCTGTTTCACTGTAATACATGCACTCTGATTCTGCTTATGCACATTCATTACATCTGGTAGATTATGTGTACGGGGAAGATCAGTGACTTATCACTTCTGTTCAGTGGCTCCACCTGCGGGTCGAGATACCACTTCTGATTAGTGGCTCCACCTTCGGGTCGAGTTTCCACTTCTGTTGGTGTGATGGAGTTAGAGGGGTTCAGGGGAACCTACTCTTCTGTTGGAGTTCAGTGACGGGTGCATTTCATGCATACACTACATCTTCTGCATATACTGTTTTAAATTCTGTTTTTATCTGGACTTTAGAGACACACTAGGCTCCCTAGTTTACACCCCCTCAGCTTCCTGTTTCAGGTCCTTGACCTAGGCTACTTCGGTACTTGGAGGTTTCTATTTCAGATTATTACGTATGTTTTTATAGTTTCAGACTATTTTATTATTTTTGGATTTTATTATCGGTATTGGACTTTGGTTTCAGAATTTTACTTCGGACTTTCTAGACTTTTACGATTTATTGTTGGGTTGGACTTTATTATATTTGGATATTATTTCAGTATGTTTGGTAATAATTATTTTTAAGCGATTTATTCTAGTCTTTTGTTTTTAATAAAACCTACCTTGCGAATCAAGTTTTATATTGTGAACCCTAACTTTTATTCTAAGAAATTAGATAAATTTTGGAGGTTACAAATTAAGTGTGTTAAAACCTAAGTTACTAATGTCGCTAGTTGTTTACCTATCAATTTTATTTAATACTAAGCCTAAGTTATCTTATCAAAATTCTAGGTTTTTAATAGCACATGAATTTGGTACCAAGGTACACTTTTTAGGCCAACATCATGGTACGTCAAAACATCGGCCTCTCAGTGTATCCGAGGTATAAGATCCAAATACTATCGTTACTAATTATCTCCCTATTTAATTAATTAATTAAAGCGTCTAGTCCTATAAGGCTCTAAATTAATTAACTAACTAAAAATTAAATGTCAACTTAGACAAATATACTACATGCTTTAAAAATTGCAAAAATAATAAATAAAAAAGCAATTAAATGAAATTAAAAAAACAATAAAGATAACAAAAGAGATAAGTTATTTTTATTAGAGACATAAGGGCTCGAGTTACAATATGGGTGACTAAATTAAAAGGGTTCGAAAGTCCAATCTAAAGGTATTGGTGACGTGATTGAGAAGTTCAGCCCATTATAATATTACCGTCACAATTAAACCATACAAATATGATGCATAAGACAAATGCACATTTTCCATATGTATGATATAACCATACAAATATGATGCATAAGACAAATGCACATTTCTCACTTGATTGCCACTCCTAGAGCATACTAGGCTGGTGGGAGAATCACCCATTCCCTTAGACAACATTTGTCATTAGCCTTTATCCTCTCATGATATACTACCAATGTGAAGAGGTGGACTCTTTGTGGAACTCGTATTCCAACTGATTTTCCAAATTGGTGTCGCGACAGATTACCAAAGTGAAGAGGTGGAGTCTTTGTTGAATTAATTCCAAATGATTTTCCAAATTGGTGTCGCGATAGATTACCAATGTGAAGAGGTGGAGTATGTGGAACTCATATTCCAAACAATTTTCCAAATTGGTGCTTTAAAGTCTCAAGTAGGTTCCACCATGTGATTAGAGTCCAATTTAATTACAAATGTATGCTTTAGATTCCATCCCCACACACATTTTCAATGTCCATTTCCATTTCCATGTGATTATATACTAGAGGGTTCGTACATTTAATGCCAAGGATATAATGAATGACCCAATCTAGAAATAAAGAAGCTAGTTTGGTCATGTTCCAATGTCCATACCCATTTGCCAGGTTACAAACTCGGAGACCATGAGTTAAACAAGTCAACTCAAGCATGAAGGACCTAAGTGTCCCAGATTCAACACCTATATGACATCTAGAGCATTCATAGTGGTGTCGTTGCCAATCATCCAAGCCATACTAGAACACACATCATCCTATTGATTTGCGAGAGCTCGCCACAAAGGGGAACAAAAAGAACGAATAAGAATGCTCATAGACATGAGATTATTTAGAGTAAATGTTTTTTTACTCAAGAGATAGGTAATTACAAATGATGTGGGGAGCCTTTATTTATAATTGAATTCTCATATAATATGATCAGACCTCTTAGTCTCCAACGGTCGGGCCAAGTTATGTTTTCTAGGAAAGTCCAAGAATTTTGCAAAAAGAACTTTTTGGCAACTCGTTGTGCTTGTGTCTTGGTTGCGAGCTTGTGGCTTGTGACAATATGTTCCACATTGGAAACAAATGTTCTGAAGTGATTCGTATTCAACCATCTGAATTCTTCCATTGATCATAGTCATTGAGGTTATCTGTTTACTCAAATCTATCATGAAAGCCATCCTTGTGAATCCGCCGCATTACCACTTAGAGTTTGATAATAAATGCGGATGACTGGACCAATACACTCTCCAATTTCAGTAATTAAGCTTCACTTATAAAGGGTTGTAGGGAGCCCCTACAGGCGGATCCATGCTGTGAGTTTACTTGAGTATGGCTTGATGGTATTGAAGTCAATTGTCCATGGCTTATGTCAAGTAGTGCTCAAAGATTGTCCAAGACCATTAGTTAGGGCATCGAAATAATCAGATCATGCGTTGAAGTTGATCAAGAAATAATCAGTCGATGTCCATGAGTCTAAACGGTTTGGGAGGGCTTCTATAGATCTTTGATTTCAAGGTGTTATATTCCTATCCGTCGGCCAAGAAAGCTTCAGGATCACTGTCTGATCAAGAGATTTTATTGCTAGGGTTTGGATACATTCAAAAAAATCAATGGCGATCAAGCCATCTTTCATGCTGTGAATAACTTCACCCTATTGGATAGTAATGTCAGCCTCATCCAGAATGCCATCATCGTTAAGATAACCAGAATCCGCATCTCTCATTAGGGTAAACGTGGTGGTTTCTGTTGCTGTTAAACATTTAATGAAGAAAAATAAAGCTAAGGATTGCTGATTGGTAGTAAACCTACATAATTGGCCAGTGTTTTTCCAAAACACATAGGAATCAGAAGGCATTCACAACTAGAGAAACTTATAGACACATTATATTATGGAGGCCAAGGAACCTTCGAATGTGAATAGATCACAGTTGTGGAAGGATTTAGATATTTGGGTATTTTTATGTTTAGAAAAATATCTGGACATGTGGTTATTGTGTTTTATGCTTGTGGAAGTCTTCCTTTTACAGACAAGTATTCAGTGATACACATACAATTTCCCGTTTTACCTGTCCTTTGCTTGGTACACACATTCTTTGATAAATCTTTGACTCTGTTTTCTCTAAATTCAGGATTATAAGGTTCACCGGGATGAAATACATACAAAGCTTGTTCAGATAATGAGAGAAAGGTTGTTGTTTCATCTGCGTGGACTACCCCAGATTGTTGAGAGCTGGAATAGGCCAGAAGATGCTGACCTACAACCCAGTCAATTTGCTAAGTCCCTTACTAAGGTAGCTACAATGTTTTGCTTAATTTGACTCCAGGGATTCTTACCTTGTTCAATCCCTTTTTTTGTTTCTCTGATGGACTCAGTTTAGAAAAAAGCAATTTATTAGTTGAAGAATCATGCAAAACTTATGGGTGTTGACTTCCTAAATGCATACTCAAATTGCGCCATTAGTATTTTTTTCAAGTGTAACTAACTAGTTCACTTGTTTTGCATTTGACATGGATTGCAATGGATAAATTAATTTTGATTGGCTGTTCAATTTGTTTACAGGAAGTTGGATTCCTCCAACGTGTTTTGTCTCGAACATTGCATGAAGTAGATGTTAAAGAAATTTTCAGGTGAGCAAATTCAACTCCTGATTTAGTCATTCGGCAACTTTAGTTTTCCTTATTACTTTAAGCATGTTGAAAGTAGAGAAGGTTAATTGATGAAATAGCATTGTATATTACTTATCCTGGGCAGGCAAGTTGTTGTAGACTTCCATTCACAAATTTCAGAAGCATTTTCTCGCTTCGAGATCAGCACTCCTCAGGCAAAAGATAGGTATTGTCCTGTGCTCCAAATTGAAATGCAATATTTTTTTTTGGTCTTCTATACTGGTTTCATTTTCTTGACAGACTGCATCGTGATGTTACGCACATTCTTGGATGCATCCGATCATTGCCTTGTGATAATGCACAAAATTCCGTTACCCCAAACTGGGGGCAACTCGACGAGCTCTTAACGCAGAGGTTTGGGGCTGGGGCTGAATCCGGATGAGATTTGTTGTTTTGTACAGTAACAGAAACCCCCACATTTGAATTTTTTTTAAAAATGTCATAAACCAATCCTCGGCCTACGCTAATTGTTTTGTAGAATTAAATTGAGGGTTAGGGATCTATGAATCCCTTCTATTTCTAGATTTGATTGTTGCTAAGTTCTACAATCCCAGCTACTTTAAGAGCCCGAATTGGCATTAATGTTTGTGGATTCAAGAGTTTCTCCACAGCAACGACTAAATGTTTTTATTATGATCGGTTGCTCTGACTGGCAGATCAGATCAATAAGACTGGTAAATCCAAACCAACAGATTAAACAAAAAGAAGATAGTAGAGATGTCTGCAGAAGCAGCAGGTTGATTGGACATCCGTTGTCGTGCAGGTGAACTAATGGGGTTGCTCAACTGGAATTCATTCCCTTCAGTCCACTCGTACAAATCAACTATACAAAACAACTCTTGTGTATTAACAAAGGGGGACAGGAGAGCTTTTCATCATATTTTTCCAGTTGAATATCTAAAAGGCAAAAATGTCTTGTAATGTTTTCGATGTTATCTATTTCAACCAAAGCTAACAATGTGAAAAAAATCAGTCCAAACCAGATAGATATGTCGTGTCATTTTCTTTCTTTAGTTTTAAATTTAAAGTAAGATAAAATAAGTATATTAAAAATATTTAATAACAATTATATTTCTCAAAATATTCAAAATACACCATTAATATTCGTAAAAGCAGTGTCTCACTTCGCAATCCTTTGCAAGTGTGTTGTTAGGTGGTAATAAATGATAAATATTATTTTTTTTATTTTTTTAAGTGAATTTTTATATGTTTTACTGTTAATTTGATCCTTTCATTGTACTTATACAATTATAGATTAATGTAAAATTTTTAAATTTTACATGATGTAACTTGATCACATCCTGATATATATATTTTATACATTTATTTTTATATATTGATTGTTTTTATTTATATATTGTATATGTATATCAATCATATTCATCATTTATATATGTTTTTTTTTTCTTATTTTTGCATTTCATGTGTTGTGAATTTCATTTGAATCTCTTTAAACATTACTATTTTCAATTAATAAACTTTATAGTCTCTCTTTTAAAGAGAAAAGGAAAGTTTATAAACCTTAGAGAAAGGATTGTGACAGCAAAAGGGGAAATGTTTAGGAGTAAAAATAATAATTACCCGCTAAAAAAAGCAAATTGACAAAAATATTGATGAAAAAATCGTAATATATTAATTTCTCTAAATTATTTTTTTATTTTATTGATATTTTTACGGTAATTAAGTCAGATTAAAAAAAAAATTTGACTATGAACAGTAAATTCAAAAAAAAAATGGCACCGTAACAAAATGGATCTTATTGAAGCCGATTTTAGTGGACTACCTGCACTTGCACCGTTGCACCTTCTTCTATTATTCTATTATTATTTTTAATTTATTGTTTATTGTTAGATTCTTTTAAATCCGACTTTAAATCACTGTAAAATTATCAATAGAATAAAAAGTAATCTTAAAAATTAATATATCGATTTTTTTCATCAATATTTTTATCAAATTACCTGCGAACAAAAAATAAAGAGGGAGAGGGAAAACAAACATCGACATGGTGGACGTCAATGGGTTTATCAAATCCAGTTTAAGGTTGTCTTAGTTGGGTTACTGGGAGAGTGGGTTTGAGTCCCACCAATGTCCCTTTCACCAGGGTTTCACCAATGTCCCGAGATATGTACAACAATACCATACCATTATAAGATTTATATATATGAGCCGCAGATCCAGGCAATGTTTAGGCCTCTTTGCAGAATAAACCAACCCCTTGACTCTTATTAGTACGTTGGTTTAGGATTTTACTTGATCACTCAAGTCAAGGTTGGGTTGTTGAGGTCCGATCGCAAGGGGTGCAGTGAGGTCTTGGTTACCAGCTTGTACCCCACCACCCCACAAAAAAGTATAGTTCTCATCAGCATGAAATGGCGCTTTCATTATTGGATAAAAGCTCTCAATTTATGCAACACAGTCAAAATGTTTACATTCAATAAGTTGAAGCAGGGATCTCTCAGTCATTGCTATTAATCTAATCCTCTTCCACTATTCCACAAATAAAGCTCTTACATCAAACTAATAATAGAAGGATGCATACACAACATCATATGCCTCTGGCGATGGTATTTAGCAAAGAAACAAATAGGGCCAAAATGAATACGGTTTGTGCCTTTTCAAGAGTCTTGCTTCACTTCTTCCCACCTCCAGAAACATTGAACTTGAAAAATATGATGTCTCCATCTTGGACCACATAAGTTTTCCCTTCCTGCCTATATTTTCCAGCAGCCTGATCAAAACGGAAAATTGTGTCACTGCACTAGATGAAACCAAGATACAATTGTTAAATCCAAACTTTAATCACACTACCAGGGCAAGGCTCCTCAATACTAAGTTACTTTCTTTCCCCATTGAATACTTGCTATTACTTTTATTCTGAATTTTCAAGACATTTATACACAAATAAAAGCTAAAAGAAGACCGTACATAGACATACTAACCTTAACAGCTGACTCACTTCCAAGCTCTTTCAGATCTTCGAATTTCATGACCTGGACAGCACCCAGAAATCATTGTCACTAACAGAAACGGTAGGAAAATCAAATGTATAGGTAAAAGGAAATATTGTCCTTGCAGTTACAGCAAAAACAATCTACATTACAAAAGCAGTAGAAAAACAACTGTAATCAATAAATTCTGAGCACATGAAACAAATTGAGTTCCGGAAAAGGGGGCAATTGAAAAGAAAAATTATTGTATCAAAATTCATCATAGAGGATAATCCTAGAGAGAATTTTAAAATGTACAGCTCATGATTAAAGACCAACCTCAGCACATATAAATCCTCTCTCAAAATCAGTATGAATGGCTCCTGCGGCTTGAGGAGCCTTGGATTGCCGTCTAATTTGCCAGCATTTCACCTTGAATATGAAAAAAAAAAAAACAATCAAATTACTCATGCCACCAGTTGATAAAACCAAAAACAAATATGCTAAACTGCAAGGAAATCTGCGAGAAATGATCCACTTCAGATATCTTTAAAACATGACTGCATGGAATTCAAAATAAGTATAGTCACTTAGATTACAACAATGCAACATCAGTATTCTATGATGGACTCAATTATCATTGTGAGCAGCTGTGACAATCAAGACATGATCCTGATGCTCAGATTCCATGCTTATCAAAAGTAAGTTTGTCCACAAAATAACAAATCCAGAGGACATTGCATAAAAGGTCTACAAATTCAATATAAAGATCTTAGATCATATTTAGCAGCAGTAAATACTCTTTCAATCCTTCACACAAATAGTAAATATTTAAATAAAATCAAGAATCACCCCCCCCCAAAAAAAAAAAAAAAAATAGGAACTACAGAATCTGATACCTCATCTGGTCCTGCCGTGAAGAAATATATGAGATTAATTGCGGAGAAACCAGTCTTGATGATCTTTGGAAGAGCACTGAAACAAAAAAAAAAAAAAATAATACACACAATACATAAAAAGAAAAAAATTCAGGTCAAACATCAGGGCACCAAAGACTATCTGACCATGAGACATTAGTCTTGGAGACTTGGACAACACAGACATAAAAGCATTCAAATCACTAATAACAAAGAGATCTGTTTTCAACTAACCTTTGCACCTTGTTTTCCTCGCAATACTTTGCAGCTTCAGCAGGTTCCATATCAGCAAGGTTTCTCTCAAATGCACCGCTAAAAGGAATGATAGGTTCACCACCATGTTCTTGCACCCTGTAAAAGATAAACCAATTCTCATTCAAATTGGGGAAAAAAACAAACCTTGATAATGTAAGTATGATAAATACAGAAGCAAAAAGATAGTTTTCCAACACCAAAACACCAAGAGCTGCTTAAACCCAATTTAACGCTTTTGTCAAATACAATCTGGTATTTGAGTCCAATTGCCAATATGGAGGATGAAGGTAATATAATTAGTGAATCTATTGCTCCTAATCTTGATGATTTTCCTATTGCTATTAGAAAAGGAGTTAGACAATGCACTAAACATCCTATTCAAAGATTTGTTGCTTATAGTTCCTTGATGCCATCTTTTAAAGCCTTTACAGCAAGTTTGGATGAGGAAGACATTCCTACAACTATTGACGAGGCACTAAAGCATCCTAAGCGGAGAAGGGCTATTGAAGAAGAAATCAATGCACTTGAGAAGAATGATACCTGGTCAATAATAGATCTTCCTCAGGGTAAAAAACATGTTGGTTGTAAATGGTTTTTTTTTATAAAATATAACTCTGATGGCAGTGTGCAGAGATTTAAAGCAAGGCTAGTGTCAACACGAACCTTTTTGTGTTTTTAAATAATAATAATATATATAATAAATAATATATTAAATAAATAAATATTAATAAATAATTATATATAAATAATATATAATAATAAAATATATAAAAAAAATCAAAAATCGAAAAACAAGAGTTTGAATCGTGGTAAACTGAAAACAGAGGGGAGAGGCCGATTTTCATGGGATTTGATTGGGTTGAGTGGTTGTTGAGGGTAGAGTTTGGGTGAAGTTGGGATTCCGATTTGAATCTCTTAAAAGATTCAATCGGTGATGTTTGAGGGGGTGTTTTTTTTGGGTTTTCATTCGGCAGTCTAGGAGCAAGGATCTGAAGCAATCGGCAGGAGATTTCTGGAGTTTGAGAGGACGATTGAATCCGATTTAAAGCAAAGAATCAGGTAATGATTTCGTTTTGATTTCTTTAAATCTTCCTTTGGTTTCGATCTGTTTTTTTGCTTTGATCATGGTTTAGATGGTGGCCGGATGGTTTAGAGGTAGTCTTGATCAGGTTTTAGGTGTTAGAACCTGGGTTTTAGGTATTTCGGGCGTTTTTAGATGTTTTTTAGGGTTCCGGTGACCTCACCAGAGTCGGAAGTGGTGGCCGACGGTGTCTGGGTGACGGCCGGCGTGTTTCGTGGTGGTCAGCGAACACGTCGGAGCGGCGCTGGACGGTGGCAGGTTGGATTAAGTGACGGTGGCCACGACGGAGGTGAACTGTGTTCATCCGTGTTCATCGTGTTCATGATGAACACGGATGAGCATTCATCCTAAGTGTTGGTTTTGATCCGTCCCCAGGTGTGTTTTTGGGCCTGAAGCGTTTGTCTTCAGAGAATCCTGAGTTAGACCGAGTTGGTCTCGGTCCAAATGGCCGAGCCAACTCGGCATAGGGGTTTTTGATCCATAGCTAAGCGCTGCCGTTTTGGCAGCTGGGTTGGGGCGGGTCGGATCCGGGTTTAACCCGGATCCGCGTGTTCTTAAATGGATAGGGAAAATTCCCCCTAGGTCCCTAGACTTTGAGCCGTACTTCTTTTTGCCCTTAGAACTTTAGGATTCATGCAATTAGGTCCCCAGAAACCTCTAATTAGTCCCTAAACCTTTAGAAATCACTCAATTAGGTCCCTAAAAACCTTCAATTAGGCCCCTAGGTTTAATTAATCACACTTAGACTTTAATTAGGATGAAAAATTAATTTTAAAGGCTTAAAAATTTTAATTAGGTTCAAATTAGAATTTAATTTAATTTTTAGAAAAATTTAAAATTTATTCTACCTAGTTAAATCTAATCCAGGTTTAATTTGACCCCTTAGACCTAAAAATTAGGCTTCGAATAGGTTTATTTTACCTCTTAAAATTTTGGAATTAATTCTAATTAATTTTAATTTTAATTAATTTCTAAAAAGGTTTTAAGATTAATTAAACTAAATTAGGCCTAGTTTTGCCCTTAAACTTTAAAACACACACCAAATTAGACTCTAATTAGGTTTTTAAAATTCTTAAAAATTAGAAAATAATTTTAATTAATTATTTTAATTAATTTTAATTAATTTCTAAGGTTTAAAAATTAAATTCCTTAATTAGGTCTAGTTAGCCCTAAGCCTTAAAACATTCACCCAACTTAGACTTTAATTAGGTTTTAATTCTTAAAAAATTGGAAAGATAATTTTAATTAGTTAATTTAATTAATTTAAATTAATTTCTAAAATATTAAAATTTAAAATTAATTAAGTCTAATAAGCCTTAATTTCACCAAAACTAAACTTTAATTAAGTTGATATTAAATTCTTAAAAGGTTAGAAATTATTTTAATTAAAACTTTTAATTAATCTAAAATTTCTAAGTTAAGATTTAAAAATCAACTTAATTAAGTTTAACCCAACATTAAACCTTTGAACCTAAATACACTAAGTCAGACTTTAATTAAAATTTAATTAAGATTAGAAGTTAAGGAAAATTTAATTAATTAATTTTGATTAAAAATTCCCAAGACTTTTAAAATTAATTTCTTTTTTAAATTAAGTCTAATCCGTTTTGTTCAAGGTTTGTTCTCGAGCCCCTTGTAATTTATTTTTCGTACAAGTTCCTTTTGTACTCATGTGAAGAGAAATTTTTGATGTAATATGATGTACCCATGTTTCTAATAAAAGTGATGAAGTTCCTTTATCTTGCCCTTTTTATTTTATGTTGTTTTGCATAGCATATTTTAGGAAGGTCACCTAATAAACTTAAGTTAATTAATTTAGAGCCTTTTCTAGGACTAGTCACTTAAATTAATTAATTTAATTAGGGAGAAAATCTAATAACGTAGCATGTGAATCTTATGTCTCGGATACATTAAAAAGGTTGGTGTTTTGACGCACTATGATGCTGACCTAGAGAGTGTACCTTGGCATCGAATTCACGTGTTATTAAAAACCTAGAATTTTGATAAAAACTTAGGTTTAGAATTAAAAATGGATAGGAAAATAACTAGTAAACGCTTGTAACTTAGGTTTTAAAAACTTAAGCAATGGAGCCTTTCCTAGGGTTAGAACTTAAAATGAACAAGATAAAAAATAATCATGCATTTTACTTTAGCCTTTTGAGGCGGAAGTTACATTCTTTTAAATTTGGGTGAGGTTTCCTATCTAGAGGGCGTCTCGTTCAACTCAAGTTTAAAGGTGGTGTAACTTCTAAATCAAAAGGATCAAATTCGAATAATGTTCATTTAACAATGAAAAATTAAATTAATATCTTTCTTCAAAATGTCAATGCCACGTAATGTTTTTCAAGGTACCAATTTTTGGGCGTTTGTAAGGGTCGTCCTTACACGTAACCGACTCCCGAACCCAATGTTTTTTAAACGGACCTCTGGTTTATTTTTTATGGTGTCTGGCCTACCTAAGTGGCCGGTGGCGACTCCAAGTCAACCTTTTTCAAAATCAAATTATGTTTTCCTAAAATTTGGGTTTTTCAAGATTAATAAAATTCATATTTTTCGAAATCAATCGTCGAACACTTTTTCACCCTAAAAAACCGCGTTTTTTCAAAAGAGGTCGCGACAGCTAGTGGCTAAAGGATATACGTAGACCTATGGGATTGATTACACTGAAACTTTTGCTCCAGTGGCGAAACTTAACATTGTTCGAGTCCTTTTGAGCCTTGCTGGTAATAATGATTGGAACTTGCATCAACTGGATGTTAAAAATGCTTTTCTCAATGGAAAGTTAGAGGAGAAAGTTTACATGAAAATTCCACTTGATCTGAAATTAATTGAAGGAATTCAAAAAGTATGTAAACTCAACAGATCACTTTATGGTCTAAAGCAATCCCCTAGAGCTTGGTTAGACAAGTTTACTAAAGTTATTCTAAAGGATGGATATAAACAATCACTAGCCGATCATACACTCTTTATCAAGGTAACTTCAAGGAATAAAAGGCTTATCTTGATTGTTTATATGGACGATATAATCTTGGCAGGGACGACGATGAAGAGATTTGTTGTTTGAAGAATCTTCTGAACAGAGAGTTCGAAAAAAGGACTTAGGAAAGTTAAGATACTTCCTTGGCATGGAGGTTGCGAGGTCAAACAAGGGGTTGGTGATTAATCAAAGGAAATATATCCTTGATTTGCTAAAAGAAGCTGGAATGTTAGGGTGTAAACCTGTAGATGCACCGATGGAAGCCGATTTAAAGTTTTCTAAGGAAACATGTTCCCCAGTTGACAAAGACAAGTTTCAGAGGTTAGTGGGAAAATTAATATATTTATCACTTACCAGACCGATATATATCCAGTGAATGTAATAAGTCGACATATGACCAACCCTAAGAACGAACACTTGGCAGCAACTAACCGAATTCTTAGGTATTTGAAGAAGACTCTTGGACAAGGTTTGTTGTTTAAGAAAACTCAAGACAGATCAATGAAAGTTTTTACAGATTCTAGCCGGGCCGGGGAACTCACAGAAAGAAGATCAACTAGTAACTATTGTACTTTTGTTTGGGGAAATCTCGTGACTTGGAGAAGCAAAAAGCAATCAATTGTATCCAGAAATAGTATGAAGAAATTTGGTTACTCAAGTTGCTCAAGGAGTCAAATGAAGACCAAGAATACAAGTTTGAGGTTTTGTGTGATAATTAGTCTGCGATTCATTGCTAAAAATCCTGTTTAACATGATAGAACTAAACATATTGAAATAAACAAGCATTTTATTTCGGAAAAAATCAACAATGGGTAGCTTCTGTCATACATCCCAAATGAAGAACAACTAGCAGATGTACTCATAGAAGCTTTACCCAAATCACCTTTCGATGCATTCTCATCCAAGCTGGGACTATGCAATGTATACTCTCCGGCATATGAGGGAGCGTAGGATTATATGACTTGTTTTCATCCCTTGAGTTTAGGGATTTGTAAATATTCTCTTTTTATTACAATCCCTTATTTTAAGGGATTTTTTCTTCTAGGTTTAGTATCTTTTCATACTTAGAATTTCTTTAATTAGAGAGAAATTTCTATATATAAAGAGATGTACTCTGACTTATTGAAATAAGAAGTAATACAAAGAATTACTCTATTTTCTACAAAGTTTATATATTACTCTTACTAATAGTATTTGAGTTAGGTTGGAGTTCCATGGATCATGCCTATACACAATTTGGTTGTTACCTTTAAGAAGGTTCTAATAATAAATTATTGGGAATATGAACTATTAATTTTTCAAATTCTTCCCTTTCTCCCTGTCTGTCTTTCCCTATCTTATATTTCTCTATCAATTACCAATGTTTCTCCCTAGTTCCCTCTAATTTTTGTTGTAATCTCTAACTTCTCTTATTTACCCCTGCTTTCCTATTTCAATAAAACCCAATATGCAACCTAAACATTAGTGTGGTCTTCATCTCACTATGTTTCGAGGCATTATATAGGAAAAGGATATTTAGACCCCAACCTCTGAGACACACGTAGAGGAAGAGAGCATACCAGGCATGAATCTTTGGTAAGAACTTGTTCTTTTTTCTTTGGTAATCTTTCTCGGTCATGTTAACCTGCAAATTGATTAAATTATATGATAATAAATAGTAAAATTTGTGGCCACATTCATGAATCTATAAAAGAAAAAGAAACCACTTTCTCTAAAAAAATTAACATTATAAGAGTAGTATAAGGCATGACACATTTGAAGCTTTCCCATATTAGAAAAAGCAGCTACAACATAAAGTTGGTTAACATGTCAACAACATTAAGCAAAAGGAAATTGCAAAATGACCAGCCAACTATAAATAACAACGGTCTGTAAAGCCAACAAACCTCTAGTCTTCTATTTTGAAACACGTTTCAAAATCTATAGCAAGTATACAAGACTTCATCTATGAAACCATATTTAACTCTGAAAATAGAAAAGGTATGCAGACAACTAGGCTATACCATTTAACTCATCATATCATTGAGGTAGTAATGGGAAAATCTTGTCAAAGATTGTTATATATATTGTAGAGATGCAGCAAGCAAAAAGCCATAAAAGATAGCAGCACGTCCTACTTAACAGATTACAAGAACATATTACACATATAGCCATAAGAAAAGGAAAATATAGGCATTAGAAATTAAAATAGAAGGAACACCAACCAAATAAACAACCGGCTTGGCACTAAGCAATTGAAAAGTATTCAATATCTCAATATCAGTGGCTTTCCAGTCCCCTAGACGAACATCTTTTCCATCTACAATCCATGCCTTAACCTGTAATATATAACAAGCAAGATCACCTTTTGGTATTTACTATAACCGAACATAAGCAAATTTTGCTCTATAGCATAAGATCACACGCAATGGACATGATAATCTGATTAAATGCACACTTGATTGTGCTATAATAGTCTTTAAAAATTACCATCATAAATAAAAATTGGATAAAATGAAGACTTCATTGACAATTAGTATTTAACAATGACTTTTGACCACCACCAGTCATGGTCTTCATTATTTGGACGTCTGACAACAATTTTTTAAATCAGTCTTGGGTTTTTAATATGGGCCCATCTTTTAAGTTGTGGGCCTAAGGCCATGAGCAATAAAGAGAACACAAGCCTGACTCCTAAATTTTACTCCTAACAACAAAGTTTTGTAAAGAAGATAAAAACCAAAAATAATTATCAAGGTGTACATAGACTAAAGGACAGCCACATAGAAGAATCATGAGATAAATCTCCTCCATTGCAATAAATAAGTGGAGCATCAGTAGATAAACACTAATAAAAAATAAGACCCATGAAGAATGACAAAGATAAGATGAGGCATGCAGCAAAATTAAAAGATCAAATGTTCAAAACCGTACCCTTTGACACAATTCGTGCTCTATTTTTAATTGCTTGTCATTACTCCTCTTCATGCTCTTCTCAAGATCCTCTATCTTCCTTTCCATAAATTCAACATCCTAAAGAAAATGAGGTTATAAAGTAATAAGCATTCTTTATTAGGTTCTTAAACCTAGACATATAATGATAGAAAAACTATCAAATAGATAAAGAAATATATAACAAGCAATGACAGAATTGCATTTGCAACAAGTAAACAGCACAACAAGTGAAAACTTTGACTGATGCCATAATTAAATTTTGAAACAAAAAAATATTGTATAGCTAACTTTATCCAAATAACTATTAGTGTAACTAGTGCAATAAAACTAGAATTCAAGACCAAACCTTTAACCGTAACTCTGCACTAATAGTCTCTAAATCCCTTACTGGATCCACAGAGTCGTCAACATGTATGATGTCTGGATCTTCAAATGCTCCTATAGAATTGAGTGCAAAAAATAAGATTACAAAGAAAGGATTTTTACACCAAAAGCACAAACATAATAACTATAAAAACAAAAATGGCTGTAAATAACCTTGAACATATTAGTAATAGCAACAACATAACCATTTAATAAGTTCAACAACCATTTGTACAAAAAAAAGGAAAATTAAGGTTCCACAAGATATAAGAAAACCTGTTTATGATTTGTAACATAAAAACAGAAGATAGAAACAGTTTCAGTTTGAAAGGCTAGGCATCTCACGTAAAACATGAAAAATGCCATCGACTGCACGGATGTGAGACAAGAAGTTGTTGCCCAATCCTTGACCTTCATGGGCACCTCTAACCAGTCCAGCGATATCATGAATTTCTAAGAAAGCTGAAACCTGTGTACATCTAAACATCTCAAAGTTTTGCACGTCAACCAGATAAGAAAACAATAATGAGTTTACAATCTACCTTCCACAGCTAAAATACTAAAAAGCCCCTAAACGATTTCAATTTTATTAATTAATTCCCTGTACTTGAATTGTACCCAGATAAGCTATGATTGTGAAAAGTAAGGACTTAGTCGGATATAATACCAGTGTGTCGGGCTTAAGTACAATTAATGCTAGGTTAGTGTAAAGATAGGCAAAAGAAATCAGAAAACAGATGATAAGGTACCTCGCTTTTGGGCTTGAACAATTGGCAAAGCCATTCGAATCGGTCGTCAGGGACATTCACTCGGGCTTCATTAGGTTCGATTGTACAAAAGGGGAAGTTCTCGGCAGGAATTGAAAGCTTAGTAAGCGTGTTGAAAAGTGTAGATTTTCCCACATTAGGCAATCCCACCTGCAAGTGAAGAAGCGATGTTTCCAACACAAGATGAAAAGCTTTAGCTTAAAGCAATGAAGATGAAAGAAGAAAGAATACGATTCCGATCTTGAGATGAGAAGAGAAACGTCCGAGGATGGGCCTCTCTGCTGGTGCTTCCTTTGATTTAGCTGCTTTCGGAGGCATTGCTTTTATCTGATGTGATGCTTTCTTTCCTTCGGGAATGAGCGCCACAAGGAAAGGAAACCTGTTTTATAACCCTAGTCGAGTTGGAAAGAGGAGTGTTTGCCACTATTGGCATTATACAAGGCTGAAGGCCCAGATAACTACACAACCTAGTGCCTATTGTATTCAAGTCTATAACGACACTGCAGGGTGTCGCTTGGGCCGATCTTTGTTCCTCATGTAAATGGCTTATTTTTCAAGTTTTAATAATTTTAATAGATTAATAAATTAATAATTTTATAAAATTATAAATATAACTAGAATAATTTTTATTTATTTTTTACTAAAATGTAAATCTAATTGCATGTAATAATCGTAACATTGTATCCTTATACTGCAACAAAAAGTTATGAAGAATTATTACGTTATGAATGTTTTCTTCCGCGTAATTTGTTGCAAAGTCATTATACAATGTATATGTTTTACTTATAAAGAATAATATAAATTATTAAAGATCCTTTTCTGTAAAATGTAAAAATATTCTCATTCCTATATATATATATATGTATGTATTTATGAAAAAACTCGAACCCCATGCCACGAGCTTAATTCTTTTGATTGTTGTTATTTTCCCCTGGAACTACATCAGTTTTTGAAGGTCCAACGCTCGCATATGACTACGGAAATATAACCTCAAAACACCAGTCAAAGTCTAACATCAGATTCTTATCATGTACAGACACAGTACAATCCAAATAACATTCCTATCAAAGCAGGGATGGAAGACGAGAACAAATTTACATACTAAAATAACAAATAATTTTAAGACAATTCAACAAAAGGGTGTCTCTGTTAAATTACATGTTTTTATATCAATGTTGTGGACAGCTTCAAATAATATCAAAATCTACAAACAGTACACAGAGCAAATTATAAAGATCATCTAACAGCAGCAACACAGCAACTTATAACTATAAATAACCATGAAGTGGACCCTCTCTCTTATTAATTGGCTGAACCCAAACCTCAAGAAGAAGCTGCATTCTTTGGAGATGAGGCTGGGTTGAATGCTTCCTGCTCGGCGCATGTTAGCTCCTCGTTCGGCCCTGCCTGCTCTCTCCCCACACCCAACAGATCAAGGTAATAGAGGTAATGGGAGATGATGGTATTCATTGGATTGATTTCGCCTTGCCCACAAGTGTATTCTCCATACAGAACGTTCATAGTGGTGCCAAAAGTAGGACCCCTCTTGGCCAATGTGTCGTTCTTGGTTGGTTTCCAGCTGACGACAAAAATATCGTGAGCTGAAGGTTGGTTCTTCTTGATTGGGGTCATCCACCTCCAAATGGCAGCCTGGAAGGCAATAGTAGCATTCTGCTCAAGATACTCAGGATGGTGCAACAAGTCAACTTTTATACCGTCCCCGGCAGCTCCATAGTTGTAGTTCCTACAATCATAAAGTCACCAGAAACACTCAGCAGCCAGACTATTAATATAAACAATAAATCATCTCCACAACCTGGGGAACCTATTTTACACACACACACATCCAACAAGTATAGGTCATTGGAGGATCATATATCCGTACTCATGTCCAGATATAGGTTGAACACAGTTATTTAAAGAAAGATGAAAAAACAGAATTGCATAGCGAATCATTTAAACAGAATAGCAACTTGAACCGACAACTTAAAACCTAATATGTAACAATGACAAAGTGCAGATGAAAAAAAATGAATAAATATTTCAATCCTAACAGGAAAAAGTATTATACAAACCAGTAAATTGGCAAAGCACCACGGCCATAGTATGAAGCACCAGGGGCACATGGATACATATATTTGTAGAAATCATCACAGTAATCCTGCATAGGGCTCATTTCTCTGTTGAAGCAAAGCCCCCAAGCAAACGGTCCACCGGCTATGACTCCATCTCCACCTGAAAATTGTTTACCCTCATAAAAAATCTGTACAATTGATCCACTAACAATTAAAACATTGAAAATCAATGTTTCGGGAAGCAGTAAACAAATACTTTTCTTGCATTGTATCCTAAAATTTAGCATTAATAACCCTATAATCAACCGGGAGATCAGAACACCATTAACAACTCTGCACAAACGCTCAAATGACACTAAAATCCCTAAACATCAAAAAAAGAAATGATCTGACACATTCTGGACCAATTTATAAGCTTGGACGATTAGTTATCTTGTTAAATATGCAGTCAATTTCGAAATAAAACAGAATCGATATCTATAGAAAGACCAAAAAAAGAGAGGAGACAAATGAACTGACAAGATGTTTTGGCGCCGACATGGGCAAGGAAAGCAGCGACTTCCTTCATTTGCATAAGCTTGCCACCGGTTGTCCCGAAACCCAGAGGCTCATACATGGCGGCAGCCAAAATGAATGACTGGTAATCCCAAAATCCGACGGCATGAGCGACAGGCGAATTCCTCTTAGAGAACAAGTTCTCGAATTGATAAACAGCGAAGACATCCGAAATCGTCTGGTTACAACAATAAACCGACCACCAGCTACATTCCCATCCCTGTATGCACTCTTTCTTACCATTGTGTTTCCTCACTCGAATCTCCTTATCATCGTCAGCGTCGGCCATTAAAGCGAGATTTGCAACCAAAGCCACCATGAGAATCAAAGCAATGGCTTTGCTAAAGTCGGTCATTGTTGGGCTTCTTCGTATCGGTTTCTCTCGCTGATTTTCGTCTAAGCCAGTGGTGAGATATGAGTAGATATGATTCTATGTCAAGCATGTTTGGGATAATCCAACGGTGGATAATGGATTAGAAGTTCAGGATTTAGGTAATACCTTTTTGTACGAGGAAAGCTAAGGTGGAGTGGCCCCACCAAATTCTCCACCGACAGTTACGGAAATAAAAGCATACTTTAAATGAAAATAATATTATTTTATTCTCCGTTTTGACTTCCGTTTACCTTTCTCGTAGGCCGAGGCCCGAGAGGCCTTTATTTTGATATTAGTGATAAAATTATTTTTTAATATTTTTATTTTTATCAATTGGTATATAGTTAAAAAAATATTTTTAACGTTTAATTTGATTTAATAGTTAGATTATTTTTTATTTTTAAATAATTTAATTTTTAATATTTTATTTCAAATTAAATATTTTTTAAATAAAAAATAATAATTAATTAATATTAAATAATTAGAAATTATTTAATAGGATGATATATCAATAAAAATTGATTTGTGCGATACAACTTTGTGCGAAACACAACAGATTAGGGTGAAGTTTGCGATCGGTTGCTGGTTGCTATGGAAGCAACGATGCCTGCGTGTGTTTGACCCTGACAACATAATGACAGGGGATATAGCGATAGTCGACCAGAGGGTAGCAAACGATGTGTAGAATTATTTGCTTGTTTCGAGCGTGTTTGCATGGTCCGAATGCTCCAAAACAACAATGGGGTTGCCCAGATCGAGATGGGTTAAGGTCAACGTGGATGAGGCAGTTGGTGGCGCAACGAGTATGGCTTCTACCGGGGTGTCATTCGTGGTACAGATGATGAATGGTTATTTGGCTTCGGGAGTAGTATTGAGATTTGCTCGGTTCTGTTATCTGAATTATGGGCAATTCATGATGGTTTGGTCCATGCATGAAAGTGTGATTTTCGTAGAGTAATTGTTGAATCTAACAATGGTCAAGCGGTGAATATTTATCATCGAAATACTAAGGCCTTACAAGATGCAGCGATTGTGGATTTGGTGTATGATTTGCTTGATAGGCGATGGGAGGTGCATGTGAGGCGGGTGAATCGACAACTAAACATGGTTGCGGATTGTCTTGCTAGGATGATGAGAGGTAAGATTGTGTATTTATAATACACCACCTAGTGAGGTTATTCAGCTAGTCCAGGCTGATTTGGTCCCTGATTAATGTTTTGTTTTCTTGTAGCTGTTTGTGGCGCTGATCTTATAAGTACTTGCTTGTGCACTTTTTTCCTCCATTTGGGTTTATAGAGGTTTTTTAATGAGGTATAAGCGTGTAAGCTTTTTTACCCATAAAAAAAATAAAAATTGGTTTTATATAATTTAAAAAATATATTATTTGATTGGTGTGGTATATTTTAAGTTAGTATATTTGTTTATATGACATTATCACATCAACTTACATTGTCATATAGGTTTATCACATCATTTATCGTTTGTTAAATAATGTTTTTCATTTATAGAGCATCGTTTTAATTCAAAATAAAATTTTAAAAATTAAAATATTTAAAAATATATAAACTAAATTAACTATTCAATTAAATAATAGTTTTTTATTTATAGAATATCATTTCAACTCAAAATAAATTTTAAGGGTTAAATTGTATAACATTTTTCGCGTTATGGAAAGATTATATCATAGATCTAGCTTGTTAAGTCAGTCGTGGTCCCTAACCAATGAAAACTATCCATTAATCATCCATGCCATTAATATAATTTTCAAAAATTATATTTTTTAAATGACATGAAAAAATATAGATCAATAATATAGACTAATAACACCCTTTCAATCAAAATCAAACAAACATTTCAATAATTCCCATGTTCGTATTTCGAAAGTAAAAGGGATCCGGATGATAGGCAATTTATTAAAAAAAAAAATTCTTCCTAAATTTTCTATTTTGATGAACCAGCTCCTAGCAGAGTTATAAATGGACAATGAGGGACAAGGAGCCTCCCCCTTTGCTGATTGAAGATTCATTGGTAGAAAAGAATAACATGGAAGATTTTGGTGAAATGAGTAGTTATAATTGGATGGGACATGAACGATGGTATTGCTCTTAAAAAAATCCAGAATTTTTCGAGAAAGCAGAGAATAAAACAAAGAATGCTCAAACACGGATCCTGTTTCCGAATAAAAGCATATCATGGATCATCTAAGGGAACTAAAACAATAAGAATTTTATTGACATCTGACACGGCAAACATAAACAAAAAGAAATAACACAACTCAATGGAAAACAGCAACAAAACAATGGAAAGACCAGAGCTCAAGGGAAAATGGGATTGAGTTTGTGGCACAATGATGAAGCTGCATGGTGAGGGGCGGGCATAGTCGATATTGAAAGCTTCGGTTGGGGATAACCGATGGTTATGAGTTCAGAAGGTTAATGAGGGGTTCAATCATTACAATGGGTTTCAGTCCATTTTAGCCTTGCATGGTGGCCAAGAAAGACAAGACAGGGCAAAAACACAAGTGCATATATTTAATTAATTTTGATTACAATATGTTTGAAATTTACAGGGAAAAAAACACGAGCGATGTAAACCGAGCAATTTGGAACACAAGTGATGTAAACCGAGAAATATGGATCACAAGCGATGTAAACCGAGAAATATGGACACAAGCAATGTTAACCGAGCACATGGCAGCATCTACCTAACATGTAGGTGTTGCAGAATTCCCTAAACAGAAGAGGAACATTGCCTTTTGTAACTCATCCTTGCACCAATAGACAAAATTTTGGCATCCATGGAAGCGATACATGATTCATCTATTAACTACCCAATACCCATAACAAAACTAAAGAAATTAAAACTACTAATGGACACACTATGCCAAGCTACCCAAAACTATGTTACTTGGACTAATTCAAGGATGAGCATCGGCGCACACTATTATGTGTTAGACATGATTGTGGTAGTTGAGAAGATATTAACAGTATGGGTAACATAGATCAAATAATGTAACTCCCTCAACTCATGTAAATACCCTAACAACAAATACAAATGAAAGAAAGAAAATCCCCACATAGAAATAAGCCACCAGTACTCTTCAAAATGCAACTACAAAGTTTAGAATAAAGATAAAGCAAGCATACAAACTCAACAAGTGAAGGTTTCTTTCACTGAGACTCCGACAAAGCAAGATAAGTTTACACAAACATATGGAATGAAGAAAACCTGCATTTTGATCTCTTTAGAAGACTCAGCCAGCTTCATATATGATTGAACTAATCCTAGTTAATCTCTTGCACGTTGCAAGCTAAATATCATCTACCATTCCAGCAAAATAGACAATCGAAGCTACTGGATGCATGAAATACGTCGTACCAAATTAAAAGCATTCCTACTGCTGTTGCTGATTTTGCGGAGGTGGAGGCATTCCAGGGCGTGGTGGGCCAAAAACGGGTACAGCACCAGGTGGAGGAGGCATTCCAGGGCGTGGTGGAGGTGGAGCAGGCATTCCAGGTCTCTGAGGTGGAGGACCAGGAGGTCCTCTCATCATTGGTCCGGGAGGTGGAACCATCGGCCTCTGACCAAATTGTGGTGGTGGGACTTGGTATTGCTGAGGTGGCCTTACTCCAAAAGCTGGTGGCGGTACCGATGGAGGTGGGCCGCGTTGCATCTGAGGAGCTTGTGGTTGACCAGGGTAAGCCCCAGGAGGCATTTGACCAGGAGGGCGGATAACAGGCGGACCTCCACCAGGAGCAGGGTAAGTCATTGCCGGAGCCGAGAGCTGTGGAACTGGCGGGCGAGAAATCTGAGGCTGCATCATCCCAGGAGCAGGACCGCCAATGCCGCGAACCGGCCCAGCAAGACCTGGCTGCGCTTGAACGAGAGGGCCAGTAGGGATCCCACGGCCAGCAGCACGACCAATACCAGGACCAGGGACAGCGTTAGCGGCGGCGGACTTCGAACGAGACTCTTCGGGAGGAGGAGGACCTTCAACGGTCATGGAGATAACCTCTTCACCGCGGAGAAGAACAAGGCCAAGCGTTCGACGATCTTCACGTTCCTCGTTGGTACTGGGGTTTTTCTTCCCTTTAGCAGGGGGAAGCTTGCGGAATTCCTCGCAGTCGCCGAGGACGAGATTCATGTGCCGATCGAAAGCCATGAATTTTCCCACAAGCTGCCGGCCGTCTTGGATGGTGACACGCATCCTGTAGTTGATGAATTGAAGCATTTTGGAACTCTTTGACATCGACATTTTGGCGATTCACAGTGCCGAACGGTGGTGAGACTGTGGAATAGAACAAACCCTAGCCAAGGTTTTGAATTCTAGTTTAGATGGATAGGTAAGGCCCAAGAGCATCAATAAAATGGGTAAATTAGGTGGATCAATAAACTTTTATTTTTAAATTTATTTTGATAATATAATTTTAAAATATTTAATTTATTTATTAAAAGTCGGATATTATTTCTTTTTAAAGTTTAAATAATAAATATATTTTTATTATTTTAAATCGTAAATGATAGTTTTTTGATTTTATATTTTATAAGTTATTTTATTTCGATTTTTTATTTAAACTTAATCTTTAATTTACTTAAAAATTTTAAAATTTACGAAATTATATTTTTTTTCTCTCACCTATCTCTTTTTTATTGTCAGGTAGAAGAAATTATATCATAGGTCAGTCTCACCACGTTATCTATGGGACCAACCAATAGAAACCGTCCACCTTATTATTTTTTAATTTTTCATGTGAAGCTTGGGAAAAAATTATGACATAGAAAAATTGATAAAGTGGACAGTTTCTATTGGTTGGTCCCATGAACAAGTGGTGAGACTAACCCATGATATACTTTTTCGTCAGGTAGAATTTAGTTTTTAGTATATTGTATTTGTGTGGACAAAATTTTTCTTAACATTCGAGTCTTAAAAAAATAATTATTCGAGTCTTAAATAAATGTTATTAAAATATCAATAAATAATGACAATTTTTTTATTATTTAAACTTTAATAAAAAAATTTATAGTTAAAATAATTTTAAAAATAAAATTTATTACCGATTTATGTAATTTATCGTAATAAAATAAACGGGAATTTAATAATAAAAGTAAAATACCAATATATTAATAAGATCATACATAATGAATGGATTGTCTGCTGCTCTGCATATCCAACTTCCCAAATAAAGGATAAATAATAGCAGTGTTAATTACAATATCAAATTTTCCTTCCCTCTTATATGACGAACATAGAAGAAAAACAGGTGAAACCAGAGTTGCTTGGGGTCTGCGGTTATGTCTTCTTTTTGAACTGCCCAAGAAACCATCATCATTTACGATGAATTGTATCCATTAGGATGCGCCTTTTGCCATCTCCATGCAATCTGTAAACTCTCCTCAAGATCGGTATATCGAGCTGTCCAGTTCAGTTCTTGCCTGATCTTAGACGGATCGCTGAACACTTCTGCATAATCTCCGGGTCGACGGGGAAGATACTCAACTTTGATATCGACCCCTGTGGCTTTCTTACATGCCTCTACAAACTCCTTCACTGATCTTCCTTTGCCCGTGCCAACGTTGTAGATTCCTACGTGACGAGGCTTTGCGTGTTGGACAGCTTTCACATGAGCATCAACCAAGTCAGTAACGTCGATGTAATCGCGGATGCAAGTTCCGTCATGCGTTTTGTAGTCCGTTCCCTTCACCTGCAAAAATATGCACCAAGGTTTCATCAAAATCATTAGAACGAAACTAAGCAAGCACTTAAGATTATGAGTAAAGTGAAAGGGAGTGGAAGGAATAGCTTACCTTGATACGGGGAATGATACCACGAGCTGCATCGAAGCAAGCACCCGAAATTCGTCCTTGTTCACGCATCTCGGGTATTGGAGCCTCACCTAATCTTCCTTCCGGATCCGATCCGATCACATTGAAGTATCTGAAAGTCGTTCCGCCAAAAACAGAAGCATATTGTTGGAATAAGACAATGCAATGCCTGAGTTCTCAAAACACTTGGAAAGTGAAGAAAAATACTAACCTTAGAATCACAATCGCCATGTCTGAATTCTTGGAGAAATCCAGAATCACATCCTCTGCCATCTTCTTAGCTTTTCCATATGGATTGATCGGAACCTGAGTTGGTTCCAAAACAAATATCAGTTTTCTATACTATAACTGTTAATCTCCAATATAACTAAGCATTAAACATGTTTGCAACTTACCTGTGGGGTTTCTTCAGTGATTGGCATCTTTTTAGGCTCACCGTATGTCGCACATGTACTAGAATATATCAAAGTCGGAACACCATGAGCAGCCATTGACTTCAAGACCATCAAGGTGTTTGAAGTAATATTGTGATAATACCTGAGAGTCATATGGCCAAACATACCATTGAGAACATCATAGTTTCGAATAAAAAATAGTAAAGAAGACTTACCTGAGAGGATCTATTGTGCTCTCCGCGACAGATGCAACTGCCGCAAAGTGCATAACAACATCAAAGGCATTTTCCGAAAATATTTTATCTACAGCTTTTGCATCCCCTAGATCGGCATAAATAAACTGAAGAATTCCAGGTTCGGGATGTAATTCTTGTAGAACCTTGACAGCACCCATGTTTCCACGTGAAAGATTGTCCTGCAAAAGAAGCGACCCCTTAAAACCGAGACTAACCACACTAGAAAGGAGATTGTTACATATATCCTAAGCTTAAAACCTACCACAATTGTTACTCGATAATTCTCCTTGAGAAGTCGTAAAGCAGCATGTGAACCGATATATCCCGCACCGCCGGTTACAAGAACATGAGCTACCCCTTCTTTATATCGGGAGAACTGGAAAAACCAGGGAGTCAAGAATGGAGAAAAAACATTCGTAGTCAAATTATTCGATTACAGACGCCACTACAAATATATATACACATAGATCCAGAACCGCAAATAAGAAGTCTCTTTAACAAGTGGGAAAATGGATAAATAACAGCACTAATCAACAAGTATTGCTATTTTAAGAACCTATCTTTAACCAGTCAATTGAACCAAGGGTGGAATGGCAGAAAAAAACTTGTTTTAACTCATCAGCTGACACTAATCTTGGATTCGGTCCTACCTCTTCCCTTTCTCAAAGAGAACTATCCTCAATTAGTGAGAAAACAGATAAGTAACAGCATGTAACTAATTTTTGCTATGCATGTCCAATTATCAAAACAAATGAAGATATTTGCAATATTTTTGTATGCAATACAGACTAAGAAATAGTAAAAATTCGCATTGAATATCCAGTGTAAGAAGAAGTAAGAGATGGAATGTAGAAGAATACATGAGTGGAAGTAGTGAAGGATGGAGACTGCTTGAGCATGATAATGCATAAGGCTGTAAGTCCAGCAACCATAAAGATTTTCCCAACAATATTGCGCTTCTTTCTAGGATCAAGTTCCATGACTACATGCAAATAACAACAATATCATAGAATTGCATTCGATCGCAAACAAGCATAAACTAACAGAATGCAGACACAAATTGGTACTAGAAAAACGAAATGTTACCGGAAAACGGCACTGATCGAGCTGACCTTGTATGGCTTCTTCCTCTCGATGAATTTAGCATTTTGAAAGAAAAAAAAAGAGAGAGAGATTCAAATAAATGTGTGGTATGCAGAGCAAGCAACACCGATTTTTTGTCTCGATTTCAATCAAATCAGAGACCTTTCCCTGCAAATACTTTTCTGGAAAATATGCTACACACGCATACATATGAAAAACACAAGAGAAAAGCCATATCAGAATCATGAAAAAAGAAAAGGGAAACAATAATAATTGGACCCTGCATTGAATTTTGCAAAAGGAATATAAAAATGCCAGAAATTCAAAATCCAACAAAACCAAAAAGCAAAGTAACAAAAACAGATGATTTCAATGTTATTCATAATCCTAATCTTAAGGAGCTCAGAAAACTAAACACACACAGATCAATCAAAATTATCGTTCAGCAATCAGCAGGGGTATTCAAAGAAAACCAAAGCTTTCATGGCTGAGACACAAAAGAAAAAGGAAAAAAAAAAGGATTTCACCTGAAAATGAACACAAGGTAACACTGAAAATTAGAGCATATAAGAGCAAATGACAGAACAAAAGTGAGTTTCGAGGCCATGAGACAGAACTCAAAAACTGTTCTTGGAGAATCCATATAAATACAATTTATAAACATCTTCAACGCTGCAATGAAAGAAATATTATAAAACGGGAACTCACCCACGAAGTTTTGAAACGTGACAGAGAAAAAAGAGAAAGAAAAGCAAACGTAAAAAGGAAAGGACTCCAAGGCGAGACAGGGAGAGTTGATCCAATGAATAGGTTTAAATAATAACTGAAGCGACCATAAAAGAGAGAAGAAGAGTTGATATAGGCGTTGCTTTCTCCGCGCCAACCATCCATCAAACACCCCCAGGTCCAAACGCTAAGATTTCTCTTTTGTAAAATAATATTTCAAGTTTAATTTTAGAAATGTTTAATTTTTATTTGGCTTAATATACTAATTATCCTAATTAAAAATGTTTAATCATGTTCTTTTTTCATCCCAAACAATTATTCAATTAAAAAAAATAACATAACTTTGACATTTATATGAAATTCAATTATGTGGATCTTTTAGTTTTAAATATAATCTGAATTTAAATTTTTCATAAAGAGCTCAAAAGAAAGAAAAAAATTGATAGACTATCTTTTAGCAAAGATAAACATAGTGATGACTTTCTCATTTAAGATAAATAATTTTTTTTTGGATAAACGTTTGTTTTTATTTTATCCAAAGAACCATCAAAATACAATCAAAAGTCAACCAATTCGTTTTACAACAAAATCAAAATAGAAAAGAACCTTAAACTAAATTCCAAGAAACTAGAAGAGATGGAAAGAGTGAGTAAGTTTGCTACATCCTCACATACTCATACCAATATAGGATTTAATTTTTATCAAAATATTTAAAGCACTCCTACTACCTTTCCCATGCAATCTATTATTTCTTTCCTACCGTACATAATACAACATAGCCCCCAAGCTATGCGAATAATGACAACCCGCAATGATTTTTCCTTGACATGCTTCTGCACCCAGTCAAGTTGCATTCCACATCCTCGCACAATAGGGCTAATAGCACAATCTTATAGGATGAGATGCTAAACTTCTGTTAAGAAAACTGCAATCACAAAATAAATGATCCCTTGTTTTTATAGAATTAGAACAAAAAACACAATTTGGATCAACCAAGAGCACTAAAATAACATACAATCTTTAGTTGGTAATCTATTCATTAAAGTTAACCAAGCGATAAAGGAGTGTCTCGGAAGTGTTAGGCCACCCTAAATAACACGAAACCATCCTACTTTCTTTCTTTTATGTCGTAGAGTTTCCCAAGCAATTTTAGCCTTATAGCTACCCTGCAATTTGTCCCTAATACAAACCTACTCACCCCTGTACTTCAAAACTTTCTTCAAAACCTAATTATAACTACATTTAACTGGGGTATTCAGAAAACATCTTCCCTTAATAAAAAAAAAGAGTGCCGAAAAGGTATATCAATTATAAAATTAAAATATTTTATTTTTTGTTTACTTACAAGCATTCATTGGTTTATTTTGAGATTTATTACCACATCTAATATTTCCGTTGGTTATTTGATCTCATTTTTACTCACACGCAACAAAGGTTATAAAATTAACTTTAAGATTCAAATGCTTTTTAAGCGATCTTAATGCACTTTCATCTCGGAACCATCTTTGTTAATTGTTTATGAGCAAGAAAATATTGTTTCATCTATTAATAGTCGATTAAGAATAGCAATGACTTTGTCAATCTTTAGTTTTATTGTTGATTGATTCGAGCTCAAAATTTATCAAATATAATTTAAATCTAAAAATAACCGTTTACGATTCAAAACAAAATATAAATGCCAACACGCTTTACATGGACATCACAAAAGATCTCCCACACCATGGCTAACATTAAAGGCATTGTGCTCCCATTTTTGCTAGCGTTCTCCCTCGTTCATTTTCCATTTTCCGAGAGTGCTTGGTTCATACACTATCATATTCACGTCAGAAATGATTTGCCTTTACTTAACACACTACCCGGCAAGCCGAACTTATACCTGCATTGCAAGTCCAAGGACAAGGACATTGGCAACAGACCGATGGCGATAGGGGAGGACTATACCTGGGAAACTAAGATAAACCTTTTTCAGACGACACTTTTTTACTGCAATGCACGATGGATGGGGCGCAAGAAGATAACCTTCAACGCTTTCGAAGCTATGAGAGATCAGACTCGGTGCATGAAGTATCGTAATTCTTGTATGTGGTCGGTAAGAAAGGATGGGATTTATTTCAGCGGTGATAATTCCACTTGGAAAAATGAATACCTTTGGTAGACTATGATCATTGAAGCTATATCCTCATTGGAGAATCATATTTTGATTTTGATTATTTATTGTGTCTAATATGAAAGTTAAAAGTTCCAGTAATATCTATGCAATTAAATTTATTATTTGTAAAATATTTTTGCTGTCCATTTGTCAATATTATCATTCTTTTAAAGGTTAGTGAGTTTTTTTTTAACAATTTTTATTTAGGGGAGGGGAAGAAGGAATTTCTACTATTAGTGGGTTTAGAACTCACAATATATATAAAATTTAACTGAAAGCTCTTAATTACTTACTCTAAAGATTATTGATGAAAAAACTTTTAGTTGTTTTGTGATTATTAATTCTTATTTATTCTCTTTCTTTAATTTGTTTATGACAGACGGGTAGGAAAGTCTCTAGTTTCTCATAATAATCATTGTAATAACAACGATAATTACAGTAATACCAAATTTTCATAATGATCCATAAAGATTCCAGACGTAGACGAAATGTTAAAAGATTTTGATAATATACGGCAGGTATTAATACAATAAAAATGGATTTGAGCTCAAAATCTATTAAATATTAAATATAATTTAATAGATAATCTTGTAAATCCAAAATTAAGGCCTTTTACCATCAAGAAAGGTAAAGAAAAATACGGCAACTTACTACCTTATAATTATATAGATGGATAGGGAGAACGTCACGATGTTCGTATTATATATGTAAATCTCGTTTCATGTCAAAATATCGACTATCATAAATATTATTCAAAATCTTAGTATAAATGACCAACAATCTTATTGTCCAAAACATATCACATTTCAATCTTACACCATGGCTGATCTCAAAATCATTGTCTTCCCATTGCGGTTGTTGGCGATTTCTGTCTTGCCGTATCCCTGCAGCGAGTAAAGATACACTGTTCAAAAACAACAACATCCACATTGTGAACGATTTGCCTTGGTTTCATTCGCCATCAACGTGCCACAATTTTATCTGCAGTGCAAGTCCGGAGACAAAGCCATGTTAAAGGACGATTACACGTTCGATACGAAAACGAATCTTTTCCGAATCACCCTTCCTTCTACAATGCACGGTGGGTAAATTACAAGGAGATGACTTTTGATGCTTTCATGGCCAAGAGAGATGAACATTCGACGCGGGGTAAACCATCTCCCCAAGTTCACCATCGTCTGACAAAATACAACTTATAACATAACTTCATCGCCTATCCAAACACCTGCAAGATGAAAAACGAATGATTGGCTAATTATAATCCGGAAAAAAGTGAAAAAGACTCGTTCCATTCTTGATTTCATCTTGACCAAGTCGAGCTCTAATTTAAAAATAACCCTGCAAGATTCAAGAACCAAACTATAAATAGAGAAAGCCTTCTATGATGATCACAAAACATATCTCAATCTCGCACACCATGGCTAACTTCAAATGTATTTCCCTCCCATTGCTGCTAGCGTTTTCCCTCCTGCATTTTCCATTTGTCGAGAGTGCTTGGTTCATAAACTATCATATCCACGTCAGAAATGATTTGCCTACATTTAATAAGCCACTTGTCGGGCCGAACCTGTTTCTACAATGCAAGTCCAAGGACAAGGACATCGGCGACAGACCGATGATGCCGGGGGAGGACTACACATGGAACACAAAGATAAACTTTGCTGGATCCACCCTTTTCTACTGCAAGACACGATGGGTAGATCACAAAAGGATAACCTTCGACGCTTTCATGGCCCGTAGAGATGGAAGACGGTGCAGGAAGTACCATAATTCTTGCATGTGGTCGGTGAGGGGAAATGGGATCTATTTCAGTGATGATAATGTCACTTGGGTAAACGAATATCGTTGGTAGACTAATCTATGAAACTATATCCTAATCGAATCAACAGATTTAAAATTTGATCATTTATTACATCTACGATTAAATTTAAAAGTTGGTAGCAATACTTATGCTGTTAAATTTATCATTTCTAAACTATTTTTGCTGTCCATTTCTTGATAATCTTGTTCTTTAAATGAATGAGAGTGTTTTTTTGGGAATAAAAAGTATCCTTTCTTGTTTTGATATCTGGTCTGGTACAAACAAAGGGTTATAGCTGATTATGTCAGATTCGAAACTGGTTCTTGCAAAATGGGCATTTGTTCTTTGATGGGAGGTTTTCATGGATGCAATCAACAGATGCCGTGTTAATCCAAGTTAATAAATTTTAAAAAGGGAAAAATAAAAAATCATGTGAGTATAATAGTACACATATTTGTAATTAAATCATATGAATAAAAGAAAGTCCACAAAAAATAAGAAGAAAAAAATAGAAAGAAAATATTTTATTACCCAAACTGTAAGAATAAAAAGTAATAATAATAAACAAAAAATGACAGAATTATAAACCGAAAAAAATCTAAAAGATGATCGAATGAAAAAGGATACAAAGCAGAGGAACTGCAGCCTGCAGGCATAATTATTTTACGTTTGCTTTAAAACATCATTTTAATTTTAAAATTTCATAATCGTATATCAGGATTGGAGATCCAGAGGTGTAAATCGTCTACCCTTATCCATGCCTCAATTTATGCATCCACTTCAAATTAGAGGGTTTAGGGTTTTAGTTTAAGGGTTTTGGTTAGGGTTTAGGGAATTAGAGGTATGATGTATTTTTTGAGTATAGAGTTTAGGATTTAAGATATACAAAATAAGAGTTATGGTTTAAAATTTAATTTTTTAGTAAATTTTAAAAGGAGACATAAAAGAAATAAAAAAAGAGGCAGAAGATTTTTGCTCAGATTCGAGACATCGCCATTTGAGAATCAGATTCCAGTCCACGACCAAGCAAGCCTTCACACGTCCGAAGCTACCACAAATCTCCTGCCAAGGTCCAGAAAATAGAGTTGTCATTATGATCCCTCAGAAGACCACCCGCACCTGCAGGCTGCAGCACAGCACCATCCACATTGAACATTACCAAAACCTTTTTTTGAAGTAGACTATCTCTCGGGAACCATCTAAATCTTTCGCTTGATGATCTTACATTGTAAAGGATCCGATCACCAAACATTTTCCAACGACTGCTTCAACTTAATGAAATCAGTGACAGTGGTGACTGGTAACTGTTTCGTTTCCTGTATGCAACACATATCTATTCTACTATCTCGGGACCGATACTTCTTGACATATGGAAACAGGAAAAGACAGAAACACTCTTCTCTATTAATATCGTTTTTTAATCTAAAAATAATCACCTTCCATTGCTGCTAGCGTTTTTCCTCCTGCATCTTCCATTTTCCCAGAGTATATGGTTCACTAACTATCATATAACGTCCGAAATGATTTACCTTTAACTAATTCCCCACCCAACCAGCCCAATCTCTTCCTGCACTGTAAGTCCAAGAAGAGAGACATCGGTGACAAACCGATGATGAAGGGACAAGATTACACGTTGGATACCAAAATAAATTTCTTCCGGTCGACCCTTTTCTTCTGCAATGCACGATGGGTGGGTCACAAAAGATGGAGATTCGATGCTTTCATTGCCGGCAGAGACGAAGAACGGTGCTTAGAGTACCATACTTCTTGCATGTGGTCATTGAGAGAAAATGAGATTTATTTCAGTCATAATAATGCCACTTGGTTTAATCAATATCCTTGGTAGAATCAATATTAATCTATATTCTCGTCTAAGAATATATTTATATCTTGTTTATGTAAGAAATCTTAAAATTTACAAATAAAGGAGAAGAATTACCAAGATTTTGACAGTGGACTAGTCTATTCGAATGTCTCTTTGATTCAAATCTAAAAATTTATACTAGTGCTTTTATCATGAATATATTCAAGATGGTGCTAGAGTTGAAAATATATTTATGCTAGACAAGTTTTGCCTAACCACATACAATCTTACGGTATAAAACACCATTGTTAAACTCGCCACACATCGATGTTGGTATTTTCCCTTCTCCTTCCATTTGCTGAGAGTGCATGTGACAAGCGTCGAATTGTCAAATAAATAATTTATATTTCTCAAATTAAATAAAAGAATAGTATAGAGAAAGTAGGGTCGATCCACAGGGACTAAGAAATTTGCAACGTTGAATTGTATTGATCCTGAACAAAAAAAACAATAAATTAGAAAATGGGGGTGATATTATAAAACTAAAAATAAACTTAATCCAATAATAACTGAAATTGAATAAATATTCCAAAGTAACAAATTTGAAGGATATAGCCTCAAGCTTCGTTTCGCCTCAATTCCCGATTGATCATTGAAATAGATTTTACTTCAAGATCCATGCCAGTTACAGTCTACAAGGCCCAACCCTTGTATCTTGCTTCTCTCTTCGGTAAACCAATATTCCCAAGTCTATCCCCGGAATTCGGTCTTTGCTAGACTAACCATGCTTATCGCCGTTAGTGCCAATACAACTTTAAGCACTGGAAAAGCTTGACTCGAGTTATAGCGTCTCAAAGAGAATCAAACTCGATCTTGATTTCCTTTAGTGGACCGCCACTAAGTTTGTTCGCAGAAAGCCGAATTTGCTACCAGCTGATTCTTCTTCCTAACAATAGATCTAAACAATCTTCAAGTCAACGTGCACTTTTTGAAATGAAGGCGTCGAGATCATTAAAGGAAAAGCCGATTGCCAATCCTTGTTTTCAGAAAATCAAGAATGTTATCCGAAGGTATTAAGTGCTTTACGATTCTTAAAATATGGATTGAGTCGTCACTAGCTTTTGGCTAAATGAAAATTTAGCGAAGCATGATCGAGATCATACTTAACATTTTCTAAAAGAAAAAGAATAAAAACTCAAAGAAAATAAAAAGAACTAGAGAGAACTTTTATAACCCAAGGGAAAAGTAAAAATGAAGTACATCTCAACTTTACCTACATGGGGTATTTATACTATTTTAAAACCCTAAAAATAAAAGAAATAAATAAAAGATAAATCCTAAATATAAATAACTCAAATTTCAAAATTAAATTTCTAAGATAATTCTAAATTAATTCCCCAAAATAATTTCGTCCATCCTTCTAGAAGATACTGACTGGATTGACTTTAGAAGCTGTTGCTGACTGGACGATCTAAATCTGCCAGTTGGGAAAGTGTTGTGCCTTATGCCGTGTCCATGACTCCAACCATGATGGATAAAAAAAATGCAGAATTCAATCAATTTTGTTGGTTCTGGAAAATAAGTTCCTACACTGAAAATGATCAAAATAGAACCAAATTAGAAATATCAAATCGACAACGAGAAATAATTATCAATAATATATATATAAATTCGAATACTCATCAGCATGGTTCTTTAATTATCATATACACGTCCGAAACGATTTACCATTTTTAAACTCACCACCCATGCAACCGAATCTTTTCCTGCATTGTAAGCCCAAGAAAAGGGACATAGGCGACAAACCAACGGTAAAGGGGCAGGATTGCACTTGGGACACCAAGATAAACTCCTTTCGAACGACCCTCTTCTTTTGTAACGCACAATGGGTAGGTCAGAAGAAAAGGAGCTTTGACACTTTCGAGGCCAAAAAAGATGAAGATCGATGCTTTGAATATCATAACTCTTGCTTGTGGTCAGTAAGGAGCGATGAGATTTATTTTAGTTCTAATAATGCCTCTTGGTTTAATCAATATCCTTGGTAAAATCAAATTTATTGATCTGTATTCTCGTCTAAGAATATATTTATATTTTGTTTAGGTAAGAAATCTGAAAATATACAAATAAAGGAGAACAATTATCAAGAATTTGATAGTGGACTAGTCTATGCGAATCCCTTTTTGATTCAAATCTGAAAACTTATAATAGTGCTCTTATCATGAATACTTTTAGGATGATGCTAGAGTTGAAAATATGTGTGTGCTAGACAACTTTTGCCTAACCACATACAATCTTATGTTACAAAACACCTACAACCTTAGTGTTTGAAACATATCACATTTAGATCAAACAAGTTTCTTTTAATTTAAAAGTAATTGTTTATGAAGATATTATATTGGTTGGTTTAAACTTAAACAACTCTCTCGTATCATATACGATATACACATATTTTTCATATTCTTTTTCTCACATATAAGAAAGAATTGCAGTGTTATTAAATAAATAAAAATAATCTAAAATTATATAATATATTTACATTATTTTTTTTGAAAATGGATACTTTTGAGGATAAATTATTGACGGATGAGTCAAAGAATTAATAAAGAAAAGATAATTTATAGAGCTGTAGTTGAGATACCAAAATAAATAAAATATAAAGTTGAGATACCAAAATGAATAAAACATAAAGTTGAGATACTAAATACTAAAAAAAGAATTGACATTATTGTATTCTACGATAGTTGAAAAACATATTATTCAAATTTGATCAAAATAAACTTAACATGAAGAAAAGAAAAGAAAAACTAAAAAGAGTGATCAAAATAGGAACGATAGAATTTAACGATAGAATGATCAAAATAGGAACAAATTTAAGAATTTAAGTGATTAATGTAATAGTAAAATAAAAGTATAATGATAGAATTTATAATTCTCTCACGTTACTAACATATGTGCATCCCATCTAGGAACGATCTTACGTGGAACTGTCTAAACCTGTACTTGAAAACGAAGTTGTTGAACATGTTAAATTTTTGAAGCATTTTCTTTCTCTTATGAACTTCTTGAACATGTTGTAGTTTTGTTGCAGATTGGGTAGCATGAAACATTAGGATCGACCTTTGTCCTGATGATCCAAGACTCTTGTTCTAAGATTTTTGTTTTAGGTGATGAATTCATGTGTTCAAAAAGAAATGATTTGCCCAGACGTCAATGCCATGATCAATATATAGGAAAAACCAAAAATCGTCTCGTATTTATGACAATTTTAATAAAAATCATTGCTTCTATAGAGTACTCTTTCAATCCTTATGACACATTTTTTTTTTGTCTTTGTGACATATTTTTGTTTTGTGATTCGATTCATTTATCTTTGTGACATGTTTCTGCATACCAAAGATTCAATCAGTGCTTGTTTCTGATTTATTTTTTGTCAATGGTCACTTAAAAAGTTATATCCCCACTAAGTTAATGGTCTTTTGCCGATAAAATAAATCCTGGTAACGACACTTTTTGCATGACAGTTTGGATCGAGCACAACTCCTTCCTTCTTTACGCGTCTCGTTTGGACAGGGACAAGAAGATTCAAGAAGTTTCTTAATTTTGTTAGTATGCTTATCTCTATAGAAATTTTCATTTTTCATTATTTTTGGGTTGTATAATCTAATTATTTTGTTTCTTAGATTTAATATAATTATAATTTTTTCTGGATTTAATAAAAAATCAGTAGCATTGGATAAAAAAATTGTGAATAGAGTTTCAAATTTTAAATACTTTACAAGTAATTATGATTTTTCTCTATTAATATAATTATTAATTTCGGTTGGAGAAAATCTATTAATTTTTTAATTCTTTGATCAATTCAAATTCGAAATTTAGTAAAAGAGTATTTTTTTTTCTATAAATAGCTTTGTAATATTGAAAATCTAACTGTAAATACCAACCAATTTTACATGGTGATCGCAAAATAAAACTCCCAAACAATGGGAAACCTCAAAAACCTTGCCATCCCATCGATGTTGGTATTTTACTTCTCCTTCCATTTGCTGAGAGTGCATGGTTCTTTAAATATCATATACACGTCCTAAATGATTTATCATTGTTAAACTCACCACCCAACAAACCAAATCTCTTTCTGCATTGTAAGTCCAAGAAAAAGGACTTAGGCGACAGACCAATGGTAAAAGGGTAGGATTACACCTGGGACACCAAGATAAACTTCTTTCGGACGACCCTCTTTTTTTGTAACGCGCGATGGGTAGGTCACAAGAAAAGGAGCTTCGACGCTTTCGAGGCCAAAAGAGATGAAGAACGATGCATGCGATATCATAATTCTTGCTTGTGGTCAGTGAGGAGCGATGGGATTTATTTTAGTTTTAATAATGCCTCTTGGTTTAATCAATATCCTTGGTAAAATCAAATTTATTGATATGTATTCTCGTCTAAGAATATATTTATATCTTGTTTATTTATGTAAGGAATCTGAAATTTTATAAATAAAGGAAAAGAATTATCAAGAATTTAACAATGGACTAGTCTATTCGAATCCCTCTTTGATTCAAATCTGAAAATTTATAATAGTGCTCTTATCATGAATATTTTCAGGATGGTGCTAGAGTTGAAAATATGTTTGTGCTAGACAAGTTTTGCCTAACCACATACAATCTTATGGTATAAAACAACAACAATCTTAATGTTTGAAACATAACACATTTAGATCAAATAAGTTTCTTTTAATTTAAAAGTAATTATTTATGATGATATTATATTGGTTGGTTTAAACTTAAACAACTCTCTTATCATATACGATATACACATATTTTTCATATTCTTTTTCTCACATATAAGAAAGAATTGCGGTGTTATTAAATAAATAAAAATCTAAAATTATATAACATATTTACATTATTTTTTTTGAAAAGGGGTATTTTTGAGGATAAATTATTGATGGATTAGTCAAAGAATTAATAAAGAAGAAACAATTTATAGAGTTGTAGTTGAGATACCAAAATGAATAAAATATAAAATTGAGATACCAAAAAGAATAAAACATAAAGTTGAGATACTAAATATTAAAAAAAAGAATTGGCATTATTGTATTCTACGATAGTTGAAAAATATATTATTCAAATTTGATCAAAATAAACTTAACATGAAGAAAAGAAAAGAAAAACTAAAAAGAGTGATCAAAATAGGAACGATAGAATTTAACGATAGAATGATCAAAATAGGAACAAATTTAAAAATTTAAGTGATTAATATAATAGTAAAAAGAAAATTGAACGATAGAATTTATAATTCGCTTACGTTACTACAATATGTGCATCCCTATCTAGGAACGGTCTTATGTGGAACTGTCTAAACCTGTACTTGAAAATGAAGTTGTTGAACATGTTAAATTTTTGAAGCATTTTCTTTCTCTTATGAACTTCTTGAACATTTTGTAGTTCTGTTGCAGATTGGGTAGCATGAAACATTAGGATCGATCTTTGTTCTGATGATCCACGACTCCTGTTCTAAGATTTTTGTTTTATGTGATGAATTCATGTGTTCAAAAAGAAATGATTTGCCCAAACGTCAATGTCATGATCAATATATAGGGAAAAACCATAAAACGTCTTGTATTTATGACAATTCTATAGAACACTCTTTCAATCTTATGACACATTTTTTTCTCTTTTTGACATATTTTTGTTTTGTGATTCGATTCATTTATCTTTGTGGCATGTTTCTGCAGACCAAAGATTCAATCGGTGCTTGTTTCTGATTTATTTTTTGCCGATGGTCACTTGAGAAGTTCTATCCTTACTAAGTTAATGGTCTTTTGCCGACAAAATAAATCATGGTAGCAATACTTTTTGCATGACAGTTTGGATCGAGTACAACTCCTTCCTTCTTTATGCGTCTCGTTTGGACAGGGACAAGAAGATTCATGAAGTTTCTTAATTTTGTTAGTATGCTTATCTTTGTAGAATTTTTCCTTTTTCATTATTTTTAGGTTGTATAATCCAATTATTTTGTTTCTTAGATTTAATATAATTATATTTTTTTTCTGGATTTAATAAAAAATTAGTAGCATTGGATAAAAAAAATTGTGAACAGAGTTTCAAGTTTTAAATACTTTATAAGTAATTATGATTTTTCTCTATTAATATAATTATTAATTTTGGTTGGAAAATACCTATCAATTTTTTAATTCTTTGATCAATTCAAATTCGAAATTTAGTAAAAAAATATTATTTTCTTCTATAAATAGCCTAATAATGTTGAAAAACAAACTATAAATACCAACCAATTTTACATGGTGATCGCAAAATAAAACTCCCAAACAATGGGAAACCTCAAAAACCTTGTCATCCCATCGATGTTGGTATTTTACCTTCTCCTTCCATTTGCTGAGAGTCTTTTGTTCATTAATTATCATATACACGTCGTAAATGATTTACCATTGTTAAACTCGCCACCCAACAAACCAAATCTCTTCTTGCATTGTAAGTCCAAGAAAAAGGACATAGGTAACAGACCAATGGTAAAAGGGGCAGGATTACACCTGGGACACGAAGATAAACATCTTCCGGACGACCCTCTTCTTTTGTAACGCATGATGGGTAGGTCAAAAGAAAAGGAGCTTCGACGCTTTCACGGCCGAAAGAGATGAAGAACGATGCATGCGATATCATAATTCTTGCTTGTGGTCAGTGAGGAGCGATGGGATTTATTTTAGTTCTAATAATGCCACTTGGTTTAATCAATATCCTTGGTAAAATCAAATTTATTGATATGTATTCTCGTCTAAGAATATATTTATATCTTGTTTATGTAAGGAATCTGAAATTTTATAAATAAAGGAGAAGAATTCTCAAGAATTTGACAGTAGACTAGTCTATTCGAATTCCTCTTTGATTCAAATCTGAAAATTTATAATAGTACTCTTATCATGAATATTTTCAGGATGATGCTAGAGTTGAAAATATGTTTGTGCTAGACAAGTTTTGCCTAACCACATACAATCTTATGGTATAAAACACCAACAAACTTAGTGTTTGAAACATCTCACATTTAGATCAAACAAGTTTCTTTTAATTTAAAAGTAATTATTTATGATGATATTATATTGGTTGGTTTAAACTTAAACAACTCTCTCTTATCATATACGATATACACATGTTTTTCATATTCTTTTTCTCACATATAAGAAAAAATTGCGGTGTTATTAGATAAAAAAAATCTAAAATTATATAACATATTTACATTATTTTTTTGAAAAGGGGTATTTTTGAGGATAAATTATTGATGGATGAGTCAAAGAATTAATAAAGAAGAACAATTTATAGAGTTGTTGTTGAGATACCAAAATGAATAAAACATAAAGTTGAGATACTAAATATTAAAAAAAAAGAATTGACATTATTGTATTCTATGATAGTTGCAAAACATAATATTCAAATTTGATCAAAATAAACTGAACATGAAGAAAAGAAAGGAAAAACTAAAAAGAGTGATCAAAATAGGAACGATAGAATTTAATGATAGAATGATCAAAATAGGAACAAATTTAAAAATTTAAAAGATTAATATAATAGTTAAAAGAAAGTTGAACGATAGAATTTATAATTCCCTCACGTTACTACCATATGTGCATCCCCATCTAGGAATGGTCTTATGTGGAACTGTCTAAACCTGTACTTGAAAATGAAGTTGTTGAACATGTTAAATTTTTGAAGCATTTTCTTTCTCTTATGAACTTCTTGAACATGTTGTAGTTCTGTTGCAAATTGGGTAGCATGAAACATTAGGATCGACCTTTGTTCTGATGATCCACGACTCCTGTTCTAAGATTTTTGTTTTATGTGATGAATTCATGTGTTCAAAAAGAAATGATTTGCCCAGACGTTAATGTCATGATCAATATATAGGGAAAAACCAAAAATCGTCTTGTATTTATGACAATTTTAATAAAAATCATTGCTTCTACAGAATACTCTTTCAATCCTTATGACACATTTTTTTTGTCTTTCTGACATATTTTTGTTTTGTGATCTGATTCATATATCTTTGTGGCATGTTTCTGCATACCAAACATTCAATCGGTGCTTCTTTCTGATTTATTTTTTGCCGATGGTCACTTGAGAAGTTTTATCCTCACTAAGTTAATGGTATTTTGTCGACAAAATAAATCATGGTAGCGATACTTTTTGCATGACAGTTTGGATCGAGTACAACTCTTTCCTTCTTTATGCGTCTCGTTTCGACAAGGATAAGAAGATTCATGAAGTTTCTTAATTTTGCCGGTATGCTTATCTTTGTAGAAATTTTCCTTTTTCATTATTTTTAGGTTGTATAATCTAATTATTTTGTTTCTTAGATTTAATATAATTATAATTTTTTCTGGATTTAATGAAAAATCAGTAGCATTGGATAAAAAATGTGTGAACAGAGTTTCAAATTATAAATACTTTATAAGTAATTATGATTTTTCTCTATTAATATAATTATTAATTTTGATTGGAAAAAATCTATCAATTTTTTAATTCTTTGATCAATTCAAATTCGAAATTTAGTAAAAAATATTTTTTTTCTTCTATAAATAGCTTAGTAATGTTGAAAATCAAACTATAAATACCAACCAATTTTACATGGTGATCGCAAAATAAAACTCCCAAACAATGGGAAACCTCAAAAACCTTGCCATCCCATCGATGTTGGTATTTTCCCTTCTCCTTCCATTTGCTGAGAGTGTATGGTTCTTTAAATATCATATACACGTCCTAAATGATTTACCATTGTTAAACTCACCACCCAACCAACAAAATCTCTTCTTGCATTGTAAGTCCAAAGAAAAAGGACTTAGGCAACAGACCAATGGTAAAGGGGCAGGATTACACCTGGGACACCAAGATAAACTTCTTTCAGACGACCCTCTTCTTTTGTAACGCACGATGGGTAGGTCACAAGAAAAGGAACTTCGACGCTTTCGAGGCCAAAAGAGATGAAGAACGATGCTTGCGATATCGTAATTCTTGCTTGTGGTCAGTGAGGAGCGATGGGATTTATTTTAGTTTTGATAATGCCACTTGGTTTAATCAATATCCCTGGTAAAATCAAATTTATTGATATTTATTCTCGTCTAAGAATATATTTATATCTTGTTTATGTAAGGAATTTGAAATTTTATAAATAAAGGAGAAGAATTATCAAGAATTTGACAGTGGACTAGTCTATTCGAATCCCTCTTTGATTCAAATCTGAAAATTTATAATAGTGCTCTTATCATGAATATTTTCAGGATGATGCTAGAGTTGAAAATATGTTTGTGCTAGACAAGTTTTGACTAACCACATACAATCTTATGGTATAAAACACCAACAAAATTAGTGTTTGAAACATATCACATTTAGATCAAACAAGTTTCTTTTAATTTAAAAGTAATTATTTATGATGATATTATATTGGTTGGTTTAAACTTAAACAACTCTCTCTTATCATATACGATATACACATGTTTTTTATATTCTTTTTCTCACATATAAAAAAGAATTGCGGTGTTATTAAATAAATAAAAATCTAAAATTATATAATATATTTATATTATTTTTTTAAAAAGGGGTATTTTTGAGGATAAATTATTGATGGATGAGTCAAAGAATTAATAAAGAAGAACAATTTATAGAGTTGTTGTTGAGATACCAAAGTGAATAAAACATAAAGTTGAGATACTAAATATTAAAAAAAAGAATTGACATTATTGTATTCTATGATAGTTGAAAAACATAATATTCAAATTTGATCAAAATAAACTGAACATGAAGAAAAGAAAAGAAAAACTAAAAAGAGTGATCAAAATAGGAACGATAGAATTTAATGATAGAATGATCAAAATAGGAACAAATTTAAAAATTTAAATGATTAATATAATAGTTAAAAGAAAGTTGAACGATAGAATTTATAATTCCCTCATGTTACTACCACATGTGCATCCCCATCTAGGAATGGTCTTATGTGGAACTGTCTAAACCTGTACTTGAAAATGAAGTTGTTGAACATGTTAAATTTTTGAAGCATTTTCTTTCTCTTATGAACTTCTTGAACATGTTGTAGTTCTGTTGAAGATTGGGTAGCATGAAACATTAGGATCAACCTTTGTTCTGATGATCCACGACTCTTGTTCTAAGATTTTTGTTTTATGTGATGAATTCATGTGTTCAAAAAGAAATGATTTGCCCAGACGTTAATGTCATGATCAATATATAGGGAAAAACCAAAAATCGTCTTGTATTTATGACAATTTTAATAAAAATCATTGCTTCTACAGAATACTCTTTCAATCCTTATGACACATTTTTTTTGTCTTTCTGACATATTTTTGTTTTGTGATTTGATTCATATATCTTTGTGGCATGTTTCTGCATACCAAAGATTCAATCAGTGCTTGTTTCTGATTTATTTTTTGCCGATGGTCACTTGAGAAGTTTTATCCCCACTAAGTTAATGGTCTTTTGTCGACAAAATAAATCATGGTAACGATACTTTTTGCATGACAGTTTGGATCGAGTACAACACTTTCCTTCTGTATACGTCTCGTTTGGACAGGGACAAGAAGATTCATGAAGTTTCTTAATTTTGCTGGTATGCTTATCTTTGTAGAAATTTTCTTTTTTCATTATTTTTTGGTTGTATAATCTAATTATTTTGTTTCTTAGATTTAATATAATTATAATTTTTTCTGGATTTAATGAAAAATCAGTAGCATTGGATAAAAAAATTGTGAATAGAGTTTCAAATTTTAAATACTTTACAAGTAATTATGATTTTTCTCTATTAATATAATTATTAATTTCGGTTGGAGAAAATCTATTAATTTTTTAATTCTTTGATCAATTCAAATTCGAAATTTAGTAAAAGAGTATTTTTTTTTTCTATAAATAGCTTTGTAATATTGAAAATCTAACTGTAAATACCAACCAATTTTACATGGTGATCGCAAAATAAAACTCCCAAACAATGGGAAACCTCAAAAACCTTGCCATCCCATCGATGTTGGTATTTTACTTCTCCTTCCATTTGCTGAGAGTGTATGGTTCTTTAAATATCATATACACGTCCTAAATGATTTACCATTGTTAAACTCGCCACCCAACCAACCAAATCTCTTCTTGCATTGTAAGTCCAAGAAAAAGGACTTAGGCGACAGACCAATGGTAAAGGGGCAAGATTACACCTGGGACACCAAGATAAACTTCTTTCGAACGACCCTCTTCTTTTGTAACGCACAATGGGTAGGTCACAAGAAAAGGAACTTCGACGCTTTCGAGGCCAAAAGAGATGAAGAACGATGCTTGCGATATCATAATTCTTGCTTGTGGTCAGTGAGGAGCGATGGGATTTATTTTAGTTTTAATAATGCCTCTTGGTTTAATCAATATCCCTGGTAAAATCAAATTTATTGATATGTATTCTCGTCTAAGAATATATTTATATCTTGTTTATGTAAGGAATCTGATATTTTATAAATAAAGGAGAAGAATTATCAAGAATTTGACAGTGGACTAGTCTATTCGAATCCCTCTTTGATTCAAATCTGAAAATTTATAATAGTGCTCTTATCATGGATATTTTCAGGATGGTACTAGAGTTGAAAATATGTTTGTGCTAGATGAGTTTTGACTAACCACATACAATCTTATGGTATAAAACACCAACAAACTTAGTGTTTGAAACATATCACATTTAGATCAGACAAGTTTCTTTTAATTTAAAAGTAATTATTTATGATGATATTATATTGGTTGGTTTAAACTTAAACAACTCTCTCTTATCATATACGATACACACATATTTTTCATATTTCTTTTCTCACATAGTAGAAAGAATTGCGGTGTTATTTAATAAATAAAAATAATCTAAAATTATATAATATATTTACATTATTTTTTTTAAAAAGGGATATTTTTGAGGACAAATTATTGATGGATGAATCAAAGAATTAATAAAGGAGAAATAATTTTTAGAGTTGTAATTGAGATACCAAAATGAATAAAATATAAAGTTGAGATACCAAAATGAATAAAACATAAAGTTGAGATACTAAATCTTAAAAATGAATTGACATTATTGTATTGTACGATAGTTGAAAAATATATTATTCAAATTTGATCAAAATAAATTTAACATGAAGAAAAGAAAAGAAAAACTAAAAACTAAAAAGCGTGATCAAAATAGGAACGATAGAATTTAACGATAGAATGATCAAAATAGAAACAAATTTAAAAATTTAAGTAATTAATATAATAGTGAAAAGAAAGTTGAACGATAGAATTTATAATTCCCTTATGTTACTACAATATGTGCATCTCCATCTAGGAACAGTCTTATGTGGAACTGTCTAAACCTGTACTTTGAAAATAAAGTTGTTGAACATGTTAAATTTTTGAGGTATTTTCTTTCTCTTATGAACTTCTTGAACATGTTGTAGTTCTGTTGCATATTGGGTAGCATGAAACATTAGGATCGACCTTTGTCCTGATGACCCACGACTCTTGTTCTAAGATTTTTGTTTTATGTGATGAATTCATGTGTTCAAAGAGAAACGATTTGTCCAGACATCAATGCGAAGATCAATGTATAGGGAAAAACAAAAAATTGTCTTGTATTTATGAAAATATAAATTTTTTACGTTTAATTACAAATCTAGATAGTGTTTCTTTTTCAAAAATAGAAACAACTATTTTTTGATCAATAATGTCTAATGTTTATGTTAACATAGTTGGAGTTTGCATAATTAGGATTATAAAGAGAATGTCGGTCTGTATTATTTGGGAAAAAATTTTAGTCGCTCTTTACTTTGATCAATCCCTTTAATCGATGTTCAGTAATCAATCTTTGTATTAGTTGTCTATCTCTAAATTTATTATTTTTTGTTTTTTTTTTCAATTTTATTAAAAAGCATTTCTTCTACAGCACGCTCTTTCAATCCTTATGACACATTTTTTGGTCTTTGTGACATATTTTTGTTTTTGTTTTGTGATTTGATTCATTTATCTTTGTGGCATATTTTTTCATACCAAAGATTCAATCGATGTCTGTTTCTGATTTATGTTTTTGTCAGTGGTCACTTGAAAAGTTATATCTCCACGTAGTTAATGGTCTTCTACCGAAAAAATAAATTATGGTAGCAATACTTTTTGCATGACAATTTGGATCGAGTACAACTTCATCCTTCTTTATGCGTCTCGTTTGGACAGGGATAAGAAGATTTATGAAGTTTCTTAAATTTGTTGGTAAGCTTATCTCTGTAGAATGTTTTCTTTTTCATTATTTTTGGTTTGTTTAAATTTTTAGGTTGTTTAATCCAATTATTTTACTTCTTAGATATAATATAATTATAATTTTTTCTGAATTTAATAAAAAAATCAATAGAATTTGCAAAAAAAAAAAAAATTGAAGAGAAATTCAAATTTTAAATACTTTACAAGTAATTATGATTTTTCTCTATTAATATAATTATTAATTTCGGCCAGAGAAAATCTATCAAATTTTTAATTCTTTATCAATCCAAATTCGGAATTTAGTAAAAAATATTATTTTGTTCTATAAAAAACCATGTTATATTGAAAATCAAACTATAAATACAGATGGATTTTACATGGTGATCTCAAAATAAAACTCTCAAACCATGTATGGGCAACCTCAAAATCCTTGCCCTCCCATGGATGTTGGTGTTTTCCCTTCTCCTTCCATTTGCCGAGAGTGTATGGTTCTTTAATTATCATATACACGTCCGAAACAATTTACTTTTGTTTAACTCGTCACTCACCCTATCGAATCTCTTTCTGCATTGTAAGTCCAAGAAAAGGGACATAGGCGACAGAGCAATGGCAATAGGGAAGGATTACACCTGGGACACCAAGATAAACTTCTTTCGGACGATCCTCTTCTTTTGTAATTCGCGATGGATAGGTCACAAGAACATGAGCTTTGATGCTTTTGACACCATAAGAGATGAAGATCGGTGTATGGAGTATCATAATTCTTGCATGTGGTCGGTAATGAGCGATGGGACTTATTTTAGTTTTAATAATGCCACTTGACATAATGATTATCCTTGGTAAAATCTAATATACTAGTATTTTGTATTCCCATACGAGAATTTACAATAAAAGGAAAGAGAAGAATTATAAAAAAAATTGCTATAATTAAGATCTTGTTGGTCTATAAGTATGAGAGATTCTTACATGAACCCTTTTCACCACCTAGGATATGGTCTCAACCAATTAAATTAAGGCACATCATATATTTTTTCATATCATATTCACACATAAGTATCATCCAAATCATCCACTTTAATGCATTTAATTTAAAAAAGAAAAAAATATTATCAAAGATTTTTTTATGTTGTCTTTCTCTTTATTGTTTAATTTTTTTAATTATTTTTTTCTAACCTCTAACCCCTAACAATAAGTCTAAACCATAAACCTTAAATCCTAAATCCTAAACCATAACCATAACCCTTAACCCTAACCTTAACCCTAACCCTAAACATAAACCTTAAACATAAACCCTAAATCCTAAATCCTAAATCCCAAATTTATAAAAAAAAATTATTTGAGAAAAATTTTAAAGAATAAAGAGAATGATGACACAAGAAATTTTTGGTAATATTTTTTCTTTTTTTAAATTAAAGACATTAAATTAAATGATTTATACAATGCTTATGTGTAAATATGATATGAAAAAAAATATGATGTGTCTTAATTTAATTGGTTGGGGATTATATCCTAGATGGTGAAAAGGTTCATGTAATAATTTCTCCTATAAGTATATATGAATCTCATGAGCGTAATATCACGGTTACTTATATTCTTATAGTTGAATACGAAATAAATTTTAAATTTTAATAATTTAAATTAAATGATTTTCTTTAAAAAATAATTTTGTGTTATTCGTAGACTACCCTATTTGCATCACCAACTATTTGCAATTCCATGTATCTAAACTCGATGTGCCACAGCTATATTATTTGCATTGCAAATCAAGATATAAAACATCAAGAATAATGTTTAATGCCATGATCAATATCTAACGAAAAAAATCACTTAGATTTTATGTGTTAAAAAATGTGAGAAATAATATTTTTGAATCGTATTAAGAAAGATTAAAGACGAAAAATTGAATAATAATTTTATTGGGTCATATTTTACTTCATAAGATATTTATAATGATATCTCATATGTTCAAAACAGTTGAGTAATGAATGAGAAATTGGTGCCTAAAATATGATAGTTGTGAATTGAATAAAAGATTACTTATCTCATATTGATGCAATAAATTGTTTAGGAAATATTTATATATACTTAGTTCGTTGCCATTGTTTGACTTTGATGGAAATTGTACCTTATGTGCAAGTGGTGCAATTCAATATGTGTTATAGAGTAACTACACGTAGGGGTGAGCAAAACTCAACTGAACTCGAAAAAAATCGAATAAATCGGCTCGAGGTAAAAATATCAGACTCGTTTTAACTCGACTTGAAATTTCATAAATTCGAATAAATTGAACAAATTTTTAAATAAAGTTTGAATTGTAAAACGAAAACTTAAATAACACGAATAACTCGAAATTTTTAGTTATTAGAAGATTGGTTTTTAAGTTTGAGACGAGTTTATCAAATTTTTATAATATATTGATATATTATAAAAATATGAAAAAATATTGCTACACATGAATAAATATATATATAGCTTATATGATTAGTGAAAGTTGTTTAAATTACAATCAAATTATTACTATAACATAATAAATAATTATAATTAAATCCTTAAAAGAACTCGAAATTCAACTTGAATTTTTCAACTTGGCTCGACTCAAAATTTTTTTGAATAAAAGTTCGAATGATAAAATGAGACTCGTTAACTTGAATAATTTAAAATTTTTGGCATAAAGATAATTTTAACCCTTAACGTTTATATTTTTTGTCGTTTTGGCCCTTATTCTTTTTTTGGGATAAATTTAGCCCTTAACCTATATCTTTTTGATAAATATCTTATTTTTTAACACCATGATAATTGGACCATTAAAAATCTAACAATAATGACATATTATATGCATATGATAATATATTTTAAAATAACATGGCATCTAACCTATCATATATATAATATAATATTATTCTAATATAAAATATAAAATAATTAAAATTCAAATAAAATATTAAAAAATAATTAATTCTAAAATAAAATACTATTAAACATTCTTAACCCTAACTATGTTAGAATTAAAATCCTACCAAAAAATAATTAATTTTGAACTGTGTTCATATTTTTTTAAGATAGGACTTTGATTCTATCATAGTTAGGGTTGAGAATGTTTAATAGTATTTTATTTTAGAATTAAGTAATTTTTAAAATTTTATTTGAATTTTAATTATTTTATATTTTATATTAGAATAAAATTATATTTCATATATATGTATTTGATAGATTAGATGTCATGCCATTTAAAATATATTATCATATCCATATGACATGTCATCATTGTTAGATTTTTAACGGTCCAGTTATCATAGTAGTTAAAAAATAAGCTATTTGTCAAAAAGATATAGGTTAAGGGCAAAATTTATCCCAAAAAAAGAATAAAGGACAAAACCATAAAAATTATAAACGTTAAGGGTTAAAATTATCTTTATGCCAAAAAATTTTAACTCAACTCGACTCGAGCGAACCCTCACCCCTACCTACATAATATGTTGACATTAATATTTGGGCTTTTTTAAGGTCATGGAGATTTTATCCATTTGAATAATTAATTTTTTTACAAAGGAACTATTTTTTTGAATATTCTGAATTTAAAAGGGATGATTCTATGTTTTTATTTTAAAATGATAGTAATTGATTATTTCTTAATTAAATCAGAATAAAAATAAATGATTATTAATATGAAATATTTTGTTTTTTATATTTTCTTTCTCTATTCTCCTATAAATATTGAGTCATTTCTAATTTTCAACTTATCTTGAAAGTTCTCTTCTTTAAAAATTCTTTGATATTTTTGGTGATCGACAAAAATTAGGTTTCATTTTAAAATGGTTGACACGCGTCGTGTAGTGTCAAAAATAAATTTTTTATTTTCAAATAAATAATAAGAAATTAAATATAGTAAAGGAGAAGTAAGGGTCAATCCACATAGACTAAAAACTTCCTGATTACGCTTGTTTGATTGGTGATCCAAGAATATTGAATGATGTTTTAAGTAAAAGTGATTGCTGTTGAATATAATGAAACTAAATAATTGAAGAGAATAAAATAAAGAAAGTGATTCAATTATGATAAAAATTAGCCTTAAGTTTTCGCTTTAACTCGATCATAACGATCATCGAAAAAGATTTTTTTTACTTTGGGATTTTACATCGGTACTTAGCTTTAAAGGTTCAATCCTTGAAGGAAAACATTCAAACCGAATACCCAAGTGTTATCTTTGATATCGATTTTATGGATTAATACACCAACTCTATGTTTGCAGATAAAAACATTTAAATCTCAAGACCGACTTGGATTATGTTATTTTAATAATAACTGATCCAATCTTAGTTTTCTCTTAGCAATCAATTTGCTAATATGTTCTCAGGAAGTCGAAGTGCTTCAATAGTCGATCTTTCCTCTCACACGAGTGATTAAATCAACATCTTGACCAAAGTCAATCTTTAGTTTTGAAATCAATTTGATTTAAAAATAAGTTCAAAAAAAACTTAAAAAAATAAAAAGACGAAGTTATTAATGTACTTTTTCAATCCTCACGTTTAGATCGAGTCATTACTTAAGCCCTTGGCTAATAAAAACTTAACCGAGTATAATTATAGAAAGAATTATGCTCAACATAAAAATAAAATAAAGTAAAAAATAAGAACAAATAAAAACTTTTATAAAACTTAAAACCTAGAACAAAGAGATGGAATATGAGAGATGATGTTCTGGGCTTACCCAATATGGATATTTATAGCCTTTTACAAACCTAAAATAAAGAGATAAATCCTAGATAATTCTAAAAGTATTTAAATTCAAATACAAAAAGATAAATCTTAATTTGAAATTCAAAATGCGGTTGATAAGCTATCTGGAACGCTGATAAGCTATCATGCGCTTGCTGACGTCATCTTCTAGAAACCGCTGACCAAATGCCATGTTAGATTTTCATGATCAAAGTCATGCCCATCAATCCATACTCGATATAGAAAATAAAAATAAAAACTTTAGAAATCAGCTATTTGAGTGCATTTTCCAGAGCAAAGTCCTGCACAAAAACACACAGAAAACACCAAGATCAATAATATAATTCATTAAATCGAAGAGCAATTAAGCACAAAATATTAACTATTCTAAGCACTTATCAAATCAAAGAGTAATTAAGCACTTATCATTTGTTTGAGAATTACAGTTATACATTGAACTTGTGGGGCAACATCTTGCAGGAGTGGGATTGAGAATACACACATTATTGTTGGGAAGGGAATTTTGGATAGATTAAATTGGTTGGTAAGGTAAATCTAAGAAAACAATTATCATACGACTTGTATGGAGAGGTTTCATCTACTACTTGTAGCGTGAACGAATTAATAGATTACATGGTAAGAGGCCTAATTCAGTAGAATACATTCTCAGGGTTATTAAGTTGGATGTACAATGGAAGCTTTTTGATGAGTGTCTAAAAATTTTCAATTTTGATATTATTTCTCCACTCATTTATTGCTAATAAAGACAAAATTAAATGCAATAATAGATATTTCTGATAATTTTCCATATCTCAGCATCTTAATACTATTTTTATGAATTTATCCATTATTTGGCATAAAACAGATATATTTGATAGTTTTTTCTTAGACGAGAAACTAGATCACAGGAAGAGCCAAAAAAGAAAATAGATGTTGAATTACAGGTGAAGCATCTGTCATGGCAGCGTTCTGAAGACTGCCACGACAGCATAAAAAGACGACAAGTGATGCTCAACAAGAAGAGGAAAAAATATTGAAAGACAAGAGTAAAAGAAAGAAGATAACTCAGTTAGGAGGCCTAGCCCAAGCCAAACCGTGGAAAAATATATTTTAGGAAATAAGATTTATTTAATATAATTTAATTAGGAATTAGATTTCTTTTTTGTTTAGAACTATTTCCTTGTATGGAAAGATCAACTTAGGGCTTGACCTATATAAGACACTTATTAGGCTTAGGTTTAGGTTTAGAGAGGAGAAGTCGGTTCACACATATAATATATCCTTAGCCGCCGACCATAATATGTTCTAAACTCCCTTTGAAGTTTAGATTGTTATGGAGTAGATGGAGAGGAAGGTTACATTGTTATTGATATTTATTAATGTAAAACTTATTTCATAGTTTATTCTTTCTGGGTACTTAATTTTCTTTGCATATGAGCTCGAGATGATAAGTATGTGAAGAAACATTCATTTGTCTACTATCGATAGAGTTAGGCTCATGAAACGAGAGAATACGGTCTTTGCTCAAGGGCATGGACTAATCTGGGTTGGATTTCAGTGACTAACAAAACGCATGTGAGGTTGTTATCTACCCTTGATTAACGCCGGGAGGTATCATCATGATACGGGGATTTCAACAGTTTTCTTTGCTTAGGGATAAAGAAAAAGTATATAAGGTTGCTCTATCAAACTATGAAAAGTTGAATTATCGACAAGGCATAACCTCGCCTAGGCAACTGCGACGACCCTTTGTGCGGTCCGCCGAGGTGGCAATTCAACCCATTGCATTAATAAGTGGACTAGCAATATAACTGGATTCTCCTCTACAAAACATTCAATCTAACCTCGTTCTTCCCATTATTCTCTTTCTATAATTTATTATAGTTAGTTAATGCAATTGATCCAATCTAATTATTTGTGCTTTTAGTTTTCTTAAGTGCAGTTATAAGAAGTAGTAGAATCGACTCAGTCTTCGTGAGATCGATATCTTAAATATTACAATCTGACAAAGGTGGAATTTAACAAGGACTCCATAGCCTCCATCACTTTTTGATAGGTACAATGTGTAGATTTTGATACTTTGTATAAATTTTTGTTAAGTAAGTTTGATAGATTTATACCATTATTGTTGGGTTTATTTGTGTTTCTTAGATGAAATGAAATTTCATTTATCCAAAAAAATAACATTGTTTTAGTATAAATTATCATGTCATAACCATTTAACTATTTAACGATAAAATAATTGACATATGTCGTATAATATCAAAAATAAATTTTTTATTCCCAAATAATAAATAGGAAATAAAATATAGTAAGAGAGAAGTAAGGGTCGATCCCACAGGGACTAGAAACTTCCTGATCATGCTCTATTCGATTGGTGATCAAAGAAGGTTGATCGAATTGTGTTTGAGTAAAAAGGAGTTTTGTTGAATATAATGAAGCTAAATAATTGAAGAAAATGAAATAAAGAAATTGATTTAAATATAATAAAAACTAGCATTAGGTTTTTGCTTTGACTTAACTTTAATAGATCATCTGAAAAATATTTTCACTTTGGGATTTTACGTCGGCACTTAGCTTTCAAGGTTCAATTCTTGAAGCAAATCTTTCAAACCGAATACCTAAGTGCTATCTTCGGTATTGGTTTCATGGATCAATCCACTAACTCTATGTTTGTAGATAAAAACATTTAAATCTCAAAACCGACTTGGATTATGTTATTTCAATAAGAATTGATCCAATCTTAGTTTTCTTTTTAGCAAACAATTTGCTAGTGTGTTCCCAAGAAGTCGAATTGTTTCAATAGCCAATCCTTCCTCCAACAAAATTGATTAAATCAACATCTTCACCAAAGTCAATCTTTAGTTTTGAAATCAATTTGATTTAAAAATAAGTTCAAGAGAAAACTTAAAGAAATAAAAAGACGAAATTATTTGTGTGTCTTTTAGCCCTCACGTTTGGGTCAAGTCATCGCTTAAGCCCTTGGCTAATAAAAACTCTAAGATTTAGAATTAAATGATGAATGAATTCTAGGCTCATCCAAGGTGGGTATTTATAGCCTTTTACAAACCCTAAAATAAAGAGATAAATCCAGATAAATCTAAAAATACTTAAATTCAAATAAAAAATCCTAATTAGAAATTCAAAATGTGACTGATAAGCTATCATGCGCTTGCTGACGTCATCTTCTAAAAGTTGTTGATCAAATGCCATGTCAGATTTTCATGCCCAAAGTCGTGCCCACCAATTCAGACTCGATCCAGAAAATAAAAAAAACTTCAGAAACCAGTCATTTAGTTGCATTTTCCAGATTTACAGTCCTGCTCAAAAAGACACAAAAAACAGCAAGATCACTAACATATCCATCAAACCAATGAGTATTTAAACATAAAATATTAACTATTTTGAGCACTTATCAATAATTAAAATAGAAACAATTCAAAATTTTGGTGAGTAATTTATAAATTTATATAAAGTTTTGTATCAAAGTTTTTTTTTTATAGATAGGTTATATCTTAATATGCATTATGCGTAAAAAATAACATTATTTTTCTATTGATTTAAATAATTATCAAACTTTTTGAACCCAACAAATAATTTTAGTAAAAAATATAATCATTTTAAGAAATTTTATTCGAATAACTTTAATTTCTAAATATATCTTATTAAAAAATTAAAAATATATAAATAAATAAATATTATAATCACCTTAAAGATTATTTTGAAAAATAATCTCTAATAAATAATATTTTTAGTGGGTTTATATCCATCTATTACAGTTACTCTTTCTTGGATGGGTCGCAGTTTCCAATGTCTCCGTGCCTGGAGAAATTATATTATGGGTCCGGCTTACCACGTCAGGTATGGTCTCATTCAATGAAAATCATCTACTTCATCATTAATCTTTGACTTATTTTTTTTAATTAATGGATCTTCACTCATATTTTTCATGTTATTTTAAAAATAAATTTTTTTAAAATTATATTAATTACATGGTTGAATAATGGTGAAGTAGGTAGTTTTTAATTGGTTAGAGACCACGACTGACGTGGTGAGATAGGATTATGATATAATCTCTCCCGTGTCCATGTCCATGCATTAACAACACTCTAATTCTGGAAAAATTATTAGGTGAACCATGTTCACCACGTCATCTATGGTCACAATTAATCAGAATCGTTGATTTTAATTTTTTTCAAGTGAATCGACACATCTTTTTTATATGATCTTAGTGAGTGAGTAATTATTAAATAATTATTTAAAAATTAGCGATCATAATTACTTAAACTATAAATAATACGATAAACATGATTTACTTAATGATCTCTGCTAATTCTACCTTGCGTCGGACTAAACTATGCTGGTTTTGCCGCATTTAAGATTCTTCCTTGTCCATTTTTTCATTTGCCACCTCCGTTTTAAACCCCACTTCTCGATGAACGAAACGGAAATCACACCATATCCAACACCGACTACAAACAATGCCGACGGTGCCGACATCTTTGCTTACTATTCTTTCAATCGTCGTCTTCACCGTATGTTTCCCATATGCAGCCACCGATTCAGTCTACGAATCCTTCCTCCAGTGCCTAAAAACCCATTCCTCCCCACCTGATAATAATATCTCTACCATAGTTTACTCCCACTCCAATTCGTCCTATGAACCTGTCTTACAACACTATATTCGTAACGCTCGTTTCAACACTACTTCAACACCGAAACCTGTCCTCATCATCACTCCTCTGACCGAATCCCACGTCTCGGCAGCCGTCATATGCTCCAAGAACATCCGGTCTCAGCTCAGAATCCGAAGCGGCGGCCATGATTTCGAGGGTGTCTCTTATGTATCCGACCAACCCTTTTTTGTCCTCGACATGTTTAATCTTCGTTCAATATCGATTGACATGATGACTCGATTGGCTTGGGTTCAGGCCGGTGCGACACTTGGGGAGCTGTATTATAAGATATGGGAGAAGAGCAAAGTCTATGGTTTTCCTGCTGGGGTTTGTCCTACTGTTGGTGTTGGTGGTCATATAAGTGGAGCTGGGTATGGTAACATGGTGAGAAAACACGGTTTATCGGTGGACCATGTGGTGGATGCTAAGATAGTTGATGTCGATGGTAAGATTCTCGATAGAAAAGCCATGGGGGAGGATCTTTTCTGGGCAATCAGAGGCGGCGGCGGAGCTAGTTTCGGGGTGGTTTTAGCTTTCAAAATCCAGCTCGTTGATGTCCCCGAAACGGTGACTGTTTTTGAAGTTGAAAGAACCTTGGAACAGAACGCAACTGATGTTGTTTACAAGTGGCAAACCATTGCACCAACAACAGATGATGGTTTGTTCATGAGGATGATTGTGCAACCAGTTGCATTGAACAAGCAAAAGACCATAAGAATTTCGATTCAGGCATTGTATTTAGGGGGTGCTAATGATGTTGTTTCTTTGTTGGTCAAGGATTTCCCTGAATTGGGTCTTGGAAAACAGGATTGCTTGGAGATGAGTTGGATCGAGTCGGCTCTATGGTGGGCTAGTTTTGGCAAGGGAGCTTCGCCTGATGTGTTGCTCGACAGAGAGTCCTACCATGTTAAGTTCATGAAGAGGAAATCAGATTATGTCAAGACCCCAATATCAAAACAGGGGCTGCAATGGCTTTGGGAGAAGATGATTGAACTAGGGGAACCAGGGTTGGTTTTCAATCCATATGGAGGGAAAATGAATGAGATCAATGCCACTGAAACACCATTCCCACATAGATCCGGGAATCTGTTCAAGATTCAGTATTCGATAAACTGGAAAGAGGCAGGCATGGAGGCTGACAGAAGGAACAGAGATTTGGTGAATAAACTTCATGTTTACATGACCGGTTTTGTGTCTAGGAATCCAAGAAGTGCTTATTTGAACTATAGGGATCTTGACATTGGGATTACAAGGAATTGGAGTTACCAAGAAGGTAAAGTTTATGGGGAGAGTTATTTTAATGGGAATTTTGAGAGATTGGTGGATGTGAAGACAGCTGTGGATCCCCATAATTTCTTTAGGAATCAACAGAGCATACCCCCTCGTACAAGCAAGATATGGAATGAAAAGAACGAAGGAAGCATGTCACCTAGTACAAGCAAGGCATGGAACAAAACAAAACCTTTTATTATGATTATATTGTTCATAGCCACAGCTCTTAGAATATAATGTGCCTTTTCAAGACACTTGTAAGTCAATACATAGGAAACTACAGCAACTGAGCTAGCAATAAAGATCAATATATACAAAATGCGAAAAATTAACAAAATTGCAAACTGTAACGTAATTACAATGTGAGAGAGAAGCACAGCTTGACATTTACTAAGCCGCCAAAAATTAGGTTCGTGATATCTATAGTAAAGCGGTTCGATACGTTCTTGACATTTCTGCCACTTTGAAGAACATTGGAGCCAGTTCGTGGTTGAGTTCCTAGACTGTACAACTACTCCATGGCAGAAATGAGAGGTTGGGGTGCAGGGGATCCATAAAATCAAAAGGAGATCATTTGTTCCCATGACTTTCATTTGTAGTATTATCATGCCAAGATTAATACTCTGGATTTCTGAAATTGTGGTAGGCGACATCTCAATTTGAAATGCACTCTCCTTTTCTATGGAGGTGGTGCAGGATCAAAAGTCCTAGACTGCATTTCACTAGAAAAGGCACTATGAACTGGTAAAATAATCAACTCTACCTAGCCCTTTCATCCTTTCATAGAGAGACTGACATGCGAAATCAATTTCCTCCTGATCGGTCAAGAAGTAGAGAATGTCACCTTCAGGTTCAGTCAAGTGTATCTATAGGACAGTTATCAAAGAAGCATCTAGGTAGTCACTCTCAGGCTGTTTCGTGTAGAGTATCTCCACAGGAAACGTTCTCCCAGGAATTGTGAAAATATTACAGTTGAAGAAATACCTTGAAAACTTCTCGACATCCAGCAGATATAACAATCAAACGAAGATGCGGTCTCCGTTTCACAAGACGCTTCATTAAACCAGAAATGAAATCAGTGTATATTGTACACTCATGAGCTTCATCAAGCATGATGACAGAGTATTGCGAGAGATTCTCATCAATCAGAATCTTCCATAGAAGCATACCATCAGTCATGTACTTTATGACAGCATCTGGACCAGTACAGTCTTCAAACAAATAGCCTAACCAAATTCCTCACCTAATGGACAACAGAACTCATCGGTTACCCTCTTCGCTACAGACATTACAGCCACCATACGGGGTTGAGTGCATCCAATCTTACCCCTTGTAGTGTACCCAGACTCAGCAAGGTACTGGGTTACTTGTGGTGTCTTACCCGAACCAGTCTCATCAATGACCACCAGTAACTGATTATCATGCACAGCCTGAAACAGTTCCTTTTACATTAGCTTCCTTTTTCCATTCAGGCATATCATGTGCCGACAATACAACGCCTCTAAGCTCCTGCGGTAGATGCGTCTCACTAGTTGTCAGCATTGGGTCTTCCCAAGGACGATTAAGATCCTTTGAAATTGAATCAAGCATTGTCCTTTTGCTACTGCTTCCGTACTTCACTCCTTTCCTTAATAAGTGCAGACTGAATCAGCTCCTTGAACATTATCCATCATTGACGCATCATGCATGGATGTACACAAATTTGGGATCTGCTGTCCACGAAACGGAGGCACACAGACCTTGATTACTTATATCAGGTTCAGTTCCGTGCAAACAAAAGTCCAGTACTAGCCAATACATACAGCAAGGCATAGATAGCCATTTCCTTTCAAACACGCCAGAAGGTGGGATTAATTTGTCGCCTCCACCTCTGCATGCTTAGGCATGGAGTGTAGTCAGTCACGCTGAGTGTTCCCTTTCATTACCTACAGTGATCCATGCTTAAGTGTGAAATTGTGCTGATCTTGTAACATCTTCAAAGGCAGTTTCTCATCAGATCTTTCTATCAAAGTAACTAATAGCGGGATATAAATCAGCGTTAAGAAAAATCATAATGGCTTCTACCATGTTGAAGGAGTTTATGCCATTGCACCTTGGGATGACTTGTAGCTCTTCTTCAAGAAAAAAATCATGTTCACATCCAAAGGAAACAGAAACAATTTCCGCTTTTGATCCATAGAGCTTCTCGTCATCGCTATGCCATCCTACGTGGTCGTTACCCCCTTCATACCAATTCAAAAGCAAGCTATTAAACGTACTCCCGGGAAGCATTTTATGGACCTTAATTAAATATGCAAACACGTTAGACGGCAACAGAGAAGGAATACGAAGTAAACACTCACGAGGCATGATGACTACATACTTACAGCATCCAAGATGTCCTTAAGCAGGGGAAAATCATCCCAAGAGTGAGCATGAGACTGATATCCGCTGTAAATTAAGTCAGGCAGTCCAGCACTGGCTACATAAGATGTCTCTTTCCTGCGTGCATAGGCGAATGCAGAAACAAGAGTTGTTGGCGGAAACTAAAAGGTAGAACTACCAACCGTTCATACTTAAAAAACATGCTTTTTCTCAAGGCAAGCCAATATCAGTTCATTTATATAAACTGCACTACAATGAAACTGAAAAATGTAGCATTCGTAGGCATGCCAGAACTCAGAAGGTAGCATTACCAACCACCATTCATACTAAAAACATGTGTGTGTGTTTTCTTTCTGCAAGGAAAATCAATATCAGTTCGTTTATATAAACATGACTACAATAAAACTGAAAAATGTAGCATTCGTAAGCATATTAGAAGGTAGCATCATCAACCATTCATGCTTAAAAAACATGCATTTTTATGCAGGGCAAATCAATATCAGGCCGTTTATATATCCATCACTACAACAAATTTGAAAAACGAGGTCGTATACATGTCAGAAGGTAGCATTACCTACCATTCATGCTTAAAAACATGATTTTTCTCCAAGGCAAATCAAAATCAATTTGTTATATATCCATCACTGACAACAAATTTGAAATTTGTGGTGATCATAATCGAGTTCAGAATGGTTCAAAAGCAATGATGATGATACCAAAGGGGTTATTTGCTGAAAACAAACAATTTCAAGGAAACATCGATAAATACAACAAAAGGCAAAATAGGGTCGTATCATAACCACATTACCCTTCAACTGCCAGTCTGCCACTACAAAACAACATAGAACATTCGTATCATGTCTCAATTGAACCATGGACAGAGTGATAAAGGAATCAAAGCTTCAACAGATACCAGTACCGGGTTCGACAGTTTTAAAAATTATACAATTAAACAAACACCTTTCTTCTTCATCAAGTAGCTAATCAGGGATTCGTGAACTAAAATAACATATAAAGATTCCCTTTACAACCCATACATCGAAATTTTGAGTAAAATAGAGGGAATTATAAGGTAAAAAACTGGAGGCAAGATAGACCAACAACGCGAAGGCTGGGTCTGGTCCAAGGGATGTGATTGTCGAGGTCATTGAAGAATCCCTGGCGACATCGTATGCTAAAAACTTGGGAACGTAAACTACACTGTTTCCGTTTCCAAGATCGAGAATTTGGGTCTTTTCAGCATTGTCGTTAGGGTTTGGGTTCGCCCTCAACATCAAACTCATTGAATCATGTAGCCTTTAAACATCATAAATCCGGTAAATTAGCAGACTTTGAATGCTTACAAATGAAAATGTACGTATTTGCACATGGCTGTTCATTTATTTACGTTACTTAAGCGTCAATCCCCAAATTGACTTGTGGTGCCAGTCTCGACAAATTAATAAAGATTGATTTACCATGACGCCACGGAGTTTAACCGCCATTGAGGATGGCGCCACTGAGGATGCAACCCACTATTCTAGGGACACGTGTACGGTTGGCATGTGGGGGTACAATGCATATGCATGCCCATAATATGAAACATTTAAGTAAACATTATATGAATCAAACTACAAATCCGACCGCACTACTATTTAAGTAAACATTATGTAGATTCAAAAATAGAAGCAGAAATAAAAGCATGAGGAAGGACTGAAGATTTGCACCTGATTTACTGGACTTTATCCAATCCCTTGAATCTGTTAAAATAACTCCATGCACTTAATAAGGTAATAATTTGGAGTGCAAGTTAGCGGAAGGTGAGATGTCCACATAACAGCACAGGAACATGACATGGTAATCAACGCCAGGTCACCCGGGAGACTTTCAAACTCGGCAACCGAAAGCAGCCTGCCACCTCCCACAGCTCTTAGTAACGACAATATTAATATTCTCTTCCACTCACCACCCTACACGTGTCCATCTTAGACATAACTCAAACTTATTATATACTCCTTGTGAGCCTTAGCCTCTCGATTGCTGTACTTGTTTCGTTTTCAAGATCAGTGAGGCTAGGGATCCAAGCTATGGCCGAGAAGGTTTCCAGCTCTTTTTCTACCATTTTCAAATTTCGTTTGATCTTTTGACCATGCATTCTGATAAGGGATGAGCTTTGTGTAGGTGACGATAATGGTGCTGAAGGTGGACCTTCAGTGCTTTAAATGCTACAAGAAGGTTAAGAAAGTGCTATGCAAATTCCCTCGTGAGTTTCTTGTTTACTTTGTTGATTGATCTTTCAAGTACTGAAGGTCAAAAGAATGGTGTCTGAGTTTATGGTTTTTTATTTTGTTATGAACAAGAGAAATACGAGACCAGGTATACGATGAAAAGGCCAACACGGTGACCATCACCGTCATATGTTGTAGCCCGGAGAAGATCAGGGAAAAGTTATGCAGCAAAGGGGGAGGATCCATAAAGAGCATTGAAATCAAACCGCCAGCAAAACCAAAGGAACCGGAGAAGCCGAAAGAGGCGGAGAAGAAATCAGAGAAGCCTAAGGAGGCAGAGAAGAAAACAGAGAAGCCTAAGGAGGCAGAGAAGAAACCGGAGAAGCCGAAAGAGGCCGAGAAGCCTAAGGAGTCTGGGGAGAAAAAGGCTGAGAAACCAAAAGAGGCTGAAAAGCCTAAAGAGGGTGGTGGGGAGAAAAAGGCTGACAAATCGAAAGAAGCGGAGAAACCCAAAGAGGCTGCGGCGGCACCGAAGGCAATTGAAGCTGCGCCTTTACCGCCGATGGCATATGCGGTCGGGTATTCATACATGGATGGTTATCATCATGGCTATGGTGGTGGTGAGCCTAGCTATTATGGTGGACCAACCCAACAACCGTTTCAAAATTACGAGACTATTGGTAGGCCGGTCTATGATAGCTGGGGTAGCGGCGGCGGCTACTACAGACCCGGTTATGTCGGCTTCCGTGGCGGTGAATATTTTAGCAATGACACCCCACAAGAGTGCTGTATCATGTAAGTAAGAAGAGCTTGTTGCTGAGTTGCATATCTTTGAATTTGCAGATCCTTCCTGTTGCTTGTTGAAAACGAAATCATTTCTAGATTTCATTTATTTTCATATTTCTTAAAGAGTCGATACAAGTTTGGTGTCGGCGGTGGATGGTGTTTGAAAAACTGTAAGTTCCATAGTTTTAATGAAACAAAACAATAAATACATGCATGTCGTTTCTAATTTTTCAGAGGTTTAGTTTTAATACAAAGAAAGAAAAATTATTTGGTGAACCCTCTTCACCACGTCATTCATAGTTTTAATTAATTAGGACCGTTGATTTTAATTTTTTTAAGTGAATTATCATTTCTTTTTACATGTATTTAATGGGTGGGTAGTTATTAGATGGTTATTTAAAGATTAACGGTTTTGATTGCTTGGATCATAGATAACGTGGTGAACATGATTTATCTAATAAAAAATGAAAGTGGGATTCACTTAATAATCTCTAGTAAAGAAGGGATTCTAGTAACAAAAATAGAATCTTCTTACCAATACGAGCTGACGTAATTGATAATAATATTGCGCAATTTACGATCTAATGCAGTCGGGTGAATCATTTATGGTCTAAGTAATTAAGATAATTTATGGTTTAAATAATTAAGATAATTTATTTTTAAATAATTATTTAATAATTATTCATCCACTAATTATATATAAAAAAGAAATAATGATTCACTTTAAAAAATAAGATAGATATATTTGATTGATTAAAATCACATATGACGTGGTAAATAAGGTTCATCTAATAACTTTTCTACGGGTTTTTAAAAACAATGAATTTTTTATTTGAAGTAAAAGAATTATTAAATGTATCATTTAAGCTTTAAATTTTATGCATATAAAAAATATTGTTAAAAAATTCATCTATTATAATCAAGTTTATAACATAAATCAATTTAGATTAATCATGATAAAATACGGGAGAATCAAGAGGAAAATCAAATTTTATTTTATAAAATTAATCAGAATTTTATAAATTCAAATTAAAAAATAAAATTTAGATTATATAGTAAAACTTGTCAATTCAATTAAATAAAAAGTATTTAATTCGATCAAATATACACCTTTAAATACAATATTTATTTTTCTTGCCTAATTTAGACTCTTTAAACATAGGTTAATCTTTGTTAAATACTATAAAAATTTATTATAAATATGATCTTTCTAGAATTTAATCTACTAAATTCATAATATCATGATTTAAACTATTAACTTTATTAAATGAATTTAACATTTTTCTTAATAGATTAATTTGTTTAAAATTTGTACAATTATTTCATAACTTTTATGACTATGAGTGTAATTAACCCATAAATAGTGTAGCCACTGAAGTTCCACAATACTGTTGGTATTCCTCCACAAGAACCTGTCACCTCCCCCAAACTAATTAACCTAATAAATTTACAAACACAAATATAAATCAATATAAATTTTATTGTTCATATTCGTTCGTTAGAATAATAAATAAAAATAAATGACATATATAATACGTTAAATATTTAATATTTGTGTTAATTTAATTAATTAATTTTAAACTAAATTAATGATTAATTAAAATTTGTAAAAGCTCTGAATTATTATATAAAACTTAAAATTATCTAATAATTAATAAATTTTATTTCGGTTAGGTCGGTTAATTCAGCTTAACCAAACAATGAACATCCCTAACCGATAAAGATTTTTTAAACGGGTCATAAAATAAGCTTTATCAATTCGAATAACTTGCTTTTCTATTCAACTTGACTCAATTTAATACGCACCCTTAAACATATGAATAAATCTAAATAAACATAAACAAATAAATTAAAAATATTTATAAATATAAATAAAAATAAATAAAGTATCTATTTGTATTTGTTTATTTAATTAAATAAATAAATAATCGTATTTAAACTGTTTAGTCTGTATTCCCCACCGCCCCATGTACCTGTAGCACATTTCCAGGCAAGCAATTAGAAAGATGGTGTTTACTTTATTTGCCTGCATGTGCTGACCATGTCGGCAAATTTGAGGTTGAAAATTTGTACCGTCCGGCTCAGGCCTACATCATATGATTCCCTGTAACGGCAGCATGCAGTCGTGACATGAAACCAAACCACTTTTAATTTGGTTTTTGTTGGACAAACCAACTAAGAAAACACCATGACCTCCCAACAAGACATTACTTAATTAATTCAAAAATACTTGATTTGCACCCGGAAGTAAACCGAAAGTTTAATAGAAAGAGTTGCACCAACTCACACCTCCAAATGATTGACATTTATGTACTCCAATACATGTCTTTCTGCCTCAGTTGCTAGCATCTCTCGTCCTCCAGCATCCAAAAGCTTGGCAGGGCTTCAGATATTATAACAGGTCTGGCACTTGGTTCAACACTTTCGGCTTTAGGCTTGGTATCTACTTGCACTCGATTATTTTGACTCGACTCCTCTGAAATGATTAGCAAGATTATAATCGAACGATAGAAGCATCAAATCCAGCTCATCAACAAACATATATCTCAACATAGTGCATCAAACACGTACTTGAAGGTTCAAATGTGGTAATAAGTTTTGCTAGTAGCTTATTCATCTAAAATATTAGTAAAACTAACAATAAAGCGAATATGAATACGAATAAGATTCCATGGACAATGCATGCTTGCAATCTAACTAACCACTTGCTAGAGAAAATGGTGACCAACTAACTAGGATACTCACATTCACTCAACTAATCTAAAATCTGTAAGAATTCAAATTAATAAGATGGTAATTACACTAAAAATCCGAACTTTACAAGTCTAAACACGGAGGCTTGAAACCCCACACTTCCGTTGCACCAAACGTGCAAAAAAGGCCTAACCAGACCTCAGATTTAAATTTCCAAATCCCTAAAATGGATCTCATTTCTTACACAAGTCTACTCAATATGCTTGCAAAAGTATTAAGAAAGGGAAAACCTCCCTTTAGGCACTTCTGGGGTGGCAGAGGTGGCAGCATTTTGAGAGGAGACCTGGTCTTTCGTGACTATCGACTGCGGCTGTAACTGTGGCGGTGGTTGAGCCGTGAGTGGAGCATGCGAGTACGAGTGAGGGTGTTGGCGTTTGAGTTTGGTGGGAGGAGCTGAGGAGGATGCCGATATGATCCCTGTCCCTGATGACTCCAGCTTCATGAGAGAGTTCAATCCCAAGCTTTTCCTCCAGCTGCTGAACGACGCCGTTGAAGTTGGTAGCGCCTGTGGGATCCGTTTTCCTGAGAATTGCCTCCACCCCTCTTGTTATCTCTTGATCCGACACCCTACTCATGCTTGCTTCGTCCTCCTTAGTCATGATATCAGGCTCAGCACTTGTTTTCTTAACTGAATAAACGGACTCGCAATGCATAAACAAAACGTCTCTTTTTATTATGACCCTGTCCCTGCTCTGTCTCTTTATATTTCATTCAAAAGACGAAAAAGTCCCTCACTCTTTAGTCAAATTTGGTTTTAATCCCTCTACTATGTTTGAATTTTGATATTTAACCACTGTCTTTTAATTTGGTATAGTTGAATCTCTTGTTTTTGTATATCATTAATTAATTCAAAACCATTAACATCATTAAATATTTCTATTAATTCAATGAAAAATCTCATTCGCTTATGAATGTTATAGATTCAATTAATTTAGGCTTAACTCAAAATTAAGTGTCTAAATTATATATTTTTTCGGAAATAGGTGCCTAATGTTTTTTTCGGTTAAAATAAGTGCCTTAATTACATATTTTTTTGAAATATGTGCCTAATATTCTTTTGGCTGAAATAGGTGCCTAAAATTTTATTTCGTTAGTTATTTAATTTATAAATAAGTGTTCAAACTATATATTTTTCTGAGATAAATATCTAATATTTTTTACTAAAATAAAAAATTAAAAAATTAAAAAATTAAAAAAATGAATAAAAATAATTTAAGATATATTAATTTTTATCGCAAGTAGATACCTGATGACAAACCTCGCAATTTATATCGCCTTTCTCGTTGCACCAATGCTGCACGCATTTCCTATGTGCATACTGCAATTTAAACAACATATAGATTTCGAGAAATGCTTGATAAACCTCATTTTATGTAATGTTTACTATTTTTAAAATGCTAAAGCAAAGTAATTACAGTAACAGAATTGGCACAAATTTTACGAGGTTCATTAAATTAAAGGGGATGAGCGAAATTGATTTATGAAAAAAAAATATTTTTAAGCACCTTAATTATTAGTGATATAATAATTAAACAATGTTTAAATATACTTAATTATTAGTTCAAATTAATGGATCTTGAATTATTTTTATTCAATTTTTTAATTGATTATTTTTAATTTTTATTTTAATAAAGAAAATATTAGACATTTATTTTAAAAAATATATATAATTTTGGCATCTATTTATAAATTAAACAAAATTTTTTAACGATATTACCTTTAAATGTTAACGCGATGAAACTTTAAAAATTTATTTATTAAAATTAAATATATAACATAAATGAGAAAAATCGATGATAATGCTGCAATGACATCAATCATTCATCATCAGTCTCTAAAGTTGTCATCAATAAAACTCTTCCACTGACAAGAAATGTTATTATATGGATATAAATAATGTATTTGGGTATTTTACTATAATGGACATTTAATTGATTAAATATATTTATTTTTATTATAAATAATATTATATTTGTTAATTAAGTTATTAAATTTATTAAAATAATTTATTTTAATTATTATCGTAAAAAATTAATAGAGAGTAATAAATTAAAGATATGACAGTTAACGAAATTTTATAAAATAATATATTTACTTTTGTTATTTATTTATATATTAATTTGATTATAATTTTAATTTAATTTTTTAAAATTAATCAATATGATAACATATATAATCATGCAATTAAATAAATTTATTTTATTTAATATTTAATATATTTAACTGAGTATTTTTTCTAAATCACTTATTTAAAATCACATGAGTAATAAAAATTTAAAATATTTAATTTAATATATTAAAATATTTTTTTTATTTTTTAATAATAAAACTTCATTTCATTTAATAACCTCAAAAACTAATACAACCAAAAAAAAACCCATCAAAATAGTAAAAATGACCTTTACAAAAGCAACTATGCACTATACAGGATTGTAATCTTTAGCCTTCGTTGGAATTTTTCATTCCACATTCTATTTAATAATAGCAAGGATAGCTCTCTAATCTTGAAGCTTTAGTATATAATCTCTTATTTAGTTTTTGTTGTACGTATTAATTATAATCCCTTTATATTAATCCAGTAATGGTTGTTCTTTAAGACTTTCCTTTATTCACCCTTAACATTAGGGGTGTATAAAACCGGATTCGGTTAACCATTATAAATTATTTTGGTTAATCGGTAAATTCGGGCCATTCAATTTCTGATCCTAAATCGTAACCATTCAACCGGTTAAGTCAAAATTTTAGTTTGGATCAGTTCAGGTAATGATTTTTTATTTTATTTATTAACGATATAAATTTTAATAACATGTTAAAAATAAATAATTTTAAGAAATAACACATGATATTATTTTTTTAATATTAGCAAGTTAAATACTTAAATTTTATAAAATAAAATTATAATTTACTTTTCTAAAATTAGAAAATAAATTAAAATATAATTTTTAATATAAAATATTAAAATAATATATAATATAATAATATATATTTTGGATAATTGATTGATTTTATTATCCAAGAGTAGAGAACTGCTACAAGAAACAAAGTATAATAATATATATTATATAACTGGTCAATTCGGTTAATCGGTTTTTCCTAAAATCGTAAACCGTAATCGAATCGATTTTTATAAAAAAAAATAAAAACTCAACCCTAAATTAAATTTTTTAATTCGATTAACCATTTTTCGATTCGAATTTTTCAAGTTTCGAAATCGATTTTGCTTTACCGATTTTTTTTCACACCCCTACTTACTTACGATCCATTCAAACATTATCTTCTCAACCTACAAATGAAAACCAATACCTATTTATTCAGATCCATTGAACATCCCTACTGTAATATTCCATTTTTAATTGATAATCTATCTAACATTACTAATTATAAGATAAAAATTATTTTTAAATTAAATAAATTATTTAAATAAAATATTAAATAATTTGGTTTATTTTTCCATCTCAATATACATATATGTTCAAGAGATTAGAATTTAGGTATTTATTATTTTATTTATTTTTTACAAAAAACCCACATGGAATAATATATTTTTGAAAGTGATAGTATATTGTATAATTTAATTATTTCATATAGTTGTGTAGAACCGAGAATATACAGTAGTGCATAAACAAAACACGTGGCGGAATATTCGTAAAGGAGACGGAGTTTTCTACAATTATTGATGCACTACTTTTTCTACTAAAAAGAAAAGCAAGCCTTAGTAGAAAGTAGACCACCTCATAGATAGGTAATTTTAGTAGAATTTATCAGTAAATTATATGAATATTACTAAATTTATATATAAATGAAATTTTATTATATTTTATGTACTTGAATCTATAAAATTATAAATTATAAAATAAATATTAAAATCAACACAAATATAAATTCATAATTTATATTCACATAAAACATATATATTCGAATAATGAATATCTAAAAGTATTAATGTGTACCCGCTTTAAAATCATAAATAATAATTTTAATATTTGAATCTATAGAAACTCAAATTTAATTTAATTTTTATTATTTAAAAATTTATGTCGTAAAATTTAGAATGAATTTAAGATTATATTTAAAATTTAAGGTATTTACGTTTTAAGTAAAAAATTGTAAAAAAATAGATGACCTCTAACCCTTTAATATAAATATAAGTAACACGTACACCCTGCTGGCTGCTCCTTTCATTATACAAATTCCACACAAAAAAGCAGCAACTCGTGTCAAGACTCTTTATCCTTCCTTTGTTCCCATTTTCTGCCCACCATGACGGCCAAGGAAAAGGATTGCGGAAACCACGGGAAAGGACGCAGGAGACTGATCCGACGTATCATCGGTTGCCTACTAGTCTTCATCCTACTCGTCCTCATCACAATCCTAATCATATGGGCCGTACTCCGACCCACAAAACCCCGATTTGTCCTCCTAGATACCACCGTCTACGGCTTCAACACCTCCATCCCGAATTTCCTCACCTCCAATTTCCAAGTCACCGTATCGGCACGAAACCCGAATGACCGAATCGGTATCTACTACGACAGACTCGTCATCTACGCCACTTACAGGAACCAACAAACCACCCTTCGGACATCGCTCCCTCCGACATACCAGGGTCATAACGAAAACAGTGTCTGGTCGCCTTTCGTATACGGGAACATGGTCCCCATAGCTCCCGATTTCTCGGTAGCTTTGAAGACCGAACAAGCTGCCGGCTCGGTTTTCATGGTGATCAAGATTGATGGACGGGTGAGATGGAAAGTTGGGACCTTCGTTTCGGGAAGATATCATCTCAACGTCCGATGTCCGGCCTATATTACTTTCGGGAGCAAAAGCACCGGAGTTTCCGTCGGAGAAAACGCCGTTAAGTATCAGCTGGTGACCCGGTGCAGCGTTAGTGTGTAAAGACTGAACAAGAAGAAGATGAGGCAAGTAACACCGTTCAACGTATCCTTTTTAGTATATTTATTTATTTTTGTTTATAATATAAGGGAAATTGTAGATTTTGCTATAAAATAAATGAACCAAAAAATAAAATAAAAAATAAATAAATCTACAATTAATTCTGTTATAACAATTATATGCTTTAGTTTTTTAACATGTAAAATAAATTGTGGCATTAATAAGAATGACTCCTTTTCAGTCGATTGTTCTTGAGCAAGTAGTGGAGGTTGAGCTGTCTATTTCTTTACATGTGTCGGTTGTATTTATTTAAATATAATTATTAATACACTATTCATCGATTATTAGATGTGAATTTTTATTTAGAAATTTTAATTTTATTAAAAAAATAAATCACGTATTAATTAAATATTAAAAGTGGAATAATTTAGGTATCCCATAGAGGTGAAGTCTATAATTACTTTAGCCCGCATAATTAATTTTTTGCGTCTTTGTATACCAAGGGGCCGAACTGACAAGAAACAAGATAAGGTTGATGGGTTGAAGCCGCCGGATTTGTTGTATGCCACACACAAGAAGTGACCCGCCCTAGTTTTTTTTTTTACGGTGATTATAACTATTATTACAATAGAATAGGTCTTACGATATATATTTTTAATTATTAAATATTAATCGTTAAATTATTATACTGACTGTAGTGATGTTCAAACTTATAATTTTTAAAAATAATTATTTTTTCAATAGATGAGGCTAGATGATTCGTGCCTCGCCCTAATTTCTCACTCTATATTGGAAATTTTTTTAGATATATTAATTTAGCCAAATGATATAAGAACAGTAAAAACTTGTAAAACTTTGAGAATATATTGTGTTTAAAATTTTATTAATTTATATATTTATATTTTAGAAAATGAAATTGGATGTATAAATAAAAGGTTTTTACAGTTTTAAGTCTTTGGATTTAATTTTGAGTTAAATATTTAAAAGTTTTTAATTAAAGAGTTTTAATTATAATTTAAGGTTTGTAGGTTAAGCCTTAAACCTTATATATATTAGTCAAAATTATAAATCTTGATATCTAAATTTTAAATCATATATTTAATTATAAACTCTAACCTTAAAACTGAATTTATAAACTAAATCATTCAACCTTAAAATACTTCATATTTTTTTATTTTCAACATTAATATATTAAATATTATTTTTAAAATTAAACTTTTTTTTATCAGTTTTTAAATTAAATATCTAATTTTTAAAATAAAAATCTATTGCAAGAACAATCTTTCCAACACAACTCCTATAGACTTTTTTTTTGATATTTTACAATTTTATAATTTAATTCTACTATTATCTGTTTTGAATACTACTTTTACTTTTTATATCTTAAATCATAGTCTTTTTCACACACGCAATTGTGTTCCTTTTCGTTTTTCACTCATTTTTCCTACTAATAATGTTGTGTTAGAAAATGAGTTGTACTCTCAAAATCAATCCTTATCCTAGGCCGAAATTACGAATAAGTTTTATCACATATTTATAAGATCAACCATTAAAAATATCTAATTTATTATTTTATTTATATTATTTTTTTAAGTAAATTTTTACTTAGAAAATTATTTTTAAAATAAATTAACAGTGAATATGAGCGAACATCATTGAGAATTAACAAATTAAATTACATAATTGAAATTATGTTATATTTCTATCAAATCAAATTTTGAGTGCAAATGTAGCAGATTGGGTTTACTAAGAATTAACAAGTCCTCTTGTTAGCCTAGGTGCACAATTTAATGTGAACCATAGCTAGGCTAGGCTACGCAAATTCACAAACACTTTCTGGGCAAAGTAGTCTGAAACTCTGAGAATAATTACTTTAAATTTCATAGAAACCGAACGAATTGTAGTCACTCATAGACGAAAAACTGCGGATAATCAAAGCAGATTGCTAAGAAAGCAACCATAGTCTGGTTGTTAGAGGAGGGTCTCTTGATGTAGCTAAATCATATGCTATTTCCCTCTTCTCAAAATCCAAAAAAAAAGAGAAAAATTTGAAATGTATGAAGTTCGGTAAGCAGATTAATCGACGGAGGACGACAACCGGCCAGTTAACTTCACATCCGATTTGATTTCACTATAGCTACAGCCGCATTGGCAAGACAAGATCAAGGGAACTGGTTTATTCAAGCCCTTCATCTTGGTACATGTAGCTTCATGGCATGAGAAGAGAGAAACTGAGAAGAGTGAGGTATAAAAGAGTCTAGCCGCTCCTGGCTTCTGTAAAACCCTAGATGCTATTATGTTTATATAGGGAAAAGGTAGATGCGAATGGGGATTTGAAATGATGGAGGACAGATCTCAGCCGTATATCTCTACAGGGATCATATTGTAATTTGATTTTGGTCAAATTGACCCAATTGATCCTTTAAAGCGATTAAACTAAACATCTAAAACATTTTAAATCCAATTAAAAAGCATTATAAATAACAATATTAATCAATGATATATTGGCCTAATCAGATAAAGCGTTAGGTACCTTAAAAAATAAAAAAAAATAGATTTAATATTGTGATTTGTGAATAGAAAAATTAAATTAAAATAATTTAATCTAAATTAATCAATAAACAAATAGATAGAGATGATTGAATAAAAAAATATATTATCTATCAGTATAGTCTTTAGTTTGGATATACTTCATGTCATATCCAAGTTACTACCATTTTGATGGTCAAGCTGATAGTAGGATCTACCTTTCATCTGTTATCTACACGGGTTGGGTCTACACGGGTTGGGTCGGGTTTTCGATCTACCTGTATTCGACCCAAAAAATTATACCTTTTATCTGTTATTTGATCCGACTCAAGTTTAAGATAAAAAAATTCGATCAGGCCCGACCGAATTATTAAAAAATTCGACCTGACTCGACCCGAATCATTAAAAAAATTAAAATTTTAGGGACTAATCTGTAAAAAAAATTAGGGATCTAATTATAAAAATATTTAATTATAGTAACTTAATTGTAAAAAAAAATAATTTTAGTGATCTAATTGTATAAAATATATATAAAAAGGGGTCATTATTGTATCCCTAAAATATATATAGAAAAATTACATTATTAGTCCCGGATTGGATTTTTTCCACCCTAAAACCGAACCCAACTCGACCCGAGACCACCCTTGAAAAAAACCCGACCCAAACCTGAATTTTTCATCAAAAAATCTGACCCGATCGGACCGGATCGAATCAAAACCCGTCGAGTTCGGGTTCCGTGCCCATCCCTAACTGATAGTTAGGCTGACAAGATGATCTAATTGATATAATATTCATAATATAAGGACTCAGTTATAATATGTTAAAAGTTTAAGACCAATTTAAAACTAAGGCAATAGTTTAAGAACTTCTTGTAGAATTATCTCATGGTCGCCTCGAGATTTATTTTGGAATTAGGACTCTGAGAAGCGATTTCAGTTTTGCTGAGAAGCAGTGATAGTTCCATGGATTCTCCCACTCAAAACACTTCCTTGCAGCGACTTCAGAATGTAGAGAAGGTAAATAATCAATTTCAACCCTGAAACTTATTCTCCCACTCAAAACACTTCCTTGCAGCGATTTCAGTTTTTTGTGGTTCTTTTGCTTCGATGCAGAGAATTGTTAGGGTTTTGGAATTGGCGGGAGATGTCATGGATGAACTCGCCACGCCAACAGGTCCCAGGAAAGAATTCATCAGCAATCATTGCCTTGAATTCATGAAGATGATCAAGGTTTCTCCTTCCCTCTTTACATAGATCAAATTTTTAGCTTCATTCTGGTGTGGATCTGTTATTAAGATTGAATTGCCTTGTAAATTTTAAGTTAGGGTTTAACTCGTGATTTCTGAACGTTTGAGCATTAATTATAGTCTTTAAGCATTAAAATTTCCTTGTTTTGAAAAAAAAAACAGGACATCCAAGTGACATTGAGGGATGAAATCAAGAGTGCTTGTGAGTACCGTCCCTTCGAGAAGTGCGATTATAGTTCAAGAATATCGAACGAAATCTGTTGCAAGAAACTCGAGTGCGTCCTGTCTCAGTTGAAGAAAATGGAACAAACCATTGATGAATATCAAGCTGCCATTTAAAGATAGACTGCTTAATAGCCAGATAAGGTTCATACCATCAATGCTTACTTGAAAAATGGTCTTAATGAAATAACACGGCAAAGCCTAGTACTCAAATGTAATATGCTTATTCATTTTAACAAAATCAAGTTCATCTCTTATATCCTTTGCTGAGATTTGCTCCTACATATTTGTATTTTTGGTCATTTTTATTATACTAGGAATCAAATTGTTTCTCTGGAGGCTGTAATGAGCTTGTGATACAGGTTCTTATTTGTTCTTAAAACCATTTTGTTGATGTCAAATTTTGTTTGGAATTTCACCATGAATGAAAGTGGAACCTTTAAAGCCTCCCTGCTGAGATTCTGTGCATAGTTTGCTAACTGGTATGGTAACTTACTGATCTTTTTATGATTTTTCCAGTTCGAAGCAAATTAGAATCTGTTAAGTGATGCTAATATGCTTGATTTGTGAGTCAATTTTAGAACACTAAAAATGGGAGAAACAATAAGAAAGAACCTTTCCTCATAGGGCTGGCATTTACTTAGTTACAAACATAAAAGGGATACCTATTCAGTAGATTATAAATGAGATACATGTTATAAATCAATGATAAACCCTGTCTTTGTTTAACTACTTTGTTTTCCTCTTTCTTTGTTGTATTATTGGTATTCATATTCGTATTAGTATTGATATTAATCAGCAATGTGTGTGCGTGTGTATGTGTCTAAGACATTGAATCAAGAGTGGTGCCCTAGGAAAGTGCATTTCCCCTCTTTGGTTTTTGGCTATAGCTTTGAATGATGGAAATAACAGAAAGAGTAAATAGACAACACAAGAAAACTTCATTAGTCCCTAGAGGCTATAGCTTGGCCTTTGGAGCTGTCATTTCTTTGGAAATTGATATGAATAGCTTTACAGACTTAGAAAGGAAGCTAGCAAGGCCCCCAGTACAAAGGAACAAAAGCCATTAATTAAACAAAATGGTACAGCCATGAGCCATGTCGACTGAAAACAGGGGAGAAGCTCCAGGATTCCACAGCCTACATTGTGTGGCATCAGCCTCCAGATCATAAGTCTCAATGTTGAACAATGAGATTTATAGCAGACCAAGCAACCCGTGGAATCTTGGCACGACAAAATTCATGTCCAATGAAGAGACTGAATCAAGAGAGTCTTGAAACTTTCATGAAAAAGAGAGACGGAATCAGGAAGAAGAAAGAGGCTGCAGTTGTGACTGAAGATCTTATGAGTATATTTGATGGTGATCCAGTAATCATTAGAACTCTTTTCTTGCCAGTCTAGCTATATGAATGTGTGATCCAAATTAAAGTTCCCAGCGTCGGCCAGCAGCGTTTCAATCGTTTTCTCCGAAAACGATATCACAAGGAAAAATAACATCAATCCATAGGTAGATGTACGTGTATGTATATGCTCCATCAATGGCATGCATGTGAACACCAGGGTTCTTATCTTAATTTTACTTTTTGAATGAATTGCATATGCATGTGATATCTTTACTTGTTTATTTCTCTTATATTTCCCAACGATTTCCAGGTTCTTTTCTTTAAAGATCCCAAGCCTAAATAAAAAGGGTTGGTTCATCTTCAAATGTTTCATCTCTTTTTCCTCTTATTTTCCTTCAAAAATTGCAAGATGCAAGTGGAAGGAAACTGTTGGGAACTCACGCACTATGTAATCCTTCTAAACAGAAAATAGAATTTAAGGATAAAAATATAAAATAAACAGCATTTAAGGATTTCCATTCTTGAAAATAAAAATGGATTAATTATGAATTCCATCCTTCTTTACTAAAATTGCAAAGTTAGTCTTTTATTTTAATTTGTCATAATTTAGTTATTTGTATTTTATGAAAAAAAAAATTTCATTTGGATAAACATTGTTTATAAAAATCAAATTATTCTAGGGTTTTAGAAAGACATCATTATGCATTAACTTCAAACATTTATACAGTCAAAAGATTATCTTCAACTACTTGAAACCAAGCATGCAGTTGGTAAGAAAAAATTCTGCTAAAACCAAGAATTGACATTTTAGAAATCAAAATGAAAAAAAAAAAAGTTTTCTTTAAAGAAAGAAAACAAAGAATATTCATTCAATCAGTAAAACATACTAGTAAAAAACTGTCATACTAAGGGAATCCAAGGTTCTACCCTTGTTGATGAATCACAGGGATCTGTTTTCAATAGAATCAGTTAAAAGTAGAATAATTGATTCAAATCCTATTATCACTCTATGTAACTTCCAGCCTTGGATGACTAAAAGAACATCAAATATGTACCAATTATTATGAAATAATCTTGATCAGAAAAGAGAACTGCTTCTACAAGATAAATTCAAGCCTGTACAGGTATAGATGAGCTCATAGATACACATCCCTTTAATCGTTCGAGAATGGCATTTCGGCTGACCAGTCCCGAGTGGGAAGGTAATGGAAGACCCTCCTTTACGCATTCGTCATACTTCTCCAAGGTGGAAACAATTTCGGAGAAATCTGGCCGCTTTGCGGGGTTTGCTGCCCAGCAGCGCTTTATGAGGTGTGCAAGTGCTGGCTGACAGCTCTCAGGCAGCGGAGGACGTTCGTTCTGCCGAAAAAGAAAAAAAAAGATCGATGTTAGAGGAGGTGCATCATAAGGTTAAGCATAGAGGAACAAGCTTCTACAAACTGTATGAACCAACCTCATCTCTTTTATGTGTAAGGACTAAGAATGTATGAGCTTGTGTAGCATATAGAGTTCAAATGATTGTTTTCTTACAAACTCATAATTCTACATTTCAACTTAGGGTTTATATTGAACTGCTATTATTTGCAATTTGGTGCCTGTGGGGGCAGTCACTGCGGAAACAAGAATGATTCTACACGATGAAATCTACGTAAAGGCAGAGATATTGAACCTTTTCAGCCACGGCAAAAGCAGCTTGCACAGGGGTCATTCCTTGAAAAGGAAGCAGACACGTTGTAAGCTCCCATAACACGATCCCGAAGCTGTACACATCGACTTTCCTCGTATACGGCTTCTCTTTAATCATTTCGGGTGCCATCCATCGGTACGTTCCCATGTTTCCTTTAGTTTCAAGGCACTGTGTTTCTAGACACGATGTACCGAAATCTGCCACCTTTACCCGCATTTCATCGTTTAGCAGCAGATTATTAGATTTGAGGTCTCTGTGGATCACACCTTGTGAATGAAGATACTCCATACCCCGGGATATGTCGAGAGCTAACCTCAGTATCGTCTCTGTCGAAAGCGAGTACGGCTCTTTCTTGTTCAGGTACATCCTCAGAGTCCCTTGTGACATGTATTCTGTGATAATACAGTACACAGGCGGCTTCTTACAAGCAGCAATAAACTGTAAAAAAGGGACAAACTTTAGCAACACAGACACAGACGTGTGTATGTATGCATGTTCCAGGTGTTACCTGAACTATATTGGGGTGAAACAGGCGTGAAAGCAAAGCTACTTCAGACTTAAACTGCTGCTCGAGTTTCGATCTGGTCTCCTCCTTTTGGTTTGGTATTCTCACCATTTTTACAGCAACAGCTCTCTGCTTATAAATCCCCCGATAGATCCTACTATGAGCGCCAGAGGCAAATTTGTTACCTATGAACAATTGAGAAAGATCAGCGGTCCACTCCTCTTGATCCTCCTTCGCAACTTCCCACGTTTCGACATTCTCCGAGTCCAAAATCATCGACCACGATTCCAAGCTATCGAATCTCCTCTTTTCCATGTTCACCATATCTGAATTCATCGGTGTCTTGGACGACGAAGGGAGTTGCAGGCGCTTGCTCCTTGATTTTCTAAGTCGAAACGCATGGAAACATGATGTTCCCATTGAAAAGCTTCTGGTTTGTGATGTGAATTTAAATGGTAAGTGTCTGTTTAGTGCCAAAACAAGCACTCAAAAGGCATCTTCCTTCTGAATGTGTGGGTTGATTTCAGGAACTTCATGAACTGATTCAAAAACATGGGATTTCCAGAAGAATGAAAAAGACAGAATGGGTTTCATGAATTTCTCAAGAAAATAACAAAACCAAGTCATTTGGGATGTTGGTAGCAAATTCACGGCATCTAAGGTGGTTTCGCAGCAGAAAGAAGAGATTTTCAAGGTTTTCTCGTGATTGCTTGGTTCTAAAGTAGGAAACTTTTTAGATAGAAAAATGTGTGTTTCGTTTCTTTGCAAGACCATTCATCAACCGACTCGAATGCTTCAATCCCTGCCCTGGGTTTCATCTTCATCATTGCATTTGCATTTGCATCTTTTGAGATCAAAACTTTGGGTGGGAGTCCTTTGATAAATATGGTTGTCACTTTAGGTATCAACTATGTAAAGTGTACTAGATAGATACATGTTTACAATATTTGATCATAGTTTGAGGGTGTTTAGTATAATTAATCTTTATTATTATTATTTTTAGATAAATCTGTAATATTTATTCCAAAGCAGAACCCATGCTATAAATTACATTTTAGAGGACCCCTCATACAACAAGAATCGCATTTTGTACAGTTTGTAATCGAACATTCTTATGACATAATCGAATACAAAGAATATTCTTTAAACACACAAAAACCTCATTACAAGTGCGTTGTATACCCCGGAAACACCTTCTATTTCGCTCTTGCCAAATCAAGTAAACGAATGCTTGCCATGCAAGCCTAAGGATAAGGGCCAACCCCGATCTCCCCTTTAAACTAGCCATTGCCCAAGCCAACTCTCCCGATCAATCCTTGACCTCCCGATCAACCCCACTACAACGGAGAGCCATGCACCAGACATGCCTAGAGAAACCACATTCAAAAAATAAGTGATCCCTTGTCTCGGATGAGTTGCCACACAAACCACAACTACCCTCTTCATGAACCAGTCCCATACGAGCCAACCTATCCCGTGTAGGCAAACGATCCAAAATTGTCATCCAAGCAATTAACGTATGCTTAGGAACACGCAAAGAAAACCAGAGAAATTTATGCCATGCCACAACCTCCCTATGCTCTCTAATCCCCTTCCAAATCTCCCTCGTAGGATAAATCCTACCTGCTTCCAAAATCATTGCAGCCTCGCGCCTAAGCTTTAACAGCTTCCTAAACAACCAGCTAAAATGATGCTTGCTTTCCATCATCCAGAAGTTGTCATTCTTAATAACATACAGCTTTAGCCATGCAATCCACAAGGTATCCCTACCAGACATGAGCTTCTGAATCAAACTTATCAGACAAGCCCGATTCTACACCTGCAAACCTTTCAACCCTAAACCCCCTCACTTTTTGGAAGACAAATGTTCTTCCAACTCACCCGAGCCCCAAAAGCTTTCTTATCCTCTCCCTTCCAAAAAAACCGACAGCATAACGTCTCAATTTCACGCAAAACACCCTTGAGGAGAGCAACCTGCACACACCAGAAATTTGTCATGCTGAAAAGTACAGCTCGAATAAGCTGCAAACGACAAGCAAAACTCAGATTCTTCCCTGCCCAAGCACTCAATCTAGACTTAATTTTGTCAAGAAGAAGCACACAATCTTTACGACTAAGCTTCCTTGTTACTAAAGGAATTCCTAAATACCGAACCGACAACATTCTAATCTTAAAATCAGTGGCAGCTTGCACCTCCACAAGATCTTGAACCGAGACCCCTGAAAGAAACATTTCAGTCTTAGAAACATTCAGTTGCAACCCTGAAAGCTCATAAAATTTCTCCAATATGCACTTGACTCCTACCACTGACTCAATATTACCTTTACAGAAGATCAGCAAATCATCCGCAAAACTCAAATGAGTTAAACGCATCCTCCTACACTTAGGGTGAAACTGGAAGACTCATTTTTCTGCAACAGCATCCAATAGCTTTGAAAGCACATTCATGGCGAGCACAAAGAGGTAGGGAGAGAGGATCCCCTTAGCGCACTCCCCTCTTGCCCTTGAAATAACCAACCAAGCTTCCATTCAAGGAGACCGAGAAATAAGATCCAGTAAAACAAGCTGCAATCCGTCCTCGAAACCGCTTAGGAAGCCCCAAAGCTTCCAACACCCTTAGAAGAAAACTCCAGCTAACTGAGTCAAATGCCTTCTGTAAGTCAATCTTTAAAGTTCCTCGAGGAGAAGTCCCCTTTCTGCCATAACCTTTAACAATCTCCTGAGCCAGTAAAGTATTGTCTGAAATACTTCTCCCTTGCACAAAAACAGTCTGATTAGCTGCAATTATGCCAGGAAAGAGACCAGACAACCTAGACACCAAAATTTTAGTGACAGTCTTGTAAACCACCGAACAACAGGATATGGGCGGAAAGTCTTTAGCCAAGCTTGCATTCAACGTTTTAGGAATCAAAGCTATTGTTGTAGCATTGAAAGCTGGTAACAAATTTGATGTGCTAAAAAAATGTTGAATAGCAGCAACAAAATCATCCTTAATTATTGGCCATGTAGCCTGAAAGAATCCAGCAGTGTATCCATCCGGCCCTGGGGCCTTGTCTTTACCTTGCCCAAACACAGCACTACGCACCTCAAGCACCGTAACCTCCCTAACCAAATCATCCACCTCAAAAGGATCATAGCATAATAACTCCTTAAGGAGAGCCACGTCACAATCAAGCACAGATTCATCCTCAGTCCCAATCTGTTTTGTGAAGAACCGAACCAATTCCTCAGAAATTTGCGCAAAACTCTCCAAACGATTTTCATCCTCATCATACAAAACCCGAATCGTATTTCGCTTCTTTTTTTTAGCAACTGTGGCATGGAAAAAACGAGTCCCTTGGTCCCCATCTTGAATCCAGTTGACGCGTGCCTTTTGTTTATAAAATTCTAATTCAGCTTTCTCCAACAAAGCTAAATCAACCTGAAGCTGCTTCTCCAACTCCAGATTACAGGTAGAAGAAGAAAGATTCAAAAGCTGTCTCTCTTCCAGTAACCTCCTCTTTGTGCGTACTTGCCCAGATCATTAAATTAATTTGAACTAAACTTAGAGATCTGTTAAGTGATCAAGTAATTAAAAATGTTAATGTTATCTAATTTTGTATGAGTTTGAATTTTGTTATTTTTTAAAAATATAAATATTTTTTGTTTAAATAAAATTAATTATATTAAACTTAAATATGATGAGATTCGATCAATGATCCTGAAACTAAAGAATTGATCATTAAAAAAACATTCATGAACTTTGATTATATAATGTTTTTCTTTGGATAAACATTGGGGAATGTTTGGATTTCGGAGTTCGTTATTGTCGGTACTTTATCGGTATAATATATTTTTTTATTTAAATTTAAAGAATTTTTTTAACGAGGTTTATGTATGTATTTTGTATCGGATGATGTTTGAGATAATATCACTGTTTTTTAAAATAAAGTATTTTTATTTAAATAATTTTAGGTTTAAATTAGCTTGAACTTATATGTTTCTCAAATTTAGAATTTTCTAATTATTAATTAATACTTTAATTTTTTTGATAAAAAATAATACTTTGATTATATATATTAGTTTATATGCATTGATGGAATATGAAATACTAATAGATGATTATAATTGTACCATTAACTCAAAAGATGTGTTATTATTTTAAGATATAACAAGTGTTTAAACTATAGTTTTTTTATAATATATTTATAATATTTTTTTATTGAAATAAGTACTTAATATTTTATTTTAATTAATTTTAAAGTTAATCCGGTCAAGAAAAACAATCACTCCATAGTTTAATTGCATGCCTTTCAAGTATGATATTTTAAATTAAAGCATAAATTTTAAAATATTTTAATATAATCTACAAAGTATTAGTTCTAACTTGCTACTCAGATCCTACCCCTGGCCTTGCATTTGGATGTTAGATGTTACTATTTTTTTTTTGAAATTTAGTGACTCATTTATAATCTTACTAATATTGGATGACTTATGGTGTAATTTACCCTAACAATAATTTAATATGATTTTATTCTTCATATTATATATAATTAAAAAAAATAAGAAAACACTAAAAACAAAGGTACAAGTGAAGCTAATCTCAAAATATCACAACCCAATTTTATTTCAAATCATACAAATTAAACATCTTAATATAAAATTTGAATAGCATATTACATTGAAACCAAGTAACAGACAGACACTTGTGTAAGAAACTACAATCTTGAGGAGGTTCCTCCTGCTACGATTAAGATTTCGCCTGTCACATAGGAAGCATCATCCGAAGCTAAGAAAGCAGCTGCAGCTGCTATTTCTTCAGGTGTACCGAGTCTTTTCAACAGTGTAGCATTCTCAAATGATTTTTTCTGAAATAAATTTCCGTTAATATATTTCGCTTTCATTCAAATCAGGTCATGTAATTGTATTTCTAACAGAAAAATGAACTTACCGTGGCTTCGTTTGCTGTTATGAAAGCCGCAAAACGGGTTGGTACAAATCCAGGAGCGATGGCATTGACCCGAACATCCGGGGCCAACTCGGCCGCCAAAGCCTAATAAAAAATCAACCAATACAGTTAGGTTAGTATTATTATGGTTGAAAAGTGATTTTAAAAGTGTTTAATATGATTATAAATGTTATTGAAAGTTATAACCTTCGTGAGACCGAGAAGTGCCGTCTTAGTAACCCCGTACATGGCCATAGAAGGTTGAGGTTGGTAGCCACCGTATGAAGAAACAAAAATAATGGATGAGCCTTTCTTCAAGTGAGGAGCTGCGTCCTGCAATTGTAATCAAAACATATTGGCAATACACATCAAAAGACAATGCCATTAAGGATATGCATTTAATCTTCCTTTTTAAGCACTTCATTACCTTTAGAAGTAGTATGGATGCTTTGACGTTTGTTTCCCATAGCTTGTCGAGGATGGATTCTTTGGTTTCCAGCAGGGGTACATTAACCGGATTCACAGCAGCATTGGATACAATCACATCTATTTTGCCATATTTCTGAAACATAAACAAATTACAATGTTATGCACACCGATTACCCAAGTGATTCAACGTTATTATCAACAAATTCAAGGATGGACGGATGGGTGTTATAGGACGGACAATCACTCTTAAAAATTTTAATTTCTCGTATATTTTAAAATTTTTTGTATTTTATATTGATGACTTAATATCACACCCTTAAAAAATTCTTATTCCTGTATAAGTTTACTAAGTAAAAGAAATCACACCCCTAACATAAAATTACTGTTGGTCACTAAAAAGAATTGTGTATTAAATCTTAACTGCAACAAACAAGAGATCAAAATATGTTATGTGAAAATGTCTTACATTGAATTATTGACTTTTAAGAGGGACGGATAATGAAATTTTCCCATTTAATAGGAGTTCATTCTTCATTGGATTAAATTCATTAATTAGAATTTGAGGGACTAAAATCCAATTAGACCATTAAACTAAGACCAAGACCAATCACAAAAGCCTCCCTCCCCTGGCTTCACCCCTCTTTACCCACCACAAGACTAGTTCATGAGTCAGGCTGTGTCTAAACCCGCCCATAATTGTTATTGGTAGGAAAAATTTTGGGTCCAAAGGCAAATATATTTAGATTGCCACAAGTGGCGAAGAAGCACTACATTGGCAGAACAGTGTCAAATTCTCATATCAAATGGACGAGATCTAAAGGAAATGTTGTAGTTCTCAACTTTATTCGTTTGATTTTTTCAATGTTTTCATTTACTAACCTCAACGGTTTTGTTTATTAGATTCTTCCTTTGCTGGGCATCTGATACATGACAAACGACTCCCAAAACATGTATTCCTTTAGCTTTGAGCTTTTCAACGGCCTCGTCCACGTTTTTCTACAATCACAGCTCAAAAACATAATTAAGATCCATCGCCATATCCCAAGTAAATCAAACAAACACCAATTTCACTCAAACAGATCGCATCACAATTCACAAAAGTGTATTCAAATCTTGCTAATCACAATCATTTATCATTGAATTCAGGGGAGATCGGAATCATTACAAGACCTGTTTGCGAGAGGAGATTACGACCGAAGCACCTTCCAAAGCCAATCGCTCTGCGATGCCGAAGCCAATGCCTTGAGTGGAAGCAGTTACGATTGCTACTTTGCCTTCAAATCTTCTTGCTGCTACTTTGTTCTCCATTTTTGAAAATTCAAGAAATAGAGTGGATGGAGAGTGAAGAGTTTCTCTGTTTCGTAGATTCAGAAAATACTGGTGATGAATGGAAGAGTTCTATCTCTCCTATATATATATATGTCCTAACCAGTTGCCAGCAACCAACCTACCATTATTAAATATTTTATTCATTTCTTTGATTACATATAATCAAACAATCAATATATAATTTTCACTTTCTCTCAAATAAAAATTTAAATTTTCAAAAAAATCACATGAAACACACGTAAATTCACGTTTGGATCTTAAAATAATAATAAAAATATAATAATTGTTTGTTTTTTTAATGTATTCATTCAAGACATATTCTAAACTCCACGTTCACAACACTTTCCCCAATAATTTGATGTATATAAATATACTTAGACGCCGTTGTGGACTGCACGATATCTTGAGTATACTATATACTATTTGTGGGTTGTTTTACTTACCCATAGTTTGGAGTTTATTTCGGTTACAAATAAAATAATATGAAAAGAAAAATACATAAAACCCTAGGTTGGATGAAAAGTCCACGGTCTCCTATAATTTGAAAAATAGAAGAAAAATGTATAAATTATTTAACATGCATTTGTACAATATCTCCTGGTACAAGTAGGGGTGAGTATTCGATCGAGTCGAGTCAAAAAATTTTAAGTTATTCGAGTTTACGAGTCATATTTTACAACTCAAACTTTATTTGAAAATTTTCGGTTTGAGTCGAGTTTAAGAAATTCGAGTCGAGTCGAATAGAGTCGAGTTTATGAGTTCCTATAAATATTTATTTGTAATTATTTATCATGTTATAGTATGATTTGATTTTAATTTAAACGACTTTCTTTAATCATATAAGATATGTATATATATTTTTTTCATATGTAACGATATTTCTTTATATTTTTATATATCAATGTATATATATCATAAAAAATTAAGAGGTTCGTCTCAAACTTAAAAATTAATCATTTAATTATTAAAAATTTCGAGTTATTCGAGTTATTCGAATTTCCATTTTACAACTCGAACTTTATTTAAAATTTTTTCGAATTGAGTCGAGTCTATGAAATTTCGAGTCGAGTCAAAACGAGTTGAATATTTTCGCCTCAAATCGAGTCGAGTTTTGCTCATCCCTGGATATAAGGCTTGTCTTTTCCCAAATTCCGGGGCATGATTTCAAGGATGCGTTTAGCCAGGTTGTTCGTTTCTGTACACTTAATATTATTCTTGCATTCGTTGTAACAAACCATTGGTAGAACAACATGATTTGAGCCAACTCATGAGAAAGGTTCAAGGTTAGTTTGTACATTCTCAATTGGTACAATAAACTGCAAAGGAACGGTCATCACTTACTCGATACTGTACATTCTCAACATCATCATCATCGGACAATGCCGACACAATGTCGAAACACTTGTGCTCTCAAAGATTTGGGTGAGTTGCACTCTTTTCTTGAAATGGAAGCTGATAGAGTGGGCGAGTCTATAATGTGAAGTCAGAAACAATTCGTTTTTGAAGTGCTGCAGCCTGAAGAAGACCAAGATGCATCAGCCCAAATAACAATAAATAGTAGGCTTTCAACAAGCCTAAATAACAATAAGAATCGTGGCTGAATCATGAACAATAGAACAGTAAGGGTAAATAGAGCATCAAGTTAAAAGTTTTTTAGAATTGACGAGATATATTATAATTTAAAATTTTAAAATAAATTAAATTTATAAAATTTAAATTAAAAAATTAAATCAAGTTCTTCGAGTTTATGATTAAAATTAATTAATAATATATATATTTTTCTTTTTAATTTTTTTTAACAAAATCACTTTCGATATCTTTAATCTACATGATCCAAATCACATAAACTGATTTGGATGCTTCCTTTGAATTCCATCACACAATTGAAAATTGTGACGCATAACAGAGAAATCAAGGCCAACCACTTCAGTGACAAGGACGTTGTTGTCGACTAACAACGTTTTAACGGAGTTGTAGAAGCAGTTGAATAATATTATTTTTAAAAATATGATAAAATATTTTTTTTAATATTTTTTAAATTTACTAAATAAGAATATTTAATATTGTTATTAAAATTTATTTTTAAGAGATAAAATATAAATATTATTTTATTTATCTTTTTTTAGCAATTTAATTCAATTACAAAATATCTTTCAACCAGATAATAAAATTAGATAAAATTACATTTATTTATAAATTTTAATATTCAAATTTGATCATTTAAAAGGAACAACGTTATTTTTTATCCTTATGACTACTGATCTTAAATTTTTTTAACTGAATTAATATGTAAATGATCATTTTACCCCTTTTACTGTCTAATAAAAACATCACTTTCTATTTACAAGAAAGTTCTGGGTGTGTCATTAAATCATGAATTTACTATCCTTGGTGATGAGTACCAACTACCCATACCCTTGACCATATGGTACACGAGTTTTCCACGTGTCAACTCAGCATACCTTTGCTATGCTTCCCCGAAATCAATAGGAAACATAACCCGACCGGCATCCTTTTCAGACGTTGAAGGGAGATCAATTTTCCAAGTATTGAGTAAATAATTATTGAAAATTGATTTTATAATTATTGTATTATAAATATTATTATTTGAATCTGTAATTTAAAAAATATATATATTTATACTCCGATCTAAATTCTGGAAATACTTGTAAGTTTAGCAAGTAACTCCACTACTAGGAAAAGATGTTGAGATTTTAAGTCTGAAGTAATTGTCTTCCTTATGGATTAAGGTGTTTAACGAGTTGAGTAGCTCGCGAGTTGCTCGAACTCGATTCGGTTAAAACTCAATAAATATTTGATTCAGATTAGCTAGTTCGAACTCGACTCGATATCTTAACGAGTTGAATCGAGCAAAATCTAACTCGACTCGATAAGTTTACGAACAGCTCGTTGATTTTTTAAAATATTTTTTAATAATTATTTTAAAATAATTTCATTCAAAAAATAAATTAAAATAATAATTATTAATGTGTGAATTGTTACTTTAATTTTAATATGCTAGTTTGGTATATTTATGAAATGTTACTTTTGAATTTAGACTTTAAAAATATTTTATACAATCTTTTTGATATTTCTAGTTAAATTTGTTAATTTAAGTTAATAATAAACCTCATTTGGTATTATTAAATTTTATTTTTAGTAAAAATAAGGTGAGTTTTTTAATGAGCTTAACAAGCAATGAGTCGAATTGAGCAATAAAATATATTTACGAGCATAATTTTAGCGAGTTTAACAAGTAATGAGTCAAATTGAACAACAAAATTTTTTAACGAACACAAATCGAAAAGTGTCTAACTCGTGATCGACTCTCTCGATAAATACCCCTAATCTTTCTATTTCCATGAATTCTCATGGCCTGGTCCTGGGCCTAGGGAGCTTTGGGGAACAGTCTACAAAGGACATTCATATTTATATCTTACAACTATTGGCTGGTTCCACCAGGGCCCACTTGGCACCTTCCTTATTTGTCCATCAGGCAGAAGGTACAGATTTTTATCTGTGGGTCAACAGCTTGTAAAGTAATTTTCAAATCATTAATCTTACCTACATCCAACGTTAAAATATCATGCATTTCGTATAAAGTTAATTTTTGATATTTATATTAAAAATATAATTTTTTTATTTATTTATTAAAATAATAATATTATTGTATCGATTAAATTATTTTATCAATCACATTTATTTAAAAATAAATAAATTATTTTACCAATCAAATCATCAATGTAGATATTAAATATTAATTGAACAAATAAATTAATTTGATCCATCAAATCAACCAACTTCATTCTTTTATATTTTTTTAAATTATTAGTTTTAGACACACTAAAAACACTCTTCACCCTTTTATAAAGTCTACTTTTTCCATCCCCTCTGGCCCTCCATATAAATTTAAAATTTATCAATAAAATAATAATAAATATATGTTCACATCTTGCATAAATTTAAAATATATATCTCTTATATTAACAGTTTAAATCTTTCATATTTTTAAAATTAATAATGTTTAGAATTTTTAACACGTGAAACTTAATTTTTTACTCATTAAACACAAACATAGGTAAAATTAGAGATTTTATATTCATGACTCAAAATCATAAAAATTTAAAAGACAGACATATAATTTTATTGTTATAATTAAAAAAACTTATTCAGGGAAATTCAACTATTTTAAAATAAAATAATAAAAGGGTGAGTCTATTACGTGCGTCGAATATTATTGAACACCACTAATGATGAACATAGTTGAATACTATTAAATTAATTAATAAAAATTAAATTTTTCAAAGACTAAATATATAATTTTAAATTATTTAAAATAAAATTTTAAATAAATTATATATATTATATTTTAATTTTTTTAAAATAGTTTTTTAAATTATTTTTAATTTTTAAAAATAATAAATTTAAAATCTAAAACCCTAAACACAAGCTAAAAATTCTAAACATTAAATCTTAAAATCTAAAACACTAAATCATAAATTCTAAACCCTAAAATAATAAAACCATAAATATAAAATAAAAAAATAATCATAACCTAAAACCTAAAATAGAAATTTTGAAACTCTAAACCCTAAAATAATAAAACCATAAATATAAAATAAAAAAATAATCATAACCTAAACCCTAAAATAGAAATTTTGAAACTCTAAAGAGTATAAACCCTAAACTTGAAACCTAAAATTAATCTAAGATTTAAATACAGGGTTTTGATTATTTTAGGGTTTAGGGTTTTAGGGTTTAGGGTTTTTGATTTTAGGACCCTAAACACAAGCTAAAAATTCTAAACATTAAATCCTAAAATCCAAAACACTAAATCATAAATTCTAAACCCTAAAATAATAAAACCATAAATATAAAATAAAAAATATAATCATAACCTAAAACCTAAAATAGAAATTTTGAAACTCTAAAAAGTATAAACCCTAAACTTGAAACCTAAAATTAGTTTAAGATTTAGATATAGGGTTTTGATTATTTTAGGGTTTAGGGTTTAATATTTTTTAGTGTTTTTGATTTTAGGGTTTTGAGATTTTATATTTTAAGGTTTAAAGTTTTATGTTTAGTGATTTAGGTTTTGAATTTTGGTTTTAGGGTTTAGAGTTGTTTTTTATTTTTTAAAATTAATTTAAATTATTATTTTATTTAATTATTTAAAAATAAAATAATATATAAAAAATAATTTAATAAATAATTTATTTTAAATAATTTATAATTATACGTTGAGTCTTTAAATTTTTTTAATCTTTATTAATTAGTTTTTATAATGTTCAACGGTGTTTAATATTAACGATGCTTAACGGTGTTCGACGCATATTTTTTTTATATAGAAAATCCTTTTAGGAAATGCTTATAAATAAATGGTTGTCTTATGTATTGCAGTTGAATCGAACCTACAACGAACAAGGAAAGGTACCCGCCCAACGTGTTCCTTTATCACCCTCACAAAATATCTTTCCCTTCCCCCCCCCCCCCCCCCCCCCCGGCAATCACTCCACATTCACTTCTTCGTCAACACACACTCCATTTCCTTTCCATTTCAATACTGCACGTTTATCTCAGACGCATCAATGTGCCCAACAAAATCCGAAACGCCGCCTTCACCTTCGCCGTCGAAAAGCATCGCGCTTTCATCGCCTCCGCTGCCGCGGTCTACGGAGGAGGAAAAAGAGACGGAGGAAGCTGACATTGACAAGGATGTGCTCTGTCCGATATGCATGCAGATCATTAAAGACGCTTTTACGACGGCTTGTGGTCATAGCTTTTGTTATACGTGCATTTCGATTCATCTTCGAAATAAGAGCGATTGCCCTTGCTGTTCTCGTTATCTCTCGAATAACCATATCTTCCCTAATTTCCTGCTTAATAAGGTTTGTTTTCCCTTTTAATCTTAAATCATTGTTTAATGCAAAGGACATCGAAGCCTGATAAAGTAGAAGCAGCATTTGCACTCTTAAGTTGAATCAACAGTTTAATTGAGTACTGTAGAAACGGAAACTCAATATTTTACCGCTACATTATTTTGATTTAGTGTTAGTTTTTTGAAGAATGGCTTCATTATACACAGGAAATTTCTTTTGTTTTATTAACGCCGCTTTTTTTTTTTTATATATTTTTTTTTTACATTTCGTAGTTATTGAAGAAGACCTCTGCACGTCAATCAGCAAGGAATGCCTCTCCTGTAGAACATTTTCGTCAAACAATACTGCAGGTCAGTTGCGCTATATTAGAGCATTAATTTGCAGATAGACTAATTATAATAGTAACTATTGTGTTCTGATCCTTAGACAGGGATGTGAAGTGTCAACTAAGGAGCTAGACAGTTTGTTGTCTTTACTTGTAGACAAGAAGAGAGCAATGGAGCAAAGTGAAGCAGAGATGAACATGCAGATTCTACTTGATTTCTTGAACTGCTTAAGGAAGAAAAAGCTCGAAGAACTTAATCAGGTTTTAACTTGAATTTATATTTTCCTAGAATTATAAATTCTTCTAGAAAATATAAGTGGCGAGAGAATTCTCTAGTTGATAAACAAATCTCACGAAAGCTCAATTTGATTGTATGGACACAATTCATTAGTTTGATTACGTAAACTGATAATTGCTTGTAAAAGGTGAGTTCTTAGCTACAAACTTGTAAGAATATTGATGTAAGAGAAAATGAACTAAATAGGAGTTGCTAGTTAGGAAGGCATAAAATGCTCATTTACACAACTCTATAGTTGAGCCCATTGAAATCTGAGTCCATTATATAAACAAGGTGAAAGATAGCATCACCCACCTTTTGGTTTTAGGTCTATGATATTCCGTAGATGCATCTGCTTTAGCTCCTTAATACCTATCATGTAATTTAAATGGATCTAAAGTAATCTTTTTTCCTGTCAAACAGTGGGTGGTGAATGGAAAATTTATTTTACTTTTTTTTTTTTTTGTAACAAATTTATTTTACTTTTTGATTGATGATATTATGTTTTTCATTTTCTTAATGAAGATTAAAACAGATCTCCAATATATTAAGGAGGACACAACTGCTGTAAAGAAACGTACCATGGAATTGTATATGGCGAAAAAGAGATACTCAAGGAATCTAAGGATGTTTGATGATTCTTTTGCGTCAAAAACCTTGCCTTCGTTGATTGATCAACATAACAACGGCACTATATCTGGTGGTTGCAACTCACAAGGCTGGATAGGTTCAGCCAGTCCACAGAGCAAGGTTAGTTTGAAAGATCAAGCAAGTTCACAGGGATTCAGAAGTAAGGATGCCTATGATAGGTCAGATTCTGAATATGATACTAATTCAGGAGTGGCTGTAGCAAGAAAGAGGCGGATCCATGCACAGGTTACTGTCTTTGCTCATTTTCCACATTTCTTGACCTTTGCTGTTGGTTGGTGCAATGCTTTTGTATGTATAGGTGTTTAATAGAAAAGTGAAGGTCCAAGTTTCTTGGTCCATCAATGAATAGCCTATTTACTAATGATCCTATTGTATCCTTTTTATTATAATTCTGTTATCAGCTACTCTAAGTAGCATTCTGTCCAAAAGATTTATGGAGCAACTGAAGATCTCTCATTGTGTTTTTGTTCATTAAGCTCTCCCTTTTTTTAAGAGTTACATTTCCCATATATTTTCTATTCATATAAATAGACCAGTCATTCCATCAAAATGAGGCTGAGTTTATTTTATGGGCCAATTTTTTATAATTATCATCTCTTGCCACAGTTCAACGACCTACAAGAGTGTTACTTGCAAAAGCGGCAGCGTTGGGCGAAACAATTTAGTAAACAGGAAGATAAAGGCCCAAATGCAATGGATATAGATGGTTATAATCCTGGTCTTGAGGATTTTCAGTCAGTGTTAAGTAGTTTTACACGATACAGGTACATAACTTTCACATGAGTTTCTTATAACTAATATTTTCTTTTTTCAGGAAATGTTTTGGATTTCACTCTAATTGTTCTTTCCTTTGATGTAACATTTGTTATCGTTGTTCACATTAGCCGACTGAGGGTCATTGCTGAACTTAGGCATGGGGATATTTTCCACTCTGCTAACATTGTCTCAAGGTGAATCAAAAGTTTATCATTCTATGTATTTCTTCATAGTCATTAGTTGGATCATCCATCAATCAGTCGTAGTTGCATGAAGTTTGGGTACCTTTGTTATGTTTTCCGACACCTCTTCCTTTAGAAGAGATACCAGTGTAACCATTCTTGAATTGATTTGTTTAATAATATGCTTAGACTTATTTGAAATTTGATGTCTTGTAACAATGTAATGTTAATTGAACTTCCATTAATAAAATATCCTTTCCTGTGCGCCCTTAGAATTTCTAACTAGAATGAATCTGCAGTATAGAATTTGATCGTGACGATGAAATGTTTGCTATTGCTGGAGTGTCAAGGCGCATCAAGGTTTTTGAGTTTTCTTCGGTAAGCGTTAGATGAAATATGTTAGGTCTGTTAAGTGTAGCTCATGGTTTCTGAAGTTCTTATAATAGTGGAAATATTTTTATAAAGGTGATTTGTAGCGGTCTATCTTTGATTAAAGTGACCACTTTATGCTTACTTGAACACCATTAGCTAGCCATTCTTCTAGAATGATGACACCTGTATTAGGGTACTATAGTGATAGTTCTTTGATTCACCAACCAACACTTACCTGTTCGATTTTCTGCAGATTGTGAATGAACCAGCAGAAATGCATTGTCCTATTGTTGAAATGCCCACCAGATCTAAGCTTAGTTGTTTGAGTTGGAATAAGTACACAAAAAACCATATTGCTAGTTGTGATTATGATGGGATAGTAACTGTCTGGGACATTACTACTCGGCAGGTATGAAATATTAGTTCTTTCACTTTCCTAACTTCAATATTTAGTTGTCATGTAGGTCTTCAGCCAAAGAATTTTTATTATAGTGTTTGCTTAAGTCATGTACAGTTTCTTAATCTCCATTATTATGGTTCTTAATTATACAGAGCTTGATGGAATATGAGGAACACGAAAAGCGAGCTTGGAGTATTGATTTTTGTCGCACTGAACCTTCAATGCTTGTCTCTGGTAGTGATGACTGCAAGGTAAAAGTAACTTTGCCGTAAAATCTTGATGGTATTTACTGAGCATCTTGCAGTGTAATCGAAATAGATAAGATTGACAATCTAATTACATTGGTTTATGGTGAAAAATAAATGGAGACATGAGAAAAGGGACTTATGTTTTCCCCTGTAGTAGTTTGTAAGACATTTGAAATCACCTTTTTGTATTATTGATTCAAAAGAGAATTGCAAGTTAGATTCGATGTACTTTTCCTAATTTAATTGGTTCTACAAAGTTCTTATTTCAATTAATATTCTTTGGACCGAAAGCTTATTGTAGTGCACGTTCTCAATAGATTGCAGATTAAGAAGTTCTGAGATCTGAGTTGTTACAGTGGTTTTCATGTTTGTTAGTTGTATCATTTCACCTACTGTTGATCCACTAGACCAAGCCTATACTTGGTTTTGCAATCCATTCTGTCTCACCCCATTTGTATTTGATAGGTAAAAGTTTGGTGCATGAAGCAAGAAGCTAGTGTTCTCGGCATCAACTTGAAAGCGAACATCTGTTCTGTCAAGTACAATCCTGGATCCAGTGTTCATGTTGCAGTATGTCTTATTTTTTTTTTATCAAAATCTTGCGGTAGTCTTTGTTAATTAATATGTAATTATAACATTTCAAAGTATCTCAATAAGGGAAAAGAAACTATTTCACGTCCACATTCTTTCTCATCTCTCTGGACGAAAGTTGGATATGAATGTTTCATCTTTCGATTGGAAATCAATATAAAAGAAATTCTTGGGTCGTTTTAAGACAATATCATGAATAAATTTTTTTTATTGAAGTATCTTATTTATTTATTTATTTATTTAATTTTGGCAGGTCGGAACTTCTGATCATCAGATTCACTATTATGACTTGAGAAGCATCAGCAAACCGTTGTATGTATTTGGTGGGCATAAGAAAGCTGTTTCATATGTGAAATTTTTGTCTAACCATGAATTGGCTTCCGCATCAACCGACAACACACTGCGCTTATGGGATGTAAAAGAAAATTCATTAGTAAGTAACCTATTTCATATCCCGGCATTTTACATTTTCACAAGCATTATCTCTTTGTTATTTTCAAATTTGATCTTAGAAAAATAACAGAACAAGTTACATGGTTAAGCATGGAAATTAGTCTATGGAAAGATAAGTTTGCAATAACTGATGTTTTATTTATCGAACTTGAATGTCTATGGAGTTACTATCTCCCTTAGCATTCCATATTATCCAGACTAAATCCCCTCCATTGTTATATTATTCTATCAGCTGCGCACGTTTAGGGGTCACAAAAATGAGAGGAACTTCGTGGGCCTCACAGCAAACAGCGATTACATTGCTTGTGGCAGCGAAACAAATGAAGTGTTCGTATATCACAAGGTTAGTTAATACATTTGGAATATGGTACTATTTTGGCATCAAATCAGTTTGTTATTGAATTACATTGACCCTTGCAGGCCATATCTAAACCTGCAGCGTGGTATAGTTTTGGTTCGGACATGGCTGATGTGAATGAAGCAGCTGGATCTTACTTCACCAGTGCTGTATGTTGGAAGAGTGATAGCCAGACAATGCTTTCGGCAAACAGTCAGGGAACGATTAAAGCATTTGTGCTTGCAGCCTGAATGGTAATCAATCGTATAATCAGCATGGAAACAATTCCTAATATACCCTTTAATCCCCAATACCTCTATGCTCTAACTAAATACTCAACTGGGGTTGATGAAGTTATTATGCACCTAAGTCCATATGAACCCGGAACATATTTACAGGGAGTAAGAGCCACTTAGTTTTACATGAATTTTGGATAATTAGATTAGTATAAATTGATGATTGAGATTATTCACTTTTTTTTTCTCTCTCTCGTAAAACTCTCTTCATTTTCTACTTTTAATCTCAATCGTCAACTTTCACTCGTATAATGGTCCCAAATCAGTGTTAAATGAGTTTTACATTCTATAGTTGGATCTATCTCTTTATATGTGGGCTCCACCCCCACCCCCTCAATATGTGATTGTGAAGCCTGCCTTTTATCATGGCTTGTAGATTGTACTAGTTCCCGTCTCTTATTTCTTGTTTTTAAAGAAATCCAGATCCGTTAGGATGTTGAAAATAGGAATATGTTATGTATGTCTTGCTTCAAAAGCAACGTATGGTTATGGTTGTGAATGCTTTCTCCTATGAAGTTTTATTTATTTTAGAAACTTTTCTTACAATTCGATGACATGTTGCGACTTTTCGGGGAGAATTTTGTTCTACCATTTCAGGTGAGCAACTTTCCGAATGGGCCGAAATAGGTTAAAAGAAAGAATGGAGACTAATTTCCAAATCTAAGCAATAGTAGAAGGATTGAATCCAATAATTTCCCTTGGTTTCTTTAGTTAATTTTCTAATGAAATTAAATTTAAACTACCCTAAGTATCGCAAAACATTAGATTTCATATCGATTTTACGACGGTTGGATGGATTATATCACTGAGTTTTGCTTCTTATTTTATTACAAACTGGATCGTTAAATTGTTAGCGATGTGTGGTTGTTTTATTTTTCGTTAAATTTATTTTTTATATCCATTTATTAATAAACTTTAAGCACTTTAAATTTGGTTATTAATTTTTTTAATAATCGTTGACGGTTATTCTTCGTCTGTTACTGATTATATTTTTTTAATAAAATTGATATTAAAATATTTATTTATTATTTATATTTTTTAAAATGATTTTCTTACAAAATTCACTCGAAATTGACAAAAAAATTATCAAAGTATTTGACATGCTAATACTACAATCTGTTTAAATAAATGTATAATGAGATTAATTTTCAAGAATGACATTCGTCTTTTCAAAAAGAATAATGATTAGTGGTATAATAAAGATTATTTTTTTATCTCTAACAGGCAGCTGTTAATAAAATAATGATTTTAATATATTAATCTAAAATTAAAGTTTATTTAGTGGTACAATTTAATCAATTTAAAGTTAAGTAGTAAAAGCGACAGAAATGTTAAACTTAAGTGGTGTTTGATGTAGTTTAAGCTAAATTTAAAACGAAAAAGAAAAAAAGCGCACTCGAGTTCCCATTCCCATCCGTTTCGATCCCACTCTTTTTCCTTATATTAAAACACCTAAAGATTCATGAATCAAAGATCATTCCTTTAGATTCACTCTGGAAACTTTCTCCAATCTTCTCTCCCCAGAAGATCCAGCAAGATTGCATTTCCCCCACTCTTCTCTTGATTTTCAAAATTTTTGGCGCGGAAAAAGTGGACATGAGAGGCGAAGGATTTGAGGGAAGGCTTACAAGGCGGCTGGCGACCGCTCAACGACGCCTAATTATCTGTTCACCGGTGAAGATAGAGAGATCAATTGAGAGTAGCTGTTCGTGCCTCCTTTGAATTACGCCATGGTCGATAATGGGGTTTTCAGGTCTGGTTTCCCTGATTCCGCCAATTTTAGCTTCTTACAATATCTAGGACTCCGTTCTATCATGTGAGTTACTTAACCCTGCCAATTTGTGTGGCTTCTGGCTATCGAAAACGTAAATTTCGTTGTTTTTAAAATTTAAATTGTTCTATTCTTGTGTTCCATTTTTCATTGTAGAAATCTTTGCCCTGAGACCTATCCGGAAGACAACAATGAGCTTATAAAGCCTAATGGAATCAGGCTTTTTCAATTCGGTATCGATGGATGCTAGGTTTGAAATTAGATTAATTCTTTTTCTGATTAGTGATTGCCATGATTATATCTCAAAGTTCAAGATTTTCTTGTTCTTGGCTGTTACCAATTCCATTTTCTGATATTGACATCGAAAATGGTTCTTCATAAGTTAAAATCAAATGTTAATTTTGATAATTCAATCCTATTTTCTCTATGTCCATGGATTTCCCCCTGAACTGTGTTCTTTACCTTAATATAAGATTATAGGATCCTTTGGAAAGTTTAAATTGGTAGCTAAGGGCACCCTCCATGTCATTGTCATCAAAGCACAAGCTTTTACTATGTCCTTCTTCTTAGTGGTGCAATTTAAGGTTTGAGGTATACGTTGCGATCCAGCTTCTGTGTGCAGCATGAGGTAAGAAACCCCTTTTTATCTACTCTCAAACTGGTATCTGTACCACCTGGGCGCTCGGTCCAATGTGAGTAGGATCGCTGAACCATGCTTCATAATTGGAAAAACGAGCACCGTGGAAATACATGCCGCTCAGCCAAAGAAAGATGATGGAGAGTTGGCCGAAATGGGCACTAAATATTTTGCGAGAAATCTCCTCCAAATCACTGGTATGGCTATCGAAATCGTGAGCATCGGCAGACTATTTTTTTTCGTACTCTTTTATTTTTATATTTATAACATAAATATTGTTAATAGCCTCTGGTGTGAAAAGAAAAAAAGTTTGTGACGCTGAGATGGGCCCACAACAGCTAAGATAAAATTTGAAATCCCCTTTCTCTCATACTACTCTTTCGATACATAATCTAATATTTTGAAAAAAAAAAGAAATCAAAAAAATTTCATATCGAATTCGAAGTGCCATGCTATTATTACTTACTAATTCATATTTCATATGGCGAAGGCATAGTCTTCCTTTTTCTTTCCATCAAATAAAAAAAACTCATTGGCGCCGAGCGTGAGGGAATGCTAGACGTTTGGTAATTTCTCCTCCGGCCAGGAGAAAAGATCCCATTGAAGCGGCCAATCCCAGGCATATTGTATGCACATCTGGTTGCACAAATTGCATAGTATCATAAATAGCTACTTCGGGTATTACCCATCCGCCAGGAGAGTTTATAAACAAAAACAGATCTTTGGTATCATTCTCTATACTGAGGTATACCATAAAACCAATAAGTTGATTCGAGATCTCGCTATCAACCTCTTGGCCTAAAAAAAGTAATCTTTCTCGATAAAGTCGGTTGATTAGGATAAAATTGTATCTCTTAGTAGCCGTACAGGCACCTTTTGATGCATACGGTTCAACAAAAATTGCGAAAAAAAAATCAATGTGTAGATTCCAGCCATCCTTCGTTTTTTCTAGTGGGCCTTTTCTAACTTCTAATTTCTCTAACTTATAATTTCTAATGAAAGGGCTTTTTCTTACATTTTTTAAATCAAATGAAATTCAAAATGAAATTAAAGAAAGATGAGTTTTGGCCCGTTTTCCTATAATATAGAAATATAGAAAAAATTCGCTAAACTTATCGCACAAACTTTTCATTGATCTATTTTTTTTCATTGGAATTCAATCCAAATCACGATGTCATTTTCTTGTTCCTGAATGGGTTTCATAAATTTTTTATTCAATTTTTTTTTAGGTTTATGCTCTACTCCAAGGAAAAATCTGCCCGATTTTGATTTGCGCATATAGGACAAATGACCTAATACCACGTCTTTTTGCTATGATTTCATTTACTTTTTTATTTTAATTTAATTCCTTTTTCTTTCACGTTTTCCGCCAAATATTCAACGTATTTCTCATATTATTCGATTGATTAACAGTTTGAAATCGCTCTTATTTCTATTTATATTATAATTTTCGAATTTTAAAATAAAAAAGATTTATGATTATGATATAGGTGGTAATCATAAATATATTACCAATTGGGTTTTTTCTAAACGGAGCCTGGATGCTTCATTTTATCGGTCCAACCAAGCCAACCATAAATCATTCTAATTGAAAATATTAATCTGGATACCCCCCCAAAAAATGAAATGGATCTCTAATTGCACTTCATTAGACTTCACGCTACAAATTTTTGATAATTCAATCAATCTTTTTTTTGGCGAAACAGAGGATATCTCGATCGGGCGAGAGAACGGGGGAATCCCATATGACCCAATATATTTGACAAGTCGCACTATACGTCAACCCAAAATGCATATTGAACTAAAAAGTGGAATTGTGGATATAACGCTTTTATTCAGGCCGTGGTTTGCTTACACATTCTTCTGGCTGTTTCTGGTGAAGAAGGATCGATACTATGATTTGCACTTACAATTTTTAAACAAATTAGGTTCTATTTGTTTTGATATGGTTGTCTGCTTCACGAATGATATCTTACTTTCATAGAGTGTCATGAATAAGCAATATTCACAAGATTTTCTTCTTTATCATCATCTGCTTATATTCAGTATTGCATGTTTCCATAGCAGATGTAAAGAACCACCCGGTGCTAATCCATTGTGAACGAGGAAAGGTAATATTTTCATCCTATGCTTTTCCATCTTTGTGATATGTTTTTCAAACCAACTTGTTGGTTCACCTATGTATTGCTTGTATATTCTGTACTGCACCATACTGGTTGTGTTGTGGGATGCTTAAGAAAGATGCAGAGATGGTGCCCGTCTTCAATTTTTGACGAGTACCAGCATTTTGCCCCTGCAAAAGCGAGGGTGTCCGACCAGAGGTTCATAGAGACATTCAAGTTTCCAGAATGAACCACATACCGATGATGTTTTCGTGTTCAAAGAGATAGCAAGCAACGCATCAAATATAGCTTGAGGTCTTACTGCCAATCCATAATCGAAACAAAGGCAACCAACCGCACAAGAGTTTGAGCATTGAAACAACTTGGTTAATAACATATGCCTATGGTTTGAAGCATGGCATGGATGGTTAACTTTTTGCTATCGAATAGTTTTCTCATTCTAATGGAAAATCACATTTCAATAATTTCTGGGTGTGGGTTTATTCATTCGTTCTACTCGAACCCAAAATTAATCCAAATCCGAAGGAAAACCGCCGGTGCTGATGTACATTGTAAATAAGCAGAATTCTTCACCATTGCTTCCTTTTCTTTGAAAATGCCAATTGAAAACAGTGTGTAAATCTCCTTATCATCTGGTGTGAATCGACCCCGACAAGATTGGCCTACGTTGTACAATGTCATCAGCAAGCTCCGTCTTCATTTTAATTTAATCAACTTCATAATATGCTCAATGATTGTTTTAACATTTCTTTTCTTCCTTTGTTTATGCTTTATCAACTATTGAAGCAAAGTGCAGATTCCAGAGTATATTTCACCTGCAACACTTCCTCAAATAGTAAAATATCACACTCTCTATAAAATTCCCCAGGCATTGCCTTTATCATCTTCACACCCTCAAAGCGAAAGAGAGATCAACCATCAATGGCTAAAGAAATAATGATCTCAACGTCAGAGATGGCTTCTTTTGACCAGATGAGTGATCCATACGCTAAAGTGCTGGGAAACGATGCTTTGGGCCTGCAGAGACTCTACGAGAACAACTCGGACGCATTGTTCCATCGAATCAATGCTTGCAGAGACACCATTTTCCACATCGCAGCTTACAACGGACGCCTCGAATCGCTACAAGTGCTGCTCAAAATGGTGCCGCTGTCGAGGAAGTGTGAGCTGATGAAGATGAAGAACAGTTTCGGGAACACAATTCTCCACGAGGTGGCCACCACTACCAATGTAAGAGCAGCTGATCTGTTGATCAGAGAGCTGTTGGTGTTCCATGAAAACGATATTCGTCAAAGGGAAGAGATATTGGCGTCTCGAAACAAACTGGGCGAAACCCCATTGTTCAGGGCTGCTGAATATAGCAACAAGACGATGGTGGTGTATTTGGCGAGGGAGATCGAACGAGCTGGGAATCTTCTGAGTCATTACAAAAGGAATGATGGGACCTCCATTCTTCATATTTCCGTGATCGGCCAACACTTTGGTATGCATCTTGAACTCATCCACCTCTCCATTCTATTTATCGTTTTGGATTTGATTAATTTGGATTTATAAATTTTCAAGTTATTTTGGTACGTGTGGTTATCATTTTAAGTTAAGGTTATTTCGGTTTTCGGTCATTTTAAATTTGGATTATTCAAGTAGAGCAGTAAAATTAACAATTAAACTTAATTAACTTGATATTATGTTTTTGTTTTTGCGTTTTCAATCACAGAGACTGCTATTTGGTTCCTAAAAAAGGATCCTCAGCTTGCAACCTACAGAGACAAGAATGGAAAAACAAGCCTCCATGTCCTAGCTGGCATGTCCTCTGCTTTTAAGAGTAGCTCCCCTTCTCAAGGAATACTCAAGGACTCTTTCTATAATTGTATGTCTTCTATTTCTTTGATCAAATTGTTAAAATTCAGTGCCACTATTACTCATTCCAATGTAGGGATGACAAAATAATCCGATAAGTTCTAATTTGATCATGTTTAGTAAGGATATCTTTTTTCTAAAAAATCGGATTTGAGGGTGGAATGAGTTTTATAATACATGTACATCTAATCATGTAAAATTAATATAATATAAAAAATAATATTCCGGGCCGAATTTGATAGGAGTCGGAATTTTTTTTATCGAGATCAAGTTTAGATATTAAGACTTTAAAATCGAATTAGAAACCGAAACATAGAAACCGAAACATAGAAACATGTTGAGATTGGCATTGTTGTTTGAAAGGCCTTCATGGTGGTGCATGTCTTGAGGATGAGACTGATGAACTTCCATTGAATCTGCAAAGCAAAGATTTAGAGCAGGGTAGGCCAAGCAAAGGTCTCAAAGAGTCAGAGCTCTGTAAAGGTATTTTTTCTTTGATATTTTGTCCGTGGTTAAAACTCGTGATTGTCTCTTCTAACAATGTTTAATTATTGTTTTATGAATCTTTGGTAAGATGCGATGATTATATATGTTTGAGCTTCTCTGTATGCAGGGTGGAAAATGATCGATGGGATTCGGGCACAAAAGAGAATGCACGAATCGGCAGTTAGATTGGTGAAGATGTTAGTGAGAACTGACTCGTCTTGGTTCGATCATCACGAACCGGAGGAGGAGGACACAGTTTGCTTGGAAAGAAGGGAAGAAGAAAATGTGAAGAGTAGTGCAGTGCCTGGCATGGAGTCCCCACCCGAACCAGATACGCCTTTGTTCATCGCGGCCAGAGCAGGCATTGTGGAGGTAGTGAATGAGATACTCACGGTGTACCCCCAAGCCATCGATCATATTAACAGAAATGGACAGAACGTGCTTCATGTCGCCATCATGCATCGGCAATACAAAGTGTACGATCTCCTTAAGAACAAGGTGGAGGCGAAGAGGTTGGTTCGGGGCATCGATAATCGTGGCTGCACCATATTGCACCGAGCTGCGGACACCAAATTTTACCATGGAGGAACGAAACCTACTCCTGCCCTCAAACTACAACAGGAGTTGATATGGTTTGAGGTGAGAAATCAAATTAGTAAACAGTTTTTATGGTTGAAACTATATCAGCTAATTGGGCAAGCGAATTTTCCGTGCCTGTTCACTGTGTTTTTTCATTCGAGTTATGTTATTTCGAGTTATTTGTTTAAGTAATTTCGAGTTTGAATTGTTTCGGATTCAAGTTTAAATTGTTAATTTTTTATATTTGAATAAAATTGATGCAGCAAGTGAAAGCTCAAATTCCCTCGCATTTTATCATGCACATCAACCAAAAGAACAACACAGCAGATCAGCTTTTCAAGGATAAGCACCGAGAGCAACTCAAAGCCGCCCAAGACTGGGTGAAGAACACCTCTCAGTCGTGCTCAACGGTCGCCATTCTCGTGGCTACCGTAGTCTTCACTGCTGCATACACCGCACCGGGAGGTTTCTTGCAGAGTAAGTAACAAGTCTAGTACCAGATGATCCAACTGCATAATATAATGGACTTACAATCTGGCTATTAACAGCAGATGGCAGTCCGATACTCCTGGATAAGCCCCTCTACTCGTTTTTCACCGTGATGGATGTTGCCGGCCTGGCGAGCTCATTGACCTCAGTGGTGATCTTCCTCTCCATCCTCACTTCTTCCCTCGAGTTTGAAGATTTTCATCACCGGCTCCCCCGGAACCTCTCACTCGGTTTCACCTTTCTCTTCTTCTCTGTCACCTCGACCATGCTAACTTTCACAGCCACCATTTTGCTTCTGGTTCATTTGGATAAGAAGTGGACCACATCTCTAACGTATGCCGCCGCGTTCCTTCCCATAGGCGTATTCGCACTGTTTCAATTCCCTTTGTACTACCAGTACTTCATGGCTGCAGTCAAAAGCATTCTTGATTTCTTTCGGAGGAATTTACCTGGAAACTGGGATTTTCTTGAAATCATAGATGATTGAAGGCACCAGATGAAAGGGAATTTACCTGGAAACTGGGATTTTCTCTTAGTATTACTTACCATTGCTTGAAACATGTCAAAATTGAAGTTTAGATTTTAAATCACTCCTAATATTCTCAAAGTATTTGTATAATATCAATTAAAATTTTCTTTTAATTTAATATAAAAGTTAACGTGAAATACACTTCGATCGGATCGAAATCGAATGATAAGTTTGATAGTATATCTATTTTTATTTTTTTTATTACACTCGGCAGCTGCGTAACAAAAAATGACATTGAAATGGACTGGTATTTATCATAAAGTTTGTAATGGTGTTAACAATTAGACTAAATTTTATAAGGTGAAAAGTACGAGCCCTTTAACCCAAACGGTTAACGGAACGGTTGTTATTTCTAGAGGTGTGATTGAGTGATCAATGTCAAATAGTGGAGATTATATTTTAAAACAGATATTACTGTAATCACTGTTAACTTGTTCAAAAAAAATTATAAGGTGAAAAAGCAAAGGGGCTAAATTCCTGGAAAAAAAAAGTAGGAAGACTAAATCCAAAATATATAAAGAGTACAATGAGTTGAAACGTATTTTAACCATTTGTTTACCGTCCTCCTCATTTTCCTGTCTTTCTCGTGGATCAAATTTGTCTCGTAATTGCTAGTTCAGTCCTTACGGTTGCAAAACGCCGCCGTTTTGGTGAATTCGTTTTACGTTTCCTTGCTATTCACACCGCGCGCTCTGTTTCAGGAGCGGTCAAGGTTCAGTTCGAGGAAAGCAAAGTAAAGCGTTTACGATTTGGTCTTTGTCGGGTTATTTATTTGATTCTTTATAATAGAGAAATGAACAAGAAAGCATTGGCCATTTTGATGCGAGCTAGAATGAGACCTAATCAGCACACTAATTTCGCCCTACCTCCAATTTCTGTAAGTTTTGTTTTTCCTAATAGTTATTACGACGTGAATTTTGTCCAAAACTACGTTTGATTCATCCTATTCTGTTAATTGAATGGTTTGACTAATCGCGAATTTATTGAATTTGTTATTAATTAGTTTGGATTATTGATTTTAAACCAGAATGAGGTGAATCAACTGCTATCAATTTCTCAAGGAACCCAATCCGGTTCAAACGGACATGAAAATGGAAACCTCAACGATCAAAGGTCTTTCATTAGTTGTAAAGTATTCATGTTATCGGTTTATGGTGTGAGTGTGTATTTGGAAGATTCGTGGAGCTTGTATCATATATTCTTTTGTCTCACACCTGAATTGTGAGTCCGAGCAACATAGATCGTATGTACATTCTTGATGCTTAAATCTGGAAACTGTTTTCTGTTACACTAGGTCATTTGAGGCGGTGCGAGAAGCGATGCACTCTGCAATATCGATGCATAAAACTGAACTTCTAGATTCTGTACTTAATGATTTTTCGGAGGTAAGTTATGGTTAATGACTAAGAAGCAATTACTAATTATCTAGAGTTCTCGATGTTTATGTCTGAGCTCGGTAATGTTGTGTATTGCAATGTAATCAGGGTTATTTCTGCCTTTCTTTTGAGAACCGGCGGAAATTATTGCTCACACTTGCCAAAGAGTATGATCTCAACAGGACAAAGGTTCGTGAGCTGATAAAACAGTATCTAGGACTTCAACCACCTGGTGATGAGCTTACTGTTGGTATTTAACCTTTTTGTGGAATATTATTTTCGTGTTTAGCGGAGTTGAATGGTGTAGAGGTTAATTGTTTTAGGGAATGAAGCTCAATCAGGAGGAGTTGAAGACGAATGCTCTCTTTCAACTTTCTATCGCATAGAGAGAAATTTGAGACATTCACTTAAGCCAGTGTATGAAACTCTATTTGAGAGAATTAACTCGCACCCTGAAGGGCTGAAGTTTTTAACCATCCTTCGAGCTGATATATTATCTGTTCTCGCGTAAGGTTATTATCCTTTTTTGTTTATTTAACTGAAAAGTGTGTCAAAGAATGTCAGAAACTCGTTTGATTTTTCATTTCTAATTTTATCATGCAGAGTCATAAAAAAATCCCATGCTATGGTTGTAAGGAACTTCCTAAGCGTTTTGGATTATCGTGAATTATCATCAATCACTTGTGTATATCTTGAATTGTAATCAATCATTTGGGCATTGAAATTTTCTTTGTTCTAGAATTTAGGTATTGCTGCTTGCTTATTTCAGATCTAGAAATTAGTTATACATTCATTTCTTAAAAAATTGAAATATGACTACTTCAAATGTAACAAAAATATTTTGTTCTAGAATTTAGGTATAGCTGCTTGCTTATTGCAGATCTAGAAATTAGTTATACATTCATTTCTTAAAAAATTGAAATATGACTACTTCAAATGTAACAAAAATATTTTGTAAATTTCAGAGAAGGAAGTATTGCCTCAGTGCGAGCAATGGATTCCAATCTGAAGGACAAGCTTAGCACTTGGCTTAGTCCTGCTGCTTTAGAGCTCCATCAGATTACATGGGAGGATCCTGCTTCTTTGCTGGAGAAAATTGTAGCTTATGAGGTTTGTTTCTATGCCCCCTATTGCTTGCCCGTATGTTATATTTTGTATTGTGCAGCCTTGTATTGTCTAGTAATCAAATTTTATCCAGGCAGTACATCCGATCAGTAATCTTATTGATCTTAAGAGAAGACTAGGAGTTGGTCGTCGTTGTTTTGCGTATTTTCATTCAGCCATCCCTTGTAAGTAGTTCCTTTCACTGCTTAGGGGGGACTCGGGGTGTCAAGTATTGTATTGCCTGCAATTTCACCTGTTCTCATTAGTCTCTCTCTCTCTTTATCTAATTGATTGGTATTTCAGGTGAACCTCTTATTTTTATTGAAGTTGCACTTTTGAAGAACATAGCAGAGACAATACAGGTGAACTTTCTTTTAACTGTACCGTACTTCTTCCATCATCTTCTTGTTCATAATATTTCTGTGAATGATAGGAAGTTCTGTGGGATTATCCTCCAATTGTTGAAAGTGAGGCGTCATGTGCATTATTTTATTCGATATCATCAACTCAGGTATAATGTTCTTCTCTCCCTCTATTTGTAAAAGCTATTCACTGTCTGGAGCATGATGAAAAAAAATCATAGCAGCTGTTTATATGGTCTAGGCAAATAGTGTAGTTTCTTGTTCTAATGGGCTTTTCACACTTTCCTTGTTACGCTTCCTTGAACCTGACTGCATTTTTTCAACTTTCCCAGCCTGGCTTGGCAGGAATCAACCTAGGAAAGTTTCTTATTAAACGTGTTATTACATTGGTTAAAAGAGATATGCCACATATTTCTGTAAGTATTCCTTTTCTTTGATCCGATTTCTTATTCAAACTAGCTGCAAGATTATTTTTGCATTTTCAGTTATAATATAAGTTTGCTGTTTCCTGTTTTATGCTTGATGGTAATTGCTCCGCCCTTTAATGATATCAGGCATTAATCATTTTAATTTCTGAAAATGTGGTTTTGCTGCACTCTCTACAATCTGCATTTTGAGTTTGTTTGTGGTCTTTGTTAGTTATCTTGCACAACACAATAGATATTTCAATAGATTTTTGATAATATACTTGGCACTTTACAGAACATTCCCTCGACCGTTTTTCTTACATATTCCTTGACATCGCTGGGTTGCACAGCTTAAGTTTTGCTTGAGATGATGCTTACTGACACTTCTTTTCCACTTAGGTGTTTGCTACACTTAGCCCTATCCCAGGATTCATGCCTTGGCTTCTATCCAAGTTGGCTTCTCAATCAAGACTTGCTGAAGCAGAAAACATATCATGCTCATTAGCTGATAATCCTGGATCAACTTTTTATGAGAATGTACTTGAACCAGAAGAAGAAAGAGAACTAATAAACTCATTGGGGTAAGCTCCATTTTGTATTTGTGCTTGTTGTCAACCAGAAGGTGAATGGTTTATAGAACATTGGTCTGTGATGCATCTTGATTCCCAGTTTGTGACCAGTGTGATTCTTAAAGCTTAATGGAGTGACAATGAAGTACATTGGGTTATGAAAATGATATTGATTTGTTGTTTTTCCCAATAAATAGAATTAGTTTAACACTCTAGTTATTGTTCAAGCTCTATACTTAAAAAGAGGGGGGAATCAACTTTTGGAACCATTTAGGTGGGGACACTTAGCTCACTAGTCACATCTGTCATAATTATTCTGTATTCTCCAACCCTTATTGTGCTCCTGAAATGTGATCCACCGAGTCTGCATATTGCCATAATGCTATTATCTGTTTCAGGGATCTTGCTGCTGGAAAAAGTGGCATGGAAATACTGTTGAACGTGTTAACACCGACAACTCATGAGTGGACTGATTCAGATAAATTGCTTTCTGCATTAAAACCGCCTCTAATGCGACTATGTACGAGGTATGATACTCCATTTGAAATTTCTGTTTTTTTGACCAAATAGCTTTATCTTCAGTTTCTTCTGTTTTCTTCTGTTCTTGCGTGACAAGGAACAGAAGAATAGAAACTTGATATGTATACAGTCAGATTACTTGGTTCCGTGCCCAATATACAGAGCTTGTGTTTCTTTGGGTAAAATCAATTGATGCCAAATCTTCAAGTGTAGGTACCTTCTGCAAGAGAAAAAGAGAGGAAAAGCTCTAGATTCTGTCGCAAACTTCCATTTGCAGAATGGAGCGGTATGTAATGCGATTGCATTCATAAACCAACGAAGTCCTATTGGCAAAAGTATTGATTGGTTTATAGATTTTCCTCTATACGTCTAAATCAATCGTAACCGAGAGAAAATATTCTTGAAGATGCACGCTCCTCTCTCCTTTCTGCTTGTACATTCACTTCCTCTTGTTTAAGTACCGGTTTCCACACTCATTTAATCACTTTGAATATGGAACAGATGGTTCAAAGAATAAACTGGATGGCAGACCGATCAGATAAAGGCTTGAGTCAAAGTGCAGGTATCATGGTGAACTATGTCTACAGGTAATTTTTCTGTTTCAACTAAAATCCAACTTCTATAATTTATGTCAAATGAGAATTTTGTACTCAGTAAAAAAAACTTCTGAATTAGCTAGTCTCGATGTGATTGCTTTCAGCTTACATGTATGGAGAAGTAAAATATTACCATTTAAACCTTTTCGAAATTCTTGCTGTGTTCTTGAGCTTTACCAGAACACCAAACGACTGTTTATGTAATCATGTCTCCTTTTGAGCAGCATTCTTACATACAACGATTGATGACTTGCAGGCCAGAGAATATCGAAGAATATGCTCAGTTGTATTTTAGCAAAGGATATATCCACTCTTCCGATGAAGTGAAACAGTACACTCAGGTATTTAAGTAGTGCATTCAAGAGTACGACTTTTTGCTATATATCGATAATGGTCGATTCGTTAAAGATTTGCTCATCAGTTTGATGTGTGCCCCTTGCCTTGATTTTGCTATTGCTATGGTTTCAGCCATTAACGGAAATGAATCCAAGGACAACTTAGGATGATTGAAGGGAGACAATTCGAGTATGTTCTCCGGCTTACAAACTTGTTTATACACTTTACTTATGATTCCTCAAGATTCGAACAAAGGTACTTGTTGCTGTCTGTGTATTTCCCTTCATAATGCAATTTCCTCTTCAATGGAAAACGCCATGAAATCACACATCCAAGAATCTGCATATAACTTTTTTATACTCTGTTATGTACTGTACATTTCGATACAACTAGATAGAATACACCAGTACAGGGCACACCACAATAATATTCCATGCTTCATACATCATCTATCTGATTTATCAAGTCTGCCGTGTATATAAAAATCATCATCGAAAGATTATCTACTAAAATCAAGTATGTAATACGAGTTCATCTAAATTAATCACGACGAAACCCTAGAAACCGGAAGCAATAAAAAACTTGACCGGTTCTTTGAATAGTTTTGATTTAGACAAGCAATTGAACGGAATAGAATCATATGTGAAGCAAGCAGACAAAACTCAGCATACTTAATTCTTTGTCGGACATTCAAGACCAAACAAAGAAACGAAGCTGTCAATGCACGCATATATACAACTTTATATTGATACCAAAAGCAATAACACCAAGGAATTGCATCACCCTCTACCTCTCTCATCATCTTCAAAACCCCAAAATGATTCCACCATGACAATGGAGAAATCATACGAATTCGAGTTTCAAGATTGAAATTTCAGACTCAGAAATCAATCTTTATTTACCCTTTTTTATTGTGTCAAAAATATGATCATTGTATTTGTTTTTCACGTTCTCCTCCATTGTTTGTTGGTCCAAGTCGAGGCAAACTGCAAAACCGGGTGCAGCCTCGCCCTAGCTTCGTATTACGTATGGCAGGGCTCCAACCTCACGTACATCAGCACCATCTTCAACAAGCCAATACCTGAAATCATTATGAACAACCCGCACGTTTCAAACCCGGACAAAATCGATGCGGGGACCCGAATCAACGTACCATTTACTTGCGATTGCTTGAACGGTGAATTCTTGGGACACACTTTCGATTACTTTACGCAGTTCGGTGATACGTACGACACAATCGCAAGCAACACGTATGCTAACTTGACGACGGAGGATTGGGTGCGAAGGGTGAACGTTTATGATTATACCAGGATACCTGTTAACGTGACTATCAATGTTACCGTGAATTGTTCCTGCGGTGATCGACGTGTCTCAAGAGATTATGGATTGTTCTTGACGTATCCGATCAGGCCGGAGGAGGATTTGTCGGTTATCGCAGCGGAGGTGAACGTATCAGTGGAGCTGATACGGAGGTATAATCCAGGGGTAGATTTTACTTCCGGGAGTGGACTCGTGTTTCTGCCGGCTAAAGGTTAGTGATTAGATTGTTTTTTGGTCTAATGTGGTTTTAGTTCATTTACTATACTAAAAATTGAGATTAAACTCCTCTATTTTTATAATACTATAAAATAAGTCCAAAAATGAAAACACTACTAGTTGAATATGAAATAGACTAAGCTTGAGTGACTGAATAATTTCACCTCTTTATTCTAATGAAATAGACTAAGTTATTGGTTTGTACCTGCTGAACCGCTGGTAACAGTATAAAAGTTAAAAGTAGAGAGATCAAATTATGTTAAATTAAAATAGAGAGATTAAATATTAGATTTTAATATAGAATAAGGACTATATTCATAATTATACCGAATTACTTTCTGAAAATCACATGTTGATCTCATTAAAAACCGTTTAATATAAATATTATTTCTTTCAAAATCATTGGAAAGATCAAAAACAAAGAATAAGTCAAGGTGTGTTGAATTCAAAGCTGCCTAAAAGTTTTAAGATATTTAAATTAAAAAAGTAAAGAAAATAAATTATATTTTAAAGGGAAAAAATATTTTTATTATGATTTTATTTTTTTTAATATTTAAAATAAGGGTCATGGTCTTTATCGTTTTTTTTAAATATCATCCTTTTAAATTTTAAAATTTTTAATATGATTTAAAATTTTTATGTGTTTTTATTAAAAATTGTTTTTATTTTCTTAAAATTTTATAAATTCGACTTTTATAATTATTATGTTGGTCCGTGCATTTCGCCACAGACGCAGTAGTAGGAGACACAGACAGTCCATAACATAGTTTAGTTGATCATCTGTGCTTTTCAACACGGTATTGTCTTAATAATCATAATTTCAATATGACCTTCTTCTTCTTCTTCCTTCCTATGCAGACCAAACTGGAAATTTTCCACCATTAAAGACCAGGTAATGGATATGACATATTTCTTACATCCTTAAACTGAATTTTTAATCAAAACTTTAGTCAGTTTAACTAATGGATTGTGTCCATTGTTCTTTGCTCTTTTACTGCAGCACCACTGGTAAGGATCGATCATTCTCTAATCTCTACATAATATCATATAGCTTTCATTCATCAATCTCCTGATGTTGTCTTGAGCTTTACTTGTTGCACTTGAACCAGGAATCTCAAGTCGAGTTATTGCCGGCATATCGATTGCCGGAGTCGCCGGGGTTTTGTTGTTGGGACTTTTTATATATGCCGGTCTTTACAGAAGGAAGAAAGTTGCCCAAGCATCGTTACTCCTACAAGCATCACCGGACCACTACATTGAACATGGACGTGGTGAGCTGTTACATCGCCGTCGACACGTGTTTAAGCACTTAATCGCTGTTTATGCCATTGATTAATCCTCTGTATCATATGGTATTGTGTATGTAGGTACCCCGAAGACAAATTCGGACACTTCTCTTTTTGCTTCTCCAGGCCTCACTGGTATCACGGTGGACAAATCTGTGGAGTTCTCGTATGAAGAGCTTGCCAAGGCGACTGATGACTTCAGCCTTGCTAATAAGATCGGACAAGGAGGGTTTGGATCCGTTTACCTCGCAGAACTACGAGGCGAGGTACCGTCTCCTAACATCTCACTCGATGTTATTATAGACTATGGTTATTGCAGGGCATCGAATCATGTTTAGGCCTGTTAATGATTGCAGAAAGCTGCAATCAAGAAAATGGATATGCAAGCGTCGAAGGAATTTCTCGCCGAGTTGAAGGTTTTAACACATGTTCATCACTTGAACCTGGTATTCCGTTATTTGCTTCTCCTCCTATGGTGATTTCAAGCATTCATGAATCGTATAATCATGAATGTATAAGTGACTGTATCTTAAAATTTGATTGTAGGTGCGTTTAATTGGATATTGTGTCGAAGGTTCGTTGTTCTTAGTTTACGAGTTCATCGAGAATGGTAATTTAAGTCAGCATTTGCGCCGGCAAGGTGAGAAACATGTACTTCTATGAGTGATCTATGCACAATATGCATCTTATCATTTTGGTGATGCATCATGTTCTGTTTTCAGATAGAGATCCCTTGCCGTGGTCAGCAAGGGTGCAAATCGCTTTGGACTCGGCTAGAGGTCTCGAATATATCCACGAGCATACCGTCCCTGTCTACATTCATCGTGATATTAAATCAGCAAATATACTAATAGACAAGAACTTTCGTGCTAAGGTTATCGAATATATCCCGTATAACATGTCGAAAACTAACCTTGAGATGCATTTGGTCCAACTGATTGATGTATATATTGGTGAACAGGTGGCTGATTTCGGGTTGACGAAACTAACTGAATTCGGAAACAATTCGTTACAAACTCGTCTCGTCGGTACTTTCGGATACATGCCACCAGAGTAAGAATAAAATCATCCAAATGTGATGCATATACAAACCTTTAGCTCTCATGTTTGTTGAACAAGTAACTAAGTTGCCTCATTGTGGCATTGTTTAAAGGTATGCTCAGTACGGCGATGTTTCCCCTAAGGTCGATGTATATGCTTTCGGAGTTGTTCTCTACGAATTGATATCTGCCAGGGAAGCTGTCGTCAAGACGAATGAAGAAGTCACCGAATCGACAGGACTTGTCGCAATGGTATTCATCGGTTATCACCTTTCTCTTGCACTACTTTAGTCACGAGTCACGACCCGTAAATTTTCGATTCTCCATAATCGTGTTTGAATGAATCCGGTTCGATATTCGCAGTTTGAAGGTGTTCTTAATCAGTCCGATCCAAGAGAAGGTATACAGAAACTTGTTGACCCCAGGCTAGGTGATGGCTACTCCGTCGACGCGATCTGCAAGGTGAATTATACTTCGGCCCCGTAAACTAAATGTAAGTATATACTTATATGTTCTCATTGATCTCGGATCTAACAAGCTGTCATCGGTAGCAGATGGTGCGCCTCGCTCAAGCTTGCACACAAGAGAATCCGCAGCTGAGGCCGAGCATGAGAACGATCGTGGTTGCACTTATGACACTGTCGTCTTCGACGGAGGATTGGGATGTTGGTTCCTTGTATGAAAATAATGCTCTAATCAGCCTCATGTCCGGAAGATAGTTTAGCCATTCAAGTTAGATTATCAAGTTTAGAAAATAGTTTAATCATTTATGTATTGTATTTTCACAAAAGTTTAGGTATTAATGTGAATGAAAATTAAGAACATTATAAAAATAATTATTAAAGTATATCCGATTTCAATAAAGTAATTAAAATCTTTAAGTAAATCTACGTGTTCATCACTCGTCTTAATATATCGGAATGTAATTTTTTTAAAAAATTATAGTACGAGTCTAACTTATTATATCAGTCATTATCTTACCAATTCATCTATTCTTTTTTTGTCATTTAAAAAATATATTTTCTAAAATCTGGATTAAAGACAAATAATTAGTGATAAAATAAATTGTTTTCACTAATTATAGATTATAAATAATACGACGAACCGAGGTCACGATATAATCCGTCATTCGTAACTAGAGGTGATAATGAGCTTGACCAGCTCGCGAGCTACTCGGGCTTGACTTGGTCAAAGCTCGACTCGAGTGAACTCTACTCGGGATTGGGTTCGGCTCGGGATTTAAACGAGTCAAGCCAAGCTTACCCAAATTCGGTTCGAAAAGCTCGGAATATAAATATATATAGATTAAAAATAATTTGTTTAGCAAAAAAAATAATAAAATAAATGAGAATAAATCTACTAAAAATAAATTGAATATTATAAACTAAAACAAATTTATAAAACTACAAATAATAAATAAAAATAAACTATAAATAAATAAATAATAAAAATAATATAAAAATTGTTTATTTCGAGTCAAGCCGAGCCGAACCTGACGAGCTTTGAGCCCAAGCTGAACCCAATAAATATTATTTTTGAGCCGAACTCGAACCTGAAATTCCGAGTTCGACGAGCCTTAAGCTGAACCAAACCCAGATATATATGTTTTCGAGCCAAACCTGACCTGGCTCAAACTCACTCGACTCGTTATCACCCCTATTCATAACACAAGTAAATCATTGAAATTTCGCTGAAAGTACTTAGACGTTTAGATCCGTACACAAAAGGTCCATATACTGAGCAGCGGCAAGAAATTAAGCACGAGAAAGGATGTGGACTGGGTGAAGTTCAGTTCACATGGCCCATGGGAGCGTCAGAGAATAGCGTAGACTGGGATTGTACGGTTGCGGAATGTACGGTGAGACACACAAAGTTTCACGTGCCAGATATTGGACAATTTCGGATCTGGGTCACTACACATTAGACGTAAATTTCAGATTTGCTTCATGTACTTTTATGTTTTCACAATTGGATCGTTTTCTAGTGTAAATTCAGTATTTACTCCAAATAATTAATATTGTTAATATTAAAAAGATCATTTCACTTTATCCTGTTGGCGTGAATTTGTGTTGTTGGAAGTCATGATATAAGAATTAGATAATTTGGTCAGACCACTTGTTCCCGATTCAATAATAGTAAAATTTTAATATATAAGAACATATTATAATTGGTTCAACTGACAATGTTTCGATTTATAATTTTTAATTTTAATGGTTCACTCAAATTCCTATTCTGATTTCAAGCTCCGACAGTTGAAGAATGGTGTTGTCAAGAGAGAGAAAGAAAACCGTATCAACATTTTAATCGGACAAGATAGCAATATTACAACTACTGGTATTATAAAGGTAAAAGGGTCATAGTACGACAAACCAAAGTAATAGATTTCAATCTCAAATTTTAGAACAACAAAAGGACTAAAAATGAAATTTGAGACAAGACAAGATGTTTTAATGAACATGATACTAACAATGCACAGAAAGTCAAAAACAAAACGTGTCTGAGTTGTCCATTAAAATGATTGCAACCTCACCCCACAAATTCAACGAAATAAAGACCCAACCTATCAGTAGCTTCTGCCTTAACACCAAAATGAGTAGTCAATTTATATTCTTTTGTAAAAAGCAAATGTTTAATATTTTATTTTAATTTTTTAAATAATCTTTCAACAAAAAATTTAAAATCCATATTTTAATACAAATAAATATTTATTTAATTTTTTAAAAATAAAATTTAAACCTTTATTTTAGTATAAACCTGATCTTGACCTCGAATCCATCTTTTCGTTATTATCAATGCAGACGTCGTTGCCTTGAAGTCTCCTAGAACAAAGTGTTAGTGTACGTATAAGTTACGTGTCAAACTGTAGTGGCCGTACTTTCTTGACTGATTCATTTATTGGAGAATATTCCACACTCGAGAGAAAGGGTCCCTGTTGTTTGCTTGTGGGAAAATCATTGATCTTCAAACACACGGATTAACAGATAATTTTGAACAAATACAAGTATACATGAAAAAGCTATGAGGTTTTGGGGACTGATAGTGTAATTAATCCTTTTAAAAACAGAAGGAAAGTATGGTTTTCTGCGAGTGTATTTACTCGAAAATCTGAACTGAATTATTCAAAATGGAACAATGATCAGAAAAAAAAGAATGGCGTTGTGTGTGTGTGTTCTAAACCTCCTCCCAGAAACAAAGTACAAAAAAAAATTATAAACATGTCTCTAAGATCTTAATCATTGCCCATTGTGTGATGTGTTGTTGTTGTTGAAAGTGTTGCTGCTACTATTCGGGTGAGCACCGCCGATGATGGACTTGATGGCGGCCGCAAGGGCAGCAGTGAAGCTGGGATCGCTTGTGATGGTGGCCGTGGCGGCGCTAACCGTGGCGGCCAATGAAGGCTGTTGAGGCTGCTGCAATTGTGGATGTGGGACTTGGTGTTGTTGGTGGCTTAATTGTGAAGACCTGATCATTTCTTGTGACAACTGCAGGCCTGAGAATTTTGACTGGTTATACAATGGCTGACCAAAAACTTGAGGCAAGTTTTGGGGTTGGAAGGGAAAAGGGACTTGGAACTGCGTAGGAGGAGGCTGCGGCGGGCTTCGGAATTGTAGAGGGTTCGGTGATTGTGTGAGGTCCAATGTCACCGTCGGGAATGGCGCCGAGGCCGATATGGTTGCCATGCTTGAGGAGTTCGGAAGGATTGCCTTGGCAAGCAAGTTTTGGTTCATGATACCATCTGCACTTGGCATTGACCCTGAAAGCAACATGCTGGCTGCTGCTGCCGTGGTTGATGCCATTGCCATCGCCGCTGCCGGCAGTGGGTGATTGTGGTTGCCCTCGTATGTTGTTATCAAGATCGTTCTATCATCCGCGCAGCGTTGAACCTGAGATTAATCATAGAAAATAAGTTAGCTTCATGCTTTGAAATCCAGATAAGATCAAAATAAAACATCAAGATAAAAGGCTAAATTCAACCAGGTATCCTCAAACTATTGCTTAAATTATACATTTCCTATCCTTGAAATCATTTTAAATTAGTCCTTAACCTTGTTAGTAAGTTATTTTCATACCCTAAACAAATACAATTAATCTTTACAAAATTAACAAGAATAAGATTGTAACATACTTGTTTTCGGACGGGACAACCAACAGCCATGGTGCATCGGTAATAAGCTCGAGGACATGGGTTTCCTTTAGCCATCTTTTGTCCATATTTTCTCCATTGGCATCCATCCGTGATCTGTATATCAAATTAGGAATCAATTAGCTTCACAGAAATCTTTGAATATTTCTCAGCTAAAGAAGTGAATAAATCTGGCTGTAATACATACCATGGGAGCTTCAGATCGAGCTCGAACCGAAACACGAGCTTTCCTCATGGCGGCCTCTGTGGATTGATCGATTGATTTCTCAGAATTTAGCTTCGGGACTTTACTATTAGCTCCCCAGCTCTCGGATTCAGGGCTTTCTTCTCTACCGATTCTTTTTTCCACGTTGTTTTGAGGTGTCCCTGAACGTGTTCGTTCTTCCGACGACGAATGAGTGGACATCATCTCTGCTGTTTCGGCTCCACCGGAGGGGCGTGGATCTAATACTTTCAAAGGCATTACCTCTTTACCATGTTTCTTCTCTTCGGATTTCACTTCTTGAATCTGAAATTCCATTTCCATATAAACAACATTTTGAATCCAGTAGTAAAGAGCTCGATACCTCTCGTTGAAAGGATTGATAAATATAATCGAGCTTAATAGGATAATCACCTGATGTTGTTCTTGGGTGGTTTCCATTTCTTGGTTTCTTTGTTGTTGCATGAAGTTGAGAAGGTGCATCTGGAGAGCAGTGTAATTGTTGCTGACATGACTAAGCATGTCTTTGAGCTGTTGATTTTCTGAATTCATGCGTTTCAACTCCACATGCAATTGCGCCAGCTGAAAACCATGGGAAACAAAAAAAGGTTTAATTCTACTCTTAGTCCCTATACTCTTTTTGAAGTTTAATCCATCCTCTTTTATTTCCAGAAATCGAGTCCTCTATCAATAACATATGTCCAAAACAGTGTTACCAATTAGACCTAATTAAGTTTTAAATCAGTAGAGAGACTAAATTATATGAATTGAAGTGTATGGACTAAATTTCAAAAGTTTAAAGAGTAGAAGGAATGGAGTTTATTTTAATAGTATCATCGTCTTACTTCATTCTCGGCTCGCCGGTCTTCCATTTCCGATGATACTCCATCATCAACAGTCAATTGATCACTTCCGGCGGTCAGAAGAAGCAAGCCAGTCTATATTTAGAAAGAAATTCATAATTAATTACAACACAACTTAAAAGTACCAAATACATGATAATTCTGTGGATCAAATCTTCAGTTAACAATCCGAACGGAAAATCCAGCTTACATTTACATCCAAATCGGTGGAAGGAGCGGGTTCAACATGTTCCTTCTTAACACGATCCTCATCAACGACTCTCAATCTCTTATCGGAGAAAAAGTCAACCTCGTCGACGGGAATCCGTGTATCATCTGACGGCGAGGAGGAAGAAGCGGAGATTGGCCGTCGGTCGTCTCTATACCCGGCGAGGCTTACCGGAAACTGAAACATGTCTCGTTGCTGGTTCAATCTAAACAAACTACCTGTTGTAGACGTGGTTTTGTTGGAGAAGAAATCATTCGTAACGTGATCAGATTCCATGGCGAGGCCCCATCCTTTCTCCATAAATTAAACAACAAGAGCTACGAGAAAACACAGAAGAGATAGCTTGGGAAAAGATTGAAGAAATGGTGTGAAGTCTTGAAACGGTGCAACGGGGATGCCTATAAAAAGGGTTTGGAAATGGGAACGTAGACCAGGATTTTTTTATTATTTTTTAAATTAGTTTGATATGTATTTTTGACGTCATTATGTGCGTCAGATTTCCAGCTGGATATTGAACTTTTTTTCCTTTTCGCTTTCCCTTTCCCTTTCCCTCGTTGGAAACTCAAGCAAACTACACTTTCGCCATTTTCCCTAAATTACTAGCGGAGCTGAGTTCATTGATGGGTAAAATTAGGATTTTATTCGAAGTGTTTCGATATTCGATAATTATATAATTTTATTTAATAAAAATAATATTATAATTAAACCTAATTTTATAAATATTTATGCCAATAATTTAAACCTTCCCTGTACAATAAGAAAGCAAACAGAAGTTTCGTCCACATTAAGTCAATCATAATTTGACTCGTTCTTTTAAAAAATAAAACAAGGGAATGCAAATAAAGAAGAAAATATATAAAAATATCCACCGCCCCGAAGGGTGCGGAGCGTTTCATGTGATTTGAAAGGAAGATCCAAATCGAAGTCAACGAATTTGACGGTCCGGCTTTCTTCTACGACCGGTGACCGGCTGAAGGAGTGCCTGGGTCTTTTCTTGGCCTCACGTTTCAGATCTATTCTCGATTGACTGTTTACGGTGGGACCGAGTCACTCGCTTTGACTTTCTTTTTCTTTTTAAATTTTCTTTTTAAAAAAATCATTATTATTAGAAGATAGCTCCGTTTAAACTGGTTTTATATATTTTAAAAAATACTATAAAATTCAAGCAGAAGTGAACATGTCTACAATTAAAACGTTGAATAAGTTGCATGACTAATGTTTTTTTAATAGCACAACTGATGTTAGATAAAAGACTTTGGCTTCATTTCTTCAGGGTCCCCAAATTTTGGTATATATTTTAAATTGACCACAAAATTTTAAAATATTTCAAATGAATCCTTGAAATACTAATATTGTATCAATTAGATCATTCTGTAATTTCGTTTTAGTACCAACAAATATTGAGTATAATATTATTATTTTTGAAAATATAAATTTAAATAATTCATTTACACGGGGTAAAGAGTTGAGTTTCATCAACAATCTCATCTCCTAAGTAACTTGTTAGTACCACTTTTGGTCTTTTATAATTCGACGGTTGCATACGAAGATGTAGGGGTAAGATTGGTTCCATCCGATTTAAACTTTTAAATCGTCCATGAAAATTTTACTTTAACCCGTGAGCTTTAGAAATAACAACCGTTCCTTTAACCGGGCTATAAAGTTCTTATTGAAATAATAATTTTATAAAAAAAATAACTCTCTTCTTTTTAAAGTTTCGGAGGTTTTTCAACATCCCACGACAACTTTCATTTGCTTCCTTCGTTTACCGTGACTTGCCCGGTGCTGCTTTCATGGAAACGTCGGCATAATTTGACTGTTTTGATTGGATTTGGACCCAAAGACTTCTTACACTCTTGTTGGTGGTGGTTCCGTACTCTTTAGGCAAACGAAGCGGTCGGACGTGGTCTGTTCACAAGTATGAACATACTAACAAAGTTGTATTTGTTAGTGTAGATTATGACTAGCAGCCATGGCCAGCAGGCAGGTTCAAATATTTAAAGGATTTTATTTAATTTGAAAACTTAATAAAACTGAGTGGCTAGAGTCACAATTATAGTTTGGATTAAGATTTTTAAAAATCATATATATGTTATGGTATTTTTTGAAAATATGTATTATTATCAGAGAACTTATTTAAAGACATTATTTTCAAGGTTGTATACGATCAAACCTATTAAACATATGCATAATCACCGTTAAAGAATTATTCTAGTTTAACTCTAGATATATTATGATTATTCGTCTTGTACATTTTAACGATTGATTATGGTTAATTTTATACAAACATATTGTTTGTAATTACGATTCTATTCATCCCTAAAAATGTGTATTGCGGGTAATTATAGGTCTAACTTAATCAAAGGGTACAAGGTTTGGTGTTGAATACTGTCTTAAATCTGTAGAGGTTTCATCTTTGTGATCTGTGTCTATTCGAAGTTTCAGACAGGGACAAAGCCACATTATAAATGGGTGGGGTAATCACCCCCATCCTTGAAGATTTTTTTTTTTACTTTTATCCTCTTATTTAAATTTTTTAATTTTTTTTTATGAATTTTTCCCTTACTTCTAAACATTTATGTTTTGCCTCTTAACTCCTAAATCTTGGCTCCGTACCTGGTTTCAAACCTGTGTGGAGCATTTCTCTGGTCAAAAGCTGCGTCCCCTAGCCCTAATTTGAATTTTGTTTTCATCTCCTTTCAATAAGTTTGATGAGGCCATGGAGGAATGTGAATGAAATGGCAGACATTTCTGGTGGAACCTCGAAGAAAAGTGAAGCTGGAAGAATACATCGTGAAAACCCACCCATTAAATTTATGGTGAATTCCCAACTGTCGTATCCCTCATGCACGTAATAGTAGATTCCAGATGCATGCATAGCCATAGAAGGAGCAGGAGTTTCTGAAAGAGAAATGTTTTATTGAAACTATACGAGGTACAAATTCATACTTGCCAGTTGCCACTGTGTGTGCTTAGAATTCAACTCACACGGACATTTGGGATTGCTTCAACAACAACAAGACAGCTAGGCCTAGGAGAATCGACAGAAATGGGGTTGAAAGTAGGCAGTGTTCTCATCTTCTTTGATTGGCCATTACACAAAAAGTTGACAATGGATTTAGAAGGTGGAAAGGAAAAGTGTTTTCAGACACAATTGGGTCGGTCAGTTGACTGAAATATTTCAAACACAATGATACTTAACTTCTTTAAAAGAATAGACACATATATATCTGAGATGCCTTTCACACACTCATTTATGGGTTTGGTCTGTCATTTTAGACCCCCATTTTTTTTAGAAAAAAAAATCCCTTAAACAACACAACAAACAAACATATTAACTATGATATATAACAATTTTAGTATCTGTTCTAAAATATATTATTATGTTGGTATTAGTGGTACTTAAACTCGTGACCTCTAACTAAGAAGAGCAACTACTCCTTTAACCACTGAGGCGAGATGACTCGTGCATTATATATAACAATTTTATTAATATTTTGATATGTAATGTTTGATATTTAATATTATGAATAAATTAAATTAAAATAATATTTTTATAATATTTACTTTTAATTAATTAGAATATAAACAAAAACTTTTGATTACGGGAAACAGATTAGGTCAATGGGAAACCCTTAATGTCCAGCTGATGCAAAAGGCCCAATGGAGACCAAAACTTCATAGGCTCTCAATTTCTTAGGCCCTGACTCGTAGTCTTTAAATCCAAGTCCAAAATCAGCTAAACGTCACCGTTTCACAAAGGCTAACAGAATCTTATGGAACTCCATACAATCACGACCTTACAGCCACGTGTACTCGTTTCAGTTTTACCCGCGAAATCCAAACGCCCCGAATCCACCGCAGAATAACAACCGTCCATTTTCTTCATCAAACGCCATAACCGAGAGAGACCAAATATGGCACGACAAACGATAAAACCGTGATATGGATCAACGGCTGAGGTTAAAGGAAAGAAGCATTAGCTTAAATGTAGGATATTATCGGGTATGGTGAGTTGGACCCCACCGAGTCTAGGGAAATGACAGGTAGACGAACTTTCAGGTCTGCTCTGTTTGTTTCTCAGGATTCTTGTTCTCCTTCCCTTTATATTTTCTCTTTATGATTTCATTTTTTCTTCACCTCATCGATTTCACCTTTCTCTTTGTTTTCTTTCGTCTAAGCGGTGAGCATTGTTCTATCTGTTCCTCATGTTTCTTCTTCTTCTTCTTCTTAGTTTTATTTTTAATTTTCTGTTTATAGTTACTGTTTTTATGCCGATATTTTGTTGATCGAATTGGATTATGTTAGTGCCATGTGAAGTTTTGAACCTTTCCGAATTTTTCTTGAAAGTTTCTATTCATTTTGTTAAATCGTTTTTACCTTATACTCAGCTCGTTAGCGGTGCACTGCTTCTTTGTAGTTTAATTAGAGAGATTATTATTATTCTGAATTTGAAATTTGCAAATAAGGGTTTATTTGCTCAATGAATCAAGCTGATATCAAATATGAGATGAAATGAGAACTGAAACTTTTTGACATGACAGGAGAATAGGAGTTAGTATGAATTTTGAAGGATTAAATAGTTGTTGAACGTTGTTTTTTCTTCGTGCTAAACAGCTATAGCAGTTTAAAATTGTAATGGATATGCATGTCCACTAAGGAAAGCCGGAAACAATAAAATGTTTAAATTGTTTTGAAGTTTTTTAGGAATTTATGACTTTCCGGGTTTAGTGTTATGGAAAATGGTGTTGATATAGCATTCCTTCATATATGCATACATGCATACCGCATATGTCTCCTTTGCTCATCTCTGTGTTATCTAACGACTGAGTGTCGATGTGTGGCTATATAGGTTAACATGGGAACGATTTTCAATGTGGTTGTACTGTCGCTGTTTATCTCCTCCCTTTTGTTATCTGTCGTAACAGCATCTAGTGATGGGTTGGTTAGAATTGGGCTGAAAAAGAGGAAATTGGATCCGAACGACCAGCTTGCTTCCCAGCTTGAATCCAAGAATCGAGAGGCTCTCATAGCATCTATGCAAAAGTATGGCTTCCGTAACTATCTTGGAGACTCTGAGGATATTGATATTGTTGCCTTGAAGAACTACATGGATGCTCAATACTACGGTGAGATTGGTGTAGGAACTCCACCACAAAATTTCACTGTTATATTTGACACCGGCAGCTCAAATTTGTGGGTACCATCATCGAAGTGTTATTTCTCGGTGAGCACCTGCATCTAGGGATGTGTAGGGAAAAAACTGTTTGTTTTGATAGTTGGGAAAGAAAACTTATTCCAGAACAAAGGATTTATGTTCTTATAATATGGTGTAGGTTTCATGCTATTTCCATTCCAAGTACAAGGCGAGTGAGTCAAAAACATATAAGAAGAATGGTATGTCAGTCTCTTTTTATTGCACTATAATTGTTTTATAAACCTGTTATTCTTTATTTTAAGGACTTAGAACAATCATAAGTTCCCGATTGCATACATTTTAATAGTAACTTGTGAAACTTTTATTTTCAAAAAAATGGTGGTGGTTTTCTACAACTTGAAACATTATGCTTGCTTTTCTAGCCTATTATTAATGAAATTGCACTAGGTCTTTATGTAACCAGTTTCTAATAGGCTTACTTGGTAAATTGAATTATGGTGACTATTTCCCATGGATGCTTAAATAATATAGTTGTATTGTCATATTTGATGCAGGGAAATCTGCTGCTATTCACTATGGCACTGGTGCTATATCTGGTTTCTTTAGTTATGACCATGTACAAGTCGGTGACTTGGTTGTGGAAGATCAGGTAAGTGTAGCTAATCTTCTTCATTTCCATTTGCCCATGATATAGTATTCTGAAACTTCAAATTTGGTTACCTATTAATTGTTTTCTTTACCAGGAATTTATTGAGGCTACTAGGGAACCAGGTCTTACATTTTTGGTGGCCAAATTTGATGGGATATTAGGACTTGGGTTTAAGGAGATTTCAGTTGGGAAAGCTGTCCCAGTGTGGTATGTTTGAATTTTAACTTCAATAGGCTATTTAAGATTTTTGTTTTCATTAGTAGCTTATATTGGACCACTTATTTGTTTTACAGGTATAACATGGTCAAGCAAGGTCTTATCAAGGACCCAGTATTTTCATTTTGGCTTAACCGCAATGTAGACGAAGAAGTGGGAGGTGAAATTGTTTTTGGTGGGGTTGATCCAAACCATTACAGAGGCAAGCACACATATGTCCCTGTAACACAAAAAGGCTACTGGCAGGTTGACCTTTCAAACTAAAATCATCATGTGCTGATAGATGCTTTATATATTGTTCTGTCTTTCTCTTATTTTTTTCTTAATCATCATTTCTTTTTGGTAGTTTGACATGGGTGATGTTCTTATTGGTGACAAACCAACCGGTATGTTTTTTCTCAATGCCTATAGTACTTTAAAAGTGGGATTAAATAATTTCTTCAAGCTCTTCAGTTACCTTCTTTCAAGCAACAACATTTCTTGGAATTGATCTTTGTGATTTTGACCTGGGCATTTGCTATTCAGGATATTGTGCTGGAGGCTGTGCGGCAATTGCAGATTCTGGAACTTCTTTGCTTGCAGGTCCTACGGTAAGCCATAATAATTGGTAGTATTGTTTTTAAATAGTTGATAATAATCACTTAGGGAAGCTTTCTTAATGCTGACTAAGTCCATGCTTTTCTTACTTGTTAACCTAGTTATTGATGTGATTCCTAATTGTCTGTTTGTCTTGGTGTACAGACTGTAATAGCCATGATAAACCATGAAATTGGTGCCACTGGAGTGGTTAGTCAAGAGTGCAAGGCCGTGGTTCAACAATATGGGCAAACCATTGTCGATTTACTCTTAGCTGAGGTGACTTCTAGTTTTACTCTGGATGTGAATTATCATATACTCAACTGTGTGATCAGTTTGTCAGGTTCTATACTTCATTCCTAATGACTGGTTTTTCCCTACAGACACAACCAAAGAAAATCTGCTCACAAATTGGATTGTGCACTTTTGATGGTGCTCGTGGTGTAAGGTCAGGCTCAATGGTCTTTGTGTTTTTGGTCACTTGACTACAATTTTTCTACTTTGCTTAAAGGTGTAAAACTAACGGTGCTGAAATGTATTTATATAGCATGGGCATTGAGAGTGTGGTGGAAGAGAGCAACAGCAAATCATCTGGACTTCAGGAAAGCGCTATGTGCCCTGCTTGTGAGATGGCAGTTGTTTGGATGCAGAACCAATTAAGGCAGAATCAGACTCAAGACATCATATTCAACTATGTCAATCAGGTGATATGTGATGGACTTGAATACTTTATGCTTGTTCAATAATTCGCCAGAGCAATCCTTCCAATGGTCTGATTTTTACCATTTGATACTTGTCCAGCTATGCGATCGGATGCCAAGTCCAATGGGAGAATCTTCTGTCGACTGCAAGAGTCTTTCGTCCATGCCCACAGTTTCCTTCACTATTGGTGACAAAGTTTTTGAACTTGCCCCTGAAGAGGTAAATAAAACCCATCCCTATTTTGCGTCAGTACCCTGTTTTTACTCTTTAGTTTTCAACTTTAGGATGGTTCTTATATCTGCTGCTTAAATGTTCGTTTTATCTTGGATGATGTGATCAGTATATTCTGAAGATCGGCGAAGGTCCTCAAACTCAGTGCATCAGCGGCTTTACTGCTTTGGACGTTCCTCCTCCTCGTGGTCCTCTCTGGTACGTCGTTTATGAGAATAATGATCTTCTATACTATCCATTCATTAGAACCATTTATCTTATTATTTTTGTTTGATTAAGGATTTTGGGAGATGTTTTCATGGGCCGCTACCACACTGTCTTTGATTTCGGTGACCTGAGAGTTGGCTTCGCAGAAGCGGCATAAAAATATAAACTATCTGTGACCTTAATGTCTATCCATGTCTGTGTTATGTAGCACTGTATACAGATGGTTGGAAACATGTCACTTGTCTCGGACATAAATGCAATGCTTGTAAATATTTATGTTCAGTTGCATTTGCTTCTATGTTTTATCAATGGTTTGATGGTTACCTATTAATCAGTTTACATATCTTGCTTATTGCTTTCTATTCATCAGTTTTTTGTCCTAGGACACGTAGGGTTTCGATTGAAGTCCTGAGAGGTGGCGCAATCTGTGTGTAACCCCCTGTCTAATCGGTGTTACACTGTGGTTGCTTGGGTGTATGGTCATCCAGATGGTAACTGGACAAGCACCTTGCCCGGATATTATCGCCTGAAATTCCCAGTACTGTTTCAAATTAGCTGAACTTTTTATTACACATCCAGAATTAAGAAGAAAAAACAAGATGAAGAGTTAATTTTGTTGATCATCCATGTTAAACTTCTTACTTTATTTTATCTTATTAATTAAAAGGTTGAAAGGGTGTTGTTTTTTAGCTAAATAAAGCTAGGCCTACGACATAAAAGTAATAAAGTGAATAAGATGAAATAATAAGATTTGAATTTTAACTATTTGTGAACTTGATTAAAGTACAACTATAGTTGGAGCTCGAGGAAAATCTTGAAGCAAAGAGACCTGGTATAAACCTTGAGGGCTATTTGGACTTCAAGTTTAATTTGGAGTGAGACTCAGGTGACAGAGGAAAGGTTAAATGACATAAATTAGTATGGTTTCGTTTGCATATACCAAAACATGCTATTATTTTGTGGATGACAATACTTAATAAATTGCCTACAAAGGTAAACTTCGATGCATGGGTAAGGACATTGATGAGAGATGTATTCTTTGTAATGCTGCACTTGAGAGCAGGAACCATCTATTTACTGAATGCAGGTTTTCAAGGGCTGTCTGGTCTGCTATTCTAGAGCTTTGTGGCATGCATAGGAACATGCAGTGCTGGGATGTTGAGTTACACTGGTTGTGCTCAAGACTGAAAGAAAAATCGCTGATAGTTCATGTTCTTAAACTAGTTTGGAGTGCCTTTATATACTTTGTTTGGGAGAAAAGAAATAAGAGATTATTTAAGGTTACTTCTAGAACCGAAGAGGACATTTTACGTAACATAAAAGACGTTTGTGTTCGAACACGGAATAGAGATATACATGTGGATGATGTAAATAGTACTATTTGTGTATGTTGGGGTATTTCCAAATAGGGATAAATGCCCCAAGGTGCTTATAGGCTTGTCTTTCTTGCCTTGGATAATAATATCATACAATTTATCAAAAATAAAAATAAAGTACAATTATGATTATTTGAGGTTAAAACTGTAATTATTGTCTGATTACATATCAACCAATACTTATTGGCTGGAAGAATAGCCAAAGCACTTGATTATAAAATTGTTGTCATACCTTCGGTTTCTCAACGGTTGCTCAACTCTAACTTAGTTTAGTTGATTAAACTTATCATTAATTCAATTTTATGTCTAGACAAGGAAAAATTATTAGGTAAACCCTGTTCATTACATTATCCATGATCCTAATTAATCAAGGATTATTGATCTTAATTTTTTTTAAGTGAATCATCACTTTTTCCTACATGGGCTTAGTGGGTGGATAGTTATTAGGTGGTTATTTAAAAATCAATGACCTTAATTGTTTAGACCATAAATAACATGATAAACATGGTTCACCTAATAATCTCTCTTAGACAATGGTGCAACGTGTTTTGCCATTCATAATGACTACATATACACATGCATCAAATCAAGTCTTCACTTTGTCCTATCCCATCATGTTCCATGGATAAATGAAGGGGTGAGCATTCGGTTAATTCGATCGGTGGTTGAACCGGATTAATCAAAACTAAATTAACTAAAATTTTAAAAATCTTAATCATTAATCGAACCGAATTTTCTTTAACCGAATTAACCGAACCAAAATTATTTTGGTTATTAACCAAATTAACTAAAATTTATTATAAATTTTAGTTAAATTACATAATAGGTCACTAAATTAAGCTAAAATAATGCTTTAGTCACTAAACTTTCATTTTATACTAATTTAATATAAAATTTAGTGACCATTTTATAATATGAAAAATTAATAAACATTTTATAATTAAATGAATAAAAATAAATATATATAATATAAATAATATTTAATATATATAATTTTAGTTAATTTAGTTAATTAACCAATTTCAAATAGAATGAACCGATAATCGAATTATAAAAAAATTAACTGTTAACCGAATTTATCATAAATTAACTAACCAAATTAACCGAAATAATTTCGATTCGGTCGGTTAACCGAATTAACCGAACCAAATGCACACCCTAGATAAATGAATGTTCCAAGCAAAGTTCGCCAGAGAACACATGATTTTATGTTTGTTGGGACAAACTTTGAAGGACAAGAATAAATTTTCAATATAAGAACAATCAGAAATCAGACATTCATTTTGTAGAAAATAGAAGTTCAAAGTTGAGACGGTTAAAGAACTGTCATTGTTAAGGAAAGTGGGAACCATAGAGAATTTACACAGTTCTTGTATCTATATACCATGAGTTTCCATTGTATTGCATCATGCTAAAACCAAAGGGGAACCAAATGTGTTCTCTCCACTGTAAGTCATATACAGAAAACCGTCTTCGTCCTTGTTTTCCTCGTATATCGCAGACATCAAGGAGGCTGTGAAACTCAAGAAATAAGCCTTGTAAATAGAAAGAAAAGTGTTGATTTAAGTTATAATACTCAAAGCTATCATGTTATTAACTCACCAGTAGGTGGGAGGGTGTTCTTCACAAAGACAAATATAGCTTTCTCAGCACTAAGCTTAATCCGTTTACGGACAACATAAACAAATTGCCCCACAGTCAAATCAGCAGGAACGAGATACCTGAAGCCGTATTCAGAGAAGAATATTAGGGAAAAGAACATTGACTGGTTCGGTTCTTAAGAATCCATTAACATTGACAACCCAAGCAAACATTTGACAAGAGACATCATTCACTAGAAAGTGCATTTAGCGGGTAACATATTAAATAACAAGAATATTGATGGATCTTCTTCCAATGGCATTGTAGCCAAAGACTTCACAAGCATACCAAAGGTAAATTGATAGCATTTGGAGAAGTGTGATTTGAGATCATACTATAAACAAGGGAAAATGGTACTAACTTCTTTTTATCGATATCAGGAACGTCACTTCGTTCGGCCTTCTCTACGATAACCTGCATAGTTATCCGTTAACATTGAAGAATATTAGGATACTAATACACAATAAAAAGTTTTTAGCAGAAAGGGGAGAAGATAACTAAGTTATTCTTACAGGAATTCTGTCCGGATACTTTTCCCTGATGCGACTGGCTTCAGCCTGCCTCCTTTCTGAGCATTAGAGAATTTCAAAATAGGAGGATGAGTATTAACAAAATTTTATTCGATTAATCGGATCAAAATATAGGAGCATTGGAGACATCAGACAACAAACAACAAAGACAATGAGGACAAAGCAACTATACTCGAGAGAGATGAGACAAATTATATCCATTCATGCATATCATGAAAGATGGGAAATAATGAAAGAACAAATGATGACAAAGAAAATGAAATCCTCTGCAAAGCAATTGTTTCTGCACACATATATTGAAGTAACAAGTACGTTTAAATATACAATTATTATTGCAACTTGCAAGTGCAAACAATATACATCCAAATAACTATCACTAGAATTAACCAATACAAAGCACGATTGGACTGGGAACTGGAATAATATCCAGACCATCTAAACAAGCCAACCTATAGGCTTATAGATATACAGAAACATATGAACATCTCATGAACTCAACCAAGATTCATGTAATTTGAAAACAATCCAATAAACTACCCCAAATTTATCCAATTTTCATGAAAGAAAACTAATTTTCAAAAATTTCCTTAAAATAACCCACATCAAGATAGCAGATTCACAATAAGAATTAATAATAATCTTTAAAAAAGAAAAAAAAATATTCTAATTTTTCAAACAAAAATAAATGAAACAAAGAATACCCAAATCAAATCTAACAGCAATCCAGTCTAGCATATTTATAAAAAAGGCGAAAACATATATAAAACTAACCCAAAGGATGTTCAAGCTTGAAGGAACTTTTCGCCATTATTGCCAAATTCAACACCTGATTAAATCACCTGCGAATTTCAAACAACGAAATATCACAAAGAAACTCAAATCTTCCTTCTTTCTTCTAAAAACAAAAGGCAAAGTTCGCAGAAAATAACTTTCAGAAAACATACCCAACACCGAAAAACAAGGGAAATATTAAAGAAATTAGGGTTTCAATACAAAACAACTCAACTGATCGCTGTGGAGAAAAGGGATCGGTAGCAAGCAAATGAAACTATAAGAAAGTTGTAGAATTTATATATGAAAAGCTAACCTTTTCAAGGGTTTACTTAAATTCGAGGCGTTACACGGAACCAAAAGGCTTTAGGAGATTTCTTAAAGGAAAGTATTCATTACTACATTTTATATTTATTTTCCCCTGCCGTGCTGACAAGGAATCTAATCCGGACCTGGTTAGTGGTTAGACTAAAGGTTAAATCTTTTAAAGCTCCTTACACTGTTTCAAATTTTATAATTTAGTTCCTATACTTTATTTTTGCAAAATTGAGTCTTGCACCATTTTTTTTTTGAAAATTTGATACATTCTTTAACTTATGTTCAAATGTACAGTTAATTGTTGGTGTAAAAATTAATGATAATTAATTAATTAATTTTAATTACTAAGATGAAGCATGGTTTTCAAATGAAAAATAGTACAAAGATTCAATTTTGTAAAGTACAATATAAGGACTAAAATGTAAAATTTATAATAATATGGGGACACTATCATCTTTAAACCTTTAAGAAACCAAGTAAGTTTATGTTTTTTTATTGCAGTTAGGGCTCAAATGGTCTGCAATGAAATTGGTTAAGAATATGTCTGGGCTTTCTTACTAGTTAATAAGACTTAGCCTATAAGATTGAGTTTATATGGGCTAATTACGGGGTGAGATTGATTTTGGACTTGCTAAATTCAGAGGATTTTTTTTGGTTCGGATAAAATTTTATTTTTCTATTTATTTTTTAATAAGCAGAGAGAGATATTTTTAAGATGAATGTTGAGATCTGAATTCATATAAAATAAGATATGATGAGTATTTTTGATCATTCGATTAATTAGATTTAAATGATTTTTTAGGTTTGAGTGAGATTTAGATTTAATTAATTTCGGTGTTAGATTGCTTTTTTATTAAGTAAAAAGAGGTATATTTTTGAGATAAATATCGAAATTCAAACAATATTATACAACTGACTAATACAATCCATAATTATCAAGTAAAACCGAAAAAAACTTTTTTAAATTTGCGGTCAAATAGGCATAAAGATAATTTTATCTCTTAACGTTTATACTTTTTATGGTTTTGGTCCTTATTCTTTTTTGGGATAAATTTAGCCCTTAACCTATATCTTTTTGATAAATAGCTTATTTTCTTACGGTTCAGTTATCATGTAGTTAAAAATCTAACAATGATGATATGTTATATGTATATGATAATATATTTTAAATAACATAGAATTTAACCTATTAAATACATATATATAATATAATTTTATTCTAATATAAAATATAAAACAATTAAAATTCAAATAAAATATTAAAAATTAATTAATTCTAAAATAAAATGCTACTAAATGTTCTCAACCCTAACTACGATAGAATCAAAATCCTATCTTAAAAATTAATTAATTTTGAATTGTGTTTATATTATTTTAAGATAGAACTTTGATTCTATCGTAGTTAGGGTTGAAAATATTTAGTAGCTTTTTATTTTTGAATTAATTAATTTTTAATATTTTATTTGAATTTTAATTGTTTTATATTTTATATTAAAATAAAATTATATTTCATATATATATTTGATAGGTTAGATGTTATGTCATTTAAAATATATTATCATATGCATATGACATGTCATCATCGTTAAATTTTTAACGGTCCAATTATTATGATAGTTAAAAAATAAGTTATTTGTCAAAAAGATATAGGTTAAGGGCTAAATTTATCCCAAAAATAGAATAAAGGCCAAAATAACAAAAATTATAAACGTTAAGAGTTGAAATTATCTTTATGTCTTCTAAGTAAGTATGTTGTATCTTTAATTCTAAAGCTATTCTTATTTTATATTAAATATATATGTTTTAATTTCTAATATATGATCACATTAAAATTATATTTTCATTCGACTATGATAATTGTTTTACTTTTATTTTTTGTAACAAATAATTATTTTGAAAAATCTGTTAGTTGCACCAAGTTCAAGTAGTAGGTAACATGTCAAGGTTCCAACTAGTAAAACTCTATAGATATTACATCAAAATATCTTGAATATGACCTAACAAATATCTTGGTACGATTTTCATGGGAGGAGAAACGAATCCAAAATATCTAGGTTAATCCTTTTATCTAAAACTTATATATATAAATATATTTACAAGTCATTTTAGATGTTTTTAAGTCTCTTAATTATAAAATGTGACCATGTAGAATAAATATTTCTTGTGTGTGACAGTTAGGTAACGAAAAGAAATTGTTAAAAGAATGAAGGCTTTTACTGTTTCATTTTTTCTTTAATTTTCAATGTCTCCACAGGCTATATATATTGATTAGAAAGGAAAGGTTGGTTTCATTAGCAACCACAGAAGTTCACCGAGCCAAACCAATAATGGCGGAAGGTCACTTCTTATAAATCAATATCAAAACTTGGTACGGAGAGTAATAATGCATGTAAACAACACTTTAAGTTCTACTGATATTTTTAAAGGGAAAGGAGTTATCCATCACAGAAATCAGATTCGATACGAATATAAATACATATGTACATATATATATATATAAATAAAAGAAGGGCAAAGCACAACGAAGAAGAATAACATTGTCCTGCATTTAGTATAGGAGAGAGCATGGTCCATTAGGTTTACTAATTACTACTCCATTTAAGATCCCTTCTGCTAGTAATATCTCACTGTCACACAAGTTACAGTGTCCCCAGAAACCAGTCTTTATTAAACACTGCAAAAAAAAACATGGGCCAATGCTGCTCGGCGCCATCGGTAGGCGATGTCGAACAAGTGGAGCGCTGCGAGGATAACGATGAAACGTGGTCGAGCTTGAAGAACAAGTGTTTAATCATTTCTAGGGAACAACGGTCGAGGTTTTACATATTGAGGAGGTGCGTTATTATGTTACTATGTTGGCAGAAGTATGGCAGTTAAGTAGTCTTAACTTCATCCATAAACTTGTGTAAGAATGTTCAAGTATCAGCACTAGGCTTAGATGTTGATTGATACTATATTAAGGGTATAAAGTATGGATAAAAAAGAGAGAGCCTAGGGTTTTTATGGAGAAAACAGACATTAAATTTGGGGATGTTTTAGTTTGTGCTGTAAGATATGTGTGGGAGAGGTACAGATTTTCATTTTGGCAAGCATTCCCATATAACAAGGGCATGCTATTTTGTACTCTTCAGACATTGTGTGTCTTAATTATAGATTATTGATTCTTATCCAATAGGGTTTAAAATGTTTTATAAATCAAGTACAAGATGTTAGAGGCATTAGTCTATAAATCTGTATTTTAGTCGTACATAGCGTAAAAGTTTTCATTATTCAGTTTCACAATTTATTTTAGGCTTAAGGAGATTCATTAGGACCATTAACTCGAATTATTGACCCTCTAAACACAAAGACTAAAACTTGGACAAAATGATCTACACATATCGATACGCCTACATGGGGTATCGATACATTTCTAATAGCATTGATACCCCTTCCTTGAGTATTGATACCCCAAACACATTCAAAATAATTAATCTAGTCCCGTACCAATACACTTCCTTAGTGTACAGGTATCTAGTACAGTACGAAGATCATCCATACTAATACGTGACCTCAATGAAAAAATAATACTGATACGGACCTAGTACTAGTATGCCTAAATGGTTATAGAATCCTTTAAGTAGCAGGGGTATCGATACGCGGGAAGTCGTATTGGTGCACCCACCCTAAACTTTCCCTCTTCTCCTCTCATGAATACCGATACTGGTGTATCCCGTATTGGTATATAAGCCTAGATTTCTAGGTTTAAAACTCAATCAACATCTCTAACCCTACCTAAACCTTTTCAATCCCCAAAATGATTTTAAATGTAATTTAAGGTGTTGATAATAATTTATTAACATTTTTAACGTATTTTGATTACTTAAACTTGAATTACCATTGTTATTATTATAAGGTTCATAAACACATAAGAGATTAGAAGTGTGCTTACCTTAATTTGAACGACAAGATACAACTTTTAAATCATACCTTCAAACCTTTCACGTGTCTTGCTCTTTGGAAGATTCTCCTACTTTTTGCTACAAGAAAAAAAATGTAAAATACATCACAAAATTGTTCGAAAATCTAGAGAGTTAATAACATAATTTGATCCAAAAATAAACTTTCAAAATCTCATTCCTGAACTTAAACCTCAAATCCTCCCTCATAAACCCCATTTTTTTCATATTTGGTGATTGTTATTTTTTTTAGATCTTTTAAATGTTAATAAAAGCCTCATTAACAAGTCAAACGTTCTTATTTCTCCCAATTAGATATTTATCATATTATCCCAAGTCATTAACCAAAGCCTAAATCATAACTCAGAAAACCAAGTTTACAATGATTTATAAAGCTCAAATACAAGATTCATGTTTCGGTTTAATTAAACTCTTGAATTCTTAAAGTCCAAGTCGTTATACTTATCGCCAATGCAAAGACACTGTTTTTCTCATAAAACCAAATACTGATCCCACTAATTTGGTTCAAGACTAATTCTAAACTTTAGTGGTCTAGTAGGTAAGCATACACCATCAAACAATACAATATCTATTAGCAAAATTAAAGTTGCAGTAGGTCTAGGCATCATGTAAGTGGTGGTAGCCAACCCCATTCATCATTAAACAAATGGAAAATGGTAGGCTGTTTGGGCTATATCTTCTTTACGATTATGAAAACATTACATTAAATTCTAACAATATTTGAAGTCAAATTAGATCAATAATCTCTTAAATAAAAGAGAATATAATCTTTTTCTATTCGAATTTTTTACTCGATTCAACAAACGTGATGAACATTTCATATATCGGCCACTTGGGGTTTCTCACAAAGGGTTTTGTTTCAATATTATTAGTTGTTTTTCGTTGTTAACTGGCAGTGCTTTTATTAGGGGAACATGCTTCAAGCATATATTCACCATTGTTGAACAAGGGGTCTGTTAGTGACATGATCAGAGCAGTCTTGGAGACAATGTATTTAACTTGTAGGCCCCCCATGGGGTCAATCTTCATTTATTTTGTGTCTTAACTCTTTCCTCATGGTCCTTTTTCTTTTTGTTCATACATACATGATGTAGATGCATATATATCATATTGGATTTCATTTTTTATAATAAAATTGAGTAAGAACATGCTGTGGTAAACAAGCCAGCCGGTCATTTAAACAAAAACCAAGCATAGCATTTCTGGTAATCCAACAAATGAGGAGAATGCATGTAAGAAATAGGGATGTACTGTTCGATTGCTGAAGTGCTCCTGTATTTGATCAATCAGTAAAATTAAGACAAATAATCAGATTCGAAAATGACTTAGGAATCAACTGAACATTGGTTAATCGTGGCAAACAACAGCAATAGTACTAAGCATCTTTTATTGCAAGAGAAATAACTCTCGGACACAACACAACTAGATGAATATATGCTTCATAAACCTAGTTGAGCTAACTAGTTGCTTACTAAACTCCCTGACTGCAAACCACAGGGTTGCTTGACAGGCCACATTTAATTCACCTTCCAAACACTGAAAATAAAAGCCTTCGCTACTGTGCTTTTAGGGGTAAAGTACTGTACTGGTTTAGGGTTCAGCCTCAATATTTAATGATTATTTTACTCACAATCACCTTTGTACGTTATTCCTTTCTATTTTTTATATTCAAAGGTATATATTAGGCTTAATCAAGATATTTAGAGTTCTAATTCTGATATTAAGAGCGAAATAAATTGGTTTAGAAGTACAATGAAAATTTATAATATTCAGCATTGGAACGTTTCATTGGCTTTGAATATGTGTGTTTATATACAAAGGTGAATGGGGTTGTAAATAAGACGAGATAAATTACGATCTATTCGAGTTCGACTCGATTAAAGTTTGGTCAATACTCAAATCGATTGCACTTGACTTGAGCTTAATTCGGCTTGAGTTCTTAAGAGTTAAGTCGAGTTGAGCTCAACACCACTCAAACTCAACTCGATTGCACTTGATTCGAATTCAAGCTCGGCTCGAGTTTTTAACGAGTTAAGCTAGATCTACTGAGTTGAACAAGCGAAGACAAACTCAACACTATTTAGGACTTACTCGACCCATTTACCCCCTATCACAGAGATGTGGTTATGTAGAAAGATTCCGATTGACACAAGACCTAAAAAAGAGGAATTATGTTCACCAACCGAGGACTTTATTCCAAAGCTTTTAAATTTTTATTTTAATTTCAAAGAATGCTGGTGGTGGAACCACACCGCACCACACCTTTGACATGCCCTCTTCGACCTCATCATAAATACAGAATTGAAAGCTCAAGGGTTCTTTTCAGTGAGCTTTTTCCACTGTCTCTCTAAACTTAATAATTTAACATACCCTCCTCCTTTTTGTTCTTGGGTTGGTGCCCTTATTCAATGCTTACCATGCCATTTTCATGGCCACTTCCATCTCTCTCTCGTTCATTTAATATAGGAGAATCTCTATTAATGTTTCTGAAGCTGTTCATTTTTTGTGTCTTTCTATTGAGTTATTTGTTCACCATCTTCCTATCAGTTGAAGTTGAAGGTGTATCCGTTATTATGTGTTATTTCTGTGGTACTTCTTCTCCAGGAAGATCGGTAAGTGAGATCATATGGAAAGCATAGTGAAATATTCAAATGAGAGTTCGAGATATTGGTGTGGTTCAATCAGAGAGCTTTCACTCTTAAAGGATAGAGTTTTGTTATTTGATTGAGCCGTGCCAATATCACGTACAATTGCTCTTGAATATATATATATATACCTTTGCTTTCACTTAATAAAGGTATGCCCTCCTTAACACTTGCAGCTAAATGTTTCTCAAAGCATGTTCAAGCCTCAAGCTGTTAATTATCTGGGATAAATGATCATACCCTTTCTCTCTATATATATTATATACACACACTCTTTTGATTAGATTTCGAATGTGACGGGATCTTGTTAACCATTTTTGAGTTGCATGCAAGCATAAGCTTTCTGGATGGTTTCATGGCGTATTATCTTTTCATGCAGGAAATCCTACCAAAATCCATGTTGTAAATGGACAAAAAAAAAACATGTCAAAACTACCAGATGTGATTCCTCCCTCCCCTTATTTTTTTAAAAGGAAATGAAGAATGTTGTTGAATATTTCAGATAACTTTTGTGTGTGGCAGGTAAGATAGATATTTAATTAAAATTGAACTTTCTTGACAAATTTGATATTTGGGTAGTTGAAAAGATTCTCTCTGTTGAGGTTTCTTTATTATTATTATTTTGAATAATTTCTACTTAGGGAGAGATGGAAGAAGAATTTTGCTCTTAACCGGTTTTAAATCCATAAGAGAGACGAAAAAAAGAGTGTTAACTGAGAATTTTATTCACATGTTCTAGAAATCATTGATAAGGCTTCTATATTACAACACAATTAAATATGATATGCATGTATATTTCTGAAAGGATACAAAAGAATTGGAGATCTAGAATGACTGCCAGCACCATGTCCACTTACAATGTTTTCTTCATTTGAGTCATACAATTAGAAAGAAGTGTTCATGTACAGACATACAAATATGGAAATGGTATTACATAACTACTATAGCATATCTGTGATAAAAGATAAAGTATATTCATCCAAGTGACTTGGATTCGAGTACTATGTGTGTACGGTATTGTGACTTATTAAATATATATATCTATACACATGTTGTGTTGCTAGTGTTTGCACTGTTTTTCCTATAGGTTTTACCAGATCAGAGGCATGATTTTGGGACATATAAAGGATTATGCTAGGCTTTAAGTGAAACAAAAGTAATGACCACTTTCTGAAAGAGAAAAAGTTCCAAGTTGCCATGACCATTTTGTTTTAGAAAAGCCTGCCAGGTGATGTCCCAAGGGAGCTTGTGGCGGAGGGAATGGTGTTAGGTAACATTATAATCAGTGATACAGTGCTTGCAGCATTAGAAGCTTGGCAATAATGGCTATTTTAATAATACTCCATTTGTTTTAATCAGGTTAGAGTCATGTCCTTATCTTTGTCTTAGGGCCCCCAATTAGATTATCTACTGATCTTCTAATTCGATATACAATCGATAGCTTAAAAGTGGTATGAACAATGGTAGTATGAACAAGAGAGATAAGTATTGCGGATATAAAATGTATGCATTGACTTTATTGAGTAAGAAGCAGCAAAATGCTGCCCACAAAGATTACTACTCTAGTTATGGATCTCATCACTATGGCAGGGAACTTGTAATACAGCTCTCCACTATTCAAACAATTGAGGATTTTGAGCTGTGTATTTCTATCTTCATGCTTTGTTACTGCTGTTGGGAGTAGGTATCCCCTAAAGTAGAGGGATACCCTTGTAGCAAGGGGACTCTATATTTCTATATCTTACTAATACTATCACACATCTTTTGCACCTATGAATGTCAATGCATGCTCTCTCGTGTGTACCTTCCCCGAGTCGGAATCTCTAGTCGTTTGCGTAAAGTTTGTGGTCCATAAAGCATTTTTGTCTTCGCCACATCAATTGTGAACGTCCATAATCCTCTTCACAGACATGCAAATTCCACTGCATTGCCAATCGAACAAAGCAGCGAAGATATTACCGGCTTGTGCTCTCTGCTCACAATCTGAAAGAAAAAAATGAAGTCAAAATGAAATAATGCACACGATCAGTTTTATCCTTCCCAACACAGAAAACTGCCTTATCTTTTATGTAAGAGTTACCTGGCGGAGTAGCGCAGCAGAGTCTCTTATCATCCACATGCTCTACGTCTAAACCAATAAACCAAGATCCCAACGAAACATCTTCGTTAGCGTATTTATGCAGTACATTCCTGAAATCGAGCATAGCTGTTATCACTAGAGCTCGACATATCAACTGAACAAATATAACAGGTTGGAACTAGAGAGAAAATACTGGTAGGAACTCACAGATTTATTGATATGTAAGTGGCCAAATCTTTTGATATAGCATACAGTTGCCCGGTAGAATGTCGGAAGTATTTGTTTCCGACATCACCGAATTTCCAGTACTCGGGTTCATGGTATTTCACTCCCCTGTTAAATAAAGATCAAATGTGTAAGAACAACGAACACTGTCAATATCTTAATGTAAGCTAATTTGGAAGAACCTCGGAGATCCTGCTTACTTTCGAGCAAGAACAGGGCCAGACTTCATGCAGCCGATATAAACTCGAGGTTTCTTTCTATGTTCGGCTAAAATCATTTCTAAGTGTTGCTACAGTGTATTTCGAGAATATAAACTCAATAAGGAGTGATTAATTTTAGGGTTAATTACCGCAAAGGTCACGTTTGTTTGACTCCAATACAAATTTAGTCATCAATTTTGAAAATCAACCAATACAGTCACGTACGTTTTCGGGCTGTAAACTTATGGTCACTCCGACGTTAAAAACCGTTAAAAGTTAACGAAATGATGATTTAACGTAATAACAAAAGGATAAATTACCTAAATAGTCACTAAACAATTATTTAATTTTTATTTTATCCCTTAAAATTTCAAAATTTTATATTTCTGTCATAATCTCGTCATGTAATAATAATAAACTCCACTCCCTAAACATTTTCCTCTATGAAATTCACCCTTGTATACATCCCATTACTATAAACCTGTACACAAGCCACCGAAATCACCACATTCTCATTCGGCTTCAACCCAGTAGATAAAACAATAGTTTTCGAAGATTTGACTGTCATTCTCAAGTGATGATCCACTGCTACCAGACCTAGACTTGATTGTCATTCTCTATTTGCTTCACCCTTCCTGCTCCCCTCTGTTTAAAACCCCAGAATTTAAAGGTTAGTATTTTTGGGTTGATAGAAAATCTAAGGTTGCAAATGACATTTTGGTTTTATTTGCTGGAGTTTGAATTGGATTCATATCTTATTTCGGTAAGTTTCAATTTTATTATATTATAAATTTTAGGATTAATAATGATCGTGTTGTTGAATAGAAAATAAAATGAAAGATATTTTATATTTTATGGTGAATAATTAACGAGAAAATTATAACTTGAATTTTAATTGAGTTAAAAAAATTGAAAGAATTATTAAAAATGAATTAAAGAAATTTCTGAAATCGTTGTTTGATCTCAGACTGTTGGTTTTTGATGCTTGGTTAAGCACTTTAGAATAAAAAAAATGAAGCTACAAATGAAGGTGGCGTAGATAGTTCATGTGTTGAATCATGGCACAAAATCTTATAATCGTGTTACAATCAATCAATGGTTGTCCAGTTCCAACAGATCGAGCCAACCTGGGAGATCGTCACCTCCATCCTTACTTCCGATCATCAACATTTCTCCTCTGATTATGTATTTATGAACTGGAATTTTTTGCGGCTCAGATTCTCAAACAGAATGTATGCTTAGGTTTTTGAAAATATTTAAAACTTTGTAGGAGTTCGTTAGCAGCACCAGACTTTTTTTGGGGTGTTGGGTGCAAGTTTATAGTAGTGGTTATTGGATTGATTGGAAATTTGATGATTATGACGAAAATATAAAATTTTGAGGGTCAAAATTAAAGATAAAATAAAAATTAAATAATTATTTAGTGATTATCTAAGTAATTTATCCTTTTGTTACTATGCCAAATCATCTTTCCGTTAACTTTTAATGGCTTTTAACGTCGGAGTGACCATAAGTTTATAGTCCGAAAACGTACGTGATTGTATTGGTTGATTTTCAAAATTGGTGACTAAATTTGTACCGTGGGCAAACAAACGTGACCTTCGTAGTAATTAACCCTTAATTTTATTTGAGAAAGCAGCACAACAATTTATCATAAAAGATACAAGCAAAAGATTTTTAGTTTTTTAAAGCTATGATCACCGTTAGGGCTGTAAATGAGACAGACAGATAACGAGTTACTCGAGCTCGATTCGGTCAAAATTCGGCTCGAGTTCTTAACGAGCCGAGCTACATGATACTCGACTCGAAAAGCTCATGAGCTACGCGAAAACATAAATATACTATTTTTTATTTTTTTATAATTTAAAATCTAAATTTTTAAACTTAAAACCCTAAAATCTAAACTTTAAACATAAGTCTTAAACCCTAAATTAAGATATTAAAGCCTAAAATTAACAAGTTTGAGTTTATACAGTTTGTGTATTAAAGTTTTTCTCCACTAGGCTTTAAAACATGAGAGATAAGAATTACTCGAGTATAACACGGTCAAAGATCGGTCAATACTTAACTCGATTAGGCTCGAAAAAAGCTCGAACTCGACTCAAGTTCTTAACGAGCTGAGCCGAGTTCAAATATTTCAGGCTTGTTTAAAATTACTCAAACTCAAACTCGACTCAAAATCTTAACGAGACAAGCCGAGCTTAGCACTACTCGAGCTCAACTCGGCTCGTTTACACCCCTAATCACCATAAACCTATCTCGTTCTATAAAGAAATTACGGCACATTCACGAAGAAACTAAGTTGCCTAAAAAGATTTGGCATAAAGATAGTTTTCACCCTTAACGTTTATAATTTTTGTCATTTTGACCCTTATTCTTTTTTTGGGATAAATTTAGCCCTTAACCTATTTCTTTTTAACAAATAACTCATTTTTTAACTACCATGATAACTGAACCGTTAAAAATTTAATAATGATAACTTGTCATATATATGTGATACTAATATATGTTAAATGACATAGAATCTAACCTATTAAACATATACATATATATAATATATAATTTTATTCTAGTATAAAATATAAAATAATTAAAATTTAAATAAAATATTAAAAATTAATTAAATCCAAAACAAAAATTTAATAAATATTCTCAACCCTAACTAAACTAAAATATCTTTATAAAACCCTAAAAATCCGATTTAGATTAAAACTAAAATACTTAAATTCTAAACTAAAATAATAATAATCTAATTGATTATTATCAAAATCATTTATCTTTGATCCACCGATAACAAACTATACAAAACCTTTTCTTTTCATATTATGTTCATACTTTTTTAGATAAAATTTCGATTACTATAGTTAAGGTTGAAAATATTTAGTAGCCTTTTATTTTAGATTTAATTAATTTTTAATGAATAAAAAATTAATTTTTAATATTTTATTTAAATTTTAATTTTAATTGTTTTATATTTTTAGATTAAAATAAAATTATATTATATATATATATGTTTAATAGGTTATATTCTATGTCATTTAAAATATATTATCACATATATATGACAAGTTACCATTATTAAATTTTTTAACGGTTTAATTATAATGGTAGTTAAAAAATAAGTTATTTGTTAAAAAGACATAGGTTAAAGACTAAATTTATCTAAAAAAAAAGAATAAGGGTCAAAATGACAAAAATTATAAACGTTAAGGGTGAAAATTATCTTTATGCCAAAAGATTTTTACACATGAAAAATGAAAGAATTTTTTTTACCTAGATTTACATGGAAATCATCATCAACTTTGACATAAAACTCTGCATCCCACAAGGAAACAGCAATGGCAAAATAAGTTTTCGTCTTGCCGGCCGACAACTCCAGGTAGCCCTCAATGTGTTGCTGCATTTGTTATGGTCAAACAGAAGTAAAGACCTGTTATATATTCTTCTATGTAATATTCAAACTTCCAAATATATATTAAGAGTTAAGTACTCAATATATGCAACGACTGATAACAAGTATTACCAATCTCAAAAAGCCTCCATGCACTCTTTCCTCAGTTCAATGGATTTATCAAGAATACCGCCTAATATAGAACTGTAAATAGTTTACCAACAGATGGAAATTATGAAAGATCGGAAAGGCATGGATGGAAGAGGTGGAAATTACCTGTGACCTATAACGAATCGTATGATGATGCCTTTCTCTTCCTCCAGCTTTTTCCGCATCTCAGCAGGGACATTTATAGTAAGATTCCATATATTCATGCACTAAACTAAAGACTTGTATGAAACAAATAATGCACCTTGAGGCATCGATGTAGCACGCACGGAATCTCTCCGCTTACGACTACTAAAAGCAGTATTGATTCCTATAACAAGAAATTGTACCATATGGTGAAAACACTAATCTTTAGAAGAATTAGGACTTTCCTAGGGTACTATTTAAAGTTCTAATTGCAATTTAAAGGAATAGTTTCAGCTATTAACTTCAGCACCTTAGCTACAGCTACCCCCCTTGCAAAGGGGTTGCTGAAAAAATATTAATCCTAGCAGATATAAAGAAATGTACGCAGTTCGGGCACAATCCAAATAATTAGCCAACAGGCATAAGCAGTGGTTTGTTCCAACAATGATCACCACAATTTACAAAAGCATGCTTATCAAAGTACTTCCAAAAGCTTCTTTCAAGAGATTTGATACCCACTAATACAAAATTGACCAAAATGCATCATTTATAAATAAAGAAGTAACTAAAAACTGCAAATTTAGGATTAAAACACAATCCCAGAAAGCCAAAAGTACCTGTTGGCGAAGAACATTCCAGAAAAGAAGCTAGCAAAACAAAGCAAACGAGCCAAGTTCTTCGGTGCAAGATGCTTTGAAGCATACTCTCCTCTACTCTTGACAGGCATATTGGTATAACCAACTTTCTCTCTCAAAAATGTAAAATTTAAACAAAAAGATGGAAACTTTGAAGTAGAAAAGTAAACCCAGAAACAGATTTAAGGGCCTAGTTTTTATTTTTGGTTAATGACACAAACACCTTAAAGAGACAAAGGGGGAGAGGGAAACAGTTAGTGAAAATAGACACACGAGCTGACCTCTCTTAATACTTCCGAACTACAAATTACAAAACCGTCCACTACTACAACAAACGGACATCACCATAAATGTCTCATTTTTTTTATGTTTCTACTACCTCCTCTGAGTAACAGTCTTGCAGTTCTCTTTCACTTTGTTCAGTGACACTGAGTTTTCTTTTATGATGTTCATTGTTCATATGACTTGCCATTTTGGGCGGGGGTGAGACCCGATGGAATCCACGACCTGAACTGGACTGGTTATCTATTGGGCGTTTTGTCCAACTCAGGAGCTAAAGTAATCATTGATTTAAATATTGCAGAAAATACATTGCACCTTTCTCATTAATACTTTCATGGGTTAAGTAATATAAAAGATTCTCTTAGTTTAGACGTCGGATTCAACTCTATTTTTGATAAAATCATAGTCCATAATGAAATAACAGCAAATGATAGTAGTTAGCCAGACAGGACAAAATCAGAAACAACTTTAAGCTGGTGGCAATGAAGTTTAAAGTATATAATGATAACTCAAGGACCAATGATGACAACAGAAATGAAAGCTATATCAACTAATGCAAATCTAGTTCAAAATTCAAAATGGATAAATTATTAAGTATTGGAGCCTTTTATTTTAATGGGAGAACCACTTATATACCATATTGAAATTATCTCTCGTGTCAAAATTAGTAATTTTATAGTGTTTCATGTGATCTTTTGTCATGATATTATTCTTTTATAAATGGTGAAAGTAATTATTGATTTTTTTTATCATAAACATCATCCATTCACTCAAATAATATGAACAAGAGGCTTCATCGGTAGAGGAACGGAACCGTTCGGTGTAGACCAAAACAGATCTAATCCGAGAAGCTTGGCGGTCGAGGTCACTCGTTGTGAGGTCCAAGAGTATAAACGAAGAAACAGTGAAAGGGAGAGGCAATCAAGGATGGTTGTAATAAGGCCGTCGATGGATGGATACGTAATTAACATTAGTCAGAAAGGATCGGTAGCCGTATGTAGTGGGATAAGGACTAGGACTCTAGGAGGGAAGACATTTGGTGGAGGACAAAATACCATAGGCATGAAACTGTTTGCCGGTTGTGGAGGAAACCGTTCCGGTTGAAAGCTGTCCTTTACCCTCATAGGTTATTATGTTATATAGGCTTCACTACTGCTAGCGTATGGTGTTTGCAGATTTGCAGAAGACAACTTCTTCCCCTTTGGCTGTCCTGCAGATATCGAGTATACTCCATTAGTTTCTGCACTTGGAGATGCTCCGGTAGCAGTTTCATCCTGTTCTATCTCAAACCTTGAAGCACTTCTGCGTGCACCAACTGTTATAATAGAGCGGTCACCTCTTCGACAGAACCACGATTCTCGACATGATAAACTTTTTCATGGCCTTTGGCATCTTCTTTCATGCCATTGTTGTAATCAGAAATATCATCAGTCAATGCGGAATTAAACCATGGGTTAATTTCCCTTTCAAAAATTGTACCTTGCCGTAGTCCTTCAAATATCGAGAATATATCCTCCGATCTCAGATGCTCGTAAGAAAACTCTTCCATATCTCGAATACTAACTGCTTTTGTCGCCTCTCCAATCATTTCAGCTTTCTTCAAATCTCTCATAGTCAGGCTTGTGCTTCTTGACATGAGAAATGTTTCAAGGACGGTTTTCAGCTTGTTCAACTGAGAGTGCTTACTTTCAAGAGCCAATTTAGCATCGATCAGCTTCATTTGGACACGTTCTTCGCGCCAAACCTCAGCAACATGTAACATACTTCTCTCTTCTTCTATTTCTTCTCGAATTCTCATTGTCTCCATTCTCATGGCTTCAACTTCAGCCTCATCTTCTCCAATCTCCCTAGCTAGCTCACGACAGATTTCCTCCAAGAGCTTTCTGGTTCTTTTTTCTGCCTTGTATTTTTGAACCGATTGCATCGATGATAATTTAGCTTCAGCCACCTCCTTTATTAATTGAGATTTGATAACCTCCATTTTTTGTTCCTTTGTTCTTTCCCTGCTCAATTGACCCTTCAAATCATCAACAAGTGCATAAATCTTTTCATGTTCTTTTCTCTGCTGTGACGTTCCTTCTGCTCCAAGCTTCCTCTCTAGGTACTTGATTCTATGTCTAGATGACTGTACTTCATATTCGAGATCATGAATGTATAACCGAGCTTGCACTAGTTCCGCCTGCAAGGCAGATACAAAAGACACAGTCTTGACTTGATCTTCAAGAAACTTTATGCGACTTGCGAAACAAGACGCTTCAATTGGTGAAGACTTTGAGCATCTACAGTCCCTCTGCATTGCTCCCTTGTTTAAAAACTTCGAATTCTGGCAAAGAGATTCAAGCAACAAAAACTAGACAAATCAGAGTTGATAACTGTAAATTATGAAACGAAAATGCTAGTTTCTTCTCGGTAAGAAAACCTAAGAGCTCATGCACTGAGACAGAGGAAAGGTAAAGACTATAACTAATCTTTAAAGGAAGCTCAAAAGCTATAAGGAATCAATATGAGGGGAAATGGTTTTGGAGGAAGAAGTTTCGGAAAACGATTCCGCCTAGATGAACATGAAAATCAAGCGTTTAGAAAACATAAATTCTTAATCAACTATGCATAGATGATGACAAACAGGATGTAGTTTGAGGAACTTTGATCCTTAATCTAAAAGCCAGACTTCGGTCTGTACTACGAACTATCTGTTGAACGGATCTTATCTTCGGTCTATACTCCATCACCAAATGGTGGAGAACTACCTCTAAGATCTAGTGATATTAATACACATACTTTATGAAGGCTTCCCTGCTTTGGATCAACAATGCTGGATTGGCTTCTCTGTAACTGATGTTTCGTGCCGGAACGATGTCCTTTGCTAGACCGGTCCCGAGAAGGCATCAGATTTGCATGCGACATGCCAGGCTGCAAAGGTAAAAACATGTCAATGTTTACCAATCCTCCGAAAAAGAAATGACAACTGAAAACTTCCATTAAAAAACAGGCATCGGTTAACATCAAGTCCGAATGACAAACATTTAGCAAGAACTTGTCCAGACAAATAAACAGCCTTTCATAAATCATAAGCTTTTAATATCAATTGTCAGTTGTCTTGTGACCTACAGAATATTTCAATAACATACTGAAAATCATGGAATTCCGATAAGAATTCAATATTTGGTTTCTGCAACATTTTTCTCGGTAACCAAGAACATAAATAAAATATAATAACCTGGTCACTTCATATATATATATGTATATATATGATTTAGGATCCTATTGCGGCTTACCTTATGTAATATTCGATTAGTTTTACTCTACACTAATTTAATTTTAATTTTTAACCCCAGATATCCCCATGCAAAGTATGCCATTAAACCACTAAAAATACCATACTCAAACCTCAATAAACTAAACTAAACCCTTGGTTTGTAAAATTGAATTGATCATACCGGAGCATATTATATATATACATGAGTACCTTGAAGCGTGATCGACAAGAGGATTTACGACTAGCGCTGAAACCGCCAATTCCGTAGCGCAACCGCCAGAGACCAGCAGCAAGCTTCCTCGCCGATAGCTCCACCGCGTGTCCACCTCCGGAAAAATTGGCTTCATCTGCATCTCCGATGTCCGAGAAGGAGTGGAGGTGTTTCTTGCTTTTGATGTTGTTGTTATACAAAGTCCAGTAGTGGAGAGGAGTTGATGGGGCTCCTCCTCCCCCTCCGTCCCTCCGACGACGCCGAGTTTTGCGGGGAACGGTAGATGGAGGAGGATGTGTCCCGACAGATGAGTTCATTTTGATGGCGATGGCATTAGGACACAGTAACAAAAGGGGTCTGGAGTCTGGAGTTTCGGTGAGTTTGTCTGGGGGCCTCAGCCAGTCATGCCATGACAACCGAAACTACTATAGACTCATCTCATGATCATGTCGTGCTTTTTAAAGTGCACGTTTTCCATTAAAAACTATTTTTTTTTATTTTAAATAGATATAAAATATAAACATAAATTGAAGGTGTTAGATTTTTTATATTTTATTTTGAAAACGTGATAATTAAATTGAGGAGTTATTTTAACGTGAAACGAAATTTTCTCCAATAAACTTAAATTTAAATATTTATAATAAATGTAACGTGCAATATATGTTTGTATATCTTAAAATTTTAATATATATAGTAATAGTTTTTTTTGGATAAATTAAATTTTATTTTTCTAAAAATATCTAAAAAATACAGTTTATAAAATATTAATCATCTTCACTTATCTCACCCGGACTAAATTAAAACCCTAACTAATTGATTCTAATGTCTATAGAACTAGGTCTACGTACGTGCTTCTTCATCAACTAAGTATACACATCTTTGGGTGGCAAATCAAATCAAATTAAAAGCCATAAAAGTGAGTGAACCTGCTCCAAAGCTAAAACATGCAATATTTTCGTCGCTAAAAGCTAAAACCCTGAAGGCAACCGTCCGATCTGCATCAGATGCTGGGTAGAAAACACTGCATATGGAGGATCCCCTCTCATAAATTTCAACCACCACTTCCACAACAACACATATTTATGCCGATGGGGGGTAACAATCAGCAAATCTTGTAAGAATATGAAACCAGGAACCTAAAGTATCACTGTTGATACAAAGATCAGGTTCGATGGTTAAAGGCTCATTTGCTGGAACGAGTGTCGTAGGTAGGATGCGACTTGAAAGAGATTTTGATGTGTTAAAACCTAGTCCATGTATAGAACTGTTGAATGGGATGATCGTGGTGGGGTTTTCAAGCGGTTCATCCTGATAGGTTTTCGCGGTGAGACAGGGGCAATAGCGATGAGGAAAGTGAAAAAAAGAGAGAAAATTTTTGTTCTACATTAAATACCGTTAACAATTGGCACGTGAGATATTCATACCATAAGAAGTTTCAACAATATATTAATAAAAAAAAATTAATGATAAAAAATCATGAGTTGCTGTCATGGTGTTGATTTGGGCCATAAGTTTAAATAAATAATATCGTGTTAATGTTTATTTATTTTATTTTAAAAAAATATTTAAATTCACATTTGTTTAAAATTTTAATATGATGTTTATTCATTTTATTTTTAAAGGTGATCACCAATCATGATCAATTTATTTAGTGTTTATAAATATATTTATTTAATGTTTAATATGTTCGTTTAAGTAGTTAAACACTGTCTTTTTATTTTTTATTTGCAAGTCAAAGAAAATGATAAAAATTAAGTTATTAATTCTTAACCTCACATTTTAAACTCTAAAATTCATCGGTATCCAATTTAGTTATTATTTTTATCAATATTTAAAATATATATAAAAAATAAATATCAAGTAAACGATATGTTAAACGACTTAATAAGGATACATACATAAATCATACACATTTTATTCATCTTTGTTTATTTTTAAATAAAAACAAAATTTCTCGAACAATATGTATATTTACACCTTTGTCAATCAACAAACACGTCCCATATCACATCCCCGGACTCCATTCACACGTTCTAAGAAACATTAACCTCACAAGTCACAATGTCAAAGATGACGTGTTGAGTAAATTGAATGAGTGGTTATCCGAGCTGACAAGTTTGTTATGCCAGCTTACAGACTGTTGAGAGAAGACGTTAGCTGAGGGCATCTCTTCTTCTATATATAAGGATCCTTCATGCAAATAGAATGACATCCCTTTCTCTATTATCTTCTACCATTTCAACATGGTATCAGAGCACCACCATTACCGGAGGTCGATGAATCGGAAAATCCTCTCTCGAAGATCGAAAAATCCTTCTCGAATAAGAGAGTCAATATTGTCTTAGATGAGTCGAACTTCCTTCTTTGGAAGCAACAGATCCTTCTTGCTGCCCGCAACCATCGTTTGAAAAAGCTCCTTATCGGATCTCTCAAACCTCCACCGGCCACCATCCTCGGAGACGAAGGGACTCGGATTGAGAATGAGGAATATGAAGCCTTCATCGCTCAGGACAGTGCCTTAGCACAGTGGCTACTCTCGACGATCAGTGTTCATCTTCTTCCACAGTTTGTCGGAGCTGAAACAGCTGCAGAGATTTGGTCGTTAGTTCTTCAGTTCTTTGCTAGTAGATCAACGACGACAGTCATGAGCCTTCACTATCGTCTGCGATCGTTAAAGAAGGGTGATCTGCCTATGAGAGCATTCATTGCTCAAGTGAAGGAAGTTTGTGATGCGTTAGCCTTATGTGGCAGTCCTATCTCCGATCTGGAGAAAATTGCTTCGATTCTCAATAGATTGCCCATTGAATATCAACATTTTGTTGCGATAATCACTGCTAGCCGAGAGCCGTATACGATGGATGGAGCAACTTCCTTGTTGATCGATGCTGAAACACAAATCAACAGCTTCAATCAATATATGAATCTGTCACCAAGTTTGAATGTTGCTCAAGTAACTGCAAATGTCAATTCCAGGTTCTATCAACCACCTAATGCTCAACGAGGTCGAGGAAGGACTGGTCGACCCCGACTTCAATGCCAACTTTGTGGAAAACTCGGTCATTTAGTTGACAGGTGCTGGCACAGGTATGATAAAAATTTTCCTGGAATTACTGCTCAAAATCCTGATTTGCAGCAAACCAAAGATGATGTTGCCGCTGTGAATCTGTGTGCTCTAGATGCTGGCAATATGACTCAAGGATTTCAAAGTCCTATACCCAACACTGAAGGATTTCAAAGTCCTATGCCTAATGTCACTACTTCTATTCAAGGAATGCAAGCATATACAGTGAGTGCACCCACCAAACAGTGGTTTGTTGATTCGGGTGCAACACACCATGTTACACCAGACACTACTCTCATGAATGACTCCACAGACTATGCTGGTCCTGGTAAGCTTCTTGTTGGAAATGATATGGCTCTTAATATCCGTGGTAGTGGTCAGTCTAACTTGATATCCACGAAGCGTGTGTTGTTCTTAAATAATCTTTTTCATGTGCCTAATGTAACCAAAATTTTTATCTCGGTGTCAAAGCTTGCTAGAGATAACAGTGTGTTCCTTGAATTTCATGCCCACTCGTGTCTGGTTCGTGATGAATTTACTGGTTCGGTATTACTCAAGGGAGTTGAAGAAGGAGGTCTTTACAGTTTTGCTGCTTTCCCTAAAAAAGGCTTGCATCATCAGCAAGTCTCACCCGAGGTGCATATGACACATAGATCAATAGAAACATATGATATATGGCATTATAGGCTTGGACATCCTTCACATGATGTCTTGTTACAAGTTTGCAAAAGTTGTAATGTTCAGGCTGATGCCTTTAAAAATAAAAGTGCCATTGTTTGCATGGCTTGTCAAATGGAAAAAAATCACAGGCTACCTTTTTATCCTTCACACACTGTTTACACAAGGCCTTTCCAACTTGTGTTTACAGACTTATGGGGTCCTGCACACATTTCTTCCGAAGGATATCACTATTATGTATCATTTGTTGACTCATATACAAGGCATATATGGGTATATCTCCTTAAACACAAGTCCCAGGCTACTACAGCGTTTCAATTATTTCAGAAACTCATCCACACTCAGTTTAATGCTGTTGTTAGAGAAGTACAAAGCGATTGGGGAGGGGAGTATCGTACTCTGGTTACTTTTCTTTTTCAAGAAGGTATTATACATCGCATAACTTGTCCTCACACTTCTCAACAGAACGAAGTTGTGGAGCGCAAACACAGGCACATAATTGAAATGACTCTCACTTTGTTAGCTCAAGCATCTATGCCTATGCATTATTGGTCATATGCTGTAACCACAGTTGTGTATTTAATCAATCAACTACCAACCAAGGTTCTAGCCGGTTTGTCTCCTTATGAAAAGCTATTTGGGAAGCAACCCGACTACAACTTCATGAAAGTATTTGGTTGCCATTGTTATCCTCATCTACGGCCTTTCAATGCTCACAAGTTGCAGTTTCGGTCCTTACCCTTTACATTCTTGGGTTATTGTCCTTCACACCGAGGATATCAGTGCATGACTCCTGATGGCAAGGTATATATATCACGAAATATGGTATTTGATGAGTGTGAATTTCCTTTTGCAGGAAAATAAAAAGTTCAGTCCGCAACAGGTGAGCCATACAACTCTACTTCGATACCTTCAATTCTAGTGGTACCGAACATAAAGACCAATCATAATGCTACTACACGAATGAATCAAACAACTCAAGCAACACATGAAGACCTCTCTCAAATGACTGATAATATCCAGGAGAGTCAACATAGGCAAGAATCTGAACCTTGTTTGCAAGAAGCAGCAGTTGGGGATGGTTTGAATAATGCTACACAGGAAAATGAGGCATGTAATGATCCTGAATGAGGCATGTAATGATCCTGAATCACGCCCTCAAGATGTTCCCTTTGAACTAAAAGATGTTGAGCCTAATCTAGGACCCCAAGAATGTGAGTTTGATTCACAAGCAGGTGATCCCTCCCTGAATGTACCAGTAACAAATGTGCACTCAGATGTTGCAGCAAGCACTGGAAATAACCAACAGCAGTGTCAGAACAGTCATCCCATGGTAACAAGAAGTAAGGTGGGCATACGTAAACCTAAAATCTATTATGCATGTGCTACTCCAGATGGTGATTTGCCACAATCATTTCATGAAGCTCTTAGTTGTCCTAAGTGGAGAGCAGCAGTTGTAAATGAGTATGAAGTTTTAATGAAGAATGGTACGTGGAGTCTTGTAGAACTACCAAAAGAAAGAAGCACAGTAGGCTGCAAATGACTCTTCAAGATTAAAAGAAATGCTGATGGCAGCATATCCAGATACAAGGCTAGACTCGTAGCCAAAGGTTTTTCACAAGTTCCAGGGAGAGATTTTGTGGACACCTTCAGTCCAGTGATCAAGGCTTCAACAATAAATGTAATCCTGGCATTAGCTGTTCAGTATGACTGGTGTTTGCGACAAATTGATGTCAACAACACATTTCTAAATGGTGATCTCGAAGAGGATGTGTTTATGGACCAATCAAGTGACTTTGAAAAAGAATCACCGGAAGGAAAGAAGTTGGTGTGCAAGTTGCAAAAAGCACTCTATGGTTTAAGATAAGCTCCGCGACATTGGTATGCTAAACTCAAGGAATACATGTTAGAAATTGGATTTCGAAACTCGAGAGCTGATTCATCTTTGTTTATTAGATGTAGCAATGACATCTACACTTACATATTAGTGTACGTTGATGATATAATATTGATAGGAGGATCCAAAGAAGTTATAGAGGATGTTGTTTGTAAATTGAACCTCAGGTTTAGTCTAAAAGATATGGGAGAGCTTAACTACTTTCTGGGAATTGAAGTCCGAAGAGGCTCAGGCATAATTTTTTTGTCTCAAACTAAATACATACTTGAGCTACTATATAAAGCTAAAATGGACAAGGCAAATTCTGCTTCTACACCAATGTTGCCTGCTGTCAAGATGAGTAAGGATGCTGGGAGCTTGGTTGAAGATGCTCAAGGGTATCGGAGTATAGTTGGAGCTCTATTATACTTGTGTCATACTCGACCTGACATCACTTTCAGCGTTCATAAAGCAGCCCAGTTTATGCATGCTCCATGTGAAAGTCATGTAGATGCAGTCAAGAGAATATTGCGTTATCTTAGTGGGACAATGCATCATGGACTCGTATTTAAAATCATCGGTTAGAAGCTCACTCTAACTGCCTTTGCTGATGCAGATTGGGGGAGCAATCTTGACGATAAGAGATCTACCTCAGGAGGGTGTGTATATCTGGATGAAAGTCTTGTTATTTGGAACTCAAAGAAACAGAAAAATGTGTCTCGATCCACCATGGAAGTCGAATACAAAAGTATTGCAGACACAGTAGTAGATGTCGTATGGATAAAATCACTGTTAGAAGATATGTGAATCAAGTTGAAAGATGCACCTGTAATATGGAGTGATAGTACAAGTGCTGTGTCTATGAGCATGAGCCCAGTATACCATGCGAAATCCAAACACATAGACCTCGATGTACACTTTGTTCGCGAGAAAGTTTCAGAGAAGATGATCCGAATCAACTATGTTCCGGCAGTTCATCAAATAGCAGATGGTTTTACAAAAACCTTGTCCAACTCATATTTTGCTGAGTTTCAACAGCGCGTAAATGTAGTGAACTATGATAGCTCGTTTGAGAAGAAAAACAATGTAAAAGTAGGGTAAATGTCGAGTAAATTGAATGAGTGGTTATCCGAGCTGACAAGTTTGTTATGCAAGCTTACAGACTGTTGAGAGAAGACGTTAGCTGAGGGCATATCTTCTTCTGTATATAAGGATCCTTCATACAAATAGAATGACATCCCTTTCTCTATTATCTTCTACCATTTCAACATGACGGTATAACCGGTAAATTAAAATTTTTTCTATCGGGTAGCTTAGCTCGAATTAAAAAAAAGAAGAAAAGATGGCTTGTAAACTAAGCGGAATGGGAGAGAAAAGAAAGGGAATTCATGGCGTTTAAATGTAAAATGCAAAGTTGGTGTGTTTCTATCCGAGTGTTTATTTTGACTGCGGCCTGTGGGGTCTACTCTCTTACAGCTATTTTCATTACTCCTCAGTCTGCTCCCCCCTTTCTTCTTTTTTCTTTAGTTCCCACCCTCAGCTCATTCATGGCTTCTCTGTGTTTCCTTACATCTTACCACTTCTCACCCCTAAGTCTTTAATAACCCATTGTTTTTCCACTCTGGGTTTTCTTTTGTCTATGCTGTGGTGCAACTATTTGTTTTATCGAAGGAAAAAAGACATGAGTGCTGGGGTGTCTCTCAAGCACGGTTTCACCATGTTCCTGCTTGAATTGTCCTTGTTTTTCGCCTGTGAGTGATTTCACGTACTTCTTTCCCCTTCCTTTCCTCTGGGTTTTGATTGTATTAGTATGAACTATTAGTTTTAACACTTGGGTCATTGTTGTCAAAATTGCTTCTGTTCGGGAAATGTTAGTCTTTTCTTTTGACATAAATGAATTGTTCTTGCATACTTGGTCTTAAAGAAATGAATTGTTTTTGGATTTCGAGGCTTGTGAAGTTCTGTGCTTTATGCGGGAAGGTTCTTGATTGAAAATAGTGCTGCATTAACTTATTGAACCTTTTACTTTCTTACATTATTGATGTTTTGATTCTGAAGTATTGTAGGTGCTTAGTGGTTGCCAGCTTGACTACTTAGCTTAAGTTTTTTTATTTGCTTTTTTTTTTTTTTATGTTGAATATGATCTGATTCTATTAGCTTTTGGCCTCTCTTATGTCCATTAGCTTAATACAATGATCAAAGTTGAGTTAACGTAATTGGAATATTTGGTTCTTGTGAATATTTGAAATTAGTTGACAGTTTGCTAGTGATTTATTGTAGTTTACCAGAGTTTCTGCTGACATTTACTTGAAATTTCACTGTTGTCTGAATCTGAGATCTCTTGACTACTTGTAAATTGTCTATTTTGATGTTATGAAAAACTGGGAACAAACATAAGTTATGCTGGTTTGATACGTCCTTTTTCTTTAAATACTTGTGTCTAACGCATATCCGAACGTTGGTATATAGGGATATATTCCTCCAAGTACATAGAAAAATCAAGGAAAAATCAAATATAACAATGTATGAGTAACATAAGTATCAATGGCATTGTCATTCTGACCCATGCTAAGCCGCACTTTAAGGCATAAGTATAGCAGTTCTCATGTCGTGGATGTGTCTGAGATTTTTATGGTTTTTCTGTCCACCATAGGTTGTAGATTACATGTTGTTGCCTTTGTGTAGCATCGGTGGAAAACTGGAAATTCCACGCCGTACTTCTCCAGTTATCTTAAATTCCTATCCATGCATTCATTTCAGGCTTCCGTGAATGTTTATCCACTGCACTGGATCATCGTAAAGGTTATATGTTAACAGACAGAACAACAGATGCTTTCTTACCTAAAACTACACCAACCGTAGCACCTCAACCATTTCTTCCTCTGCTTGCACCTTCACTACTGTCACCCTTCACAATTAGTACTTCTCCTAAATTATCAGGTATGTTTTACGTAGTAGGGTAAATTGGAATGCGAAAGCTATTTGGATTTTAGTATGTAATTACAGTTTCTGCTTGCCCTTTTGTAGGACTATGTATGTTAAATTTCACTGCTGTTCAAAACTTGATAAGCATCACCTCGGTTGATTGTTGGACCGCATTTGCTCCATTGTTGGCGAATGTAATATGTTGTCTGCAGCTACATGCTACTCTTGTGATTCTTGTTGGTCAATCGAGTAAAGAGACTGGTGTGCTTGCTCTAAACAGAACCCTTGCCAAGCCTTGCCTCTTGGATATTGAGCAAGTCTTGACAGGCCAGGGAGCTAGTGAGAATCTCAAGCACATTTGCTCAATTCATCCATCAAACCTTACCAAAGCATCTTGTCCTGTAAAAGATGCTGACGAATTCGAGAACACCGTAAACACTTCCGAGCTTCTTGCTTCATGTGAAAAGATTGATCTTGTGAAAGAATGTTGTGACCAAGTTTGTCAGGGTGCCATATTGGATGCTGCAACAAGACTTTCACTGAAAGCTTCTGATCCTCTGAGCATGGATGGGTCCCATGTTTTACCCCAGCACTCGACGAGGGTAAACGACTGTAAAACTGTCGTCCATAGGTGGCTGGCAAGTAAACTCGACCCTTATCAGGCAAAGGAAATTCTCAGAGGACTAACCAATTGCAATGTCAATAAAGGTGAGTTTGGACTAAAGCATAGATGCAAACATCCATTTTGGCTTCATATTATTTTTTTTAGATATTATTGGTTGTTTTGTGCTTCAGTTTGCCCTCTCGTTTTCTCCAACATGAAGCACGTAGCAAACAGCTGTGGAAATGGGATAAGTAACCAGGCAGCTTGTTGCGATGCTATGAATAGCTACGTCTCTCACTTGCAAAAGCAGACCTTGATCACCAACTTACAAGCTTTGGATTGTGCTACGTCTCTTGGGTTGAAGCTCCAGAAATTCAATATCACCAAGGATGTTTATAGCCTATGTCATATAAGCCTTAAGGATTTCTCCCTTCAAGGTTGGTTTTCTTGCTTGATGCAACTATGATGAGCAAACTGAGTGATCGATTTGAATTGGTACTAACACTTTATTCTTTATGCGGCCATGATTTATTTTGATTCTGATTACCGACAACTTGTTTGCATCAGTTGGAAACCAGGGTAAGATTCTTCTCCACTCTGAAATGGTAGCATAAGTTTGCTTTTACATACTGGGAACATAATCCTACGTGCATGTCTTATCTTTTACTGTGACTTCTAATATCTTTAGTTGCTACGCTAACAACATTGAAAGGCACTGTTTGAAATCACGTATGGCATATTAGATTACCTATACCTCTGATCATTGACGATTTTAACATTTCTAACTTGTGTGTTTCTCTCCGCTGCTTTTAGCATCTGGATGCCTCTTGCCAAGCTTGCCCTCTGACGCAACATTGGACAAGTTTTCTGGGATCAGTTTCATTTGCGATCTGAACGATAATATTCCAGCTCAGTGGCCCTCTATGTTACTAATACCACCTTCATCGTGCAACAAAAGTATGTACCCTTGAGTTTACCGCTGGTTTGAGTTCATATTACAACATGATTTTGAATTACCTTGATGCTATGTCCCTCTCGCCGTCTTTTATTAATTTTCACTCGGATTTCTGGTATGCAGCTGTAAGAATCCTAGCACTACCAGCAGCAACAAATGCTCAAAGTGGTAAGAGATCGACCCTTTATTCAAAATTTTGTCGATGCCATCTGACCATGCAGACTCTAAACATTTAGCTGATTTTGAGCCTCTTTGCATTGTCACAGGTCTTTACACTGAATATGTTGCGGTTTATCTCCACGCTTCATCTTTGATGGCTATAGCGATGCTCTTACAATTCTAGTTCGTAGCTAGGCTAATTTAATCCTTCTTGAGAACCCCATCACGCATCCATAGCTGGAGATAACCGGAAGCAAGTCCTAAAAGAAAAAAGTTACATACTATGATGATACAGACATAACTCCTGGTTTATCAAAAGGTCTCAGCAGAGACCAGAGTTGGATTGAAGTTCATGTGTCTGATCATATTTAATTCACGATTCTTGCAGGGTTTTATGTAATAATATGCTGTAAATAACCTAGGAGAGAACTGAGAAGACAAAAAGATATGTTGTATATATGTATTTTCAAGTATAACAATGTAAATTTTGATTGGTAGATAAGATTTTGGCACATCCAACGATGCTGGTTGACACATAATGGAAAACATTACTGTTGTGTTCAGTAAATATGAGTAATAAGTATATGCCTCCTCTAACAACTGTACTTAGGCTGTTAGGCATGGCAGCTGCGCCACTTGGACACCGGCAGTAGGACAAATAAATTAAGGCAGTGTCTCATAAGTCATAAATATGTTATCATGTTATTTTCTTAAAAATTTTAGTTAAATCCTTTAATTTTATATTATACCCTTTAAAATTTTAAATTAGGTTGCCAAGCTCTGTGCCTGTATTGATAGTTTGGAGGCAGTAGACTTAACCCTTTTAAAGATTGAACTTGGACTTTGTTTCCCTTTTTGCTGACATTTCAGTAATGAGAAAACTGCTGTCTGCTGGTGCAGTTGAAGGGGATCATAAAGATTAAATTGCACTTATCAGACTTGGGTTCCAGTGTTACGAACTTAGGAATGGATCCAGGGTTAGAAGAGTCTCATATATAATTTAATTTTTTTTATTATTTTATATCAAAAAATCTATTTTCGCTTACTAAAATTGTATAGTTTAAAGATTTTTCATAAAGCTAGTTAAGGCCGAACCCTACTGCTGATAACCCTCCAACTTTGTTTTGTCGTGGGATCTTAATCACACACTCTTGGAAACATCCCATTAGTCCAGGCTTGGATCAAGCCTCATAAATCTTGTCTCCTGTTTCCGACCAAATATTGATAAAATATTCGTATCAAGTCTTCGGTCGAGATCAGTTTCGAATTAAGATACGAAGAACACATGGAATGAGTATTAAAGAAGAAACAAGAACTTGTTATTCCAAAATGAAGACAACAAGACCACTCTCGTATTTTAACTAAAGGAGAGTAATCATATATATATGCATGTAAATATGATGTTCTTTTAAGTAAGCAAAGGACGATGAAAGCCGGCAATGGTTGTTCCATGATCCCCGCAGCCGCCACCGCGGTTAAACAAGCGTCTCCAAGTTTTCAACTGAGTCAAAACCTGCCAGTAAACACCGATTCTTAAACCAGAAACGTTAACCGTGGCAGCTTTCCTTAGCTTCTTCAGTTTCCTCCCGATCTTCAGCTTCAGCCTACACAATCTGATTCGTACAAACGATGGCTTTCTTCTTGCATCTGCTTGCTCCAGCACTTTGTGAATCAAGAACTGAGCTCGTCGGTGAATTATCTCGTCCGGGTCTTCTTTATCCACCATCGAGTAGCCATGTGATCTTCTCAAAACGGCAATGGTTTTCATTTTTCCCTGAAAGTGTTGGAGGAGAAACGGTTGTGAGTTGGGGTTTTGAAGGAATATTTATAGGGAAAGGTAGGCAGGTGAGGCCATGATGTATGGCGATGAAGCTGTGCATGTACCCTAACATTGACTTCGTTGGAGAAATTTGTTTGTTTGTTATGTTTTTTTATAAGTGTCATTTTTATTATCTAAAAACTTTATATTTACATCGACACTGTACAATTAAAAATTAAATTAATATCAAAAGTAGGGGATATAAATCGAATAAAAATCATTTATCTATTTATTATCCATCTTTTTATATCTTATTTGAAATTTTTTTAAAAATTTGAATTTTAAACTCTAAACCCTACACTCTAACAAATACACCCTACCCCTAATTCTCTAAACCCTACCATGGTCTCTAATCTTGAACCCTAACCCCTAAACCTTCTGATTTAAAACAGATGCACAAATGAAGACATGAGAAAAATATCAATCTGCCTCCAAACTGTCCTTGAACATCTTGCTTGATTTGTAAGAAAATATTAATAAAAAGTCAAATCCTTATAATATGCATGCAACTATTACGCTCTAATTTATACAATCATCGATGAATATCACATAAACAAATAAAATTTCATCATGCAACATTCATCTTAATAGAAAATTATTGACTTATGCTCGAACTCAAAACCTCTAAGTTTAAAACCCATAAACTATCAAAATAACCTGGGTATATTAATATAATTTAAGACTAAAATTATATTTTTTTATTTAAAATCCCAGTTTAATGAAGTTGAAAAGCAATAATTTTTTTTTTTGAAAATTGAAAAGCAATATTAACTCTGGCAGGATTTGAACCAAGTATTTATTGAATAAAAAAAAAAACTTACAAACAATTAAATCAATCTAATCTCTTTGATATTATTTACCATCTAATATATATTCTTCAAATTCTCATGTTTATAAATTAAATATTTAAAAAAATAAATATATTATATCGATAAGTTATTCAAATCTAAATTTTTATATAATATCAATGCTTTTTGAAGCACTCAAAAAAATTAATATTTTTAATATCATATTAATTTTAGAGAATAATATTTTTAATATTTGATTCTTTATAATACCGATAATATATTAAAAGGGATCCTCAATATTAAAAATATTATTATATGAAAATAATAGCAAAATAAATAAAAAAATTGATGTAAATTAAAATTTGATCTGCGTTTATATATGCTTCACATCAAATACAAATTGGAAATTTACTCTTAAATAAATAAAAATTAGGCTGGTAAAAAATCTCACTAATATAATATCAACGAGGACGTTTTATGTAATTAATCCTTAAATTTTAATATTTAGATTATCTAGTGGATAACACATGCACTTATCGGCCCATTGGGCCTAATTAATTGGGCCCATAGAAACACTGATTCCTGGTTTCCTTACGTTTCGGAAATTACAGTCCCGCGAACGAAACAACAATTTCAAAAAGAATTAAAAATAATAAATAAAAAAGGGAGAGAAAATGAAATCTAATTATAGCTAATAAATCAGGTATTTTTTGGATTTGTTTATTGATTTTCTCACTCAGGTGATTTTGGAATATCTCTTGACAACGAAACCAGGTATGTTTTTTCATTAAAAACTGCATTTTTTAAAAAAAAATTATCATTGCGTTAATATTTTTACGTGGGATGATATGAGATAAACAACTGATTAGTAAGTTTTGTTTTAATTTTATTTTTGGGTGTTTGTGATTATGATGGGTAGTTCATAACTTAGTTGAAAATGCCTGAGATTTATTTGCCTCTTTTTTTACTGTGAGAAAGGTGGTAACCTTTTTTGTTTTTGTTTTTTGTTTTCATTGTGATTTAGAATTTGTATCTGCTGTGACTTTTTTCAGTTTTAAATCTAAGGAGATATTTGAAATGTGTCAAAAGGGTGTTTATTTTCTTAATCTTTGCTTGATTTGAGTTATGATTAAGGGTTAAAATTGTTTGTTTTTAGGGTGGATTTTGATCCAAGATCAATGTAGTTTTGTTGGGGGAAAATGTTGTTTTCTTGGAATCTAGACACCTAGTACACCCTCATCTCTAATACATGCATACAAGGATATGATATCCAAGGATCGTTCGAAGAACACCTGTGTCAGATATACTAACACTCGCACTCGGATCCGAGTAACATAGGGTTAGTCGGTATTGTTTTATTGGAAGTGTTTCAGGTTGTATGTTTGTTATGCACAGATATTCGAACTGGGGTTTGGCTTAGCATTTCAATGGCAGATATGGCCAACCAGTACATTGCCTGCAGGCAGAAAAGAAAAAAGGGGTGGTGGGGTTGGGAAAAGAAAAGGACAATCAGGCAAAACATGTGCCTTTAACTATACCACTTTATCATGATATTATATATGTACTAGAATTTCTAGGTACTGCTTACACTTTTAAATGAATTGTATGTAGGGGAATTAGGAAGCACTTTTAGTTTGTCATTTATTCAGTAAAAACCTAGCAACATCTGTCATGAATGTTTATCGTCTGCTCAGGTATCCGAAAATCAAACCCGGGATTGTGTCAACTGAAGACTTTATATCAAGTCCTTTGACACTCGCCTGTGGTTCAGTCGACATCACAATGACAGTTATATTATTGAATGTATACCCATCTGGCTTGTTCTTTGAGTCTAACTAATACATACAGGAGTCACGACCTTCTGGGCATGCATATCAGTGTTCATCAGCTATGACTCATTCATTGATTAGGCGATATTAGCCGTTCAAATTTAACCTGTTCGTAGTTTCCAGAGGATTTCCTGATATTATATTGTTTGGTATACTCTGATTCAACTGCAGTTTTATACCAGTTTTCTAATGCACTCGGTTCTTCTGTGGTTTTATTGATAACACAGAAGTTCTAATTGCTTTTTGATTGTAGGTATTTGTGCAGGATGAGCAGCCAGAACCAAGGGGTTACCTTATCTTCTACAGCAGAGCCTCCCATGAGGAGGAAACGTGGGCGTCCACGGAAGGATGAGATCGTTCAAGGGGACAACTCACCTGTGACACCAGCATCTGAAATTGTGAACAAAAACAAGCTTAGTGTGGAAACCAGTGACTCAGCCTCTGATGACATGGTAGGCCAGATGGTTTCTGGTGTCATCGAAGGTTCATTCGATGCCGGGTATCTTCTTAACGTTAAGGTTGGTGGGACCAACACACATCTTAGGGGTGTTGTATTTCTACCAGGGAGATTCACTCCAATTACTGCCGCAAATGATGTAGCCCCGCAGGCTAAGATGCATAAAAGAAAAGAGACCCCTTTCCCGTTTGTAGGTCCTCAAGGTCATCCCCATCCTGTGAGTCCTACATCAGGGAAAGGTGAGAAGCCAATCGAGCATAAAAACGACACACCTAAACTTCAGGATAAAGGCCTACATGTAGGGCTTCTGTCTGGTGCCACGGCTGCTAATGAAAGCCAATCTGCTTCCAGTCTAATTCCTCCATCTAGTAATTTGCCAATAAATGACACTGGCCTTCCCCTGGGACAAAAGGTCTTGCAAGACCTGATCGTAGATATCGGATCGCAGAATGCTAAAGCTGTTGGATTTGAAGCCTTCAAAACGATGAAAGGACCAAATTTTAACGTAGATGCACCTAAAACATCTGAGTCGGCGCCTGCAACATTTACTGCTAATTTACAGGATACTGAGACTGTAAATCTGAAGCCTCAGGTTGAACACCAGGCCGCAAGTTCTGATCATAAGTCACAAGAATTGGTTGATGATGGGAAAAGCCTTGACCTTGTTAATGATCAGAAACCTAAATTTCCTGATCCTGAACCTAAAGCGATGCCTTGTGAACACTCTGGAACCAACATGTTTGGAAAACAGGCTTCCAAATTTCATGAATCTGAACATCAAGCTATGCCTTGTGACCCCCCCGGAATCAACATGTTCGAGAAACAGGCTTCCAAGTTTCCTGGACCTGAACCTCAAGCTATACCCTCTGACCCCCTTGGAATCAACAAGTTCGGGAAACAGGCTTCCAAGTTTCCTGTACTTGAACCTCAAGCTATGCCCTGTGAATCCCCTGGAATCAGCATGTTCGAAAAGCAGGCTTCTAATTTTTCTGAACTTGAATCTCAACATATGCCTTGTGAATCCGCTGGAATCAACATGTTCGAAAAGCAAGCATCGAAATTTCCTGAACCTGAACATCAAGCAATGTCGTGTGCACCAGCTGGAACCAACATGTTCGGAAAACAGGCTTCTATATTTCCTGGACTTGAATCTCAAGCCATGGCTTGTGAACCAGCTGGAATCAACATGTTCGGGAAGCAGGCATCTAAATTTCCTGAACCTGAACCTCAAGCGATGCCTTGTGAACCTGCTGGAATCTGCATGTTCGGAAAGCAAGCTTCTATATTTCCTGGACCTGAATCTCAAGCCATGTCTTGTGAACCCGCTGGATTCATGCTCGGAAAGCAGCCTTCTAAATTTTCTGAACCTGAATCTCAAGCCATGCCTTATGAATTTGCTGGAATCAACATGTTTGGAAAGCAGTCTTCTAAATTTCCTGAACCTGAACCTCAAGGCATACGTTTTGAACTGACTGGAATGAACATGTTCGGAAAGCAGTCTTCTAAATTTCCTGAACCTCAAGCCATGCCTTGTGAACCCACTGGAAACAACAATTTCTGGATGCAAGCTTCCAAATTTCCCGAACCTGGTTCTCAAACCATGCCTTGTGAATCCACTGGAAACAATATTTTCTGGAAGCAAGCTTCTAAATTTCATGAACCTGATTCTCAAGCCATACCATGTGAACCCATTGGACTCGACATGTTCAGAAAACAATCTTCATTAAGACGAGACATAGTTGTTTCACAAGATACTCAATTTGAGCTTGCTAATAAGATTATGACTGGAGCTGATGTGCCCCACATGGATGGATTGTTTACAAGTGATACTGCAACAACTACTGTGACAGGGCCATGCTCTGCATCAATGACCAGCCTACCAATAATGATATTTGGGGCTGAAACTATGCCTTCTGGGCACAAGCCTGCCACCGAAGAATCTGTTCTTCCAAGAATGGTATTGCCTGAAGTTAGTAGTTCCTCGATGGCCATCAACACCAACAGCATGGAATCTAATACCAAAGAACCCATTCCACCATCATAGTCTTAGTTGTCTAGTTCCACCGGAATAGATTGAGTCGAGGCTTGAAGGATGGCTAGCGTAAACCATTGGTAAGAATAGTGGAGTCTCAATGCAAATTACTTAATCTAGGTACTCATTCTCTAATTTGGATCATGTGCAGCCTAGCTTTTACTTTATTGACTTCTAGTGTATTCTCACGCTTTTGTGTTGCACTGAAGATTTCTTGCAGTCTTTTATGCATTACGTGCATGTTTTCAAGCATTCCATTATTTTTATTTGAGCATTATTCATTATTAGAAGTTATTCCAAGTATACATTCATAATATCATTACTTGTATCAACTCAAGTGAGGATTTATAAATAAACTGATTTTTTATCAGTTATTAATACATCGCTCTATACTATCTATTGTATATCGTATATGATACAAGTAAATGATAGATTATGTATATTAAATTTTAGTCAATATAAAACTATTGCCTCGTCATTGCTCAAAGGGGAGTAACAAGGTAAAAAATACGGATGATGGGATATGAATCCGCATTTTGTACCCAAAACTTGTCTACCAAACTATACTACATCTTTCTATCCCTTCAAGTTGAGATAGAGTGAATGGAATTTAAAACCAAATGGTCCAATCCCTTCGACAGTACCGCCGGTACCACCGCACAACCTTCGGAAAAACATCATGTACGGTACAGATAACCTGAAGTCCAAGCTTTTAAACCAGAACCTATAAGCACGTTCTCGTTTCATCATTAAGCGCCAACAGAAAAGCAAAAACAGTGCATATATGCTATTAGCAAGGGGAATAACATAGCCTGAAATTATAGCCCTCCATAGGGAAACAAGGAGCTGTCAAGTAGCACAAGTTCATCATACTATTTAAATAGAACAGTCACAAAAGACTATCAGCTTAGCTATATTCGACTTGTTGCTGCTGCTGCTGATAATTTCCATAGCCGGGATATCCTCCATAGTACATGTTGGGGTCTTGGGGGGCAGCTGCATAGCCATAACCATATCCTTGACCGTATCCATAATATCCATTGTTCCACTGGTTTGGATCTGGTTGGGTCTGCAATCAAGAATTCCAAAGGTTTTCATGTGTCTAAAAACTTATAGCGAAGAAGCAATCTGTTTGCCATCAAAATATTTAACTGACCTGTTTATTTGGTGTGCTACGGCCCCAAGAAAGCTGAATAGTTTGTCCACCCAGCTGAGTTCCATTCAGTATTCGCAGTGCTTCTTCGGCACAGCTCCTGACGTGTTACACAAGTACAGAACAGAACAAAAACATTAGCCATGTCTTTCCTAAATAGATGTATTCAGAAATACTGGGCAGTGTATCTTTTACCTATCAGCAAATTGAACAAATCCACAACGCTTGTTCTGTGGAATCTTCACATGCACCAACTGACCATACGGGCTGAAAACCTCTCTCAAATGATCTTCCGTCACATTAGAATCCAAATTACCAACAAATATCTGCATTGAAATATGTGATTAGAAACAAATGAACAAGAAACCATGTTTCTCACTGAAAGTGACAAAGTACCCACAGTTGTATTATTTGGATCATTCTCGTTCTGATTCCCTTGTGATGAAGCTGCATACAAAAAGTAAATGTGTAACAAAAGGCAACAAAAAAGGGAAAAGAATTTCCAAGTAGAAACAATGAGAAAACACAAGTGCATAGACAGGATTCTTTCTAGAATCTTGCACTTCACACCACTAGCACTAGGGGCAGTCACTCCAATGTTATGGAGAAAAGAAAATATAACCTGAAAAATGGGTAACCTGTTTGAATAATATGCAAAAAAAACAAGGTCCCTTGATTTTCAGAAACATGATTGTAGAATCACATTAAATAGTAACTGTAACATAGGTGTGTACAACAATAAACACCAAACATAAAGCACAATACCAATGTAAGATCAGCAACTCCCTTTAGAGTTGAACCCATGGGGAAAGGGAGAACAAATGGGAGAAAATGTTAGGAAGACAAATAAATTAAAGTGCCTAGCAAGCACTAATAAAAGAAAAACTACAATAAATACTGGTATTCATGTTGCTTTCTTTGGAGCCACAGCACAAAGTCCGAGCTCTCACTGACTGAGACCTTAAAGTACTTGTGACCTAAAACTCTAGAACAGTAACCAGATATTACACCAGGAGCAGCAGGACTAAGCAATAAGATCATGCTAGAATGTAAAGGGACACGGAAACAGCACATTACATATTACAGATGTCACCACGTTAAAAATGAAGTAACGACTCAACGGTAAACTGAAACATAACTTGACTGAAATCTCTTACTAACCAGAGATGCAAAAGCAAGTTGACTGACAACTGAACCAATAGAACTATATTGAACTTTGAAATGTATTAAGTCGACCGACATAAACGCAAACTGACCTAAGCGAGGGCTTGGACTATATGGGTAACCATTTCAGCTGAAACCAGTTCCAGGCCCCAAGATGATAGAGCCTCATGATGCCCTGCTCTGAGACAACAGTAGTTTATAAGTTTTTGCAAGTTTGAAAATTTGAAAAGAATTATGGTGCCCAAATGTTAAAGGAAAGTACAGGCAGGAAATGACTAGTGGAAACTGCTGCTCAACTTCTAGAGAATAACTGAAAGAAAGGGAACTTAAAATGAAATCGTGTACTTCAGAATGAATAAAAATTGGAAATCGGCCCAAACAACCTTACCCTTCAAGCAGATAAACAATAAATACAAGTCAAATATAAAGGCCACAAAATCCACATTACATACACCGACCCAAGAGAAAAACAAAAGACAAAAAGAGAAACAGAAGATTCAATGTTATCAAATTCATACATGCAGCTATGATAAATCAAACATCCCAAAGGACTTGAGTAAAACAAATATACCTGCTGGATATTGCTGTGCAACACCTGTCTTCTTGTTAGTAGCAGGCCCTATGCGCATAGGCCTAGTTGAACAAAAAGCACCATTCATCTCAGTCATAGCACGATTGTATTCAGTTTCATCTCCAAACCTAACGAACCCATAGCCTTTTGGGCGTGCAGTGATCCTATCAATCACAACCTTTGCACCCTTCACAGATTGAAAGTGTGCCCTGAAGGTCTCTTGAAGCATGTAATCTGTAACATCAGCAGCCAAGTCTCCAACAAAGATTGTAAATTCAGGGGAATCATCTCGCCTATCACCTGAACCGAATGACGCCCAATTCAATCTATAGTTGCTCTCACCATTCAGCATAGGTGTACCATTGTATGTCTGTAAAACTCTCTCAGCAGCAGCACGTGAAACAAACTCAATAAACCCATAGCCCTCAACCTGGCCAGTTTGCTTGTTGCGGATAACTTTCACAGAAGCAACCTGTGAGAGAACCAAGAGTTGAATCACTCACACATACATTGCACAAAGATAAAGTTTACACATCCTTTAACATAAAAAGATAACAACTTGAGCAACAATAACAAAACTCAAATCTGAATGCTTGGTAATCTTAGCAAGAACAACATTCAAATTTGTCCCTTCAATACAATAAAAACAAAACAAGCCATCCAATACCCAAACCAATAAAACCTTATAAAGAAAGCAAATCCACTACCAAAATTTTATCTTATATGCACATAGACTGAGAAATTATACATCAATCAACACAAAATTCAAACACCAATCTGAAAAACCAAGACCAAAACAACAGCCAAAAATTGGAACATTACGGTAAAACAAACCCGGCCAAAATAAAGCGTGCCAGATAACAAAATCTACAGATATAAATAAATAAATAAATAAATAAATAAATAAATAAAAGCAGTCGAATACCTCCCCGGTTTGAGCAAAACAGTTCAAGAGATAATTCTCATCCATATAATACTGCAAATCTCCGATCCACAAAGTCCGAACCTCATCCGCGCTAGCCGGTTGACCCGACTGACCCACCGCAGGCTGTTGTTGGGTTGGCACTCCAGCCGAACCTTGCTGAGGGGCCCACATCGGAGGAGGATGACTCTGAGGCGGCATCATGTTCATCATCATGTAAGGCTGCTGCGACGGAGCCGGAGGGGGTTGCTGGTATTGGTACTGTTGATGGACCGGCGGAGGAGCCATTGGGGGTGGGACCATACCCGGTGCTGGTTGCTGCATCATCTTCAATTTTGGGATTTCCGTACTGATAGAGATTCAGAAGGAACTACAAAACCCTAACCCTAGATAAGGTAAGGTTTGGGAGATGTGCAAGAAAATATGAAAGCGAGAAAAGGAAAAGCTTCTAAAAACAATGGGGCATGGGGAAAAGATTATGTTTGTTAAAATGACTGAAATAGGTTTGATTCGTAGCCGTTTTAAACGAGAACAGGTAAGGGATATTTTGATAATTTTATCAAAAGTTAAAATAGAGTCGATCTAGTAGTTAGGTTTTAATTTTATACATACATAGGTCAAATTCTGATTTTGGTCCCTATATTATGTTTGAAATGAGAATTGAACTTTTATACTTTAATATAATGCAATTTGATCTAATAGTTAGCTCTAGATTCTTTCCGACTAAAAAATCAAATAGTATAAAATTACATTCTATGAACCAAATGAACACGAAAAAGTATATTGTGCTTCTAATTGTTAGAATTAATATGCCGTCAAATTAACGTATCATATTTTTAAGAGTAAATGATTAAATTTCATGTAAACGCTAATGTGCAGTGTATAAAAAAAATCATAATTAAATTCATACGATACAGTTATTTCAATTTTTTCGAGTCGAAGACATTGCTTGCCCAGGTGTATACAGTCATATAAATGAGTATATTAGTTTATATATCGGGTATATGCTACAATAAGTAGCATTGAATCATATTTTATAGTATACAGGTATACCGTCTTCTTCCTATTAACTGCATCCATTGAATACCCAAATTATGAAAAAAGTTGTTGGGAGTTCCTCTTAGAGTTGTTTAAATGGAATTTAAGTGAACGCGTCAGTTCTTTCTGTTTCCAGATAACAAATTAACTCCTTTTTCCTTTTAGTTTCTGTGTTAATCTCCTCTCTACATGAAACTAATCTATATTTAGCAAACTGATAGTACTGACCCAAGCTCATAAATGGAACATTAAACCAAACCCCACCCCTTGTTTTATAAGAACAAACACAATTCTTTACTTTGGGTTTCAAATTATACACCTCTTTGTTTTTCTTTGTCACCAGTTTTAATGTATGGTAATTCTGGCATTGGAGAAGGGAGTGGGGAAGTGGGAAAGAAAATGAGTTGTTTCTCTTGCTGTGGAGTGGAGGTGCAGCACCGGGCTGGTTCTTTGAAGGAGAGTGCTTATGGAATTGTTGGCAATGGCAGCAATAGCAATGGGAAATCATTGAGGTCTTTGGTTAATAGTTTGTCAAGCAAAACAGGTAATTTCTGTTGTCTTTTGATGTAATGGTTCCACAGGAGCAGGTCCTAAAGACTGAGAAACAGAACCATCTGATTTGATTCATTCTCGATGGCCATGAGATGATCATCTTAGGAGCGTGGTTCGATGCCATGGCCGCTCTATCTACATGGAGTCCATAGTTTCATATTGACATTACTGATACTAGGAACTTTTGTATTGACCATTTGAATCAATGTTCAGGTAGTGGCAAGCAGAAAATAGCAGAAGAGATCCAAAAAGTTGGAAAAGCTAAAGTTTCAGCTCATGTTTTCACATTTAGAGAACTGGTTGCTGCTACAGACAATTTCAATCCTGATTGTCAGATAGGGGAAGGTGGATTTGGCAAAGTATACAAAGGATACTTAGAGAACATTGACAAAGTATACATATATATCTTTTAACATAAAGTCCTAAGTTTGTCCCTGCATGTAGCTCATATGACCCTGAAAGTTCTTAATTCTTGTGCTTGGTTTAACTTCTTTCTTAGATTGTGGCCGTGAAGCAGCTCGACAGGAATGGATTGCAGGGAAGCACAGAATTCTTCTCAGAGGTTCTGATGCTAAGTTTTGTTAACCATCCGAACCTTGTAAATCTGGTTGGCTATTGTGCTGATGGGGATCAAAGGATTTTAGTTTATGAATACATGGCAAATGGATCTTTGGAAAATCATCTTCTTGGTAGGTCGATATGACACTCTTTTCACTTATTTAGTATTCACTTACACTGGTGTTCATGATCCTATTGTGGATTTTGATTATTTTATCTGTTTATTTAGATATACATCCAGGTAAGGAGCCATTGGATTGGAATACGAGGATGAAAGTAGCCGAAGGAGCGGCAAAAGGGCTAGAATACCTACATGATTTCTCCGATCCGCGGGTAATTTATCGCGACTTTAAAGCGTCGAACATATTACTAGATGAGAACTTCAATCCCAAACTTTCTGATTTTGGACTTGCAAAGTTAGGCCCTACAGGAGGGAAGGACCATGTATCAACAAGGGTCATGGGGACCTATGGCTATTGTGCTCCGGAATATGCAATGACAGGACAGCTCACGACGAAATCCGATGTTTACAGTTTCGGTGTAGTGTTTCTAGAGCTCATCTCGGGGAGGAGAGCTATCGATATCGAAAGGCCGGAGGAAGAACAGAATATGGTTGCTTGGGTATGTTCATCCAGCCCTGAACCACTTGTTTATAGCACCAAAAATAAATGTCATCTTTGTAGAGTTCATAAATCTATAGGTTTATCATCCATCATTCCTCAACATTGCAGGCAGCGCCGTTACTTAAGGACAGGCAAAAGTTCACGATGATCGCGGATCCACTGCTCAAAGAGAATTACCCTGTCAAGGCTCTTTACCAAGCTCTTGCCGTCGCAGCCATGTGTCTTCAGGAAGATGCCGATTGCCGGCCATTGATCGGTGATGTCGTAACTGCCGTCGAGTTTCTTGCCAATCCAAAGGACAATGACATAATCGCTGCGGAATCACAACGGAACACTGGATTGCATGTTAAGTCCGTGAGAGAAGGAAGTTTGAAACGAGACCGTGACTTGTAAGGTTCACACCGTGCTACGATTGTTGATTGTGTAGATAATTGTGGGATTTTAAGGGTGTAACTATTTAAGTAACAATCGCATACGTTACTTGTATTGGAAGGGGCAGAAATTTACATTTGTTGAATATAAGTATATATATATATATATATATTTTATAAATACTGAATTGCAATCGAGAAGTAAAATAATTGGATTAAACAATCCAAAATTCTTACAACCCAAAAACAAAAATAAATAATTATTTCTATGGAGATAAGCATACCAATAAAATTTAGAAGCTTCCTGAATCTCTTCGTCTCTATCCAAACGAGACGCATAATGAAGAAAGAAAGAGTTGTATGCGATCCAACCTGTCATGCAAAAAGTATCGTTACCCAAGACTGATTTCGTCGACAAACAACAATCAACCGAGTGGGGATAAATCTTTTCAAGTAACCACCGACAAAACAAAAATCAGAAACTAGCATCGATTGAATCTCGGTGAGAACAAAAATCGACCGCTAGGGTATGCTGAAACATGCCACGAAGAGAGATGAATCAAATCACAAAATAATAACAAAAACATGTCAGAACGATAAAAGATTAAAATATTAAAAACAAAAACAAAAAAAATAATAGATTCGGTGGTAATTTAAGAAAAAACAAGGATTTTTTATGTACACAATGTCTCAAACCTAAGACTTACTTAATAGAAACCAAGTTGTTTATCACTTGAACCAACCCTATTGGCAATTTAAGGGTTATACTTTAATATATATATATATATATATATAAATTGTATTAAAAAATTATATAATTTATCATATTAAACTATAAAAGTATCACTTATTCAAAAAAACTATAAAAACTAAAACATAAATTTGTATTCATAATATCTAATTATTAAATCATAATTTTAATTATAAAATTTAATTCTATTTTCTACGATATAAACCCTAAAATATAACCTAAACTCCTAAACTTTAGAATTAAAAAGATAGAAATCAATGAAACCCTGCAGGAATTATCAAGTGTCTGTGTATAAAAACCAATAAGTCTAAGCTTGTCAAGGTCATTGCCACTAAAAATACCAGTAAAAATACTACTGCCACGGAATCCTCCTTAAGCATCCTATAGTTATATTATGTCTGCATTTTAAAAGTCAGTTTCTATTCATAGATCTTGAATCCTTGAAATTATTAGTGAAGCAAAATCGTTGTTCCATAGGCAACAAATCTTGTCCAGTTTTCCCAATGGCGATGCAATAGATGTTCCCTTCAAGGCAAACCTACCACTGGCATTTACGTGAGAGTGAAGTTGCCTGGTAAGAGTTCTTATTGGTCATGAAACAGGTTTAGAGCTGGTGTCTTTAGTTTCTGCAAAAATCTAAACTGTAAGGATCAGACAAGACAACTTAATTTCTACCATCTTTTTCTTGTGCTTGTTAATGTTTGTTGATTGTTCTTTTCGATGTGAAACATGGCGAGATTGGTGTGGTGGTATAATCATAAATTTCCCATCAAACAGATGCAATGAGCCAATGGCTAAATGGTGCACCAGGATCAAGTTACATCTTTGAGTATGCTTTCGATTTTCTTAATCCGCTCCTCGAAGATCTTTGCATCAAGATACTACATATAGTTAGCCTGCAGTTGCTCATTACCTCCAAAGATCCAGTTTCGAAACCCTCTCTTTTGATCCTCTTCATATGGTTTTCAATCGCCCATTTTCGGATACAACTACACTGCTTCACTCTAGTTGGTGTTATCAGCTCGGTCACAAAGTTCTTCCTCGGGGTTCGCCATAACGTCCATACTTGTCCAAGTTGATCGCACACTTACCAACGCTGAACACGAGCTGTATCGGTGAGTCAGCCGGCCGGGAAGCGAAGCAGGGCCTCTTTAAACTAGAGCTTCATGGATGAGCTTGGAATCCGTAATGATCACCATGGTACGTTGCCCCATTTGCATGGTGAAAATCAGACAGTATATTTTACGTAACTCACGTACTATAAAGATGAAGTGTCGACGTTGGAGGATGACTTGAATTAGGTTTCCGATAAAAGGCCACCTGGTGGTCCGTGAGGGAGATTCTTAGGTCAGTTGCCGGTGAACGACCAGTGCCGACACCATAGACGGATGAAGATAAAAGCCAAACCGAAGATGAATAGGTCTATCAACTCCATTTTGGTGGGGATCAATAAAGAATGTAGAATACTACACATCGCAATGAAAACTTCTGTGGTAAATTATATAGAACAAGAAAAAGAGTGAAATAAATGAATTTTGGTTCACTAGCAATCCGTATGTATTAATTACGTTTATCAGATACATTTACTATATGTGTACAGTTCATCCAACTAGTACTATCGACAATGTTAGGGACTATGTTCTGAACAATCCCACCGTCCCGAAGGATTGTTCAGAATCGAACTACAAACTTAATATTAATTTAGATTTTATTTTTTAAAAAGTTTTTTTTACACCATGGATACAACTAAAGATATAGGAACAAGTTAAATGGCTAATAATGGAAAGGGCCATCGTTAGCATCTTCTGCTTGCTGCTGGTACTTTACTTTTGAATGCTCTGCCAAGAAATTTCTGTACCAAGTTGCTGAGAATTTTGGTGTTCTGGTTAAGGTCCTATTGTCGACATGGTAAAGCCCGAATTGAACTGTATATCCATAATTCCATTCGAAGTTGTCTAGCAAAGACCAGACAAAGTAACCTTTAACGTTTGCTCCTTTCCTAATAGCATTCAGGGGAACAAACATTAGTTGTCTTAGTTCTGTTGGTACCGTTATTATTGCAACAACCTAGCGGCTGTCGGTCGGTAGGATCAGATGTATGTTTACCTGATTGTTGTTGACAGTGCTTTCAAATATGCAGCTATGTAATCTGCTCGTTTCACATCATGCAAAAGGTCTTCAGTGGTGGAATCTGCTTTATTCATGTTACCATATCCTACATGGAACACCATACTTCATGAGTACATAGGTAAGTTTTTGCATTTATATGACACATTTTTTTCCTTACCATTTTCAGTAATGAACATAGGTATGTTATGGTATTTGTCCTTAAGGTATATTAGAACCTTGTCCAATCCTTGAGGGTAAACATTCTGCCAACCCAACTCTGCCTGCATAGTTGAAAAGCTTCAGTTGTTATCTTAGCTTAAGATGCAACATTACGGTTACTTACAGGCTCTCCTATAAGGATGCCATTTTTCTCTGAGCTTTTTGCCAAAAATCCTTCCGTCTTTGAGGTTCCGTCTCCTGGTTCACACACAGAGAACATGCAATCCCGGACAAAGTAACTTGTATAATGGTTGACTGCGATGAAATCAACCCCTTTATTCATCTTCTGCTTCTCTGCTGCTGTAAATTCTGGTAATATAGATCCTAGAATGTTTTGCATTTCAGGAGGATATCTTCCGAATATGATTGGCTCTAGGAACCTATATGTATGTTTAAAAAGCTATCAGAAAACATCTACGTTACGTTCTCGATTCCACAAACGAAATCAAACAAGAGAATGGTGAAGAAACCTACCAATTGATGGTGAAGGCATGAGCTCTTTTGGCTGCTAGCTTGTCAGCTAAAGAGTCGCTGATCGGTTCGTACCAAGTGCATTGCAGGGCAATGCCGATGCAGCCTCCTTGCGTTTCCTAGAGAACAAAATCAGAAATGTTGTTGTTTTAACAATTAGATGTTTATGCATTGATAGGTACCTGGTATTTAGTTCTGTAAATATGAACGGCTGCTATATGTGCTAGGATGATATTGTGAGCTGCTACAAAGGGCTCCTTCTCCGAATCACCGTCAGAACAATTCCCGAACGGCCTTGAGCAACGTGACGGTGGGAACGTACCCGTATGGTATCCGAACTTGACTTGGTAATCAGGCTCGTTGAAGGTGACCCAATGCTTCACTCTGTCTCCGAATGACTTGAAGCAGACATCAGCAAAATATGTAAAATCCTCCCTGTGATCGAAACAAGAGTTAAGGCCAATGTGGGATGCCATTGGCAGACCATGAAAGAGTTAAAACTTGAACAAGATAGTTACTGTGATTGAGGACTAAGCCAACTTCCATATCTGTCTTCAAGTTCTTGAGGGAAATCGAAGTGGACCAATGTTATGAACGGTTGAATGCCTGCAGAACGTGTCGAAAAACCAAGCAACAGTGACTGTCAAGATACGACATTTTCCTAGAAAGCTCAAGAACGGTTTATCCATGAAAGGAAAATAAACCTTTGATTAGGAGAGCATCGATAAGGCTGTTGTAGAACTCGATACCGGCTTCGTTGATTTCCCCGAATCTCCCTTCTGTTTCAGTTACAAGTCTTGACTAGAACTTATGCTTCCATAAATCTCATAAATGGCAGTTTCAGAAGACTTACTAGGTAAAATTCTAGCCCAAGAAATGGAGAACCGATAGCTGTTGACACCAAGCGAATGCATCAGACCAACATCTTCCTATATGAAAACATCACCAACAATCATATGATTTACATACATATAACCGATGAGTCGAGTCGAATCGAGTCAAAACACGTAATCATGGACTGATGGGAGTATGAAAGTAGGTAGGCATACCAAATAGCGATGATAATGATCCACAGCTATGTCTCCATTGCTTCCATCGATGATCAAATTTTCTGCAACAAGGAATGATCAAATTAAAGGGACTAGATCGTAAAACAATTAATAGTACATAGATCTTTTATAGAATTTGACCTAACAGAAACCAACCCCCCAAGAAAAGCAACAAGGATGCTTCTAAAGGTTAGAAAAAAAAAGTTACCTGGATTATGTGAATAGACATCCCAGTTGTTCAAACCTTTACCATCACTCAAGTAGCCACCTTCATACTGTCAAAAACCCAGATTTTATTACAGTAAATAAACATCAAAAACTGTATCTTTAAAGATCAGTAAGTCAAACCTGATATGCAGAAGAGGCTGTTCCAAAAAGAAAATCTGAAGGAAACACAGACAAATTATTGAAGCTTTGTCTTGAATTTAGCAGCTCGCATGAAATGGTGAGAGATAAGAAGAAAATCTGTAAGAGAAAGACACCAGTGTACAGCTTCACTGAGACATCCATGCCTGGCTGTCTATCTGTCTCGCAGAGGCTGTGGTCTGCAATTACCAAATAGCAGGAATGTCAATCTACGTATTAACATATAGGCAAATAGGAATTGCTTAGAGCACGCTACAGATATTTAAAAATGATTTAATTTTTTATATATTTTGCATGTATTATCGGTAAAAAAATTCTACAAAGTGTTTAGTTCGTAGAGTTTAGAGGTTAAAATTTAATATTAGAATTTTGCGTAGTTTCAAGTTACCGTTTAAAACTTCAATGAAAAAACTATATTGAACGACTTAAAATCACGCGACTTTAATCACTAAAAAAACACATAATAACTTAAAATTTTACTTGTAAAAAAATATTTTTAGTACCGATATATCAAATTATTACCCATATATTGTTAATGTACTGTGTTATGGATATATTCTTCATTGACCTGTAAGATCTATAGAATATTTGAGGCAGATGAAACATGTAAAAATTAAGAAAAAGCCATTAATGAGAGAAATAGACAAGAGAAAAATGATGGAAAGATAACTTTCCTTAGCTGGGATGTTTCGTGAGAATCTTTGCATGATTAAGACTGAACGTTTAATTTAATCACAATTAGAGCAACTAGCAAGGGTGGTTTAGCAACTTAAACATTTTAATTGACAACCTAAAAGTGTTCTTATCAAAACAGAATAAAAACATGTCTCTTTTTGTGTTTTTATTTATACCGCACATTAAAAAGACAAGATTAAGGTTTAGATTTAAGAATAAAATTAAAATTTAGAAAAATAAAGGCCTGATGGATTTTTTAAGACAATTTGATTGTTCATATGAAATTAATAATTTGAACATGTTCAACTTAAAATTTAAAATATTCGAATTAAAATCAACTTAAATTGAGAGCGATTGAACCCTATTAAATTGAAAACACCAACTAATTAATCCTAATCAAAAGTGGCCAAACTCAAAATAGTTCAAACACAAAACTAACCCGAATCAAAATATTTCAAATCTGACCCGTAGCTGGAATCAGCTTTTGTGGTGTTAAATGCGAACAAAAATGTCACAATCACTAAATTTCATGGCTTTTTTTATTTGATTGAAAAAGAAAGTATTTTTGTGGTTCAAAGATGGAAAGGTTGTTAACAGGCTGCACCTGCACCTGTTTGTGGAAGATAAAGATGGAGGAGTCAATAACCGATATCCGCTTCATCATGTTGTTAAATGCGAACAAAAATGTCACAAAAATGTCACAATCACTCTTACTTCTAGTGCACATCCTATGTGTATTTACTGGAGGTGGAAGATCAGGTACCAAGGGTGGAGAAGCATTGCCTGGCATTGTTGTGATGACCTCTTCAGGTACACCTGGAGACGCAGAAGGCAGATCCATAGTGGAAGTTGAAGTAGATACACCAGCTCCCGTAGGTGACTCAATCGGTGCGGAACTTGCTGGAGACTCGGTAGATGAAGCACCTGAGGCTCGATTATCTACATTTGTGTGACTTGAGGAGAATGATGCTGCAGGTGTCGCTTGTCTGACACAAGGGTCCTGAGTAGATGGTGAAGTCATCGAAACATTCTGATGATCAAACATAGTTGTGGGCTGAGACATCGCTTCAGGTGACAGATACGGAATCGAAGATGACAAATATGGCTCAGTAACTCAGTAACTGGTTGAGACGAACCCGGTTTGATAGCAGCAAATGGAAAAGAAGTCTCATCATACCTCACATGCCGAGATACATATATTCTCCTGGAGCTATCCATACACTTATACCCTTGATGCTGAGGAGAATAACCAAGAAACGTACACTCAGTGGACCTAAAGCTGAACTTATGCTGCTGATATTGCCTCAAGCAAGGAAAACACTTGCACCCAAACACCTTAAAGAATTCATAGTTTGGTGTCTTTCCATAAAGTCTCTGATGAGGTGAGATTCCCCCAAGAACACTTGTTGGTAGACGATTAATAATGAACACTGTAGAGAGAATAGCATGTGACCAGTAACAAAGGGGCATGGATGCTTGAGCGAGTAAAGCTAAAGACGTATCAACAATATGTCGATGTTTTCTCTCGACCACACCGTTCTGTTGAGACGTTTTGGGACAGGTGACACGGTGCTGAATGCCAAGTCGTTGTAGTTCATCTTTCAAGGCCTGGAATTCTCCACCTCCATCAGTTTGAAGAGCAACCAAGTTAGTGGAGAATTGATTTTTAACTAAGGCATGGAATATTGAAAAAGCATTAACAACTTCCCCTTTCGACTTTAATAGATAGAGCAAACAGTTCCTTGAAAACATATCAACAAATGAGACATAGTATTGATAACCAGCAGATTTAACGGATGCTGGACCCCATACATCAGCTTCTACCAACTCAAAAGGCCTAGAATAGACTGTATTAGACTCGGAAAATGATAAACAATGACTCTTGCTCAATTGGCATGGCGAACATACAACAAGTTTATTGGAACTGAAAGACTTATTTAGAGCTAAGCTAAGAGTGCCAGTAGAAGAATGTCCTAGCCTTTGATGCCACAATGTGTAACTGAATTCAGCAGCAGTAGTAAGAGCAACAGCAGTTGAAGAAGACAGATCGAGGCAATATAGCTCATTCTCCTGTTTTTCTTGAAGCAAAACTTCACTTGTGCTTTCATCCTTCACCAAGCATTTATCAGAAAGAAATTAAAAGCAAACATGATTATCTCTAGTGAATCTTGAAACCGAGATCAAATTCTTCTTAATTGAAGGAACAATTAATAAAGAATTAAAGCTAAGATTTCTTGAAGTAGTAGAAACGGTCTTAGATCCTATATGCGATATGGAAATGGAAGATCCATCACCCAAAAGAACTTGACCATTACCTGCATAAGGACGAGTGCGCACCAAATTCTGAGTTTGTCCAGCAACATGATGGGTGGCTCCTGAGTCAATGTACCACCTATTATCAGCAGGAGGTGCAGCAACGGTCAGGGAGTTAACCTGTGGGGTGACACTAGGATCACAACCTTCTGTAAGCTCAGGACTCGGATGCACAAACGGGTCATAGCAAGGATCAACATCTGTCGTGACACGAGCCATGTTGGCTTGAGAGTCATTGAGAACAGATCGAGAGTTGGAGTTAACCTTGTAGGAGTGATCGAATCTATACCAGCATCGTTCGACCAAGTGACCCATCTTGTCACAAAGTTGGCATTGAGGGCGAAGCCGACCTCGCGACCTATTGCCAGACGTACCTCTGGACTGCACCGGAGCTCTGGATTGAGGCCTGAAAATATCATCAACAGAAGAATAACGAGCGACATTAATTCCCACCGGAGTTCGCATAGGATCAGCAAGCCTGGACTCAACATCTTTAAGCACTGAGATGACACCATCCAAAGTAAAAGGATCCTTGCTTGCAGAGATTACCGCAACGAACAGATCGAACTCAGAGGGCAAACCATTTAGAATCGTCGCAATATGTTCAACACCTGGAACCGGATTTTCACAAGATACCAGAAAATCACAGATTTCTTTAATCTGAGACGTATACTCACTTATAGAGAGCGAGCCTTTCTTGATCTACCGAAGGCGACAGTGAAGATGCATCACTTTAGTTGTGGACAACGTTGAATAATGCTGACACACAACCTTCCAGATCGTCGCAGTAGTTTCTGCTCCGACTAGATGAGGAAGCACACCAGGACTGATTGTTGACAGGAGCCAGGACGCTAGAGAGCTGTCTGGCTTAACGAACTTCTTGTATTATGGATTAGGAACACGAGTACCTCCAGGATCAGTCAGATACCTTTCCGGAATCGGTGTGGACTCATCAAGAAATTCTTCAAGATCTAAACCGCGAAGAAGAAGGAGCACTTGCTGCTTCCATAGCAAGAAATTGCTATCATCAAGTTTAACGCTCACTTGTTTGTTGGCAAAGGCGAGCGCAAGGTTTTCAGGAACCAAGGCGTTCATGAACCAGAAAAGAGAATGAAGAACAACAAAGGAAAAAAAAACAGTTATGGCCTCAAGATCGGTATGGCAACTGATATCATATTGAAAAGAAAAGAGAAAGAGTTGTTATCAGTGTAGGCAAAAGATATGAATCTGTGCCATCCCTTCTTAACAGGTTTTATATAGCCTCTTATGAGAATAACAAACTAGTACTTATGGTTTAGTTTGTTATTTCATGTGGGCCATGCATGGCTAACCACCTTACTCAATATCAACTTGTTCTAACGAGAATTAAATCCATGGGACTATGTCTATAGGCCATATCCCATGGAGATTTTCAGACAAACAAAAGATCTATGTAATAAAAGCAAAGGCTGTTCATTAATTTCAAAGGTACCAAAACATAAACCAACCACAACTGTTTGTCAATGGCGGATGTGAATCCAACATAAAACACATGAAACCAAAAAGGAAAGGATAAGAAATTAGTCTTAGGAAATGGTGCTTTTCTTTTGCCAAAGTCAATACCCGAACCAAGCTATTATCCTTGCAAGGTGGTGTTTTGTGCCTTTTTGTTTCAAATCACCAAAAGGCAAGGATCATGAAAGGTGCGTTCTTGACTTCATTTCATTACAGGCTAACACCATTTCTGGGTCATGCAGTATCACACATGACCGCCGCCTTGATCCTTTCAATTGTGCATTTTATTAGACTATTGACGGTCGTCACTGATCCGAGAGGGAGTTTTGATGTCGGAACTGAATCGACCAAAATCTGGAACGCGGCAGTAAGGAGGGAGCCGCCGGAGCCGACTTCCACAATCCTTTCTCCATTAAGTCCTTGCCCGTCGGGAAGTATTGCAAAACCTGAGGGTAGAAGTGCGACATAATCGGGATCCCCACCGCCTAAGACGACATTCATAGCCATGATATCTACCGGGGCATAAATCACGTATGATCCCGAGGCATCAGTGCGACTCTCTTGTAGTATTAGCATGTTGGCTTGGTTTGAGTTTCCACTCTGCAAGATTTTGTTTAAAATTGGAAAACGTTAGCTTAATTATAATGATTATGCAAAGATCTAAGCCAACTTACATTTACGCGCAGTAAGGAGACACAGTTGCCTGGGTCACGTCCATTAGCTAGATGAGCCATTTCTTCAACTAGGCCACCATTTGAGAGGATATCCCACTATAAATTCAAGTAAAGTGTTTAGGGTTTGGGTTTACGGTGACAGAAACAACTATGCAAATGCTTTGTTTGAAAGCTTTGATGATTATGTTCGTTTACCTTGCTTCGAGAGTTCTCGTCCCTAAGGAAATCAAAAACCCTCTTTGGTGGAACCGGGATCCAGAAGGAAGTTGCAGCACTTAGCACAATACCAGGTGGCCTGCCTGGATCATCCACACTCTTCCTGGTCATTACCCTCACATCATCAGAACCAGATGCCGATAAGGTCGTCCAAGCATGGGAGGTCGAAGCGCCGACCCCGGGGCAGAAGCTAGTCACCATCCTCTCTGCCAACTTTAGGATACTCTTCCTTCCTTCTGAACTAGTTATAACTGCAGAACAAGTAACATAACAGAGAATGAAGGGCATTGAACAGACAATTGAACTTGCAAGAGAAAGGGGTTATGTTTGCTTTTACCGCATAGATCCCCGGCCGGAATGTTTTTGGCCATCGAACTCGCTAGACGTTCGCATTGTCGATCTAATGTAGTAACCCATCGTTTTGCCCCGAAAGCTAAACCGGAATTGACGAACAGTCTGTATATGTTGTGGACAGCTCTATCATCCACTTCAACATGTTCAACCCATATAACCTGAAGTATATCAAGCAAATATGTGTCAATTAAATGGAAATTTTGGTAGCTATAAACGGAGAATGTACACTAAAGATGTAGTTATACCTTTGAGTATCCATTTGGTAGTTCTTGGATCAAACAACCTGAGGGTCTTCTTCTACACTTGGAGATCGGATTCGGTCGTAAATTATCCAAGGAAACATCGACCACTGCCCAAGTTCTGTCGTTGTGCTGCTTGCAGTACCTCACGAAATAATTCTCCCGAGTCGGTACGAGTGGTGAGGGGACTTGAAACTCAGCTGTCATCTGAAAACACAGAACGTTACGAAATGAATTCTTTTCGGAACCAGAATGTGACATATAATTCCAATTATTACTAGAATTCATGTAAGAGTTAAGACATATTATTTGGATTGAATGTATAGTATCAAATTAGTACCACTTGCAAGGCTCCATTGCAGTTTCCTGCTACACCAGTTGATAGGACTTCTAAAGTAAAAGCCTGTGAAACAATATCGCAGAACACTCTAGACCATTGATTCTGCAAATCAAGTATTTGAGATCAGAAACAATTCCACTGTCTGTACATCAAATATTCTCGAACATCAAAAGAAAAGCATACCACATCCATGAGAATCTCAACAAGGCTAACATGATTCATAATAATAACAGCAGAATCCCTTGAAGCTTCAGATCTCAACCCCAAAGGCTTTGGTCCAATACCCCCAGGGAAAGTCCTCAAGTACTCTACTTCATTCAAAGCATCCATAGAATTCTCCCCAGGAACCCACAAAGGTTCACCAGAATTAGCCATTCTCATCAGTTCTTCCATTGCAGCAACAGCAAGCTCAACAATCATAGGCTTATCAGCTTCAGTAAGCCCCGGGACTGACCTCAGAAGATCACCACCACCACCACCACCGTACATCTCTCCTACAAACCCAGATTGTGTTCCAAAATTGATAGCTCCACCAGGAAGGTGAGGAAAAGAAGTACTCATATGTCCTACATATTTAGCTGCTGAACCAGATAACCTATCAATCTGCAACAAAAAAAGGACACAAATTTGAGCATCAAACTATGAATAAATGGTACATCAGTTATGTAAACTGTAAAGTTTTCTACTTTTCTTAGTTACCTCCTCTCTTAACCGGGCGTTCTCAATTCTCAAGTGCTGCTCATCAAATGACATCTCTCCAAGGGCAGCTGGTCCTCCACAGTTAGGGCATGTAGTATTGCTTAGTGCTTCCTTGTACCTATGGTTCTCCGCACGGAGCTTTTCGTTCTCAGCTTTCAACAAAGCATTTTCGTTTCGTTCAAGTTGAGCCTTCATCTGGGTGCGTTTGTTTTGGAACCAAAACTTGACTTGTAAAGGCTCTAACCCTAACTCACGGCCTAGCTCCTTCCTTTGCTTATCATCTGGGTGAGGGCACTCGCTAAAGAATCTGAGAAACAAACAAAAAATAAAATAAGAACAAAAAGTTTTTCATCTCAAATTACAAGAAGAAAAAAGATCTTACGCTTCCATCTCTTGGATTTGGCGCTGAGTATGGCGATGGTAACGCTTCCTCTTGGGGCGCTGGCCTGCATCCTGATCATCTCCGGACGGTGCATCCATTTCAGTGCCCGATCGAGTGTCGCAATCATCGTCTATCCCGATCCTCCCAGTCATTTCACTTTCGAACATACTGGGACTCGTACCAAATATGTTGGGGGGGTTGAACATGGCTACAAATAGGCTATGGATTTTCTGGGTTTTGTAGAACATACAAGTCAATTGAAAAGCAACATTGGGACAGTGAAAATGAATAAAATAAACAAAAGGGAAAGCAAGCAAACACAAATAAAGTCAAAGCTCAAAACCAGTGAAGTTTCTAGGGCAAAGTAAACCATATAAAAGCTTAAGCTCGTTAATCGAGAAAGATATTTCTTTCTCCTTCTAATATATTATCTTAAGATAAAATCCAAGCTCAAATCTACCATTTGCGACTGATCATAAGATCTTAGCAAGAAAATCAGAAAAATGGATGGAAATGAGAGAAAGTTACCTTATTGTTGGCAAAGGAGACTGAGGAGTTTCAGCAAAGAGGGTGCCTTTATATAACCCTAACCAAAACTACACAGATGACATATCTGTGGATTTTCTACAGTGGTTTTTTGTAGTGGTTTCAATAGGTTCTACGGTTTTGTTTCTCTTTGGAAAAAACTAATGAGATAATTACAAGTTGCAAAACAACTAAAATGACTGGGAGGTTTTGAAACTGAGAAAACCCTTGGACGCGCGCACGAATTTTCAGACCAAAAAACTGTAACGCTCGACTCGACTAGGACATCTAATGCTGTGCTGTAAGAAACCAGCTTCCGGTAGCTATAAAACATATATGATAAAAAAACCACCTTTGGGGGGGTTAAGAGATGAGTGATTTTCGACTGAGACATAAGCTACCTGATGAAGAAGATGAAGAAAGAAAAGGAAGAAGGAAAAAATATGGTAGCTAAGTAGTTATTGCAGTGGAATTGATTGGAGATGGTGCACTAGCATTAATGGAGGGTTAGAAACTGGCGTAATTGTGAAGAGAAAGAGAAACGGAGAGCATATTCTTCCCTTTCGTTTTTGTTTAAATTTAGTTGGAAGAATCTGATGAATGATACGAATATATACTATCGATATCGGTTTAATCTATTTCGAATTCAAACAAAATTAAAATTAATATAAACCCCTTTGATTTTAAAAATTATATACCAAATCGATACACATCTGTTTATATTATTTTTTTAAAAATATTTATACAAATTAAAAAAAAATCACAGATTTTACTGTCACCCTCATCAATATTGATAAGTTATTTTCATATTTTTTTTGGATAAGCTTTATAATCCATTAATCCATTATTTTCATAATTAGCAGAATAAAATTAATAACTTACGCATATAAATCCATTAATAATTAGTCACTTCTTTTCTTTAATTACCCAATAATACTTTGTTATCTCAAAAGAAAAATATATTGCATTTATATAGAAAGGAAATCTTATATTATCACCCAAAATATGCATTAAATAAATACAATACCAAACATGTATAAATACAGTAATTTTCCAAAAACATGAGATTCTTAAAAATTTAAAACCAAATAATAATAATTGCTTACCAAATAACACATACAGATATTAGATTATTGGTATATACGTATAATATATGTGTATTAGGACCGTGTACATGTATATTTTTAATTATTTAATTTAAAAAGTTTGTGGTTTGACCTACTTAACGAAGAAATAAAATTAAAATAGCATGTTGCACGTTTAATCCGTATAATTATTATAAATAATTGTTGCAAATTAAGGTTTAGTTTACGTCGTAAAATTATTTAATCGTATAAATCGATACTCTCGTATTATACTGTCCGTAGTTCATTTAAAGGACAAACACATTCATATATTAGGAACATGTACAAAAGAACATACAAATAGGAACACATTCATATTGAAGCATTCCAACCGTTTTATTGTCTTGTTTTTTTAATTGAGATGTAATTTCAACTATATACTGATATTGATAATCGATCGAATTTTTAACGTAAGATTTTTTCATGTGTTCATTATTGATTGAGTATGAATTCAGTTGTCTTTAACGTTATCAACTTATTTAAAGCAGTTAAATGTTATAAATTCATGTAAAATTACGTGTAATAACTAACAACGACTCAAAAATCTATGATTTTCCAAGATAATGGTAATAGTCTTGCCCGACATAATTCTTGATTGGTCAGAGACGAAGTTGTTACGTAGGTGGAAGGGATTTTAACCTTCATTCCATTAATTTTTATTTTTTTATTTTTTGTTTATCGACAATATCGACTTTTAACCACGATATCAACATTGCGAAAAATAAAGAGGGTGGGGATTGTTCATTTCAAAGTGAGCAAGCATGGTCGACTTCCATTAATGTATATAGTGAAAGTAACGTAAGATATTTAAAAATATACATCAAAGCCTTCTTTGCCTCCGTCCCTGCTTACATCATTCTTTAACAGTTAACTTACGACAATCTTAAGATTATATCAGCTAGAGTACAAAACGTATAGCAACCAAAAAGAAGATTCTAAATTAGTTCAGTTAATTTATCGGTTATTTTATTACCGTTACGAAATATATGTTTAAAATATAACTCTAATCTTTACTTAACCATTCACCTATATATGGTAATAGTTCAACAATCTTACAACATTTATATTTTTCGTTTCAACAATAACATAACGTACGTCCATATTTCATGCAAGCTTTAAACTTTCATACTCTACTCATAACTTCGCAACCTTACAAAATATTATTCGTTTTAACAATAATTTAATGTACCTCTATTCCATGCAAGTTTTAACTTTTATATTCTTCCTATAATTTTGTAACCTTGTAACTTTTACTTTATACGTTTCAACAATAATTTGATGTACGTTCATGTCCCATGCAAGCTTTAAACGTAACTTAATTAATATTTCTGAATAAACAAACATGTTCACAGACACTTAAACGAACACGTTCATGATATAACACCCCAAATCTGGGCCTAGAAGTTTAAAGGCCAGTTTAAAGTTCTAGTGGACCGGTTTTGTCGGTTTAACCTAGTTCGGGATTAAATACTTAAAAATTGATTTTTAATCAAAATAAATTATGGAAAAAATATTATAAAATCTTTAATTGGTCCAATCAATTTTGAAAATAGACCCTTAAAACTCTAAGATTTTGAAATTAGTGACCGTTTTGTAAAAATTAAAAATTTAAGGACAATTTTATGAAACCAGCCAAAAGTTTGAATCTTTAAGGGGCTTTGATCCAATTATAACCCTAACTGGTCTAGGCTTTCCAAATATTAGTTAATTAAGCCTAAAATCTATTTTAAATTAAATAACTTAATTAAACTCAATTTAAAACTCTTAAACCCTTTTTAAATTAACCTAAACATAACCTATTTTTCTAATTTTCGTTTTCCCTCATTGGAGGCAGTTGTCCATCAACTTTTCAAGGTAAAAACTCATTCTTTTTCAATAAAAATCGTTTATAATAATTATCTTAACTTTTCTCCTTCAAATTTTCTTGTTTTCTCATCGTTTTCTTGTTTTAAAACTCGGAAAGCAATTGGATCAGTTTTGTAGGTGAGATTTTGTCAATCCTCTAGAACAATAAAGTTCTTTATTGAAATTCTTAAGTTCTTGGCTTGGAGAAATCGTTTTAATCCTTTGATTTCATAAAAAATCGTTTTTTTTCGGTTAAAAATCTCAATTTTTGTTCAAGAGTTTTTACCCACTGTTTTGGGTCTTAAATGGATTATTTTTAATGTTTTAGGATGTTTATAAAGTGTTTTTATTATTCCTAATCCCGGACTATAGGCTTAAGTAAAGTTTGGTGTGTTCCGACAAGTTTTCGGTTTAAGTTTTGATAGGTTTTAAGGGTTGTTGTGTAAGGATCCGACTTGTTGGTTTCTTTTCTGAGTTTAGAAGCATTAAACCCCTTGGTTTTGATGCTTGAAACAAGACAAGAGTTAGGCGATTGCGTTTGAAGGAGTTTCGGTTCGTTTCGATGGTTTGGCGAGCAAGTATCGGATATCGGTGAGTGGATTATGAGGGCTGCCAATTTGACATGGTTTTAAATGTTTTTTTCAATGATTTGGGGTGTAGGGAAGGTGTGAAAAACCTCCCTATACTCGGAAGTAAGTTTTAAGTATTGCTTTCTTAAAGGTTCTCATATTATGCCTTGTTTTACAACGTTATTTGTTATGCTCTTATTATATTGTGCATATGTGATTATGCATGTATATAAATGCTCACGAGATTGTTTTTAAAGAGATTTTATATGCATTCGATGTTCCCACGATTTTGTTTTGAAAAATAAGATAAAAGTGATTTTACCGGTTTTTACAAGTGATGCATAAAAAGTGGGATACATGTGATTTGAATTCTGTTTTGAATTAAGTTTTGAGCATTGATTTTTGATAATATATTGGCTAGTTATGTGATGAACCTTATGGGATAAGTTGATCGGTTAATAGGATCTAGAGTGCACTATAAACATTCAAAAGTCGTACGTGTATAAATTCCTTGTGTGTTGCATTTTGGCCCATATTCTAATGCTATGTGATGGGAGTAGTACTGTCACATACGGGTTGATCGGAGCAGTACTGTCACCGGATACCAAGGTGAAATAATTCATGTTGAGAGTAGTATCAACATGTGCATGCTCTAGGAGTAGTACTAACATGTGATTGCCCGTTTATCCTAACGATTTGGAGTAGTACAAATCGGATCACTAGCACCAATATATGTTTCTATTTTTCAAAAGTAAATGTCATGGTTTTCACTTGATTGCATATGGTGTTATGCATGCGAGGTTTTATGCATTGGTATGCATGTGATTTGAGCATTGCTATGTTGATAGCATGTAAGACTTGAGCTTTGTGCATCGAGATGCACGTGTAAGCATTTCTATATGAGTAGCATGTAAGACTTGTGTTTTAGCTTTTAAAGCATGTGATTACAAAAAGGGTTTTACTAAAATCTAATGATGACGTTGTTAGCCTTGGTTTGATGACACTAACTGAGTTTTAAAGTGGCATTATTAGCTATGTGTTTTGTTTTATAAAGAGCATAACATGTTTTTTAATTGATGAAATTGATTTAATATAGGCTGCATTGCAAGGCGGTTTTATACTTGTTTTATTCACTCACTAAGCTTATGCTTACCCTCTCATTTACTTTGCAATGCAGAGTATTTGATGTAGAGGCAGCAAAGAGAAGCAAGGATTCTGTTAACTGTCAAGTGAAAACTCAAGTGTGTCTTTATAACATTAGTAGTAGTGAGAGAGCAATGGGGATGAGTTATCATATTATGAATAATGTCTATGCTTTTGAGACTTGAAATGGTTATATGCTTATACTTATTTGATAAATATCAAAATTAATGTTAGCTCGAGACTTTGACTTGAATTGCGCATTGATATTCCTTTAGTTATAATATAGTTATTTTCAAGTTTGGTTCTTGATATCCCTATGTGTAAATTTGAGTATCATTGATAATGAAGCATGGCTACTTATGAGTTGAATCTATGATGTTGTTCTTTAGGTTGGAATATATCTAGAAATCATGTTGAGAATATTGAGGTAGTTCTTCCGTGTGTTTATAAGATTGTTGATGTTGAAGCAATACTCTTTGGAGTTACATGAACATGTAGGATCTAATCAAAGCATCTAGAAAACATAAAAGGAAAATTTTAATTTTTTTTAGGTTGCTTATCGGGGTGAATCTTCGGATTAGCCTCGGTATTCCCCGTGTAACTCGTTCGAGTCGGGTGGCGTCTAGACCGGGTTGAGGGGGGTTACACATGAACACTTAAACAAATATGTTCACAAACACTAAACAAACGAATACGAACACTTTTGAAAGTGAATAAACAAACATGAACACTATTAAAATTTTAAACAAATTAACCCGAATCAAACATTAACACCTTTAAACACAAATAAACAAACATGTTCACAGACATTTAAACGAACACGTTTGTGAACATTTAAGCGAATGTGTTCATAAATACTAAACAAATGAATACAAGCACTTTTAAAAGTGAATAAACGAACCTGAACACTATCTTAAAATTTTAAACAAATTAACCCAAATCAAATATTAACACCTTTAAACACAAATAAACAAACATAAATATAATCTTATTCGTTTAAGCTCGAAACATTGCTCATGCCCCATGCGAGATTTCTTTTATAGTTTTACTCCAGGTCTTAAAATGTTTTAAGCCCTAACATCTCACACTGCTAATATCAACCAATGTCAAGAGAAATGGCATGGATTTATGAAGATAAAACAACAAGATTCAATATCAATATAATTTCATTGAGAATTATTCCATATATTGTCATTAGAATAGAAAAACATCACAGGCGAAATTTAAGCTGTTGTCGTGTGTTGTTATAAAAATAATAAAAAAGACACACCACAATATGTCAGATGCGCTCGTGATTTCTTTTAAAAACATAAGAATTCTAACTTACACAAGCATTGCTCAAGTTCCTACCCTTCTTTAAGAGGATCTTCAGCAGCCATTTTCCTGTCTGTAAATTCTTAATTACCAGTTGAAATCAAAGAGACACAATGTTGCATGATAAGTTTTGTTAAATTTCATGTTCTGCCGATGAACACAGTTGAGTGTATATAGGCTTTCGAGAAGATTTTGAGGAAGACTTTGGATTCTTTGGATTCTTAATAAAAAGGCAAATTGCATGGAAATATGTCTAGAGAAAACTTACAGAATGCTGCTGCTGTGAAACCAGGGCCTGTCTTGAATTCATTCATCTGCATCAAGTTCCAGGCCAAGGCAAACAATTAAGAGATAAACACAACTCCACTTTGTCCTAAACAAATAGGAGTATTCCAATATCCAAACAATGTAAAAATGCAGGCAAGACTTACCCAACTTGGTGCAGTGCCAGAATGGCCATCCCAGCCAACATGAGCAACGTGTTTAACATCTGTTGGGTACCCAATTTCCATCTCTTGCTCCTTCACAACTAAAAAAAAAATTCTGTAATCCCAGGAGACATTCTCAAATATGTTCATATTTCATACATTTGCAGAAAGTGTATAAGGGACCAAAGGGGACTTGGTAGCCATCGTGGTGGAGTAATAGGAACAACAACAACACAATGGGACAGCCGATTCTAGGAATGATTGAATGTTGACGGGAACTCTGGATCCAATCCTCACATCTCTAAGAGAAAATAAACCAAACACATGGAGGCTGAAAATGCAAGCAAAAGGATGCAAATGTCTGCTTGAATAGAGTAAAAGGAGATATCTTTTGTGGGTGTTTGTAGGCTGATTCAAGTAACAATGGGGAGCTCCGGCCTTTGTATTTTCCTCTTAAGGAAACAATAACAGAAAATCTGCAAGTATTTTTTTCTCATTAAATGTGGGAATAAAAACCAGAAAGATTTATGGATATGGACAACAAAAAACTATTATACTTTTATAGGTCATACCGTCAGAGACAACTGTTACCTTTTTGAAGGTGTCTTGTTAATTAAAATAATTTTGAATATTAATCAGACATAAAAATAATTTTAACCCTTAACGTTTATAATTTTTATCGTTTTGATCCTTATTCTTTTTTGGATAAATTTAGCCCTTAACCTATATCTTTTTGACAAATAGCTTATTTTTTAACTACTATGATAATTGGACCGTTAAAAATTTAACAATGATGACATGTCATATGCATATGTTAATATATTTTAAATAACATGTCATCTAACCTAACAAATACATATATATAAAATATAATTTTATTATAATATAAAATATAAAATAATTAAAATTAAAATAAAATATTAAAAAATAATTAATTCTAAAATAAAATATTACTAACATTCTCAGTCTAACTATGATAGAATCAAAGTCTTATCCAAAAAATATAAACACGGTTTAAAATTAATTAGTTTTTTTAAGATAGAACTTTAATTCTATCATAGTTAGGGTTGAGAATGTTTAGTAGTATTTTATTTTAGAATTAATTAATTTTTTAATATTTTATTTGAATTTTAATTGTTTTATATTTTATATTAGAACAAAATTATATTTTATATATATATTTGATAGGTTATATTATGATATGCAGTTATCATGGTAGTTAAAAAATAAGCTATTTGTCAAAAAGATATAGGTTAAGGGCTAAATTTATCCAAAAAAAAAAATAAGGGCCAAAACAATAAAAATTATAAACGTTAAGGGTTAAAACTATCTGTATGCCTATTAATTATGCCTTAAGTAATGAAAAAATATACTAAAAACCCAAATTCAGGATAGAAAAGTTCTTACCTTTATCCTAATTTAACTTAGTTTAGTATAATTTTATGTTTTTATATATATATATATATATTTTGGATAAGTTGTATAATTTATTTATCCAAGAAAAACAAGAAAAAAACTTGTAACAATATCAAAACATGTGCCTTGTGCAACTCTCTCTTAGGGAATTCCTCAAGCGAGACAAAATGTTCTATTTATCGTATCTATGTGAATATCTCTACTGCTAATCTTGATACTAACAATATCTCGTATACATCGAAATAAGTTGCAGCAGTCCCTGCTAATAGTCCTATATTTCCTTCGGTTTCGTTCTTCCTAAATGAAATACATATAGGAATTCCAAGCAAACCAAAGGATGAAAACAATCAGCGATCTCCCCTTCAGGTTAGAACATAGCCAATCTAGTTCTCCATCCCAATCCAACATACATCTAGTTATGCCACAATGAGTAAGAACAGTCTCTCATACTTGTCTAGAATAAGAACATTGAGCAAAAAGATGATTGCATGACTCATGCTCCCTGCCACAAAGGATGCAACAATTCACTAGATTAATTCCCATGTACTACAATCTATTAAGAGTAGGCAAACGATCAAGAATAGTCATCCAAGTGATGATAGAGTGTTTAGGAATACGCATCCCAAAACATACAAGTCTATGCCAATGAACTTCAGGATTGATATTTCTAATTTCTAATTTCCTTTCAAATGCTCCCAACTTTATTGGTAATATTCAGGGAAAAAGATTGTAAGTAGGTCGAAGCTTCAACATTTTTTTTAGATACCAACTGTAATATTGTTTGCAATCAACACTCCAGAGATCTTTATCCTTAAAGACATACCCCAAGTCCAAGCGACCTATAATGATCCCTCCTGAGAGAGCAAATCTTTTACTAAATAAAGAAGGCATGCTTTATTCCATGTAGCAAGATCTTTCACCCCTAATCCACCTTTACTATTAGAAGTACACATGGTCTTCTATTCTACACGAGCTCCTTAGGTAGATTCATCTTTACCTATTTTTATATTTTTATAGTGTTACTAATGTGATGAAATTAGTAATACTTCTAGTTATCATTGTTATAGTAATGACAATTATTTTTGTTATTATTAGACCATACGGTTATAATCATGTGAAAATAAAGTTAATTATATTTTAACAATAATAAAATTGAAGTATAGTATTTTATTTTAATGTTAATGATTGTATTCTTTAAAGAAAATCACGTCATCACTTTAATAAAAGCAACGTGAAAGCTTTCGTCTGACTGAATATATTATCTAATAATGATTGAAGAGAACTAATATCGTTATTTTAACAATTTGGACATATTAATAACAATATAAAAGTAACAGATATTGATGCTTGCGAGGTCAAACAACACTAAACTCGATGTCCTTACAAGATCTTGGGCCAAGTCTTGTGGATAAACAAAACAATGATGAGAGTAAGAGTGTAAATAAAACGAGTAAGTCGGATATCAAGTAGTTCATTTCAATTTGTTAAAAATTCAAATTAAATTTATACTTTATCTTAAGAGGAGTTAAGAGGTGCGGCTGTCGGTGAAAAGAAAACACTCGTCTATAGTTTTTAAAATGTATTCGGCATAAATAAAATATATAAATTTATTTTTTTTAATGTAATAAATAACTATTTGCATCAAAATAATTTTGAATCCTAAATTATATACTAAATAATTCGAATCAATATGAAAAAAATCGAGGGATAAAGCTATTGGAAATAAGAAAACTAGTACCACAACCATGTCAAAGAAAAATACTAAATAACTAACTAGGTTAAAATTAAGACCGGAGATCTCTAAAAGAAAGATGAAGAGAACTCATGATCCGCCACTAACACTACCATTAAAGATCTCGATAGTATCTCCTTGGGCAACTTGATGCCACCTAAACGACCGATCATCGTCCATTACATTCTGTTTATAAATGAAAAAATACCCTTCCTGGGGAAGATGAAAAGGGACCCTCTGGTGCAACTGCTGCAGCTCTTTCCTTAGCTCACTCACATTGTCCGTAGCATTCACTTCCAGCGGTATCTTCTTCATCCCGGACTTAGGCAACACCAACACCTTCAACTTCTTCGAACCCGTTGACCCAGTCCCGGAATTCGTAGGCGATGGCTTGATATTGACATCGGTATCGTTATTCTCCGACGGTTCACAGTCTCGTAACAACTCAGATTGAACTACTCGTCGGTTAACCTTGACGGGTTCTATTTGATCATGAATGTTGTCGTTCGAGTCCAACTCGACAGGGTCCGAGGTTTTGGACGATGTGGTACTGACGTTGAGTTGCATTTTCTTCAACGGCGATGAACATTGTTGATTTTGTTCATTTGCTTGGGGAGTTTGTTTCTCATTAGTATCGGAATCCGAAGCTACGAGTAATTGAATACGAGAGTTCTGTAGGATTTCACAGAACTCTACGTCTCTTTCATCTTGAAGGACTTGTCCATTGAAGACTAGTGTTTGGTTCTGTACAGGTATTCCCTGGTATTTCTGGATTTTTTCTTTGATTTCAAGAACAGTATCGAAGAAACCAACTTCAATGGAAAATGGTTTTCCTCTTTGGGTATCGAAGATGACATCCATTTGAAAAGATATGCTGAAGACTTCAATGGCGATTCTTTCTTTTCTTCTTGTTTTTGCTGTGAGAGTTTGGTGATTTATGGCGAATAATCTGGTGTTTGTTAACACCATATCCGATATATTGCAACCGTGAGGCGTGATTTTCTCATTTATTTCTATGGATTTTGAAACAAAAGTAATTCTGCTCTTAAAAAGGTTCGGATTTTCACTGCATGACTTTAAATTTGCCAGATTTTGTTTTCCATTTTTGTCAAGATTCTTGCGATTCAGTTACTCCTTTTGTTGCAGGAGAGGAACGCTTAGTTTAAAATTTATATTTACGTTTATTTGAAGTGTTTAGTTTAAACGAAAAGAGTGTATAATTTTGTATATAATTTATTCATCAAATAATAAACCAAACACCAATTAAACAAATTCTTATGTTAATTTAAATCGAAGTTTTAATTATACAAAATTTTATTGAAAGATACAAGTCGATCCAAATCAGTCGGTACAAAATTTTAAAAATCGGAAAAACAACAACCAAAAAATAATTAAGATTAAAAAAATTTAAATTATTCAAGTTTAAGTTGAGAATAATCCTTTTTTTCGTAAAAATCTATCATTTCCTTATTATTAATCTTAATCTTAAAATTTTCACCCATTATATATATATATCATAGCTGTCCATAGAAGCACAATTAAACTGTTATGACTCTACAGAATCCGTAAGTGCAATCTAAAGAAATCAACTGACTCGTCTAAGCAACTAGACCGTACGCATCATTCTTCGTCTATGTCGTCCCAAGACCATGGGACATCTGCCATGGAAATTGAAAAGAAAAAGAGTGATGAATTGTGAAATGCAGATTATAAATATTGAAGATGATGCATGAGATTAGAAGTTTTACAACCTTCGGATGAGTGGTGCTCGGGAGGGAGTTCGTAGCAATGTAATTACTTCGGATGTCTTGCTTCCTTGACAAGCAAGTGTAACCAACTTCGTTTTCGTTGCTACGGACTTGCAACGAGATAACAGGTTGTGTTTGATTGAAAGATGTCGGTTTCTTTATCACATAATGCTATGTAGGTAAATGCAACGGAAACGAAAACGGACATTTACCTTTGATGAACCTCCATTAGTGGTGCAAGAAAATTCACGGCTGTCTTCTTTGATATGAGAAGTAAAAGTAGCACACCAAGCTAGAAAGATTTATACACAACAAACATAATGTCGATGCTTGGTTAGCACAAACGAGATGAAGGGTCAAATAATGAGAGAAAAGTCGAAGAAAGCCCGATGCATTCATTTGTTAATTATCAACATTATTGAAAGATTGGGGAAATGCAGAGCATTCCATTGGTTTGGTTTTGTTAATCTATGCGATGGGATTTCATACATTAGCTCAGACGTACTACCTCGTAAGAACGAATCATCAACTGAGAACTGTTCTTCTGAAGAGCTCCCCAGCAGCTTTGCTAAGATTTGCAGAAGTAAGCAAGAAACAACTGCGTTCATGGAAAAAGTTTCAGAAACCAACACAAGAAAAGGGAGACCCTTGTAGCGAGTAAACGTCTTGATATGTGGCATTGCACGACTGAAACACCCCCCCAAAAAGAAAAATCTTGAGGATCTACAATTCTGACTGATATTTTTTAGTGATGAAATAGATATACCAGCGGCCGGTATGGCTTGCCTTCCACTTTGCCCAATACTTCTTCGAGAATCCTTTTTCAACATTCTTTAGCGGACCTCGAATTGCACTTCGAGCAGCATAACCCTAGGAAACAACATAGAATAACAAATTTAAAAGAAACTTCACTTGACGAGAAGTAGTGTTTTTTGTTCAACATCTGCTTGCTAGTACCTCTAAGGAGAATCCGATATCTTCAACAATGGGCCAAATTATCGATGTCTCCCCCAATCCATGGGGTGTTTTATCTTCTGAATAACCCAATGACATTGAGGCTGCTAGCTCGTCCATCCATTTCTCCTCCAATGAACTGAGGGAGAACTACAATAACCCAAACAAGAAAAAAATGTCATCAGTGAAAGCATAATATATACAACTATTTCCGTCTCCTAATCTATACCTACCATGAATAGAAGAACAATAAGTTAATGAAATTTCATTAAAGTTCGATCCCCCAAGCTCTAAAATTCAATCCAAATCACTGCAGGACTCCACAATCCACATCACTAGAACCCCAACAATACCTGATAAACTAGAGGAGATCTCTGAAATTCTTTATCAAATACACACTCCTGGAGAACAGTATGCATCTTCATATGGACCCATTTTTTCATATTGGAACTCGTATGATATCCAGGGACGGACACAATTAGTTGAACCTGAAAATTTTCAAATAGTTTATAGGGTTCCACATATAGTTATGATCTGTAGGTATAGATCTAAAACATAACTTAAAAATAAAATTATACCTTCGCCTCACTGTAATCGAACTTCTTAAAGGAGGTGGAAAAGTTTCCGAGAGCTGGTAAATTAACTGTAAACTCTGGCCACTGCAAGGACTCCAGAAAAGAAAAGCATTGTTATAACTGTTACCAAATAATACACCATGACAAATACCTGTAAGTTTTGTACGAAGGGGGAAATGTTTAAATTCCATGAGCTGATCAAAATCGTGTTTTTCACATGCAATTTATAAGAGCTGATCCACAGAATGTGCTAAAATTTGGTACCTTCAATGTGCAGAGATAGTCAATCAAGTCATTCTCAAATCCACATCCTTTTGCTGAGTTGCTTTGATCTTTCCAAGGGAAATCTTGCATCCATAAACCTCGACTTTTATTGTTCCAATCAACGAATATTAAGTTTGTTGTATGAACAATAACTCTCTCCTTTAGGATACACAAGGAGGATTGCCTTAGAAATTAGAATGGCGTTCCAAAAGAAATCGATAAATGTGGCTCGTGTAAAATCCAATTGTTAGGCTTGCTTCTCTGTATAAGGAACAACAAATAATGTGAAAATCCACAAACTGAACATCCAGCTATAAAAAGAGACATCTAGACCTTTAGCTGACCTTTATAAGATCCAGCCTGCTATCACCTTCCCCATGAATAACCAATACATTGGGAATTTTCACGAGATTCGGACATGTTACACAAGGAAAGAAGTTGATAGAATAACCAAGATCCTAACCGAAGTCCCTACACTACGTTACTTGAGGAAAAGAAAAACAGACAGCATTAGAGAAGTGAAAGACAATTCACCTGATATTAACCAATCAATATCTACCATGTAATTTGAGAGGACCACAAGAAGAACATCCCCCTAGCAATGTAATAAACAATCAAACAGCGATAAATTGAGTAAACTAGCAGAAATGTAAAAAAGAAATGTAAACTACCATGTAACACGAATTACTAATGCCATTACCTCAATCACATTATGCACATCCCCTGTAGAAACAGAAATGGTATTTGCCAATGCCGGCAAGCCTTGAACTTTCAAGAGTCGAAATGTATGCGGCAACTTATCATTCGCAACCCGAAAACCACGAATTGCCTAAACACAGTTCGGCTCTTTATTAATACTGTCTTTCTCCTCTTCCAATCAAATTAGAGCAAACCCATCAAAAACAATTCTTTTAAGAGAAAAAAAATATATATAAGCAAAAACTTCAAAATTAATACCTTCAACCGATTAACGAGTTTGCTTCAATTTTGGAACCTTGATTTCGCATTTTCTTAGCAGCAAGTTTGGGACTTTCTCCATTGTTGTTAGCTTCATTAAAACTTCTCTTCTTTTCCCCAGTTGAAGATGAAACATATTTGAAAAGGTGATGACCCGGAATCAGCTCCATGATATCACCATGGCTAATAGCAGCATTTTCGCGGGAAGCAAGCTTCTTTCTCACCTCACCGGACCTAACAACCACAGGGTTCGTTCCCTCCTAAAAAGATTCCACCAATTGATCAACAAGAGAGAGAGAGAATGAATAAATTAGTAAAAAAGAATGGAACTTTACGACGAATAAATCAGCGGAGCCGTCAGGGGAGGCGGTAAAAACAATGTGTTTGCGGCTGAGTCGCTTGTAGGGAACAGAAACATCGTTGCGGCAGATGAACTTGGGTCCGTGGAAGAGCTAGAACTTAGGTAGTGAATCGTCTTCTTCGAGATTGTTATTTACATGAACCAAGTATCCAATCAGTTAACAAATAAAATAACTTTTTAGCCATGAAATTAAAAGAAAAATACAATCAAAAGAGAATTATTTGAAAGGGATTATCGAACTGTGATGGAGGCATGGGTGAGAAGTGGCGTTTGGTGCATGAAACTGTAACCAAGGGAACAGAGAAACAAACGGTATTTTTTTTTTTTTTTGAAACAGAGAGAAACAAACGGTAGCTTGAAGAGAGTGGTGTCGTTCATCTTGTTCCGGCCTGGGCTGTTCCGCCTGGTGGTGCGGTGCACTGTAGTCCGATACTATAAGTGGGCTGGACTGGCCGTCCAGTTACCATGGCTGGTCTAATGGGCCAGCAGATATAGGGTTTAAACCCAATATTTTGAGTAAAAATGGGCTAGGGTGCGTAGATCTAACTCACTGGGTCCTCAAACCCGAACCCACTTTTCTTTCCGTAAATGTTTAATTGTAATAAACATCCCTGAATTATTGGTCAAATTTTAAACTGTCTCTTAAATTTCAAAGTATCAGTATCGTATTGATCATGTTCATTCTGTCCTTTATCCATCAATTTAGGTATTAATTAGAGATTCAATTTTGGAGGCATGGTTTACAAATTTAATTTAGGGGTTAGAATTTAAGGATAACGACTAAAATTTAAAAATAGTAGTTAGAATTTAAGATTTAAATGTTAAGGTATCATGAGAAATTTAAATTTTAATTTATATACCTTAAATTCTAACTCCAACCTTAAATTCTAGCAATAATTATTCATAAAATATAATCCCTAAACATATAAACCCTACACCCTATACTAAATTTACAATCATTAAAATTAAGATAATTCTTTAGTTTTCACTGTTAATTTATTGAATAATTAGCCTAAATGTTATATTTAAATAATAAAAATATATAGTAATAATGAATACACGTGTGAATAACCAAAGCCACATGCTCAAGGGTTTGCCCCGCTTACTTTGGCATGACAATCATGGCAATGTTTACAAAAACTAGCACTGATGAAATCATCATTAGTGTTTTGAGCCTTTTAGACGACTTGTTTTTCATGTTTGTGCAGCACAGAAATACTTTTCTTGTTGGAGATATTTTTCATCTTTTATGAAGAACGAAGATATCACTTTATGTCTCGTTAAAATATCTTTCTAACTTAAATAGAAAAAAAGAGTACCTTTGAAAATAAGATATATAAAAGACTACGACAACTTGATACGAGAGAAACAACAAAAACGATGATAAAGAGAACTGATGCTATCACGCCAAAGCAAGAGATTAAACTGTTTGTTTTCAACTGCAAGAGACCAGTCCATGTCAGAATGAGTTGACTGAATCGCATCCACCAGTCCCATGGCTAGCAGTAGGCAGTAGCACATGATCTGTTGATCAGGTCGGCATGGGTAGGAAATAGGAATAGGATCGGTGTACCCCGTGGATGTCCAAATTATGACACTTGGGCACGTCATGGAATGGGAATCATTGGGATGGCTCTTTAATGATTGAATGGGCAGAGACACACAACAACAACAACGACATGACCTGCAAAACCCATCCCATCACACAACACATTGAACCGTAGTCAGTGCTCACCAACACAACAATCTAGACACACGATCGGTAAGAGTCTAGAGAAATGTAGAGTATATTATTTTAAGTCTAGAGAAATTATTTCCTCCATCATTTGTCATGACCAAGTCAAATTGAAGTCCATGGGAGACCAGACCAGCAAGTCATGTTGCTGTAATTGCAACCTTCTTAACAACACATGCTTCAGAGTGTCCATGAAAAGGGAGCATCCAGGGAAATTTAAAATACAAGAAATGAGTTGGAAGCACAGAATAAACGCATAGTTATGACACAAAGTCTCTTCTAAAAGTGATGTATATTTTCTTTGCTTGTTTCATGAATAGTAGGAAACTTATGTTGAGCAATATAGAATTACTTTCTATACAAGTTTTCTTTATAAACAAATAACATATCCTATAAATAGGTTAAAAATTAGGGTTAACCTTAGATTGAATAATCGGATGTATAAGATATTTAGAGTTAAATATACATCATCTTGTAATCTTTTCTTTTGATATAATAAAATTTCTCGTAAAATTTTTAGTATTATTTTTTGAAGTGTTAAAGATTATTATTTATCTCGTTATTATCGTCTTGATGTATAATAATGTATACCATGCCCTCGGTCTCATTGTAAGGAAGCAATCTGGAAATTGACCGTTGGAAGGGAAGTAATTTTATTTTACCGTTAATTTTGTTTTGTTTAATGTTTAATGAAACGGTGAGTTTCATTCCTTTTTAATTTCTGCTAAAACGGAGCGTTTTGACTCCTGCTTGAAATAGGGTTTTTGAGTTGTAATGAGGCATCCGAATTGTGAATGAACTTTTCTCAGTTTTCCTCTCCCCATTCTCTCCTTCATCTTCCTTAATCTGTTTCTTCCTTCCCTTGATTCTCTATTTTAATTCTTCAGTCTGATTTGCACAGTGACAGAGGTATCAGAGCCTTACGATCCTCGGCGATATGGTGGAGACAAGACATCAGGCAGCTCAGTTGGCTATGGCGGCTCAGACGACAACTTCAGAACAGACCCACAGCACCACTCCTATACCTGAATGGCAGGTGGTGACTGATAAGCTTCAGGAGAGTGTGACACGCTTGGAAACGACGATTGAGACTAGATTTCTGGATATGCAGGCGGTTATGTTGGGGAATTTACAGAAGATGTTTGAGATAGCATTGGGGAAGAAAATAGACACGGCGGAGTTATCTCCTCACCAAGCAGGAGTTTTGGGTACACCTCCCACGCAACGACCTTCGACAACGACGCCGGTGATTTTTGGAATGGAGCAGTATCCTGCCAGTCACGAACCAGTGATTATTGAGCCAGGACGACCGCACCCACATACTTCAAATCCAATGGGTGGCCTCACTCAAGTCGAGTTGGTTGCTGCTGCCCCAGAACAACCGACTCAGTTTTACAATTTTGCATACAAGCTCTTATGTCCCAAGTTCAATGGTTCAGATTTCAGAAGTTGGTATTGCAAGCTTGAACAATACTTCGAGGCAGAAAATGTTCCGGACGAGGCGAAGGTGCGGGTAGTGATGCTTCATTTGGAAGGACGGGCCTTACATTGGCATCAATTTGTGGCGAAAACTCGAGGAGGTATGAATTCGATTACTTGGTCTAATTATTTTGAACTGCTGAAAGAGAGGTTTGCTCCTGAGGGTTTTGAAGACCCTTTTGCTGAGTTAGTATCGTTAAGGCAGAATAACTCAATTGAGCAATATTATGAAGAATTTATCCAGCTATTAACTCAAGTAGAATTACCAGAGGACTATGTGCTTAGCCTATTTAAGAACCACCTTCGCATAGAGATTAGCCCAATGGTGAAATTGCTACAACCAAAATCCCTCATGGATGCTTTTCATTTAGCACGTCATGTGGAGGTTATGATGGGCACTGGGCAGAAAAGGGCTTGGACAACTCCCCCTTGGAAACCCTCGAATCATACACCTACACCTATTTCTCCCAAACCAGTACATGGATAGACTAGAGGGGTAGTAGATTCGGGAGTCCTCCCTAATCAATTATCTGGCAGGCAAAATGTCCTTGTGCCAATGAGCACCAAACAAGTAAAACCAGGAGGTATGATGCTTCAAAAAGGTGGGGGTAAGACTCTGTCTGCTGCAGAGATTGAAGAGCGAAGGAAAAAATGCTTGTGTTTCTGGTGTGCTGCGAAATACACACCAGGACATAGATGTGCTAGAAGTCAGCTGTATCAAATTATGATAGAGGGACTTGAGGAAGACACTGAGCCTGAAGTTTTCTTAGACTGTGAAGAAATGGTAGAATCTGATCCAGATGTGGGAAAGGAGAATGCACCTGTTTTATCTCTGAATGCCATGTGGGGAGCTTCGAATTGGGAAACCATGAAGTTGGAAATTAGGATTAAGGGTGTAACTTGTATTGCTTTGATTGATTCAGGCAGCACCCATAACTTCATTGACCTTGCTGTGGTTAAGAAGTTGAAGTGGCCTATAAGTCGAAGGGATCAGTTGAAAGTCAAAGTGGCTGATGGGAGAATGATCACTACTGTGGGGCAATGTGATAAAGTAATCTAGGAAGTTCAGGACAGAAAGTTTATAACCAATTTTCTGGTTCTTCCTTTGAAAAACTGTGACATTGTTCTTGGAGTAGAATGGCTCTCGGAATTAGGCAGTATTAATTGGGATTTCTCCACTTTACAGATGAGATTCACTCATATGGACACTGAAATTATTTTGCAAGGCTTGCAGTGGAGAAAGTTGCAGACCATTAATCCTAAAGAATGTGGGAAACTGCTGAGACACAATTCAGGGCCTTGTACTGCTGCATTGTGATGAGTCCTCAATTGGAGATGAAAGGAATCCCTGATCAATTGCCTATGGATTTGCAGAGAGTTCTTAACAAATTCCAAGGGGTTTTCGAGGAACCTAAGGGACTACCTCCCGAGAGAGGTCATGAACATAGGATTGAATTGATTCAGGAAAATGTGGTGGTGAAGGTTCAACCTTATAGACACCCAGTGCTACAGAAAGATGAAATTGAGAGGATGGTAGGAGAAATGTTGGAGGCTGGAATCATAAGACACAGTAACAGTTCTTTTTCTTCTCCAATTGTTATGGTGAAGAAAAAAGATGGAGGATGGAGGATGTGTATTGACTATAGGAAGCTCAATCAGTTAACTGTTAGAGATAAGTTTCCAATGCCCATAATAGAAGAGTTGCTTGATGAGCTTGGGAAGGCAACTCTCTTTTCTAAATTGTATTTGCGAGCAGGTTACCATCAAATACGGATGAAGGAAGCTGACATCCACAAAACAACATTCAGGACACATGAAGGGCATTACGAGTTCCTTGTAATGCCATTCGGACTTACGAATGCTCCAGGCACGTTTCAGGGACTTATGAACAAAATATTCAAGCAGCAGCTGAGGAAATATGTCCTTGTATTTTTCGATGACATATTAATTTATTCCATGGATTGGGAGTCCCATGTGATACATGTAGAAAAAGTATTAAAGATCCTGCAGAACAACAAGTTATTTGTGAAACTTTCGAAATGTTGTTTTGGGGCTAAGGAAATAGATTATTTGGGCTATGTGATATCTGAGGGACACATTTCGATGGACACTTCCAAGGTGGACACAATATTGTAGTGGCCAGTCCCCAAAACAGTGAAGGGATTGAGGAGCTTCTTAGGGCTATCTGGATACTATAGACGTTTTATCCAAGGGTATGGGTGTATTGCCAAGCCATTAACAGAGTTACTGAAGAAAGGAGGCTGGAAATGGGGTCATGAGGAGGAAACTGCTTTTGTAAAATTAAAGCAAGCTGTTAGTTCAGCTCCAGTTCTTGCCTTACCCAATTTCAGGGAGCAATTTGTAGTCGAAACGGATGCTTCGGATGTGGGAGTAGGAGCCATCCTAGTGCAACGTGGACAACCATTGGCATTTTTTAGCAAGGGGTTGGGAGTTAAGCATCAAGCTCTTTCTGTTTATGAGAAAGATATGTTGGCTGCATTGATGGCTGTCAAGAAATGGTCGGCATACTTGGTGGGACGACATTTTGTGATCAAAACGGATCATCAAAGCCTCAAATTTTTGGCTAGCAACCAAGCTATCACACCTTTCCAACAGAAGTGGGTTGTTAAAATGATGGATTACGACTACAAAGTGCAGTATAGGAAGGGATCCAATAACATTGTAGCCGATACTTTGTCAAAGAGACCTTAACCAGAGAGTTTAATGGTTATGGGAGTAAGTAATTTGCAAACTGAAATGTTGGACAGAATTAAAGACTCTTGGCGAGAAGATGATAAATTGAAGGAAATATTGAAGGATTTGGAAGGAGGTAGTGCTACGCATAGCAAATACAAGTGGGATGGAGAGCTTCTGTGGAGGAAGGGAAGGTTAGTGGTTGGGCAGAACAGTCAATTAAGGAAGGAATTGATTCAATTTTTTCATGGCAGTGCCTTGGGTGGACATTCGGGAGTGCAGGCAACCATTAAGAGGATGAGCACTATTGTGTATTGAAAGGGGTTAAGGAAGGAGGTTAGGAGCTTTGTGAGAGAGTGCATGGTTTGCCAAAGATGCAAGAGTGAATTACATCACTCTAAGGGATTTTTGCAGCCGCTTCCCATTCCTGCAACGGTATGGTATTCGATCAGCATGGACTTCATCGAAGGGCTTCCAAAATCCGAGAAGAAAAATTGCATATTGGTGGTGGTGGATAGGTTGAGCAAATATGGACACTTCATAGCAATGGCCCATCCTTTTACTGCTATTGATGTGGCTCAGTTATTCCTTGAGAATGTTTTCAAGCTCCATGGCTTACCACATGACATTGTATGTGATAGAGACAGGATATTTATGAGCTTGTTCTGGCAAGAGTTAATGAAAAAACTGGGAGTAATGGTAAATTCCTCCACTGCATACCACCCACAAACAGATGGACAAACGGAGAGGGTGAATCAATGTTTGGAGACTTATTTGTGCTGTATGACGGGAGAAAAACCGAAAGAATGGGGTAAGTGGATTCACTTGGCTGAATGGTGGTATAATACTACCTTTCACACATCCATCCAAGTGACACCGTATCAAGCTTTGTATGGACAAGTGCCACCTACTCACTTGCCATATGTTGCGGGTGATTCTTTGATGGCTGCAGTAGACAGAAGCTTGCAGCAGAGAGAAGCAGCAGTTCAGATGCTGAAGTTTCATATGAAGCGTGCACAAGATAGAATGAAGAGCCAAGCGGATCGAGGGAGGACAGACTGTGAACTATCAGAGGGTGATTGGGTATTTTTGAAACTGCAGCCGTATAGGCAGCAAACAGTGGCCAAGAGAATCTGCCAAAAACTTTGTCCCAAATGGTTCGGTCCTTTCAAAGTAATAGGAAGAGTAGGGAAGGTGGCTTATCGTCTAGAACTACCAGTGGGATCTAAGGTTCACTCGGTATTTCACATTTCGCAACTGAAGAAAAGAATTGGGTCTGGAATGTGTCAATCCGAGCTACCAATCATTGATCCAGATGGGAGTATAAGCAAGGAACCAATTCGGATCATTGAGAGAAGGATAGGAAGGAAAGAGAATCGGGCAGTTACAGAAGTGTTAGTCGAATGGGCTAATACTTTCCCTGAAGATGCCACTTGGGAAGTCCTCCATGAGTTACAGCAAAGGTTTCCTCAATTTAATCCTTGAGGACAAGGATTCCTTGATGGGAGGAGCAATGTAAGGAAGCAATCTGGAAATTGACCGTTGGAAGGGAAGTAATTTTATTTTACCGTTAATTTTGTTTTGTTTAATGTTTAATGAAACGGTGAGTTTCATTCCTTTTTAATTTCTGCTAAAACGGAGCGTTTTGACTCCTGCTTGAAATAGGGTTTTTGAGTTATAATGAGGCATCCGAATTGTGAATGAACTTTTCTCAGTTTTCCTCTCCCCATTCTCTCCTTCATCTTCCTTAATCTGTTTCTTCCTTCCCTTGATTCTCTATTTTAATTCTTCAGTCCGATTTGCACAGTGACACTCATCATGAAGCTTCCAAGTCTACCGCCCTGCTCAGAATTTCCAAATCTTGGTGTGGCATCATGAATTTTTAAAAAATCATGCTGACTAAGTGTTTGAGCTGGACTCGTAACAGAACACAGTGCAACAACAATGAAGAGATATTTTCCTGATGTCGTTTCATAACAAAGCATTGCACATGGAAGCCCTTGACTCTACAATTTTCTCAGGAAACAATCAGGCGTATATTCATCCTCTTTGTGTAAACGTATGTACCGACATGGAAATTTTATGCATTGGACACAAAACCAATCATGCGCCACGTTTTCTCAGATTTTGAATAAAGTCGTCCTTCTCCTTCAACTGGTTCAGATTCAGCCAAGTCTGTTTGAACATACATGCATGGCCAATACCCATTTCCATCCCACAATCATTTCATTTGTTCCAAGTATGTGTTTTGAAAAACATGACAGTGCGGCCATTTGCAATGTTTTCTCTGGTAAACGCATAGGACGTGTGTTCTTCTATAAAAACAGGAACTCTCAATCCCTCACTGGTTTCTCTTTTCCTAAGAATTATAATTATAATTATACTGATGGATGGGTGATATTATTTTTCCTATAAAAATATCTTCCCTTCAATCTTTTTCAGCTCTATATATAACATCTTTGAGATCTATATACCTATATATATATACCCAGTTGGAAGCATTGTTTTCCATGTAAGTATAGTTGTTTTCAAAGACTTAACTATCTATACTTCTGTTTGTATATATATACGTATGGCTAGAAGTAGACATTTACGTGCAGTGACGGGCAAGTTGTGATCTGTTACTGAACTTAGATTTCATCTCTTTTTCAATCTTCATACAGAATATATCTCAGAACGTATTCAAGAACATGGTGGAGACTCATAATGTTATGCAGGTATGAGAAGAGAAAATGTATCATTATTGTATGTATATACATGTTATTTATATTTTCATGTCGGTTAGGTTTATGCTTTAAGATTTATTGTTTTAATTTTTTAGTGTTGGAATAGAAAGAGACGTAAGATTTTTGTCTAATTAGACCTACATGCAGGGACTAAGTTATTTGAGTGAAGAGGGGCAAACGTCCCTACCCTAAATTTTTTTATTTTTATTCTCTTATTTAAACTTAAAAAAATATAATTTATTTATAAATTTACCTTCACCTACTTTCAAACATTTATATTTTATCCCAAACTCAAATTCTAACTTTACTCTTTTTTATATATAAAGATAAAAATCGTCTACTCTTACTTATTTCCTTTATTATATTCCAAAAAAAAAATCAGGGACATGACATTAAAACAATAGTAAATCTATAAGCATATCAAATGGAATGGAACAATCAGATTATGTCAAATAAATATTTTTATAAAGATTTTGTTACTATAAAATATGCTTGTCTAACTAAAATCGTACTTTACTTATAAACTATTGAAATCATATTTATAATTAGTCGTAGACTTGGTCGGCATACTTATGATGTAGGATGTTGGACAATTATTATTTTGATGATTCATATGTCAATACAAATGGGATGCATAATCTAGAGCGTAGGAAATGGGGTTAAAATGGTATTTAGCATTGTCATTATGATAATAATAATAATTATATGAACGGACAGTTGGAGAGAGATTTTTTTTATAGATGAGATTTTATTTTTTAAAAATCATCATAAAAAATAGAGTATTAATACCGATAAATTTTGTATAAACAAAATCCTAAAGAAACGATAAAATGTTGTTAATCTTTAAATTTTTAACCGTAGGTATAAATCATCTATCTCTTAATCATATTTTTATTAGTACTTTCATTTTAAATTAGTGAGTTTGGGGTTTAGGGTTTAAGGTTAGAGGTTGTGAATAGGGTTTAGAGAATTAGGGTTAGGCTGTAGAGTATAAGATTTAGAATTTAAAAAATAAGAGTTAGGGTTTAAAAATTTAAATTTTTTAAGATTTTTAAGTAGGAGCCATGAGAAGAAGCACAATAAAAATGTAGAAGATTTGTACCCCAATTATCACAGTATACAATCTTATTATATCCTAAATTTTTTTATTTCACATTTAATTTTATAAGAACAAATAAAAACTTCAAACCATTTATTATGTAATCTATTGTTTCGTTCTTATCCTAAGAGATAATTGAAACTGTTTTAAGCTAGTTTTATAATCATGTTTGTAAAAAAATTACCATTTATTTGGGTCCATCTAAAGAGATCTCTCAAACGTTTAAAAAATAGATGAAGTTCGTGGGAGGTAGGAGTGTGCATTCAGTTCGGTTAATTCGGTTAACCGATTGAACCGAAATTATTTCAGTTAATTTGATTGGTTAATTTTTGATAAATTCGGTTAACGATTAATTTTTTTTGATAATTCGATTATCGGTTAATTCGGTTCAAAATCAGTTAATTAACTGAATTAACCAAATTAACCAAAAACTATATATATTAAATATTCTATATATTATATATTTATTTTTAATTATTTAACTTTTAAAATATTATAAAATGTTTATTAATTTTTTTTATATTATGAAATGGTCACTAAATTTTGTATTAAATTAGTATAAAATAAAAGTTTAGTAACTAAAAAATTATTTTAGCTTAATTTAGTGACTTATTATGTAATTTAACCAAAATTTATAATAAATTTTAGTTAATTCTACTAATTAACCGAAATAATTTTAGTTCGATTAATTTGGTTAAAAAATTTTGATTCAATTAACGGTTAAAATTTTAAAAAAATCGGTTAATTCAATTTCGGTTAATTCAGTTCGGTCACCGACCGAATTAACCGAATGCTCACCCCTAACGAGAGGAGAGAAAATTTTTGCATAAATATTATTTTTTTTATTTTCTATATTTTTCCAAGTATAACACAATTCAGTCTATTCATAAAACTATTACAATTGTTATAATATTTTTGATGTCGGTAAGAGATGAATTTGATTTTCAATAATATTTTTATTTTTCATATAAAACATTAAAATATTGTTTCAAATCAGACTGAAGACTTATCGTCTTCAGCAGGTGCAGTGTCTGGTGGGTGACGAAGCATACAAAGAGTCTAATTTTTATTTGCAATTATTAAAGTAGTGTTGAAAAACAGATTTAAATCCAAATGATTTCGAGCATTATAACAGATATTATCTCATAAAAATAATTTAAATTGTAGGAGTCTCATATTTATGAAAATAAAAATACACTATTTGTGCAAATTAGTCGTTGGAGATGTTGTCCGACATGGAATAAGGTCCCACCCATTCAATGCATTTTGCATGGGTCAATTCTCTTGCAGCTGTCATGGAACATTGACATTTATCCACAAAATTTCTTAATTTTTTTCAGTATTTTTTATCTTACATTAAAGAAACTGCAGGAAGAAGAATGTAGAACTATGATAAACATAATAAATGTACAATAAATATAGATGCCTCTCCTGGCTCCTAGTTGTAACATAAAGACATGCAATTCAGCTTTGTCTCTACTGTCCAAAAACATTTTCATCCAAGGGAAACAAAGAAAAAATTATACTGTCTCAACTCAAATCCTTCTTTGTCTCTTTACATACTTGGCCATTGTTAACCTTTATATTTCTCTTTTCCAACCTTTGCTTTGAGATCAGACCCTAGGGATGATGGATTCGGACCCACCATTCCATGAAACCTACAAGAACCTTTTGGCCATAGAAGAATCATCCACGACCAAAATATCTCGAAACAACCTCGATTGTTACACCGAGGTCGAGGAACGTGAGCTTCCATTTATCAATCTAAGCCGCTTAGGTCTCGAAGACGAGGCCGAGAAGGAGAGTTGCAAGGAGGAGATAGCTAAGGCTGCAAATGAGTGGGGTTTTTTCCAAGTGATTAACCATGGGATCTCGAGGGACATATTGGATAAGATGAGGGAAGAGCAAGTGAAAGTGTTCAAGCAACCTTTTTACAACAAGTGCAGGGAAGGCAAGTTCATGAATTTCTCCGCAGGTAGTTACCGTTGGGGAACACCAACAGCTACTTCGCTAAGGCAGTTGTCATGGTCAGAAGCTTTCCACATTCCCATGACCGATATCTCGAGCTTTGGTGCTTTCAATACCACTTTCAGGTACTTACAGAACCTCCTTTGATCTTCGTTGCTAGACAGTTTATAGAATCAACATGTTTTATGTCTTGTTTTGAATCGAGACAATGAATATCTGCTGAGATTGCATGTCGGCATGCCGGCATAGTTAATTAGCTATAGTTTTGTGTTGAATTTGTAAAACGACGGGACAACACAACATGGAGATCAAATCCATAGTCTTTTCTAGGTTTCGACATTGATGTAACATTAATTAGTGTGTTTTAATATAAACTTTTGAAACATTTTAACGTAGATTCATGTTGCTTTATTTTGTACGTAAGTACATTCACCTTGTAATGTTTTAACCAGCTCACCGGTGGAACTGTTTGCCACAAAAGTTGCCAATCTTGCTCAGAAGTTAGCCCAAATTTTGGCAGAGAAATCAGGTCATAACTCCACTTTCTTCCAGGAGAATTCTTTGCCGAGCACTTGCTATCTCCGACTGAACAGATACCCTCCGTGCCCCGTCCCGTTGTTCGGTCTAATGCCACACACAGACAGCGATTTCCTCACTGTATTGCACCAAGACCAGATTGGAGGATTGCAGCTAGTGAAAGATGGGAAATGGGTTGCAGTTAAACCCAATCCCGAAGCATTATTCATCAACATCGGAGATTTATTTCAAGTAATTCATATTATAACACAAATTCTTTTACCACTACACCAACGATTTGTTAATGTCTTTCGTGCTAATTACTTAGCGATTTATTGTTCAGGCATGGAGCAATGATTGTTACAAGAGTGTGGAACACCGTGTGGTGACTAATCCGACGAAAGAAAGGTTCTCGACTGCATATTTCCTTTGCCCGTCGTACGAGACCGTGATAGAGAGTTGCAGCAAGCCATCAGTTTATAGAAGGTTTAGCTTTAAAGAATACAGACAGCAAGTCCAAGAGGATGTTCAAAACCATGGTTATAAAGTAGGGCTTCCAAGGTTTCTTGTATAAAATATAGTCTCCTAGTAAATATCTATGGCTTCTTGCTATATGGTTAGAAGTTAGTAGGTTAGGTCATAATGAATTATAGTGTTTAAGAGCCCACTAATTGGTGGGTTGGTTTGTCCTTGTTCCGCAAGACCCAAAACTACAAAAATGTGTGGGTTTAATTCTGATTTCAGTCCCTCTACTATGATGAAATTCGATACGGTTTGGTCATTGTAATTTTATAATGTCATTCGAAAAAAATATTCAAAAATAAAGTGAATTTTGTTCTCCATCCTTATATAATTTCGTTATCGATTACAAATATAAAATTAGGAGACACAACATCAATAATTGAAATTCATATTCTTTCTCCGAACTGTACATATACTTTACAGTTCCTATAGGTCATAGGTTGCAAGAAACCTACACCTTAAAAGTTCCGACATTACTATATAAAAGTCATGCACATGTGTATATATACCTTATGAAGTAAACAAATGGCCTTATTCCTTTCTTTCACCATCTCCATGCAAAAGAGACTCCTAATTCAATAACGTGTCTTAATTCTTCCACTCTGCCACCTTTAGATCACCAATACCCTTTGCTACAAATACTTCTTTACGTCGGCAGAATTTTCTCGGAAAACCCTTTTCAGTTCAACAAAAAAACATGTCCGATTCCAACAGGTTGCCGGTCCGAGACTCCTGGCCCATCAAACACCGCCACTCCACCGGCTACTCCGCACATCGAGTTCATGAAAGCTTCACGGCTAGAGCTACCAAAGTACTATGTGCCATATTCTTGTTCATTTTTTTATTTGTTGGCATTGTTTTCTTCATTCTATGGCTAAGTTTACTCCCTCATAGTCCAAGGTTCCACATGATGGATTTCACCGTCGCTACTTTGGCTCAACGATCAGTGCTCGAGAATGCTCTATTAACGTTCAATGTCACAGCCAGGAACTCCAACCAACACATGGGTATCTATTACGACTCTATGATCGGGTCGGTCTTTTATAAGGGTCGGCGAATCGCGTCGACCTCATCGTTCCCCCCGTTTTTTCAAGAACCTAAGACAACTACGATTGTGCACGGTACATGTGGTGCAGCTACGCTTACTGTAGACAGCAATGAGGGGAAGGAGTTCATGAATGATAGTCAACATGGGAACGTGGTTTTACGTTTAGATATAACATAGGGAATCAGATTTAAGGTTTCTACATGGAAGAGCAAGCACCATAAAATGCACGTAAATTGTGATGTTGCAGTTGGTTCGGATGGGTCGATGTTATCAGCTTGGAAGAACAAGAGATGTCCTGTCTATTTCACTTGATTCTCGTTGCATTGTAATTCTTTTTTTTTTTCATTTTGTTTTGATTTTGCTTTGTTGAAATATGGGAAAGTGTAGAGAAAAATTATTAGGTGAACCCTGTTCACCACGTCATTCATGGTCCCAATTAATCAGAATCGTTGATCTTAATTTTTTTCCAAGTGAATCATCACCTTTTTCCTATATGAACTTAATGGGTGGGTAATTATTAGGTAGTTATTTAAAGATCAACGGTCCTGATTGTTTGGACCATAAATGACTTGGTGAATAGAGTTGACCTAATAATCTTAAGTGTAGGGGAAAATCCAATCAATCATCTAATAACAAATGTACATGTAAACAAAATGTTTAAGATACTTATTTTTTAATAAAAAAATAATTAACAGTGAGATTAGTTAAGACCTTCAAGAAGATTAAAAAACATAGAGGAATTATAGTTAAATAATTTTTTAAAACTTTAACCTGAAATTCTTATTATTATAGGTATCAATATTTAACTCATTAATTGAATAATTTAAATCGACTATTGTAGATTTTTATTATGAGGGGTATCTCTCAACCCAATTTACTCTACAGAGAATAGCAAAATTCGAAATTATGACCTTATGACCTTACTAAAGGATGTAATGCTTTATCTTATTAGATTAAGTGATTATGTTATAATTGTTTGTTTTAGTTACCTTATGACACATTTATGTATCTCTCCCTAAGGAATAAAAATCCAATGTCTCCTAACCGTGTTTCTTTTCGTATGTCTCCTATTAAAAAAATTTTAAAAAATGAATTTTAAATAGTAACCCTAATTTTTTATATCCTAAATCTTAAATCTTACCCTTAAAATACACTCTATTCCTAATACCTAAATCCTAACCACAACCCCTAACATTAAACTCTAAACCCACTAATTTAAAGTGGAGGCAACAATGGAGGTCCGATTAAAAGATATACGATTTATACCCCTCTCTAAGCTTACCCTAAGGGTTGAAAGTTTGATTTTATATTAAAAGTGTGAACTTTAGAAAAGTTATATTAAAGATTCATGGGTGCAAAGTTTTAAAAAGTTACTTTAGAAAAGTTATATTAAAGATTCATGGGTGCAAAGTTTTAAAAAGTTATATCAGAAATTTATAAGTGTAAAATTACAAAAGTTTGGAGTTACGAAATAGATATCAATAAAAATTACAAAAAAAAATGTCTAAGTTATATGGATGAGTATTGTAAGGATGCAATTGCACCCTAACACGAATGAATTTTTTTTTTTAATCTTTGTTTGGTATCCAAAGATTTTTGTCTATATGTTGAAAAATTATGTTTAGAATTTAAAGTTATGATTTAGAAAATTAAGAGTAAACTATACTTAGAATTTAAATTTTTAATATTAGAGTATAAAAAAGACCGAAAAAGGACGAGATTTTTTTTTCTCCTAACACCCCTCTCCTCCTCTTACTATAATTAAGGATTAAGCTGCCTTAGTTTTAATGTCTTGATTCATGGATGGTTCTTTCATGACAAAATATATTCCCAACGTTATTCTCACTCACACTTGATGGTTCATTTTATGACTTGATGCTCACTCAAACTCAATCACTTTACTGTAGCCACAAATCAAACAAAATCTAAGGGTAGCCATGCATCAATGTGCGAAACCAACAGCTTCTCTCCGAATCATTGTCCTATTAGGCCTCCTTGCTCTTTTTCTGTGGCTAGCCTTGGTTCCCAGAAGCCCCACCTACACCATCGTCAACTTCTCGGTCTCCAAGGCAAACGACAGCAACGTATCCGATCACGGAACCATGCAGGACGAACTCGATGTCACGAACCCAAACGAAGAGTCCGGGGTATCTACTACGATGATATCATCCTTGTGTTCTATCATGGGGAAGGCAAAGTGGGGAGCAGCCAGCAGGACCATTCCTTCGTTTTACCAAGGGAACGCTAAAACTCATCTAGTGATGGACCAAGTGGATGTCGAGACCCGTCTTTGGTCCGGTCTTCGCCAGGCGATAAGCAATGCAACGGCGGAATGAATGGCCGGTTTGTCGACGAAGATTAAGTACAATACATGTGGCATAAAGAGTAATCAGGGAAGGGAAGATCCGTATAGGTAAAGATAGAAGGATTTCGAGCAACAAGAAGAAAGTTAAACTTTAAGAAGATATTGGCTATTTCAGATAAATGGTTAGGAAGAGTATTCGATAAAGTCGAGTAAAAATTTCGAATCAATTATATTAATGAAAGTAAAAAAAAAAATACTTTCTTAGTCAAATTAAATGTCTGTAATCAGCTGCGTTGCCATTGCCAATCACATCACCCACCATCCACTACTTGACTCTATCAATCCGTCCATTTTGAAATTGAGTTCAGTTCTATAAAATAATGGTAGAATTTTTAAATTCAAAGAAGACTATTACATGATCAATTTCTTTATTAATCTTTTATTTTTAAAATATTTAGAAAATAGAATTCTTTTAGTTTTGCTAAATAAGGGTTAATTCATTAGATGTCTCCTTATTGTGGCATAGAGTTTAGATTCATAAACAAAATTCAAAATATTTTAATCGAGTCCTAAAGATATTAGTATAATCTATCAATCATCTATTTTTGTTGATATATCATCGATTTAGATATTGAATGATATTTTGAATATGATTTAAAATTTATTTTAAAATATTTATATAAATTTTAAATATGTGTAACTTAGATACGTGATGTTATTAAAATAGAAATAATCGTCTTAAGTTTAAATAGAAAGAGTCATTAGATACAACATAACAGGTATCAATACTTATAGTCAGATTATCCACTCTTGTGTATTGGTATTGAGGTTTTAGTACCTGCACGAAAAATATTTATTGGAATTTTATAAAATAAAACGAATTGATACTCAATTTAGTTATACCGATATGAGTCATAGTGTATTGATATCGGGATAGGTATCGGTGCTTAAGGCTTATTTTTGACTTTTAAGATCTTTTAAAATATTTGTTCAAGTTTAAAATACTTGAAAATATTTTAATTTAAACGAATTTTTAAGTTATTTTGATTTTGAATAATTTTTGTAATATTTAAATTAAATCTAAAACTATTTTTTAATTTGTCATATTAAAATCTTTATCTCAACGTAAATCAAAAAGACTAAATAATCAAATAATAAAGAATCGTATACCAAAATACATAGCCAATCGATTTTTGATTTTTCGCCTATTTCTGTTATATGTCACTATTTAAATCGATTTTTTTATTTAATCGACTCAATCAATTAATTTAATTTAATATATTACATTACGAATATGTCTCGCATTATGTCTCACGTTATTTAACTCAATTACAACATTTTGAAGTTTAGAATTTTATTATTTTTTTTTTACTTTTACTCCGAATTTATTACTGAATTTTCAGCTTTAGTATAGTACTGTAAATTTCTCTGTCATGTTCATTAGCTTGACCATGTTAAAAAATTGATTTTTATAAGTCAATTTCCATATTTACAGATCTGATCACAAAAAATGTAAAGCAAAAAGACATTTGAAAGAACACAATGAGCAATTTTTCATGTTCAGCTATGCTTTTGTTGATCTTAACGATGTTCATTTTCTCCATGGAAGTTTCTACAAATCCACTCTTCACTTTCTGTTCAGACAACTCAATCAACTACACAACCGACAGCATGTTCGGGAACAACCTTAAATTTGTGCTCGATTCATTACCTTACAACACTTCGAGTACCGGATTCTACAGTACCTCGATCGGAGACGGTGCTGGTCACGTCTATGCTCGAGCGCTTTGCCGAGGCGATGCCACTGTTATGTCGTGCCGGGACTGTGTTAAAAATGCCAGTCGAGATGTCCTCGACGGGTGCAGAACCGGAGAAGCGATCGTCTGGTACGATATCTGCCAGGTTCAGTACTCGTTTCAGAACATTTCCTTGATGGTTTATACAGGAAAATTCCCAGACTCAAATGACAATGAAAAGAACATATCGAATCCCGGTCGTTTCAACGATGTATTGGCGTTTTTGATGAACAACATCTCGAGGAATGCGGCGTATGGTTCCGAGCTGATGTTCGAGACCGGAGAAGTGAAGCTTAACAAGAAGGAAAGGATGTATGGGCTTGTTCAATGCACCAGGGACATTTCGGGTGCTACTTGTCTGAATTGTTTAGATTCAGCTCTTAAAGATCTTAATGGCTGCTGTGGTTCTCGGACAGGGGGAAGTGTTCTTAGCAGAAACTGTAACGTGAGGTTCCAAATGTACAAATTTTATAATGGCTCAGATTCTCCATTAATCTACCCAGAATCTCCAACAGGTACATAAACATTGATATAGTTTTGCATTAATTAGTCCAAAATAGTGGTAAAATATGATTTTTGGTCCCTCTAGATACTGTAACTGGCATTTTGACCCCTGGAAACAGAGGATAGATGGAGCATGGGGATGATTATGGCAGTTATATGTGCAGCAGCACTGGTTGTTGCACTTCTCATTGGTTCCAGACTTATATATACGCGATTGAGGAAACGGAAACAAATCGGTAAACCACTGCAGAAATTTCCAATCGAATAATCTTTATATTGAATTGTTTTTCAGTAATCAAAGGAAGAATCACATTACAGACCCAGAATTTATTTATTTTCTGCAGATGAGGAAAGAAGCCAGACAACATTGCTATATGAACTGGCTAGCCCTAAGGAAGTGATCATGACACAAGAAGGCCAGTTGGTATCTTCTCAAGAATTCCCCTTCCTCGATTTACCTACAATAAAGGCAGCTACAGATGATTTCTCTGATTCAAACAAGCTCGGACAAGGCGGCTTTGGCACGGTGTACAAGGTAATAAACGACCGTACTGATAATCAGAATATATTCGGATTTGTTCACAAGTATTGTGTCTGAATTTGTGACTTGAATTCGACATATTCAAGGGTGTGTTACCGAATGGTAAGGAAGTGGCAATTAAAAGGCTGTCAAGGAAATCATGGCAAGGCTTAGAAGAGTTGAAGAATGAAATTATATTGATTGCAAAGCTTCAACACAGGAACCTTGTAAGGCTACTAGGATGCGGAATTGAAGGTGATGAAAAGCTGCTCATATACGAGCTTATGCCCAATAAAAGCCTGGATTTCTTCATATTCGGTAGCTACCTTTTTTATAATCTTTCCTCGGTAGTTTAAATAGTTAATATGCGTTGTATTTTTTTAATTTCATATTTCGATTCCTCTCTTAATGTTCGATCTTGTCTCGATCTCCGAAGTGATGGTTGGTTTTTAATTTCAGATTCTGAGAAACGCTCAAAGATTGATTGGAAGACATGGTTGGACATTATTACTGGTATTTCCAGAGGACTTGTTTATCTTCACGAGGACTCCAGACTTAAAATCATCCACAGAGATCTTAAACCCAGCAACGTGTTGTTGGATCAAGACATGGTTGCCAAAATATCAGATTTCGGGATGGCAAGGATTTTCTGTGAAAATCAGAACGCAGCCAACACTAAAAGAGTTGTAGGAACATAGTAAGTACTAACCGAGGTATCTTTGCCTTAAAATTTTACTCTTGATAATTAATTACTGAAAGGAGAAAATTTGGACTTGAAACAGCGGATACATGGCTCCAGAATATGCAATGGAGGGAGTATTCTCGGTGAAATCGGATGTTTTTAGCTTTGGCGTGATCGTGCTCGAGACTATTTCCGGACAAAAGAACAGTGGCTTTTACCAAACCAAACATGCTCAGACACTTCTTGCATATGTAAGTGTACCTGTAACTCGTCAATTGTCATGTCTGTAGTATTGCGTTCATGTCTTTGATTATGTGAATGCGTTCGGATTTTGCAGGCTTGGAGACTATGGAATGACGGGAAAGAACTGGAATTGGTTGACCCTAGTTTCCTGGAATCATGCTCGATTCTAGAAATCGAGAGATGCATACATCTCGGTCTTTTATGTGTGCAAGAAGATCCGACGGACAGACCGGCCATGTCCGATGAAGTAGTTGTCTTAGGAAGCAATACAATCACTCTTCCCGAATCGAAAAGACCTGCATTTTCTATCGGAAGAATGATTCCGGTTGATCGGTTTTCAATAATGGATCCATCAATGAATCAGATGACAATGTCTAATATCTCAGCCTGCTGAAAAATTGAATCTGTAAAGTAGAATGTTCAACATTTGTATTTTCTTTTTGTTCAAATCAAATGACCAAGAATGTAGATGAGGTTGTTTTATTAACAGGCTAGGCGGCAGTGTTTTGAATCCTAGCTGTAACGTCAGAAATGAATTTCACCAAACAAATATCAGTTTCAACCACATCTCAGCCTCTTCTTTCCCCATCAGTTTCACCACCGCCGCCGCCTCCTCCTCCCCGATGTGTTCTTCTTATGAAAAGTGAAGTTCTTTCGTTAATCTTTCGAGTCAAATGACATGACAAGTACAGAAACAAAAATTAACAAATCTGAATCCAAATCTGTGTTCAACTGGACCGAAATCAAAGTTCCATATGTATAACAGTGTGAAATCAAAGTTCATGTTTCAAACTGTACATGAAATTAAAATTCACATGTACCTGCCGGAAACAAAGATTAACAAAAGTCATATTAAATATGCTCTAAAACCATAACCGCCAGAATTGAACATGTTAGTTTAGTTTTATTGGAAAAGTCTTGCAATAAAAAATAATTTTCAACTAACTTGAATGGCTAGTTGGTCTTCATTTATATTTGTTGGAGGAAAAACAACAGCGTTAACCTGCTACAATTCTAATCCAATGTTCAAAGCAATGATAAAACTTTTGCTGTTGGTAATAGTCCTTTCCTTGTTTGGTCCTAACGCTGAATCTCAGCAGCCTACTTATCTCTCCCACGCCTGTCTAAACGCCACCACTTTCGCCATAAACAGCACTTACCAAGCCAACCGTGATGCCTTATTGTCATCGTTGTCGTCTAATGGCACCCCTGCATCTGGTTTCCACAACAGAACCGAAGGCAGGAGCCCTGATATGGTATACGGACTATTTCTCTGCCGTGGGGATCTTTCTACCAGTGTCTGTCGAGCATGTGTGACCTTTGCTGCTACCGACATCTCCCGACGTTGTCTCGTCGAAGCAACGGCAGTAGTTTGGTATGAAGAGTGCCTGCTACGGTACTCGGATCAAAATATATTTTCCGTTGTGACAGAAGAACCTACATTTTTAACATATAACAGCACTCAGAATGTGACACAGCCTGAACGGTTCAACCTGCTGGCAGGGGTTTTGATGAATGAAACAGCACGAGCCACAAATGAAATTACAGGAGGTAAAAGATTTGCTACCGGAGACGTATTTATTTCAGCCGTGCAGAAACTTTACACCCTCGCGCAGTGTACACCGGACTTATCAGTAACCGATTGTGATCGATGTCTGCAAAGTGCAATAGGACATTTTCCAATCGGACGGCTAGGTGGAAGATTTTTTAATCCTAGCTGTAACTTCAGATTTGAATTTTACCTGTTCTATAATCTAACATCATCAGTTGCAGCTCCAGGTTCCTCTCTGGATCATTTATTCTTTCTTTTGTCCTAATTTTTCCAACTAGCAGCTTACTCTAAAAGAAGATTACAATTAACTGAATTGGGAATATGTAATTCTGTCTTTGTTTAACTAGAAGGAACGAAACAAAACAAATCCGACCAAATTCCGGTACTTTTTGCAAGCTTATCAGCAATTTTCGGGCTAGTTCTGGTTTCTGCCTTCGGTTTCCTTGTCTGGAGGATGAGAAACAATCAAGGTATGCACAGGTGGAGTAATTTTCATGGTAAACATTTACATGTTCCTTTACATTCTTAAGCTGACCTTTGATTTCATTGCAGACAAAGAAAACAGTGAAGAAATCCAATTACTTGACTTGGTAAATGAGCACATAGGGGAAACTTCTAGTGGAGAGAATGTGGGGAAATCTCAGGAGTTCCCTTCTATTCGGTTGGATACTTTACACGCAGCGACAAATCACTTTTCTGATGATAACAAGCTCGGACAGGGCGGATTTGGTCCGGTATACAAGGTAACCATGGCCTGGAATATGTGTCGAAGTTAGCTTTAGAACTACTCTGTGTGAATATGTTACATAAACGAATACAATTATTCCAGGGCACACTAGGTAATGGTAAAGAAGTTGCAGTTAAAAGGTTATCGAGAACTTCCGGTCAAGGGCTTGTCGAGTTCAAGAACGAAATCGTGCTAATTGCTAGATTACAACATAGAAATCTTGTGAAGCTTTTAGGATGTTGCTTGGAGAAAAACGAGAAGTTGCTTGTTTATGAGTTCATGCCCAATGGAAGCCTAGACATGTTCCTGTTCGGTTTGATCTTCAACCTTCAACTAATTGCATCAATTCTGTCCCGTGGACCTCAAATAGTAATGAAAATGTATTAAGCTGTTTTCTCATTTATATCAGATTCAAGCTTTGCTGCTCAACTAGATTGGCAGAAACAATTCGGTATTATTAAAGGAATTGCCCGAGGCATCCTGTATCTACATGAAGATTCTCGTCTTAAAATCATACACAGAGACCTTAAAGCCAGTAATGTTCTGCTTGATCATCGAATGAATCCGAAAATTTCAGACTTCGGTATGGCAGAATTTTCGGTGAAGATAGAAATGAAGAAATTACCAACAGAGTAGTTGGAACATAGTGAGTATACCATACAGATTTTCCGAACTTATTGTCTCAAAATCAATCTTTTTTTCATGTTGTTTCTTATGAACTAAAAAACAGTGGATACATGGCACCCGAATATGCTATGAGAGGACTGTTTTCCATCAAATCTGATGTGTTCAGTTTTGGAGTTCTTCTGCTGGAGATCGTAACAGGAAAAAAGAACAACAGTTGTCATTTTTCCGAGAATGGTGAAAGCTTGCTAACATCTGTATGTTCTTCCAATGTTTCGTTTCCAAACAATCAAGTATACTAACCATGCTAATAGTTTTAAGCTATGGTTTTAGGCATGGAAACTATGGTCAAAGGGCAAAGGGATGGATCTAATAGACCAGCTCCTTCTTCCGTCGTGTGTGGCTTCCGAGGTGCTTAAATGCATTCATATCGGCCTATTGTGCGTGCAAGGAAACCCAGCAGACAGACCAACTATGTCATCTGTGGTCTTCATGTTGGCAAATGATACCGTACCAGTTCCTCGTCCAGAAGAACCGACGTTTCCTGCTCGACGTGCCATTGCAGAACCAGCTGAACCCACCTCAAATGATGAGGTTTTTTCCATTAATGAGGTTACAATGTCAAATAGTTTGCCTCGTTGAGTTGATTACTGTCCTAAGTATTCTGGCTTATCTGAGATTTTGTAAAGGATTCTTATATTTTTTTTAGCTGAATTGACATCCATAAAACTACCACATGTATTCACCATTTTCATCTTGTGTTCTCTAATTATCATCCAATCAAATTACTAAGGCAACAAAAACAAATCTAAATCCAATAATTTAAAACTATTCGATCTAAATTAACTCACACGAAGTGCGACAACATCGACTAGTTGCAATCGATAAGGATTAGTTTAACATTGAAATTTTTTAGTACTTTTCTCTGTTCTGTATGTTGACAAATGCAGGCATATTGAATATTCCACTCCCATCCATTCGTTGAGTTTCAAACTTTTCTTCTTCATAGATTTGATAGACATAAACAATTCAAAAATCAATTGGGTTGACTCAGATTTTTCTTAGTAAGGAATAAGAATCAACCATCAATGGAGAAAACTGCTTTCTTAAGTTACATATCTGCTCTCTCTTGTCTGATGAACCAAGACAAAAAGGAGATAACTTTTGTTATAGAAAAATCATGCATATCTCCACAGTTTCCATAAATCTGTTAGTAATATTACTTTCACTGCTTAGCCCTGCCACCGAAGCTCAGCAGCCGAATTATCTCAACCACAACTGTCGAAACACCACCTCTTTCTCCGTAAACAGCACCATTTACCGAGCCAATCGTGACACTATCTTGTCTTTGCTTTCATCTAATGGCAACGGTGAAACCGGTTTCTACAACTGTATTTAGTTATCTGTTTAACATTTTTCCTGCTTCCTCAACCTTTGAAATCCTTAAAGTCTTGTACACATAACTTGCATCGAAATTTCTCAAACTTAACTACTGGAATGAGTTTAGTAAAGATATCTGCCAGTTGACCTGCAGCAGGTACATAGTTGATTTGAAAAGTTTTGTATAGTACCTTCTCTCGTCAAAGAGCATATCAAGCTCCACATGTTTAGTCTTATGATGCATTTTACTGGATTAGCTGCCATTGTCACTGCACTTGTATTATCGCTCCAAAGACTAGGCACATCATCTGCAGATGCCCCTAGATCAGTCAAGATAGCCTGAAGTCATGTAATTTCAGACGCTGCATCAACAAGACTGTAAAACTCTGCTTCTTCAGTAGAACGCGAGACTGAACGTTGTTTCTTAAAGCTTCAAGATAGCAAGTATGCCTCAAAAAATCCAGTGACCAAAAAAGGACCTACGATCATCAGGATCACTACCCCAATCTACATCTGAAAATGAGATTAGGGGCAGATATGAACTGGTTTGAAGAGAGAATCACAGACCTTGGTTCAAAGTACCAAGCAAATAGCGTAAGATTCTCTTCACTGCATGCCAATGACAATCAGATGGTTGTTGCATAAATTGAGCCACCTTCACCTTGTAAACAACAAAACTGATGTCTGGTCTGGTATAACATATGTTGAAGGGTGTCAACTACACTTCTATATTCATAAGATTGAACAAGATGACCACCATCATTCTTGCTAATCTTGGGTGAGACTGTTGAGTTTGCACAGGAATAGCATCATGCATGTTAGTTTCAACTAGGAGTCTTACAATACATTTCATTTGAGACGAGAAAAGATCATCATGAATATATCTTACCTTCATACCTAGAAAGAATTTGAGATCACCAAAGTCTTTTGAGAGAATTTATGATGTGGCTGTTGGATGACTTGATCAATATGTTGAAAGGAGGAACCAGTGAACGAACATTGCCGAGCAACTGGATTGGGAGAAACGATTCAATCTTATACAAGGAATAGCTCGATGTATCATGTATCTATATGAATATTCTCGTCTCATAATTATACACAGAGACCTTAAAGCCAGTAATGTTCTGCTTGATCAGTACAGCATAGTTAGTCTACATACTCCCTCTGTTTAAACCCGAATACGCCATGGAAGGACTCTTCTCGATCGAATCCGATGTTTTCAGCTTCCGAGTCCTTTTGCTAGAGATTATAAGTGGGAAAAAGAACAACAGATTTCATCTTTCAGAGAGTGATGAAAGCTTGCTGACTTTTGTATGTTTGTTTCATCCTCTCTTCTTTTTTCAGACATTGGATCAAATGTAATAATCATCATGAATGTAGGCCTGGAAACTATGGTCTAAGGGCGAGGGAATGAAGGTGTTAGATCAACTCCATCAGACAGCTAACGAAACAAGTCTGGTTACAAAGAATCACCCCATAATTTTTCCTTCCCAAACTTATCTGAGCTCAGCCCCTGACAGAATCTTTGATCCAACCATTTCTCCACCTCAACAATCAAACATGGCGTTCAAGTTTTATTTTGTAAAAGTCGATTGTAATAAACGAAACAAAGAATCTAGTATACATCTATAAATTAGACCAAGTCAATCCATGCATATCACGATATCAAGGCACTGGAATCATTGGATATGTCCAAAATTCTCTAAACTTTTTCAACAAAATTGTATTGATGTTTTATGAGAAATTCCAGCAATCAATGGAAAACACAAACAACAAACGAAGACCCAACTCTTAGCATGTCATTTTTTCTGTCTTAATCGCGTAGTCAGCTGCCGCATTGAAAATTCTTCTTTTACATCCATTCATTTGGGACCCAACTCTTCATTGATCGTGGACTAGGAGATACAAACCATTCAAAAGTATGTTGGCTTCACTAGGATTTTTTAAGAACCTTCCACGAAGACCAAAACTTCACCCCTATAGTACGGTGATTTTGAACGTGTATAACGGGGGCAGAAATCCTCCATCTCTTAGTTATATTTTTTTAGTGTTTTATTTTAAATAATAAATTTTAAGTTTAAAATTAATCAGTGATGAATCTAAAAAATATTTGAAGGTAAAAATATATATAAAATTTTAAGGTGAATACAAGTAATAAATATTAAAAATTTAAAGACTAAGTCATAAAATTTTAAAAAGTTAAAGAATAATTAGGATTAAAGGTTAAAACTTAATCTTTAGGTTTTAGGATAGGACATAAAATAAGACATGGTTAGGGGACCAAAGATTTTGTTCGTATAACAGAGTAAAAATCTTTTTCCTCCTTTACATGCCTCCTTTCATGCCTCTTTTAAAAATCTACTAAAAATTAAATTTTAAACCTTAACTCTTATTTTTTATATACTAAATCATAAACCCTATACTCTAAAAAATACACCTTACCCCTAATTTCCTAAACCTTAACTAAAACCCTTAAACTAAAACCTTAAATCCTCTAATTTGAAGTGGAGACATAGAAAAGAGGTAGACGACTAACACCCCGTATAACATATACAATTGTATAATATTTTTAGACAAAACAAATTTAAAATATGTTAAACTTTTATAAGAAAAGGCAAAATATTATTATGGATTAATGATAAAACATATAAAAAATAATGTATATAGGTTTATCATGATAAATCAAATTTATTTATAAATAAATATTTTAACTTAAAATAAAATATTAAAAATTAGAGTATAAAGATCAAAATAAGTACTCAATATTTTAGGAATATGTAGTATTTTTTTTCTTTATACATGTTTTTATTCAAAAATTAGCCTACTACACATGTGACCAGAATCCAGATTCCAGATTTTATAAAGCAGACGGCAGACCTCACTTGTTTATTGTATTCCAATCCAAGAGAAGAGAAAGAAACTTTTCTTGGTAACTAAAAAATGTGTCTCCTTAGAGCTTCCATAAATCTGTTGCTGGTAGTCATAGTCATCTCTTTGCTTAGCCCCGCTGCTGAAGCTCAGCAGGCTACTTATCGATACCACGTTTGTCCTAACACGACCACTTTCCCCGGAAACAGCACTTATGGAGCTAATCGCAATACCTTATTGGCTTCGCTCTCGTCCAACGGAACCCGTGGAGATGGTTTCTACAACACAACTGCTGGAAGGAACCCTGACATGGTATACGGCCTTTTCCTCTGCCGTGGGGACCTATCTGCCGAAGCCTGCCAAGCGTGTGTTGCCTTTGCCGCCACCGACATCTCCCGACGTTGTCCCGTAGAAATAACAGCGGTGGCTTGGTATGACGAGTGCCTAATACGGTACTCGGACGTAAATATCTTTTCGGCCGAGGCCGAAGAACCTGCAGCTGTCTTTCGTAACTCTCAGAATATCACTCAGAATATCGCTGATCAAGACCGTTTCAACCAGCAAGTGCAAGAGACGATGAGTGAGACAGCAACCCTTGCCGCAAACACACCAGATGGTGCTAGAAAATTTTCCGCTAGAGCAACAGCGGCAAATTTTTCATCAAGTTTTCAAACACTATACAGCCTCGGTCAGTGCACACCGGATCTGTCAAGCTCGGAATGCGATAGATGTCTACGGTTCGCAATAGGAAATCTTCCAAGAGGAAGCCAAGGAGGAAGAGTGCTCAGTCCTAGCTGCAACGTCAGATATGAAGTTTACATGTTCTATAATCAAACAGGAGTTGCACCCCCACCATCACCTCCTCCTCCTCCTCCAGCTCCAGGTATATCCTAACTTTCCATTCATAAGTTCTTTTTGTTCCCAAGGTTTACCCTTTTCAACCTTATACCGGTGCATATTATAGCTTCAGGAGGGAACGGGAACAGCCAAAGATCATGGCCAATAATTGTTGCCATAGTTGTTCCAATTGCTGTCATCATTTTGCTAATCTTCCTGGCCTGTTGGCTATTAAAGAGAAGAACAACGAAGAAAGACGATGCTGTCCGGGCAGAAAATGGTAAAGGGCGTGGTTAAATTTGTGTTCATCTTTTAATAATTTCTAAAATTAAAAAAATGGTTAGGGTGAGTTTAAAATGATATGGATTTATATAATTTTTTGTATTTTATAATAATATAGTTATACAAATACTTATAATTTACGAAAAAACATATTTAAAACAAAATCTACATAAATTCGTATCATTCTTGATAAGAATTTACGTAATTACTTAAATTCTTACGAACAATTAATAAGAACTTTTGTATTTACTTAACCTATATATATTTTTACAAAAATAATAAAAAATATATAATAATTTATTTTAATTCCGTCTCATCTTAGAATTTTCCATATTTCGTACAAAGAAAATAACGTGCTTTGGTCTTCTGTTATGCATCAGGGTATGATATAAGCACTGTTGAGGCATTGCAGTATGACTTTACCACCATTGAAACCGCAACAGATCATTTTTCAGACGCTAACAAGCTAGGCGAAGGTGGTTTTGGTGATGTTTACAAGGTATAGTTACTTGCTTTCAAATTTCAATTCTAAAATCAACTGCACCAGTTCTAAAAAATCTACTTGTTTATGCTCAGGGTGTCCTTCCTAACCAACAAGAGATAGCTGTTAAGAGATTGTCAAGAGGCTCGGGACAAGGAGCAGAGGAGTTTAAAAACGAGGTCGTATTGGTAGCTAAGCTTCAACACAGAAATCTAGTGAGATTATTGGGATTTTGCTTGGAAGGAGAAGAAAAGATACTGATTTATGAATATGTGCCCAACAAGAGCTTGGACTATTTTGTTTTCGGTATTTTCAGTTTTCACGTACTTTTCATGACCTTTTTGAGGATCTCTAAGTTTGGTTTGTTAAACATAAATGCTTGTTTTTGTTTAGATCCTGCAAAACAAGAACAATTGGATTGGTCGAGACGATACAAGATAATCGGAGGGATTGCTCGCGGAATTCTTTATCTGCACGAGGATTCTCGACTTAGAATCATCCACCGGGATCTCAAGGCCAGCAATATATTGTTAGATGGAGATATGAACCCCAAAATTTCGGATTTTGGCATGGCAAGGATTTTCGGAGTTGATCAAACTCAAGGAACTACAAGAAGAGTGGTCGGGACCTAGTAAGTTACAATTTTTTTCGTAGGCATAATGGCCTAACACCTTCATTACACTGATATTGTTACTGGTTGGACAGCGGCTACATGTCTCCCGAATATGCGATGCAGGGGCAATTTTCGGTGAAATCGGATGCATATAGTTTTGGTGTTTTAGTTCTGGAAATAATAAGTGGCCAAAGGAACAGTAATTTCTATGAAACAGATGGTGCTCAGGACCTGATTAGCTATGTGAGTATAATAAGTCTTTTGGCCTTGTGTGTTCAAGTACCCTAGTGAACTTATTGAACCTTTGTGAGTTTGTTCATCCAATGCAGGCTTGGAAACTTTGGAAGGATGAGAGACCCCTAGATTTGTTAAACCCTGTTCTGAGGGATAATTACGCCAGAAATGAAGTGGTTAGATGCATCCAACTCGGGTTATTATGCGTTCAAGAAGATCCGTCCGATAGGCCAACGATGGCTAACGTTGTTCTCATGCTCAACAGTTACTCTGCCACACTACCACTACCTAAAGAACCGGCATTTTTCCTTCATAGTAGAACAGATGGGAGGATGACATACAAAGGGCTTGAATCTGATCTATCAATCCCATTGTCCACCAATGAGTTATCTATCACTGAGTTACACCCTCGGTAATGCGAGTTAGCTATCTGCCAATGTTGAATAAGCTTTCGATTTCTCATACATTGTTGGTCTAGGTGAGTAGGATATGTTCATTTTCTTGTTTTTGCTTCAGTTCTGAGTGTATGGTATGGTTTGTTTTTGTGTTTTGCTTCAGTTTTAGTGGACAAATTTTTAATAAAAATAATTGTTTTAAGTGATCAAATTGAATGTTTTTCAGATTTTAGTGATTAAAATAAAGGTAATAGTTTCTTCGTGTACCCATGTCAATCTAAAGCTTTTATCGTCCCTGTCATCGTCACGTAGCCAGCTGCCACATTGGAAAATATTAATTTTTTCACACCCGTCCCACTCCCATTCATTCACTGCGGACCCAACTCTTTATTATTAGTACAGAAACAGTTGAAAAGTCAGTTGACTTGACTCAGATATTTCTTAGTAAGGATCGGTGAAGCTTCTGCAATGGCGAAAAGTTGTGCGTTTTCATAAATTCATAGATTTTTTCCCTTTTTCATGGTATATTCTAAGCTGAAAAACATGGGGAACTTCAAAGCCTTGATAAACCTGTTGCTGTTGGTGGCAGTGCTTTCCTTGCTCAGCCCTGCAGCTGAAGCTCAGGCTCAGCAGCCTAATTATCTCTACCACAATTGTCCCAACACCACCACTTTCTCAAGAAACAGCACTTACCAAGCCAACCGCGACGCCTTGTTATCATCGCTGTCGGCTAATGGGACCCGGGGAGATGGTTTCTACAACACAACCTCAGGCAGGGGAGCCAACATGGTGTACGGTCTTTTTCTTTGTCGTGGAGATGTTTCCACCAGCGTCTGCCAATCGTGCGTCACCTTTGCTGCAGGTGATATTTCAGGACGTTGTCCCGTTGAAGTAACGGCGGTGGTTTGGTACGACGAATGCCTCCTACGGTACTCGAATCAAAATATATTTTCCAGTGTGGCTGAAGCACCTGCAATTATCTTGGCTAACACTCAGAATATCACTGACCAAGACCGTCTCAATCAGCAATTGCAAGCAACGATGGATGATGCAGCAACTCAGGCGGCAAACGCATCACAGGGTGCTAAAAAATTTGCGATTCGAGAGGCAAATTTTTCAACTTTTCAAACACTGTACACCCTTGCACAGTGTACACCGGATTTGTCGAGCATGGACTGCGATAGATGTCTGGACTTCGCGATGGGAAATCTTCCAACCGGAGTGCGAGGAGGAAGACTGCTGAGTCCTAGCTGCAACGTCAGATATGAAATTTACAGGTTCTATAATCAAACAGCCGTTCCTCCATCACCTCCACCTCCTGCAACACCGCGTACTCCACCTCCTGCAACACCGCGTACTCCATCTCCAGCACCAGGTTTATCCTCACTATTTAGTCTTAATTTTCTGTTCTTCCTCTTTCCTCCTACACCCCTTTTGACCTTGTAGCATAACCTGTACATATTATGCCTTCAGGAGGGAATGGCCGAAGCACATGGCAAATTATTGTTGCCATTGTTGCTCCAATTGTTGTCGCCATTTTGTTTTTATTGTTGGCTTTTTGTCTGTTAAAGAGGAGAGCAAGGAAGAAGTCCGACCTTGTCCAGGCAGAATACGGTAAAGAACATCGTGGTTAAGCTTGTACTAATTTATTTCCTTATCATTCACAAAAGAAAATGACTCTCTTTTGTCTTCGGTTGTGAAGGAGGGTGTGACATAACCACTGTAGATTCATTGCAGTATGATTTTACCACAATTGAAACTGCAACACATAACTTTTCAGACGCTAACAAGCTAGGCGAAGGTGGTTTTGGTGAAGTTTACAAGGTATAGTTACTTCCTTTCTATTCTAACTCGAACTCGAAAAATTTGATCTAATGATACGAATCCGTCCAATCCAAACCTGAATCGACCCAAACCGTGAAACTAGTTCAATCCCAAAGTGATATGAACAAGTGTAATTAATCTGAATATGCATATAATGATTGGTTCAATTTATATATGCTCAGGGTATCCTTCCTAACCAACAAGAGATAGCTGTTAAGAGATTATCAAGAGGTTCAGGGCAAGGAGCAGAGGAGTTTAAAAACGAGGTCGTATTGGTAGCTAAGCTTCAACACAGAAATCTAGTGAGACTACTAGGATTTTGCTTGGAAGGAGAAGAAAAGATACTAATATATGAATTTGTGCCCAACAAGAGCTTGGACTTTTTTGTTTACGGTATTTTTCACATACTTTTCTTGACCTTTTTTGTGAATCTCCAAGTTTGCTTAGTTAAACTGAAATGCTTATTTTTGTTTAGATCCTGCAAAACAAGAACAATTGGATTGGTCGAGACGATACAAGATAATCGGAGGGATTGCTCGCGGAATTCTTTATCTGCACGAGGATTCTCGACTTAGAATCATCCACCGTGATCTCAAGGCCAGCAACGTATTGTTAGATGGAGACATGAACCCCAAAATCTCGGATTTCGGCATGGCAAGGATTTTCGGAGGGGATCAAACGCAAGGAACCACCAGAAGGGTTGTTGGAACCTAGTAAGTTATAACTTTGTTCATAGGCTATTTAACCATTAGTTGTTGCATTCCAATTGCCGAATGGTGTAACACCTCCATTACACTGACATTGTTTCTGGTTCAAAACAGTGGCTACATGTCTCCGGAATATGCAATGCATGGACAATTCTCGGTGAAATCGGACGTATATAGTTTCGGTGTTTTAGTTCTAGAAATCATCAGTGGCCAAAGGAACAGTAATTTCTATGAAACAGATGGTGCTCAGGACCTGATTAGCTACGTGAGTATAACAAGTCTTTTATCCCTATGAGTTCAACTACCCTTGTTGTGACCTTCTTGTACCTTTGTTGATCCAATGCCAGGCTTGGAAACTATGGAAAGATAATAGACCCCTGGAGTTGTTGAACCCTGTTCTGAGGGATAATTGCTCTAGAAACGAAGTCATCCGATGCATTCAACTCGGTTTATTATGTGTTCAAGAAGACCCTTCCGATAGGCCGACGATGGCCACCATTGTTCTTACTCTTAACAGTTACTCCGTCACGCTGTCGATGCCAAAAGAGCCAGCATTTTTCCTTCACAGTATATCAGAGGGGAAGATGCCCTACAAGGGTCTTCTATCTGATCAATCTACCAGTCAATCAGCACCATGGTCTATCAATGAGGTATCCATCACTGAATTAGACCCTCGGTAATGTGAGTTAACGGATGCATCTTTGTACCACTGTTGAATAAGCCTTTGTTTTTCCATGGCACAAGTTTTGTTGTAGCTCAGTAGGGGAATTTCTGTCCATCCGACTTATCAGTATCATCCATCAGGTCATTTTGTCTGCAATAGATCTAATATGGGCAGATTTATTTCACATTAGCGGCGTGAATCGATCATCGAGGTGACGAGTTTAAACAAACAAATAGTATTATAAAATTTTAAAATTTATTTTTTTATCTATCGGAATTAAATGTCTATGTGATAAGTACACACTATTTAAAAATTACATGTTTTAAATTTACTTCACGTCGATTTTGATATAATATTTAATATTCAATATGACGATTAAAGTTGAAATGAAAATATAATTATTATAATGTTTATTCCTTCGATATAAATCCGAAAAATTTTCAAATTTGAGAATCAATTGAATTATAGTTTACGAGCCAATTTGCTTCAGGAATTTGAAGCCCAACCTGACAATTAAGGCTGACAGAAGGGCCCAATAATTATAAAGTTAAAAACCAATTTATAATTTGAACCATAATTTGAGGATCTCTAATGGAATTAACCGACTTTTACTATTAGATGATTTTTTTTCTCAATCATTTGTTCCTCTTGAAGAAAAAAAACTTCTCTTTTCAAGACTAGGGGTGTTTATTGAACAAGTCGATCAGGAGTTGGACATTGTTCGATTCGTACTCGTTAAAAAAATTTATTGTTCGACTCGACTCGTTGTTTGTTAAGCTCGTTAAAATTGTGTTCAACTCGTGCTCGTTAAAATTTTTTATTGCTCGACTCATTGCTCATTAAGCTCATTAAAAAACTTACCTTATTTTTAACTAAAAATAAAATTTAATAATACCATATGAGGCTTAATATTATCTTAAATTAACAAATTTTAAAAAAATATATCAAAAAATAGTGTATAAAACATTTTTAAAGTCTAAATTCAAAAATAATATTCTATAAATACACCAAACTAGCATATTAAAATTAAAGTAACAATTCACACATTAATAATTATTATTTTAATTTATTTTTTGAATAAAATTATTTTAAATTAATTATTAAAAAATATTTTTAAAAATTAACGAGCGGCTCGTAAACTTATCGAGTCGAGTTAGACTTTGTTCGATTCAACTCGTTAAGGTATTGAGTCGAGCTCGAGTTCTAATCGAGCTAATCTGAGTTGAGTATTTATCGAGCTTTGACCGAATCGAGTTAAACACAAAACTACTAAAACATCAAATTTAAAATTTTAACTCTAAATTTTAATTTTTTAAATTTTAAATTACAAATCTTAAAAACTACACTATATTTTTAATGTTCTAAATTTCAAATTAAATTTTTAATATAAAACATAAAAATCATTAAAAATATATATATAGAATTTCTAATTCTCTTACAACTTGTATACTAATTAATGATGTGGATTGCGTTTAATCTTTCCCTGTCCTCATCCTTACCCATTCCCTTTCAAATCCAAGTTTTGTTATTAAAACAAAGATTCTTTTGGAACAGACTCCTACTGACCATGCCATCTTTCATCTGAAATAGGCCCCACCCTTTTGAATCATAGGACATGGTTTACATGACGTATAATCAATTACTAATAATTACCTCAACAGGAAAAATTATATCATGGGTTAATCTCATATCTATCTATAAGACCAACTAATAAAAATTGTCTACTTTATTAATTTTTTCATGTCATAAATTTTTTTAAGTGAATCTTCACTTAAAAAATTAAAAAATAATAAGATAGATAATTTCTATTGATTAATCTCATGAATGATGTGGTAGGACTGAGCCATGATATAATTTCTCTCTCAACAGGGTTCAATCTTCTTGCTTTCACGCCATTTTTGAACAAAATAGTGGGAAGTCAAAACCATGTAAGAGACTGTGGAATTATAAAGACAATGGGAAAAATATCCTTACAACATTCGATTAAATAATTAAGGTATAAAGATAATTTTAATCTTTAATATTTGTAATTTTATCGTTTTGATTCTTTTTTGGGATAAATTTGGTCTTTAACCTATATCTTTTTGATAAGTAGTTTATTTGTTAACTATCATGATAATTGGACCGTTAAAAATCTAACAATGATGACATATCTTATGCATATGATAATATTATTTTAAATAACATAACATCTAACATATCAAATATATATATATATATATATGAAATATAATTTTATTTTAATATAAAATATAAAGCAATTAAAATAAAATATTAAAAAATTAATTAATTCTAAAATAAAATACTACTAAACATTCTCAACCTTAATTTAGTTAAAAAATAAGTTATTTGTCAAAAAAATATAGGTTAAGGGCCAAATTTATCTCAAAAAAGAATAAGAGACAAAACGATAAAAATTATAAACGTTAAGGGTTAAAATTATATTTATACCAATAGTTAATTTAGAGTAATTCAATCTTTTAATATTTTATTTTAAATTAAAATAATTTTTTATAAATAAAAATTATTAAAATAACTGATAATAAATGAATTGAAAAATGACGAATCTATAAAAAAATATATATTATATTTTAAATATTTTATAAAATTATTTTTATTATATAATAATTTTTTAATTAATATATTTGTCTCTATAATATTATCGTGTCAGTGTATACTTTCAAAGTCTTATCAAATAAAAATTCTTTATACCTTATTGTAATAACATGATTTACTTTTATGTTTTAGTGTAGGGTTGTATTTCTCATATTTATTTATTTATTTACTTTTTCTACTATTTTAATGTCTTTTTCTTAATAACAATACTTGTGTTTAGTCTAGATTTCCCAATTCCCCCCGCTAATTGAAGCTGTCTTGTTAGTTTTGTTGAGTCATCATCCATTTCCAACCAGGTCACCTTGTCGGGAAGTACTTGGAAGTAGAAAACTTTATTTTATGAAGCATGAAAACAAGGGACAAAAATCCTGTTAGGCTGTCGTGGCAGCTAGTGCTGAGCAAGACTCGGTTAGATTTAAAAAAACTTAAATAATTCGACTCGATTTGAGACGAAAATATTTGACTCGTTTTTATTTGATTTGACTCGAAAAAATTCAAATAAAGTTTGAGTTGTAAGATAAAATTTCGAGTAACTCGAATAACTCAAAATTTTTAGTAATTAAAAGATTGTTTTTTAAGTTTGAGACGAGTCTATCAAATTTTTATGATATATACATTGATATATAAAAATATAAAAAATATTGTTACATATGAAAAATATATACATATACATATATTATATGATTAGAGTAAATCGTTTAAATTAGAATCAAATCATATTATAACATGATAAATAATTACAATTAAATATTTATAGAAACTCGAAAACTCGACTCGACTCAAATTTTTTAAACTCGACTCGAACCAAAAAATTTCAAATAAAGTTTGAGTTGTAAAATATGACTCGTCAACTCGAATAACTCGAAATTTTTCGACTTAACTTGACTCGATTCGATCGAATACTCACCCCTAATGGCAGCAGGCTGATTTGAAATTCTATCTTTTTATTATATTTTAATTGATATTTTTATTTTAAAATAATAAATTAAAAATTAAAAATATGATTAAGATTTAAAGAATTAAAGATTGAATGTATTTTTTAAGATTTAAAATTTAAGATATTAAAATTAGAGTTATAATTTAAAATTTAATTTAAAATTTTTTAAAGTATAACACAGAAAAAACATAATTAAATGACAAGAAATTTTGATAAATTATATATCTATTTTAAGATTTATATTTTAAGTTTCTGATTTTTCCTTCTAATATTATTATCTTTAAGGCTTAAACTTAAAATTTTACTAAATAAATTATAATTACATATTCAAATTTTTTTAAATCAGTTAACAATGATTACAATAACATATATTTTAGAGTATATTCTCAACCATTAGATATTAATCGTTTAATCATTTTACTATATTAATATGTTCGAAATTTAAAATTGTTGAATATTTAATTTTTAGTGAATAATTGTAGGCAATAATTAATTAACTTTTTGAGCATGGATCTAAGCCATAAAGCTAAGGTAGAGTTGTCCTTTTATTACCTTCTGACACCTTTTGAAGTCGATCTTGTCTTTTATTCTTTTCCCCCCACAATTGCCCATACACTTGTAGTTACTATGGGTGATAATAACTATCCTCGGCTTACGAATTATTCGGGTTCGACTCAGTTAAAACTCGATTTAAATGATTTTTATTTGTTTTTGGGTTCAGTTTGGGGTTTAAACAAGTCAAGTCAAGTTTATTTAAGCTCGGCTCGAAAAACTTGTAAACATATTCAGAATAATTATATATAAACATATATATACATTAAAAATAATTCATTTACTAAAGAAAAATAACAAAATAATTAAAGTAAATTCACTAAAAATAAATAAAATAAAATAAAATAAATATTATCAACTAAAATAAATTTATAAAACTATAAATAATAAATAAAAATAAACTATAAATAAATAAGTAATAAAATACAATAATATAGAAAATTGTTCATTTCGAGCTAAACCTGACGAGCTTTGAACCCGAACCATGTTCAGTAATATTATTTTCGAACCGAGCTCGACCTAAAATTCTGAGCTCGGTGAACCTCAAATCGAACCGAACCTAAATATATATGTTTCCGAACCGTGCCTGACTTGACTCGGGCTCGGCTCGTTATACCCTAATAGGTGTTATCCAAATCATAATAACTTTAACAAACAGGGAAATAAAATAATAAACACCAGATACCAGAAGGAAAATTGGATTTGGATGCCTTTTAAAATCAACAAAAAGGTACTATATATTATACGCGGATAATTATTTGATACATAATTGATGAATAATTATATTTTTATATACAGATTTTAAAATCTATTCCGTTAAATATTTAAAATTATTCAAAAATATTATTAAAACGATTATGCTAAATAAGTAAAAACTCAATCACAAACCATTTTGTAGTTTTTTTTTATAAACAACGTGTTGATCTAATAAAATAAAATATTAAATTTTTTTAATCATAGATAATATTTGAATCAATTAAATAATTCTAATTTTTTGTTTACCTTTTACGTCTATTTTATAATATATTCTTAAATCTTAAGTTTTCTGATTGGTTCTAGGTAATTGGTAATGAAAGTAAGACATGTGATTTGTACGTAGGGGTATACATCCGGTTTAGATAATTCGATTAACCGACTGAATCGAAATTATTTCAGTTAATTTAATCGGTTAATTTTTGATAAATTCAATTAACGGTTAATTATTTTTTGTTAATTCAGTTATCGATTAATTCAGTTCGAAATTAATTAATTAACCTAATTAACCGAAATAACCAAAATTATATATATTAAATAATATTATCTATATTATCTATATTTATTTTTAGTTATTTAACTTTTAAAATAATATAAAATATTTATTATTTTTTATATTATAAAATGGTCACTAAATTTTGTATTAAATTAGTATAAAATAAAATTTTAGTGACTAAAAGATTATTTTAGCTTATTTTAGTGACCTATTATATAATTTAACTAAAATTTATGATAAATTTCGGTTAATTTGATTAATAACCGAAATAATTTTGATTCGATTAATTCGGTTAAAAAAAATTTAATTCGGTTAACCGTTAATAAGCAAATGCTCACCTTGGTGTATATAAGAACATTTCATAAGTATCTAGGGTCGAAACAACCCCCTTTTCGAGAAAAAACATCACCACCAACACCAAACCATTGTCAGCCAAATGAAGATTCAGAACATGCTAAGATGGGTTTCTCTCACCATTTTCATCTTCTTCATCAGCAGCCAAATCACTGAATCTCATCCAACACAACCAACAACCATTGTAGATAATTTCACAATCCAAACCTTACTCAACAAAACCCTCCAATGGAAATCCAACCTGATAAAATCCCAGGGAAACCAACTGAAACTATCAACCCCAACCGTGCTAGCGGCAGTGTGTTGCTTCATAGCCTCCATCGTATCCAGCGCCGGAGGTATCGGCGGCGGAGGGCTGTTCATCCCCATTCTAACAATCCTGGCAGGTCTAGACCTCAAAACAGCCTCCAGTTTCTCGGCTTTCATGGTCACCGGTGGGTCGATTGCAAACGTCATGTACAATTTGCGTGCCACGAGTAACACATTGGGGCGACAGCATAAGTCTTTGATCGACTACGACATAGCAATTTTGTCGGAGCCTTGCATGTTGTTAGGCGTAAGTGTAGGAGTAGTTTGCAATCATGTCTTCCCAGAATGGTTGATCACTCTCTTGTTTGCTGTTTTCCTTGTTTGGTCTACTTTCAAGACCTGCAGAAATGGTGTCGGATACTGGAAAATGGAATCAGATAAACACAAGGAAAGTGAAAAACTGGAAAATGGGGTGATCAAAAATGGATCTTGCGTCGATATTAATGATCTAGAAGAGCCTCTGGTGGGGATGGAAGGGAAAGAAAATTCCGGGTTTCCATGGAAGGAACTTGTGGTTTTAGTTATGATCTGGTTTTCCTTCTTTATCGTTTATCTCCTTCGTGGCAATAGCTATGGACAGGTACCCTTAGACCCACTCTTTGATCTTTCTTTTCCAACTTCTGCATGCTTCAGAGCTGATTCATCTTCATTATCATAACAATTTGTCATTTAATAAAAAATAATCTATACCGATATTGGGACATAGTCATAATCGAATATTAGATTCGATACAAATTATTCATCATTTGCCATGGATATTAAAACCAAACCCACTTTTAGAGGGGAATAATAGCACAATTATTAGATTTTGACAGAGCACCAACTTTGAGATTATCTACCAACTTTTGTATTAATCTGTTGAATTGTTATTATTTATTAATATCAATTATTACACCAAGACAAAACATCCATCCCATGAAAACAATAATATATTGAACTTCCATGTGGAAAATAACTAAAAAACAAAGCTAGAAACAAATCAGACTCATAGATTTGTTTTTATAGGTTTATGGCATGTTTCAATATTTTGTAGTAACTGTTTAAGAAACCTGCAGGGTATCATACCAATGAAGCCTTGTGGTGTAGGATATTGGGCGCTCTCACTGTTCCAAATTCCACTTGCCATAGGTTTTACTGCATGGATCCTTTGTCGAAAAGAGACCATATCGTGTCAGGGTCCGAATCAAGAGGTATGTTGTCAAATATTAGGACTAGTTTAACAATTCAGACACATTTTTTGTACGAATATACCAGATAACTTAAATCAAGGAAAAATGAAAACCCTTTGTTCTTCTTTACTTGTGAAGGGGGTTAACAAGCTTATCTTCCCCCTAATGGCTCTAATGGCCGGAGGGTTGGGTGGAGTTTTCGGTATCGGAGGTGGAATGCTTATAAGCCCACTTCTTCTTCAAGTTGGGATATCCCCCGAGGTAAAATACTATCACTTTCTCCGTCCAAGAACATGATGAGTGAAGCTTATAAAGCACTGACTTCTGTCATTTGATGCAGGTAACAGCAGCCACCTGTTCCTTCATGGTTTTCTTCTCATCCATAATGTCTGCATTCCAGTACTTACTGTTGGGCATGGAGCAAACAGGAACCGCCCTTGTATTCTCTGTCATTTGTTTCATTGCATCGCTTCTCGGACTACTAGTGGTGCAAAAAGTCGTGAAAGAGTTCGGGAGAGCATCGATAATCGTGTTCTCGGTCGGTATCGTGATGGCAGTGAGCACTGTGTTGATGACTAGCTTCGGAGTCCTTGATATCTGGGAGGACTATAGATCAGGGAGTTATATGGGATTCAAACGACCTTGTTGAATATAAACTTTGTATAAGCTTGTACCTACAGAAGTTATTGGTACTTAACTTCTCGTTGAGCACCATTTTTTTTTCACTTGTCATGGTCATTGGCTCATTGACATGAATAAATTACACATTAAACGAGTCAGATTATCTAAGCAGTAAGTAATTTAGTATTATTTAAGCATATTGAGAGTCCAGACGTATATACAAAAATTTTTATTGAAAGATTTAATCATCAAAATTTAGTGTGCTGTGCCGATAGTATAGATTAATCGGATAACCCCAAAAAAATCTTTAGATATATTTAAAAAAATATTTACAATTTTTCCAAAGTAACACAAAACTATAAAACATACCACCATTTTATAAAAAATATCAAAAAGTGAACCTAAAATTAATATGAAAAGTTGAGAACCAACTTAAACCGAATTGTTACGAATAATTAAAAAAAATTAAAAATTTTAAAATAAATCAAATTAATCAATAATTAATTGACTTAGTAGAGTGAAACATTAAATCTTTTGAGTCGGTTTATATTGAAATCTTATATAATCCACGTGGCAAAATATAAACCAGGTCATACAAAATCCTATCCAACATGTCCCATGACACAACCATAGTAGACCACATGTCTCACAACTATTGGTTTAGAGCATATCCAATTTATCCAAACTGCAAAACATTAGATAAGGAATAAGGTGTCTGTGAATGAAACAACAACGTTAAAACCAACACTAAAAACCATAATCCAACATTTCTAGACGTACATTTGCCATTTGGTTGCGGATATGGCACAAGCAATGGCATCGATGGCTGGTTTACGTGGCTCCTCACAGGCTGTGCTCGAAGGCAGCCTCCAGCACAGTGGCCGGACACGTTTGAACGTTGCTGGGAACAACAACCGAGTGGGTGTGACTAGGCCTGGTTTCACCGTCAGAGCCCAACAGGCTGCACCTACCGAGACTGAAACTGGACGGAGGGCCATGCTTGGTCTTGTTGCTGCTGGCTTGGCCACCGGCTCCTTTGTTCAAGCTGTGCTTGCCGATGCTCGAAGCATCAAGGTCGGCCCTCCTCCCCCACCCTCTGGTGGATTGCGTGAGTCGTCGATTATCCTTTCAATTCTTACAGATCTTTTATTGGTTGAAAGCACACTTTACTTGAATTTTGATATTTTTAGAAAATGGTTAATTGCACCAAGGGTCATCGAATTATCGTTCAGATTTTAAATTAATCTGTACTTCGAAAGATTCTTAGTGAATTCTCACAGCATTAGTATCATATATAAATCAGATTATTAGTTAATTATGACATTTTGAAAAGAACTTTGATAAATACGATTTGATATTTGAGGACTTAATTAGAACATTTTGAAGTTTGCAAGCAATTTAAAATTTGTTTTAATTTGAGGATGTATAATGCAATTAACCCGGAAAGGAATACATAGTCTAAGCATGAAAATCACAATAATTTTAGATGGTTATCTAGTGCACTTTCGTTTGCAAGAACATGAAAACCGAACTTGTCTTGAAACTGGAATCATTATATATGTGATGTTGGCAGCCGGAACTCTGAATTCCGATGAGCCGAGAGACCTCGATTTGGCATACAAAGATCGGTTCTTCCTCCAACCACTCACTCCGGCTCAAGCAGCTCAGAGGGCAAAGGAATCAGCCAAGGACATTCTTGGTGTCAAGACCTTGATCGACAAGAAGGCATGGCCCTATGTCATGAACGATCTTCGTCTCAAGGCCTCGTATCTCCGCTACGACCTTAAAACCGTCATCTCCGCCAAGTCCAAAGATGAGAAGAAATCCTTCAATGAACTCACTAAAAAGCTCTTTAACACCATCGACGGAGTAAGTTTCAAAGTTTAAGGATCAATTAGTATTATTTAACGAAATGTGATAGCTTATCATGAATAATTTCTGATACGGGTTTTGTTTTCGGTACAGCTTGACCATGCAGCCAAGATCAAGAGCACACCTGAAGCAGAGAAGTACTATGCTGAGACTGCATCAGCTTTGAACGATGTTATTGCCAAGCTTGGCTAAAGAGAATCTGTTGTATTTTGATGTAAGCATTGTTCATGGTTTGTAGAGGCACATTTTCAGTTCTATCATATGCTATCCAAAGGGAATAATTTGTGGAAGTACTTTGCAGTTTGCTCACCCGAAAGATTTCGATTTCATTAACAATTAAAAGGAAAAATAAAACAGACATCAACATGGTTATATCCAAAATATCAATACAAATAATGGAAAAAGAATGTGGTGGTCATTGTTACAAAGCTTGGGGATATAGGAAAAGGCAAATTAAGCTGCAGTGGTAGTTGTGGTGGCGGCTTGAGGTCTATTTGATCGGTATTCTCGGGCTGCCGCGGTGGCTGATACATAGTAAGCGACAGTGAAAAGTCCATGAATGAAACATAGAATTCCTCCGATGGAGAAGAGACGATGATGGGATAGGACACATGGTTTCCTTGACTTCGAGTTTGACAGTGTCCCTATGATCAGCATTGTGAATCCAACTGCTAATATGATCCTGTTGTTTTGTCATCAAAGTCTTCAAGTATTATAACAAGTTTCGTGAATTGCGAATGTGGTATAAGTTGCGGCAAAGACCCGGACTTATATTGTTCAGACTCTTCATTTATCTTGAAATATTTGTGTTCGATACTCATATCGGACCTATGAAGTCTTGAATTACCCGTGTCCATAAACTGATACTGTCAACTTTGGATGTCTACTGACTCTGAAGGATTTGTCATTGTAAGATATGTCTTACAATGTTTGAATTTAGAACTTCCCCATAAGAGAAGTCCTTTTCACAATCATGGGACCATGGTTATGAAAAGTTCCCCATGGACAGATCCTGAGTTCAGATATGGGAAGGCACACTATATATATGATACCAGCAAGACACGGCCTAAAAAACGTTGCAGTACATTGCATGTTGACTGATCATGAGATATGAATACGAGAATACAACTTTCAAAGATCCTCCAAATACATAAAAACTTCAAAAAATCGAATCATACAAGCCAAGAAAATACATACCAAGAGAAAATGAGGGAACACACAGCCAATTGTTTATTAGCAGATGCTTTGTCCAAGTCTTCCTTGGTCCAAATGCACACGCAGCCACCAAGCAAGTTCCCAACAACATGAGCAAGGCCGAGAAGTACAGATGCCGCGAGTCCTAGCCTGTAAGCCTGTAAACTGGGGTCTCTGCACTCGAAAATCCACATCCTCAAATGCTTCACCTGTTTAGCAGAGAACCATAAGATCGTTCAATAAGAAAATGAAGGATACAATTCTATTTACATGCCAAGTCCCTAAGTATACCTTATTTTCAGCTATTTCAGCCTCAATGCCAAGTACTCCAGCAGTAATGTCCAAAGCCATGATCAGCAAACAAACCAGAAACCCATAGTTTTTTGTCATGTTTACTGTAATAATCTAGCATGGAATACAAATGAATGTGGTTGCAAATATCTGTCAGGGGAAAGGCCAAGTCCCCCCTTTATAATGGCAAGTTGCATTGTTAATGAAGAGGAGAATACGAATAAAGTAGAGAACAGGAATGCAGATTAGTAACAAATACGAAAGAGATGGGCTGTGAGTTGATAGCTTTTGGATTAAAAAAACTTCTTTTTGCTCTTACATTTTTTTCTTTATTCTTTCCTTTCCCTTTTAAATTTATATTCCTTCCATGGCTGACAAGAAAAGTAGATTTTGAGATACATTGATCAATGCCCATTTTAATTTTCTTTGTAAGCAAACAAGCTAAAGCCCAACTAACACAAACGTAAATTTTCCTTTTCTAACAAGAAAATTCAAGCCTTCATCCATTTCGAGGGAAAATATATAAAATTACACATGGGACAAAACCATCACGAAAAGTACAGGTGTTCGGTGGGTCTATCATGGGAGAAACTTTCTCTAGAACCAACTCAAAGCTTCACATAAAGATGATGGTCATCATTTGATGATCAAATCCAAGTAAGAACTATATACAAACAAATGCTTAAATTGGAAGAAAAAATCCTGGGAATTCTCTCATTTCCTTTCCCAGAAACTTAAAAAAATAAAGGGTGAACAAAAATGTCGCTGTATTACAGATGGAAGAGCTTCGAGGAAGACGAGGACCGACCCGAGAAGCCTCGCCGGTTTGGGGTCACGGAAATGCGAGGACCCAATCACACACTCTTAACCCAGAACGTTCTCCAGGTGTGAAAATTCAATGGGTTGTCTTTTATGTTTTGATCGTCTTCTTTATTTGCTAAAAAAAATGGAATCTTTTACCAGGAGATATTCGAGTCGATGGGTCAATTTGTTGATGGTTTGAAATTCTCTGGGGGTTCCCATAGCTTGATGCCGAAACCATTTCTGAAACAAGTGATTGACATGGCTCACCAGCATGATGTTTATGTTAGTACTGGTGATTGGGCTGAGCATATGATTCGTAAAGGTCCTTCAGCTTTTAAAGATTATGTCGAGGTAAAGCTAAGTTCATACCCCAGATGAAAATTTTGCTGCTTTTTGATTATGTAAAGTTCTTTCCTTTCTGATATTGTTTGATGTTCAAAAGGAGTGTAAGCAAATGGGGTTTGATGCTATTGAGTTGAATGTGCCATCACTTGAAGTTCCTGAAGATACTCTTTTGAGATATGTGAGATTGATTAACAGTGGTGGCCTAAAAGCCAAGCCTCTGTTTGCTGTCAAGTTTAACAAGTCTGATATTCCCACGGCTGGAAATAGAGCATTTGGGGCCTATGTTCCTCCTCTTCCTAGATCAACTGGTATGAGTCCATTCCTTAATGGCTTTTGTTTTTAATGATTTTTTCCCATTTGTGATGAGGGCTTTGAGTTTATTTTGCTTTTATTAGATTAAGTTTCAGGGGAGTTGAACTAGATAGCTAATCATACTCTTTTTTTTTTTTGCCATCTTTTAGACCCCTTACTTTGTGTCTATGAAGATGTCATAGCATTAGTGTTCGGCTTTCATTCTGGTTAGAGTGGAACCATTGAAATATGGAATGATGTCATGTCCTCTTGCTTCTATGATTGTTTTGTTTTGAAATTTCTTTGGATGAACAATTTTGTATCAAGATAGCTAAGCATACTGGTTAGTTGAGAGATGCAAATTCTATATGTGCTTCTTCTTTATCTTTTTATCAATCGGCCTTCTTTAAGTTGTTTTAGTTTTGAAAAGCTCGAATTTTGCATTTTCACCTTTGTACCATCATGAGAGATTCAGGAGAGGAAACAATTTTATGGAAGCAAGAGATGGTTGAACTAAAATGTTATTTGAGCAGTTTGTTGGAAACCCTTACCATTATTGCATTTGCTTATCTAGTGCAAACACTTGTTTTAAAGTTGGGAAAAGCCTGAATCTTCAGTGACCGGTTTATAACCCGTAGCTTATCCATATTTACAGAACTTGTTGAAGATGTGGACCTATTGATTAGAAGGGCTGAGAGATGCTTAGAAGCTGGTGCAGACATGATTATGATTGACGCAGATGATTTATGCAAACATGCTGATTCTGTACGGGCAGACGTAATTGCAAAGGTTATTGGTCGTCTAGGTCTCGAGAAGACCATGTTTGAAGCTTCAAATGCTAGAGCCTCTGAGTGGTTTGTCAAGCAATATGGACCAAGGGTATACTGAATTTTCATTAAGTTTACCTCGTATCAAATTCAAATGATCTGTTTGTTGTATACCATTTATATTCATGTTCTGTGCTTTCAGGTGAACCTCTTTGTGGATCACTCTCAGGTTATGGATTTAGAGTGTCTCAGAGGACGTAACCTGGGGAAAAACCACACCTCGGTCCTTGGTTCTTCGTATTTTTTGTTCTGAACTGGTAAAGACTTCTAGAGAACCAACTCCATGGCCGTAGTTTTTTGAGTAAACATTGTTATAACTTACATTTGGTTTCTTATGATTGTGCTGTGAGTGTGAAGTTAAATGGAAATGAAAACATTATATGCTATTATTACAATAAAGTTGGAAGATTTCTGGTGCAAGAAACAATGACAATGATACTGTGTTTCTGGGTCCAATTTTACCAATTGTGCATATATCTTTTCATCTTTCAGCTAAAGAAGAACCAACAGTCCCTTTCAAGTCCAGTTCGAAAGTTGTGTCTGCTGCCATAGCTCGGTAAGCTTCCGAGTTCCGCGGCTTCTGAATCTCCGACAATGCCAACACGATTTCCCTCATCGACGGCCTTTTTCTCGAGACAGGATTTACACAACTATAGGCAAGACCAGCCATATAATTCAGTTGTTGAACATCAAATTTTCCTTAAAGTCTATGATCTGCAATCTGTTCCCATCCTTCATCGTCTTCCGCACCGATAGCCACCTATTCCATGTCAAAAGCCTTTTCAATGTGGATGCAATAGGCACTCAATATCAGGTTAATCAAAAGCTAAAATGGCTAGAACTTACAAACTCTACAATTTCCATGAGACCCTTTTGTGCATTCTTGCCACTCAGAATCTCAAATAATAGTACCCCAAAACTATAAACATCGCTTTTCTTAGTAAAGCTCAACGTAGATATATACTCGGGATCTACGTATCCGAAAGTTCCCTTCACATCAGATGAATGCAAATCATTCTCCTCTTGTCTTGAAATGCCAAAGTCAGCTACCTGTGCAATTTGGCCAGTAGTAAGCCTCAGAGATGGCGGTAAATGAACTAGCAAACAGAAAACTGAAAACGTACTCTGGCTTTCATGCAGCCATCCAACAGTATATTTGACGATTTGATGTCACGGTGCACAACCGGAGGAACAGCCTGTTGAATCATAAACCGTAAACTTTAAACATTCAGGCTCGCTGACAAACTGAGATCGGAATTCGGAACTTACCCCGTAATGAAGGTACTCCAAACCCCTCGCCACATCCAGAGCTATCTGAACCCTCAGACTCCAGCTCAAAGTCTCATGATCTTCATCTGCAATTCAGACATGATAATGCATTGTAAAGCATCATGGAACATTGTTGTGGTTTATCATTGAACTTGCATCTCAAGATGTCTTTCCTACCGTATAAATGGGAAGCAAGACTTCCATTGCTCATGTAAGCATAAATAAGCATATGCCGTCCTCTTTCTGCACTATAACCCGCCAAGTTCACAAGGTTCCTATGGTGTAATCTTCCAAGCAACAGAACCTGGGAAAAAAAGCAACAAAATGTTGATATGTGCAGACTTTCATTTCACTTTCGAGTTTTATCTTCTCTATTCTCGTTTCAGGAACAGAGAAACCGAAACGAAATACGGCAGCCACTGCATTAAGATGTAGTCTATAGTTACCTCTGTAAGGAACTCCATTGCCCCTTGCCTGGAATCATTAGCAAGCACTTTAACTGCAACTGTCTGACCAGTTTCCATCTGAGCTTTGTAGACCGTACCAAATGCCCCTTCACCTATATTGGTAGTAAAATTACAAGTCGCTTTCTGTATCTGTCTGCGAAAACAGTCCATCCCGAAATCACATCGTCAGTTTCCGGTGAAACACGAAAATACATGAAAAGAAAACCAGAAGGACAACTTACTTGTAAGAGTACTTTGGTATGCCACATGCGGAATCCACGCTCTTCCTCTTAAGCCCTTCCAACCATTGGGGCATGTTACTCCATTCAGATGTTCTAGGGGAATCTCGACTGATGTTCGAATCCGACAGCATTGTGCTCGAGTGTGGTCCATCAACACATATCAAAAGTTTTTCATCTCTAGGATGAACCTTTTCCTCGATATCGGAACAACCAAGATGCTTCCTTCTATACCTAATGTACCTCATAACAGCCCAGACCGAAACAACACCCGTTGCTACTCCAATGATGATTCCAAGAACTAGTCCCAATTGGAAGGTTCCCATGTCTTCAAACCTAAGATTAAAACAAAAATATCCAATCTCAAACACTTTTTAATCAAATCAAAACATTCAAAACGTAAAAGATAAACGAATCGAACTAACCAAGATTACGAAATCGCCAATCGAATCACCGGTAGAGTAACAAAGGGTTTGTTTAAGCATTCAGTTAACATTAGCCTCGAGTTCCATTTGTCAACAATTCCTGCATCCAGTTCTACCCCTTAAAGAACATGTAAAATGACAGTACAAGCATGCATAGATTTGATGAGTTGTCTGAGAAAATTACCACCAACTTGTATATATATATATATAAATTAACCTCAATCTTTTGTGTCAATCAAAGTTGTGTTAAAAGTATGAAATTTTTGTTTAATGGATTAGTAGGTTTGCCATCTGTACGGAGATTTTCTGCTTCTTTTGGTTGTAGAAATATGATTAGAGGGAATTACATAAACTGAAATAGTATTTTGTTTCCTGGTTTATATTATTTAGGCATTTAGGGTCTTATAAATATGGAAAGAAATGAAAACGTATTGATTTATTTGGCAGTGTCACCTCAACAAAAATCATCCGATATTAATATTTTGAGCTTCTTATAGTGAATGTTTATATTTTCCATTTAAATTAGTTGATTAATAAATTAAATATTAATAATATATAAAAAAATATAATGTATGTCAAATAATCTTACACTCCAATATATTTAATATCAATAGGTTAATAGATTAAATATCAATAATTATATAAAGAATCATGTTATGTGCCAAGTATTTTTGTACTTCAACAATTTCTATATTAATCTAATAATAAATCAAATATCAGTGATTATAAAAAAAAATACTATGCAACGGATAATTTTATACTCCAATAATTTCGATTTTCAAAGAATGTCACATTCCATAAATTAAACATCATATTTTTTTAACATATCTTTTACTTAAAGTTATGTCTCTATTGGTATTTTTTATTAAATAGAGAAATGTCACAAGACAATAAATATTAAAATTTTAATTCATACAAAATAAGACAATATAAACTTTTTTATCATTATCTTGAATATAATCTTTAAATAAATGTCTCTATAAAATATATCTGCTGGTATTGTTGGTACTTAAACTCGTGACTTCTAAAAATAATAATCGTTCCGTTAACCACTTGGGCCAGAAGGTTGATACCCAGATCGTGCAGTTAATTATGTCTTCACAATACAAACTACTCATAAATGATTATAGTTTGTTACTTTCTTAATATTTTAATATAATTATGTAATAATATATTTTTACCCTAAACCTTTTAAAAACGTATATAAATCATGCAGATTACGTTATGAAACTGGATTTCAAATTTTTACATAAAAAAAATTTAACCCTATTTGTAATATTAAAATATTATTTTTTAAAAACAATAGTTGAAAAAGATCCCAAGTCCAAAGTAAGAGTAGGCCCAATTATTATAACTATTTCCCAACCGACATAAGATTTGGCCCAAAATATGATAGGCTTTGTTTGAACCTCAAGATTCCAGTTTTGAAATTTGTATAAATGAACTGAATTGCTCAAGCCCTGGTTTTGATGCTTAGTAAGGGATCGATCCAAGAAGACGAAGACGAAGAAGCCTCGAACAACCAAAGAACATACCCGAGAGAGAGAGATTCGCCTGTGTTGTTTGTATAGTGGAGAAAACAGTCTAAGAGGCAACCCCCTTCTCTTCTCCATTCTTTTCTATATTTTTCTTCTCTTTTTTACCTATTCTTTCAAGCTTCAATAAAATTGGGTTCCTCTTATTTTCTTTATCATATTTATTTGTATGTACAAATTTTTTAATTCATAAAGATTTCTGGAGTGAAAGAGGGGAAGTGGGGGATTTTTTTGTTGGGAGACAAAGGAACTAAAGGAGAAAATGTCAAAGAAGAAAGCTTTCAGTGGTAGCACGATGACTTTAAAAGATTTTCATGGCGGTTCTATCCCATCTGATCTCACTCTTCCTTCTGCCCCCGGCGTGTAAGTTCCCAAGTTTAGGTTTTCTTTTAAATTTGATTATGTGTTCCCTTTTCCCTTTTTTTTGTTTACGATGTATGCTTTTCTGGGTGTAATAAATTTTTTTGAATTTGAGTCGTTTTGATTTGATCCGAAAACCCTTTGATCCGTTTGTCGAACCCTAGTTTTTTAATATTGGATTTTATGAGTACAGGACTGTTAGGACTACCGATCGTTCGGTTTATGATAAAGCTACGCCGTGGGGAAACCCGGTAGGGCGTCCTGATCATCGTGCACGGCCGAATTCTTCACCTGCAACTAGACATTTTGATGATAAAACTCCATTTCTTACAAGTTCAGTTCATATTGGTCGTTATTTTGATGAGGATGAAAGGAAGCCGTTAGATGGGGGTTCTGCCCCGTGTAGAACTGTTACGGATGAGAGTTTAGCGGTTCCAGGCTTCCAGCTAGTCGCCTGGAGCATAAGCCAGAGTCTGGTTATGCATGGAAGGTTTCAGGTCGATATGGCTAAGCTCCAGTATGTCCATTGTCAAGTGATTCAGAGTCTGGTGCTGCTGTTGGCATGAGTTCGCAGAATTCTGGGGGGATTCATAGGCTTGCTTCTTCTGGGTCGTATCCTAATGCGTGGTCAGCTAGGAAAGAGGTGGTAGTGAGTGTTGCGAGTGCAGAACAAAGTGCTGTCTCAAAATTGGCTCATGCTAGTGCTATTGACAAGATTTCCTCTGGTAGATGGCAGTCAAAACAATCTGTTCTATATCAGAAAGATGTTGATTTTAGTAAACACTCGGAAACAGGAAATGTCTTTCACCCTCAGTTTTATGATGATAAAACATATGGCAGATGGAATGCTGTGGCTGGGAGGGAGTATTCTGATGTGATGCTGGCAAAGCAAGTTGAAAAGGGACTGAACTTTGAATATGGAATTCAGGGTGCTAGAAAGGCGTTACTAGACTATGAGAGGAACCACACTCCCAACTATTTGGAAGTTAAAGAAAATAAATCCATAGTTTATGGTGAAGGAACTCAATCAACTCGTGCAGATGACAATTTTGTTGGATAATCTAGAATCACCTATTGATACTAAGCTGGTATTTGTTGTGATGTTATAATATTGAAGCTTGCATTCATTTTATTCTCTTCTAATTCTTATAATTTCTTGTAATAGGGGCAGAAGTGGCCAAGTGAATCTGTTATTGGTCATGCTGGAATTGGTAATGATTCATATGGTTATGTGAATACTTCAAAACCTGATTCAGATGGCAGTGAGAATGGAAACCAGATAATGGACCGTCCTAAACTGAATTTAAAGCACCGTTCACAGCCCAATGAAAACTATGAGAAGGAAAGGTTAGTATGCGTCTAGATTTTAAAATTTTGTTAGTCTGTACGAGTGTCTTATATATGTGTATTTCTGTTATTATATAATCATTAATTCAATGAGGGTGAGAAACAGAATAATTAAGATGTTAAGTGACAAAAACAATGCATTAGAAAGTTGACATGGAGTGATTTCCTTGGGGACAATTTGGAATTAGTAGTCTCATAGTATTAAATAGGGATTTGAGTTTAGCCATTACATCATGGTTTGGAGCAATAATTTAACTGTGAATCATTGATTCACAGTTGAATTTATTATGAAGCATCTAATAACAATGGGAAAAAGTGGATGGTTTTCTAAATTTTGTTTATCAGTATCACCTATTTGTCGCATTGCCATGCACAACTAATCAATCATTACTTGAAATATAATTGCATCTTGTGCTTCATACTTGGCTACAATGAGAGGTTGCATATTTGGCCTTATATTTTCCTTGCATGTTCTATCAACTTCTACTCCAATGTAGGATGGATGAGGGTGTTTTGTTGTAGTTTATTTTTTCTAGAAAAATCATTACTTCGGGATTATGGCTATTTATTAGCTAAATGGTACTGATGCAGAAATGCATTGTTCTGTGGTGCTCGCCCACGAGAACTGCTGAGTGAATCTCTCCTGTCTGCTTATTGGATTGTTTTAACATTTTTCTTTTATCACTATCTTTTTGATGTTGACATAGTTTGATTTATTATTATTAGCTTCACACTTGTTATTTTTGTAATGTGGTTTTCATGATAACAGCTGACAGTTGCTGCTCTGCCTCACAGGTTCTGAAGGAGAGAAGGATTGATGACAGCAGCCTTGAGTCAGGTCAACATCCTGATAGGTAGTCATTTCTTGTATTTCATACCGTTCTGGAAAATTTCACCCATTTTTTTTGTATCCGGTTTGTTACCAATTGGCTTTAAACTTAATGTGCCATGTCTTCATTATTCGTTATTTTCATTCGAAGGGTCAAACACAATGTTCCAAGAAGTGAAAAAGTTGCTGAGCTAGCAGCAGCAGCACCTCACTATGGTCAAAGAGTTGGGAATCCTCCTGTTGATCAGAGAGCTGGAAGAAAATCTGAGAGGAACCCTGCTGTTCACAATGAAAGAGTTGATATGCAGAGGAGGAACTGGCGTAATGAAAGTCGGCAGAATGAAAGGGAAACCGAAAGACAGCAACAGCAGCGGCGGCAGCAGCAGGAGAGACAACCTTCACCTGAAACCTGGCGTAAGTCTGCCGAGCATCCTAAACCAGTCTCTCCTGAAGCTGCTGGTGTACGCTATGGAAAAGCAGCATCAGCATTGGAGCTTGCTCAATCCTTTTCCAAACCATTCTCAGATCAGAAAACAGACAATCGACGCGCCGAGCAAAGGGTTCTTCCAGACCATGCTCAAATGCCATTTTCTCGGCTGATGGGTCCAACCCCAAGGCCTCAGATAAATGGTTACTAAATTTGAGAGGCTTATTGCCTTAACCGAATCCCATTGTGTTACCGGTAACTGTCTATATGGTTTTAGGATGTCAGTGATTGTAGTTGTACTGTATGATCTCATGATTTCATGCAGTTGATCTGTTTTTGTTTTTTCATTTTAAAACAAAATTCTAGAACAATTGGCACACCAAATTAATTACAATGACGCCCTTTCCTTTTTTAAGTGATTCCCATATTTCTCTACTTCTATTTCAATCCTTTTATCTTCCATGTTCCTTGTGGGGGATTTAATTATATTGACTACTCTGGTTTGGACTCTCTTTTCTGATTCGGATGTCAATTTCTGGACCTGGTCTGAGCTCCTTGTAGCTTTGAAAGAGTGCCAAGGTTTGCTTTCTGCTTCGGATTCTTCGATAATACTTGATAAGGTCCTGGATTGTGTTGTAGGAAGCCTTGCTTTGAAGGTCTTCTGTTTTTGAATATTGGTCCGATTGACAAGGTAATACGAACGACGACAAGTCGGAGTATCGATCATGCCACAGTAAGTTCCTGTCATGTTATCAACGATCAAGATTTCTGCGTGCCATCCCAACCGAGAAGTGCAAAATCATAAAGGTTATAATCAATTTGCTATCTTTGCTTGATAGTAGCTCCCTTCCGTGCAAGCCCTTATTCAGTATATTCCGAGTCGCTTCAAGCTTGAAAATCAGCAAAAATTGCAAATCCATTTTAGAAAAATCTTATTGGTTCATAGTTGGATCAAGCAACTATTGACGTAACAGAAGGGTTGCTACAAAAGAAGTTGTTTTGTGTCCGCCGTGCGATTAAGAAAAGTTGCTAGCTTGGTTGACTCGTGCCTTGTGTCAGTGACTGCAGATTCCCACATGAACCCTTCAAAGTTGGCAGCTTTAGTCATGATGCTCGCAGATGGTTCAAGAGAATCCCATAACAGGCTTTTTCAAGCCATAGACATTTATCTAGAGGTATTGCTTTGCCTATGGACATATAACATATATGACATTAACTTGATTGCTTATGCTATTCTAACTTCATTGCTTTTGCTGGAATAATATTGGTTCTAGGTTTGAAGGGACTATGAAAGTCCGAAAACCCGAATTACTTGACTGATGGAATTTCTGAACAGGTTCATGGTGGACTATGTGAAGCAAAGAAAATGAGAATCTGCAGTGCACTTAACTGTGCAAAGCTCTCGACAGATGGATTGAGAGTTGAGACAGCTTGGAACTCGAAATTCCCTTCGAGAATTGCAATACAATTATTCATTAATCAGCAGTCCAAGCTCGAAAACTTGTTTGAGGGCAGAAAGCACCTCGACACTGACGGCTTTGCCGGTTCCATCTTTTCTATGGAAAGCACCAATTAGAAGGCGAGTTCCGATCAAATCCTAGTAAAGCTGAGCGAATAGATGTCAAGCTGCAAGGAATGCAATGCAGAGTAACAGAACTGGAGAAATACTGTGGAATAATGCTAGATTCTTACCAGAACTCTATCCTTGATACTTAATTTTCTCACTTGTTGTCTTCGAAAATGTCAAAGGACTCTCCTCTACATTCATCGTTGCCACAACCACCACAATGAGAAATGGGTGCTTTCCTCTTCTACAAAGGGATGGGATCAAAAAGCAATGACGTTGCATGATCTTTGGTCTTGTGGTTTTGAGAACCATGTCCATCTCCATGTTGATAAATACAATGGGCAGTCCGGGAGTGGTTTCATTGCTGCCTTAATATCCCACCTGAAACACGACAAGAGACGGGAAGGCAAATTGATCCACTGTAGGGAAGGTAACAAGGCATGTGCTAGAGATGCCGGAATGATTCCCCTCCGACCTTTTAACGGCATCGGCGCAAAGTTCACTAATTTTATTGCTACATGTTTCTCTTTGCCTCTGTCCTCTCTTCCCAGTTCTGCCAATCACTCAATTTTTGTCAGATTACTCTTTATCGTCTTGTTAAGATTTGCACTCAGTGACCAAATTGTGACTAATCGATAACATAAGTGAGCATAACATATTAATTGAAAGTTGAATGGCATAAATAAGAAGAAAATGAAACAAAAAGTGACATTTACCATAATTTTCCATCTTAAGAAACATGAAAATCATCAAGGACGAAGTTAAGAGTTATGGTTAAAGGGGTAAAATATAAATATTTAAAGTAGGGGGACAAATTATAAAAGAAATCATTTTTAAACAAATTTAAATAAGAAGATAAAAATAAGAAAAAAAAGTTTTTCGAGGACGAGAGGATTGACCCTCCCCAATATATGACTCCGTCCCCGGAAATCATGCGATTCGCGTGGGGCTGAGATGAGGTCCACATGCACGTGATCCATGTTCCTATCCTCATAACTCATAAGAAAATCATCTCATTTCTATTAGGGCAACAACTCAAAAACTGTCTTCATTCTCCTATAAGATTTTAATTATCATTCGGAGGAATTATATTAGGTCATTTTCATCACGTCATTCATGTGACCAATCAGTAAAAAATATCTATTTAATTATTTTTTTACCTCATATTTTTACTAATCTTCACGTGATAAAAACTGTTTTAAATCTAATTTACAATAAATGTTAATAAAGATTTACTTAATAAAAATGATGAGATAAAAAATAATTAAATGAATGCTTTTGTTAATTAGTATCAAGAATAAAATAATAAAAATATCTCATAATATAATTTCTCTTAGCATAAGATATTTTCATGTAATAAATCCGCATACGAGAGAGATATTTTCATGTAATATAATTTTTCTTAGCATAAGATATTTTCATGTATTAAAAATATGGACCTCGTGTTGTACGCTAGTCTCAATTATTTCCTCATTTCTCTTTAGACATATGCCACAGATGTCTCTTTAGGCAATAGTATGCAAAGGTCCATGATTTGGACAACTATATTCCGTCCATTATTATTTAGGAAGTGATATTTTTTATGTTTTATATTTTAGATAATTATTATATATACACGTAATTATATTTATTTATTTTTAAAATATTTAATTTAATTTTTTTAGGTTTTTTTATTTTAAAAGTTTTATACAGTTGATTCTATTACATCTGTTCAAAATCCTAATATATACACCTAAAGTCGAGTCATGTTTTCCTCAATTTTATATTTGATCAGATAATCTTATAAATATAGACCTACTTAGACACTTCATCAAACCCCAAAGCCACTTCATTTCCAATGGCTTTAGTTCCTAAAATTTATTTTTCGAATTCTCTCTTTGCAATTAACAGAACCTTGAGGATGAGCAACATTTCCGACCCTGTTCCTCCATCGTCGCCGGTGATTCCTCGATGTAACGTTGATCAAGATCACAGTTTGGTCTCTACACCTTTACAACACTTTGATCGAACCTATCCTATCATCACTGTGAGTTTGTTTTTTTATTTTCAACATCTCTAGTTCTTGATGTTATTCGTGTTCTTATTACAAATTTAGTAGGACATAATCGGTGAGAATGCGGTCTCGATTGTCGAACAAAATCTTTGTCAGTCTAAGTACTGAATCTTCGACTGCAGGATGAGTTCCGGGTTGAGCATGCAAACAAACTGGAGACATTCAAGCGTATATTCGGAGAAGCTAGTGAAGATCCATTACAAGGTTTGGCCATGACCGATGCTGTCCTACGGCTAGGACTCGACCACCATTTCCAGCATGAGATTGAACAAGTTCTGCAAAGACATTATATGTTATCAGGAGATAAGGAGTTTCATAACCGTGACCTTCATGAGGTTTCCCTTCGCTTTCGATTGCTCCGACAAGAAGGCTACTTCGTCCCGGAAGGTGTGAGAATTCACCAAATTATGATTCTAACCCATCATACAGACATAGATTTTTTATGTTAGAAATGTTTTTTGTATAAAGCAGGAGTGTTCAACAGGTTCAAAGACAGGGAAGGAAGTTTCAGACATGAATTGTGCAGGGACATGAAGGGATTGATCGAATTGTACGAAGCTTCACAACTGGAAATCGATGGAGAACATGTTCTTGATGAGGCCAGAGAGTTTAGTTCCAAGGCCTTGAAAAAATGGGAAAATACCAAGATGGACCCTATTTCTGGCAGGGTTATACTTAACACACTGGACCGACCTTTTCATAAAACCCTATCGAGGTTGACAGCCAGAAAGTTGCTCACCACTGATTTCGGAGGCACCAACGGATGGATAAACATCCTCCAAGATGTAGCTAAAATGGATTTCAATCTAGTCCAGTCCTTGCACCAGAAAGAAATTGTTCACGTCTCAAAGTAAGATTCATAAACATTTTATTCTTATATTTTGAGTTTGAGTTCGAGTTCGAGTATACTTAACCGCCAATTTGTTTCCTTTGATGCGTTTAGTTGATGGAAGCACCTGGGTTTAGCACAGGAGTTGCGTCTTGCAAGAGACCAACCAACGAAATGGTACATCTGGTCCATGGCTTGTCTCACCGATCCAACATTGTCTGAGCAAAGGATTGATCTCACAAAGGCTATTTCTTTGATCTATGTAATAGATGACATTTTTGATGTCTATGGGACACTTGAGGAACTCACGCTCTTCCAACAAGCTGTGGACAGGTAACCTGTAGGTTGTATATACAATAGCTCAAATCAGAGACCTATTTAAGTGATATCAAACTGTTTATCATTTGAATTAATAATTTTCATATTAAATAAAATAAATAATATTTTTATTATTTTTAAATTTTAACTCAACACTTCTGATATATTCATAAGACATTTTATATTTCAAAAAATGTTAAATTCGTACACTTAAATCATATCGGCAATCATTACATGAAATGTTATAGTACAAAAAATTAATTTCTTAATAAATGATTATGAATAATATGTGTATTTAGTGGTCCCAAAGAAGTAAATAATAAAATTAATTAATCCAGGTGGGATTATGGTGCAACTGATGGGCTGCCGGATTACATGAAATTATGCTTCAAAGCTCTCCAGGATATCACCAATGAAATTAGCCTAAAGCTGCACAAGAAATATGGTCACGACCCTATCAACTCGATAAGAAAGGCGGTACGTAATTAATTCTTTTTTTTTCGTATAATTATACGATATCTGATTTATTAATTGATTAATTCAGATTTATATTATAAATTTGATTACCAAATGTGTGTTGGTTATTTCAGTGGAGCACCTTGTTCAAAGCATTCTTGGTAGAAGCAAAATGGTTTAGCTCAGGGAAGTTCCCAAAGGCTAAGGAGTATTTGGAGAATGCAGTCATCAGTTCCGGTGTACATATAGTTTTGGTTCACATCTTCTTCTTCCTTGGCCTTGGCTCGACTGATCGGAATGTCGAAATAATCGACAACAATCCACCCATCATCTCCGCCACCGCGGCAATCCTCCGCCTATGGGATGATTTGGGAAGTGCCAAGGTAAATATTTTTTTACCTGGACAAGAACCAAAATGCCTTGTGATTCACTATCAATGCATCAAACATAAATCTCATTAAACACTATTGGATGTAGGATGAGAACCAAGACGGCCGCGACGGCTCCTACGTCGATTGTTATATGAAAGAAAACCACTGCGTCGATGTCGAAAGTGCTCGGCAACATGTTATCGATATGATTTCCGACGAATGGAAAGTCCTCAACCAACAATGCCTTTCCCGTGAATCATTTTCCATGACTTTCTGCAAGGCTTCTCTGAATATTGCAAGGATGGTTCCCTTGATGTATAGTTACGACGAAAACCAACGTCTTCCGAGCTTGGATGAATACATAAAGACCCTTCTCTATCAAAGTGTACCCAAGGAAAATCTTTTCTAAACATAAACATAAACATGATGTGTTTCTTCGGTTGTTCTATATGATGAAAGTTAGTTATGTTCTTGAAGCAGTAAATGAAATTTAAACTGGTTTTATTAAGGTTAATATAGATGTACTCAACATAAAATAAGCGTCTAAATTATGTTTAAGATTTTAAATTTAACTTTTTTTTATATTAAGATATAATAAGAGACACACAAAAAAAAAATTATCCTATACCGAGTTAGTTGTTCGTAGACAGTTCTATTAGCATCGGTGAAGGAAAAAAAATCTTATGCTTCTAATATGTTTCTTACTATATCATACTTTATTAAATTTTATATTTTAATGTTAATTTTCTCACCCTAAAAAATATATTTTATCCTTAATTTTTTAAATTTAATTATAACTAGGGGTGGACAAAAAACTTGATTATCCGATCCTGGACCCGGTAAGACCCGATAGATTTTTATTTGATATTGGTTCCGGTAAGACCGGGACTGAATCTAGATTTTTTAGACCCGGTACCCGATGGGTACCCAGTAGGACCGGGAGTTTGGGACCAATACAAAATATCCGATATTAGTTTTCTTTTGTTTATTTTTTCAAACTTTCTCTTTATGTATAAATATTATGAGTATGAGTAGTTTTAAAACTTTAATTTTCAAGAGTACAATATTCTAATTTTATTATTTAATATTATTAATGATGGTTGAATATTTTTCTTCAATTACTCGATTTTTTTAAGAATAAACTAATTGATCGGATACCCGGCATTGGAACTGGTTCCCACTAGTAACGGGATCGGTTCTTAAAATTTAGGATCCAATGTGACCGGGATCGAGACTGGTTCCAATTTTCAGGAACCGATGGTTACCGGGACAAGATCAATTCTATTCAAATTAACTGAATACCCGATCTTGCTCACCCCTAATTATAACCTCTAACTTTAAATTCTAAACTTTAAAGTTATTATTTTAAAGTTAAAATACCAAAAGATAAAATTAAAAAAAAAACAGACGATTTCTACTATTAATAAGTGGCCTTCGTTATTTTATGATACGATTGTTTTTGCACATAGATGCTCTTTTATGAGAGAAATTGTATCATGGGTCATTCTTGTCACGCCATTCATAAGACCAACCAATTAAATGCAATCATTTAATTAATTTTTTTATCTTATCCTTTTTACCAAATGAACCTTCACTTGGTAAAAATTAATTTTAAATTTAATTTATAATAAATATTAGTGAAGATTTATTTGATAAAAAAGATAAAATAAAAAATTAAATAAATAGATGCATTTAATTGGTTGGTCCATGGATGATATGACAAGAATGACTCATGATATAATTTTTTTTTTATAAACTTTGTAGACCGCTTTTAATGATATTTAACTAATGTTTAACTTAGAAATAAGTGCCTAAACTATACATTTTTTCTGAAATATGTGCATAATATTTTTTTCAGTTAAAATAAGTACCTGAACTATATATTTTTTTTGAAATAGGTCTCTATTATTTTTTTATGAAATAGGTACATAAAGTTTTATTACGTTAGTATTTTAAGATAACACTGTTAAAAATTATTTAATTTATAAATAAATGTCCAAATTATATATTTTTTAAGATAAGTATAATATTTTTTTATTGTTAAAATTTTTTAAGAGAATTTAAAAAAAGAAGTCTTGATTGAAGAAAAAATATAATTTATAAATTTTGAAAACAAAAATTCGAATTTATTATATTTTCAAATTGAGCATGCGTAGAAACATATGTGACTAATAAAGAACAAAGTGAAAGATTAGAAATATTTTAAAGGATCTGGATTACACATTTTGACGAGTGGAGGGCTGATTTTTTTCTTTTTGATAAAGATGAGGGGCGATTTGTTTTCTTAATAAAAAGTAATTTAAAAAAATAAAATAAAAACAAGCAGTTAAACAAACGTTAACACTAGTAATATTACTTTAAAGCACTAACGAAATAAAATTTTAAGATTTTATTTTTAAAAAAATAAACGTCTATTTTTAAAAAATATATATATAGTTCAGATATTTATTTTAACCGAAAAAAACATTAGACGAGTATTTTTAAAAATATATAATTTAAATATTTATTTTTTGAATTAAGCCTTAATTAATCAATGAAATTATTATTTAATCATATTAGTTAGGGAATAATCTTAAATTTTGGAAAAGTAATTAGAAAAATAATTAAGTGTATTTAATGAGAATACATACTAATTAGGGGAATTTATGGTAAATTAATTGTATTGTTTAATATACTTTAGTCATCATAATGGTTGTTAATCATAATTTAATTGTTAAAAAACGATTAAGGATAAAAAAATACAATTAATTGATAAGAAATGATTTGGTTAAAGACTAGCCTATAATCTATTAAAAAATCATATATTTGTTAATTCTTTTTGAGAATAATAAAATTAGTTTTTAATAAATATTATATTAAATTTTAAAAAGAATATCGAGATTTTAAAAACAAATTTTATACTTAATTAAAAAATATTTACATATTAATTATTAATCTTTAATTTTAGTGGTTTAATTAATTAAATTATTTAATTTTAATGATTAATTAATCTTAAAATTATTAAAATATTATTTAAACAAGTATTTTAAATATTTTTTAACTATAAAAAAATATTTGTATCATTAAATAAAAAGCAACCATTATCTAGGAAAAAAAAATACCAAGACCTCGCTTTTATTCTTGTTATTATTTAAATTGGATTGAGTTTAAAGATTTAGAAAACAAATAAAAATATGAGGTAATTTGACGATTAGAATTCTTATGTAGAAAACTTAGGATAAATTATAATAGAAGTGATTTAATTACGAGTAAGGTTATATTTGAGTTATTTAATTATTTAAAGTTATATTTAAGTCATTCGAATGTGAATAAAATTATATTTGGATCATCCAATTATTTAAAGTTATATTTGAGTCATTCGAATATGAATAAAATTATATTTGGATCATCCAATTATTTAAAGTTATATTTGAATCACTCAGTTATTGGTAAAGTTATATTTGTGGCATCCTTCATATTTAAAAATATATATCAATTTGTGTTTTAAATTAATTAATGATTTTAAATTAAGTACTTAAATATTAATAAGGGTATACAAGTAATTTTAAAAAAAACTAATTAAATTGTTATATTTTTAAATATAAAAAATACTCAAATATAATATTACTTAAAATTAAATAATTTTAATTAAAATATAATTTTACTCATAATTAAATAATTTTTATTATAATTTTTTCTAAAATTAAATAAAAATATGTAAGAGAAACTAAAAAATTAAAATCTTCTCTTAATTATGTCCCTCATTCATAAAAATCCAACAAATCAAAAAAAAAATTGCCTACTTTTTGACATCAGATAAGTGTGTCAATGGTTGCTGATGTCATTTTCACACGTGTTTCCTGCACATGCAGCGTGGGAGTCGGTCGCATTTGGTGGACTCCATACTGGATTCCCAGTCCACGAGTTTCATGCCGACACCGACCAGACCACTCTTTCTGTTTATGTAGACTTGTGCACTAGGCTAAGACATCACGAACAGAGACTTTATGGTCGGACCGCAACCGATGCGGATGGGATGGAGACACGAGCAAGGGCTGGTTTATGGGTCAAGTCTCATGTCCCACATCGCTACATTATTGCTGCCTGCTGGACGAGAATACATCCATTCTGTCACGAGCAGAGACTTTATGGTTTTGAGCTGCGCTGGAATGATACCAACACCTGCGGTTTAAACGATCGGTTCTATACGGACGTAATAGTAGCTATTGTACGAGGTACTTCTAAAGAAACTAAAATTTTGATAAACTATAATAATTTAAAGATATTATTTTTAAAATTTATTATAAATTTTTTAAAAATATTCTTAAAAAGATAAATTATAATTTTGAAAACGTTATTAATTATTCTTATTCATGTTGTTTATATAGAACTAATGAATTTCTGGACAAATACAATAAAAACGACTGCACATGAGCCCTAAGAAAGACAATTACTTCTAAGGGGCACATTTTTAGAAGTAGTGAAAGTTATAAACGATTACTTCACATTTTAATAAATTACACAGGATCCCCAAAAATCTTTGAACTGCCCAAGGTTTCAACAACACAGAGTTTCGAAAATAATATTACTGAGCTTGAGTCGGATTCAAAGCTCGTCAGGCTCGGCTCGGGCTTAATTTGACTCAAAATGAATAATTTTCTATATTATTGTATTTTATTATTAATTTATTTATTTATTGTAATTTATTTTTTATTTATTATTTATAGTTTTGTAAATTTATTTTAATTGATAATATTTAATTTATTTTATTTTATTTATTTTTAGTGGATTTACACTCAATTATTTTATTATTTTTTTACTAAACAAATTATTTTTAATATATATATATAATTATTCCGAGCCTATTCACAAACTTTTTGAGCCGAGTTTAGATAAACTCGGCTCGGATCCCGAGCCTAAATCATGTTCAATCAAACCAAACTTTAATAGAGTAACTCGCGAGCTGACCAAGCTTATTACCACCCTTGTCCATGACCAAACAGTTGGCGACCGTGTTTGTGTCAATGGCGTTGGTCCGAATTTCATCGACCCAACTTTGATCTTCAAAATGGATATGGGTCAAATTAAAACTGAGGTCCGACTCGGTCATAGGGCCCTTGGAAGTTCAAACCTGATTAAAATTAAGATAAACTAGATGGATAGGTTAATTGCACCAAATGGTTCCCGAACCATCGTTAAAACCAATTCGAATCAAACCTAAAGCATATTTGGAACAAGTTTGGAATACTCATAGTTCAGTTCAGGCATTTCATCGAACAGCTTATGTGTATGTTCGTACATGCCAATTCTGGACCAAAAAGTTAGAACTTGGGATTTCAAGGAGTATTCCACTGTTTTTTCTAGGATAAATTAGCATTTGGTCCCTGAATTTAGTAATATTTCTTAAATTGGTCCATGAATTTTGTTTCTACACTCGTTTTTTTACAATTTAGTACAATTTTTTTTTCATTTTATACATGAAGTGATTTCAATTAATCCATGATGATTAATATAATAATAATGTCTTGTAATAATTTCTAATTAAAATAAACAATTTTATTAAGAAATCAAAGACTTACAAAACTAGCTAGAAAGATACGATCTTTCTCGAGAAAATATGAAAGATACGCATAAAAATCTAGAATCTAGTAGAGATTTTGTCACTTGATTGCTACCTTATTTTTACATCATATTTACAAATATGATCTAGAAAATAAAATCTCTTTCTTAACCAATGAAATCTTCACTTTTGGAAATCAAATCCCTCCTTCCTATCAAGCTTCTCAAGCATAACTTCTGCATTTAACGAAATATTAAATTAATTGTTTAAAATAACAGAATATATCTTCGTTTTATTCGAACCCATTTTTTTATTTTCGTTCAAAACCCTGAAAATGTATGAGAAAATGATTACCTTGTGGTATGCAAGTAGGAGGGACTTCAAATAGAGCCCTAGATAGTTGCTTATGAGCAACACCAATATCAAACAAGATAACCCCAGGAGCAAGATCATTGACAATGATACATTTAACCGGCAACCACAAAAACAACTCTTCTTGAACCAACCCTTTCACCCCCACGAGGCCGCCGTAACTAAGGTTAGCCGTTACAACACGATCAAAGTACATTCAACCGTCGAACTCCTCCGCCATGCAAGAACTTTCTAAATGTACTTCAAGACGATTGTGACGGTCGAATAGGTAATACTTAACATTGTCCGGGAAAATACCAGCAGGCAGGCCTCGGCTCCTAAGGAGGTCTTGTATGGTGAGGGTGGTGGTGGTGACTGTTAAAGGGAGAAGAAAGAAGAGAGCGGCGAGTACAGAAACGGGTGTGAGGATTTCCATAGACATTGTTGGGAGGAGCTTCCTATAATATGATATGAGAAAGTGTGCAGACATGATTTATAGTTGTGCAGTTAACTAATTTACCTAAATATTTGGAGGCTGATGAGATTATCTCAAGTACTGCTACTATTTTCAGTAAATCATTGACTAAAAAATGAATAAACTTTGTTATGGAAAAGCTATCATATAATAATCACTGATTTACTGTCGAAGAAACAATGCAAGTCTGTGACAACAAATCCATCCCCATCCAACCATATATTTTATTCTTTGGAAACCAAGATCTCGAACAAGTGAAAGGAACAAGGTACGGAAACAATCAAACAAACACATGTTTATAAAGCTGGATGTAGTAATTCAAGAAGTGAAACATCCTCAAGCTGTTCCCTTGAGCTTCTTTGCAATGCCTGCAAAATACTTCCCCTGGTGGAAAGCCTGTGCTAGCTCGAGCTCCGAGGGCTGTCTTGATCCATCCCCGGCATAAGTTCCAGCACCGTAAGGGCTTCCACCCTTCACTTGCTCCATTTCGAACATGCCGGCACCAAAGGAATATCCAATGGGCACGAAAAGCATACCATGGTGAACAAGTTGAGTGATTGCAGTTAAGCTGAAAAAATTAAAAATCTCCCAATTAGAATTTATTTTGAAAGATAACAATTTTGATGCTTTGTAAATAGTCAAATGGTACAAATTTACTCACGGGGTAGTCTCTTGTCCACCTCCTTGGGAGCCAGTGCTGTAGAAAATACCAGCCGGTTTACCAGCAAGGGCTTGTGTTCTCCACAGACCACCGGTTGCATCCATAAAAGCTTTGAACTGTGCAGACATCATACCGAATCTAGTTGGAAAGCCAAAAAGCACACCATCGGCATGGGCAAGCTCATCTGGTGTAATGATAGGGGCATCGGTCTTCGGTGGTGCATGCATTTTTCCAAGAACTTCCTCAGGTAGTGTTTCGGGGACCTGTCATGGTGCCCAATTGCCAATATTAGGCTCAACTAGACCTATCATTTCCGACTCATATGAACTCGAAACCGACACAACAAGTAACCCGGATAAGACATAGTGAGGATAATAATCAAACCTGCCAAACTTTGGCTTCTACTCCCTCAACAGATTCAGCTCCTTTCTTAATCTCTTGTGCCAGTTTCTCAACATGTCCATACATGGAATAGTAACTGCAACAAGAGCCATTTATTAAACTTTTGATTGACAATGCAACAAGAAAAGCACTCGATGCGTCACAAACGTCCATTAGATCGAATGGTTTTAAGTTCGAATCTTATGAATCGAAAAAGAAAGTGGATGATGGGACACCCCATGTCTGTAAACAGTCCCGGCAACATCCACATCCTTTACCTATATATGCATAATCAATCTTCTTTCTAGAAGGGAAAACAAAAGGTGACATTGAACACCTATTATATAAGCTTATCTGTAAGCATTAAAAGCCATGAAAATGAAAGCCACTTTGTGAATCATACGCACCAAAGAAACCGAGTTACCATGATAATGGATCAGTGGGACCATGTTTCTCATTATAATTTCAATGTTAGGTCATGTTTCACCATCACTTTACTTTGGTTTCTTGCTAAATAAGACCATTTCTTTTCTGGTTTTCCCGCTTAGATAATTGAACACAGCTTGCTCATATGAAGTAAAAATTATGCACCACAAACATTAAAATCAACAAACTACACCAAAAAATGAACAAAAGAAACCTTTTTCCCCATCCCTTTATAGATTTACCAAATAAGCATTTCTCACGTATAAATAATTAACCAGAATCCTAACATACAAATTAATCTTCGGGTCAAATCTGAAATTTATGCATAGTACAGGGACTAATAACAGAATTTGACCTAATCTTTTTCTACTGTGTTTCTCTGCTCTGGTTCTGCCATGGCAGCCATAAACTAAAAGATGACATTTTTGGATCTTTCATGAACATATATATATATATATATATTTCTATAGATTTTAACTCTGAGAACTCACCAATAAATATTAATCTTTTTAAGAGTAGCTGAAACTCCATTTAACAGGGAAAATAAAGTATAAACAAAACTATTAATTCAAACAAATTTACATAAATTAATACCTAAATAAATAAGCCCCCAAACCCAAATCTGATGAATGATTGGGGAACAAGAATAAAGGATGGAACTTGATGATATAATGGGTAAACGCAGAAGAGAAAAAGTGTAAGAAAAATGAAAACAGAGCAAGATCAGAAACATAGCAGCGGATTCAAAGCAGAGCAAAACCAAAGAAACAAGATGGAATTCTTACACGATGTAAACTTTGGCAACCATTTTCTCAGTTGGTTGGTCTGTTTTCTTTGACTTTTTTTTACCTGGGTTAATGGAAATGTTATGTTTTAAGCACAGAGGGAGAGGAGAACAGATGAAGCTCCTTTATTTATAGTGACGTTTGAAAGATATTTTTTTTTTGTGTCAAGCATATGTAAAAACAGTTAGTTTTCGGGTCGGTATCGTCAGATCGGGTAAAATCGAATACAGATCATTTTAGGTTGATTTAATATTTTTATGTGATTCGAGTCTGGTCGGATGCAGATCCATTTCAGGTCGGGTTCAAACGATTCGAGTCTAAAACAGATAATTGACAATTTCATTTTAAGTCGGATTCATTTCAAGTCGGTTTTGTTTCATGTCGAATTAATTTGGATTTTAAATTCATAATAATTAAAATTATTAAGTTTGATTTTGTACAAATATGTAAAAAACGATAGACTTTTGGCTGAATGATTGATCATTCATTTTGAATTAATTATTTAATATTGTCTTTCATCAGCATGAATCATATTAAAACTAAATATTACACAGCAAACTTGACAAAAATATCATATAAATTCATATCTTAAAAATCATGTTAAATTACAAAAAATAAAAATGAATAATGAATAAATATTAGAAAAAAAATCAAAAAATAAAATTTAAATTAAAAGAAATCAACATTAACAAAATAAAAATATCATCTAATAAAAACATTAAACTAAATTTAAAAAATAACTAATAATCAATTTAAAATTAAAAAATATAATTTATAAGGATTAAATTATAAAAATTATAAACTAAAAATAATTAAAAAGTATTGAAAAGTTTAAATTTAATGTATTATAAAAAAATATATTATAAATAGAAAAATAGTGTATATAGATAATTTATATTATATAAAGAATTTATATTATATATAAAAATTATACTATATATAAATTAATATTTTTACTATATATGAAATATTACTATTTCTAGAATTGGAGTAATACTATATGTAGATTTATATTATATATCAAAAATAGTGTATATAGATAATTTATATTATATAAAGAATTTATAGTGTATATAGATTAATACTATATGTAGATTAATATTATATATGAAAAATAGTGTATATAGATAATTTATATTATATAAAGAATTTATATTATATATAAAAATTATACTATATATAGATTAATACTTTTACTATATATGAAATATTACTATTTCTAGAATTGGAGTAATACTATACGTAGATTAATACTATATATGAAATATTACTATTTTTAAAAATAGAATAATACTATAAATAAATTTATACTATATATTAAAATAAATTATAATATATAAAAGATATTGCTATTTTTGAAAATGGGATATTACTATATATGAAAAATAAATTTATAATATATATTAAAATATAGAATATATGATACTATATATATAATACATGAATAATTTAATATAAGTGTGTATATAATATATATTGGTAATAAGATGTATATAATAATATATGTTATATGTATATATTATATATAATTATATATTAATAATTAGATGTATCATGTATACATTAATATATGTATAATATATACTATTATACATAGTAGTAGTACATTCATGATTCATATATACTAATACTATAGTGATTAGATGTATACATAGTACATAATACATTAATTTATGTATTCATAGTAATTAGATGTATATCATATATGACACGTATTATGTATATATGTGTATAATATATATTAGTAATTTAGACTATTTATTATAGTATAGTATAGTATAATATATCATAATAGTATTAATATATTAATATATATAATAGTTTTATATATATAGTATATATTATAGTATTATATATAGTATAATATATACTATATATATAATACTATTATATATATTAATATATTAATACTATTATGATATATTATTATATATTATATCCATATACATAATACATTATACATATATTCATCTAGTATATATTAGTATACATATATATAAATATACATAATATATATATATATATGTATACATATATATAATATATATTAGTATATTATATCAATATACATCTAAAGGACATATGTATATCATATATGTATAACTAGATGTATTATATACATCTAGTACAATATATAATATTAGTATATATATTAGGCAATAAGATAATTTTAACCTTTAACGTTTATAATTTTTATAATTTTGGTCATTGTTTTTTTGGATAAATTTAACCTTTAACCTATATCTTTTTGACAAATATCTTATTTTTTAACTAACTTATTAACTGGACTGTTAAAAATTTAACGATGATGATATATCATAGGCATATAATAATATATTTTAAATGACATGACATCTAACCTACCAAATACATATATATATGGAATATAATTTTATTCCAATATAAAATATAAAATAATTAAAATTAAAATAATATATTAAAAATTAATTAATTATAAAATAAAAGACTACTAAACGTTCTCAATCTTAACTACGATAGAATCAAAATTCTATCTTATAAAAATATGAACACATTCCGAAAAGATAAGGTTTAGTAGAGTTTATTATCGGTGAATCAATATAATATAAATATGTTTGTAACAAGAACATTATAAATATATTATAAGTATGTTATATGTGCAATATAAATATTTGTAAGACAATTTAACTATAAATTATTAATTTTTTATAATATAAGTACGTTATACAAATTATTTATATAAATATTAATATATATAATATAAATATTTGTATTAAAAGTATATTATAAGTATGTTATATAAATTATTTATATAAATATTATGTTGATATTAGTTTAGGTTAGTAACAGGTCGGGTCATTTATCAAGTCAGGTTTAAAATAGGTCAGGTAAAATCAGGTCTTGGGTCAATTCAGTCGGGTAATATCGGTTATTTGTCAGGTCAGACTCGGGTTCAGATTTGTTTCAGTCGGATATAGACTGGGTTTTAGGTCCACAATAACAGGTTAAAATCAGGTTCGAGTCATTCTCGGTCGGATACAGTTCAGGTTCAATTACTACAATAACAGGTCCAACTCGGATTCGGGTTAACAACATTCGGATACAAATCAAGTTCGGATCATTACATCCCTGGGTCAAACCAAGTTTTAACTCGAACAAGTTTCAAGCGGGTCATCTTTCTACATCCCTAATTCCTTCTACGAAAATTCAGTGGAAATTAGTTTAAACAATATAATATAATATAATTTATGTTAAGCTTAAATTAAATATTTTTATTTGAGTAGAATTATTTCGGATAGGAATTTAAATAGTCAGCTTTTGAATGAAATAATAAAGTTAAAAATGTTGATTTATTGTGAATTTTATAATATTTAATATGAATTAATTTATTTATTAATAATTATATTAAAATATTTCATAAATAGAGTATAAGGTTAAGATATATTATATACATCAATGGTGGATAATTCAAATGATAAGTATTTTGACATCACTTAAGTAGTTGAACTAAAATTTGGTGTACGATAAAAAATTATATTAGAGATCATTTTCGTCATGTTATCCACGAGACCAACCAATTAAATATATTTATTTAATTATTTTTTCTACGTCATCTTTTTTATCAACCAAGTAAATCTTTACTTGATAAAAACTTATTTAAATTTAATTTACATTAACTATTAGTGAAGATTCACTTAATAAAAAAATAAAATAAAAAGTCAATTAAATAAATATAATTAATTGATTAAAACGAAGTCATGTCGAAAAATAAAATAAAATTAAAAATCAGCAATGTATGACTTATTCCACATTGATTTTTTTTATTCTAATCCATCTGTATCAAATATCACATAAATTGTTAAGTGATTAACAATTACAATTTTTTTATAATATTTTACTAAATTTCTATTTAAGAAAAAAATGTTCTTAATAAATTTTGAACCCATAATTTAAAATAAAATAATAAATCTTGAAAAATAAAAAACATTATTTTAAACTATAAAGATATAAATATAACATATGACATGTTTCTCTCTATAAAATATATTGTCTTTATTTATGTCAAAAACACTGAAAGTTGTCTTATTTTATAAACAAGATGCCATTTTTTTTTCTGTTTACAGCACAGATACATTGTTTGTAGACATAAAAATTGTTGCTGATGCATCAGATTCAGATCTAATTTATTGGTCAACATCATTAAACTTATATAATAGACTATATAAAATATATATTTGATTCTACAAATCATAACCAAGTGCTTGTAACCCTAACTTTGTTCAACTGGAATCAAGGGAAAATGGTTAAAATATTAATCTCTTAATAGGATGGGCACGGAACCCGAACCCGACGGGTTCCGACCCGATCCGGTCTAATTGGATCAGATTTTTTTAGTGAAAATTTGGGTTTGGGCCGGATCGGATTGAGTTTTTTAAGGGTAATCTCGCTTGGGTTCGGGTTTAGAGTGAAAAAATTTGATCCGATCTGACCCGATCCGAGACTAATAGTATAATTTTCTCATATATGTTTTAGGAATATTTGCAATAATGACCCCTTTTTATAATATATACAATTAGATCACTAAAATTATTTTTTTTATAATTAGGTCACTAAAATTAAATATTTTTACAATTAGACCCCTAAAATTTATTTTTTATAGTTTAGTCCCTAAAATTTTATTTTTTTGATGATTCGGGTCGGGTCGAGTCGGATTTTAAAGATTAAAAATCAAGTCGAGTAAGATCTAATTTTTTCACCCTAAACCCGGATGAGGTCGGGTGACGGGTGGAAGGTATGATTTTTCGGATCATCTTCTGAAATGAAAAAGATAATCACGAAAATAAAATTTTATATAAATATTTTAAACACAATATTAATTATCAGAGTTTGATCAAGACAACAGTTTATATTTTTATCTAAAACAAATATTTTACTAAAATCTCGATAACAAAAATCACTTACCACAGACAAATTGATTTACCAAGAAGATTAAAGTTTAAGCTTGTATTCTTTTCCCTAATACGTGAGTGCTGCTGTCATGATGGTTCCAGCCGGCTACTTATATACATACATGTATATATATTATTCTTGTGTTTCTTCTTTGGCTGCTAAACTTGGGATAAACAAAACATATATAACTATTGTGATGTTCTTTCTTTGTCTGCAATCTAGAGAGATTTAAACTCGACGTCTATGGCCTTTTATCTTTTAAGATTTGTATTATTGTTTTTAATAATATTATTTTTAAACTTTGAATCGATATTTTTAAAAAATATATATACTATATTTTATAGATTCACCTGGTATTTATTACTATATCATCGGTATCAATTAGGGTTGGACAAAAAAACTGATTACCCGTTTTCAGACCTGGTAAGACCCGGTGATTTTTTATTTGATATTGATTTTGGTAAGACCGGAATTAGCTAGATTCAAAATTTAGGTTCCGTTCATAACTGAGACCGAGACTGGATTTTGATTTTTTGGACCCAGTACCCGGTGGGTACCTAATAGAACCAGGACCGATACTAAATATTTAGTATTGATTTTCTTTTATTTATTTTTTTTATCAGACTTTCTCTTTTATGTATGAATATTATGAGAATGACTAGTTTTAAAACTTTAATTTTCAAGTATTTAATATTCTAATTTTATTATTTGATATTATTATTGGTGGTAGAATTTTTTTTCTTCAATTACTCAAATTTTTAAAATTTAAACTAATTGACCGGGTACCCAGTATAAGAACTGGTACCCACCAATAACGAAACCAGTTTTTAAAATTTAGGACCCGATGTAACCGAGACCAAAATTAATTCTTTTGAAATTGGCCGGATACCCGATCTTGCCCACCTCTCCCTAGTACCAACTCCCCTCACGGCTTTCATTTCCATCCCATTTAATCATTAGTATCCGCCTAGCCTACTGCCCCATTATTACAATATCCCATAATTATAGCCATTGTTGTTTGATTGTCCTTCATCTTCTACATTGCTCTACTTGGCAAATATGTTTGACTCAGATGCATCAGTGCATTTCAATTGTTTTGAAATTATTTTGATTGAAAAAATGTGTTATGAGATGATCCATTTGAAATATAAAATGTTGAAGGGTATGGTTAAATTTATTAAAAGTCGTTATTAATATATTTGAGAGTTCAATCATAATGTTTTGAAGTTTGAAGATTAATTTAAAACCTGAATCATAGTTTGAGGATGTTGGTTGAAATTAACCCAAAGAAAACCCATATTAAAAAGGAGATTTTTAAAGGGGATTTTTTTACCAACTATAATTTTAATCTCACTTAGAGGAGAAATTATACCATAAGCCTGACTACCACATCAGTCATAGTCTCATCTAATTATAACCGTCTACATCACCATTATCTTTTAAGTTATTTTTTTAACCAATGATTCTTCATTAATTTTTTTCATGTCATTTAAAAATATAATTTCTAAAAATTATATTAATTACATGGATGATTAATGGTGAAATAAGTGATTTTAGTTGGTTAGGGACCACAGCTGACGTGACGAGCGAAGCCTACGATATAATTTATCCTATGATATAATCTCTCCACTTAGAGACGAGACGAAAGAAAAGAGTGTTTCTAATGGTTCTAAAACGTATGATCTGAAAGAATAAAAACAAATAAAAATAAACAGCTTGATTAACTTTTATTCTTTTCGAACAAAAAAATAAAATTAAGCCCCCATATAAAGTTAATCAATGTTTAGTCCATATATTCTGGCAGTGGTTATACCTATATTTTTTTTTCATAAACTACCCTTAATTCATAAAGAATTGGGCATGGACTCATTCGGTAAGTGATATAGCTTCCAAGCCTCAAACACCTTGTGTTAACCAACGGCTCTCATAGACTTATTACTCAAGCAATAGGATATGCTTCCCATGTAGCCAGACAGAGAAATTAACATGACACAAATAGGATATGGCTAATCCAAAACATTACTAGGTTTGCACAAACAATAGTTGTTTTGCTCTCTAAGCATTCCTAGTTTGTTCTTACAATAACTACTATGGCCTATAGGAATAGCAGGATCCATCTATTTATATACTCTATAGTTTAAATCAAGGTAGGATATGCTTTTCTTCTTATGCTTAAACATAAGAACTGTAAAAGGTGCAATCTTGGCTACATTACAATCTTCACAATCCAAGTTGTCCTTGGAGAAATCAGAAATATTACCACACAGAGAGGCCAAAAGTCATATTCGAAACGGAACACTTAGGCATGAATATTTGTTCATCAACATTTAGATCCTATAAATAGTTGAGCAATCAAAACATCAGAAATTAGCAAACAAGTGAAAGATGTGTAAAATCTCATTCAAATGGTTGCAACATGCAAATTGGAAAACAAACACTATGGTAGCTTATCAAAGTATACCATTGCTAAAGTTTAATACTTTAGTATTTTCCAATTCTTTTTAACAAGTTTATGAACCGAAAGGCGATCGAAGACATAGCAGGGGTTGGCATGCTTCAATCAACTAGAAAATTTCTAAACCAATACACAAGTGTGGTTGAAGTACCAAAATTTTTGAACAACTTTTTTCTGTTTCACTACAACATCTAACAAGGAGGACCAACAAGCCCTCCCTTCCACCATGTCTCGCCTTTATTTCATATATACATGGATACCAAAAGCTAACCTGTTTCTTTTCCTATGTACAATCAAACTATGAACTGCACAACAACTCACCTCCATTTCCAACAGTGAAAGCTTTTTTCGATTCATAGGATAGCATGATTGTCTCTCAGAGTCTGAACCAAGCTCGAAGTGTATCGCCTTATCTTCTCGTTTTCTTCTTCCATTAACCCCTGGCAAATTTCCAAAACTCCTTCGTTCATTGCTTCGAAACAAAGCCTTTTGCAACAATTACACAAACAATTTAATGTAAACAATCCGTTTTGAACTCCCCTTGGGGTCCCATTCCTTAAAACATGAACCAAAACCTTGACACACCCATGAACCTTCATCATCTCCTCTCTCCCTTCTTTACATTTCACCAATAATCCCAACACTTCAATTGGCCTTTCCAAGCCGGAATCCGATCAGTATTGGAACCGCCCCGCAATCTATAGCTCTCCTTCTGTTATCAGCAAATGAACAAATTGCATACAGAGCAGTTGATGCCTCCTTCTTTTCCCTTCCTTTCCCTGAAATCAGAAGCCAAACCAATGCCTGAATCGCATCAGGGTACGCCCCTATAGTAGCTTTATTGACTTCCAGAACGGCCAAGCTGGTTATAATCGTTGCAGCTATGGCTCTGCAATCGGGTGACCCGAGACGTAAGACCTTGACGACCCGGTTAATCGCGCCTTCCGCAACTAAACCCACTTTGTTATCATCGTCTAGGCTGAGATTAAGGAGTAAAGAGAGGGCCTTTTGTTGTAAATCCGAGTCGTCCGAGTCCACACACTTGAGAACCGCGGGGGCCGCTCCCCACTCGGTTAGTTTACGGCGAAGCGCTGAGTCATGTTTGGTCAGTCTAACAAGCTGTGCGAGCGAGTTGAGCTTGGTTTCGAGAGGGGACGACGGAGAAGACAGAGCAGAGATGAGGGTTTGAGGTTGAGGGTAAGGCTGTGACTTTGAAGGAGCGACGAGGGTATAGTTAGAAATTAAAGAGCGGAGGGCGTGGTTCGGGATAAGGCAAGGCTGTTCGGGCAAGGGTAGTTTGGTAATCGGACAAGTCCGGTGACCGGCGTCTAGCCACCGTTGGATTGATGCTCGGTCGAAGGTGTGACCTGATGGAAGAATAACCGGGTCGGACATTATCTCGAGAGATATAGGGCACTTGAAATCGTCAGGGAGCTGAGTTGCCATCTCGTTTCCAACTCGAATAAAAGACTCAGCTTTCCTTCTCAGAGCTCTGGAGGGAAGGAATGAAGGGTTTATGAGGTTTTTGAAAGCTGTGGAGAGAGAAAGGGAGGAACTTTGTTTTCTCAATTGAGCGGATAGAGAGAGACGAAGTTTAGTGGAGAAGAACAGGGGTGGAAAAAACCCGGTAACCCGATCTCGATCTTAAACCTGATTGGACCGATAAATTTGATCCGAAATTAGTTTCGTAAGATCAGGATTGGATTAAAATTTAGGTTTTGATTGTAATGAAGATTAAAATTAGATTTTAATTTTTTAGATTCGATATTTAATGAGTACTTAATAGTTCAAACTAATATTAAATATTCGGTGTTGATTTGTTAGATAATATTTTTTATTTATTTATTTTTATCAATTTTTTTATGTATTGAATATGAGTATGAATCGTTTTAAAATTTTAATTTTTAAGTCTATAATATTTAAATTTATTTAATATTAATATTGTTGATTGACTTTTTTTTCTTTTGTTACTCAAATTTTTTAATAATAAACTAATTGATTAGATATTTGATATTGATATTGATTATCACTAATAACGAGACCGATTCCTAATAAGATTTGATATTACTAAAATCGAGATTTATTTCAAGTTTTAAGAACTAATGACTACCGAAATCGAGATCAACTCTGATCAAACTGGTCGGATGTCCGGTCTTATCCATCCTTAGAGAATAAGGTAAGTTTCTGAGCAATGACATAACTATAATACTCTTGGGAATATAATTTTTTATCAATTGAGAAATTCATTAGACTAAAAAAATAAAGAAAAATATGTTATTCTAGTAGATTTTTGTTGAGTATAATCTTTCAAAAAATTATTTTTATTTACATAAAATTTTTAAATTCGAGACATATTTAAACGGTAATAATCCGTTAATCCCTTATTCTATTAAAAAAACTGTGAATTTATGATAACGGAAGTACCGAGCTTCTCAGAGGTATACGTGGGGTGTTTCGGCAGCGTCAGCGTTGTGGCTTCACTCTCCGGCAACAACACTACGGCAGGCATCGTCTGTCTGTGCATTGCCAAGTCCTGCACACACAGCACGCCCATGTGTATGAATTTCAACACTACGTTTGTGGAGCATGAATCCCCAATCGAAGGATTGACGAGCTCTGTAGCTTGATCTTCGTTCCAAAGACTCTTTGCCTTGAAAAAAATATTGCAGAATTCAATGACGAAATCCAGTAGCTTGGATATAAATGGTGCATCTGTTTGGACTTACGTATGCTACAAGACTTGTCTGTAATTAGCTAAAGAAATTCACCTTGTATACACCGCCCTGCCCCAGCCTGTTCGCTCTTCAAAAGTTCTTTGTTGCGGCTGCTACACTACTGAAGTTAACAATCGTCGACTCTGGTCCATTAACTTGACTTCCATTCGATAAGTATGTCGGCGGTCCTGATAGATCTGCTGAAAATTCTTTTCTCATGGACTCGTTAAATATTTATCCAACTAACGTGAAGCAGTTTGCTAGAAGCTTAAGGAGCAACAAGTCGAAAACCGATGCAGCATACCTAATTTGGAATTATGGATGTGTTAGAAGAACTGTAGATTTCCAGCTTGGTCTAGATGCTGAAGATCAACCTAGACCCCTTCCCATATCATGCATCCGATTCCAAAAACAAATGCATATGCACTATGTTGGTTATATACACTGCAAAACAGGTGTTAGCACCGACAACAACAACCTAGATGAATTGAGTAACACGGTATCCGCACCCATCGATAATAAATCTGTCGTTATTTCGGGCAATCAGTCCGATCTTAGATCGTAGATCGTGGCGGTAATGTTGGATTATTTGCGTAGCAAGAACTTTTGTATCATGATATGGATGGAGGAAACATGAATGGAAATAAGAACAAGAAAGGGGAATTGATGATAGTGAAAATCTTGTTTAGTACTAACCCCCCTAGGAAGTTGGAAAAAATAATGAAATCCGACCACCTGGGAAACTTCTTTCAAACCCGACATAAAGTGAAAACTTGTTACCATGCCATCACTTGTACGTGTTGGATTATTTTTTTCATTCCATCTTATAAAATAGGGTTAATTTAAAAAGTAGTTTAATTATACATTTGTATGTTTTAAATGTTTAAAGTATCTTTAAATTTAAGTAAGTGTAATATAAATTTTTATACCGTTGTAATTTTAAGTATATAGCTATTTAAAAAAATTGGTATCTAATTATGACATGACATATTGAGAGGTTTTAATTTCTATTTTTTTTTATTTTTTTTAAACTTCTTAAAATCTTCACATTTAAAAATGTAACTAGCTAAAACCCTAAATTTCAAAAAGAAATTATAATTTACCAAAAAAAACTATGACCTAAATAAAAAATCCCTAAAATCACAAATCTCTTGATTCGTATATCATCTTCACCAAATCAATTGATATTCTTTACCCTTTACATCCGCATAAATCAATGAACAATGTATCGATAGAACGTCAAATTTAAAAAAAAAAATTAATTACACTGAACAAATAAATATCGTCGTAAAAAAAACTTTGTTCGATGATGGTAATAAGAATCAACGAAGACATAAAAAGAACTTTATAATTTAGGATTAAAGAGTTTCGATGTTTTGTAAATCTTAGATTTCTGAGAAATATTAAAATTTTAGGGTTTTTAAAAATTTTAAAATAAAAAATCAAAAGAAATTAAAATCACATATCAAACAATGATCAAATATCAAATTTTTAAATAAATCAATATTAAAACATTAATAATATAAAACGTTAAAGGCATAATTAAATAAATGTTAAATACATATTTTAACAAAATAACTTTAAAATAAAAATATATAATTTAAACATTCTTTCCATTACACCTAAAATATACGAAAAGCAGCAATCTAAACACATTAAAATGTATAAAATCAACCATTTTTTAATTCAAATTACAATAATTATAATGATAATCTGTTGCCCAACATATTGCTTGATTATCTTTAAAGTTAATAAATCTAATCACATTAGGAAGGTGTGTGGTCCAACAGTATTTGCATTCGACGATTCTATTCTCATGGTACAATTGTAGGCGATAGTGCGGTCCATGTTGGGGAAATCAATTTCGAAGAACGGGAGAGGAAAGCAACACATCTAACTTACTCGATGTGGGATAGTTGCAAAGTATAATAAAATATATACGTAAAAATTTGTAAAAACAAAAAAGTAGTGTTATTATTTATCATTTTAAAAAATATTATTTATCATTTTAAATTAAATTTTGAAATTATTTTTATATATTTTAAAAAAATCATGATTTTTATATAATTTTAAAAAATAAATTTAAAAATTCCTAAAAACGAAAAAGTTATGTTATTTTGTTGCAATACGTGTTAATTTTTTTTTTAAAAAAAGTTTAATGTTAACGGTTAAAGTTGGTAAAAGGGTCAAATTGATTTTTTCTTGAGTTTGAGGGTTTAATTGGGTGTTAAAAAAGTTTAAGGGCTGAATTAATTTTTCTTTTTTGTTTGAGGGTAAAAATTTTTTAAGGGCTTAGTTGATTTTTTGTAAAAGTTTAAGGGCTTATTAGACCCTTAAGCCTCTATTTATGTATAGGAAGACTCGAACTTAAGATCCCAAAGTTCTCATGGCCTCAACCTTACTATTAAGCCAAGGCACCAATGACAACTGATTAATAACATTGTAAAAATAACACCCTCAAGTCAAATTAAAGTACAATGTCGAAATTTCAAATGATAGCATAATACAAGGACCAAAACTGAAATTTGACCAAATATTATACCTAGCATAATACAAAGCCATAAACTAGGTTTCGTCCCCCTTCGAATCCACTTCGAAATATCAGTAGTTGACACAATCTGATGACCACGACGTGCAAGTGATCAAATATAGACAAAACAGCTTTCATGTTTCAAGCACAAAATTATAAATATATTAATTAATAATTTTATATCACGTATATTATTAAATATTTTTTTATTTTATTAATAAAATATTTTACATAAAATTATTAGTGTAACTATTCGAGCAATTCTATGTATAAATCCAAACCATTCCCTCATAATCAGACTGAAAACCTGGTCACCAAATGGTACCTTCCCCCATGCACCTTCGAGGAAAGAGAACTTTTTCCAAACGAAGCCGGCCTTGAAATTTATACCCCAAACAAAACGCCGGCTGCAACAACCTTCCTCTCATCTGTACATTCGTTGTCATCGTCAATCCTTCCTTACTTATAAATACCCTACATTAATCTATTCCCACATTGCAATTTTCATGCCATTTGAAGATTCTTCTAGGGTTTTTTCCTTCCTTGTTGTGAGAAATGGCAGCAGCAGATGAGATTGTGTTCGAGGATTTCTTCCCTGCAATGGTGGACAAACTGGGAGCAGAAGGGTTGATGAAGGAGCTGTGCAATGGGTTCCGTTTGTTGATGGATGGTGAGAAAGGGATGATCACCGTTGAGAGCTTGAAGAAGAACCTGACGTTTCTTGGGTTGCAAGGTATGAGCGATGATGAACTTGTTTGCATGGTGAGTGAAGGTGATTTGAATGGCGATGGTGGGTTGGACGAGATGGAATTCTGCACTTTGATGTTTAGGTTGAGTCCTGCTTTGATGAAGAGCTCAAGAACATTGCTGGAAGAAGCTCTGGGTACAGAAATGTAAGCGGTTGGGGTGTTGGTTTAGGGCATCATTTGACACCTTATTTGCCAGGCTGGAATCTAGAATCTATTTAGTATCTTTATTTCATTATATAATAAAAATAATATATTGTTAAACAATTCAAACATATTATTTGAGATTTTAATTTTTGTTATCATCTTATTTTATATTTTTTCTTTATCGTAAATAAATATCATACACCGTTATATGTATCTAATAAAAGTAAAATTTTAAAGTATTTTATCTAAAATCATTGACCAATTTCAGTCTTAAAGATAGAGTTCTTCATAGGTAAATATCATATATTATTATATAATTACATTATATTAATAATAAATTTACAATAAAACTTTAAATATTTTTTTCTATATCATAAAATCTAAATTCAAACCCTAATCACATATCGTAAATTATAAAATATAAACTCACTTTAAACTTAAACTTTAAAATATAAAATATTAAACTTAGACATAAAACCACCAAAATTACTTTCTTTTAAATATGACTGATTGTATTTTGAATTTTTTTTACTTTAATAATGTATACCGGTATACAAAACTTATTCTCATAAATATTGGGATGGAATACATGTCTGGAAAGAAAGAAAAAACTTATGTTACTAATTATGATTTTTATGTCTCATATTAAAAATTATTAAAAAAATATTTTAAATTTTATTTTTTACATCTTAAGCTCTAAATCTTACATTCTAAAAAAGATATAAAGATAATATTAACCTTTAACGTTTATAATTTTTATCATTTTGGCTCTTATTTTTTTAAGATAATTTTAGCCCTTAATTTATATCTTTTTGACAAATAATTTATTTTTTAACCACCATGATAACTGGACCGTTAAAGGGTTGATGAAGGAGCTGTGCAATGGGTTTCGTTTCTTCCCAATAATTGATTGTGTTCGAGTGCCCATAATTTTTAATATTTTATTTGAATTTTAATTATTTTATATTGGAATAAAATTATATTTCATATATATAATATATGTATTTGATAGATTATATGCCATGTTATTTAAAATATATTATCATATGCATATGACATGTCATCATCATTAGATTTTTAACGGTCCAGTTATCATGGTTGTTAAAAAATAAGTTATTTGTCAAAAAGATATAGGTTAAGAACTAAATTTATCTAAAAAAGAACAAAAATTATCTATATACCTAAAAAATACCTTATCCCTAATTTCCTAAATTCTAACCATAACCCTAACTACGAATCCTAAACTCTAAATTTTAAATATATTATTTTAAAATAAAAATACTAATAAAAATACAATAAAAAATAAACGATTTACACTTCCAAAAATATAATAATTTAATGAAAAAAATTAAATAAATCGATCCCATTGGAATTCTTTGGATGAGAACGGATTGGTATCCACTGGTGCTCACTCCACACAAATCTTATCTCGCTGTGATCAAAGATTATTAGTGATTTATTATTTTATTGGTTTTTTTTTTTTTACTTTCTGGTAATTTAGTAAAAGACAGATTGGAAAGAACAATCAACAAACTGGACAAAGGGAGGAAGAAACAACATTTATTACAAGACATGATGGATTGTTTTCAGGATTCTTTGGGATATAGAATTTATAGAGTGATTTAATCTTTAATATTTTTTATCTCTTAATTTATAGTGTTGGATAAATTATCAATTAAAAATTATATAATACAATAAGATCGTGTTGACAGTCAGAGATGCTGACGATTTTTTTTTATATAAAAAATAAAAGAAATTATCATTAGATTTGTTATGATTTAATGACTCAATACCTTTGAATAAAAATTAAAGTTTAATGTTTAAATTGAAGTGTTTTAAAGTTTAATGACAGATTGATAAAAACAGTAAAATTTAGTGACTAATAATGTAATTTACCCTAGACTAAGCGTCTTTTAAATCCTAACTGGATTCTGAATTTCTCAACTCTCGCGATTTCTAGATTTTGTCTCTCCCAAATTACAATTGAATTCAATTAGGGTTAGGGTTAGGGTTTTTTTTTCAATCCGATTCAGATCAACCCAAAATGCCACAAAGACACTCGAAGAACAACAACGATTTAGCCTTCTTCACGTACGATGAGAAAAGGAAGCTAGGGTATGGGACTCAAAAGGAGAGATTGGGAAGAGACTCGATCAAGCCATTCGATGCTTGCTGCCTTTGCTTGAAGCCTTTCATCAATCCTATGTCTTGCCAAAAAGGTCATGTCTTTTGCAAAGAATGCATTCTTGAATGCCTTTTAGCACAGAAAAAGGATATCCAAAGGTACCCCTTTAATCCAAGAACCACTTTATTTATAAACATAGGAGAAATAGCACCGATTTGCTAGTGTACGTAAGTGAATTTCGATATTCTTTGCTGGGGGTGTCAAAAAATAAGGTTAAGATCTTTACAAGGTTATTTTTATTGGGGGGTATTCCGGTGGTTCATATAGGTGGACGACTTGCATTTACAGTCATGACTGATGATGATTCATGGACAGAAATTGTCTTTGATAGATTGAGATTTTAAGAAACAAAGCTGATTGTGGAAGCAGTGAAGATGGTTATGGTAGAGATTATAGACACTTTAGCTTATAGTAGACTCTTTTGTTTTATATTGTGTGATTGTGTTTGCAGCCATTAACATCAGCTAGCCATTTTCTCAAATTACTGGTGATGATTTTGAGAACGAAAGCAATCATGTATTTGAGTTTAATACCTCTTGGAGTTGTAGAACATCGCTGTATCTGTTTCATTTTATGATAAGCTAGAAGACTTGTTCATTTATTCTATTTAACCATTTGATCACATCAGTAAGTTCTCTGTTAGCAACTGCCCAATGGCTGGAGGTTAGGAGTTGAAAGGTTTCAAGGGTGTGTAGAGAATCTTTGCCACTCTTTTCTCCCTTTTTCGTTGAAGCGGAGTACAATTTATATATGCCTTATTTGTGAGTTTTAATGTTAAGTAACTCTTTTTGGGTGGGGTGGATTCTGCTTAACAATATAAGTTGGTCGTCTCGAACTTGAAAACAACCTTTCACAAGATTAGAAAAAAGTTTGAGGTAATAAGATTCGATGCTAGTTAAGTGGATTTCTTGTACTTATTTTCTTTGAAAAATAGAAGTATAGGCTGTCATGCTCGGAATCAGCTAAAAGATGCCATTTATGGGGTCAATAACAGAAAGCATGTTTTCCTTCACCTGGCAGGAAATTAGCTGCCCATGCTGCTCAGCAGAAACAAGAGAAGGAAGAGGAGGAGGAAAGGTTATTGTTGGAGAAAGCACGAGAGCTTGATGCATTTGATCAGCAAAACCATGGCGCCTTACCTCAATACAATGACAAAAACCACAGCAGAGACAAGAACGGGTTTCATGGGGCAAACAGTGTGAAGGCCACTTCTTTCGAAGAGGAAGCACTTCGTACGATGAAAGCTTTTTGGCTTCCCTCTGCCACTCCAGAAGCACCTGTTAAAGTCGATGCTCCTTCCACCAGTACCGTCTGTCCGGAAGGCAACGAAAAACTCAAGCTGAAGACCCTTTTTCCTATCTACTTCACTGAAGATGAAAGTGAAAAGAAGAAATCTGATCTCGACAAAACTTATATCTGTCCGAGCTGCAAGGTCACCCTAACTAACACATTATCACTAGTAGCTGTTAGCTCCTGCGGACATGTCTTTTGCAAGAAATGTGCTGACAGGTTCATGGCTGTTGACAAAGTTTGTTTGGTCTGTGACAAGCCATGCAAAGAGAGGAATTTGGTTAACTTGGCAAAAGGAGGGACAGGCTTTGCTGGCCATGGGGATCATCTTGAAGCCACTGATTTCAAGCATTTGGGAAGTGGCAGTGGCTTGGGGCTTGTGAGGCCTGCAGCTAAGACATAAAGCCCCTTTTTGTCTTTTTTATTTCCTTCTCTCTTCAAGAAGTTCTACAAGTTCCATTTTTGCTTTATGCATGCTGGATTCTTTCTTTAACAACATTGTGTTCTGTAATTCTGGTATGAATGTTTTTGATCTATTGCAAGTTTGTAAAATAGTTATGGTCATATCATTTTCTATTTTATGTTTAAATATTTCCAGACTCAATTTTCCCGACTGAGTTCTTGTCAACTAGGCATACAGTCATACAGGTGTAGTGGTAAATATGTGCTAAATAACTGTCCATGTGATTTGGCTTGGACAAAGTGGATGGACACTTGAAGAGGACGATATCGGGACAAGCCTTTATCAGTCATCCAAAGGTTTAAAACAAAACAGAATTTACAAGAATCATTTAACTGACATGTTTCTCTTGAGCTTCTCAACTCCTCAATATCCCCGAAACATAAAGACATGGTTATTTCTTTCCCCATTGGAGTGCATTCAAGCATATAAATTTGTGTTAGTTTCTCGACAAAGATTCCAAAATCTTTTAAGACAGCAACGTGCCTTAAACGTTGCCTCAGTCTGACAGTTCTCTCTCTCATATCCCCCCACTAATTCCTTGTAATTTCTTATGCAGAGAGTTTCTTCTTTCCTGACGACCTCCATTTTTGGCTTGCTTGGTCTTTCCACCAAGTTATAGTAATGGTTATATACCATAATTACTTCATATGGCGGATCAAGCTACGCGAATGTTTCGAGTTCAAATCTTATGAATGAAAATAAACTCATGCAGCTTACTTTGGACTTAATCAAGACCCTACAATTTCTTATTTTGAAGTTCATATTGAAATATCTTATTGAATGAAGCATTGCTCTATTCCCTAGCTGCAACAAAACAACACGACATTAACACAAAAAAGTGAACACTATTTTTTAAACATTTGAAGCCATGTTCTGTCTTTCATGTCCCTTTCTCAACAGCTGCCCCCTTGGTTACATTTAAAAGGAAAGAAAACCCATCTAACAATATGGATTATCTAATTTTTTCAGTTTTTAGTCAAAAAAGGTAAAAGAACAAGAGGGGGTTTAGTGATATCATAAGGTGGTGAAAACCTGGGCGAATTTTTTCTTTATCCACAAGGTTGAATCTGGGAAATCTTCACCCTTTTACTTTCACTACAAAAACTGTTCAGTTTTCTTTTCAGTCACTCGTGCAATGGCAGCAGCCATGGTGCTGGTGCTGGTGGTACTCTCGGTTTCGGATTTGGTGTACTGGCAATCCAAAATACTTGTCGGGGTTCTCGTACTAGAGCTTGACACCGTATCTACAATCGATTCGTTCTTTTCGTTAATCACCATCTCTAGCATTGCATTAAAGCATTTTAACACATTCTCCTGCAAAATTAGTACATTCTTTCATTTAGTCAAGTTAGTAAAAAGCTAGATGCCCTTTAGTGCAACGTCTTGAGGTTGAAATCTGCTTACTTTATTCATGTATTCACAAGTCAGAATCGAGGTTTCGAAAGAAGGAAACTGCAACGGGAATAGCTCATAAGCTGCCACTAGAAGAGCTGATGCTGCAATGGTAGATGGTTTGAACTCTAACAGCTCGATTTCTGTACCCCGAAAAAAACAGAGTTTTCAGCATTGGTTTAAGCTCATTTCTCATGAAAGACATGATTTATAATGTTACCATTACGAGCTTGTTGGAAGATTATATGTGCAGCTCTATCTTTCAATGCTTGCATCAACAGTGGATCTTCTAGTTCGAGCAAAGATACAAAGAAACCGATAAACGAGAAGGGTGTTATCGATCGCATACGCCAATCCAACGCATCAAGAATCAAAAGCTCCATCCGTTGTATTGCCAAGGCATCGAAGATCAACCCTTCTTCCCTCTGTTTCATTTGCATGAACAGTAAACAAAACAATGTCAATGCCATAAAAAGAGTGGGGAACAATATTAATCCAACAAGACGTGTTTTTTACCTGGAAATTAGAGTAACAAACATGGATGTTCTTCATCTTTGCGGCCAAAGAAATGCAAGCTATCACAAGCAACCTCAAAACCCATGGATTACCTTGCTACAAAAACTCAATTTCATCAATCAAAATGTTCCAAAACAAGACAGTAAAATTAAGTTACAGTACTTACAGGGATATCTTGTCTGGAAATGAACCGGTCCATGTAGGTAACAGCCAGATATGGAGTGTAAGGAGCAAGGTTGCAAGAATACTGTGCCTAACCAAAGTAAAAAAACAAGTTGAACAACAAAACACAAAGAACATAACCAAGTTAATGTATGAATAATCAGAGAAAAGGGTACCTGGAAAATGAGAGAGCTGGCTTCCTGTCTGAAAGAAGCATAGAAATCACTGGTTTTCAAACACTGTAAGTAGTTCAAACAAGGCATGTGATCAGATTCTGAAGAGAAAACAGCTGAAATTGTATCAGATTGGTGTTGTTGTTCCAAGCTTGAGAAAGGGTCTTCAAGATTATCAAAGTACTCCATATCAAAAACTCTCTTGCTTTGGTCAAGTTCTGTTTTTTTTTAATAAATGTTTGAGCCAAAAAAGGAGAAATTAGTAATGATGATGGGAAAAGAAGAAGCTTCGCTTTCTGTGCTGAAAAAGAAGCTAAGGGAGTCTTCAACTTCAAGTCTGAATGTTTAGCAGCTGCAACCCTATTTAACTTATACGTGTGTTGGTTGGTCTTCCTGCTGCCCATTGCCCATTGCCCTTGGGAAAGACAATAATAAAAACAGGCAGCACACAGTTGTGGGTTACATTTGCTCTCTTTTGTTGCTTTTTAACAGGAACAGTAAAAAGATTTTGTTCCTTTAACACACTGTTGAATAAGTTAATCCAAAACTAATCTGAAATATCTTTCATACTTTAAATGTCTGTGTTACATGACAGGTAATAATCTTAATTAGTCACAATAGTAATAAAGTAAGCCACAGGCTAAGGACATCGGCCAGAGCTTTGACGACCGAGCCTCCCCGTCGTATCGGAGGACAAAGGTGATGAACCTCAATCGTTTCCGCCCATGCTGGCAAGGAAATAAGCAAAAAATAGAACTTTTTTACCCTACACGGGACTCACGTGTTTGTGATAAATGACAAATATTTCGTACAACTGCAGCGTCTCTTATGTCTGATAAAACATTTTGGTTGCTAAAAGAATTGAAAGTTTGAAAAGGAAACGACGGGGATCCATCCGCCTTACCCTTATCAACAACATCAAGACTTCAGCACCATGTTGAGAATCCTGTGAAACGAAGGCCATACGACCCCACCACCACTGCAACATATACCAGGCTCACATTCTTGGAAATTTCCCTCTTCACTCACAACTTAATATTTAATATTAAAGTCTCTTTAAAAAAAATAATATTTAATATTAAAAAATTTTAAGATTAATTATAAGATTTAAAAAGAATTGAAGACAAATGTTTGAATTTAAAAAAAATGAGTGGTCAAATAATACAGGAAGCTACACCACTGATGAGTGGTAAGGTTTAATCTACATGTTTTAGAGCATAAATAAAGGCACAGAAAACTACAGATGGTTTTTATTTTGTTTTAAAACTCAACATAGAAATGGACAAGTGAATGGTCATTAAATCTAAGCATGTCAATGCCCAATTCCTTTAAAGAAACAAACAAATAGGATGTAGCCCAGAAGCATCCCAGAAACCAAAGTGATCCCCCGTGGACTGTCTTTTTTGAAACTTTGGTGTAATAACATACAATTTGTGTTATAACAGTCTTCCCTTTCATGGCTGAGGTGACAGAGTTCAGTTTCTTGTCTTTATATGTAACACTATTGCTTTCCTACATTCTTTTCGATTACATTAAAGTTAAGAAATAAAACTCTTCTAATATTATTTTTTCTATACAAAGGATGCCCAAAGATTTAACTCCTTTATCATTTGATTCAACGTATTAACAAGCACTCGTCAGAGATGCCCAAAGATTTTTTAGACTTTGAACGAAAATTGAAAATGATCCTTTATATAATAAAAGTATATTTTTTATTACGATCAGGTCAAGATCGAGTAATTTTGTCATCCCTAAATCACACACCTGACATTGTTGGATAAATCTCTTAATGGATATTTTTATATATACAAGATCTCAAACTCGATATATACTTAAATGATACTAAGTTGCTTACCACTTGAACCAACCTACATTGAACTTTTGAACCCATCTTTAACCAACCATGTAGAAGCTTCTCCCATTAAACCATGTGAGATTGCCGGTTCAAAGCATGTGAAATAACTTGGATTAGTACTATTAACAGTAGGCCAATCATTCAGGTTCATAGAAAGAAACTCATCAAACTTATCAAGTCACAAGAGTCGTTGAGCAAGAACGAAAGACGTTACTAAGATCTTCCCTATGATGACCACATAGGTCAGTAGGTCACACTTTGCAAAATTTGTAATATGCCTCTGTACACGAACCTCATTTGTGATCATTGTCTATGTGAGTTTTTGATGGACTTCCTACAAGATAAAAATGAGTTAGGAAGCATCGGATCTTGCGTTTCGGGATGTTCGTTCGAATACTTGAGTCTGGTGAAGTCGGAGAGGATGAAGACAACACTGAACTTCCATAATTGCCACTTGGTCTAGGGCTATCTAAGGGGTTGTCTGTTGCCTGCAAGTGAAGGGAAATTGGTTGATTCCTTGATTCTCACCTAACAAGATCTATAAGGTAATGTAAGGGCCACTTTGCGGTCTATACCTGTATACCATATCAGTATCGTTCTAACCACAATGTTTGGAGGCTGAAAACTACTTTGTCTTGTCAGGTAACGGGTTGTCGTGTTGTCGATTGTCCCTTCATGATGCTTGGGCCACATAGGCTGTTTGGTTCTTTGGGATTTTAAGCCGTAGTGTTTGGAAAGAAAGAACAAGGTGCCCGTTTGTCTTCTATTTGCATGGACTGCGCTCTATTCATTACAACCCGAACCAGCGAACCCTCTCAATCCAACCAACATGTCAACGCGAGACCCTGAGGTTCCCAAGTCGACCAGTTTTGTCAAATGTATATGTTCAGATGTTCTGCAATTTTCATGTATCAAAAAAATGTTTAATTCAAGTTGCTTTAGCTTGTTGCAGCTAAAGCAAACATGATTCTGGGACGGAAGAAGCATAGTTGAGCGCAGTGATGATGAAAAATATTGCCACCGCTGACTCAATTATATCTTCATGCTGTGGATCCAAATCAAATCATCAAACAGATGCTTACCAGTATGGCAGTATCCAATGAGGACTACTCCCCAATACAAATAATTCGTGTTAAAAAGCAAAGCAGCAGGTTACATTGGAACCAGAGAAAAAAACTGGGCCCTGAAATGCTACCAAAACTTTTCTCTCTTTGGTCTGTTGGATATATCTAGAAACGGATAAGTTTTCCAATGTTTCACACAAATTTACAGACATAGCACCAAACAGTATGTCTGATTGGAATCATAATGCTGCAAATTTAAATGAGATTTTGCAAAGCAAAAGGAGACATTGTTAAAAAGAACACAAAACCGGATATCATGTTTTATATCAAATGATAAAAAATTGGATATCTTTTAAGTACGATGTTTGATAAGAAATTCGAGACTCAACCTAACACTGCCTAATACTAAAGTCCTGCACCACAAAGAAATCTGCAGCAACATTTTTCCATGAATGATTTATATCAGACATTAATGCTGTGAGCATGAAGTTTATACGTTTCTCCTGCAGAATTTACTTCAAAACTGCTTACTGCAATATGACAATTGTCTTAATGCTGATTAGTTCAAAAGAACTGAAAAATTTGCAAATTTCGAGAAGAACAGGACCTTATATTTCCTTAAAATTACCGTATCTGCCACTATCCATTTCACTCTTTTCACTCTACCACTGCCAATAAACCCTTAACGCTCCCAACTGGCCAATTCTTCTAACCCTTTAAAAAAGACAGCTTTTTTCTCTTTACAATCCATACCCAAATCGTTTTCCCTGTTTTCCCTGAGAATCCCATCATTTTTCCGGGGAAAAGATTTGATTTTTACCGGAAAATCAGCTGGACAGAGGGAATGGAGGAAGAAGGTGCTATTCCGGACCATCTTCGGTGCAATCGAACCGATGGGAGACAATGGCGGTGCAAGCGACGAGTAACGGAAGGGAAAAAGCTGTGCGAGCTTCATCATATCCAAGGCCTTCATCGACAGAAGAAACAGAAAGTTCCCGAATCCATGAAAATGCAAAGGAAAAAGAGGAAACAGAAGGTCTTTGAGAAGAACAAGCTGGAAATTAGGGCAAAGTTGCTGAAATTAGGGAGGCCGATGAAGCGGAAGCCGGTGATCGGAGGGGAACCTGAGGTATCCGAGGCATTAGACGAAGCTGTTCGTAAGATGAAGCTGAAAAGAGGGGATTTGCCTTTGGAGCTCATAAGAATGGTTTTAAAAAGAGAAGCTAATAAAAATAAGAAGAAACGGAAAGAAAGTGAATGTAGTGATTTTGATGATGATGAAGAAGAAGAAAGAAGGGATTTTATGAGAGAATTGCCTAACGGGTTGATGGCTATTTCTTCTTCAAGTCCACATTTGGACAACGTAGGTTCATGTTCGGGTTCCGGTTCTGCTTCGGGTTCTGTTTCAGGTTCTTGTATTAATGTTAAAGTAGGAGAAACTGAAACTAATACTGTTGCAATTACTAGAAGACGGTTTAGGTCTAAGAACATTGAGCCATTACCTTTTGCTACATTGCAGGTATATATATGGTCTTGGTTTGGCTTTTGATTTTTACTTAATTTCTTCTGGTTCTTTTTTGAAATGTGGGGTATTTCCCCCCTTAATGAAGGTTCTGCCATGTAAGAAGAATGGGGCAAATTTGAGGAGAAGGAAAAGAATAAGGTGTCATTGGTGTAGAAAGGGTGGTGCTGCTAATTTGATCAAGTGTTCCAGTTGTAAAGATCAGTTCTTTTGCTTGTATTGCATTAAAGAACAGTGAGTGATCTTTTACCTATATTCGGTTCTGTTTGAATTGTGATTGTAAAGTTGATATACCATATATGTTTGTTTATTGACAAAGAACACAAATCCTATGCTACATGGGTATGAATAGTTTTTTTTTCGAAATGCATTAAGTTCGAGGCATACGTACCTGTTTCGGCCTCTCTAGAAGTGGTTCACCTAGTTTCTTGTATGGACCTTCCTGAAGTAATGCTTTTGGATAATACTATCCCATTCTAGCTTGTGTATTTAGTCTTTGTCTCATCTGTATAGTTCTGAATGTAATGTGTAATGTCTGATTTGAACCATTTGGTTTGAGTTAAAACACAGATATTGACTAATTCTTACCATGTTAAATTGCATACAGATATTTTTCTAAGCGAGATGAAGTTCAGATAGCTTGTCCAGTGTGTTGTGGAACTTGTCGCTGCAAGGTCTGCTCGGTGAACCAACATAGAGAGACAGAATGTAAGGTCTGATATCATCTGAAACACACTGCATTTTTTGACATGGTTATTGCATCTTTCCACACTGATATCTGATGTTTTATCTAATTACAAAAAAAATGTTTCAGGAGTTTCTAAGGGACAAAAACAAAGTGGACAAGGTGTTAGATTTTCATTATTTGATCTGCATGCTTCTTCCTGTTTTTAAGCGAATAAATCAAGACCAGAGTGTTGAGATCGATGTGGAGGCAAAAATACAAGGTAGTTACAATGATGCTTGATTTTTTTCTTATTAAAGAACTTTATATTATTAGCGGAAGAGGTTGAGATGTCTTCTTGTGTGTCATAGGCAAAAAACAGTGTGATATTCAGGTCCAACCTGCTGAATTTGGGGACAATAAGGAATATTGTTGGTATGCTCTTTGCTGCTTGAAATGTATTCCATTAAATATATGTAATTTGTTTTTGGTTGCCCTTTGGTGATGATATTACTTCTGGAGCAGCAGTAAATGCAAGACTTTCATTCTGGATTTCCATAGAAGCTGCCCAAAGTGTTCGTATAATCTCTGCTTAAGTTGTTGTCGGGATATCTTTCAAGAGAATTTAGTTGCAAGTGTTAAAGAACTTAACTGCAAATGCCCCAAGAGAAGGAAAACTTGTTTGCCTGGTGTTTGCCTTTCGGATAGGAAATCTTTAAGAGTAACTAGGCAGACTTCCCAGGGTAGGTATATTGATTCTTCTGTATCATTGCCTAGTCTGAAAGCTCCTGATGACAGTGTTCCTATATCATGCCCACCAAGAGAGTTTGGTGGTTGTGGTGATGGCCTTCTTGATCTGAGATGTATTTTTCCGCATTGTTGGTTCAAAGAGCTGGAAGTAAGCGCTGAACAAATAGTTGGCAGCTATGAATTGCCGGAAGCATTTGATACATTTTCATGCTGCTCCCTATGCCCTTCAACCGATTATGAGGCCAAAGGGGTGAATCAGTTGCAAGAGGCTTCCGGGAGAGAGAATTCAAATGATAACTTCCTATTTTACCCCACTAACTTGAACATTCATGGTGATAACCTTGAGCACTTCCAGAAGCATTGGGGTAAAGGTCATCCTGTAATAGTTCGGAATGTTCTTCGAACTGCTGCTTTAAGTTGGGATCCAATATTCTTGTTTTGCACATATCTTAAGAATAGTCTCGCCAAAGCGGAGAATGAAGAATTAAGTAAAGATACAGCTTGCTTTGACTGGTTTGAGGTTTGCTTTCTAAATTACATTTTTATATCAATTGCAAAATTTGGAGGTTATAAATAATGTTGCCTTACATATGGTGTCAGGTTGAAATTGGTATTAAGCAGTTATTTTTGGGATCGTTAAGGGGGCTGGCACAATCTAGCATGTGTGATGAGAAGCTGAAACTTAAGGGCCGGCTTTCTTCTCATATATTTCAAGAACAATTCCCAGATCATTATACTGAACTCGTTCGATCTTTACCACTTCCAGAATACTTGGATCCTGGAAGTGGTGTTTTGAATATTGCTGCTAGATTGCCACAAGAAATCACAAAGCCTGAGCCAGGCCCATGTGTCTCTATCTCATATTGCAGTGGTGAGGAACCTGTACTGGCCGATTCCGTGACAAAATTATGTTACAATTTATGTGATATGGTATGTATATTCTCTATCCTTCAGTCTTATTTTGGTCAATTTATTCCATTTAAAACTTGGCATGATGCATGTTTATTCAAGTTACCTCGACTCGCATGTGAACCTGGAGATGCCTAAATAATATTGTTGTGAAAACCCTTTGATTCGTACATTTATTATCCTTATTATAAACATTATGGAGATGTTAAGTAATTTTTGCATTTATTTGTCTTTCTTTTCTCCCTCTTTCCCTCACAGGTTAATGTTTTAGTACATGCTACAGATGCTCCTGTTTCCATGAAGCAACTTAATAAAATAAGAAAGTTAATGAAAAAGAAAACCTTTCAAGACCAAAAGATGGCTATCGAAGCGAAGGAAAAGTCGTCATCACATGGTGAAAACATGGAAATAGGATTGAATGGTACAATGGGTAGAGAAATGCGTTCTTGTAATACGGTACCAAAAGCTTCTCGATCACCTTCTGGTGTACATGAAGTGCATGATAAGGAAGACGGCTCTGATTCAGATTCGGAATGTAATTCAAATTCTGAAACCGTTCTACCATGCAATACCATTCACAGGTCAGAAGCATTAGGATATCAGGAAATCTTCGGGAAAGGAACAGAATTGGCCAAGTCTTGTGGTGCAGAATGGGATGTCTTCCGCAGGCAGGATGTTCCAAAGCTTATGGAGTACCTTAAAAAGCACTCAAATGAGTTTGGTCACACATGTGGCGTTCGCAAGCATGTAAGACCATTCACGAGATTTGAAAATGTCCTAGCAGAATGGACATAACGCTGATTGTTTAACACTCCTCCTGCAGGTGGTTCATCCAATCCTCGATCAGAATTTCTTTCTTGACTCGTGTCACAAAAGAAGGCTGAAGGAGGAGTATGGTGAGTTTTCTTGGTTTTATCATCTCTTGTAATAGTCAAGGATAAACATCCTGAAATTTCTTTCCACCTGATACTGCTTCCAGAAATTGAACCCTGGACTTTTGAACAACATGTTGGAGAAGCCGTAATAATTCCAGCTGGCTGTCCATACCAGGTTAGAAACATTAAGGTATTATATATTATTGATATCTTTAGTCTTGAATAATTGTTAGTTGTTACAGAACTTACTGGATGATGATGTTATGTGCAAATTTTCATATGCTTCTTCACTTAGAATTTTACCTATCCATAAAGCTATAATGGTAATTTCTTTCCCCCTGGTAACCTGTAGTCCTGCGTTAATGTGGTTCTGGACTTCATTTCACCGGAAAACGTGACCGAGTGCATCCAGTTGATCAATGAACTTCGTCTTCTTCCAGACGATCACAAAGCCAAAGCAAAGAAGTTTGAGGTAAAAGACAACTCCGGTTAACAGTGTTCCTTTTTCTGTATTAAAGCGAACAAATTTCTCTTTTTGCTATAAAATCAGGTTGAGAAGATGGCCCTGTATAGAATTAGAGCAGCCATAAAAGAAATCCACGAGCTTACATGTGCCGAGTAAGTTGCTTTCAGAATTTTCAAGTCTTCTACCTGCAGATAGCATGATGATATTCATCAAATCTTTCACTAAAATTACAGCTCATAAACATAGTCTCTCATTCTTGATGTTAGGTCCAGTGGTGAGCTCAGTGAGTAATTGAGGATTTACAACAATGACATGTTTGTACAAGGGATTCTCAGTTTATGGCTATTACTGCTAGCAACTTCTGCGATATGAGTTTTCCGTCGTTGAACCGGCATGCCGAGATTATGATGCAAATATCCATTCTACCTTTCTCCCATATTGTCCATGGAGGTTGAGTCATATGAAACTAGGCCAGTTTGCTGCAATTGACTTTGTAAATGTGTAATATTGATCCACCATGTAGTTACTATACCCAAGTTAGGATGGAAAACCATTCATACTATTCACCTTTTTTATTGAATATAGTCACAGTTAAGTTCTCCATTGAAGGATACTGATATTTGCAAAATCTGACACTCGTTTTCCTCTAACAACCATTTCTTGATGAAATACAAGTGAAAAAACATGCATTTAATATATCACGTTATTCATGGCTCAATTAATCCAGTTTGTTCATCTAAAAATAACTACCTAATAATTATCCGTATTCATTTTCTAATCATACGTAAAAAAAATAATAATTTATCTTAAAAAATGAAATAAACGAATCTAATTAATTGAAGTTATAAATGACGTAATAAATATGATTCATCTAATAATTTTTTCTATCAGCAGAGAACAAAAGATTCCAGTGTTACTTATCAAGTTGGCACATAAAGAAAGTTAAGTGAAAGCATCATATAGGACTGCTTTATAATTTTCAATGACTAAAATACCATCCCAATAACAGAAAGCATATACATATTTTTTTAATTTCTGATGATAAAAAGTTAACAAAATCAAACTAAAAGTGACATTTCTTTTATGGTAAGCTTTTGCTTCCCTCTATTATTTTTTAATTATAATAAAAATTTAAAAAATTAAAATTAAAGAACAGAAATAAAAATATTTCTTTCTAAAAGGATTGTAGGTAATGAGGAATCTTATCAAGAGTAGTTAAATTATAATGGGAGTCATCCTTTTGTTTTGCTATTCTATCTATTAGAGAGTTTTCTTGACATGGAATCCATTGTAACTCTGTAATTTAACTCTTCCAACCAGTGGCGGATTCAGAACTATATGTAAGGATGGACACAAATCAAAATATATTTTAAGATAAGTACAAATCATAAAAATCTAAAAATTTCAAGGTGGACATAATCATGAAATTTTAAAAATTTTAAAAACTAGTTCATAAAAATTTTAAAAATCAAAGACAAATACATAAACCTTTAAAATTTCAGATGGGCACGGGCCCACCCTCAATTCTATATACATCCATCACTGTTTCCAACGTAATCTATTAATAACTCAAATAAGAGAGTTTAAACTCAGATTTACATTACAATCTAAGATGATGATAACCAAATTTTGCTTCACTTTGTTTCCCTCTATTATTAATCTCGTAATCAAACAATTAATGGGAAAAATCCTCACAAACGATGTAATCTGGCACTAAATTTTGTGTTGTTTAACATTATAATAAAAAAATATTTTGATATACAAATCATAAATTATATGAATTTGTGTATATTTTAAAGTTTAAATGTTTAGTTAGAATTTATATTTTTAAATTTAAAATTTAATATTTAACATTTTAATTAAAAATTAATAATTTAAAATTTAAATAAAAATTTATTAATTCCATCTTTGTAATAATATAGTGAGTTACATGAGGAAATAAATATTTTCCCCTTTAATTATGCTCCATCAACACCCAAAAATATCTTCACCTACCCGCGAACAAGAATATAAAACAACGATTGTTATTTTAAAAAACTACGTATTCAAATATTAATATTATAATATAGTAATTAAATAATTAAATTTTTATAAAATATATATTAAAAATATTAGAATTTAAAAATATCTTTTTAATAGTACGATATAATTTATATGATACAGGTTTTTTTTTTTAAATAATATAATTCATAACTTATCTAAAAAATTTATATAATTTTATAAAAATGATACAACAATTTTTAATTGTTTTAAGATCGACATTTTCTAAAATTGCCGACTCCAACCGTAATTAACTTTCATATATAATTGATAGGTTGGACTACGCCTGAATCTGGCGTTTAGAAATTTAATGTGGATGGCGCGAAAAGACTGTCGGACTGACTAGCTTCATGTGGAGGAGTGGTACGTGATACAACTGAAAAATGGATCATTGATTTTGCAAAGCTAATCGAAAAATATTCAGTATTAGAATCAAAATTATGGGCAATTTATGAGTGATACGTGTATGAGAGGGCTAAAGCAATACACATCGGGCAGAAAGCTGAATCATTTTGAAAAGTTTGTGTAACACCCCAAATTTGGGCCTAGAAGTTTAGAGGTCGGTTTAGAGTTCTAGTGGACCAATTTTGTCGGTTTAGCCTAGTTCGGGATTAAATACCTAAAAATTAGTTTTCTATCAAAATAAATTATGGAAAAATATTATAAAATCCTTAATTAATGTATATTAGACTTTGGTCAAATCAATTTTAAAAATCAACATTTGAAACCCTAAGATTTTGAAATTAGTGACCGTTTGTAAAAATTGAAAATTTAAGGATAATTTTATAAAACAAGTCAAAACTTTGAATCTTTAAGGGGCGTTGATCCAATTATAATCCTAGCTGGTCTAGGCCTTCCAAATATTAATTAATTAAGCCTAAAATCTATTTTAAATTAAATAACTTAATTAAACTCAACTTAAAACTCTTAAAACCCTTTTTAATTAACCTAAACATCACATATTTTTCTAATTTTCGTTTTCCCTCTTTGGAGGCAGCCGTTCATCAAGTTTTCAAGGTAAAAACTCATTCTTTTCTACTAAAAATTGTTTCCAATAATTATCTTAACTTCTCTCCTTCAAATTTTCTTGTTTTCTCATCGTTTTCTCGTTTTAAAACCCGGAAAATAATTGGATCAGTTTTAGAGGTGAGATTTTGTCAATCCTCTAGAACAATAAAGTTCTTTACTGAAATTCCTAAGTTCTTGGCTTGGAGAAATTGTTTTAATCCTTTAATTTCATAAATATCAGTTTTTCGGCTAAAGATCTCAATTTTCGTTCAATGATTTTTACCCACTGTTTTTGGGTCTTAAATGAATTATTTTTAATGTGTTAGGATTTTTATGAAGTATTTTTAATATCCCTAATCCCGGACTATAGGCTTAAATAAAGTTTTGTGTGTTCCGACAAGTTTTGGTTTTAAGTTTTGATAGGTTTTAAGGGCTGTTGTGTAGGGATCCGACTTGTTGGTTTGTTTTGTGAGTTTAGAAGCATTAAACCCATTGGTTTTGATGCTTGAAACAGGACAAGAGTTAGGCGATCACGTTTGAAGGTGTTCCGGTTCGTTTCGGTGGTTTGGCGAGCAAGTATCGGTTATCGGTGAGTGGATTATGAGGGCTGCCAATTTGGCATGATTTTAAATGTATTTTTAAAGGTTTGGGGGTGTAGGGAAGGTGTAAAAAACCTCCATATACTCCAAAGTAAGTTTTATGTATCGCTTTCTTAAAGGTTCTCATATTATGCCATGTTTTTATTATGTTATTTATCATGTTCTTATTGTGTTATACATATGTGATTATGCATGTATATAAATACTCATGAGATTGTTTTTAAAGAGATTTTATATGCATCCAATGTTCCCATGGTTTTTATTTTGAAAAATAAGATAAAAGTGGTTTTATCGGTTTTTGCAAGTGATGCGTAAAAAGTGGGATACATGTGATTTGAATTTTGTTTTGAATTAAATGTTGAGTATTGGTTTTTGATAATATATTGACTAGTTAAGTGATGAACCTTATGGGATAAGTTGATCGATCAATAGGGTCTAGAGTGCACTATAAACGAGTGAATGCGTACCTTTCTTCTTGCGAGTAAATATTCGACGGGCAGAATCTGTAAACAAATAAAAAAGTTCTCACATAAATATTGAACTGCACGTGGAACGTGCATCCAGCAGGAATCGAACCTGCGCTACCGGCTCTTTCCCATGTGGATTCGAAACCGTCGGCTTAGGGCAATCAGTTCCTTGACTGATGGCTCTGATCTCGGATCTTGTCGGGTATGAACTCCTACCTTGCTTCGCTAGCTCCAAAAAGACAACATACGCCAGGAAAGCGAAAGAACGCCTTTACCTTCTTTACTTAAAAAGAATAGTAATAGATGTCGAGATAACAAAGGGCTGTTCTCTGCCCAAGACTACTACTCCTACTAGGGGGAATTCCCGCCCCCGAGCGAAGGCTTAGCGAACTCACAGGTACCCGACTCAGACAACAAGGTTTTATTTAAAGATATAGATAGACCAAGTTGTTCAATGAGTTTTCGGTATTGTACCGCTACCAATCGATCTGCGATGACAATGTCGTCACCCAGAATCGCATACTTGGTAAAACTTAACCCCCGGGTACACTAACTCCGCCGCATACCACACCACAAAGTGATGTGATAGAATTTAACTTATCACCTCGAATGAATGGCATTGATGTTATTCATAGGCTTGTTTGAAGGGCAAATCCCACAGACGGAAGAGAAAAACCAGTCTTAGCAATAACTGTTGTTAGAGTTATATCATCAACCCTAGCTATTTCATCAACTGCACACGAATCAATGTGTTCCAATTTCACCCTCGACCCCATGTTCGAATAAAAGCGGTAAAGGGTTAGAATGTCCGAATAAAAGCGGTAAAGGGTTGGAAATAAGTCATATAGAATCAATTGATTCATGATAAAATCTCTCTACCTCCATTTTTTGAATTTTTTTGGTCGATATGATAGAGGGATCAAATGGTATAGTTCTTTTGTTGGTAGCTTGGAGGATTAGAAACATGACTATTGCTTTCCAATTGGCTGTTTTTGCATTAATTGCTACTTCGTCAATCTTACTGATTAATGTACCCGTTGTATTTGCTTCTCCTGATGGTTGGTTGAGTAACAAAAATATTGTATTTTCCGGTACATCTTTATGGATTGGATTAGTTTTTCTAGTGGGTATCCTTAATTCTCTTATTTCTTGAATCTATCCATTCTGAATCCAAAAATGACCCCTCCCACGAATTTTTCAGATTTTGAGACACATTCAAATTCAATATTCAATAATAATATAGAAGTAGAAGTTGCAAAAATGAAAATAAAAAAAAAACAAATTAGAGGGGGGGGTCCGTCAAACTTCTGTAATCTGTAACTTAAATGAAATAAATAGAATTTGAATGATGAATGAAAAGAAAATAATAAAATAGAAATAAAAAAAATGAAATTCTAAATTATTTAAAATTTTTATTTATTATATTTAATATTTAA